>OX336388.2:2008584263-2009854603 GCA_946902985.2 Meconema thalassinum
GAACATTTCTCGCGATTTAACCATCTAAGTGCAGTAAAACTTGGTACGGTAAATGCTTGTATACATTGTTATACACTGGCACCTAATTTATTTCAATTGTTTTCATAACTACAAAAGGGCAGCTATGCCAAATTTTAAAATCTCGTTTTTATTTCTTGTGTCCTACTCATGCGATTGAAGTTTGAATACTACAGCTACACAATAATATTCACGTAATAGTACATAACTATAAGACCTACGTATATAAAAATCCAATATGGCGACCATCCAAAATATTTAGAGGGTTCTCAATATCTACGAATTTATGACAGTAATCAAACTGAATTTTTTATGTTGATAGAGGCTACTAACATAAGTTGGATATATTAAAATAGGCTGTATAGTTCTTCCCGGAACTACTTGCTTGAAATGAACAAAAGCTCTATGAGTGGTATTCGGAACAGTAGTAATAGGATAAAATTATGCAGTGTTATATACTGCACCCTTCAATAAAGCAGTGTTTTGACAAGATTCTGTTTTCGGGGTCGCGTTCAGTCCTGTATGCTTATTAAGAAAAGTTTCACAAAAACAACATGCTTTACTGGATAGAAAGATCATAAGAACTATGACTAAGAAATGAATGAAAACAAGATGTTCAGGAAAGAACATATAGCCTACTTTCTCCTAAATGCATGGGTATTGTTATAACTCTTTGTCCTTTTCAAGGAGTATGATTGATTGTTGGTTGTAGTAGCTTGTTGAAATACAACGTGCTATAGGGATATTAAACATGAATATGAGATGCCCTTTGCTAGTGCTACCTCTGTACCAAATTTCGTTCAATTCGGTTTCACCGTGTTTGAATTGATAGGGGAAATCGATTTGCACACATTCTTGGCCACCATCTGCAAACTATTGGGCTGATGTTCTTGCAGTTTGGTCAGAATATGTTTCCCACATAAAGATGTGGTGATGCAAAATTTGGTAGAGGCTAGATTATTAGGTTGGTCGTAATTACATTTTAGCTTTTAACATTTGGATGGCCGCGATTACGTTTCCGTCAAGATAGCGGGGATATAAAACATGACACTGAGGTGCCCTTTGCTAGTGCTACCTCTGAACAAAATTTCGTACCATTCGGTTTCACCGTGTTCGAATTGATGAGGGGAATCGATTTTCACACAAAGATGGCCGCCATCCGCAAAATATTAGGCTAATGACCCATTAGTTTGGTCAAAGGATGCTCCCTCCATAAAGTTATGTTGTTGCTAAATTTGCTAGAGATCGGATGATTAAGCTAATCGTAATTTGATTTAAGCTTTGAACATTTGTGTGGCCGCCATTACGTTTCCGTCAAGATGGCGGCGATATAAAACATGACACTGAGGTGCCCTTTGCTAGTGCTACCTCTGTACCAAATTTCGTTCATTCGGTTCCACCATGTTCGAATTAATAGGGGGAATCAATTTTGACATAAAGATGGCCGCCATCCGCAAACTATTTGGCTAATGACCTATTAGATTGGTCAAAGGATGCTCCCCCATAAAGGTATGTTGTTGCAAAGTTTGGTAGAGATCGGATGATTAGGTTAATCGTAATTTGATTTAAGCTTTGAACATTCGTGTGGCCTCCATTACGTTTCAGTCAAGATGGCGGCGATATAAACATGACACTGAGGTGCCCTTTGCTAGTGCTACCTCTGTACCAAATTTCATTCCATATGGTTCCACCGTGTTCGAATTAATAGAGGAATCAATTTTGACATAAAGATGGCCGCCATCCGCAAACTATTAGGACAATAACCTATTAGATTGGTCAGAAGATGCTCCCTCTATAAAGGTATGTTGTTGCAAAGTTTGGTAGAGATCGGATGGTTATGTTAGTCGTAATTTAACTTAAGCTTAAAAATTTGTGTGGCCGCCATTACGTTTCTGTCAATATGGCGGCGATATAAGACATGACACTGAGATGCCCTTTGCTAGTGCTACCTCTGTACCAAATTTCGTTCCATTCGGTTTCACCGTGTTCGAATTAATAGGGGGAATTGATTTTCACACAAAGATGGCCGCGATCCGCAAACTATTAGGCTAATGACCTATTCATTTGGTCAAAGGATGCTTCCTCTATAAAGGTATGTTGTTGCAAAATTTGGTAGAGATCGGATGATTAGGTAAGTCGTAATTTGATTTAAGCTTTGAACATTTGTGTGGCCACCATTACGTTCCGTCAAGATGGCGGCGATATAAAACATGACACTGAGGTGTCCTTTGCTAGTGCTACCTTTGTACCAAATTTCGTTCAATTCGCATTCACCGTGTTCGAATTGATAGGGGGGGACAGACATTCAGAGTACACACACTCACACACACACACACACACGCACACACAGACTCACACACACACATACACACACACAGACAGATACACTTTTTCGCCCTGTGTTGATCTCATAAGTCTACTTTCATTTTTTGCAAAAATCGAAAGTAGGCTAAAACGAGTAAAATAAACGTGATTTAATAACTGATAATGTGCAAAAACAATAACAAGAAAAACTCCTCCCTGACATCTGATTCCCACATAAACATGAACTTCATTATATGTGAGTAGTATCACTGACCCACCCCTCTCAATAAAACATGTGGATACCAGGTCCACTGAACTGGTTATGAAATTATATGCGCGCGTGTATTGATAAACTAGAAAGAAAATGAGTACTTTGATGAGTGTTCGTTCGCAACGGGGAACAGCCACATTGATCAGGAACTCCCATCTTGCAAATCCATATTATGGCCTCGGGACATGCACTTTAAGAAAACAAAACAAAATTTAATACTGACACACGCAAAGCTAAATACTCAACAATTACATGAATCTCCCCGAGATTCCAACCCAGTGCCAAAGCACGACAACAAATGAGCGCGCCTCCACGGCCCAGTGCTCGGACAAAACAAACATGAGAACAGCATTACGTGCAAGATGGCCACACGGGGTCTTTGAACAGGAAACGTAAACACAACATTAATCAACAACAACAACCATATGCCTCGACGGCTGATAATTACATGACATGAAAAAGCAAGAAAAGTGAACGCTTCGGAGATGACATCACAACGTGGACAACGCCCATTTAATCATCAAATTACATTTACAAATGATCAGGTCTTTTCTGAATTCAAACAAACATTACTAAGATGTACAGGGAAAACTAGCCTGCCTCGCTAATGACCACCGGTCGTTCTTATCTGATCGCAATGTGCCTGATGGCATGGTTCCAACACCTCAACACATCTGATATTTGTTAGTCCTCCAAGTACGTGTCTAAATATAACTGGCGACCCTTGGTCCCGTTATCATCACCTAAAAACGTAACATCACAACAATATCTCGCCAATGCACTGAAATGGCAAGAACACAATATTATCCACAGATCCGCCTCGCGAGGTTAGGAAATGGGAACTGGCATGCGGCAGTCGGAACAATCTTGGTACTTATTCCCGCAAGCATTTACCAGTAAAAATCGCACATGGACACCATAAAGCTTGGTGGACTGACACTATAATCATACCATCCAGGTCGACTCTGAATCAGATCTCCGTATGATCATGTCCATAGACACACAAAAATGTAATTCAAAGATGGACACTCGAGTGAGCTTACGGCTACTCGCATAAAGAATTGCGACATAGCAATTATCAAGCAATGAACCTGATCAATCATAAAAATCTACACAAGTCAAAATTACCCTCCAATGCTAGTTTTATACTAAATTAATTTGGTTCCACTTCTGTCGTTATGCTCATTTCCGAATTACACTACTTAACTGCATTTACGGGATCATATGCGCACATGGTAGCACGCATAGCCACGTATACTTGACAACAAAATATCACAAAATATTTACAATTTAAAAACGTTACGCTGTCCCATGCAATTACTGTGTGTCTGTAACAAGAAAAAAGATTCTAAGTTACACACACAATAAACAATATATTTACAAAATTGACCCATAAACCATAATTGATCTGCCAAATAAAATGAATTATTTAGTACTCATTCCTTTCAGCAATCAGCGCCAGAGACACGTCGCCAGCCATCCCTCCTTCTAATGGCTTAGCTCATATCACACATATCGTGACTGAAGTACTGCTGGTTCCAAGCTTCAACCTGGTCCATTGATGCCATCTCGGTGCTGAATAAAAATGTTTGTTAATATTACACACGCTGTATATTCCTAACTAATTTCGCCGATTAGGTACTAATTTCCCCAAAGAGTCTTGTGGCGAAATTTTCGAAGTACATTTCCCTATTCTGTAGTTCTAGGACTACCAAAAATCACTGAAGTTAATACACATATTTACAGTCTCCTTGCAAATATGACAAGTGTCCTCATGACAGATAAAGTACAAGCGTCCACAGACACACGAAGTAGAATGTCTAGTGTCCTCGGACACACAAAGTAGAATGTCGTCTGTGTCCTCAGACACGCAAAAAGAGAATGATGTTTATTGCCGCTTGGGCCAATTACAAATGAATCACGCTCAAGGTACACATGGAAGGGGAATACTGAAATAATTTTCCACAATAATCATCGTACTGACATGCAACTGGTATCAATGAGTTCGTAGTAACACGCAGCAACATTAGGCTAGAGCTATCAGAAATCGATCGTGAGGTTTATCCATAGTTAATTTCCCGCTCAAATTCATCCGTCTGAGCTGTGATGCCATCCTCGCACGAAAAAGAAACGTCTCTGTCTTATTGGTCCACCATCTTGCGAAGATAGCGGGCTTTTCTGATTAACACCTCCCAGTGGGAGGGGTTAATAGTTTCACCTTTCATATTGAAGCATCAATTCTTCTTGGCGCGTAAAGGACAATGAACAAGCCTTTCGCGTGCATCACCAACTGCGTTTCCTCGTTCTAGCTGCTTGCACCTGCTCTGTATTTGTCACCATGGGCTAGGCATCCTTTCACAAATTCCTTAAGAGACCAACCATTGTCTGCTTGCCTGCCATGTACATTCTGATCGTCGCCAACAAATTCTCAAAGTTTCCCCACCACTCTCTGGCTTTTACCTGTTGCTGGTAGAAATATCATAGAATGAAGAATAAAACTTAGAATTATTTATACGGATAGCGTATAAAGGGTTCAATACGAACCGTCCAGAGTACTTACAAAATGATCGGAATAAACGAGATAACCTATTAAGTGGGGGCTTTACTGTAATTGAAAAACAAGCGCTTCTGTGCCAAGAAGAACCAACATATCATTTTATATTTTCATCTATTTTACTGGTCTTTTTCATCACAAAGGTTTCCTGTCAATTAAATAGATTTCCCTAATGATGAACTAAATAGCTTCTGTGATAAATTATATGATAATAACTTCACACTCGTAACTCACAATCTGGACATAGAACAATGCTTCCACTGTTGCTCAAGATACTTCCCATAAACACATCTAAGGTTCAATGAACAAAACACTAATTAAATAAAAATATGATTATTTAGTTCACCATAGTGATACACGTTATCAACTTTCATAGACACATTTTCAGTAGGACATGAATAACAGACATTCGTTCTTAGAAATTAACGCTTGTATCATCCATAATTTCATTGAGGACCTTCGGATGAAGAGAAGGCAACCATCCACAGACGCCTGGAAAAAACTAATGCAGGAAAGAAGAGAGAAAAGGGACGAAATATGGTTCGAGTTGTACAGCACGGAGGCCATGATGACTAGGACATGGATGAACAGTAATCAAGACTTCCGACACTTTGTTAGTTCGATGGCGGTACATGGGTATCACCAAAAAATGTGCAATACCGAATACTTTCATGACCCTGATGAATCCTGCGTATGTAAATTATGCGGGGTGCAATGTAGTAGATACCACGTAATTTCTTGTGCAAATCGGGTATCATCCATTGTGATGTTTTGAGAATGACAGTTTGTTATCATCAATATGCACAATTTTTGCGCTTTATCTTTAATAATAATAATAATAATAATAATAATAATAATAATAATAATAACTACTGTAGGAAATTGAAACAATTGACCTCATATTTCGCCGCATTAAAACAACAATCACTACCGTATTACAAACAATAATGTTTTATTCTTATTAACAAGCAATTATTATTACCATTCTCTTAGCGATGGCATCTTTCTGGTCGAGTCATAGGAGTTCATATGAGAACAAGTAGTTCCGAGATGAACTAAAGCCTATTTTCATATATCCTACTTATGTTAATTGCCTCTATCAACATACAAAATTTTTGTTTGATTGTAATAGATTCGTAGATATTGAGTGCCGTCTAATATTTTGGATGGTCGCTAAGTTGGATTTTTTGTATGTAGGTCTTAGAGTTATGTACTATTGCATGAAGATTATTGTGTACGTGTAGTATTCAAACTTCAATCGCATGATTAGTACACAAGAAGTAAAAACGAGATTTTAAAATTTCACACAGCTGCCACCTTCTGGTTATGAAAATAAAGGAAATAAATTATATGCCAGTGGATTAACAATTATATAGCCTAAGCATTTACTGTACTGAGTTTCACTACACTCGGATGGTTAATACGCAAGAAATGTCCATTTAAATATTTATATTTCACGTCGCCGCCACGTTGGATAAGTGCTCACCAGGTTATTGAAAGTCCTATAGGTGAACTTATTTTAACAGCTTCTATGAACATTAAGAATTTCAGTTTGATTGCTGTAAAAGATTCGTAGATATTGAGAATCTTCTAAATATTTCGGATGGTCGCCATGCTGGACTATTATATGTATAGGTCATAGAGTTATGTACCATTAAACGACAATTATTGCGTAGGTTCATTACTCAAACATTCACTTCCATCGCATGATTACCACACAAGAAATAAAAACTTAATTTTAAAATTTCGCACAGCCGCCATCTTGAGGTTATGTAAACAATTGAACTGAATAGGATGCCAGTGCATTAAAATATGTATAAACATTCACTGTACCTTATTTCACTTCACTCAGATGGTTAAATCGCCTGAAAAGTCTATTAAAATGTTTCAACTTCGCTTGGCCGACATGTTCGTTTTGTACTCTACAGGTGTTTGAAACTTACAAATATAAACTTATAGTAGTGCCGTATATCAACGTAATTGCGTTGCACACAAAAGTTGTGATTCGATGTTAGATAATCACATATTTCTGCCTTGTTAAAAACACCAGCCAAATCTTGTGTTATGTCCAAATCCATAAGATAAAACTCCTCAACACGAAGCTGTTGCAATATCTCTGGAAGTTCGGTTAATAGAACATCTAATTTAACATCAGCTAACTCAAATTTGTATGGTATAGCCACAGGATTTTTATACTTTTCCATAATGTTAACCATTCCTTTCTCCCCAAGTTGTGCTCTCAGTCCCCGTGCCATTGCACACTCCTTGTTGAGTAGAGGAAATGGTAGCTTTGCCTTAACACCATGTTTGGCAGAAATGAACTTGGAGAATTTACCACGTAAATAGAGGTTGAAAATACCACACTCCTCTTTCTTTAGGAGCACAGACTTACTATTTTCCAATTGTTCTTGGCAGTCCACTTGGTCACATATCCTAACCACCATAATATTATCACAAAAGGGCTCCGTAATTGGTGTAAGTAGATTAACATTTTTATCACTTAGGAGCGTCATGTTTTCTGTGTAGTTTATATTACCAATGTCTGTAACCAGATTGTCCAGGTTTTCCAACAACAACCACAACCCAAAACGCTCGTTTGTAGGCTTTATTCTGTTCCCCATACGTTGGGGAACACTAAACACTTTAGAGAGAGACATCTTCACACCTTCAGCTACCACATAGCACTGATCAAATGCATTTGTAGCGTCTCTTATATATACCAATATTCAATTCTATTTTTAGATTATGACATAACCTACAACGCTTGTCAACACAAAGCAGTTCATACATAAATACACATAAACCTTTGGTAGTCTCTGGCAATGCTTGGGTGAGTCACCTTGAAAAGTAGTTGAAACTCGGTAGCCGAAAGTATAGTATGAACCGTTTCTTACCTATGTTCCACTCTGTATGGTATAGCCACAAGATGTTTATACTTCTCCAAAATGTTAAACATTCCTTTCCCCCCATCACCTATATTTTGAGCTATAACACATAATTTTAGGGTTTTTAGTTTCCAAGGTATCAATTTTTTAATTTTGGGGTAGTGTAGTGGCTTGTGTATTGGCCTATATATTGGCTTAGAGTTAGCTTATAATTTGGTTTAAGTGTTGGCTTATATATTGGTTTATGTGTTAGCTTATACATTGATTGATTTATGTGTTGGCTTATATATTGGTTTATGTGTTGGCTTATATATTAGTTTGTGTTAGCTTATATATTGCCTTATTTATATCGGCTTTATTGGCTTATGTATTGGCTTATGTGTTTGCTTATGTGTTGGCTTATATGTTGGTTTATGTGGTAGTTTATATATTGCCTTCTATGTATATAATGGTTGTATTGGCTTATGTATTGGCTTATATATTGGCTTATATATTGGCTTATGTGTTGGCTTATATATTGGTTTATTGTGTTGGCTTATATATATATATATTGGCCTAAGTGTTGGCTTATGTATTGGCTTGTGCTTTGGCCTATATATTGGCTTATATATTAGCTTATATATATATATTGGCTTATGTGTTGGCTTATATGTATTGGTTTATATGTTGGCTTATATATTGGCTTATGTGTTGGCTTATATTAAATACACCTTCTCTCAAACATACCCTCAGACTGTTGAAGGTTAACAAATGGAGCTCTAACTATGTGTTGGCTTATGTATTGGCTTATGTGTAGTGGCTTATATAGCTTATATATTGACTTATATATTGCCTTATACATTAGCTTGTGTATTGGCTTATATATATTGGCTTATATATTGAACCCATGGGCCATAGGGTCCATGGAAGGTCGAACCCATGTCCTTAAGAAAGAAATGAAAGAAACGTATAGTTTCTTAAAGGAACGGAGAGAGATTTTAAGCCAGGATTATAGCTTAACATTGTGCAAGCGACTAGGGACAGATGTTCCTTAGATGAGATCACCCCACTCGACATTCAAGAGAGGGCTGGTCACGAGTATTAATAACTGAATGGAAATTTCCACCGTGTTAGACAAGGAAGCCTGAATCGGAATTCGAGCTGACGTTGCTGGAAATTGACAACGCCGCTTATGCGCCAGAAGAGGAATAATTAAAATTAACACGTTTACGAGCATAATAATGAGTAAACAAGCACAGTACAGTGAATCATTTTGAATGAGAGATTTTTCAGTAAAGAGAAACCATTTAATAATTGCGCAGAAAAAAACTGCCGACGTAAGACGACGTCATTGGGGAAGTACCTAAGCCTCTGTGGAGGGGAGAGAGCAAAAGGAATGCAACACCCACACAATTGAGGACGAGAAATTAATTAATATCTCCGAATTGCACGATCGATTCTTAGGTGCAATAAGATCATTTGACATTGAGAAGACGAGCTTTCGGAAGGTATAATTTTTATATTTGTGGCACCATTATTTTAGAAGTTGACCACAGAAAAGGCTAGAGTCTTAATTTTTTGTAGTAAAACAGTATAAAGCTTCGGGCGTTTCCAAGCCAATCATGCAGTCATACGAGCACTCCGTGAGGGGAAGTGCTGCACCACGACGTAGAAGTAGTCATTCCGACAGTCCGTGAGGGGACGTAACTCTGCGTTACATCGAAAACAGCTACCAGTACTCCTTGAGGGGAGAAACGCTGTGTTACACCGCAGAAGTAAGATCCGATAGCCACAGGCGTCGCAGTATTAACGACTTGCTTGCCTCCATAAGGAGTGGTCAAGACGAAATTTTAAAGTATCGCCGTAGTGAAATATTAGGAAAATCCTAATTATAGGATTTAGGCCCGACTGTATACAAGTTAAAGTGAAAATTCGTAAGATATAGTCAGAGCAGGCTGCGAACGTCGGACTTAAAGGCGATAGGTCGTTAAATGTACGAACGAATGGATCATAACGTACGGAAGTATCGTACCAGACAGATAAACTGTTATTTAAATTAAAGAAACCTAAAAGGGAAGAACAGAATAAGGTTCGAAACATAGAAGTGTTAAAACAGTTCAAATAAAGAAGATAGGAGATTATAAACATTATCTCCAGAAAGCAGGCGAACTATTCTAAAAATACTAGAATTGAGAAGTGCTAGCTACTATAAACTAAATCTATAGGTCTTAGAGGAGACCTCGATCCGTATAGACTTCCGTTAGGATCGATAGACAGATCTACAAAGAAGCCGTTCAAGCTAGATAAATAGCCGGTTATCCAGGATAGGAGTAGCAGAATTGGACTCCAGGGAACAGTAGATGTTTCGGGACTTTCGCATTCTGCAGGATAGGAAGCCGACATCGAGTAAATTTCACCCTTGGAAACGGGAATTTCAGAAGATCACGTGTGATAGGCTCAGAAATACGGCCTAGTGATCGAGAATTGTGAAGTGTAAAATAATCAAGATTGTGTGTTAAATTAATATTTTTAGTGTTTATTATGTGTTCAAAAGGGACACATCAGTATATAGAAATGTCGTCAATGTTAAGTGTTTTAAATGTATGTCAAAAAGTGTTTTTAAGTAAGATGAATTCCTTTAATATGGAGTAAAAGTTCAGAGTGGGCCCAAAAATGAAGCACCGCACCAGATTTAAGATCATGGGATGATCTGGAAACATGTGAGTACTAAATTCATTCTATTTTGGTGTCAGAAATTGATTGTGTACAAACCCACCGGAGTTTTTGAGTAAAAGGGATGTGTTTTAATAAATAAATACTGAATAATCAAGAACACGGTCTGAACAATAATAAAATAAATTGAGAAATTATAAATAATTATGTAAAGAATAAATCCCGTAGAGGAAATATGTGAATAAAGGGTTAATGTATTTAACAAATGTCACAAGAGCAAGCGAAATATCATTAATTATCATGAAAGATATTGAAATAAAGTAAAGTTGAGATATGAAAGAAATAGCTTTTGAGCTTGTATAAAGAATAAAGATAATAATAATAATTAAACATGGAAATGTTAAATAAAAATCAAATAAATTGATATGAACATAAGAACGTTAAGCCTTAACGTATGTGTAAGAGATGAGGTTCAATGGGATATTTTAAAACAGGGAGCGATTTATCGACAACGGAAAGATTAATATGTGAATTAAAATAATATGAATTGTTACTAAAGAGATTTATCAGTTCTTGGGAAGACATTTTCGGCTTAAAATAATGCATAGCGCATAATGAGCGCACCTATAATATTAAAGTGTCACGCTAGGAACGCGTAGTGGTTAAAATACTTGGTACATTAATTATGGAGGGTAGTTGATTGCAGTGAATTGATAATTGTATAAGTCCTCTATTTGTGACATAGTATCACGAGGCATTGTGTATGTATTTAAAAAGGGAGCTAATATATGGTATTATTGAGCGTATGTCATTGGGCCACGGCCGACTCTAAATCGCATTTTGTATAAGTCCTCTGTAAGGGATTGGTTCCCGAGGCACGTGAAGAGATTCGAATGCTGGATCTTCTTATGATAAAAGCCCCTGAAACTCTCCGTCGTCGTATGTGTATTAATCTTCCCAATCAATGAGGACCCTCTCATAATTAATAAATGCCAAGGATACGAAAATGGTCTTTGAACCAAAGAATAGTTGTTTGAATGAATACGGTACAGTAAAGCCCGGTCTCCCCAGAACTGGATATAATGGGAAGGTTTGTTTTGAAAGCCTTGGAAATAAGCTACTAACGTTGGGTCAGACAGGGAGTCGCCGTCACCCTACGTGTCATAAATCGCACCCGAGTGGTATGGTCTAGCTCTCTTAAAAGCGAGGGGGAACAGAGACCGTCTCGTAAGCTGTTGTAAAGAAAATGAGTACACCAGGAGTGTTTAAAGTTGTTAACGACCCGGGCGATGAACCGAGGTCCTAGTAGATGGATATTTCGTTTGCCGGTTCAGATCGTAGTTTCTTATATGATAATGGTCTATTAAGACATAAGAGATAAATAACAATCCCTATTGTAATAATGTATGGACGTGGGATTCCACGAGTTGATTGAAGGCAACTGAGTTCGGGAGTAACTATAGTTTTTTGACTGTGTCAAGTACCTTCACGCTCTGGAGTACACAATTGATTTTCTGATTGCCTTAATATATTTGTGAAATAAAGAGAGATGATAACAACTGAATGTGTGGACATGCCCAAAATATTGAGTTAGATAATTAACATAGATTTTAAATATAATTATATATTTGTTTTTTTGAGAAATAGGAAAATATAAAGGGTAGTGTTTGAGGTGTACAAGAATGACACCATAATAATGTAAATGCATGGAGCCAAAGAGCTCGGAGTTATGTAAACTTAATGTTAGTGCTTTATGGAAGTGAGACTAAGTAAGAATTGTTGGTTTAAGTGGAGACCACAGGTTTTGAATACAATATTTGTTTATTTTATTTGTGATTCCTTGTTCATTTGGAACAAGCAGTTGATTATTGGGTCAGTAATTAAATTGTAAAAATATTTGTAGCGCCATTAATTTTATTAATTAAATGTGTTTAAATAGGAGTTGATTTTTGTTGTTATTTTGCAAGTGTATCCTCTAATTGATCCAAAATATGTGAGTCACAGAGTGGGGGAACTTACCGCTGCCCCGAATATACCGAATTGAGCTACGCTGGTATACTGTGATTGGCATATTTCTTGCTAGATGGGCACACTATATTGGCTTATATATTGGTTTATGTATTGGCTCGTGTATTAGCCTATATATTGGCTTTTGGTTACCTATTTTTAGAGCTATAACACATAATTTTAGGGTTCTTAGTTTCCAAGATATCAATTGTTCAATTTTGGGGTAGTGTTCACCCCCTACTATTTTTCATCAAAAACAAAAGATCTTAGGTTAATTTATCATTTTTAGATGTTTAACACTTTTTCCTCTGTAAAATCTATAATAACTGTTTTAGGGATGAAATGATCCAGTAAGGTAGAAGAGTATTTGATTAACTACTTTTTGTGCTATGACACATAATTTTAGGGTTCTTAGTTTCCAAGATATCAATTTTTCAATTTTGGGGTGTTTTTCACCCCCAACTATTTTTCATCAAAAACAAATGATCTTAGGTTAAGTTATCATTTATAGATGTTTAACACCTTTTTCCATGTAAAATCTATAATAACTGTTTTAGGGGTGAAATGATCCACTAAGGTAAAAGAGTATTTGATTACCTATTTTTAGAGCTATAACACATAATTTTAGGGTTCTTAGTTTCCAAGATATACATTTTTCAATTTTGGGGTAGTTTTTCACCCCATACTATTTTTTTATCAAAAACAAAAGATCTTAGGTTAATTTATCATTTTTAGATGTTTAACACCTTTTCCCCTGTAAAATCTATAATAACTGTTTTAGGGGTGAAATGATCCATCAAGGTAAAAGTGTTTTTGATTACCTATTTTTAGAGCTATAACACGTAATTTTAGGGTTCTTAGTTTCCATGATATCAATTTTTGAATTTTGGGGTATTTTTTCACCCCCTACTATTTTTCATCAAAAACAAAATATCTTAGGTTAATTTGTCATTTTTAGGTGTTTTGGTTAGCAAAATATTGTTACGTGCCACCCCCTAGTGGCACTTTTGTTAACTGGATTACGGTGGGAAGGAAGCACAACACCATTTACTGCTTAAAGAAATAATTAACTTTATTGTGGCCAGAAAATTACACTAATCAGCACACACAAGCAATTAGGAGTCTTCTCCAGTTTCCTCAAATCTCTTCCTTATGCGCTCTTGGCCCCTTTCACTTGTCACAGACCACAGAAGTTAATCCGTCCTAATGAGTCCGGTGGCCTTGGCAGAAGCTACCTGCCCCTCTTCCTCAGGTAAAACAAATACAGTTACTTACGAGCACTTGAAGTACGCTGTTCACAAGCTGGGAGAAAACAATGTCACAGGATTTCGACACCACAATATCTGACACTCAGTGAAAGCACACTTACTCAGAACACGGCAGTCCCCTGTATGTTCCTCACTTCGCCGCTACACTAGGGGTTTCGCAAGTCACCACACTTCTGTCGCTCACGATAATCGCTCACACTAGCTCGTAAAACACAACGACAACTGCTTCACGGGTCACTCTTATATAGCAGGCCGGTGACTCAATAAATGGTTCTAGATCCATCCAGAGTCCACGGCTTCTCGAGGTTTCCACCGCTGGTCCAGTCACGAATCTTCTGGACTATCCCTTTGTCTGTAGTAGCCCTGTTGCATAAGGCGCGCGCAATACAGGAGGCAAGCCACAGCCCAGCCCCTGGGGCAGTTGTGACTCAAGCGGCGAGCGATGACACAAACTCACAGCCGTAACACCACCCCCTTCCTAAAAAGGCTGATCGTCCCGATCAATCATTGGTCCGTCTGTGTCCCTCCGTAGGCTGCCAGGCGATCTAGATGCACGATCTTCATCTTCGCCCTCGGGCTCCGCTGGATCCTGTAGACGACATCGTTGATCCGTTTCACGACTCGGTACGGGCCTTCCCAGGACTTCTGCAGTTTGGGTGACAGGCCTTTCTTCCGTAATGGGTTGAAGAGCCAGACCAGGTCGTCCTCGTGGAATCCGCCGGCATCCGTCTGCTGGTCGTATCGGGTCTTCATTCTGTCGGTCTCGATCCGCAGTTTCCTCCTCGCGAACGCGTGCACGTCCTCCAGTTGGTCGACCAGTTCTTGACAATACTGGCTTACCGAGATCGGATCATTCCCAGGTCGGCCAAAGGCAAGATCGACAGGTAGACGGAGCTCCCTCCCAAACATGGCCCGGGCTGGTGTGCACCCGGTGGCTTCATGCACGGCGGCGCGGTAGGCCAGGAGAAATAGTGGAAGATGTTTGTCCCAATCCCTCTGGTGCTCGCTGACGACTATTCGAAGATGGTTCTCGATGGTGCGATTGAATCGCTCTACCATCCCGTCGGACTGAGGGTGTAGTGGCGTTGTCCTTGTCTTCCGGATTCCCAGCAGCTGGCATAGGTTCTGGAACACCTGCGACTCGAAGTTCCTCCCTTGGTCGGAGTGCAGCTCCAGGGGTACTCCGTACCGGCTGACGAATTCCTTCACCAGGGTCTCTGCAATCGTCGCGGCTTCTTGGTTAGGGAGCGCATACGCCTCCGGCCATTTGGTAAAGTAGTCGCTGACGACTAATATGTAGCGGTTCCCTGCCTCGCTTAACGGGAATGGCCCAGCAACATCGATGGCCACTCTCTCCATGGGGCCGCCCACGTTGTAGGTCTTCAGTGGACCCCGTCGTCTTCGTCCTGGGCCCTTGCTGGCTGCGCAATCGTGGCACCTCGCGCAGTGGTTCTCCACGTCTGTTCGGCATCCGATCCAGTAGAACCGCTCTCTCAGCTTCTCCAGGGTCTTCTTTATCCCTAGGTGTCCACCAGATGATCCTCCATGAACTTCCTTCAGGACTTCCTCCGTCATAGCCTTTGGAACGACGACTTGTTCCCGAGATGTCTTCCCGTCGGTGCTCTCCCAGGTACGGCAGATGAGGCCATCCCTTACAATCAGCGAGTCCCACTGTGCCCAGTAGGACTTAAACTTTGGGCTGCAGTCACTCACAATGTTCCACCCGGGTCTGGGGACACAGGCCCTCTTCCATTCGGCTATCAGTCCCAGGTCATCATCCTCTGCTTGTGCCCGCGTGAAAGATTCGCGGCTCCAGTTCCCTTGAAGTTCCACAGTAGTCCGTCGGCACAGTATCCCGGTGTTCTCCTCCCTTCGGGCACAGAAGGTGCAGTCTTCGGGGCACGGTCTTCGTGACAGGGCGTCGGCGTTAGAATGCAGTTGGCCTTTCCTGTGCTGAATCTCAAAGTTGTACTGTTGAAGTCTCTCTAACCACCGCGCGAGTTGACCCTCGGGCTGCTTGAAGTTCAGGAGCCACCGCAGGGATGCATGGTCGGTCCTGATGAGAAATTCTTGCCCGTACAGGTACTTGTGGAAGTGTTCAATGGTCTTCACGATGGCGAGCAGCTCCTTCCTGGTGACGCAGTAGTTCCTTTCTGGCTTTGACAGGGCCTTGCTGAAGTAGGCCACTACTCTCTCCTCGCCGTCCACTACTTGCGACAGGATCCCCCCTATGCCAAAGTCGCTGGCATCGTTATCGACGATGAACCTTGTTCCAGGTCTGGGGTAGGCCAGAATAGGCGCGGTGCACAGAGCCTGCTTGAGTTGTTCGAAGGCACTGTGGCATTCTGCTGTCCACGTGAAGAGTTGGTCCTTCTCAGTCAGTCGATGTAAAGGTTTGGCGATGTCGGCGAATCCCCTCACGAAGCGACGGTAATAAGTGCAGAGTCCCAGGAAGCTTCGTAGTTGGGACTTGTCCTTCGGGACTGGCCACTCCCTCACAGCTGCGGTCTTCTCTGGGTCAGTGCGCACCCCTTCCTTGGAGACGATATGCCCAAGGTACTGGACCCGCTTCTGGAAGAGCTGACACTTCTTGGGGCTCAACTTCAGCTGGGCAGCCCGTAGCTTCAACAAGATCTCCTTCAGGTTGCTGTAGTGCTCCTCGAAGCTTCTCCCCAGAACGATGACGTCGTCTAGGTAGACCAGGCAGGTCTTCCAGTGTAGTCCCCTCAGAATGGACTCCAGTAGCCTTTCGAAGGTCGCAGGGGCGTTGCACAGACCGAATGGCATGACGGTGAACTGCCAGAGCCCGCTGCCCACAGAGAACGCCGTTTTCTCGCGGTCCTTAGGGTGGACCTCCACCTGCCAGTAGCCACTCTTCAAATCCAAGGTGGAGAACCATCTCGACCCTGATATGGTGTCCAGGGTATCGTCGATCCGGGGTAGAGGGTAGCTGTCCTTCTTCGTGACGTCATTCACCCGCCTGTAATCCACGCAGAACCTGGTGGAACCGTCCTTCTTCTTCACTAGCACGACCGGAGAACTCCAAGGACTATGTGATGGCTCGATCACCCCTTGCTCCTTCATCTCTTCTACCATCCGGTCGACTTCGGCTTGCTTGGCGAGCGGGACACGTCGGAATGGGGCCCTAATCGGTGCGCTGTCCCCAACGTCGATTCTGTGCTGGACCAAGCTTGTCCTGCCGAAGTCTTTGCTCCCCACGGAGAAGACATCCTGGAATTCGCGTAGCAGGTCCTGAAGTTGGCGTGATTGCTCTTCGTCTAGATGGTCCTGGGATCCTTGGTACAGCTTCTGTAGTTCTTCTGGCAGGGCGCGTCTTCTTCGGTTGTCCGTCTGCAGGTGTCCGTCCGTCGTATCTGTGATGCGGGCAATCCAGGTAACGGGCTCGCAGACTCCTAGGTTGGTGTCCCGGTGAACCGTAATGTCGTAGTCGTTCAGGTTGGACAGGCGGACGTACGGCCGAGACGTCGTGTTGATGAGAGTCTTGGCAACTAGCAATCCTTTTGTCTGGATGTCCTCATATTTTGGCTCGATGACAGCCGCCACACCCTCAGCAGTTCCGTCGACAATTACGTCAGCGCTGACTTCCGTCCTGGCGGGAACGATGACGTCCTCTCTCAGCCTTACTCGTCGTGCGGCGACGGCCTCGTGTGCTGGTTGCAAAGCAAGTTCCTCACTTCCGAAGTGCAGAGTGTTGGTACTCAGATCCAAGATGATGTTGTTCTGGTCCAGGAAGTCCAGTCCGATGATCACTTCATTTGATACGTCAGCCACAAGTACTGGATGCTTTATCGCCCGTCGACCAATGACGAACTCCAGTGATGCTTCGCCATGTACCGGTGCGGTCTCTCCGGTCGCGGTTATTAGCTGGAGGTTCCTTTGTGTGGGTTGCACTCTCCACTTCGGGATCACGGTGGGGCTGACGATGGTCCTCGATGCTCCCGTGTCGATTAGCATGGGCCAGCTCACTCCGTTGATAACTCCGTCGACCATCAGGCTGCTATTGTCCCTCCGTAACTTCGTCACACGGACTTGGACTGCCGGGGCTTGACGACTGTCACAAGCCAACCTTTGCCCCCCAAGGCTGGCTAATACTCGTTTCCCTGGGCCGCGCGGTTTTTCAGACGACTGACTTCCCGTCGGATACCCTCGGCGGCGGCGATCACCGCAGTCCTTGCTCAGGTGGCCTTTCTTACCGCAGGTCCAGCAGGTCGGTAGTCCTCTTCCGGGCCGCCTCTCCGGTTGTCTTCCGGCTGTGTCGTTGCTGGTAGTGCCGCGACTATCGAAGAAACGGCTTAGCGCCTCCATCAATTCGTCGGCCAGGGGCTTGGTCTCGTTGGGTTTTGCTGGTTCGTCAACGTCCACTTGACGCACCCGCGCGTGCATTCTAGATGCCTGTTTCGCCGTCTCAAACTCAAGTGCGTGGCTCAGCGCATCTGCCAGGGTCTTATTGCGCGCGAGTCGCAGCGCCTGTTGAGTGTCCGAGTCCCGTAGTCCGTCGGTGAAGGTTTGCGTCGCAATCTGCTCCAGAAAGTCGGCCGGCGCTGTTGGGTAGGCTAGCCTTACGAGGCGTGCGATGTCCATCTCGAACTCCTGCAGGGTTTCCGTGTTCTTTTGTACCCGGGTCCGGAGCTGCATCTGGTAGGCCTGCTGAAGATGGCTATCCCCATATCGGGACTCCATATGGGCGATCAGTGAAGCGTAGTCCTGGGATCCAGTCGGGATGGCCTGAAGGACGTTAAGGGCGTCCCCTCTCAGCGCTACAATGAGAGCTGTAGCCTTTTCCGTGCAGTTCCAGTTGTTTATGGAACAGGCTGCCTCGAACTGACGTAAATAGGTGCTCCACGGGACCTTCCCGTCGAAGGTTGGGGGCGTCACTCTGCTCTGTCCCGTTCCTGGTGTCCCCGGTGTACCTGTGGGCGGGCGTCGGCGCAGCTCGGCAACTTCCTCTTGAAGAGCGTTGACTTTCTCTTCCAGCCCCGTGAGTGGGCGTTGGCGCAGTTCGGCAACTTCCTCTTGTAAGGCTTTGACTCTCTCATCCACCCCGGTCGGCGGGCGTCGGCGCAGCTCGGCGACTTCCTCTTGTAGGGCTTTGAATCTATCTTCCATCCCTGTCGGCGGGTGTCGGCGCAGCTCAGCAAATTCCTTCTGTAGAGCGTTAAATCTCTCTTCCACCCCCGTCACTGGGCGTCGGCGTAGTTCAGCAACTTCTTCTTTTAAGGCGTCGAACTTCTTTTCCACTGCCGTGACTTCCTCACGCAGACCCAGTTCTAATTTCTTCAAGTCCTGTGCTAGCTCATTCTGCCCGTCTTCCATCTTCTTCTGGCCGTCCTCTATCTTTCTGGTTAAATTCTTCTGGCCATCTTCTAAGTGAGCAGTTAGGTCCTCGGCTAACTTCTTCTGGCCGTCTTTCATCTTCTTCTGGCCGTCTTCTAATTTGCAAGTTAGCTTCTTGGTTAAATTCTTCTGGCCGTCTTCTATGCCATTTAACTTTTCTAGCAATGCTGCCAATTGCGCCTCCATTTTAGTTGTTTGCCTTGTAAAGGGCATGAACTCACAGGATTTTTTTTTTTTTTTTTTAAATTGACCTGCTCGGGTTTTGAAACCAGGACCGTCAGGTGTTGTGCTTGAGTTCGTAATCCGGCTTCTGACACCAGTTGTTACGTGCCACCCCCTAGTGGCACTTTTGTTAACTGGATTACGGTGGGAAGGAAGCACAACACCATTTACTGCTTAAAGAAATAATTAACTTTATTGTGGCCAGAAAATTACACTAATCAGCACACACAAGCAATTAGGAGCCTTCTCCAGTTTCCTCAAATCTCTTCCTTATGCGCTCTTGGCCCCTTTCACTTGTCACAGACCACAGAAGTTAATCCGTCCTAATGAGTCCGGTGGCCTTGGCAGAAGCTACCTGCCCCTCTTCCTCAGGTAAAACAAATACAGTTACTTACGAGCACTTGAAGTACGCTGTTCACAAGCTGGGAGAAAACAATGTCACAGGATTTCGACACCACAATATCTGACACTCAGTGAAAGCACACTTACTCAGAACACGGCAGTCCCCTGTATGTTCCTCACTTCGCCGCTACACTAGGGGTTTCGCAAGTCACCACACTTCTGTCGCTCACGATAATCGCTCACACTAGCTCGTAAAACACAACGACAACTGCTTCACGGGTCACTCTTATATAGCAGGCCGGTGACTCAATAAATGGTTCTAGATCCATCCAGAGTCCACGGCTTCTCGAGGTTTCCACCGCTGGTCCAGTCACGAATCTTCTGGACTATCCCTTTGTCTGTAGTAGCCCTGTTGCATAAGGCGCGCGCAATACAGGAGGCAAGCCACAGCCCAGCCCCTGGGACAGTTGTGACTCAAGCGGCGAGCGATGACACAAACTCACAGCCGTAACAATATTAAAAGGTTGATGAGCTATTAATTTTGAAAGGTTAAGGGACAAGATGGTCGCCACACCCTGAGACTGTGAATGGGCTGTCACACCCCGAGACCGTAGATAGCATTACAGGGAGATTCCGGTGGTGTAACGTTGATCAATGGACTATTTATTATTATTAACTACTGAGCCAAGGGCAAGATGGCTACCACACCCTGAGACCATGAATGACGTCACAGAGGGAGATCGGCCTTGTAGTTGCTGAATGGCATATTTATTATTATTATTATTATACACAAGGTATCCCTCAAGGCAGCATTATTTCACCTACACTATATAACCTGTTCGTAAACGACATGAATGAAGCCATTAAACACAGTAAAATATTTATTTATGCTGATGACATACATTATATATACCATACATAAAGACTCTAAAACAGCTTTTGATAGACTTCAAGAAGACTCCAATAACATCACAAGATGGTGTCATGACAATAATTTGTATATAAATACAACAAAATCTAAAATAATGCACATCAGAGTTGATCACTTCACACAAGAAAAATACAAACTAACGCACCACAGCTTATCATGCATACACCAAAACATCCTGGCAGGTTGCAAATGTAACACCTTCATAAGTAGTACTTCGACACAAAAATACCTAGGAATTACCCTTGATGAACAATTTAAAATGAACACACACACAGTAAACATAATTTTAAAAAAAACTAAGAGCAAACCTCTACACCTTCTACAATCTCCGATTTTATGTAGATAGGAAAACTTACAAAACAATTTACAGTGCTCTGATTGAAAGCAAATTAAGATATGCTATAGCAGCTTGGGGAAATCAAAACACAACTTTAATTAATAATCTTCAAGATAGCCAAAACAGGTTCTTTAAATATTTCACTGATATCCCTTATTTTAATATTAAAGAGTTGTTTCAAATTACTGTACTGAATCTCTACTACCATGATCCAAGATTCAGGCATAAGGTCTCTCACAACATACAACCAAGAGCCATAACAAGTACTAAACATGTTAAACCTTTATGTATAAATAGCTATGGTTTCAAGAGACTAAATTATATTATACCATCACTACTTAATGAACTACCACCTGGACTGACAAACATTAACAGCCAACAACTAGCCATAAGTCGCATTAAAAAATATTACTTAACCAAACATTAACTCATAACATAAATTTATTAATATAACTACCATAGTGTAATTTTTTGTGTCTTTAATTATTTACATTAATATTTTATCATTAACATTACAAAAAAATGCATGCACTCTTGTATTGAAATATAATCTATATATATGTTGTAAATAATAATTAATATGTCTCACAGATAATCTGTACTGTCATCAGATTCGTGAGACATATCACAATAACGTAACATAAATAGTATTTAATAAATAAATTAAATTAAAAATTAAATTATTATTATTATTATTATTATTAACTACTGAGCCAAGGGCAAGATGGCCACCACACCCTAAAACCGCGAATGACGTCTCAGAGGGAGATTGGCCGTGTAGTTGCTCAATGACATTTATTATTATTATTATTATTACTAATATTAGTATTAACTACTGAGCCAAGGGCAAGATGGCCGCCACACCCTGAGACCGTGAATGACGTCACAGAGGGAGATCGGCCGTTTAGTTGCTCAATGGCATATTTATTATTATTATTATTATTATTATTATTAACTACTGAGCCAAGGGCAAGATGGTCACCACACCCTAAAACCGTGAATAACGTCTCAGAGGGAGATTGGCCGAGTAGTTGCTCAATGACATATTTATTATTATTATTATTATTATTACTATTATTATTATTATTATTATTATTATTATTATTATTATTATTATTATTATTATTATTATTATTATTATTATTATTATTATTATTATTATTATTAACTACTGAGCCAAGGGCAAGATGGCCGCCACACCCTGAGACCGTGAATGACGTAACAGAGGGAGATCGGCCGTGTAGTTGCTCCAGGGCATATTTATTATTATTATTATTATTATTATTAACTACTGAGCCCAGGGTAAGATGGATGTTACACCCTGAGACCGTAGATAGCATTACAGGGAGAGACCGGTCGTGTAACAATACTTAAAGTTCAGCTCGGTCACACTCGGCTTCCGGTTCCCCCCACTCTCTATGGCCTCCACACTATAAAGCTGACCAGCACCAGCTACTCACTGTCATCCCCATACACACAGATTGTCTCCTTCAATCGTACTCACTCGACAGCTGACTTCACTTCCTCTTGCCACTGCTCCGAGATCTTCCAGTTTACAACCTCAGCAACGGTGCACCACGGCCGGTAGGCGCGCTTAGTTTAGCGCCGTGGTCCACAAGATAGGATTAGTCTAGGCTCCCCCTCTTTGCCACCCTCAGTGGCCATCATAAAGGGATTTAATTTAAACTCACCGTATCTCGGGTAACTTAGCCAGGGACGTACCTATCCGCTCACTGCTTGTCACTGCGTTACCAGTATAAACTACACCTGCTGTGAGTTGGGTAGCCTACTCTCTCTGTTGCGCGCTTGCTATTTTGACTACCTCCGCCCTCGGGCGTGAGAGGCTCCCCTCCTGGCACCAGTTGCCGCCCACCTACAGCATTAATTTAGGGACACACACTGCCTGCTCTAAACACGATTAGCGCTCCTTACGCCATAGTCCAGCAGCTCCTGCCTTGGCAGGAGGCTGTCCAGGCCCCGATATGACCAAGTTCCAATCTAAAGGGTTGGTAACCCATGCCAAGAAGTCCCCGATAGGCACCAGGTCTGCCCTAACGAGAAAACTAGACATGGAAAACACTGCACGCGCGGGTCCTTCTACGCCTAACATCATCTTTAAGACTGGCCCCACTGCCACACCGCCGGAAAACCCTGCTGAGCATTTCAGTGGTGAAGAAACTCCTCATTCTCCTGAGCAATCCGCGGCCACGACGAGCCACGCCCCAATAATTATTCCGACCACTCCCAACCACTCGGATGATGATGGCTCCTACACCTCGACTGATGATAACACTGACTTCCACCTTGTGACCGGAAGGAAGAAAACCAACAAGATACGACAAACCATACCAGCGGAGAAGATGGTCATCAGCCGCAACCCGTTCGGTCCCCTGAAAGAGCTCCCTAAAGATCAGTTCACGGGTGCACAGCCCATTCCTGTGCAAACCCCAGGATCCCCAGGCACATCAGCCAGGGCTACTCCTGCCAACCCTCCCCGCCAGATTGTTCATCCTGTGTACATTAAAAATGTCACAGATATCAACGAGCTCACCGACCTGCTAGTGGACAACAAACTCCAGTTCAAAATGAAAGTCATGCCTAACACCGTGAGAGTAACAGTGGCGACACCGGAACAACATAAGCTTCTGACGTCACTCCTCATCCAAGTTAACGGGGAATTTCACACCAGGCCTACTATGCCACGCAATACCCGCAAGGTCGTAATCCGTGGTCTGCACGAAACCTGCTCCACTGACCGCATCCACCAAGCCCTTGAGAAACTTGGCTACCACATTGAAAAAGTATGCCAACTGACTGCGACCAATGACCGCTCCAAAAAGTTACCCCTCTTTCTGGTAACATACTCCACCACATCTCCTGATCTGAATATATACAACCTTAACTCACTTCTATTCAATCAAGTAACCGTCACCAGATACCAAGGACCTGCAGGACCCGTGCAGTGCTACCAATGCCAAGGCTTTGGGCACGCTTCCAACGGCTGCCACTGCAAGCAAAGGTGCGTGATATGCGCAGCAAACCATCGTGCCAAAGATTGCCCCATTAATGGCAAAAACGAGACGCCTACATGCGCTAACTGTGGGAAAGCGCACACAGCCAGCTTCCGCGGGTGCGAAACCTATCGAAAATTGATTAGCACCTTCAACAACAGGCTGCCAGCTGCCAGAATGGCTCCAGCGGGTCACATACCCAACAGGAACTCCATCCGACCAGGTACCAGCTTTGCAGGGGCCGCCGCACCCCGCAACGCAGCCGAAGAAGCCCCTATTCAGACTGCAGCCCCTATCCCCCCTCCTATTAACAGTACATCCATCTTTCCGGGTCTTCCTCCTGCTACTGCTCCCCTACTCCCCACACCAGTCCCTGCCCCTACTCCCACGCCTAATCCTTCTTCTAGCCACCTTCCCTCAAACGATATGTTTGAGATTTTCAAACTGATATCTGACCCCTCCCTTCGCGACCTCATTTCAGTCGTGAAGGGCATTCTATTACGCCTCATCATCGCTACTGACCTTGCCTCCAAGATGCAAATTATTATCGAAATCGCCTCCCAATACATATTCAGTAATGGGAGCAATTAATAAGCAAGCTTGTACCAAATTGAAGATGATTATGGCGTGGAACGCCTACCACTTAAAATCCCAAGAGGGGGAATTCTGCGAGGTTCTACAAGAACAGGATATAGATGTCGCACTACTAGGCGAAACTAATATCAAACCAGGAACCAACTTCTACGTCCCTGGATACACCATCTACAGAGATGATCCCCCCCCCCCTCGTCGAAGTGGAGGCACCGCCATTCTCATCAGAACAGACCTGGTGCATCACCGCATCCCCACACCTAATAACCTGCAGTTTCTTGAGGCCACGATCGTACAGATTGAATTAGATAACGGACCATATCGCATTGTGTCCTACTACAGGCCCCCTAGTTCACCGGTTGTACTGACGGACTTTCAGGAGCTATTAACTGACAATATTCCTGTAATATTGGCAGGTGATATCAACTGTAAAAACACGCTATGGAACAGCCGATATACTGAGGCCAAAGGCAGAATGCTTGCTGGCTTCTGCGAAGATCACGAGTGCCTTACCCATGCGCCGCCTGGACCCACGTATTATCCGTTTAATGCCAACTCACTCCCGGATGTCCTAGATATTGCCATAAGCAAAAATCTAGACATACCGATCACCGTTGACAATTTACGCGCCTTAAACTCTGACCACGATCCCATCCTCATTACATTAAACTCAAGCTACAGACCATCCCGTACCAAAATCCCACTTCATCTCCGCAAGCTAGACTGGGACCTCTACCGGTCTACGCTTCAAGCTACCGTTGCTGGCAATCCCAGCATTCTCTGCAAAGGGGACATAGACTCCCATGTAGAGAAGTTCACCTCTGAAATCCTGCACGCTGCCCACACGGCCGCCATAGGCCCCGCTCACTGACAACACAAGCCATTCTCCATCCCACTCACACTAAAGGCACTTATTAAGCGTAAAAATATGACCAGGTGGCGCTGGCAAGTCACACGGGACCTGCGGCTGAAGCAGGAATGGTACCGATTAAAGCGTCAAATTGACTCAGCTATGCAGAACCTCCGTAATAAAGCATGGCAAGATAAATTAGTTAATATGGCTGGCAACTCCAGCTCTCTGTACGGAATGGCTAGAAGGCTACTTAAGAAAAGGACAGCCATCCCACCATTACACGGGGAACGGGGGATGGTCTATACTAAAGAAGGCAAGGCTGACGCTCTGGCGGACACTTTCGAGAAAGCCTGCGAGCCAAATTATGAACCCAGCAATGAAGACTTTATCGAAGAAGTCTATCGTGACCTTCATAATGGCTTCCAGGGAGAGCTTCCGCCGGGCTTCCGGCTTGTCTCACCTACTGAACTGCTCAGTCTTATTAAAAAACTGAAAAACCGGAAGGCCCCAGGGCCTGACGGGGTCGCAGCTTCTTTCCTTAAAAATTTAACCAAGAACGCCCTCTCCTGTCTAACAAAAATTTTTAATGCTATATATAGATTTGGTCACTTCCCCCATGCCTGGAAAGTCGCCAAGGTGATTATGATTGGAAAGCCTAACACCAATGGCACATTCCCCCAGAATTACAGACCCATTAGTTTACTTTCCATCATCTCAAAGCTATTTGAGATGACCCTACTTTCCAGGCTCCAAGTGTTCATTGACAACACCATTAATGACGAGCAGTTCGGTTTCCGTAAAGGCCGCTCCACGGTCCAACAATTACTTAGACTTATAGAAATTATTACGCGCTCTTTCAACGAAAACCGTATGACAGGAGTTTGCTTCTTAGACATCAGTCGTGCTTTCGATAAGGTATGGCATAGCGGTCTGCTATACAAACTGAAACACAATGGCTTCCCAGAGCACTTACTTAAGATAATAAATTCCTACCTAAGGAACAGGAGATTCTATGTCCAAGTGGAGGACGCCCAATCCTCTATGAGGGATATTAAAGCTGGTGTACCACAGAGCAGTGTCATTTCCCCCTCCCTCTTCAATATATATGTCGCTGACATGCCCAAGTCTAGAGACACTGAACTCCACCTGTATGCGGATGATACCGCCATCTCAACTACCTACTTGAGAGGACATAGAGTCAAACACAACCTCCAAGTCGCCCTAGACGCTCTAGTAGCCTGGCTAGAGAGATGGAGAATCAAAATTAATGTAAATAAATGTTCTGCCACACTGTTCACGAAAAAGAGAAAATTCACTGAAGTCCAGGATCTAAATTTCTTTGGTGAAGTGATCAGATGGCAGACAGCCACTAAGTACCTGGGAGTCACGCTAGATCGCCAACTGACATTCGCTCAGGAGGTCTCACAGCGCGCAAACCAAGCGAAGGGGATCCTAGCGCAGCTCTGGCCTTTACTAAGGTCCCAGAGCTCACTAGATGTCTTTAGCAAGCAACTCGCTTACAGCACTATAGTGCGACCAGTCATGGAGTATGGCTGTCCAGCATGGGGGTTCGCCGCCCCCTCTTCGAACGGGAAACTTCAGGTTATTCAGAATAGGGCTTTACGTACGATATCAGGCGCCCCTTGGTACGTACGTAACACCCAACTACACCAGGACTATCACCTCGAGACCATCAGTCAGAGGATTAGGAAGCAGGCAGTCAATCTTTACAAATCAAGTACAAGAAGCACCAACCCTCTTATAAACAGGTTGGGCGATTACCAAGCTACGGGGTGCCGCCATAAGCGCCCTCGAATTATCATAGAGTAAACTCTACTACTCAATCTTTCAGCTACTATAGCTAATCAGATTTCTTCCCTTTCACTCTCTCACTTCATAAAAACTGTCTATACTATTTTTATCTTCCATATTAAGTATTCTTCAGTGCCATTTGTGCACTTAGCCATATCCTGGCTAATTAAGAAATAAAATGGTAATCACCCAACACCCCTAAACAATGCTGTTAGGTCACTCGCATTAGGGACATAGCTCTAAAGGCCCCCGGGTCGAAAGGCTAAAATTCACTGTCAGTATGCCGGCCAGAACAGGCCGGGCAACACCTGGGGACCTGCTCCCAGGTCAGCCCCCAAACATGGGCCTGTTGCCAGGCCAGACCCCCTCCCCCACCCCACCCCAGCCCCCCACCGCTACCCCCCTGCCCCACCTCTGCCCCCACCTCTGCCCCCACCCTTACCCACACTCCTATCCCCACCCCTGCCCCCACCCCTATCTCCACCCCTATCCCCACCCCTGTCCACACCCCTGCCCCCACCCCTGCCCCCTCCCCTGGCCCTCAGGGGGTCACGAGAACAGGGGGAGGGGGGAGAAAGTGGATGACCTTGAAATTGGTCCAGAGGCCACTTTGCTTATCTACTAAATCGCGAGAAAAATCTATTTAAAAGTCTCAACTTCGCCTAGCAGCCATGTTAGTTTTATAGTTACCTGGTTTTTGAAAGACTCATAGGTGAACTTGTAGTAGAGCCCTTTATTACCGTACAAAATTTCAGCGTAATACCAGTAATAGTTTCGGAGAAATTGAATGCTGGTGAAATATTTCCCACAGCCGCCATGTTGGATTGGTGAGACGTAATAAAATTTGAAGGCCACGGTCTGGGTCGGCCAAAATGGTGCTATGACCTTGCCGAGTTTCATTGAAATCGCCACAGCCGTTTAAAAGTTATTACAGGTGGACACACACACAGACAGACACACTCACAGACACGGGGAAAAAGGTGATCTCATAAGCCTATTTTTTTCATAAATGAAAATAGGCTAAAAATCAAGCGCACTGCAGCTAAAAATTATGAAAATAAGTTCATATTGTCATGAAATGGTTCATTAATGCACTACATATGATAAATATAATTTTCGAAATACGCTCACATGTCACTTGTAATTCATTTATCTGGGATAGAAATGGGGATACCACGGAAAACTTCCAGGATAGCTCAAATAGGAATCTAACCGTCTATTCCTCAGATCTACTTCATGTGGTTGAGTGAGCCTTGTTCCAGCCCTCAGTCCAGAATAGAATTTCTTGGCAGAAGCGGGAATCGAAGCCGGATCTCCAAGCTAATACGTTCACCACAACTGATAGTGGTAATCTTGTCACTAACAGCTTATATCCTGAGTGTGATTTTTCAATGACATTTCCACACACTGTTCAGAAAAAAATAATAATCATGAAGCATATAATTAGTTTCACCTACTCTAGCAGTCACCACAATAATACAGGTTATCAGTTAAACTCAGCACCAACTAAAGTATGTGGAGATGATGATCAGAGTTTCTCAAGCCCCAAACATTATTGCCCACGACATCAACTTCAAGGTTTATTGTTCAATGATTTCGCATTGCCCACTTCAAAGCCTACTGAATGGAAACTTTTTGCAAAGTCCAATTCTGGAACAGTCGGTTTTTACTTGATCCACTAGAGGAAGTTAGTGCCACGTTAGAAAAGAGAAGAATGAACAAAGAAGTTAAAGGGAAAGACATCCTTGGTTTCGGATATCCTAACATCATTAAGATTGGATGGAAACAAAATTTGGTTAGCCTATATGAAATCGATAAAAGTTATAAAAGAAACGGATGAGTTGCCTTGTACACAGTACTGGAGGCAATACTGCATTCAGATAAGGCTCTGGTCATGTCAACCTACGTTCCGTAAGTTACGAGTTCCTGGAGGAACAGGGAGGGATGTTTCATAAATTTTCTGATTAAAGTATGTACGATTATTCCTCAGGTTGTTGCAGTCGTTAATCAATAACTGTAAGTAATTCTTTGCCTCATTAGTACTGCAGTCAGTGCTGACAACGTATATAGGCTAAAATTCACCACTTTGTGATCAAACATTTATAGATTCTTGTGTTTTTGATACAGGTATTTTTGCCCCTAAATTTACTCAAAGAAATGCTTAAAACATGTTTAAACAACGCTCAGTTTTTTAGAGACCAATTATTGTCTTTCCTTCGTAATCAAGTAAAAAATGCTTTCCAGTCTGTCACATGTAAATTTGTCCAATTAAAATGGGAATGGAATACCTCTTATCGAACTCCCTTTTCTATAAATACATACGGATCGACTAAGACGCAAAACATCATTAGGATCGAATAAAAAATACGAGCCTTACAGTAGTCGCATATGATGTGTAACATGTGACATGTTATCCCTTGTTAACAGTGAACTCTGTTGGTCATAGAAATAACTAATTGTAAAACTGCAGTGCCACATCCTGACCGGTTTTCAGCAAATATGATATAATGAATATTTTCACACCAAACAACGACAACTTGAAGATGATTTATTGTAGGAAGAATATCTTTAATGGCGTCTCCAAACCTTGAAGTCATTTTGTATGCGATATAGATTCCACATAGCCACATGGCCGACAGTACCTCGAGTGCTTACATTAAATAAGAATACAGAAAAAGAATGGGGATTCAATAAATCATAATTGTTTTCAGCAAATATGATATAATGAATATTTTCACACCAAAGAACGACAACTTGAAGATGATTTATTGTAGGAAGTAAACCGTGTGCGATATACATTCCACATAGCCACATGGCCGACAGTGCGTCGTGGTATCAATCTCCGCCACCGCACGCGCTGATTGTTTCCGTCCCATCCATTCCCGTTTCATTGTTTCCGTCCCATCCATTTCCGTTTCAGTTTTCAAAATCACCCCCACAAAAATATACAGATCGGACCGAGTGGAAAAGATGTTACACATCAATAAAAGAATTGACTCAATTATCCTCCCCATCTATGGACAGATTACATCGCTGTTTCACCCTTTAAAACACAAACAACTACGTTACCTCCCCCCCCCCCCCTTTATGAAATAGTGTGTATAATTAACCCAAGTAATTATTTGTTGATTAGCAGGTCTGTATAGTTTAGGACACCACGCTTTTTTTTTTGCGTATGGCTTTTAGTGCCGGGAGTGTCCGAGGACATGTTCGGCTCGCCAGTTTTGTAGCTGCTTCGAGACGGACACCCAATGGGTGAGCTACAAGTACCGTTGGGGAGGAAAGTTGGAAGGGAAGGGCGAGGAGTTGGAAGGTAGCGGCTGTGGCCTATAGTGAGGGACCAACCCTGGCATTTGCCTGGAAGGAAGATGGGAAACCACAGAAGACCATCTTCAAGGTTGCCGGCGGGGGGATTCGAACCTCCTCGCCCCCCGGATGTGAGCAACTGCCATTAGTCATGCCGTAATCACCACGGCTAACTCACCCGGTAGGACACCACGTACTCTTGCACGATGAAAAAAAAATCGATTTTTTTATTTTGGCGCCATAAAATTTTTCATTCTTTTCTGAATCCAAATATATATAGTTTGTTGGGGGTTTGATGTCTACAACTACCTTAAATTCGTTTTTAAAAATTAACGTCCCATGCTCTGAATAATACACTTTTAACTTTGCCAGCTTTTTTCCGTTAATACTCATTTTTCATGTTTAGGTACCAATAACTAGGAAACCATTTAAAAATTTAAGATAGAGGGCTATTTTTTTACATTAACTTGCCTAATGGAGTACTTGAATGTTAACCTATTTTCACTTCCAAAACATAGTAGCATGGATTGGGAAGAGAAAAATTGATACATATTTTGAATAAATTTAAAAAGAAAGAGTTCGTTTTTTTTCTTGCATTCTGTCCCAATAATAATGAAACAAAGTAGTTACTCATCTGCCATGATCCATTCCAAGCATGTGAATAAATAAAATTTGAGAGTATTAGAATGAAAAACAACTGAGAAATATGTACCTGAAGCAACTTATACAACATTTTTTTGAAAATGCATCTGCCCAAATTTGTATTCATTTCACACATCCTATAAAATCAAAGTAGCACTACATGGTCAAACACAGCTCAGAATATATCACTTCTTATATGTTACAAGAATCATAGCTGCACCTTTAGCATAAACCCAGAAAATACTTGGTAAAGTGATGCCACAAAAATAGACGTTTTTATCGTGTAAGAGTACGTGGTGTCCATAAGTTTTATTCCCCGCGCAATGTATTGGGCACATTAATGCGTTGACCGACTAAAAAGCAATTATTTAACAAGAAAAAGCTCAGTATTTAATGTTGTTGTTGTTTGTTTCATTTGAGGCACTTGAAAATGGTGGTATTTTAACCCCATGTACTTGGGTGTGGGTGAATGGAATTTTTCTCATAACCTTTGTTAATTTTTGGCCGTTTACTGTGTGTGTCCGGCCGCGTAGTGTTGAGGTTGCGCGCCTGCCTCTCACACGGAGGTCCCGGGTTCGATTCCTGGCTCCATCAGGGATTTAAGGAACATATGTGAGGGTCTGAAGAGGCTGCACACAGCCTCGTGAGGACAATTGAGTGACTGTCTGACAGTGAGACAACTCCCCGGTCACGAAAACCAAGATTAACTGCGCTGTCCACGCGTCATCCCACAATCTGCGGGCCAAATGGCTGGGAAGAGATCGCTTGCTAGGCCTTGGCTCTTTAATGGCTGTGGTGCCACGGGGTGGGGTTGTTACTGTGTACATTTGTAATTCAGTTGAGGATTAAGAACAAGACAGCCAGCATTTACCTGGAGTAGAAGTGAGAAACAACAGAAAACCACCTCTCCTCAGTTTTGCCTCACGAGATTGTTCCAGCCCTCAGACAAGAATTAAATTTCCCGATAAAGCCGGGAATTGAACTTAGACATCCGAAGCGACATTCAAGGATGCTAGTCACTACACCACAAGGCGGCCTCAGTTTCTAACATTTTCTAACCAAAATATATACCGGATGTCAAAATCAGTATATCTAGTGGCATGTCACTAAAGTTGGTAGTACTTGCTGCAGTCTTCAGTCGTGTCGAGTGTGCACGCGCGGTGTGTTTGTGCGTGTAACTGCCGCGCATGAGAGCGATAAAGGAGTGAGAGCGTGAACCAGTACAGGAACATGACCTACTCATATCGAGACTCCCTGGTTTGGTGCGGACATATTGTCACTGTTATTATTCTGATGCGCACTGCATTTCAAGCTTCGGTGGCTTTCTGCAACAGCGATGTTTCTACCTTTTCGGTACTAGCTTTTCTCATATACATTACAAACTGTCTTGCCTTAATATTTAAATAAATTAATTAATAAATAAAAAAATAAAAAATAAGTTTGTGAATAAACAAATGAAAATAAAAATAATGTTTAAATAAATGAATGTATGATTGATTTATTAAATGATTGATTGAATGAATAAATAAATAAATAAATAAATAAATGTTTAAATATATAAATAAATAAATGTTTGAATGGTTGATTGATTAATTATAAATAAATAAATAAATAAATAAATAAATGACTTACAATACACTACTAGTACATTATGCAACGAGCCTATTATGGCAATACGACTGTTTATGTTCGACGAAAACTATAACTATTTTAAGTTCGAACATAAACAGTCAAAAATATCTGTCGCGATTTCGCCAGTTTTATGTACTGAACAGAGCGCATGGGACGCAGAGAATACCTTGTATTTGACCATGGCCTCCTCAAATACCCCACTATGACACTAGCCATGCAGTGAAATTAAAAATAGGAGGCCGTGGAAGTCAGCGCAGATGCGATGCTATCCTTACCTAATTGGTCACACAACTGTTTCTTGAGCTCTGATTGGTGGGAGAAACTGTTTCATAATGAAAAATAGTGTTATAATGACCCTCATTATGATTTCTGACATATAATATTTACATTTCGACACCGTCGAACATAAATTTTGTTATGAAACTGTTTGGCTTTCAGCGTCCAGTCTAGTCTGTAAGCATTTGCTTTTCTACTCCTCGTCTCTATTTTCTTCCCAATACTACCATCCTGAGAGAATTCACAGTCCAAGTACTTAAAATGTTCCACCTTATCCAACGAAGAACCACAAAAACTTAAAATACTAATAAAGATTTTGCAAAATTTTCAAGACTCTCATAGTTTCCATCACCTGTATTGGGATTGTCATTTTTAGCCTATTTTGTATTTATGAAACTCGGTAAATTCATAGCACTATTCTGGGCGACCCCGACCGTGCCCTTCAAATTTTGTTACGTCTCACCAATCCAACATGGCGGCTGTGCGAAATATTTCACCAGCATTCAATATCTCCGAAACTATTACCGATATCACCCTGGTATTTTGTACGATGATAAAGGGAACTACCAGAAGTTCACCTATGTGACCTATGAAAACCTGGTAACTACAAAACCAACATGGCCGCCAAGCGAAGTTGCGACTTTTAAATAGACGTTTCTCGCGATTTAACCAACTAAATGCAATGACACTTGGTACAGCATATGTTTATACACATTGTAATGTACCGACATCTAACTTTGTTCAATTGTTTACATAACCTCATGATGGCGGCTGTGCGAAATATTTCACCGGCATTCTATAACGCGGAAACTATTACCAGTATCACCATGAAATTTTTTACGGAGATAAAGAGCACTATTGGAAGTTTATCTATGAGACTTTCAAAAACCGGTTAACTACAAAACGAACATGGCGGCCAAGCGAATTTGAAAGTTTTAAATAGACTTTTCTCGTGATTTAATAATCCAAACGCAATGAAACTTGGTACAGCAAATGTTTATACACATTGTAATGAACTGGTATCTAATTTAGTTCAATCGTTTACGTAACCTCAAGATGGTGGCAGTGCGAATTTCGAAAGTTAAGTTTTTATTTCTTGTGTTCTAATCATGCGATCGAAATCTACATTTGAATGATGAACGTACACAATAATCATCATCTAATGGTACATAACTGTATGGCCTAAATATATTAAAATCCAACATGGCGACCATCCGAAATATTAAATTGTTCTCAATATCTATGAATCTACTACAGAAATAAAACTGAAATTTTGTAACTGTAGTTCACCTATGGGACGTATTGTACAATAACCTGGCGAGCACAAATCGGAACATGGCGGCGACACGAAATTTAAATATTCAAATTGACGTTTCTTACGTTTTAACCATCCGAGCGCAGTGAAACTTGATACGGTATATGCTTATGCAAATTTTAATCAACTGGCATCAAATTCATTTAAATTGTTTTCATAACCACAAGGTGGCGGCTGAGCAAAATTTTAAAATCCCGCTTTTATTTCTTGTGTCCTAATCATGCGATTGAAGTTTGAATAAAACACCTACACAATAGGTTTCATGTAGTAGTACATAAATCTAAGGCCTATAATATAAAAATCCAACATGCTGACCATCCAAAATATTTAGACAGTTCTCAATAACTCACGAAACTATTACTGCAATCAAACTGACAATTTGTAGGTTGATAGAAGCAATTAATATTAGTAGGATGTATGAAAATGGGCTATTTAGTTCTTCACGGAACTACGTGTTACCTTTCACTTGCATATCGTTTAACTCGTGCTTTTTTCTGAATAATATATAACCGTAGTCAAATGTATTCTTTTAATGCCATTATCAACTTGTGCTCGATAAGGCGTATGGAACTCCCATAAATTGCGGTATATTTTGAAGTATTTATTGCAGCCAATGGTCATAGCATAAAATCTAGATACGTAACAGAAATGACAAACAAAATATATAATCGTTCTGTCTCATTAGGTATATAATCACTTAGTCACTTCAGTACTGCGTCCAGGACGTTGGGTTTTGATATCTGTTTCAATTTTTTCCACACAAGATACAATTGCTGTGATTTCCTGGGTAATGGTAATTTTTATTTCTACATATTTTATGGTGGAAACCAAGTACTGACAGCCTCGCCATCAGATGTCGAAACTCACAGGATCCTTGCATCCAGTCTAGTGAAGTCATAGTATCCATCGTGTAAAACTCATCCCAAATGTCATTCCTCTTTGTGGTCATGATATTTAAGAGCTTCCCTTATCCCGGTGCGTATGGCAGGAATATATGCAATCTGAGTTCATCCATAAACGGTGGTTCTCCCGTCATAATATACACAATACGTGATGGCGTAAACTTTTATAGACATAAGGCTTTTTTAGATACATTGCTTTTATCCTCTCCAGTTGTGACAAGTGTCTGTGTGTAAATGGCGATATATAGATATACTAGCAGAAGTATCCATTCTTCAAACGGTCTTCAGTATTAATAACCAGACGTAATCAATTGAGCTACTGTTGCAATGGTTAGGGGCTTGGAACCTGTTTGTCGACAAAGATAATTGATTAGTTGAAACATGCTCGGAAACTAATTTACCTAACGTGTACTTCCTGACATGAAAATAAAATTGAAAACCTCGTAGACGAAACTCAATTATACACGTCACATAAAAACTGACCCTCACTATTGTGTCAAGTCCGCATCCAGAGGAAGACCCCTTTAATAAATTATACAGGCTTGTGGTGCATGAAAATTCAGGTTTTTTAGCCTCCAATGGCCCAAATTCCTAAAAGCAAAAAAATAAAATAAAATAAAATAAATATTTCAATCCAGTAATTTTTGAAAATAATGTTGCTGTTTGATGATACAATAGACCTTTTGTACGACATATCGCAAGTTTAAGTCTTCTGAAAAAATCTAGGGTACGGTACCCCTCGAACCCCTTAAGCGCATTGATGAATTTTACAGTTTTTGTTGGTTCCGTGATAACCTTATAGCCATTTGCAAACTTTCACAGAAATTTAATAAATGGAGTGGCATTACTTCTTGCAGAAATAGATGGTAAGTTGGATTTAACTTTTTGAGACACTGCTGTTATGGTTACTGGCTTGCATTCATTCATTAGTTTATTAAATGAAATTTGTTTTCTGGGAATATCTCGGAAACTCTTGGTTTTAGAGCCTTAAAATGTAGTTTTCGGGGATCCTTTACGGCTGTTTATGGGCCCCGAGTTTTTCTCCTGACACCAAGGGGCAGAAAATAAGTTTTGTCTCGTCGTTGTAGGCCGTAGTATAATAATAATAATAATAATAATAATAATAATAATTATTATTATTATTATTATTATTATTATTATTATTATATAACAATATAGGTATAGGGATATAATAGACCTCCCGTACCACACCAGAACGTGTAAACCGCGTGAAAATATTCTAGAGTACCCCTTGACCCCCTTAAGCGCATTATATGTATTGATGAATTTTACAGCTTAATTTGGTTCCATTAGAACCTTATAGCCGTTTGCCAACTATCTCAGTAATGTAATAAATGGAATTGTATTGCGTCTTACAGCAATAGATGGACCTGTGAGTTTCTGTTGCCATGGTTACCGGCTTGCTTTCTTTCATTATTGTATTAAATGAAATTGATTTTCTGGGAATATCTCAAAAACTGTTGGTTCTAGGGCCTTAAAATGTGGTTTTCAGGGTCCCTTTAGGGCCCCCGAGTTTCGCTTCTCACATTGAGGGACTGAAAATGAGCTTTGTCTCGCCCTTTTACGCCTATTTCAGCAAGTATTTTAAGGGGTAGGCCCCCTTTTATGGGAGGTACAGAGAAGAGTTACATCAATGATTAGTGTCGTGCCTCTGAAGGATATCTGTACCAAATTTTACGTTGAACCACCCAGCCATTCTCGAGTTATAAGGGAACAACCACTTTGTCCACAGACAAACAGACATACATACAGACAGACAGACAGACAGACAGACAAATTTTTATTTTCGCGCGCATCCGTCATAAAACAGTCTGAAACGCGTAAATAACGCAAATTTCCGTACGGTAGAAATTCAGAAAAAACAGACGAACTTTCATTTTTATATATAGAGAGATTAAGCTTCGTCTCGTCCTTCTGCGCCTATTTTAGCATGTATTTTGAGGGAATAGGCCCTCCTATATGAGTGGGTTGGTGACCACGGGGCCCCAGCTGAGTCCAGCATTGCTTCCACTTACAGTACTTGTGCCGGGCCCCTGTCCGTCTTCTTTCCTGTCGACCTCACTTGGTCAACTCTTGTTCTCTTCCGACCCCGACGGTATTAGGGCATCCGAGCCCTAGAGAGTCTCTTCCTTTCCCGCCTTAATTCGCCCTTGTCTCATCTTTTCTGATACCCTCCTTATGCAAGAGGTCAGCTTTCTTTTTCTTTTCATGTTATCTCCTGCCTTGTGCTCAAGGCCCTTAAGGAGGCAGGGTGTATGTAGCCCCACCACTTCTGGTGCACCCTAGATATTGCTACACCCTCATGGGCTCACGGCTGGCGAGTTCGGGAGTTGGCGACCCCAAGGGATTCCTGAGCTGGGTCCGGTTTTCCCCCTTTTATCCATTACCTCTGGGGCTGACCCTCTCCTCTTTCACTTTCCTATCTGCCTTTTATGACGCTCCTTCCTTCCAAGTCCCTCAATCCGCATTCTTCGAGGGTTAAGGGCATTTCTTTTCCTCCTGTCCTTTAATTGCTTTATTGTCCTTTTGTTTTCCATTTCTTCTTGTAGTATATAAGTTAGTAGTCTTAGTTATAGTTTACATTTCATTATCATCTTCACGATCACCCAAACCAGTAGGGGCCGATATCCACCTTTATGAAAGAAAGGACCGGGTACGATTCCCGGTCATGGCATGTGAGATTTTCGAAGTGAATTGCCATGTCCTGTGGTTCGGATTCCACGTAAAAAGGAGGTCCCGTGCTCCAGATCGCGAGATTAACGGTCACGTTAAACTACAATCTTCCTTCCTTCCTCTTTTACGAAAGGTACGGAGAAGAGTTATTTCAATAATTGGTGTCGTGCCTCTGATGGATATCTGTACCAAATTTTACGTTGATCCACAATATATATATATAACAAGAAGTTCCGTGAAGAACTATACAGCCTACTTTTCATGCCAATGATTATTCTACAGTATATGAACCTATCTGGAATAATGACAAAATTAAGTTGGTAATATCGAAATATCAAATTAGTTCAAAATATACCTGGTATAATGAAGCCTAATAGAGCACTACAGTTGGCAGCCCTGGTGACTGAATATATTCCTAGTTCCATCTCTTAAGGTACAGAATACAAAATTTGGTTGAAGTCCAATGGACGTTACATGCAGTTAGACACTGGATCTATCAGCACGCGTAAAAGCATGTTGCCAACAATACCATGCGTGTGCTGGTCAGAAATAATCTGAAATATTATGATATCTTGTTGTGCCAATTTTGGATGAAATCCATTTGTTAGTATAGGAGTTACATGTATTTTAAAATTGGACATATCAGCAGGCATAGAATCATGTTGGCAGCACTGCCTTGTATTAATTACTCCAAATTAATCTACAATTTCAGGTGCTATACGTGTGCAAAGTATAGAGCTGTTGGCTTGCATACTTTCTGATATATTGATATTAGGGTTTAAAAAAATATAGACAGCATTTATTAACAGTTGGCAGCCCTGATTGCTCTTAACAATACTTACAGATATTCTGTTACGGTACACATAGCACATACGAAATTTGGTTGTAATCCAACTGACAGTATAGAAGTTACATGTATTTAAAAATTGGTACTATCAGCAGGCTTATAATCATGTTGGTAGAACTGACGTATATAAGTTACTCAAAATTAATCTAAAATGTCAGAATATACGTGTGCACAGTTTAAAGCTGTTGGCTTGCATACTTTCTGATATATTGGTATTTGGATAAAAAAAGAGAGCAATTATTAACAGTTAGCAGCCCTGGTGGCTCTTAAGAATACTCTCAATCATATCTGTTTATGTACAGGTATTACATACAAAATTTGGTTGAAATCCAGTTGATAGTGTAGAAGTTATATGCATTTAAACATTGGACCTATCAGAAGGCTTAAAATTATTTTGGCAACACTGTCATGGCTGGCCTCCTGGAAATTAAACTGAAATAGTATTATCTACATGTGTGCCAATTTTGGAATAGCTCCCATGTATACCTTGCAAGATATTCAACATGGAGCTCAAATTCCAAGTGCGTTTTTTCGGCAGTTGGTAGCACTGACATCATTTTCAAATATGGACGTGAGCTATTCCGGTGCACATCTTTACTCGTACTAAATTTGGTTTTGATTGCTGCAGCCGTTTAGGAGTTGATAGGGGGGGGGGGGACACACACACAGCCAGTCAGACAGACAGACAGACAGACAGACAGACACACATTTTCCCGGATCGATCTCATAAGACTACTTTTTCCTCATTTTTGCAAAATGTGAAAAGTAGGCTAAAAAATACAATATAGAGACAGGGATGTAAAACACCTTCCGTACCACACCCGCACGTGGAAATCGCGTGAAGGAATTCTAGTGTACCCTATGACCCACTTAAGCAGATTATACGTATTAATGAATTTTACAGCTTAATTTGGTTCCGTAATAACCTTAAAGCCGTTTGCAAACTTCACAGTAATGTAATAAATGGAATTGCATTGCGTCTTACAGAAATAGATGGACCTCTGAGATTCTGTTGCCATAGTTACCGGCATGCATTCTTTCATTAATTTATTAAATGACATTAGTTTTCAGGGAATATCTCAAAAACTGATGGTTTTAGGGCCTTAAAATGTGTTTTTCAGGGTCCCTTTAGGGCCCCCGAGTTTTGTTTCTCACATTGAGGGGCTGAAAATAAGCTTTGCCTCGTCCTTCTACGCCTATTTCAGCATCCATTTTAAGGGGGTAGGCCCCCTATTATGAGAGGTGTGGAGAAGAGTTACATTAATGATTGGTGTCCTGCCTCTGATGGGTATCTGTGTCAAATTTTACGTTGATTCTCCCAGCCGTTCTCGAGTTATAAGGACACAAAATTGTCCACAAACAGACAGACAGACAGACAGACAGACAAAAATTTTATATCTGCGCGAATCCGTCATAAAATAGTCTGAAACGCGCAAATAACGCAAATTTCCGTGGAAATTCAGAAAAAACAGACGAACTTTCATTTTTATATATAGAGAGATATGGCACAGTCATCACCATAACACGGTATATCAGATAAATTCCATACACATGAGTATGAAGACTATGATTGTCCATTCTCTTAAATGAAAAACTAATAATATGTTAACATTATTTCTATACCGTATATGGGAATACATACCTGAAATTAGGCCCACTATTTTTTATTTTATTTTTATAAAATGCTAGTTTGCCTGTTTTTATGAATTTCCACGGAATGTTGCATTATTTACATGTGTCTGACTGTTTTACGACGAAAGCTTTCGAAATGATATATTTGTCTGTTAGTCTATCTGTCTGTTTGTCTGTCAGTCTGTTTGTCAACCTGCCTGTTTGTATGTTTGTCGGTATGTTTTACTCTTTTTTGTCTGTGTATTCACATGTCTGTCAGTCTGTTAGTCTATGTGTCTCTTTGTCGGTCTTTCTGTTTGCCTGACTGTTATTTTATCTGTCTGTCTATCTATTTGTCTGTCAGTAAGTCTGTCCGTTAGTTAGTTATTGTTGTTTTAAAAGGCGGTACTACGTGGTTATCTTCCCCTATGTTTGTATGTTAATCTATCTATCTGTCTGTCTGTTTGTCCGTCTATTATTATTCTGTCTGTCTGTCTGTCTGTCTACAAGCTTATAACAGGAGAGCGCCTGGGTCAATCAACGCAACCTTTGATATGCGTATACATCACAGGTCATGCACCAATTATTTATATAACTCTTCAAAATAATTTCTAAAAATAGGTGAAATAGTAAGTTGTTGTAGAAAGACGAGACAAAACGCATTTTGATAACCAAGGTGTGGGAAGAAAACTCGGAGGGTTCATAAGAGACATCGAAAACTTTGTTTTAAGATCGTAGAATGAACTATTTACGAGATATTTGAAACATAGCATCCCAGCTATGGGAAACAGAACGAAGAAAGGTTGAACCAATTGATAATCAGTTAATGATATAATTACATTAACAGTAAGCAAGTAAAGAGAGTATATTTTCCGTTAAGTACTGTACAAAAAGTTGCTCGAAGAATGGGTACTTTTGCTATAAATCCTGAAGTATTGATCTGGGAAATATTTGAACGCTATGGAGAAATGAGATTTGGTATGGATTTCTGGAAACTAAAGCAAACACTGGTTATGAACATCACTCTGGGCAATTATAAGCCATTTCCGTCATTTAACCCTCAATAGACACACGAAGGAAGTTTACACTGGAGGTGGCTGTGTGGAGCTGCCAGTTTACTCAAGTTTCGCTCTTTGCCGTTCAGTAGTCCCGCAATCGATCCATCAAACACGCATTCATGAATGTATGAAGAGCGATTTTACAGCCTTCAGTGTCTGACATGAAATCTGGTACGGTATGCATTTGATTATAGAGGGAGACTAAAATATGGGATCTGTCAGACATATCAATAGCAATGCTCCACACAGTTCTGAAATATTCCCAGTTGTGAGACGTGTCGAGATCCTGGAGCTGACATATCAACGTCATCACTTCAACTATCCCTGACGTCGATTCGGCTTGTTAAAATATTTCGGTCTGAGTGCTGTAACGGGGTACAATAAGTCTCTTGGGATTTTCTGAGGAGGAGTGGATTCGAATCCCACCACAGTCAACTTGGAAGTGTTTGCTAATACTCCAGGAAAATACCGGGTCCCTAATCTGCTCTAAATGAATAGCAATGGGTATTTTATAAATTTATTTCACCTTTGTCAGTAGTAATAAATTAATATACATTAATTAATGATATGTACCAGTTTCGACCTAATTATGGCCTTCTCCAGCGATGTTTTTAAAAAGAAAAATAACTAATGTAATTACGACCAAAGCTTTATTCTTCTTGTTTTGTATATGCCATCTAAGGACCACGACATTCAACTCTTATATTTGGAGTGGGCTTTTATGTTTGCCCAGTAGTTACGCATCCTCTGGCTGTGTTGTTCCCTTCTCTCCTGTGTCCAGAGGGCACCTGTCTTATTTCTTGGCGGTTTGTCCTGGAACCTCATTTGCTGAAGCATCTTCCTGAGAGAAGACTTTGAAGTCTCTTTCCGTCCCTCCAAGTTGTTGCAGATCTTTGCTCACTTCCCACAACCATGGCGACTTGGTCTTCCGCTTTTGCCAGTAACCAAGGAGCTGGTTGGTCAACCTGGTAGGATACATCCTGTAGAGGTGTCCATAAAACGCTAGACGCCGTTTTCTAGCAACATCCATGTAGAGCTCTTGATTAGATCACCTTCTGTAATCATTTCCTTCCTTAACAGGTCCCAATATCTTCCTCATTATCTTTCTCTCCTGACTTCAAGTTTGTCCGTGAGTCCCTTCTGATTGACTGGCTGTGTTGTTCCCTCCTCTCCTGTGTCCAGAGGGACACATGTCTCATTTTAGTCTTTCGGGAGACACACTTCTTATTATATGTGTTCTTGGTTAGTTGATAAGCCATTTCTAACTTGTAAGGGAGGACCTGCACCTTTAAGGGTCATAATTTGTCATTTTCAATCTTTTTTCTACGGTTATTTATCCTTCCTCTTCAAATCACTGCAACAATTTCTTTGATATATATAATACTTTTAATGTTATGACCAAAACCGTGCAGGACTGTCACCGTCTCTGTCACCGACGCGACGTGAGCCATTTAAACTTTTCCGGACCACACCCATGCGCAGCACTTACATTAATTGACCTTATTTTGCAATAAAATTCACCGTATTTGAACTTGATGCATACAATTTAAGCTTGATGCTCTTTCAATTGTTTTGCCTACATCCTGTGGAATAGGGTTTAGGTATGTCTGTTTATGTTTTGAAGTGGATGTTATGAGAATTATTCTGAGCAGTATTCATTGTTTTGAATAAGTAAAGTACGTGTCCGGGTATTAAAATACGCGATGGTAAAGCGAAGATGTGCTCGTAAAACAAAGAAGAGAACATTTCTTGGCAACAGACACACGTGCACAAATAATACATGCGTAGAATAGCAATTAGCATCACCTAACCTCAATAGTGCATCTTCGAGGAAGCTTGGATCTCAGTTGAAGAATGAAAGTGATAGTGATGTAAATATAACCTTTGATGTAAATATTTTGTTTGGTGAGCTAATGAATCAACTTCGGTGCGAATGTGGAGGCTGTGTAAATATTATGTGAGATAAAATTGTAGGTTTAGGTTGTAAAGTGAAGATAGTTCGTGAGAAATGTGAAAAAACAATTTATTTTGACAACTGTGCAAAATTAGGCAAGAAGAATAGTGTATATTCTATCAATAGGCAAGTAATTAATGCTATTAGGTATGTAGGGCAGGTTTGGCAAGTTTACAAGTTTTTTGTGGACTTATGAACAAACTTATTCTTTGGTGATGAAGACTATTTTGATAGCTACATCACATGTCGCTAATGCATCAACAAGAAATGCTGCTGTTGGAGGAGCCAATCGTTGTGGAAGCAAATATATATCTGTTTCATGTGATGGGACCTGGTCGACGAGGGGACATTCATCCTTACAAGGAGTGTGTTCAGTTATTGGTGTGAAGTCTGGAAAAGTGATTGATGCTGATGTTCTGTCACTTACCTGCAAGTCTTGTGAGATGTGGAAAGGTAAGACTGACACCACAGAATATTTAGAGAGGAGGGAATTGCATGAAGAAGAATGCACCATTAATCACACAGGGACTGCAGGAGGTATGTAGGTGGAGGGAATGAAGAAGATATTCCTCTGTTAGGTCAAACTTCATAACCTGAGGCATATCAATTATATAGGTGATGGGGACACCAAAGTTTTCAAGGCCGTCTCAGAATTGCTACCATATGGACCTGATGTGGTTATAAAAAAAGTTGAATGTGTTGGCCACATTCAGAAAAGGATGAGGACACAATTAAGAAATTTGAAGCAGCAAATAAAGGACAAAAAGTTAACAGATGGGAAGCCGTTGTCTGGGAGGAACAGACTCACAGATAAAGTAATAAATGCATTGACAGTCTACTATGGCTACGCAATAAGGGAGCATTGCATGTCTGTTAATGATATGAGGAAAGCCATATGGGCAATATGGTATCATAAGGCATCAACAGATAAAAATCCAACCCATTACTGTTGTCCTAAGAATCCAGATATCTGGTGTCCCTATCAACGAGCTGTACTCAATGGCTCTGTGGATGAATACCTTCATACAAACATTCTTCCAACTGCAATAATGGAAGTAATAAAGCCAGTTTTTAAGAAGTTAGTAACAACAGAGCTTCTTACAAGGTGTATTGGGGGGCATACTCAAAATACCAATGAATCATTTAATGCAAAAATATGGAAAATTTGTCCAAAAACAGGTTTTGCAGGAAAGAAGACTGTCCAAATTGCTGTGCATGATGCTATAATGACTTTCAACAATGGTATGCAGTCCAGAATTAAAGTTATGAAGAAGCTGGGACTTAAATGTGGAACATTTTGTCAAGACTCAGAAACAGACCTGGACAAGAAAAGGGTGCAGTTGGCTACAAAAAGAACTCTGGAATTTCATGTAATTTTTTCAGGATTAGGGTATAACCCACCTCCTTTGGGAACATTCGTGTTGAGAGACTGAAGAGCACCAAATTTTGTTTACTAAGGCAACACTGAAAAATGGATTCAATCCCCATAATGGCTACAAAGACGAAACTTTTTGAATCTAAGGAACAGGTCACCTATCACCTATTCACTGACGTTTGGTGGTGTTGTGGAAAGAGAGGACTTAATTGCTTGGAAGGACCCAAATTAAATCATTAGCGTTAGGTAGATAAGTCATACGGTTATTATTCTTATTACTATTGCAGTATTATTATACCGACTAAATTTCCAGCAAAATGCTGATTTGAAACGTTGAGCAGAGGAGAGACAAAGGCCTTGCCTTTAGGGTAATCACGGACTATTATTATAATAATTATTATTATTACTTCGTTTTGGCCAACTAGGGACCACGTCATTTCAACTGTTTCCATTTAGCTTTAAAATTAGCCCAGTATTCCTACATTCGCCGACTCTGTTGTTCCTTTATCTCTTTTGTCCACGTCTTTCTAGTTTTCTGCGTCGGCTTAGGTTAGAAACTTTGATGTTGGAAGAGATTCTCTGAATCTGGACACACTCCTGGATATCTTTACATGAGATCCCAATCTAAAGCAGATCTTTATGTATCTCACTGAATCAGGCTCCCTTTGCTTTTTTTTCTCTTGGAGAATAGTGTTGACGTCATTTAGACCACGTGCCCATAAAAATAAAACCGTATTTTCTTATTATTATTGTTATTAATATCAATATTTTTATTATTTTTATTATTATAATTAGTCTATTTACTCCGTCCTGCTGACCCATTTTCCACACCCCATTTTCAAGAATGTTCCCGACTTCGTCGAACAGTTCATAGCCATTGAGAACGATGCTCCTCAATATCTCTGGTTGTGTTTCTCTGGCAAAGGAAAATCGAACGGTAAGTTATCACTATGACCGTACTGTACAGTAATCTGTTATTGAAATTTAATATTAAGAATTGACAGTTTCATGTCTGCAATGATGACCGTAGAGGCTTTCATATATTAGCTCGTGTTGCATGGAGTGACTACAAGTAGGTAGATATACGGTAGAGATTTCAAATATCATGCTGTGTATCCAAATGAAACCTAATGAATTTGACCACCAGTGATATTTTTAACTTTGGTTGATTATTACAATGCATGAAGTTCAAGGATACGATTGGCATAAATCAAATTTTTTAGGTCAGGTGGTTATTACAAAAGTGTTGTCTGAGATGGAATTAAAGATGAGGTATCGAAACGGAGTGTTACCGCGCTTACCCTAAGCTACAAACTGTGACAACAGAGAAAGTAATTTGATTTTGATAGGAGGAGAGATAGATGGGATTGTATTGATTTTAATTCGGAATAAGCCTCGAAAATGTACTCCTCTCCGGTGCACTTAACTCAACAGTATATGCCATTGAAATGGCAATGCTCAAAGTCATCATGATAATTAAGAGAGACTTCCTTATGGCGTAGTGGATAATATTCTTGTCTGGCACTGTAGGGGTCTGAGTTTCATTCCCACTCAGCCAAGAAATGTAATTCTAAACTGGGGGTTGTTATGGGGTACACTTAGCATCGTCAGACAGACCCGAGAAGCGGTCGGTTTGATTCCAATCACACGCAAGTACGATGCTGAAGCAAGAAGTAAGTTACACTTCCCAGCTATGGCCATTTATTAAATCACATATACATAGGCAACACAGCTATGATAGCATACAATGTAAGTTCACTTTTCCACATAGTCTCTAAGAGACAGTACACATTTCTCGGAATGGGCAAACCAAATTTCCGATTCCGGATGCGTAGAAATCACCTCCAGCACTATGTAACCACCTGGATGCAGCTGCTTTCACCTCCTCATCGTCCACCACTTCACCCCCGAAACAAAGAGAACACCGATGGAATGGGTGCACACCACACCACCACAAGGTCCAACCTTCTATGGCGAGGTCACGTTAAATATCCCTCAGTATGCCTTCCTTCGGAGGGGAAGTAAAACCGGCGGTCCCATGTCATAGATTTATGGCAAAAGAACCTTCCACTAATTCCACTTGTGTGAAGCTAAATTATAGGTTATATTTGACTAACGTTCTTAGGTTCCAACGTTCGTCGCCAGGAGCCGACTGCGGTGGCATATAGTAACTAAGTTCAGAACTAGTTGTCGTTGACGTTGGCGTTTGGTAGCAAAAGTAGGAACTACATGAAAATTGAATGTCTGCAGTCCTTACTTGAATTAAAATTATATAACACACACTAATACAGCCTTCACAATTAACACGTTATCAGACAGATTTTACACACATCCAAAGTACATGAGGCTACATGACCCTAAAACTAAGGAACCTTCCAATGTCCAAACTTCAGCGGGAAAGATAATGGCGACAGTGTTCTTTGACATGGAGAGTGTGGTGCACGTGGAATTTATAACAAAAGGTACGACAATCAACTGTTCCTCTTATTGTCATGCGTTGAACCGGTGAAAGCAGCTGCATCCAGGTGTTTACATAGCGCTTGAGGTGATTTCTACGCATCCGGAATCGAAAAGTTGTTTGCCTGTTCCGAGAAATGTTTACAATCTCTTGGGGACTATGTATGTATGTGGAAAAGTGAACTTACATGGTATGTTGTCAGAGCTGTGTTGCCTATGTGGTTTAATAAAGTGCCATAACTGAAAATGTAACTCAATATTTGATTCGCCCTCGTGCATGGAGTGAGAGGACCATGACGCCGCAACCCCCTAACCGTTTATAGGTCCTTGGGATACTATCTTCCCACCATGTATTTATAGAATGGTGTTAGGGAGAGAATCTTCCCATCCGTTAGATTTCAAGCAGTTCCACATGCATCCACAAGCTAGATGCAGAGAAATATTGATAACCCATTAATTTGATGTATACTGTCATCAGAAACCAAAGGTAGGAAGCATAAATCCCAGGGGTCTTCACAGTGCACATTCTCGCCCGATCGGTTGTGTTGAGTGAAGGAAATGCATTACTTGACATAAGAAGGTGTCTTTATTGAAGATAAGAGATTTGTAAACGTTGGTATATAACTGAAATACAATGTTAATAATGGTTTTGGTAACTTCAGTAAATATATTTCAGCTAGAATGGAAATAATTATCCTGCTCAGGGTGTTTGCCATAGAATAGAAGATTTTAACAAGAAGTTCCGTGACGAACTAAAGAGCCTACTTTTCTTAAAATTTAAGATTTATGCCAATGATTAATCTATATGGATCTATCTAGAATAATGACGAAATTAAGTTGGTAATATCGAAATTTCTAATTAGTTCGAAATACTGTATACCTTGCATAATGTAGCCTAATAGAGAACTACAGTTGGCAGCTCTGGTGACTGAATATATTCTTAGTTCCATCTCTTAAGGTACAGAATACAAAATTTGGTTGAAGTCCAATGGATAGCATGGACGTCACATGCAGTTAAACATTAGATCTAACAGCACGCGTAAAATCATGTTGGCAACAATGACACACATGTATTGGTCAGAAATAATCTGAAATAATATGATCTATTGTTGTGACAATTTTGAATGAAATCCATTAGTTATTATAGAAGTTACATGCATTTTAAAATTGGACCTATCAGGAGGCTTAGAATCATGTTGGCAGCACTGGCGTAGGCCTATATTAGTTACTCCAAATTAATGTAGAATGCCAGGTACTATATGTGTGCAAAGTTTAGACCTATTGGCTTGCATACTATCTCATATTTTGTTATTAGTTTAACAAAAATATAGACAGTATGTATTAACAGTTGGCAGCCCTGGTTACTCTTAAGAATCGGCATAGTCATATCTGTTATGGTACACATAGCATACACGAAATTCGGTTGAAATCCAAATGCTATTATAGAAGTTACATGTATTTAAAGTTGGACCTCTCAGCAGGCTTAGAATCATGTTGGTAGCACTGACGTATATAAGTTACTCCAAATTAATATAGAATGTCAGGAACTATACGTGTGCATAGTTTAAAGCTGTCGGCTTGCATACTTTCTGATATATGGGTATTTGGATACAAAAATTGAGAGCATTTATTAACAGTTGGCAGCCCTGGAGGCTCTTAAGAATACGCTCAGTCATATTTGTTTATGTACATAGCACATACGAAATTTGGTTGAAATCCAATTGATAGTGTAGAAGTTATATGCATTTAAAATTTGTACCTATCAGTAGGCTTATAATCATTTTGGCAACACTGCCATGTATGACCTCCTGGAAATAAAACTGCAATGTTATTATCTATTGAACCCATGGGCCATAGGGTCCATGACGGTCGAATCCATGTCCTTAAGGAAGAAATGAAAGAAACGTATAGTTTACTAAAGGAACGGAGAGAGATTTCAAGCCAGGAATATAGCTTAACATTGTGCAAGCGACTAGGGACAGATGCTCCTTAGATGAGATCACCACACTCGACATTTCAGAGAGGGCCGGTCACGAGTATTAATAACTGAGTGGAAGTTTCCACCGTGATAGAAAGAGAAGCCTGAATCGGAATTCAAGCTGACGTGGCTGGAAATTGACAACGTCGCATACGCGCCAGAAGAGGAATAATTAAAATTAACACGTTTACGAGCATAATAATGAGTAAACAAGCACAGTACAGTGAATCATTTTGAATGAGAGATTTTTCAGTATAGAGAAACCATGTAATAATTGTGCAGAAATAAACTGCCGACGTAAGACGACGTCATCGGTGAATTACCTAAGCCTCTGTGGAGGGGAGAGAGCTAAAAGAATGCAACACCCACACAATTGAGGACGAGAAATTAATTAATATCTCCGAATGGCACGATCGATTCTTAGGTGCAATAAGATCATTTGACATTGAAAAGACGAGCTTTCGGAAGGTATAATTTTTATATTTGTGGCATCATTATTTTAGAAGTTGACCACAGGAAAGGCTTGAGTCTTATTTTTTTGTAGTAAAACAGTATAAAGCTTCGGGCGTTTCCAAGCCAATCATGCAGTATTCAGACAGCCAGAGGGCACGTCACTGTGTCACATCGCATGCAGTCCTACGAGCATTCCGTGAGGGGAAGTGCTGCTCCACGACGTAGAAGTAATCATTCCGACAGTCCGTGAGGGGACGTAACTCTGCGTTACATCGATAACAGCTACCAGTACTCCTTGAGGGGAGAAACGCTATTTTACATCACCGAAGTAAGATCAAATAGCCACAGGCGTCACAGTAGTAACGACTTGCTGGCCTCCATGAGGAGCAGTCAAGACGAAATTTTAAAGTATCGCCGTAGTGAAATATTAGGAAAATCCTAATTATAGGATTTAGGCCCGACTGTATACCAGTTAAAGTGAAAATTCGCAAGATATAATCAGAGCAGGCTGCGAACGTCGGACTTAAAGGCGATAGGTCGTTAAATGTTCGAACGAACAGATCATAACGTACGGAAGTATCGTACCAGACAGATAAACTGTTATTTAAATTGAAGAAATCTAAAAGGGAAGAACAGAATAAGGTTCGAACGTAGGAGTGTTAAAACAGTTCAAACAAAGAGGATAGGAGAGTATAAACATTAGCTCCAGATATCAGGCGAACAATTCTAATAGTACTAGAATCAAGAAGTGCTAGCTGCTAGAAACTAAATCTATAGGTCTTAGAGGAGACCTCGAACCATATAGACTCTCGTTAGGATCAATAGACAGATCTACAGAGAAGCCGTTCAAGCTAGATCAATAGCCAGTTAGCCAGGATAGGAATAGCAGAATTGAACTCCAGGGAACAGTAGATGTTTCGGGACCTTCGCATTCTTCAGAATAGGAAGCCGACATCGGATAAATCTCACCCTTGGAAACGGGAATTCAAGAAGATCACGTGTGATAGGCTCAGAAGTACGGCCTAGTGATCGAGTAATTGTGAAGTGTAAAATAATCAAGATTGTGTGTTAGATAATATTTTTAGTGTTATTATGTGTTCAAAAGGGACACACCAGTATATAAAAATGTCGTCAATATTAAGTGTTCTAGATATAGGTCAAAAAGTGTTTTTACGTAAGATGAATACCTTCAATATGGTGTAAAAAGTTCGAAGTGGGCCCAAAAATGAAACACCACACCAGATTTAAGATCAGGGATGATCTGGAAAATATGTGAGTACAAAATTCCTTTTCATTTTGGTGTCAGAAATTGATTGTGTACAAAAACCACCGGAGTTTGGAGTGAAAGGGATGTGTTTTAATAAATAAATGCTGAATAATCAAGAATACGGTCTGAACAATAATAATAAAATAAATAGAGAAATTATGAATAATTATGTAAAGAATAATTCCCGTAGAGGAAATATGTGAATAAAGGGTTAATGTATTTAACAAATGTCATAAGAGCAAGCGAAATATCATTTAATTATCATAAAAGACATTGAAATAAAGTAAAGTTGAGATATGAAAGAAATAGCTTTTGAGCTTGTATAAAGAATAAAGATAATAATAATAATTAAATATGGAAATGTTAAATAAAAATCAAATAAATTGATATGAACATAAGAACGTTAAGCCTTAACGTATGTGTAGGAAATGAGGTTCATTGGAATATTTTAAAACAGGGAGCGATTTATCGACCACAGAAAGATTAATATGTGAATTAAAATAATATGAATTGTTACTAAAGAGATTTACCAGTTCTTGGGAAGACATTTTCGGCTTAAAATAATGCATAGCGCATAATGAGCGCAAATATAATATTAAAGTGTCACGCTAGGAAAGCGTAGTGGTTAAATACTTGGTACATTACTTATGGAGGGTAGTTGATTGCAGTGAATTGATAATTGTGTAAGTCCTCTATTTTGTGACATTAGTATCACGAGGCATTGTGTATGCATTTAAAAAGGGAGCTAATATATGGTATTATTGAGCGTATGTCATTGGGCCACGGCCGACTCTAAATCGCATTGTGGATAAGTCCTCTGTACGGGATTAGTTCCCGAGGCACCTGAAGAGATTCGAATGCAGGATCTTCTTATGATAAAAGCCCCTGTAATTCTCCGTCGTCGTATGTGTATTTAATCTTCCCAATCAATGAGGACCCTCTCATAATTAATAAATGCCAAGAATACGGAAATGGTCTTTGAACCAAAGAATAGTTGTTTGAATGTATACGGTACAATGAAGCCCGGTCTCCCCAGAACTGGATAGAATGGAAAGGTTTGTTTTGAAAGCCTTGAAAATAAGCTACTAAATGTTGGGTCAGACGGGATGTCTCCCCCACCCTAACGTGTCATAAATCGCACCCCAGTAGTAGAGACTAGCTTTCTTAAAGCGAGAAGGAACAGAGACCGTCTCGTAAGCTGTTGAAAAGAGAAATGAATACACCAGGAGTGTTTAAAGTTGTAAACGACCCGGGCGTTGAACCGAGGTCCTTAAAGAGGGATATTTCGTTTGCCGGTTCAGATCGTAGTTTCTTATATGATAATGGTCTATTAAGACATAAGAGATAAATAACAATCCCTATTGTAAGAATGTAAGGACGTGGGATTCCACGAGTTGATTGAAGGCAACTGAGTTCGGGAGTAACTATAGTTTTTTTGACTGTGTCAAGTACCTTCACGCTCTGGAGTACACAATTGATTTTCTGATTACCTTAATATGTTTGTGAAATAAAGAGAGATGATAACAACTGAATGTGTGGACATGCCCAAAAACATTGAATTAGATAATTAACATAGATTTTAAATATAATTATATATTTGTTTTTGAGAAATAAGAAAATATAAAAACTAGTGTTTGAAGTGTATAAGAATGACACCGTAATAATGTAAATGCATGGAGCCAAAGAGCTCGGAGCTATGTAAACTTAATGTTAGTGCTTTATGGAAGTGAGATTAAGTAAGAATTATTGGTTTATGTGGAAACCACAGGTTTTGAATACAATATTTGTTTATTTTATTTTGTGATCCCTTGTTCATTTGGAACAAGCAGTTGATATTTGGGTCAGTAATTAAATTGTAATATGTTTGTAGCGCCATTAATTTTATTAATTAAATATGTTTAAATAGGAGTTGATTTTGTTGTTATTTTTGCAAGTGTATCCTCTAATTAATCCAAAATATGTGAGTCACAGAGTGGGGGAACTTACCGCTGCCCCGAAATTCCGAATTGAGCTACGCTGGTATACTGTGATTGGCATATTTCTTGCTAAATGGGCACAGGGGGATATATAAATACTGTGCTGGATTAATAACTAGAGGAACACTTAAGTCGGTCATATTATTTGAAATTAAAGTAATGATAGGAAAAGCTACAACGTAAAATATTAACTGACCGCATGGGTCCCTGGAAACTCATACCGAGCAGCCCTGAATATATTATATTATAAACCCCCTAGCAAATCTATTGATTTTGGCGCCCAGTACGCAGGGATGAGTTTTGCTAGGGAAAACCCGAGTTTTCTCGAAAAATCAAAATTTTCATTTTTTTTGAAAAAAAATGGTTTTTCGAAATTTTGAATTTTAAATACTTCCATAAAGGTTTTATGAAATTGAATAAAAGTAGTAAAAGGGTACGTTGTAAGTGAATACCCGTACCAAGGTAATATTTTAAAAGAAATTGGGACACACCGATTCAGAGTATCATCTCTCAAGCATGTACTAGTGTGGTGGCATTTGTGGCCCACTGTATTTTTATATTAGAAAGATGGTGACGATGATGGAGTTAATGGAGTGTTTGGATGAACATTTCCAAAAGAATAGGGACGAGATAATAAAAATAAGTACGCAAAGTACGGAAGATGCAAAAAAAGAGAATAGGGAAGAGAGGCAGGAACTTTTGAACGCTTTAAAAGCCGATAGCAATGAGAAGTGGGAGGCCATAAACAATAAATTGGGAACAATAGACAATACATTGGGTCTCCAAAAGGATGAAAATAACAAAGTGTTCGAATCCATAAATGAAAGTTTGGAGTCAATAAAAACTGATAGTGCTAATATGGGAACCAAATTAGAAGCTATCGAAGTTAACTGTGTAAAAATAAACGATGAGTTGAAGGCTGAGATAGAGGGCAAATTGAATAGTATAAAAACAGAAAATTCAGATCATTTGTCAGCACAATCCAGGGCTTTGGAAGATAAACTAGGAATAATGGAAGGGAAATTTGAAAACGAATTACATTCCTTTCAGGAGAAGATTATAGGTGATAATTTCTTGAAAAGTCAAGCCATGAACACTAAACTAGAGGCCATGGAGACTAAAATACAAAGTAATATAAATAAGAAATTAGAAGGGATAATGAATGACAAATTTCAAGGTTTTGACACTAGGTTGGAGGACAAGTTCACTGAGTTAAAAGGGAAAATCACAAGTGAAATTAAACAGGAAAATAATGTACTTAAGTTAGAATTGCAAGACCAAATAAATGTCTTGAAGGAAAGTACAAAAACATCCCAAGTCAAATGTCAAGAAAATTTTGATAATTTAGAAGGTAATTTTGGGGCTATAAAAACTAAGTTAAATAAGATGGAAAAATCTTGTAAAGAGAATGTAGACAATTGTGAAAAGAAACTTGTAACCCAGATCCAAGGTGTACAGAAAGAATTGAAAGCTCAGATAAAATCTAACAGCGAGATTTGTGAGGCCTCCCGGGAGGAAATAAAACAAAGCGTGAATAAGCTAGGGACCCGATTTGGAAAGGTTGAGGAGAAAGTAGGGACCCTCGAGAACAAAATCGGTGTAGTTCAGACTGAGGTAACTGAGATGAAAAATCAAAATCTAAAGGATGTTATGGAGATGAAAGATCAAATTGATCATTTTACCGGGCAGGTAGATGAGAATCTGAAGACATACGAAACGAAAATAGATCAAAGATTAGGTGTATACGAGGGGCATCTCCAGAGTGAAAGAAAACAACGAGAGAACGAAAGTAAGGAAAGTACCCATAAAATAAATGAAATAAGTCAGGGTATTATTGAGGTTCAGGAAACCATCGGAACATTAAAGGTTCATGTAGGAAAAACCAATAAGGAAATTAGTCAGGTCCAAGATGAAATGATGAAGTTGTATAAGAGTCAAGAGAAGACCGAGGGAAGGCTTGAAGGAATGAAAATAGATATGGTCAAAGGACGAAAAGAAGTGGAGAAGCAAATAAAGGAGATACGAGAGGGCCTGGAGACCATAGGTGACGTTAAGCCAGAAATTATAGACCAACAGGCTAAGATCATTAAGAAAGAGGTAGAAGACCAAATAAATGGATTTAGGGATAGCTTCAGGGATGAGAAATTCCAACTCCAAAAGATAGAGGAAGATATTAAAAGGAATCAAGAAAGAATTCAAAATGAATTAAGATCCCGATTGGAGAGGACGGAACTTAAGAACAGTCAAATGGAAATCCAACTCATGGCAAATGAAGAAAGTGCCCGAAGAGAAAGGAAGCTAGAATTCGAAAATCAGGAGGAGTTTCCAAAAACAGGATGGGTAGATTCCCGTGAACAAGGCACAGATACGGAGAGGGACTTAGGAGGGGAGAGCCCTTATAAGATCCCAGGATATCCAATGGCAATGTCAACCCCGTACACAAATCAGACAAATGGCCAAATAATAAACATTATTAAATCCAATGAAGACAGACCAGTAAAGTTTACGGGTAACAACATGTCTATTACTCCAAAATACTGGCTCAAAGAAGTGGCAGAGTATCTAAATGAAATGAAGGTTCCTCAGGATCGGAGACTGAGAGCTATTGAAAAGCTGTTGGCAGGTGATTGTCTCACCTGGTTCAGAAGCTTCAGATACACTTTTGATACGGTGGAAGGCTTTAGGGAAGCATTTTTAAAGCGATATTGGGCAGCAGATGTCCAAGAAAACTTAAGGCTAGATCTGTACTCTAGGAAGTACAGCACCAATGCACCTACTAAATACTCGGAATTTTTCACCGCTCAGCTGTGTAAATTCCGTGAACTGGATATTGCTCCGGCAGAAAACGACCTGTGTGCCGCCATTGCGAGACAGCTTCCATATGAGATTCAGAGGCTGCTAATCTCATCCAAAGCCAGAAGTGCTGTGGAAGTGGAAAGCGTATTACGTCAGTTAGATATGACGACTTCGCACGTAACACCTCGGCATCAGAGACAAACTGAGCAAGTACACATGGCCAGCAGTCATGAAACTGGAGAAAAACCAGCGACCAGGAATCAGTCCACCAGTACGGATACTCAAGGACGAGATCGAGAGTATGGGCACCAGGAGCCTAGAAGGATACAGCCATATTATAGGGGAGGATATCGAGGAAGAAATCCTAGAACGACGGGTTATAGGCAACAGGAAAGTCGACCCTATAACAATAACCAGCAAAGGCCGGACAATAGAAAGAAATGGGAGAATTATCCCAGGAGAAATGTAAGGCCAGACGATAGGGATGATGAATATCGGGCCGAAATAGAAGAAAGATATCAGGAGAGTCTTCGTTATATGAACGAAAGACCAGATGAACCTGGAATTAGAATTGTTCGCCTGATATCTGGAGCTAATGTTTATACTCTCCTATCCTCTTTGTTTGAACTGTTTTAACACTCCTACGTTCGAACCTTATTCTGTTCTTCCCTTTTAGATTTCTTCAATTTAAATAACAGTTTATCTGTCTGGTACGATACTTCCGTACGTTATGATCTGTTCGTTCGAACATTTAACGACCTATCGCCTTTAAGTCCGACGTTCGCAGCCTGCTCTGATTATATCTTGCGAATTTTCACTTTAACTGGTATACAGTCGGGCCTAAATCCTATAATTAGGATTTTCCTAATATTTCACTACGGCGATACTTTAAAATTTCGTCTTGACTGCTCCTCATGGAGGCCATCAAGTCGTTACTACTGTGACGCCTGTGGCTATTTGATCTTACTTCGGTGATGTAAAATAGCGTTTCTCCCCTCAAGGAGTACTGGTAGCTGTTATCGATGTAACGCAGAGTTACGTCCCCTCACGGACTGTCGGAATGATTACTTCTACGTCGTGGAGCAGCACTTCCCCTCACGGAATGCTCGTAGGACTGCATGCGATGTGACACAGTGACGTGCCCTCTGGCTGTCTGAATACTGCATGATTGGCTTGGAAACGCCCGAAGCTTTATACTGTTTTACTACAAAAAAATAAGACTCAAGCCTTTCCTGTGGTCAACTTCTAAAATAATGATGCCACAAATATAAAAATTATACCTTCCGAAAGCTCGTCTTTTCAATGTCAAATGATCTTATTGCACCTAAGAATCGATCGTGCCATTCGGAGATATTAATTAATTTCTCGTCCTCAATTGTGTGGGTGTTGCATTCTTTTAGCTCTCTCCCCTCCACAGAGGCTTAGGTAATTCACCGATGACGTCGTCTTACGTCGGCAGTTTATTTCTGCACAATTATTACATGGTTTCTCTATACTGAAAAATCTCTCATTCAAAATGATTCACTGTACTGTGCTTGTTTACTCATTATTATGCTCGTAAACGTGTTAATTTTAATTATTCCTCTTCTGGCGCGTATGCGACGTTGTCAATTTCCAGCCACGTCAGCTTGAATTCCGATTCAGGCTTCTCTTTCTATCACGGTGGAAACTTCCACTCAGTTATTAATACTCGTGACCGGCCCTCTCTGAAATGTCGAGTGTGGTGATCTCATCTAAGGAGCATCTGTCCCTAGTCGCTTGCACAATGTTAAGCTATATTCCTGGCTTAAAATCTCTCTCCGTTCCTTTAGTAAACTATACGTTTCTTTCATTTCTTCCTTAAGGACCTGGATTCGACCGTCATGGACCCTATGGCCCATGGGTTCATCTCTCCCCTCCTTAGGTAAATAAATTTTCGAAAATTTTGAGGAAATTTATTTCAATCTAATTTGTATTACTCTATTCGTCGAATCCATCATAACGTCATCCGTATTTACTGTTGTTTTTACTTCTTTTAAGTTGTATCCGGTAATTGTGTAGGTCGGGTATGCTCTGTCCCTACCCTTTCTTTCTTTATTTATTTGTCTGGACTTTAAGTTCCCAGAACCTCATTCTCCCTTACGGGTTTGGTCTATCCCTACCCGTTTCCTTATTTCATCATTTTCTTTTCTTAAATTGGAATTTTCTTCTTCAATAAATTCCATTATTTCTTTAATTTCCCAATATACTTTCTCCAATTCGCATTCGCACTCGAATGCTTGAGCTCTATTTTCTATTTCTTCCTCATTCTTATTTATGTCAAAAGCGGATTCCTCTCTAAATGTTTCCATGACCAGGGCTTGTTCATTTTCTTCATCGTAATCTTCGGGAGGGTAATATAATTTCAAATTTGCTGAATTCATGGTCACTTCGTGATCCGTTTCACAGTGCCGAATTCTATATGCGTTATTCCTCAAATCTCTGATTATCTGATATGGTCCGTGGTACATTTTCTGGAACTTCTTGTACACACGATTCCCTGGATCCGAAATGGCTGGTCTTTTCACTAACACCATTTCTCCTGCTAATAATGGTCGATGATACCTCTTATGCCTATTTCTTCTCTGCCTCCTGTCGGCTTGAGCTTTTAGATGCTCAAAGGCTCTCCTAATTCGTACATCTCTTCCCGGCTGAGCGTCTGCTGGTCTAGGAATTACCAGATTCCAAGGTCTTTCTGGTTGCTCATTCCGATGTAACGTTATGGGTATCTCTCCTGTGGATTCCTGGATTGTATTATTTATACAAAATTCAATAATATCCAAAATATCTATCCACTTCCAATTTTCTTCGGCACAGTATATTCTACAATACTTGGCCGTTTCTCTCATAACTCTCTCTACAGGGTTTGCCTCAGGATGGCGAATACTTGACAAAATTTGACGTATCCCAAGTCTTTCTAATTCTCGTCTAAACTCTACACTGGTGAAACAACTGCCGTGATCCGACAACAAATTCTCAGGTTTCCCCAGAATCGGTATCACTTTTTCTTTAAGTCGTTTTAACACCTGTTTGGTACTAGTCTTCTGTATGGGAGCAAGGACAACCATTTTAGTAAAGACATCCATAGCCACCATTATGTGTCGATTTCCTCTTCTTGCCTTTGGCAAAGGTCCAAAATTATCAATAGATATGATTTGGCCGGGCCTTTCGGGCAACAATGGTATAGGCTTCTGTCTCATCAGAAATGCATTAGGTTTAATCCTTTGACATAGATCACATGTCTTTAGCGTGTCCCTTACAGTTTCTCTCAGTCTCGGCCATATAAATGCTTCTTTCAGCATCGAGACTGTTTTGTCGACTCCCATATGTCCGAACGATCTATGGGCTAACCATACTATTTTCCTCTGCAAAATTGCAGGTACAACAATCCTTAATTTCGTATGGTCAGAGTCCACAAACTTATATAATAACCCATTATAAAACGTGTAGTCTTGTGCTATCTTCTCAGCTTCTGTGTACGCTGGTGTTCCTCTTATCAAGCTTCCCTCAAGGAATGATATGAGCATGTTCATCCATGGATCCTCCCGTTGTCTTTGACTAATGCTTCTTAACTCATTAAGAGTACGCTGATCCCTGTCTTCCAAATCTATAGCCATTACTTCCTCTTCTATGGACTCTGGCTGTCTACTTAAGTAGTCTGGAACTATGTTTTCCTTTCCTGGGCAGTACTCTATCTTGACATCAAATTGTTGAATATATAAAGCCCAACGCATCAACCTTTGACTGGATAAATCCGTCTTCATCAAAAAGGTTAAGGCTTTATGATCCGTCCTTAGAATGACCTGAAACCCATATACGATCTTCCGCCAATATTGCAACGCGTGCAATATCGCTAACAGCTCGATCTCGCTGATCGTATAATTTTTCTCGTGTGGTTTCAGTCTCCTACTTGTGAAAGCTAGATAATTCTTCTTATCAGGGTTTTCCGGGTTCTCCTGATATAGCATTGCCCCTATTCCAATCTGGGATGCATCTGTCTGAATGATAAATCTCTGATTAAAATCAGGATATCCTAGCTTCACGTAATTTAAGAGCATTTCCTTGGCTTCCACGAATGCTTTTTCTGCTTCCTCCGTCCATTTCCACTTGCCCCCCTTCTTCAGAAGGTCCTGTAGTGGTGCAACGGTTTTGGTGTATGATGGACAATGTCCTGAGAAGAACCCAATCAATCCCAAAAACTGGCGAACGTTCTTCACTTTCAAAGGCCTTGGAAAATCCCTTATCGATTCCAATTTGCATGGATTTGGTTTAACACCATCCTTGTCAATCACATGCCCTAAAAATGTCACTTGCCTTTGACAGAAGTTCGACTTCTTTAAATTTATCTTAAAATTTGCCCTCCTTAGGTCTTCTAATAATTTCTTCAAATTTTCTAAATGTTCCTCAATGTTCTCCGAGGTAAGCAAAATGTCATCTACGTATCGGATAGTGCACTCTTTCACTTCCTCTGACAGGTTTCGATCAAGCGCTCTTATTAATGCGGATCCTGCAGTCTTTAATCCAAACGGACATCTTCTAAAGCAGTATGTTTGTTGATCGAACTGAAATCCAGTCAACAAGCTGGTTTTCTCTTCCAGTTCGAGATGATGATATGAAGAAGTCATGTCAATATTTGTAAAAATCTTCTTGCCTTTAAACTTCCTCAGTATTTCTTTTATGGGTGGTGCCGAATCATTTTCTGGTATAATTTTTGCATTTAGATTTCTGGCATCTAAACACACCCTTACTGAGCCATCCGGTTTACTCACAATCACTAATGGACTAACATATGGTGTCGCCATCTTTTCTATAACACCTGCATTCATCATCTCCTGCAGTGTTTTCTTGGTTTGTGGGTCATGTTTTTCCGCAACCGGGTATGGTTTTTGTTTGAACGGTGCCCAATCGTTGACTTGGAACGCGTATTTAAAATTTTCAATCTTCCCTGGCTTGGAATCAAATACGTCCCTATAATCCAATAATAGTTTCTTTAACTGTTCCTTAATTTCGAGGCTGACTTTAGCTTCCTCCACTTTTCCTGACAGGTTGGTCTCGAACTCATTTTCCACATTATCTTTGAGTTCTATGTTGAGGACTTCAAATATTTCTTCTATGTCCCTATCATCTTCCTCAATTACTTCTTCCATATGCCATACCTGTTCTGCTATTTTCGCCTCCTGATCCTGTAGGTTAATGTTTTGCTCATCCACATCCTCTCTTTGAATTCTAATGCAGTTTTGCGCTAGGTCTATAATGACCTTGTTCTCACGGATAAAATCAATACCTAAAATGACATTATACGGTAATTGATTTACCAGCAAAAAGCACTGCGAAATTTCAGCGTTACCCATGATTAAATCAATGTATACCTGAAATTTACATGTCAAAGATTTTTCAGGGATAATTCCCTTAATCTTTACACTTGATGTGGGAATCTTTAGTACTCGGCCCCTTGTTTCCAATTCACTTAAAAGGGTTTGTGTAATTAAACTTATTGTGGATCCAGTATCAATCAATGCTCTGACCAGTAATCCTTCTATCCTAAGCATAATTATAGGTAGTTCTCTTTTAACAGGTGGGATTCCTTCCACATCCTCGTTAATTAGTTCATCTGGTCTGGCTATCCAATTTACAATTTCTACCTCCTCCCAGCTCCTGGTATGTTTCCACTTTTGACAATTTAAATTTGGAGTTTTTTTTATCCTGAGGGCTCCCCTTTCCCTCATTCTTTAACTGAGCTTGTAGTTCCAAGCTTTGAGCTCCGTCTAGTCGGTCGGGTGATTTCCTGTTCTTGATTGCCTCACTCCAACGGACTTTTTGCCTATCAGGTTCATCTGGTCTTTCGTTCATATAACGAAGACTCTCCTGATATCTTTCTTCTATTTCGGCCCGATATTCATCATCCCTATCGTCTGGCCTTACATTTCTCCTGGGATAATTCTCCCATTTCTTTCTATTGTCCGGCCTTTGCTGGTTATTGTTATAGGGTCGACTTTCCTGTTGCCTATAACCCGTCGTTCTAGGATTTCTTCCTCGATATCCTCCCCTATAATATGGCTGTATCCTTCTAGGCTCCTGGTGCCCATACTCTCGATCTCGTCCTTGAGTATCCGTACTGGTGGACTGATTCCTGGTCGCTGGTTTTTCTCCAGTTTCATGACTGCTGGCCATGTGTACTTGCTCAGTTTGTCTCTGATGCCGAGGTGTTACGTGCGAAGTCGTCATATCTAACTGACGTAATACGCTTTCCACTTCCACAGCACTTCTGGCTTTGGATGAGATTAGCAGCCTCTGAATCTCATATGGAAGCTGTCTCGCAATGGCGGCACACAGGTCGTTTTCTGCCGGAGCAATATCCAGTTCACGGAATTTACACAGCTGAGCGGTGAAAAATTCCGAGTATTTAGTAGGTGCATTGGTGCTGTACTTCCTAGAGTACAGATCTAGCCTTAAGTTTTCTTGGACATCTGCTGCCCAATATCGCTTTAAAAATGCTTCCCTAAAGCCTTCCACCGTATCAAAAGTGTATCTGAAGCTTCTGAACCAGGTGAGACAATCACCTGCCAACAGCTTTTCAATAGCTCTCAGTCTCCGATCCTGAGGAACCTTCATTTCATTTAGATACTCTGCCACTTCTTTGAGCCAGTATTTTGGAGTAATAGACATGTTGTTACCCGTAAACTTTACTGGTCTGTCTTCATTGGATTTAATAATGTTTATTATTTGGCCATTTGTCTGATTTGTGTACGGGGTTGACATTGCCATTGGATATCCTGGGATCTTATAAGGGCTCTCCCCTCCTAAGTCCCTCTCCGTATCTGTGCCTTGTTCACGGGAATCTACCCATCCTGTTTTTGGAAACTCCTCCTGATTTTCGAATTCTAGCTTCCTTTCTCTTCGGGCACTTTCTTCATTTGCCATGAGTTGGATTTCCATTTGACTGTTCTTAGAAACTAAATCTATAGGTCTTAGAGGAGACCTCGAACCATATAGACTCTCGTTAGGATCAATAGACAGATCTACAGAGAAGCCGTTCAAGCTAGATCAATAGCCAGTTATCCAGGATAGGAATAGCAGAATTGAACTCCAGGGAACAGTAGATGTTTCGGGACCTTCGCATTCTTCAGAATAGGAAGCCGACATCGGATAAATCTCACCCTTGGAAACGGGAATTCAAGAAGATCACGTGTGATAGGCTCAGAAGTACGGCCTAGTGATCGAGTAATTGTGAAGTGTAAAATAATCAAGATTGTGTGTTAGATAATATTTTTAGTGTTATTATGTGTTCAAAAGGGACACACCAGTATATAAAAATGTCGTCAATATTAAGTGTTCTAGATATAGGTCAAAAAGTGTTTTTACGTAAGATGAATACCTTCAATATGGTGTAAAAAGTTCGAAGTGGGCCCAAAAATGAAACACCACACCAGATTTAAGATCAGGGATGATCTGGAAAATATGTGAGTACAAAATTCCTTTTCATTTTGGTGTCAGAAATTGATTGTGTACAAAAACCACCGGAGTTTGGAGTGAAAGGGATGTGTTTTAATAAATAAATGCTGAATAATCAAGAATACGGTCTGAACAATAATAATAAAATAAATAGAGAAATTATGAATAATTATGTAAAGAATAATTCCCGTAGAGGAAATATGTGAATAAAGGGTTAATGTATTTAACAAATGTCATAAGAGCAAGCGAAATATCATTTAATTATCATAAAAGACATTGAAATAAAGTAAAGTTGAGATATGAAAGAAATAGCTTTTGAGCTTGTATAAAGAATAAAGATAATAATAATAATTAAATATGGAAATGTTAAATAAAAATCAAATAAATTGATATGAACATAAGAACGTTAAGCCTTAACGTATGTGTAGGAAATGAGGTTCATTGGAATATTTTAAAACAGGGAGCGATTTATCGACCACAGAAAGATTAATATGTGAATTAAAATAATATGAATTGTTACTAAAGAGATTTACCAGTTCTTGGGAAGACATTTTCGGCTTAAAATAATGCATAGCGCATAATGAGCGCAAATATAATATTAAAGTGTCACGCTAGGAAAGCGTAGTGGTTAAATACTTGGTACATTACTTATGGAGGGTAGTTGATTGCAGTGAATTGATAATTGTGTAAGTCCTCTATTTTGTGACATTAGTATCACGAGGCATTGTGTATGTATTTAAAAAGGGAGCTAATATATGGTATTATTGAGTGTATGTCATTGGGCCACAGCCGACTCTAAATCGCATTGTGGATAAGTCCTCTGTACGGGATTAGTTCCCGAGGCACCTGAAGAGATTCGAATGCAGGATCTTCTTATGATAAAAGCCCCTGTAATTCTCCGTCGTCGTATGTGTATTTAATCTTCCCAATCAATGAGGACCCTCTCATAATTAATAAATGCCAAGAATACGGAAATGGTCTTTGAACCAAAGAATAGTTGTTTGAATGTATACGGTACAATGAAGCCCGGTCTCCCCAGAACTGGATAGAATGGAAAGGTTTGTTTTGAAAGCCTTGAAAATAAGCTACTAAATGTTGGGTCAGACGGGATGTCTCCCCCACCCTAACGTGTCATAAATCGCACCCCAGTAGTAGAGACTAGCTTTCTTAAAGCGAGAAGGAACAGAGACCGTCTCGTAAGCTGTTGAAAAGAGAAATGAATACACCAGGAGTGTTTAAAGTTGTAAACGACCCGGGCGTTGAACCGAGGTCCTTAAAGAGGGATATTTCGTTTGCCGGTTCAGATCGTAGTTTCTTATATGATAATGGTCTATTAAGACATAAGAGATAAATAACAATCCCTATTGTAAGAATGTAAGGACGTGGGATTCCACGAGTTGATTGAAGGCAACTGAGTTCGGGAGTAACTATAGTTTTTTTGACTGTGTCAAGTACCTTCACGCTCTGGAGTACACAATTGATTTTCTGATTACCTTAATATGTTTGTGAAATAAAGAGAGACGATAACAACTGAATGTGTGGACATGCCCAAAAACATTGAATTAGATAATTAACATAGATTTTAAATATAATTATATATTTGTTTTTGAGAAATAAGAAAATATAAAAACTAGTGTTTGAAGTGTATAAGAATGACACCGTAATAATGTAAATGCATGGAGCCAAAGAGCTCGGAGCTATGTAAACTTAATGTTAGTGCTTTATGGAAGTGAGATTAAGCAAGAATTATTGGTTTATGTGGAAACCACAGGTTTTGAATACAATATTTGTTTATTTTATTTTGTGATCCCTTGTTCATTTGGAACAAGCAGTTGATATTTGGGTCAGTAATTAAATTGTAATATGTTTGTAGCGCCATTAATTTTATTAATTAAATATGTTTAAATAGGAGTTGATTTTGTTGTTATTTTTGCAAGTGTATCCTCTAATTAATCCAAAATATGTGAGTCACAGAGTGGGGGAACTTACCGCTGCCCCGAAATTCCGAATTGAGCTACGCTGGTATACTGTGATTGGCATATTTCTTGCTAAATGGGCACACTATACGTGCGCCAATTTTAAAATACCTCCCATTCATACCTTCCATGATATCCGACATGAGCTCAAATTTCAATTGCGATTTTTCAGCAGTTGGTAGCACTGACATCATTTTCAAATATTCTTTACTCCTACCAAATTTTGTTTCGATTACTGCAGCCGTTTAGGAGTTGATAGGGGGGGGACACACACACAGCCAGACAGACAGACAGACAGACAGACAAAAGGACAGACAGGCAGACAGACACACATTTGCCCGATCTCATAAGTCTACTTTTTCCTCATTTTTGCAAAATGTGAAAAGTATGCTAAAAATTAATTTTCTGTGTTTTTAATAATAGTACATTATGCAACGAGCCTATAATGGCTATAATTAAGACACGAGTATTTTTATAAAACGAGCGTATGCGAGTTTTATAATTTCCATACGAGTGTCTTAATTACCATACAGGCGAGTTGCATACGACTGTTTATATTCGACGATAATTATAACTTGATTAAATGTTTTAACATAAATATTCATAATTATCCGTTCAGTCACTAGAATGTTGTGATCGGGTGCTGCGGTGAGTAGTATATCTCTTTTTTCCAAGCTCTCTGAACAACCGACGCATGCGCTCTGTGTGCTTCAATGCCATATGTTCAGATTGTGCATCAGTATTCAGTAAAACTGTCACCAAAGTCGTTTCAATACAACGCGCTGTGTAGAAATTGGACTTGAGGATATTAAGGTACAGTGCTATTTCTTGTCTCATATTCACCATTTTATTTACGCGAACATATGGACGGTGCACTTTCGGTAATTTATATACACAAGTTGGATTTTGAACCCATGCGCGAAGTTATCCTTATCTAATTGGTCACACAACTCTTTCTTGAGCTGTGATTGGTGGGAGAAACTGTTTCATAATGAACAAGAAGTTCCGTGATGAACTAAAGAGCCTAATTTTCTCGAAATGTAAGATTCATTCCAATGATTAATCTACATGGGCCTAATTAGAATAATGACGAAATTGAGTTGGTAATAACGAAATTTCTTATTAGTTCGAAATATAACTGGCATAATGTAGACTAATAGAGCACTACAATTGGCAGTCCTGGTGACTGAATATATTCTTAGTTCCATCGCTTAAGGTACAGAAAACAAAATATGGCTGAAGTCCAATGGATAGCATGGACGTTACATGTAGTTAAATATTGGATCTAACAGCGCGCGTAAAATCATGTTAGCAACAATGTCATGCATGTATCGGTCAGAAATAATCTGAACTTTTTTGATCTATTGTTGTGCCAAGTTTGGATGAAATCCATTTATTTGTATAGAAGTTACATGTATTTTAAAATTGGACCAATCAGCAGGCTTAGAATCATGTTGGAAGCACTGACGTATATTAATTACTCCAAATTAATCTAGAATGTAAGGTGCTATAGGTGTGCAAAGTTTAGTGCTGTTGGTTTGAATACTTTCTGATATACTGATATTAGGGTAAAAAATAGAGACAGCCTTTATCAAAAGTTGGCAGCCCTGGTTGCTCTTAAGAATACGCATAGTCATATCTGTTATAGTACAGATAGCACATACGAAATTTGGTTGAAATCCAAATGATAGTATTGTTTTAGATCCCTTAGTTGGGGGGGGGGGGGTAGTTTAGGGATAAAACATTAGTGTCACTGTGCTAATTTGGTAGGTTGTTTCTAAATGATAGCAGCTTCCCGTAGCTGGGAGAGCTTACCAGTGTAGCGTGTTGTTTGGTGTTCAAATGCTAGAAGATGTTCCTGCAAAGGTGCAAGAGTCTACTAGGGGATGGTCCTCTGGCTGCAGGTCGCTGTGCTAGTCTGCCAGCTGGACGGAGTGAGTGATATAACAGACGTGCTTATGTCAGCGGCTCGCTGCTATGCAGTCGCGTGCGGGAAACACAATGAAACCTGAACCAGCAATTACTGGCTACTATTCACGGTCAATCGTGACGGGAGTCAGGAAGGGTATGAGGATGTAAAGAGGCGTGTAATTATCAAGACAAGTGTAGTTTACTGACCATGTGTTTATTGGTCAGTGAGTGTGAAATTGTAAGTCCCTTTTAGGGGAATGTAAGTGATGATACAAGTTAGGTGTACAAGATTGTGGATGGGTGTTTACAAAGTGAAGGATATCTGAACACTTGCTGAGTCTCACCTGATGATGGTAGCTGGAACAGGGCCTTCGGCGACACACACGGTATGACAGATAATGCTCCGAAAAGGCCTCTCTTCTTATAGGTCCTGCCGTTGCTTAGTCAGCATTCCGTTGACGTAGCTGCCCCAGTTAGTTGTAGTGTTAATGTTTATGAATGTGTTGCAAGTGGTTGGCTAACCTCCCGAGCTGGGTGGTCGCCTCTTGCCATGTAAAGGTGATGTTCTGGTCATATGATGTTTGCCAGTTGGGGTGGTTTTTAGTAGATGATGGAGGGTGGCTCTCAGGGGGTACAGCCTCCCGGGCCTGTACAGTATAGAAGTTACTTGTATTTACAATTGGTCCTATCAGCAGGCTTAAAATCATGTTGGTAGTATTGAGGTCCATTAGTTACTCCAAATTAATCTAGAATGTCGGGTACTATACGTGTGCACAGTTTAAAGCTGTCGGCTTGCATACTTTCTGATATATGGGTATTTTGATAACATAATTTGAGAGCATTTATTAACAGTTGGCAGCTCTGGTGGCTCTTAAGAATATGCTCTGTCATATCTGTTTATGAACCCATAGCACATACGAAATTTGGTTGAAATCCAATTGATACTCTAGAAGTTATATGCATTTAAAATTCGGACCAATCAGCAGGCTTATTATCATTTTGGCAACACTGCCATGTATGGCCTCCTGGAAATTAAATCACAATATTATTATCTATACGTGTGCCAATTTTGAAATAGCTCCCATTCATAGCATCCAAGATATCCAACATGGAGCTCAAATTTCAATTGCGATTTTTCAGCGGTTGGTAGCACTGACATCATTTTCAAATATGGCCGTGAGATATTCAGGTATAGATCTTTACTCCTACCAAATTTTGTTTCGATTGCTGCAGCCGTTTAGGAGTTGATGGGGGGGGACACACACACAGCCAGACAGACAGGCAGAGGGACAGATAGACAGACAGACACACATTTGCCCGATCTCATAAATCTACTTTTTCCTCATTTTTGCAAAATGTGAAAAGTAGGCTAAAAATAGTGGTACAATGAGCCTCATTATGATACAGCTTTCTGACACATTATAGTTAGGGTCGAACATAATACTATTTTGAAATTATTGAATTATATTCGAATATACTAACTTTTTACATTCCAAAATCACTTTTATATTTTTTGTGCAGTTTTCGGCAAAGATGATATAGGTCTCTGAACTTGTGTTGCGTGGGAGTTACATTTGTTTAAATTATAGAGCGTGTTAAATAAACCTCATTATTGAGTGATAAACACAGTATCATCATAATTTGGAGGTGGGAGATTATTACCCAATTGCTCATTTAAGAAAACATACTTTCGGGTGTGGGCAGTGGGATAATAATTTCCCACCCCATATTTCATAAAATAGAATCCACACCCTTAAAATTGTTGCATATTCCTACTCATCTGTCACCCAAAAATACAAATGTGCAAATAATATAGTTTATACCCCCAGTCATTTGCCCTATAAAGGGCTAAGTGATTCAGAAAAAACAAATAATAATTAAGAAAATATAGGAAGTGGAATTCACGTCAACATGGAGGAATGGAAGACAGCATTTTATGGCCATTAACATAAAAAACTGAAAGCACTTCGGTAGACTAAAGTTCCATTACAGAATAAGTCAAGCTAGATGATATCATAGCCAAGCCCTCATTGTGTCTATAAAATGTGTTACACATCCTATAGTTGAAACTTGGGGACTGCGCGTGTTGAAGGATGATGGGCGACAAAGTCCAGCTAGACAATACTTTAAAACTCATTAACTTGGTGTCAAACCATAGGGACTTTTATTTGTCACCCTCTCCAAGGGTGGGTGTATTCCATTCCTGTCTTTATTGGGGCTAGCATATGAGCCCAAGACTATCCAGGAAGGAGGCAAGCAAGTTAATTCTACTCCACAGGATCCGCACACTCTGCTACTACAGTGAATTTCGAGAACTATTTTAATTTCCTTGCCCTGCAATTGCAATATAAACTATTACGAACACTCGTCCATATGCACTCAAACTAATAGTAGCCTTATTTATAGGATTTCACATCAACGTTTGAGAAATTCTATGCTGAAGTGACAGTTAAGAGCAGCGATAATAGTTCAGTGCGTACCCCTAACTGTACTGCAACACTTTCAACTTCGTTGTGCTTCTGGTTGCATTTGTGGAAGAGCAGGAACCTTACACGGTAACTACCACTTATATTCCCGTTTTCAACGAGGTAGGGGATGAGATGCGGTGAAAGTCTATGTGGCGGGTTGTTTTTAAGGACGGATGCCGATCCTGACACCAATCTCATGAGAGGAGTTAATGAGAGATGTAATGAATGTAGATCAATGGAACTGGTCAAGGATGTGGAAGTGAGCGGCCGTGGCCTGTCAGACGATACCGAACCAGCAATTGCCTGGAGTTGAAAATGGGAAATCACGAAATACCATTTCAAGGACGAGCAACGGTGGTGCTCGATCCCTACGTCAACCGAGTCCGCAGATAGCTTGGCCCCATGGCCAAACTACAAGAATAAACTCTTAAATAAAAACAATCTTCAGAATTACATCCCATCAGCCACTTCCCTGTGCTCGGCAAGAGGGTATTCAGACAGTATCAAATAGTAGTGCTAGTATCCACAGCCCGTTAGTGATCTGTACGTATTCATAAGTAAAAGTTAAGTGGTTGAGTCGAAGGTATGAGTATGTTTGACCTTCCCTCATTTTATTTCTCTACTTATCGTTTAGAGGTTGGAAATGTACATAGCTTTAAATACCTTAACCCTTAGCACTGCATTATTTGTGAACAGTATTTCCTCTTCAGCTCCATTTAAATATATGCTTGTGGCAGGTCATCAGACCACATGTAGCCTATGTGTGCGATGTGCATTTAATAGGTTAATGTAATATAATACAATACAATTAATTACTACAATGAACTATAACATAATACAACATATCAGGCACAGTGTTCTGTATTTTACACTCAGGATGTACCTGTAATTAGCTGTAATTAGCGGTAATTGCATAACCTTCTGAACCGGCGGCACTTATGAAGTTCAGGTGGTACGGATATTTTTTCTCGAAATGTGATTTTTTTACATTAATTATCGGTAAATCGAGGGTGCTGATCACTAAATACTATTAGTTTTATACCCTCACCTAACGCCCTCGAGGGACAAGGATTCGATTCCCCTGCCAGGTACTAAGTCATAAATTCGAATTTGCGGCGTGTAACCCGGAAACTTACTGCATTGTGTTCATAAAAATAGTATGGAGACGTTTCTTACATTGGTTGTGCGAAATGTCACACCTAAAGCTCTTGAGGGTCAAGGGTTCGATTCCCCTCACAGGTACCAAGCCAAAAATTCGAATTTGCGTTGAATGACCCGGAATGGTACGGTATTGCGTTGATATAAATTGTATGAAAACGTTTCTTACATCGGATGTGCGAAAAGTCACCCGTATCGCCCTTGAAGGTCGAGAGTTCGATTCCCCTCCCGAGTACTATGTCATAAATTTGAATTTGCTACGTATAACCCGTATCTGTACGGCATTGCGTCGATATAAATTGTATGAAAACGTTTCTTACTTCGGATATGCGAAAAGTCATCCGTGGCGCCCTTGAATGTCGGAGTTCAGTTCCCCTCCCAAGTACTCAGTGAAATAATCGAATTCACGATCTCTGGCCCGGATCGGAACGGTATTGTGTCGATAATATATGATTATATAAATAATTACCCTTTTATTATGGATCCGCCTTGTCAATACCAATCCGGGTCATTCATCGCAAATTCGAATTTATTATTTGGTCCCGGTACCTGTGAGAGGAATCGAAACCTCAACGCTCAAGAGCGTTAGGTGTGACTTTTCGCACAGCCAATGTAAGAAACTTCTCCATACCATTTTTATGAACACAATACCGTAACTTCCCGGGTTACACGCCACAAATTCGAATTTATGACTGAGTACCTGGGAGGGGAATCGAACCCTCGTCTCTAAAGGGCGTTAGGTGTGGGTGCAAAACTAATAGTATATTAATGATCAGCAGCCTCAATTTACCCATAATTTATGTAAAAATCACATTTCGAGAAAAAGAAATCCGTACCACCTAAACTCCATAAGCGACCATCATTTGAGTTACCAGCACTGTCAATACGAAATGTTTCATCATAAACGAACTCTTCGTCACTGAATTCACTAACACCATCTAATTCTGCATGATCTTCCGCACCACTTAATTCAGTATCAGTTCCACTATCGCTAAAAGCAACGTCACTTTCATCCAAATATCCCGCTATTTGCTTCTCGTGATCTTCTAACGTCGTCATGTTGCTATGCAACAGTTCATTTCAAACTTGCATGGCCTTCAAAATACCTCTCCATACGGCTTGTTTCCAAACAGAATATAGCGTAATGGTAGTGCGTAGTATCGCCAGAAGATGGGAGAAGCGCAGTATTGCTGATATTTTGTTGGGTGTACCTCGACAGCGAAGTTATAGGCGAAACAAGTCGATGTCGGGTGTGACCCGACAAAGGATCTATGCGAGATATTTTCGTTGTCGGGGGGCTCCCCCGCCGCGTGAGTGCTAAGGGTTAATTGAATGAAGATAACTAACATAATATTCATATAACATTTTAGATGATAACCGGAGGGGCACTACATCCAACAGAGATATATTGGAGAGTAAAATGGGCTCCATTGAGCTGGAGTTACCATGGTTACAAACAGCCTTGAATTGATCTATCTCCCTCACCTGGAATGACATGATGCAACTATTTTGTAAAGGGTTTATTATAGGGTCTTGAAACATGAATTATAGGAAGGTTTGTTTATCTCATCGTGGGTTCAAAGTTGAACTTTGTCTCACCCTTTTACGACATGTTTGAAATTTCTCATGGCGATAGATGTCGAATATTCCAAAAGGCAAGTATGCGCACTATTAACACTTTAAAATCGTTAACATAGAATGTAATTAAGGAATTATCACGTCCCATATATTTAGTTATTTGCAAAGTCATGGTTGAAATACGTTAAAAATAAACAAATCTTTAAGAAGAGTAAACTACTACAGCGTTGATGGAAATGTATTTAGATGCTTAGTGTCTTCTTACACACATGCAATGTGCTGGATTATAATAAGCTCCATAGGGGCAGATTACCTCGTAGTTCCTCCCCTTAAAACAACGATAACCAATAACAATCTCCTTGACCAAAACCAGACCACTATGTCCACTTATACCAATACTCGATTACGTTAGAATATATAAAACGACTAGCAGAAGTACCCGCTCTTCGAACGCTCTTCGGTATTAATAACCAGACGTTATCAATTGAGATAATGTTCCAATGGTTAGGGGCTTGTCATTCCTTCATAATTTTATCAGAACGAAGTTAGTTTTCTGGGTATATCGCAGACACTGTTAATTTAAGGGCCGTAATATGTGGTTTTCGGAGACCCTTTATAGACTCCCTAGTTTTGTGTCACACATTGAGAAGCGCAACATATGCTTTGGTCGTCCTTCTAGGATAATATATATTTTTCGCCTATTTTAGCATGTATTTTGAAAAGTTGTTTCTTATACGCACCCTTCTATGAGGAGTATGTTGAAGAGTTTTCTAAATGATTGATGTATTGACTCATGGTTACAATACCTAATTTTACGATGCTCCAAGCACCCGAACATGATTTATAGGCGTACATAAACATAAAGATATATCAACGACACAGTATCAAACAAAATCATCTTTACGATGAACCCGCTTGTCGACAGAAATATGATTAGTTAAAATGTGCTCTCAAACTAAATTCACCTAACGTGTACTTCCTGGTGAAAATAATATTGAAAACCTCGTAGACGAAACGCAATATATGTCAAATTTAAACTGATCCTCACCGTTGTGGTAAGTCCTCATCCCCAGGAAGACCCCTTTAATAAATTATAAAGGCTTTTGGTGCATGAAAATTCGGGATTTTCAGTCCCCAGTGGCCCAAATTCCCAAAAACTGCAAAAAACACTATTCCAATTCAGGATTTTTTTTGAAAATAATGTTGCTGTTTGGAGATATAATAGACCTTCTGTACAGCATATCGCATATCGCACGTGTAAGTCACGTGTAAAAATTATAGGGTACCCCTTGACCCCCTTAATCGCATTGTTGAATTTTACAGTCTATGTTTGATTCCACGTTAAACTTATAGCCATTTGCAAACTTTAACAGAAATTCAATAAAATTGAGTGGCATTGCTTCTTACAGAAATAGATGGAAAGTGGATGTCACCTCTTGTGACACTGTTGTCAAGGTTACCGGCTTGCATTACTTCATTAGTTTCTTCTTGTTCTTCTTCTTTCGGATGGGCCAGCTAAGGACCACGACGTTCAACTTTTCAGCTTGGCGAGGGACTTGATGTTTGCCCAATATTCACGCATTTTCTGGCTATGTTTCTCCTTCCTCTTCTTTTGTCCATATGATGCCGGTTTTCTTCCAGGGTCGTCTATCATGAAAACTCTTCTGTTTAAGTATCTTTCTGAGATGTGATCGGCTTTTCATTATCACTTTTCATTATCTTCAGTTCTTGGATATCCTTGTTAACTACTGTTAGCGACGGTGTCACGCTCTTTTTCTTCCCCCCAGTAGGTGAGAAGCCGGTTGGTTAGTCTTGTTGGGTTCATCCTTGAGACATGTCCATAGAAAGCCAGACGTCTCTTCCTGGCCACATCAGATCTGTGATTTCCTCAGTATATCTATATAGCTCCTGATTTGGTCTTCTCCCTTACTCGTCATCTATTTATTAGTTTATAAAATAAGACAGTGCCATATCCCCTCCAGGGACGTAGGTGACATCAATAAGAGCCCTTGACTAAGTCAAGGGATCATTAACCAGGCATCCCGAGTCGGAGTTAGCCTGTGGTAGGGTGGCCAGTTCCTTTCCACTTCTCCTCCTACCATAGCATTCGGCAGGTTCCCATTTTGCATCACGAGGCTGGGAGACCACGTACCAGACCATACCAAGACTTTTAAATTCTTGGCAGAGCCGGGGATCGAACCCGGTTCCTCGGGGGTGACATCCAACAATGCTAGCCACTGCGCCACGAGGTGGTCTTTATTAGTTTATTAAATTAAATTAGTTTTCTGGGAATATCTCAGAAACGTGGTTTTAGAGCCTTAAAACCTAGTAGCCTCCGAGCCACTGAGGGGCTGAAAATGAGTTTTGCTCGTCCTTGTACGCCATAATATAATAATTTTCATAATAATAATTTAATAATATAGGGATAGGGATATATTAGACCTTTAGTACCACACCCGTCCGTGTAAATCAGGTGAAAAAATTCAAGAGTACCCCTTGACCCCCTTAAGGGCATTATATACGTATTGATGAATTTTACAGCTTAAGTTGGTTCCGTGATAACCATAAAGCCGTTTGCGAACGTTCACAGTAATGCAATAAATGGAATGGCATTGCGTCTTACAGAAATAGATGGACTTCTGAGATTGTGTTGCCATGGTAACCGGCTTGCATTCCTTCAATAGCTTAATAAATGAAATTAGTTTTCTGGGTATATCTCAAAAACTGTTGGTTTTAGAACCTTAAAATGTGGTTTTCGGGACCCGTAGGGCTCCCGAGTTTTGTTTCTCACATTGAGACGCTGAAAATGAGCTTTGTCTCGTTTTTCTACGCCCATTTCAGCTTGCATTTTAAGGGGGTAGGCCCTCTTTTATGAGAGGTATAGAGAAGAGTTACATCAATGATTACTTTCGTGCCTCTGATGGACTTCTGTACCAAATTTTACGTTGATCCACACAGCCGTTCTCAAGTGATGCGCGTGCAAAGTTGTACACAGACAAACAGACAGACAGACAGACAAACATTTTGCTTTTGCGCGCAACCATCATACACCAGTCTGAAACGCTTTAATAACTCAAACTTCCGTGGAAATTCAGATAAAACAGACAAACATTCATTTTTAGCCTATTTTCAATTTAAACAAGATGTTCGGGAAAGAACATATAGCCTACTTTCTCCGAAATGTATGGGTATAGTTATAACTCTCTGTCCTTATCATCTCCTAATTTCTTCCTATTTGAAGTGCAAATTGGCACACAGGATTTGAACAGTGGCGTTCAAACCATAGTTTATAATTTACCCCAGCATTTTGCAATTTCATCAGCAAACACTCCAAACACCGACTACTTACAATAATTGAAACTTCGTTGCTCTAATAAGGCCCATCTACAATGCGCAGTCGGCAGTCCGTAGTTGGTAGTCCTCGGTCGGCAGTCGCGATCGACTCCGTGTATACTATAGGCACCATACACAACATGAAGTTGCAGTTGGTAGCTGGCAGTTGGCAGTCGAGAATTTTATCCTTGACTGCCAACTACCCGACTGCAGCAATGTAATAGCCAATCAGAGCAGATCAGAAACTGACGTCACGTTGTTGTTCTGTGTCGTGTACGAATGATATAGAACTAAGTGAAGTAACTTCGCAACCCGTTAATTTATAGGCTAATCTTAAATACACGGTATAACAAAATAATCCATCTCCAAATCATCCATATTGCAAGTTTTGAGATTATCAACAACGCCTCTGTGCACAAGGAATAAACGAATGTTACTGTCTTATTACTCCTAGCAGTCGTTAAGACTGGGTTCACTAACTGGCCGGTATAGAGCGCTGCTCGAATCTATAGTTTCTGCATAGTACAACTGAAGGCTGGAAGATGTCACTCCAGTGGAGAATGTCGTTTTTTTTTAATATATAATTTCCATTGCAAAAGCACCATATAAAGCTTTATTTTATAACGTCTCAGTACTCAAGAAACAATAAATATAAAAACTAGTCGTGATATCTAGTTGTGAAATATCGAACAATATAATCCTAACAGAGCGAGTGCATTCTAGCGGCCAGAAGAAGAAACTTTTCAATAAAATCTGTTACCTTTTTGTCAGCTAGATGTCTCGATTAAATCTGCTGGCGAATTATGTTTTAATTAAGTATATGTTTTGCACCGTAATATGCACAATATAACGCTTAATTTTAAAACGTCTGAGTCATTACAAAGCAACAAATATGTAAAATGTCAAGCAAAAAACATAGCTCTGATGGGGTTTGAACCATAGGCATATGAATGACAGACTAACGCTTTACCACTGAGCCATTTGTGCCAACGAACATTGATCCATATAAAATGACACATAGAACTTGTTAGCAAATAATGATTTATACTAAACGATTTCATCACTGAAGTATATTATTTATATATAAAGCATTTCATACAAAGTTTATTTATTTTGTTTCAGTACGCTATATTGCATGGAATACTCAAATTAGTGAAATATAAGTCAGGCACAAGATATCCGCTGCCATCTTGTCTTATTAATGAATCAGCTGAGCTTTTTAAAATCACGTCTGCACTATAGTATTACAAAATAAACTTTTAATTTCGTACGTGCCTCTTCCTTTAGAACAGTTAAAACGATTCTCGGCTCGATAATCGGAACTGGTGGGTCCCATGATATGGATTATAAAGTTTGCATAATTCGCACGGCCGCCATCCTGAAATGGTATGGCGGACGACCTTGTAGTTTGGTCAGAAGACGCATCCTATACGAAGGTATGTTGTTACCAAATTTGGTAGAGATTGGATGATTTGGTTAGTCGTTATTTGATTTTACGTTTTGAACGTTTGAGTGGCCGCCATTCAGTTTTAGTAAAGATGGCGGCGATATAAAACATGACACTGAGGTGTCCTTTGCTAGTGCTACCTTTGTACCAAATTTCGTTCAATTCGCATTCACCGTGTTCGAATTGATAGGGGGGGACAGACATTCAGAGTACACACACTCACACACACACACAGACTCACACACACACATACACACACACAGACAGACACACTTTTTTTTTGCCCTGTGTTGATCTCATAAGTCTACTTTCATTTTTTGCAAAAATCGAAAGTAGGCTAAAAAATAGGCTTATGAGATCACCTTTTGTCCGTGTGTGTGCGTGTGTGTGTGTGTGTGTGAGGTGTGTGTGTGTCCCCCCCTAATAACTTTTAAACGGCTGGAGCGATTTTAATGAAACTCGGTAAGTTCATAGCACTATTCCGGGTGACCCCGACCGTGCCCTTCAAATTTTGTTTCGTCTCACCAATCCAACATGGCGGCCGTGCGAAATATTTCAGCAGCATTCAATATCTCCGATACTATTCCCGATATCACCCTGGGATTTATTACGGTGATAAAGGGAACTACTAGAAGTTCACCTATGTGACTTTTGAAAAACTGGCAACTACAAAACCAACATGGCGGCCACGTGAATTTGCGACATTTAAATAGATGTTACTCGCGATTTAACTAACCAAACGCAATAAAACTTGGTAGAGTATATGTTTATACACATTGTAATGCGCCGACATCTAACTTCGTTCAATTGTTTACATAACCACAAGATGGCGGATGTGCGAAATATTTCACCGGCGTTCTATATCTCTGAAACTATTAGCGGTATCATCCTGAAACTTTGTACGGAGATAAAGAGCACTACTAGACGTTCAGCTATAAGACTTTCGAAAACCGGTTAGCTACAAAACGAACATGGCGGCCAAGCGAATTTGAATAATTTAAATAGACCTTTCTCGAGATTTAGTGTTCCAAACGCAATAAAATCTGGTACAGGAAATGTTTATACACATTGTAATGCACTAATATCTAATTTAGTTCAATTGTTTACATAACCTCAAAATGGCGGCTGTGCGAATTTTAAAATTAAGTTTTTATTTCTTGTGTCGTAATCATGCGATCGAAGTGAAAGTTGGAATAATGAACCTACGCAATAATTTTCCTTTAGTGGTACATGACTCTATGGCCCATACATTTAACAATCCAACCTGACGACCATCCGAAATATTTAGACGGCTCTGAATATCTATGAATCTATTATAGCAAGCAAACTGAATTATTTTTTGTTCATAGGGGCTATGAACTTAAGTGCACCTATAGGACTTAAAATAACCTGGTGATCACAAATCCAACATGGCGGCGACGCGAACTATACATATTCACATGGACGTTTCTCGCAATGTAACTATACATGTGCAGTGAGACTTGGTACAGTAAATCCTTATACGAATGTTAATCCACTGGCATCTAAATTATTTCAATTGTTTCCATAACCACAAGATTGCAGCTGTGCGAAATGTTAAAATCGCCTTTTTACTTCCTGTGTCCTAATCATGCGATGGAAGTTTGAATGCTACACGTACACAATAATCTTCATGTAACAGTACATAACTCTAGGACCTACATATATACAATCCAACATGGCGACCATCCGAAATATTTAGTCGATTCTCAATATCTACGAATCTATTACAGCAATCAAACTGAAATTTTGTATCGTAATAGTGGCAGTTAACATAAGTAGGATATATGAAAATAGGCTGTATAGTTCTTCATGGAACTACTTGTTATATACATAGATATGTAGGAAAATATGTTGTCATAATAGGGATATCTTACAAGGAAACAGAGATAAAATTGTGATATTCTCCTGCACTGAACTGTTCAGAAGAAAGCTAATCTCATCGTCCAGTAAACAGGATAGATTGGCGTTTTCTACTCAAATCTATATGGATGAACATTATGAATATTATTGATTCAGTGTCAGCATCAGTAAACAGATCTGTGTCCAGCCGTTAGCTTGTGAGACTGGTGGTGGTGACGGTTAGAGCCATTCTCTTCCCATGCCTTGCGAAACTCACAACCACGAATATATCGTGAAATATTGCCAGCCGTGAGCCTAATTTTTTTGAAGAACGATGTCGAGAAAATTTATTGTCTACCTAGATTATATTATGAACGAAATCATTATGCTCTCGTTCATCCTATGACACGTTTGGTGGTTATATTGAAGCCATTGAACTGTTATATAACATCCTACGCGTGTTAGAGCAAAGTGGATCATAAACTATTATGCTCTGTTTGGCTTCAAATTCTAGCCACACGTGGCTTGGTCTTATAGTTTAATGTAATTGATTGAAGCTCAGAGGTAGCTTAGCATAAGCGCTAGGGATGCAACAGCTAGATGGGCGTAGAGAAAGAACATAATCATTATAAAAAGAGATTTTAGCCAAACATTCTTCAATTAAATCATATTCTGAGCGGGATGTACCTCTCAACCCCCGAAACGGCATAATGTTACTAACAGTCCTGTTTTATCAGACCAGCGCTATTGAAAATACAGTAGGTCAGATATAATTTGTTAGCTGTAATTAGTTACTAGAGTCATTGATTACAAGAATATGCCTCGGGGATTGAAATAAGATACCCTTTTAACATATCCCGTAAGTTATTGGTTATTAATTGGTATTCTGCCCGAAGGCAGGTCCGAGCCTCTGAAGAGGCTATCCTCAGCCGGAGTTTACGTGCGGTAGGGTCGCCAGTAGCAACTTATGAAAATGCCACAAAAAATGAATATTTGAACGCTAGAATATTTCAACACTCAGTTCCTTACTAATTAGCGTTGAAGGCGGTGGCTTCAGTGGCGTAGTTGATAGCATGCTGAGCTTTTCAAGAGCGTTCAAAAGCTCTCAGTATGCCTTCCTTCAGAGGGGAAGTAAAGCCGGCGGGCCCATATCATGGATTTATGGCATTTAAAAGAACGTTCCACTAACTACAATTGTATGAAGCTAAATTAACGCTCTATTAAGCTTCAACGTTCACCGCTAGGTGCTAGTTGTGGTGGCATCTAGTAGCCAAATTCACAGCTAGGTGTCGTTGACGGTAGCATTTGTTATCAAATGTACGAACTACTTGAAATTGATCGTCTGCAGTCCTTACCTGAATTACAGATAACACTCACTAATACAGCAATCACAATTAAAACCGGTTATCAGACAGATCCTACACACACCCAAAGTACACGGGGCTACATGACCGCGTTGTCGCAGCACCTAAACTGAGCAACCTACCAGCCAACCAACCAACCAACGAGCGTCGAAGGCGAGAAACAAGGTGTGGCCAATAAGAATTCAGACAGGTGCCTGGTGCGATGTTGGAACGTGACGAAGACCGATGTGTCTTTAAGTTATCACACTAACGGACAATAATTATAGTCGTGAAATAATTTTAGAGGTTTGGTACAACCTATACATTAGCTCCGTGAGTTATGTATCCCGTCCAGGGTTGAACCCCAGACTCCATTCTAAACTAAAGGTTATGGTCATTCTTCCTATAGAAGGAACACCATTGCCCAATGTATTCCTCAATATGCTATTATCAATGTGTTTACTGGAACAATGCTCATTCTTGGAACCAAGGAAATGACATTGCATGCTTCCTTCACAAACATGTTATCTTCAACACATTTACTTCACTATCTGTAGATTATTATTTATCAAATACTTCCTAGAAGGACTAAGGAAATGACCCTGTACATTTTCTCAAACGATTATTCAATCTGTTATTTCAGATGTATTGACAGCAACAGCTGTGAATGATCAAATTCACGGAACTGTTATCAAAGACATGAGTCCAAATCCTGTAAGATATATATTTCCACATACAAGTTATCGAGTGCACCCCTCTACTGTGACGCACATTCTTACGAAGGGATTTTGTTTAAAGGACCTGGGCTCAGAAGCAAAGGCCTCTTACAGTTACAGCAGCAACTAAACAGGTTGACTGTCTGGTGTTAACTTATATATATTGGATTGTCAAAGATTAATAAATACATCTACAAACTAACCATCGAGTTCTCATTCATAGAAATCAGATACTACTCATCAGAAGTAAGAACCACGAGACCTACTTACTTAACAGCAGTAGAAACAACTTCTTAGTGCATCACTAAAGAAGACTGTTAAGCGACAAACTTAACTGGGAGCCCGTCCGGGATAGGTAACGATTATCCTGCCAGATAATCTACGAGTAAGTTAGTACAGTGTTCTGACAAACCTCACAAGGAGGCCTTTCGTCACTATACTAGCGACACCAAGCTACCTATCTTCAGCACCAGATGCAGTCATCGATTCTATGAACCAGCCAGCAAGCCAGGAGTGGTACTGACAACCTCACACGGAGGCATTTCGTCCACAAACGACTTCGCCAGCTTGAAGGAAGCAAATTAGACGTGGAACTGACAACGTACCAAGAGACGCCTTTCGTCCACAACCAACTTTGCTAACTTAACGGAAGGAAGGAAGTTCGCCAACAAACGTTCAAAGAAGCCCACGCTCCAAGTAACGCCTTTCGCAACAACCGACCGCCATCGCCGTACGTGCCGACAACGCTCCAGAAGCGCTTTCCGACCACACGACGACACAAGAGAACCAACCGACTCCGCAGTTCCAAGAGGATGCAGCCAGCACTGATCATCTTTTCTTGTCTGTAAGTCAAACTCCAAATAATACCTTATTTGTGAACTAGAGTATTATTAGTAAAGCATGGTTCAATATTACAAGTAACAAATTGGGAGAGCAACAATAATAATAATACAAACTTAAATAATACAGTCTTTCCCTTTCAAACGGAAACAAATTACAGTAAACTTTAACTTGTAGAGTTGGCCTTGTCATTTCGATTTGAATTAAAATTAATAAACTTAAAACAAATAATAAATACATAATAATAAATATTTATACTTTGAAGAATAAATAATTTAGTGGGCTCTAATTATCAGACCTTGCACTCCTTATTTACTTTTGAATTAATATTGTAACTAAACAATTAAAACAAAAAATAATAATAAAGTTATATCATTTCTTAACAAAAGTGAATTAGTGCAGCCCATACTGGTATTTCGCTTGTCACTATTAGAGAAATTAATCAAATAATTAAATATTTATTATAAACAAACAAAAAACATCGTCATAAATCAACATTCTCATTTCAGAAGACATATCATTAATTTTATCATTTTACTAGTTCATATTGTGGAGAATCTAAACGGGATATCCGCATATCATTAATTTTTTAAGTAATATTAATAATAAGTTATTTCCTTTATTGTGAAAACCTAACCGGGGCTCTTTCACATATATTTTGATCATTAATAATAAGTTATTTCATTTATTGTGAAAACCTAACTAGGGCTCTTTCACATATACTTTGATTAATATTAACACTTATAAGTAAGTAATTAACTTTTAAAAATAATCCATTTAAATTTATTTAATTTTCATTAACTTTTAATTAATTTTATTTCATAAACAATTTTGAAAACCGTCTTTATAAATTCAACCAAAATGCCTGAAACCGTGTTACTTTCAAAATTCGAATATGCTCAGATACAGCTTTTGCCTGAATTCAACGGCACTAATTCTTGCAGTCTTGACTATTTCATAGCAAGAACAGAATCGTTTCTAAACACTCATAAGAGAATAGCGTCAGCTACAAACTCAGTATTAATAAATGACTTTCTATTTAACGTCATAAAGTCAAAACTAAAAGGTGAAGCATGTAGCATTCTTGACTTAGAAGCCAAACAGTACTTATGAAAAATTTAAAGATAAACTCATAAGAAAATACGGTAACGTCAAAGACGAGAGACTTCTCATCCAGGAGATCTCTAATTGCTTCCAGAAAAGAAACGAATCATACAATGACTACCATGATAAATTATACGGATTGACTTTGCAATGCAAAAGCTTATGCAAACTCAATTACCAAAACCAAATTTTGGAATTGAAATTAAGAGAACTTGAAGAGTTCTAAATACATTTAAAGCAGGAGTTTTGGAACCCTACCGTTCATACTTACGATATGCACAGATTGCAGACCTGAATCATTGCCTCAGGTTATACAGGTCTTATGATATCGATCGCGCCCATGAAGATTACATGGACCAACTAAGAGGAAAACTACCTCCTAGCAAGATTTCACCAGCAGCTCGACCACTAGGCCACTCAGCACACAATACATTCTCGAATTTTAACCCAGCTCCACCAAGGAACCCATTTAACCAACCTTTCATGCAAAATCAAAACCACAGACCCTTCTTTAAAGATAAACAACAACCAATTTTTGGACACACTCAAGCTCCGAACACTCAGCCTTTCAAGTCACCAAACTCCATTAATCGTCCTTACCCAACTCCCAATAATATCGGCCGACGTTTCACACCCACTAACCAGCAAAGATTTCCACTGCCGATGACCGGTGTTTCAACCATTAGAGGCAATCTGAATGCTCACATAGAACCTTCAGAAACATCGAACAGGAAGCTTTAGGTCAGATACAGCAATCACTAGAGTATGTAGATGAGTACAACATACAAAACTACCCGAAAGAGTACGAAACTCATTACTATGAATACGAGTGCGATACAGAGGTACAGTCTCAGGATTTTCGCTTGGCCCAGCCATCAAAATCGAAGACTTAAATAATTTAGGTAGCGCAGATTTCGCTCAAATAGACGCAAAGATTGACTACGCCTCGAACCTAGTCACTCTCAACAGCACGGACATACCGTTTCACTTTCATTCTTCACATAAGCAAGTGAATCATTTTGAACCCACAGTAGATACAGCTAACACTGCGATTCCCGTCAACATCGAAAAGGAAGATGAGTATGTTCTGAATTTTAAATATGGTGAAATGTATCTCTTAGATTCCAAAACTCACCAAGCCATACAGCCCACAGAGAGACAACTAAAACACGAGTTTAAGGAACCGATTTTAGTTGAGCCACTGGAAATAAATTCCATTACATACGGTAACATTCAAGAATATCCCCGCACAAAACTAGGAGAGTCTGATTACGTCAAAGACAAAACTAACTATGTCGCAGACGCACTCTCTAGAGTAGAGATTAACATGGCTGATGGAACAGCTTCAATCATTGCCATCCCCGGAGATGACACATACCAAAATGATATTGAACCCTTATTGATCTTCGATAAATAAGTATTCATATTTAATATTATTATTACTACGGCCCAGGCAGCACATAAGGAAGTCGACTTGGATATTAGGGAGGCCAGTATTTCGTAATGGTTGCAACAGAAGCTGAGTTGGTAGCTATTCCTGGGGGACGGCCAGAATTAGTCGAGTTCAAGGCCAAATTGTGTAACTACTGTACCAAAATTGGAGACATAAAGGAAGAATCACGAGGTCCTCTCAACGAACATACGATTGAATCAGCCAATCGCAAGAGACCAAGCCGTGACCACGAGGTGGACGGCGTCAGTAGTAAAAAGCCCGCGGAAGTGTGTATCTAAGGAACCGCCGAACGGATTAATCTCCGCTCGAGTAATTTGAGACGTTGGATTTATTTGGAGAAGAATGACACTAGCCCCATCTTTGTGAGACAAAAACTCTGGAAGTTTTTATCCGACTCCGCCCCACTCCACCGCCCTTGTCAGTTTCTCATAAATAGTTTGGCCTGACGCTAATCTAAGTCTATTCTTGTGGAGCCTTCAGAGGCATACTCCACGCCAGTTTGAAGTGTGATTTTGACGCTCGAATTTTATCTAAGTACTCAGTTGTGGAGCCTTCAGAGGCATACTCCACGCCAGTTTGAGGTGTGATTTTGACGCTCGAATTTATCCAAGTCTTATTGTGTGGAGCCTTCAGAGGTATACTCCACGCCAGTTCAAAATGTGATTTTTACGCTCTAAAATCAGTGAAGCTAATTTATTTTATGAGCTCTGGGAAGCTAAAGTCGCAGCGTTTGCAGTATCGAATTTTAAAAGCTATTATACATTTTGTTCTAAAATCAACTAAGTTGTGTGATCTAAATATTTCACGCCAGCGCGTGATAAACTGTAACATTCTTTTAAAGACGACGAGTTCAACTTTAAGGGGGAAGTATCGTATCACCCTCATTAGCGCTTACCAGAACCGAAGTCCACAAGGCGGAACGGAAATACCGGACGAGATAGCGACTGCTGGTGCAGCCAGGATTTTGAACTTGTTAACGAGCCAGTGGCGCGGACTCGAGATGTATATTTTATGTATAAATTGTGTGTTTGTTTATAGTAGATTTAGGAAGTGTCGGTTTAATTTAAGTATTGTAGTTGTGTTCCCTTGTGTCGGTCTAGCTCTAGGAAATGCGGATTCGTTGTTTGAAGGGTCATTCTGGATGATAACGAATCACGCATTCAAAGTACACATCGTGGTGCATGTAGAACGGCGTACGCACTTATATGGTCACTTTTTTTTTGCATCTTTATTTAAGGACGCTTGGTCCAGGTAATTAATCTCTCCAGAGATATCGCCTATGTTGTTTGGCATTTTTATTAAGCGGGAGTCAGTTGGGAGTTTTTGTTGTTAATTGTTTATGTGTAAATATGGTGATTTGTTATTAAATTCAGTTGTTATAACCCTGGCTTCACTCTTTCCTGCATGTTATTTTGTTATATGTTACCCTGCAAGTTAATGAAGCGCCCTGACAGCAACTTACGAATATGACCTGTTACGCCCCGAATCTGAGTCTCATATGCTTCTTTGCAAGGGTTCATAAAACAAAAATGGCTGCCCAAGTGGGGCTTGTTGTTGTTGTTGCTTCGCTGATCTCATATTTATTTCGTTGAGAAATGATGCCAGGTCAAGCGGACATGTAAATTCAGTAAATGGAGGCGATGTTGTACCGCCATGTGCATTAGTAAAATCACTGAGTTCCTAAAGTTAGAAATATTGAACAAGGTTAGAATTTGATTTGGTATTTGTTATAAACTTGTTCTGGCGCCCACATTAAAATTAGAAATTTGCATTATGAATGAACTCAGTCAAAGCAGGAAGATGTTGCCTTATATTTGACATTTAATTGACTTCGGTTAATTGGTGTTTCGTAAATTCTGTTGGTTAAGAATTTAAAAGCAGATCACTAGGGGTTATTTTGTTGTTTGGGAATAAATGTCATTGTATTCAGTAAATTTTGTTACTGAAATTTTCATTAAATTAGAGCCAGTAATATTTAAATGTGTGACATGTATGTGCGTATAGGGCTGAAACCTTAGCCCATAACCCTGTTTTTTTCTCTGAATATATTTTGTGTGTCATATGGCGAGTGTTGATGAGATAAAGGCATTGTTAGAACAGATGTCGATCCAGATGTCCGTAAAGACGGAAGAACAATTAAAAGAACAATTAGAAGCTCAGCGTGAGCATAGTGAAAAACAATTAGAACAAATGTCCGCGAAAACGGAAGAACAATTAGAACAAATGTCCGCGAAAACGGAAGAACAATTAGTGCAGATGTCCGTAAAGACGGAGGAACAATTAAAAGAACAATTAGAAGCTCAGCGTGAGCATAGTGAAAAACAATTAGAACAGATGTCCGCGAAAACGGAAGAACAATTAGATAAACAATTAAAGAACTGCGAAAAACAATTACTTGATATGAGCGGTAACATTTCGGTCCAGTTAGAAGTCCAGAAATTAGACACTGACAAACAATTCAATGAACTAAACCACAAATTGTCACAACAGGCGGTAACACAAACCGAACAGTTAGGAAAAATCACGAATGATATTAATCAGAGCGTTCAAAAAGTAGAGAAACTGGCAGGCGAGGTTGCGGAAAATAACATCAAACAGTTAGGCGAAATGAAGAAATTGGAGGCGAAATTTGATAACAAATTAGTACAATTTGACGAGATGGTGGCAGATAAACTCAAGCAGATAGAGGCAGCATGTGTCAGTAACACCGCGGGAGTGAAGAAAACCCAAGAGAAACTACAGCAGCAAATTAATTCGGTAGATAACAACGTGCTGGAATTAATAAAGGAAATATATAAAGTCGAAGTTAAGGCTGAAACCGAGCGGATACACTTGCGGGAAAATTTAGAGGAGCAATTAGGCAGAACACAAGAGATCATAAGAAAAGAGATGGAAGGCCAGCTAATAAACACACAGGAGGTCATAAGACAAGAAGTAGGGGAGCAGCTCGTCAAAACTCAGGATAATTTGGAAGGACAACTAGTGAAAACGCAGGAACGGATAAGTGAAGAGCTAGAGAAAAATCAGGAGAGGAACGAGGAGAAAATAAATAGCTTAAAAAGTAGGATCCGGCGAGATTGGGACCAGCAGGCTCATGCGAATAAGGAAGACAGGCTGGCAGTTTTAAAGCGAATGCAGGCACTGGAGGAAAATATGAAGTCGAAATTACAGGAACACTCAGAATTAATCATAAAGAACGAGATTAGATCGTTAGAGAATGCGACATTATTTTCAAACGAAAATATTCCGGAAAAGCAAACAAGTATTGGAAGTCCGGCAGGTTCGAAGTTGGCTGAGGACACGAGTCGGGGTCAAAGTCCCAGACTAACGACTAATGCATTCCAGCAGTACAGGGGGGAGACTTCAACTCCGCAACCGAACTTGGCACCAGCCCAAGTCATCCAAGTCATTCGGGGTAATGATTTTAAGCCCGATAAGTTTAAAGAACATTCAGGAACCACTCCCAAGGCATTTCTACGGCAATTAACTGACTACTTTAATGACCAACACATCGGCCCGGAGAAACAATTAAGACTGGTGGAGAAATTTTTAGAAGGACCTAGCCTGACCTGGTTTTTAAGTTTCAAGTACACGTTTACAGACATGACTCAATTCCGCGAGGCGTTTTTGAAGAAGTTTTGGAGTCCTTCGTTACAGCAAGGGTTAAGAATGGACCTGTACACGCGCAAATACCACAGTACACATCCAACCCGTTTTTCAGAATTCTTCAGTCAGCAATTGGTAAAATTCAGGGATTTTGATGACCCGCCTAGCGAGCCGAATATGGTTCTAACCATCGGAAAACAACTCCCAATGCATATCCAACAATTATTAGTCGCAGGAAATATTCAGACCGCAGTCCAAGCCGAAGAATTACTCAGACACTTAGATGAGACGAGTATGGTAAGCCCACAGACAGGAAGAAGGAATTTGGAATGTGTCAACACGGCAGAGGTAGTTCAGGGACTCCAAAATAACCACGGCCAGGGGAACCAAAGTAAGACACAGTCCACAGGGACACAGTTCACGCCAAGAAGACAAGATTTTGACGGCCGAAACCAGTTCCGTAACAACAATCAGAATTATCAGAATAACCGCGGGAGATATCATCAGAATAACCAAAATCAAAATAATCAGTGGACGTACCAGCGGGAATACACGAATTGGAGGGGAAACCAGAGACAAGGTAGACCTTACCAAAGAAATGGAGATGGTAGATGGAGTAACGGCAGGGACTATCGCCAAGAAAACAGAGGAGATTATAGGAATAACTGGGACGAACGATATATTGAATCCCGTAAATACTTGGATCAATTAAGTAATGAAGAAGCGGAGAAGGAGAAGTGGGGGCGTGCCATGGCGAACAGACAGAGCCCAGACAACCATCAAGGAGAAGGAGCAGAGAGTTTACTGAGGCAACAGGAGCGACAGAATGATAACCGGCGAAACACATCTAATGGGGCCCGGGATAAAAAAAAACCCAAATGAACTGAAAGGAGACAGGCTAAAAACGGAGATCGCCAGGGAGCAAGAAGAGATGATAGTGGCCAATATAGAAGAGTGGGTAGCATTCCCAGACGACTGCCTGGAGGAAGTGGTGAAGAACCGTGAAAATGTTATCAGACAGCTACCAATTATTTACGCGCATATTGGAGGTATGAGGGTGAGATGTTTGATTGATACAGGTAGCCAGGTGAGCTTAGTCACTGAAATTTTGATAAAAGAAATAGCAAGAAAACAGACTGTTCCTATTATGCCGGTACCGCTAATGAAAGTCAGAGGTGTCATTCCAGACAAAACTATGAATTGTAAACAGCAAGCATTTCTAGATCTGGAAATATTGAACCATACTTTTTCACAAACATTCATTGTTATTCCGAAGATGAACTACAATATAATTTTAGGAGCTAACTTCATCTGCGATTTTCATGCTGTAATTGATTTACATAACAACACTGTAAGCTTCAAACAAGTAGAAGGATTGGATCATGTGGGTTTAAATATGGAAGAGAATCCGCTGGAGAGAGAGGCCAATACTTGGGTTGTTGAGGAATGCACTAATGAGGCCGGAGATAAGATCTTGAGGGGAGAGCAAGTCAACCAGACAGCAGTGCTAGAAATGGACAGCCGAGATATTTCGCAGGAACTTTGGGTGCATTTGGCGGAAGAAGAAATGGGCGGAACCAAATTCGAAATTCTACTTCAGGAGCGACTTACGGAAGCCATCGTAGGGGAATCTGATAGAAGAAGATTGGAAGAAATTTTAAGATTACATAAAGGAGCTTTTGACACCGTACCTGGGAAAGTTTTAAATTTTCAATATGCGATGCAGGTAACAGATTGGACCCCATTTAAAAGTAAATTGTACCCGATCCCAGAGAAGCATTTTTCTCAGGTGAAGGACATTATTACTAACTTATTAGATTCTGGCATGATAAGGAAAGCTGCAACTCCTTATCTGAACGCAATATTGGCTGTGACCAAGCCAAACGGATCAATTAGGCTATGCCTAGACGCGCGAGTTTTAAATAGCAAACTGCTAGTTGAGCACGACCAAGCACCGAGGATCAAAGATGTTTTGAAAGGCTTCCGCGGGAAGAAGATATACTCAAGTGTTGATTTGACGAATAGTTTCCACCATCTTGAACTTGAAGAAAAATCCCAACTGTTGACGGGATTTTTATTCGATAATCAAAGTTATATCTGGTGTCGAATGCCCTTTGGCGTGAAAACTGCGGGATGTGCACTCATTAGAGCACTCGATAGAAATCTGACTGAGGAGGTCAAGGACTTCACCACGAGATATGTTGATGACATATTAATCGCTTCTGAGACAATGGAAGAACACTTGATAAATTTAAATAAACTGCTGGACAACCTGAGAACCATGAACTTCAAGATCAACTTAAAAAAGTCACATTTTTGCCAGAGCGAAATTTTATATTTGGGACATATAATTGATGTCGAGGGCGTGCGGCCTAATCCAGCCAAGATTGATGCTATTAAGAAATTTCCCACTCCTACCAAAGTCAAACATGTTAGAGCATTTTTGGGAGTGACAGGTTTCTTCAAAGAAAATTGCCCTGGTTACACAGAAACAGTAGCGCCTATGCAGGAGATGTTGAAGAAAGCGAATCGATGGTCGTGGAACGAGGAGTGCGACAGGTCTTTTAAAGCAACGAAGGATTTATTGGAAAACTGTGTGAAACTTGGATATCCGGATTTTGAGAAACAATTTATCATTCAAGCAGATGCTTCGTTAATTGGGATTGGTGCTATGCTGTACCAAGAGGACGCTGAAGAACCCAAGAAGAAATCCTATTTGGCATTTACGAGTCGTAAATTACGGAAACATGAGAGGAACTACACAGTTACGGAACTTGAGCTACTAGCAATTCTATATTCTCTCCAACAGTGGCGCAAGATGATCTATGGTTATTCCATCATTGTTAGAACCGACCACCATGCACTGACATTTTTATTTAAGACAACAATAGCAAGTGAGAGAGTTACGCGCTGGTCCATCTACATACAGCAGTTTGACATCACAATAGAGCATTGTCCTGGGAAATTGAACGTCATACCAGATGCCTTGAGTAGAAACCCTGAGGACGGAAACGAAGTAACAGCGGAAGTTCACAATATTACCTTGACACCTAAGGCTCGTGAGTTTTTGGCAAGATTGAAGGATATTCGGAAGGAGCAAGAAGCTGACCCATGGATGATGATGATGATAAAATTCTATAGGAAGGAGTTACAACCAAATTCACCGGAGTACCGGGAAGCCAGTGCTAAACAAGCGAGATTTCACTACTTGAATAACTTGTTACATAAGTACGTGGATGAGCATCATACTAAACTGCGGATCTTAGTTCCAGCATCACTACAGAGGGGATTAACTTGGCATGTTCACGAGAGCCTAGCACATATCGGCACGGATAAGACTGAAGCTACGATAGGGGAGACCTTTACTTGGCCCAAGATGAGATTCACCATTGTTGAAGTAATTAGAACGTGTGACGCTTGTCAGCGCACAAAGCCGAACAACTTTATTCTGAAACAACCTCCAAGACCACTATTACCGCAGAAACCATGCGAGATGCTCGCGATTGATTGCTTTGGTCCTTTAGTAAAAGGAAAGCGTGGATGCCGACACCTCTTGGTATGTGTCGATGTATTTTCGAAGATGGTCGTGCTATGTCCTATTCAGAAGACGACGTCAAGACAGGTCCTTAGTCGAATTAAGAACAAAGTCATTCCGATGCTTGGGAAGCCGGAATCCATTCTATCAGATCACGGTACCTATTTCACAAGCAATGTTTTTAGGCAAGGTTTGGAGAGCCTAGGAATAAAACACATATTTTCAAGTATTCGTCATCCTTGTGGAAATCCGAGCGAAAGAACAATTCGCTGTGTCGCTAAATACTACAGAGTAATGATTCCTAACGAACACAATAAATGGGTAGACAAAGTAGGGGAAATTGAGATGTGCATGAACACTACTAAGCACGAGTCGACGGGTCAAGTCCCACTGATTGTACACCACAACAGGTTGCCGGAAAGAACTTGGGACAAGATCATTCCTTGTCCAAGGGATCCATTATTAGCGCATGATTTGCGAATCCAGCGAACGAGGGAGCACATGAGGAACCAAGCGGACCGAAGGCTGAGACGGTACCGAGGAAAGAAGTTTCACCGAGAGTTACAAGAACAAGAATTAGTGCTGGTTCGTAGACCACCGATCTCCGACCCTAAGAACAAAGTCTTCGCCAAGTTCTGTCCGAAATTCATTGGCCCGTTCCGGGTAATTAAGAATCTGGGTAACAATGCCTACAGATTAGAAGAAGTGAGCACTGGTGCAAAATCTGTTTTTAATAGCGCCAATTTGAAACCGTACTACAGAAGGGAACCATTTGATGATTAGGAAAGATGATATGTGCAGAATATGTATTGCCAAAAATTTTTTTTTTTGAGAGCAAACACTCAAATCCACGGGGAGCGCGTGAGTACGCACTTTGTTTGTAAACAACGAGCAGCTGAGACGACGGGAGTGGCAACTACGTGAGGAGAAGGGGGAGACCTAATGAAAATATGAATGACATTCCAGCGAGAAGGGAGCACACTAATTGAGTCACAGGGGCATACACTCGAGCAGCTGAGTGAGATTTAAAGAGATGTGTTGTTACTACAGTGGATTTTGTTTTTGAAATCCAAACCAATAAATTGTTTCGAATTTCAAAACCTTGCTGAGGATAAATGAACCCTTATTGATCTTCGATAAATAAGTATTCATAATTATTATTATTACTACGGCCCAGGCAGCACATAAGGAAGTCGACTTGGATATTAGGGAGGCCAGTATTTCGTAATGGTTGCAACAGAAGCTGAGTTGGTAGCTATTCCTGGGGGACGGCCAGAATTAGTCGAGTTCAAGGCCAAATTGTGCAACTACTGTACCAAAATTGGAGACATAAAGGAAGAATCACGAGGTCCTCTCAACGAACATACGATTGAATCAGCCAATCGCAAGAGACCAAGCCGTGACCACGAGGTGGACGGCGTCAGTAGTAAAAAGCCCGCGGAAGTGTGTATCTAAGGAACCGCCGAACGGATTAATCTCCGCTCGAGTAATTTGAGACGTTGGATTTATTTGGAGAAGAATGACACTAGCCCCATCTTTGTGAGACAAAAACTCTGGAAGTTTTTATCCGACTCCGCCCCACTCCACCGCCCTTGTCAGTTTCTCATAAATAGTTTGGCCTGACGCTAATCTAAGTCTATTCTTGTGGAGCCTTCAGAGGCATACTCCACGCCAGTTTGAAGTGTGATTTTGACGCTCGAATTTTATCTAAGTACTCAGTTGTGGAGCCTTCAGAGGCATACTCCACGCCAGTTTGAGGTGTGATTTTGACGCTCGAATTTATCCAAGTCTTATTGTGTGGAGCCTTCAGAGGTATACTCCACGCCAGTTCAAAATGTGATTTTTACGCTCTAAAATCAGCGAAGCTAATTTATTTTATGAGCTCTGGGAAGCTAAAGTCGCAGCGTTTGCAGTATCGAATTTTAAAAGCTATTATACATTTTGTTCTAAAATCAACTAAGTTGTGTGATCTAAATATTTCACGCCAGCGCGTGATAAACTGTAACATTCTTTTAAAGACGACGAGTTCAACTTTAAGGGGGAAGTATCGTATCACCCTCATTAGCGCTTACCAGAACCGAAGTCCACAAGGCGGAACGGAAATACCGGACGAGATAGCGACTGCTGGTGCAGCCAGGATTTTGAACTTGTTAACGAGCCAGTGGCGCGGACTCGAGATGTATATTTTATGTATAAATTGTGTGTTTGTTTATAGTAGATTTAGGAAGTGTCGGTTTAATTTAAGTATTGTAGTTGTGTTCCCTTGTGTCGGTCTAGCTCTAGGAAATGCGGATTCGTTGTTTGAAGGGTCATTCTGGATGATAACGAATCACGCATTCAAAGTACACATCGTGGTGCATGTAGAACGGCGTACGCACTTATATGGTCACTTTTTTTTTGCATCTTTATTTAAGGACGCTTGGTCCAGGTAATTAATCTCTCCAGAGATATCGCCTATGTTGTTTGGCATTTTTATTAAGCGGGAGTCAGTTGGGAGTTTTTGTTGTTAATTGTTTATGTGTAAATATGGTGATTTGTTATTAAATTCAGTTGTTATAACCCTGGCTTCACTCTTTCCTGCATGTTATTTTGTTATATGTTACCCTGCAAGTTAATGAAGCGCCCTGACAGCAACTTACGAATATGACCTGTTACGCCCCGAATCTGAGTCTCATATGCTTCTTTGCAAGGGTTCAATATGCATAATGAAACTGTCCATTCAAATAAGGCAGATCCCATATTCACATTGAAAATATCTGAACGGAACTTAAACCAAAACCGCAATCAGATTATTGTAAAATATGGTAATTGTCCTAAGGTACTTAAACAAAGCCTGTTTAAAAATGTACCAGACACATAATGATTGTCACAAAGAAGAATCTTCAGGAAGATCTAGCAAATCACCTCCTCAAAATAATAGTAACCTCAAACAAGTACGCTACTTATTTTGACGATATCACTCTCGAGATCCCATTCATCTGGGCTTGCCAGAAGCTATTTACTTCTGAACTAATCATCATCAGGTTAACCATCTAATTGTGACTCCTTGGGAACGACCTGCAGGTTTTCGTTTACCTCGACGTCAATGGTGCACACTAAACCGGATAAGAACGGGCCAAGGCAGGTGTGCAGCGATACTGAATCAATGGGGCTGGAAGTCCTCCCCTGAATGTGACTGTGGAGAAGATCGGCAAACTATGGACCACGTAGCTTCCGAATGTCCTCTCAGAGCATTCAAAGGGACAATACAAGAACTCCACCAGCTTAATCAAGAAGCCATCGATTGGATTCAACAACTTAAAATTGAACTCTAATTTTACAAACATGAGATCATGTGTATCTTGTTGTATATATTTTTGTACATATTCCTCCTTTCATCATACGATAAATAAATAAATCATCAGGTCACCCAAATTCTTGGAAGACAATGAAAGCCCCGAAACTCAGAGACAGCTGATTTCACACTATCATTCTGAAAACAACAATGGTATAGTAGAAACTTACGAACATCTTAAGACCAAATACTACTGGCCTCATTTAAGAGAACAAATTAGGACAATCATCAATCAATGTAACCTCTGTCAAAGAAACAAATACGAGAGACACCCTAACGAGGTATCGAACCAAGGTCCCATCACCGCCGATCACCCTTTCTCTCAAATTCACATCGACACGTTTCACTTCGAGCAAAGTCGCATATTAACTATAATTGACATTTTCTCAAAGTATGGACAAGCCTACATTTTACCAAATGGTACAGGTCTGGCCACATTAAGCAAATTACAAGTTTACTTTTCCCACCATGGATTCCCAAGGAAAATCACACATGACCAAGGAGGAGAGTTCGAAAACAATGTCATAAAAGAATATTGTAAAGCCACGAACATCGAATATCACGCTACTACTCCTTTGAATTCTTCATCTAATTCTCCAGTAGAAAGACTGAATTCGACCCTTCTAGAGAAACTTTGTATCTCCAGAGATCACGATAAATTCACTCCGCTCTCAGAGCTCGTGACCACCATAATCACGAATTACAATTCCTCAATCCATTCCCCAACTAAACAACCTCCTTTCAACGTTCTATACGGACCATACTATAAGGCTTTAGACCATGTCTTCTCGCCATGTCCCAAAATCAATGAATACATTGAAAGACAAGGAAATCAGTTGAAAATTGTAAAAGAGAGTCATACTAAACCATACACCGACACTTTCAATCATAATTACCAAATTAATGAAACTGTCTACGTATTAGATCCCCTCACCAGAAACAAGAAATCAAAAAACCTGTACAACGAAGGTATCATTACCAAAACTGAAGAAAACAGGGTATACTGTAAAATGAGAAACGGTAAAACTCATGTAAGGAATTTTCGGGAAATTAAACCAAAAAGAAAATTTCTCATTCCAGATTCCTCCCTGGATATGGCACCATCATCACACAGCCCATCCAGACACAAGGATTCTATGCCGACTCATTAGGACCAGCCTTATTAAGTAACGATTATCACCGGTTGATGTTTCATTTCAATTTAACGAGTTTAAAAGAATCTTATAATAATATTCAAGACACTATCTCAAGTCTCGTATCACGAAGCAATAATACTTTTCCTTATCTAATATCAGAATTAAGAGAATCAATTAAAGAAACAAAAAAGGAATTAAATAAGTTGCTACCTGCTACACCTAGAAGTAAGAGAGGTCTTATAAATGGTTTAGGTAGTATAATTAAATTCAGATCAGGTAATCTAGACCAAGATGATCTAGAAAATCTACAAGAACAATTAAAAGCATTAAAACAAAGTAACGCCAAAGAAATTAAACATATTAATAAATTAGTATCATTCAGTAACTCCATTGCTCAAAAGTTCTATAACAAAATGAACCATGTAAACTATAATATGAAGGTAATTAAAGGTATTTTACAAGAAGAAGACTTCAAGATTAACCTTCTGGAACATCAACAATATGTGCTCTTGTGTACGAACAAATTAGATAAAATCATACAAGTGATGCAAGATACTATTAGCTTGTCATTTACTGAAATGACAAATATCAAGATGTTCTCCCAAAGGGATTTAACAAATGTTGTAAAACATTTACAACTAATCTACCCAACAAATCTATAATTCATACTGACCAGTATCATCAATTTGAGAACCTTAAACTGTCAAAAACGCAAGTTCTCATAATGAACGAAGAAATGGTTGTAATATTATATATGCCAATCACTGATGCTAAAACTTGTACATTGCATAAAATTTCTCCTGTACCTAGCAATAATCTAATATTAATCCCTCCGGAAAAATATTACTTGCAAGGACCTACCTTAAGATGGTCTAACGCATCTTGTATAGAAATTGCTCAATATTACGCATGTATACTCTTTATTACTAGAATAACTTCATGTAATTTAACGGACAGTACCAGATGTCAATTTGCCACTGTCAAAAACGAGGTACAACTATTTCAACCATTAAATAAGAAGCATAGCCTTTTCTCTAGTAAAAATCCTCAAAAAATCTTGCAAACCTGCCCAGAATCTCAGAGAACTATAACATTAGCAGGATCATATGTAATCTACTCAAATGAGTCATGCCCTATTACAAGTAAGGGCATAACTTTGCAACATCAACCTACAAATTATGTGCACCTGTTTCCACTCCTGTCAACTCCAAATGATCCATACGTTAAAACCGAAATAAATTTCCATTCATCCCACCTCGATATGAAAGGAATTAAGTTAGATTTAAAACCCATTCCAGAATACAATACTAAAATGACAACTTTTGTGTCTGTGAACACAAGTATTATAATATTTATTTTCTGTGTTATTATGTTAATATTTAGAACAAGAATATATCAAGGTATTAAATCTGCAAAGAATAGATTTAAGAAAATTTTTATCGAGGACGATAACGAGCAACAAAGGGTGGAGGAGTTATGTATCCCGTCCAGGGTCGAACCACAGACTCCATTCTAAACTAAAGGTTATGGTCATTCATCCTATAGAAGGAACACCATTGCCCAATGTATTCCTCAATATGCTATTATCAATGTGTTTGCTGGAACAATGCTCATTCTTGGAACCAAGGAAATGACATTGCATGCTTCCTTCACAAACATGTTATCTTCAACACATTTACTTCACTATCTGTAGATTATTATTTATCAAATACTTCCTAGAAGGACTAAGGAAATGATCCTGTACATTTTCTCATATGATTATTCAATCTGTTATTTCAGATGTATTGACTGCAACAGCTGTGAGTGATCAAATTCACGGACTGTTATCAAAGACATGAGTCCATATCCTGTAAGATATATATTTCCACATACATGTTATCGAGTGCGCCCCTCTACTGTGACGCACATTGTTATGAAGGGATTTTGTATAAAAGACCTGGGCTCAGAAGCAAAGGCCTCTTCCAGTTACAGCAGCAACTAAACAGGTTGATTGTCTGGTGTTAACTTGTATATATTGGATTCTCAAAGATTAATAAATACATCTACAAACTAACCAACGAGTTCTCATTCATAGAAATCAGATACTACTCATCAGAAGTAAGAACCACGAGACCTACTGACTTAACAGCAATAGCAACAACTTCTTAGTACATCACTAAAGAAGACTGTTAAGCGACAAACTTAACTCGTGTACTTGGGTGTTTGTTGTGTTTTTGTGAAAATCTGTAATTCTGTGGTGATTGTATATATTAAGAACATGGATCGGGCCAGGTGCCCAATATTTCCTTAGAGGGAGTATGGACACATCTGGAACTTGGACTGTTGTAAAATGTTTACATGACTCCTTACTATTCTTATGGCCAGATGGAGTACGACATGACATCAGTGATGATGCCCCATATACTGATGGAGCAGAAGCTGAATTAAAAGTACACCTGACGTGCCTTGCTCACGCCTTACATTGTGTGGCTGATACTGTCAAAGGCAAGTATCGAGTGTAAAGAAAATGTTTAAGTCAACGGTAAGAATTGAAAAATTCGTGAATTACTTCCAGCAGCTTCTTTGCCTCCTCAACCAGTAGTTATAGGCTGTGCCATACTACTGTTTTAGATCCCTTATTTGGGGGTGGATCTAAAAGGGAGAGTTGCTGTACTAATTTATGAGTTTGTGCCTAAATAAGGGTAGCTCCCCTTGACAGGGCAAGCTGACCAGTGTAGTGTGTTGTGGTGTGCTAGGAACTAGGGGGCGTTCCTATAAAGACTGTAAATGTGGTTTAAGGGATGTAGCCTTAGCACGCGGGTCGGTGTACTAGTCGCCCAGCCGGCTACTTATTATATAATCACCTTGCTAGTGTCAGCGGTTCGGCACGCACTTCACTTGAGCACGCTAGCCGCTGTGAGGAATACAAGGACGTCTGAGTTGGCGTTATTACTACGGTGTGTCACGTCCGATTGTGACGGGGGTAAGGAAGGACGTGGGGACGTGAAGAAGAGTGTAGATCAGTAATGCAAGTGTAAGAGACTGACCAAGTGTTTATTGGTCAGCAATGAGTAACTGTTAGTCCCTTTTAAGGGATCTTGTGATGTTATAATGTGAGTACAAACTGTGGGTGTTAGGTTACAAAAGTAGGATTCTGAACACTGACTGACTGACTCACCTCGGTTGACACTGTCGTTAGCCTCCGGCTGTCTCGTCGAAGCACTGGTGATGGAGAGATTCTCGTGACCCACTTAAGGCACCTTTTATACCTTTAGCCTCTGTTCTGTCAGCGCGTTGTGGCATAGTTGAACCAGTTTGTAGTATGTCGCTGTGTGTCATAATTACGCAAGGGTTGAGCTGCTTTATGGAGTAGCCAGCTGCCCTTATAGTATTGATGGATATTGGGTAGGCTTTTAAAGGGTTGCCTTTTATGAGATTTAGACAGATGATGGGGGGGATGATCTCTAAGGGGTGCATACCCCTTGGGTATTGTACACTACGCAGAACATTTCAATAAAGTGAATACAGGTTTGTGTTCATTAAATATAGAATATGCCTGCCAGTATTGCCACCGCTAGAAACGGCATCGCGTATATCCACTACCGTTTCTTCAAATTACCTGATAGTATAACACAGTTGTAATTACGAAATGATCCCTTGCAACATTCACTCTGATAGGCATAATTTCAGTAACATTGTCTTCAGAAAATCATGGCGTTACTAAAATTGCGTTTGACAAGCTCAGTTCGGTAGCACTGAAAAATCAGGGTAACAAAACACTGTGCCAAATTTCTAGAAAGCTTTCTGGTGAAGAATTCATATATGAGTGTGACATTATGCGACGTCAAAATAACAATTTCATGATACAAATCGTTATTCACTGACAGTCGCAGGAGTTTCACACCAGACAATCTCAGGATGGCCTTTCTTATACCATGTGAATCAGCTGCCTCTAGTAATATTGTTTTATGCAGCCCAACTAGAGAAGTTATCAGGTACTACCCTACCAGGGAATTGTTACTGCTAGCTGTGGAGCGCAGCTGTAGTGTATACATTACGTCATCTCGCCTCGTTAGGTCTGCAGCGAGCGCTTGCGGGGCAAGAGGGGAATGCATGTACAGTCATACAATGAGAACACACCGCACAGCGCTCGACCCAGCACACAAATGACATGCGATGAGGTTTCGCTGGCGACGACTGCACGTCCATCGCAGGCGTGTGTCTGGGCGGAGCGCATTAGTTCCTATTTCCGCCACCGGTAACAATTCGCTGGTAGGGTAGTAGGTCGATATTTCTCTGCTTGCACTCCGCATGGTACTAATGAACTGCAAGTATATCCTGCTTGTTTTAGTCCGTAGTCACATCGAGGGAAATTTATTTATTTAGCGTATGGCAACAACAAAAATGAATTACAACATAATAAATATACAAAATTAATTTAACTAAGTCATTAAATTTATTATTTAATATCTAAATTCTCTATCCATTGAAGGGCTGCCTCTGTTACTTCATAGAAATCGTTAAGATTTCCAGGGTGCGCTCGATGGCTGCAACTTGATATAATGTGTTGGATGGTCTGATGTTCACTGCCACAATCACATTGGGAAGATGGGACCTTTTCCCAGCGGTGAAGATTCTCTGCGCAGACGCCATGGCCTGTTCGAATCCTCTTAATTGTCTTTCATGCATGTCGCGGGAGTTCCATGCCTGGTGGCTTTGTGATGGTTCTTATTAGAGTCTGATGTTCGACGTTATTAGTTCTACTCAACATTTCCGACCACTTCTTGTTCATGTTAAAGCTCATTTCTTGTAACGATTCTGCCAATATTATGGATGGCCGCCTAGATTTTAATCTACTCCTTTTAAGCATAGGAACGTCAGAGTGAATTGGAAACTGTGGATTTTTAATCAATTTTTCATATTCCTTGAGAAGGGCATTCTGTCTTCGCAAATCTGGTGGAGCAATATGACTTAAAGGTGCAGCCATTGTAGAGGAGTAGATCTAATGCATCCTGTTATTGTCCTCATTGCTGTATGTAGTTGAACATCAATTTTACTCACATCAGGGCTATTAAGCCATACTGGGGCGCAATATTCAGTAGCAGAGTAGACAAGACCTAAGGAAGAACATCTTAAAGTTGTAGCTGTTGCACCCCATGAACTTCCACTCAACTTCTGTATGATGTTATTACGTGAGCTCAACTTTGCAGCGATGTTTTCTATGTGTTTCTTTTAGGACAATATATCACTACCATAGCGCCACTTATTATCTTGTACAGCGGGATCTTTTACAATGAACTTGAGGTAGTCCATTGTAGGGTTGACTTGGTTTTGAATTTCAGGCATAAAACCTTCAGTTTCTGGAAATATCTGTCCTGAAGTAAGCCATTCGTTTGATGCAGTTATATCAACATTTTCTTGACTCACTTTATTTGGATGTCTTTGAAGGTTTTACTTTCTTCTGATGGTCATTATTTAGTGGTGTGGAATCTCTTGTTATTATTATTATTGACACGTGGACGGCCAGGGTGGACGGGCCTACTTACCGTTTATTTAGGGGTCCGCCTCGCTTCAGCAACAAAACCACCTCCAGAAGACATGCCCCAACAGAAGAGCACCAAAAGGGGTAGAAGGAAGGTGGAGAAGGGAAACGCACAGGCTCGACTACAGACACCCCCCAATAACCAACAGAACTGCTGCCGACGAAATAATGTCACAACAGTTGCTTAAAATTTTAAAATAAAAATTTAATGTTAAAAGTTAAAAGAGCACCTCCACCAGAAAACAGAACATGCATCATCCAGCATTAAATTACAAAAATAGGCAAGAGACGGCTTAACATGCTTGCTTGCAAAGCAAAAAAAGAAAAAGAATTAAATTAAAATTAGAATGTTAAAGCCCAAAGATAAAAATAAAATTACAGGCATAATTAAATGAGAACGGGCTTGATAATTTAGTAGGACGCAATACCGACCGGACATGCAGAGACCAAGGCCATGATACAAAACAAGAAATTTAAAATTAAATTAATAAAATAAAATTGGATCAGAAAATAAATCCATAATTTGCATGACGGAGAAAAACACAGGAACATTCACCAAAAACACAAAGTTAAACCAACCAGGATAATAAAAAAACATATTAAGTTAACACCACAACACGTTTGAGTTTCGCGGACGGCGCCAAGAGACTGCACTCCAAGACCAGAATGCACTCGGGACCAGAATGCATTTCGGCAAAACAAAAACAAACATGGCCACAAAAACAGGAGACCGCATGTCAAATCGAAATTACGGCAAAGAATTAATTTTAAAATCACCGGAAAGAAATGAAATTAGGAAAACAATTACATCTAAATACTATTAACATGAGTGTGGAGCATCGGATCGTAAAACAGATTAATAATATGCCAATCCCAAGATTGCCAAAAGAAAATAAATAATAATTTAAACGTAAAATAAACTTAGAAATGTGTCTCCAGAAGGTACGAAGAAAAAAATAACAAAATTAATATATATATGGAAACATTATTAAAACATAACAAAATTTTAGGCCTACCTGGCGAAACAAAACACAAGATCAAACATTCATACAAGGCCCATATTGGAGCTCCCAAAATAAAATAAATAAAAAACATACCTTAAAACTTCACAGTGGAGACACAATAAAAATAATTCACACACAAACCAAATAACGTAATACGGCTCTATATTGCCTGAAAATGGCCCACCCAGCACATGCTTCGTTTTGGTCTCACAAGCAGTGGTCTGTATCGAGATGCGTTTTTCATTTCGTACTTCTTCACTGCGAAACGATGAAATAATAGCCTGAAGAGCACAGGCAATTTCTTAGTAGAATTGGTATTCATATTTTGTATAAGCTGGGGGTCAAGGCCCCCCCCCCCCCCAGCCCACGAAGAGATACTCCATCACACCAGCTGGCCAGTTGCTTCTTAGACGACAGACAATGAACTCCACAAGATGGCGGAGAATCGCGCGTCAAAAACAGCATTGCATACATGTTAATTTAATTGTCCAATCACAGCTTGACACATCAAGCAACAATGTCATTATTAAGCAATTAATTTGGCGGCATCAAGCATACACAGTCCTTTGTTACATGACGTAGAATATAATAAATACCTTCAAATATGACACGAATAGGATTAGTTTTATAAGGCACAACCAACACACTCTAGTGGAGAAGAAGGAACCACGTGAAGAAACCCCGAAGTCCGACATCAGCTGCCATCTCGTGTTCACAAACGGAACCAAGCGACCAGGCGGTCGTTTCAAAATGTCATGAAGTCACATCCAAGGGTAGATACATGTTTGAAAACGTTGGGACGGGCTCTTGCACGTAACAGTTAATAATAATAATAATAATAATAATAATAATAATAATAATATCTTATTTAGGTATAATAAGCTAAGGTGTATGTTTCACAAAACTCAAGCTCCTAAACCAGAGGGAGTTAGAAGGTGTGGTTCGTACCAAAATCTTCCAAATCGTCTCAATAGTACAGGAATAATCTCTTATTTCTTGAAACGTCAACGGAAATATATTTATTTGTTTATAAAGTGCTTTTAAACAAATAGACAAGACGATAGTCCCTGGCAGAACTGTGACGCGTACAGCACACATAGCTCTAGAACCGGGTGGGTAGTCTGTTTACATAAAGGCTCGTTCTCACGATGGCACTGATGTCACGACATTGGTGTCAAGATATGTCACGGCATTCGCTGCCATGGCAGTACCTGTTCACACGATCAGGTACAGAAGTTTGGACTTTCGTGGCATTTTCGTGCAACATGCTGGACGTTGTTTGTGCAGTTGCCAGTGTTGTCGAAGAATTGATAGCTCTGGAGGAGAGAACAAGTAAGAAGAAGGAGAAAGAAGTGTGGGTGAGAAAATGGATACAGCGCAGAGGAAAACTAGGTGTATCTGAAACGCTACTGAGGGAACTGGCATAGGAAGATTCTTGGTCATTGAGCAATTTTCTACGAATCGACGTGAATATGTTCAAGGAACTCTTAAGAAAGCTAAAAACATCGTGAGTGAAGTAAAGAAAACAATAAATTAATATTTCTAAACAGTCATTGCAATTGAAAAGTCCTTGCTTATAGCAGAACACAATGTTTTTATTTTTACATGATCTTTTTATTTACTTTGCTCCAGGTTGGGCCCAAGATACAAAAACAAAACCCTGTTATGAGGAATGCAATTCCTGCAGAATTAAAATTACAAGTGGTACTTCGTTATGTAGCATCAGGAGACTCACTGACCTCGCTTCAGTACATATATCGAGTCCCAAAAAATACCATCAGCTCATTCCTGCCAGACGTTTTGGACGCATTATATTGTGCATTGCAGGAGGTTATAGAGGTAACAATAATCTATATGGTATTCTGAAAGAACTAGGACATACAGTAGAAAATAAAAATGAAAGTAAAAATATATTATTTATTTATTTATTTATTTATTTATCGTATGGCTTTTAGTGCCGGGAGTGTCCGAGGAAATGTTCGGCTCGCCTGAGTCTGTAGCTGCTTCCAGCGGACACCCTAAAGGGTGAGCTACAAGTTACGTTCAATTTCAAGTAGTTCCAACTTTCGCCACCAGATATCAATGATACTTAGTGGTGAACGTTGGAACATTGATAGAGCGTTCTGACGAAATCTAATCTAACAATTTTGCTTTACACAAGTTTAGTCTGTGAAAGGATCTTTTACATGCCATAAATCTATGACATGGGACCGCCGGCTTTACTTTCCCTCCGAAGGAAGGCATATTAAAGGATTTTTAACGCTATTTAAAAATCCGACGATTTGGGCCGGGTTTGAACACGCTATCTTGCGCACATCAGTTTAGCATGCTACCGACTACGCCACCGAAGCCGCTTAATATGACATTAGTCAAGTCCGGTTTAACCTGAGTGCCAATCTATACTAATATAATAAAGCTGAAGAGTTTGTGTGTTTGTGTGTTTATGAGAACGCTAATCTCTGGAACTACCAGTCCGATTCAAAAAATTCTTTTTCTACACACATCAAAAAAAGTTTTGCATCACCTCGGTTCCCAGATCTCCGGCATATAGACGTTGACTGTGTATATTGTATCCAAGGTACAGTCCCTTTGACTGTTCATAGATGTCACTAAAACTGCTCAAAGATGTAAACAACCATGCATGAGCAGGGCCTATTAGACGGAGGGGGTACGACAGCCGATCAGTTCCAGTCATTCCACCAGGACGAAGGTACGCTGCTCATGTTGTCTGTAGTTCTACCATGCCTAGAAGGTCAATACCGCAGTTCGATCGCGTCCGCATTGTTACTTTGTGTCAAGAAGGGCTCTCAACAAGGGAAGTTTCCAGGCGTCTCAGAGTGAACCAAAGCGATGTTGTTCGGACATGGAGGAGGTACAGAGATACAGGAACTGTCGATGACAGGCCTCGCTCAGGCCGCCCAAGGGCTACTACTGTAGTGGATGACCGCTACTTACGGATTGCCGCTCGGAGGAACCCTGACAGCAATGCCACCATGTTGAATAATGCGTTTCGTTCAGCCACAGGACGTCGTGTTTCAACTCAAACTGTGCGCAATAGGCTGCATGATGCGCAACTTCACTCCCGACGTCCATGGCGAGGTCCAGCTTTGCAACCCCGACACCATGCAGCGCGGTACAGATGGGCCCAACAACATGCTGAATGGACCCCACAGAATTGGCATCACGTTCTCTTCACCGATGAGTGTCGCATATGCCTTCAACCAGACAATCGTCGGAGACGTGTTTGGAGGCACCCTGGTCAGGCTGAACGTCTTAGACACACTGTCCAGCGAGTGCAGCAAGGTGGTGGTTCCCTGATGTTTTGGGGTGGCATTATGTGGGGCCGACGTACGCCACTGGTGGTCATGGAAGGCTTCGAAACGGCTTTACGATACCTGAATGACATCCTCCGACCCATAGTGCAACCATATCGGCAGAATATTGGAGAGGCATTTGTCTTCATGGACGACAATTCTCGACCTCATCGTGCACATCTTGTGAATGCGTTCCTTCAAGATAACGACATCGCTCGACTACAGTGGCCAGCATGTTCGCCAGACATGAACCCTATCGAACATGCCTGGGATATGTTGAAAAGGGCTGTTTATGGACGTCTTGACCCACCAACCACTCTGAGAGATTTACGCCGAATTGTCGTTGAGGAGTGGGACAATTTGGACCAACAGTGTCTTGATGAACTTGTGGATAGTATGCCACGGCGAATACAGGCATGCATCAATGCAAGAGGACGTGCTACTGGGTATTAGAGGTAGTGGTGTGTCCTGCAATCTGGACCACAAATGCTGAAAGTCTAGCTGTATGATGGTACAACATGCAATGTGTGGGTCTCATGAGCAATAAAACGAGCTGAAATGTTGTTTGTGTTGATCTCTATTCCCTTTGTATTTAACGGTTCCGGAACTCTTGGAACCGAGGTGATGCAAAACTTTTTTTGATGTGTGTATATGATATCCTGATTTAAGAGGAATAGCTTAGGCTATGTAGCATTAGGCTACACCTCTCAGGTGTCCTTCAAGATTGATTTATGTTCAGTAAGTTGGTAGAACAAGTGCTCCCGAACAGCTCTATCCGCATGCACTGGCGTTATGGTTAGTGATACGTACATGGTTTCACCTATTTGAACCAAAATTTGTATACTGTACTTACCCTTTGGAACCCTGATGGTAACACTGTCTACGTGAAATTTATGACAGAGCAGTCCATTCCCTGCATTTAGGCCCTTTGGTTCAAATCTACACCTATTCCCCAATCTGAACCAAAATTTGTATACTTACCCTTTGGAACACTGCGAGTAACACTGTTTACATGAAATTTTGGACAGACCACTCCATTCCTTGCATTTAGGCCCTTTGGCACAAATCTACACCGTTTCACCGATCAGAACCGACATTTGTATACTTACCCTTTGGAGCCCTTGAGTAACACAGTCTGCATGAAATTTCGGACAGAACACTCCATTCCCTGTATTTAGGCCCTTTGACACAAATCTACACCGTTTCACCGATCTGAACCAAAATTTGTATACCTACCCTTTGAAACCCTGCGAGTAACACTGCCTACATGAAATTTATGACAGACCAGTCCATTCCCTGAATTTAGGCCCTTTGGCACAAATCTACACCCTTTCACCAATCTGAACCAAAATTGTATACTTACCCTTTGGAACCCTACGAGTAACACTGTTTACATGAAATTTCGGACATACCACTCCATTCCCTGTATTTAGGCCCTTTGGCACACATCTATACCGATTCACCGATCTGAACGGCAATTTGTATACTTACCCTATGGAACCCTGCGAGTAACACTGACTGCATGAAATTTTGGACAGACCCCCCCATTCCTTGCATTTAGGCCCTTTGGTACACATCTATACCATTTCACCGGTATGAAGGGCAATTTGTATACTTACCCTTTGGAATCCTGCGAGTAACACTGACTGCATGAAATTTTGGACAGACCCCTCCATTCCCTGCATTTAGGCCCTTCATCACAAATCCACACCGTTTCTCTTAATTGCACCACATTTTACATACACTTTGAAACCCTGCTGGTAACACTGTCCACTTGATATTTTGGACAACGCTCCCCATTCCCTATATTTAGAATAACATACAAATTGAACTTGAAAACCACGTATTAAAGCCCTAGAACCATTCATGTCCGTAGTAGTGTAACTGTAAGAGTATTTTAATAAGTCTATTGTTAACGGGCAGTTCGGGCTGCATCACGTCACCCCTACCAGTGTTCTGGTGCAGAATTTTGAAAATAGTTGCATCTAGCGCTGTTTATAAATTGCAGTCACGGGGGGTAATTAGTGCAAAAAGATTTCTTAGGTCCCTTTAAACAGTTATCATCATGAAAATATTATGCCTCTCTATAAGTGCAATGGTGTTGGTGCAGTACATTGAGGTTATCAGCTGCAATAAGCGTTGGTGCTTTCAAATTTACCTTCATTTATTCTGAAACTTATCGTTAAGCGCTTTGTGGCGATAAATGATACTATTGCTACCTCAGTAGCTCGGGACAGCCGAAGTTTGCCAAAGAGTTCTGATTATTTTCCTACGGCGCTATGAGACAAAAGACGACACTATTGGTCTCTACATTTCTAACAGCCAATGAGATATAGGCCCTAGGCAGTGTCTTTTGTCTCACTTACTGTTCTTTCTATTTTTTTTTTTTGTAAATTTGTTTGTAAATTACATGTGTCAGTGCTGTAGTTAGTAAATAGCTGTTTCCCTATTCATAATAATCATTACGGGAAATTGATCTGAATGTTACGTCCATTACTGTACTACTTATCACCCCCACTACAACCACCACCACCACCACCACCACCACCACCACCACCACCACCACAAAAATATATATTTTTAAAATATTGGTTTCTGTTGGTTAGTTAGTTGGTTAGTTACGTAGTTACGTAGTTACGTATCATGTGCCAGTATTCATTATCATCCATAAAACAAATAAATCCACCGGGAAAGCCGGGCACTACTGCTAGTTAACAAATAAAGTGCCAAGGGGTCCTAACTTTTGACCTTCAGTTTCACATTGCAATGTATATGCTTCATCTTCTGTTCCTCTACACATGCCCTCACTATTCTCTAGGCCTATGCAAGTCTGTGACGAGCTTTCATGGTTGGAAGTTGGAGAAGGGGGTGTGACGGTATATATGGATGCAGTTGGGGAAGGGGTTTTGTAAGTAGACAAGGCACTTGGGGAAGATGTGTGATGGTGGTAGAGGAAGGCACCAGTTCTCTGAGTCTAGCTCGAATTAACAATGTTTGGATTTCATGTTGAACTTGCAGAGCTTTATAAACCGGCAGTTTTGCTAATTGAATTGCGACACTTTGTCCAAAAACAGTGAATTCGTCATTAAACTTAAAGTTGTCGCTCACAGTTTTAAGAGTATCAACAGCTTCCTTCAATGTGTCATTTTTCATTTTTTTTTTTGATAATTTGCTCACTGGCCGACCCTTGCTAATTTCGGTGCTAGCCGTAACGATTGTAGAGTCACTACCCCCATTCTCTTTGCTGCTTCTTCGTGAAGAGGTAGGAGTAGATGACACTATCATGACGTCCTCTCCAGTTTTCTTCCTACTGATTACCTCTTCATTAACGTCATTTTCTTATGTGTCTTTCTGTGACGCACCCTCATCAACATCGAAGTTCTGGAAAACAAATTTCTTTCATTACTATATGCACTTTGACATCCAATACATAACTGTAATATTCATTGTAAATATTTCTTCTGTCTAGGTACCAAGAGCGAGATCAGAATGGGAAAAGATTGTGCGTGGATTCAACAGCAGATGGAACTTCCCACAATGTGTCGGAGCTATTGACGGGAAGCACATCACTATAAAGTGTCCAAAAAACACTGGTTCACTGTACTTCAACTACAAGGCACAGTTTAGTATAGTGCTCCTTGCTTTAGTGGATGATAATTACAATTCCACTTGCATAGATGTGGGGAGCTACGGCAGTCGTTCTGATGGTGAAATTTTTGTTAAATATGCATTACAGGTTGCCATTGAAGGAAATAAAATAGATCTGCCTGAAAACAGTGTCATATTTGGAGATGACGCCTTTCCTTTGAAGGAGTACATGATGAAGCCATACCCTAGACGTGTGAATCAATGTCTCACGGAAAGGGTTTATAACTTCAGACATTCCCGAGCTCGACGTATAGTTGAAAATGCTTTCGAAATCTTGGCCAATAGGTTTCGCATATTAAATAGAGCGATAGATGTACATCCACAGAAAGTTGTTAAGATTGTTAAAGCCACTTGTGCCTTGCACAACTGGATTAGGAAAACAGCTCATTTCAACCATGATATTGCAGTAGATTATGAAGATCTCCATAATGGTAGAGTTATTTTCCGAGCATGGAGATCTGATCCTCCCTCAGTGGGAATGCTCGATTTATCATCGACGAGGGAGAACAATTTCACAGCGGATGTACGCCGGAAACGGTGGGGCTCGAACCCACGCGTCTACCGAGTCAGCAGAGAGCTTGGCCCCATGACCTAATGCTGCGCGTTAGCCAGCATAGCCACTACTGTCGGTAGCTTGACAATAATGCCGCTTACTTAAATGTCATTTCCCGTCTTTGTCCTACCCCCATGTGATATTCAACCTTGAACGCGAAGCTTCATAAACTGCTCAATGACAAATGATGTCGGTGAAACATTTGCCACTGTGCTCGTCAAACCAGTGCCTGCGAAATGCACTGCCAACTGTATTGTCATAACATTCTCGCGCTACAGAGCACACACTGCCTTGTTTCCAATACACACATTTCCAATTGTACATCGAGCTGGCAGTGCGTCTTCACTTCCGTCCGATCCACGTCCGTCCCATTTTTCTGGCAGTGCGTCTTCACATCCATCCGATCCACTTCCGTTCGATCCACTTCCGCCCGATTCACTTCCGTCCCCAATTTTCAAAATCACTCCCACAAAACTATCCAGCAACCGAGCGGAAAGATGTTACACATCAAAAACAAAAATGATTAGTTAAAATGTGCTCTCATACTAAATTCACCTAATGTGTACTTCCTGACGTGAAATAGAATTGAAAGCCTTGTAGACAAAACGCAATACACGTCACATAAAATCTGACCCTCTACGTTGTTTTAGGTCCCCATACACAGGAAGAACCCTTTCATAAATTATAAAGGCTTGTGGTGCATGAAAATTCAGGTTCTTTAGAATCAAATGGCCCAATTTCCTAAAAGTCGCAAAAAAAAGCTGATTCACTTCAGGAATTTTTAAAATAATTTTGCTGTTTGGAGATATAATAGACCTTCTGTACTATATATCGCACTTGAAAATTGCATGAAAAAATTCTAGGTTACCCCTTGACCCCCTTAATTGCACTGATGAATTATACAGTCTACGTTGGTTCCGTGATGACCTTATAGCCATTTGCAAACTTTAATAGAAATGTATTAAATGGAGTGACATTGCTTCTTACAGAAATAGATGGAAAGTTGGATGCCACCCCTTGAGATAATGTTGTCAAGGTTACCGATTTGCATTCCTTCATTAGTTTGTTCAATTAAATTAAATTAGTTTTCTGGGAATATTTCAGAAACTGTTGGTTTTAGAGCCTTATAATGTAGTTTTCGAGGACCCTTTAGGGCCCCCGAGTTTTGTTTCTGGCACCGAGGGGCTTTGTCTCGTCGTTGTACGCCATAATATAATACTACTAATAATAATATAATATAGGGATAGGAAAATAATAGACCTGGCGTACCACACCCGCAGGTGTAAATGGCGTGAAAAAAATCTGGAGTATCCCTTGACCCCCTTAAGCGCATTATACGCATTGATGAATTTCACAGCTTAATTTGGTTCCGTGATAACCTTCTAGCCGTTTGCAAACTTTCACACATCCACAGGAAGACACCTTTAAAAAATTATAAAGGCTTGTGGTGCATGAATATTCAGGTTTTTTATCCTCCAATGGCCCAAATTCCTAATAGCCGCAAAAAATATTATTTCAATTCAGGAATTTTTGAAAATAATGTTGCTGTTTGGGGATATAATTCTGTACGACATATCACACGTGTAAATACCGTGAAAAAAATCTAGGGTACCCCTTGACCCCCTTAAGCACATTGTTGAATTTTACAGTCTAAGTTGGTTCCGTGATAACCTTATAGCCATTTGAAAACTTTCACAGAAATGTAATAAGTGGAATGGCATTGCTTTTTACAGAATTAGATGGAATGTTGGATGTCTTCTCTTGAGAACCTGTCATTGTTTCCGGCTTGCATTCCTTCATTAGTTTATTAAATTAAATTAGTTTTCTGGGAATATCTGTTGGTTTTAGAGCCTTAAAATGCAGTTTTCGGGAACCCTCGAGTTTTGTTTCTGCCGCAGAAGGGCTAAAAATGAGCTTTGTCTCGTTGTTGTATGCCATAATATAATAATAATATTAATAATGATAATAATATAATAAATACAATAAAGGGATAGGGATATAAAAGACCTTCCATACCACACCCGCACGTGAAAATCAGGTGAATAAATTCTAGTGTACCCCTTGACCCCATTAAGCGCATTATACGTATTGATGAATTTTACAGCTTAATTTGGTTCCGTGATAACCTTATAGCCGTTTGCAAACTTCACAGTAATGTCTGTCTGTTAGGTAGTCAGCCCGAAGGCTGGTTGGATCCTCAAAAAGCACCGCCGTTAGGTTATGTGGGTAGATACCCACAAAAACCCAAGGCAGCGCTGTATTGAGGCGTACTAGGCAAGAAGAGGAGTGAGGTAGTTTGCCATTGCTTTCCTCACTGAGTCAGTACAGCAGTACTAACCCTATGAGTAGAACCTTTCACAGGCACTGACTGTGCCCTGAATGCCATTACTATGCACCACCCATACCTCAGTAGCTTCCATATAATCACAGCCATGAGTGAGATTGAGACATCGGTGAAAAGCCACCTTTTACTCTAGCCTGTGCCAACAGACAAATGCAAATGTACTGCATTCATCAAGAGATGGCACACAGTAATGTAACAAATGGAATTGCATTGCGTCTTACAGAAATAGATGGTCCTCTGAGATTTTGTTGCCATGGTTACCAGCTTGCATTCTTTCATTAGATTACTAGCAGAAGTAGGCGGCTTCGGTGGCGTAGTCGGTAGCATGCTGAGCTTCTATGCCCAAGATAGCGGGTTCAAACCCGGCCGAAGCCGTCGGATTTTTTAAGAGCGTTAAAATCCCTCAGTATGCCTTCCTTCGGAGGGGAAGTAAAGCCGGCGGTCCCATGTCATAGATTTATGGCATGTTAAAGATCTTTCCACTAATTACACCTGTGTGAAACTAAATTGGATAGGTTAAGAATGTAAACAACGCTCTTTGGTTGCTACGTTCGTTGCCAAGAGCCGACTGCGGTGGCGTCTAGTAGCTAGTTCTGAACTAGGCCTAGTAGTCGTTGACGGTGGCGTTTGGCGGCAAAAGTAGGAACTATTTGAAAATTCAAAGTTGCAGTCCCTACTTGAATTAAAAAAACAGATACACACACTAATACAGTCATCACAATTAACACCGGTTATCAGACAGATTCTACACTCACCCAAAGTACACGGGGCTACATGACCGCGTTGTCGCAGCCCCTAAACTAAGGAACGGTGTTCGGTGTTAACACCAAAAAAACAAAAAGTCAACCCCTGGCACTATCCAGCCCATGACGGGCTAAGGCCGACCAAGCGACCGCTGCCCAGCCATTCGGCCTGCAGATATTGGGGTGACGCGTGATCAGCGCGTCGGGTCCCCTCGGCCGTTAATCTTGGTTTTCGTGATCGGGGCGCTGTCTCACTGTCAGACAGCTACTCAATTGTCCTCACGAGGCTGAGTGCACCCCGTTCCAACCCTCACGTCAGTTTTAAAATCCCTGACGGACATTATAATAATAATAATAACAATGTTGTTGGTGTTACATCCCTTTTACGTACTGTTGCTTTTAGAGACGCACCAGACATTATCAATTGAGCTACTGTTGCAATGGTTAGCGGCTTGTAATTCCTTCATAAGTTTATCAGAACGAAGTTAATTTTCTGGGAATATCACACACACTGTTAATTTAAGGGCCTTATAATGTGGTTTTCGGAGATCCTTTATAGACTCGCGAAATTTTTGTCTCACATTGAGAAGTGCAACATATGCTTTGGTCGTCCTCCTATGACAATTTTTATATTTCGCCTATTTTAGCAAGTATTTTGAGAAGTTTTTCCCTATATCCACCCTTCTACTGTATGAAAAGATCGGTGAAGAGTTTTATAAATGATTGGTGTATTGACTCATGTTTACCATACCTAATTTTACGATGCACCAAGCATCCGAACATGAGTTATAGGCGTACATAAGGATACACAGAAAGACAGACAGACAATTCTATTGTCTACAACATATCACCCAGAAATCCAAATATGGGTATATCTACCACACAGTATCAAACAAAATCATCCTTACGATGAACCCGTATGTCGACAAAAAAAAGAAAAGAAAAAAGATTAGTTGAAATGTGCTCTCAAACTAAATTCACCTAACGTGTACTTCCTGACATGAAATAGAATTGAAAGTCTTGTAGATGAAACCCAATACACGTCACATAAAAACTGACCCTCTACGTTGTGTTGGGTCCCCATACACAGGAAGACCTCTATCATAAATTATAAAAGCTTGTGGTGCATGAAAATTCAGGTTCTTTAGTCTCAAATGGCCCAAATTCCTAAAAGCCGCAAAAAATGCTGATTCAATTCAGGAATTTTTGAAAATAATGTTGTTGTTTGGAGATATAATAGACCTTCTGTACTGTATGTCGCACGTGAAAATTGCATGAAAAAATCCTAGATTACCCCTTGATCCCCTTAATTGCATTGGTGAATTATACAGTCTACGTTGGTTCCGTGATAACCTTATATTTGCAAACTTTCACAGAAATGTAATAAATGTGATAAATTGCTTCTTACTGAAATAGATGGAAAGTTGGATGCCACCCCTTGAGATAATGTTGTCATGGTTACAGATTTGCATTCCTTCATTTGTTTGTTAAATTTAATTAGTTTTCTGGGAATGTTTCAGAAACTGTTGGTTTAAGAGCCTTATAATGTAGTTTTCGAGGACCCTAGAGTTTTATTTCTGGCACCGAGGGGCTTTGTCTCGTCGTTGTACGCCATAATATAATACTACTACTAATAATATCATATAGGGATAGGAATATAATAGACCTGCCATACCACACCCGCAGGTGTAAATCACGTGAAAATATTCTAGACTACCCCTTGACCCCCTTAAGCGCATTTTACATATTGATGAAATTTACAGCTTAATTTGGTTCCATAAAAACCATCTAGCCGTTTGCAAACTTTCACACTAATGTAATTAATGGAATTGCATTGCATCTTACAGCAATAGATGGACCTCTGAGAATCTGTTGCCATGGTTATCGGCTTGCATTCGTTCAGTAGTTTATTAAATTAAATTAGTTTTCTGGGAATATCTCAAAAACGGTTGGACGTAGGACCTTAAAATGTGTTTTTAGGGCCCCCGAATGTTATCTCTCACATTGAGGGGCTGAAAATGGGCTTTGTCTCGTCCTTCGACTCCTATTTCAGCATGTATTTTAAGGGGGTATGCCCCATTTTATGATAGGTACAGAGAAGAGATACATCAATGAGTAGTGTCGTGCCTCTGATGGATATCTGTACCAAATTTTGCGTTGATACACCCAGCCGTTCTCGATTTATAAGGGAACAAAATTGTCCACAATCAAACTAACAGACAGACAGACCAAAACATTATTTTCGCGCGCATCTATCATAAAACAGTCTGAAACGTGTAAATAACTCAAATTTCCGTAGAAATTCAGAAAAAACAGACAAATTTTCTATTTATATATGTAGAGATATACTGCACGGCTCGGTGTTGACCGTGTTTTATTGCACAAATTTAGGATTTACTCGCTAACCGTTGGAGATACACGAAAAGTGTTAAGGACCTTTTGGATAGAAAATTGAATGTTAAAGCTCATGTATGCCATCAAAAGGTTGCTATTTCTTAGCGTTCTCTTTTTATTTGAAATGGAAATATCAAATTTTGAAACCAAAGGGTGTAGTGACGTCATAAATGTGGGTTTTACTCGCTAACCGTTGGAGATAAACGAAAAGTGAAGCTCGTATGTACCGTCAAAAGTTTGCTATTTCTTAGCGTTCTCTTTTTATTTGATAAGGAAATAAGAAGTTTCGATTAAAGTGTGTAGTGACGTCACTAAAATGGTCGCCATTTTTAATAGTGCAAATTATCGAAATAAAATGTATCCTATATGTAAACCTCGTAAATCAGCTACATCCATGCAAAATTTCATTTAAATCGGACCAGTGGTTCTTGCGTTATTGAGTAGCACACAGACAGACACACACCATCTCATTTTTATATATTAGTATAGCAGAAGTACCCGTCCTTCGAAGGGTGTTATATATTAACACCAGACATTATCAATTGAGCTACTGTTGCAATGGTTAGCGGTTTTTCATTCCTTCATAAGTTTATCAGAACGAAGTTAGTTTTCAGGGAATACCACACACAATGTTAATTTAAGGGCCTTAAAATGTGGTTTTCGGAGACCTCTTATAGACTCGCGAATTTTGTGTCTCACATTGAGAAGCGCAACATATGCTTTGATCGTCCTTCTAGGATAATGTTTTATATTTCGCCTATTTTAGCATGTATTTTGAGAAGTTTTTCCCTATATCCACCCTTCTACTGTTTGAAAAGTACGGTGAGGAGTTTTATAAATGATTGGTGTATTGACTCATGTTTACCATACCTAATTTTACGATGCACCACGCCTACGAACACGATTTATAGGCGTACATCAAGATACACAGAAAGACAGACAGACAATTCTATTGTCTACAACATATCACCCAGATATCCAAATATGGGAATATCTGCCATACAGTTTCAAACAAAATCATCCTTACGATGAACCCGTATGTCGACAAAAGAAAGATTAGTTAAAATTTGCTCTCAAACTAAATTCACCTAACTTGTACTTCTTGACGTGAAATAGAATTGAAAGACTTGTAGACGAAACGCAATACACCTCACATAAAAAATGACCCTCTACGTTGTGTTAGGTCCACATACACAGGAAGACTTCTTTCATAAATTATAAAGGCTTGTGGTGCATGAAAATTCAGGTTCTTTAGTCTCAAATGGCCCAAATTCCTAAAAGCCGCAAAAAATGCTGATTCAATTCAGGAATTTTTGAAAATAATGTTGCTGTTTGGAGATATAAAGGATGATTGTAGTTTTACGTGACCATTAATCGCTAGATCATAAGCCACGGGACCTCCATTTTACGTGGAATATGAACCACAGGGCATGGCATTTCACTTTGCAAATGTTTGGAGATATAATAGTCCTTCTGTACTATATGTCGCACGTGAAAATTGCGTGAAAAAAATCTAGGTTACCCCTTGACGCCCTTAATTGCATTGATGAATTATACAGTCTACGTTGGTTCCGTGATAACCGTATAGCCATTTGCAAACTTTCACAGAAATGTAATAAATAGAGTGACATTACTTCTTACAGAAATAGATGGAAAGTTGGATGCCACCCTTTGAGATAATGTTGTCATGGTTAGCGATTTCCATTCCTTCATTAGTTTGTTAAATTAAATTAGTTTTCTGGGAATATTTCAGATACTTTTGGTTTTAGGGCCTTATAATGTAGTTTTCGAGGACCATTTAGGGCCCCCAAGTTTTGTTTCTGGCACCGAGGGGGCTTTGTCTCTTTGTTGTACGCCATAATATAATAATAATAATATAACATAGGGATAGGAATATAATAGACCTGCCGTACCACACCCGGAGGTGTAAATCGCATGAAAACAATCTGGAGTACCCCTTGACCCCCTTAAGCGCATTATACGTATTGATGAATTCTACAGCTTAATTTGGTTCCGTGATAACCTTCTAGCCGTTTGCAAACTTTCACACCAATGTAATTAATGGAATTACATTGCGTCTTACAGCAATAGATGGACCTCTGAGAATCTGTTGCCATGGTTACCGGCTTGTATTCGTTCATTAGTTTATTAAACGAAATTAGTTTTCTGGGAATATCTCAAAAACGGTTGGTTTTAGGGCCTTAAAATATGGATTTCGGGGACCCTTCAGGGCCCCCGAGTTTTGTCTCTCACATCGAGGGGATGAAAATGATTTTGTCTCGTCCTTCTACTCCTATTTCAGCATGCTTTTTAAAGGGGTAGGCCCCCTTTTATGAGAGGTACGGAGAAGGGTTACATCAATGATTAGTGTCGTGCCTCTGATGGATATCTGTACCAAATTTTACGTTGATACACCCAGCCGTTCTCGAGTTATAAGGGAACAAATTTGTCCACAGACAATCAAACAAACAGACAGACCAAAACATTATTTTCGCGCGCATCTATCATAAAACAGTCTGAAACGTGTAAATAACTCAAATTTCCGTAGAAATTCAGAAAAAAAACAGACAAATTTCTATTTATATATATAGAGATATACTGCACCGCTCGGTGTTGACCGTGTTTTATTGCACAAATTTAGGTTATACTCGCTAACCGTCGGAGATAAACGAAAAGTGATAAGAACCTTTTGGATAGAAAATTAAATGCTAAAGTTCGTGTATACCATCAAAAGTTTGCTATTTCTTAGCGTTCTCTTTTTATTTGAAATGGAAATATGAAATTTTGAAACCAAAGGGTGTAGTGACGTCACTTAAATGGTCGCCATTTCTTAATAGTACAAAATATCGAAATTAAAAGTATCCTATATGTAAACCTGGTATTTCAGCTACATCCATGCAAAATTTCATTTAAATCGGACCAGTGGTTCTTGCGTTATTAGGTAACAGACAGACAGACAGACAGACAGACACACACCATCTCATTTTTATATATTAGTATGATTAAATGAAATTAGTTTTATGGGAAGATCTCAAAAACTGTTGATTTTAGGACCTTAAAAAGGGGTTTTCGGGGCCCTCCCGAGTTTTGTTTCTCACATTGAGGGGTTGAAAATAAGCTTTGTCTCGTCCTTCTACGCCTATTTCAGCATGTATTTTAAGGTGATAGGCCCTCTTTTATGAGAGGTACGGAGAAGAGTTACATCAATGATTAGTGTGGTGCTCCTGATAGATATCTGTATCAAATTTTACGTTGATTCACCCAGCCGTTCTCTTGTTATAAGGACTCAAAGTTGTCCACAGACAGACAGACAGACAGGCAAACAAACAATCAGACATACAGACAGACAAAAAAAATATTTTTGCGCGCATCCGCCATAAAACAGTCTGAAACGCGCAAATAACGCAAATTTCCGTGGAAATTCAGAAAAAACAGACAAACTTTCATTTTTATATACTGTATATAGAGATACTGCACCGCTCGGTGTTGACCGTGTTTTATTGCACAAATTTAGGTTTTACTCGCTAACCGTTCGAGAAACACGAAAAGTGATTAAGAGCTTTCGGATAGAAAATTAAATGTTAAAGCTCGTGTATGCCATCAAAAGTTTGCTTTTTCTTAGTGTTCTCTTTTTATTTGAAATGGAAACATGAAATTTTGAAACCAAAGGGTGTGGTGACGTCACAAATGTGGGGTTTACTCGCTAACCGTTGAAAATACACGAAAAGTGATTAAGAGCTTTCGGATAGAAAATTAAATGATAAAGCTCCTTTATTCCATCAAAAGTTTGCTATTTTTTAGCGTTCTCTTTTTATTTGAAATGGAAATATGAAATTTTGAAACCAAAGGGTGTAGTGACGTCACAAATGTGGGGTTTACTCGCTAACCGTTGAAGATACACGAAAAGTGATACGGACCTTTCGGATAGGAAATTAAATTTTAAAGCTCATTTGTCCCATCAAAATTTTGCTATTTCTTAGCGTTCTCTGTTTATTTGATATGGAAATATGAAATTTTGAAACCAAAGGGTGTAGTGAAGTCACTAAAATGGTCGCCAATTTTTAAAAATGCAAAATATCGAAATAAAAAGTATCCTATATGTGAACCTGGTAAATCAGCTACATCCATGGAAAATTTTATTTAAATCGGACCAGTGGTTATGGAGTTATTAACACACAGACAAACAGACAGACACACACCATCTCATTTTATATATTAGTATGATATAGTTTATAAATCATTAGGTCTACGTGAAACTTACTTAAGTGTAGGAATTCAGCAATCAAACGAACTTGTTAATTTACTTGTTACTCAAACCACATTCATTTTGTGCTCTTCTGAACGTAGCCAAAAATACCGGAAGCACACCGCACATGGGTGAGAAGCTGCATCTGAGGAATCAGCAGGATACTATTGAATGTTTTATAACAGACCATGCAGGAGAAACGAGAATGTCCATAATGATCGCTTTCGGTACAACGTTACCAGTAATAACAGTTCCAAAACAAGCATTTCCTTTTCTCATTCCCACCAATAGGACTGCTAGGAAGTGGGGAGCTTCTTGATGAGTAACATCTTTCCTCTTAGTTGCTGGATATTTTTTGTGGGAGTGATTTTGTAAAAGGGACGTAATTGTGTAACAGGAAACCAGGGAAGCGTGCGCTGTTTGATTTGACCAATGAGCGCGCGCGGTGGCGGAGAGATGGCTGTGAGATGGTGCCAACCCATTTTGCGTGAGATGACCCCCCTCTTTTCCTATAGCCCCCTTAATTTAACCAACGGACCCAATACTAATAGGCCAACGGCTTTTTAATATCTCGCGAACCGATAGTGCTAGGGTCTTGTATGAGGTGTCCTAGGACTCGGGGTGATGCCCCCTGTTTTCCTATAGCCCCCTTAATTTAACTGAAGGATCCAATACTAATAGGTAATCGGATTTATAATATTTCACGAACCAATAATGCTAGGGACTTGTATGAGGTGTTCTAGGAGTCGGAGTGACGCCCCCCCGTTTTTCAAACCCCCAATTATTTTAACCAAAGGATCCAAAAATAAAGGGTCATTGGCTTTTTGATATTCGCGAATCAATAATGCTAGGGACTTGTATGAGGTGTTGTTGGACTAGGACGCCCCCTTTTTTTTTTCATGATTTTGTGATTTGCAGAGATGGGTAAATCCAGAGCAGAGTATATGCGAAATTATCGACAAAAGAAACGTGAGAAAAAATTAAAAACTGAAAGAGCACATCCGAAAATTATTGACTTCACATATATTTCATCTCAATTTCATAGGGGGCGTGGTGGCTCAGCGGTCTAGCTGTATGCCTCTCACCAAGGCGGTCCGGGTTCGGTTCCCGGTCAATGCATGTGATATTTTCGAAGTGAAATGCCATGTCCTGTGGTTCGGATTCCACGTAAAAAGGAGGTCCCGTGGCTCATAATCACAAGATTCACGGTCACGTAAAACTACAATCTTCCTTTCTTTTCCTTTTTCAATTTCATAGTAGGATAACATGTCAGATGTTACACATCATATGCGACTACTGTAAGGCTAGTTGTTTCTTGTCCGGTTCTAAACTCTACCACCAAGAGAAGAAGGACCTGGAATTGTGAGATTGACCCATTTGTGTCAATAGTAAACCTTGAACCCAAAGAACTACTTCCTACAAAGATAAGGGCAAAATGCAATTTATGCTGCAATTTTAAATCTGATGATGACTTCACACTGGGCCAATTTCATCTTACTTGAAAAGTCACTCCTCAGCCATGTGTAAGAACGGAAAGAAGCTTCATGGTGCTCATGCATGCCATCTGGACCTGCGGTCTACAGATGTGTGAAACAAACACATGGCTTCAACAAGGCCAATTATTCGGAGAGACCACAGGCTTCATGTGGGCAATACATTGCAAGAAGGAATTACAGGTGATTCATCTTCAAACAGAAGATATTTGGAGGTTACTGTCGTAAATGTCGCAAGCAGGGTGAGACCTTTGATTACATTCTGAATGGATGTTGAACCTTAGCAAATATGGACTAACTTAATACTGAGTGCCACACAAATGTCGCAATGATTGTGCACATGGAGATGGCCAAAGATACAGGACTAGATGAGTCCTCATTTCAATATTACAAGTACCAGCCAAAATATGTTTTAGTCAATGGAACCCAGTTATTATATGCGGTCAAATATATCCACACAAATAAAACCATCAAAGGCAACCGATCTGATATTTTCTTCCTCGATTGGCAGAAGAAGCAAGCCGTGATAATAATCGATACAACCATACCACTCAACTTGTGCTTTTGTGGATCTTCTCAAACAGTGGACCAATTACTCTTCGACTGTGCTATGTTTAGCAGGCCAAGATTCGAACTTGAGTGTCATCTAAACAATTGTAATATAAAATTTTCAAAACCATTATTCCACCTGATTAAGAAATCCTGCTGTTTAAGCAGCTCCGTAAGTTCATTCACCACATCTACAATAATCTTGTCTCATAAATTTGTGTTAAGGAGCAATACAATTAACTGATCAAAACTATAACCTTAATATACTCATGTACAATAGGGTTCAAACTGTTTGGATATTCAATAAATAAATAAATAAATAAATAAATAAATAAATAAATAAATCAGTAAATAAATCAATCAATAAATCAATAAATAAATCAATAAATGAATACCACTCAACCAGAACCTTCAAACAGCCTCTGCCCATGAGGACAACGAAACATCGAACTGGCCATAAAAGTGAAACAAAAGTGGAAGCTTAACAAAGTGTACATCCATCTGTCTGTCTGTCTGTCTGTCTGTCTGTCTGTCCTTCTGTCTGTCTGGCTGTGTGTGTGTCCCCCCCACTATCAACTCCTAAACGGCTGCAGCAATCGAAACAAAATTTGGTAGGAGTAAAGATCTATACCTGAATATCTCACGGCCATATTTGAAAATGATGTCAGTGCTACCAACTGCTGAAGAATCGCAATTGAAATTTGAGCTCTATGTTGGATATCTCGGAAGATATGAATGGGAGCTATTTGAAAATTGGCACACGTATAGATAATAATATTGCAGTTTAATTACCAGGAGGCCATACAGGGCAGTTTTGCCAAAATGATTATAAGCCTGCTGATAAGTCCAATATTTAAATGCATATAACTTCTACACTGTCAATTGGAATTCAACCAATTTTCGTATGTGCTATGTGTTCATAAACAGATATAACTGAGCGTATTCCTAAGATCCACCAGGGCTGCCAACTGTTAATAAATGCTCTCAATTTATTTTTTCCAAATACCAATATATCAGAAAGTATGCAAGCCGACAACTTTAAACTATGCACACGTATAGTACCTGACATTCTGTATTAATTTGGAGTAACTTATATACGTCAGTGCTACCAACATGATTCTAAGCCTGCTGAGAGGTCCAACTTTAAATACATGTAGCTTCTATAATATCATTTGGATTTTAACCAAACTTAGTATGTGCTATGTGCACCATAACAGATACGACTATGCGTATTCTTAAGAGCAACCAGTGTTCCCAACTGTTAAAAAATGGTGTCTCTATTTTTGTTCCCCTAATATCAATAGATCATAAAATATGCAAGCCAATAGCTCTAAAATTTGCACACGTATAGTACCTGACATTCTAGATTAATTTGGAGTAATTAATATACGTCAGTGCTGCCAACATGATTCTAATTTTGCTGATGGGTCCAATTTTAAAATGCCTGTAACTTCTATACTAACAAATGGATTTCATTCAAAATTAACACAACAAGAGATCATATTATTGCAGATTATTTCTGACCAATACATGTATGTCATTGTTGCCAACATGATTTTAAGCGCGCTGTTAGATCCAATGTTTAACTGCATGTAACGTCCATGCTATCCAATGGACATCAACCAAATTTTGTATTCTGTACCTTAAGAGATGGAAACAAGAATATATTCAGTCACCAGGGCTGACAACTGTAGTTCTCTATTAGGCTACATTATGCCAAGTATACAGTATTTCGAACTAATTAGAAATTTCTATATTACCAATTTAATGTTGTCATTATTCTAGATAGATCCATATAGATTAATCAATGGCATGAATTTTAAATTTTAAGAAAAGTAGGTTCTTTAGTTCGTCACGTGTTAAGATTCTCAAAAACTCTAACATTAGTCTGTATCGTCTGTCTTTGCACCATCGTAAAATACAAATTTACGAATATGTTAATAATTATAATTATCATAATAATAATGGGATTATTGCTGAACTCTGGAAACTAAATGATCCCTCACTGACGTGGAAACTCCATTCCATAATTTCAGATATTTGGACAACGTAGCAATTACCAGATGACTGGAAATGCGCTTTGATTCACCCGTTGCACAAAACGGTCGACCAGACGGACATCAACAATTATAGAGGAATTTCCCTGCTCCCGGTTGCTTATAAAATCCTTTCCACAGCACTTCTGAACAGGTTAGAGACCCAAATGGATCCACTGATTGGTGACTACCAGGCTGGATTCATAAAAGAGCGATCGTGTGCTGAACAGATCTGGCGCCTAAAGATGATCTTACAGATGAGGAAATGTAGAAATACCGTGATTGCATTCATCGACTTTAGGAAAGCATACGACTCTGTTGACCGCGACACCCTAATTAAATTCATGGAAGAATTTGGGATCGATCGTATGACACGCAAAATCATAGAACAGACACTTACAGGAACAATATCCAAAGTGAAATTCATGGGCAAAATATCAGAGCCCTTCGAAATCAAGACTGGAGTCCGACAGGGGGATGGACTATCCCCAATCCTCTTCAATATGGTTCTGGAAAGGATAATTCAAGGGCATTCAAATCGGTATTAAAAAGAGAACAGAACTAAAGTCAAATGTCTCGCTTTCGCGGATGATATTGCAATTGTCGCAGACAACAGATCGGAAGCGACTTACGCAGTGGAAAAGCTTCATGAGATTGCACAAAAGATCGGATTGCATATCTTACGACAAGACCAAATATATGGAGAGAAGGCCAGAAAATAAATCCCCTTTAAAAACCAAATACGGTAAAATCGCACAAGTCTGCAGTTTTAAATACCTTGGCGAAATTATACAGACCTCAGGACTTAATCGAATCGCCAATAAAGAGAGAATCACTAAGCTCCAGAAGGCCTACAGGCTAATGTGGGCCCATTACAACAAGAAATGCATTTCGACGAACGCCAAATTACGACATTATAAAACAGTTATTCTTCCAGAAGCAACATATGCGGCCGAAACAATAGTAATCGATGGTCATTCCAAGATTAGGGAACTGGAAAAGCAGGAACGAAAAATTTTCCGGAAGATCTACGGAGCAATCAACAGAAACGGCATTTGGATGAAGAGACCTAGTACTGAACTCTATCAAAACACCATTACGATAACAGACGAAAATAGAAAACGCAGAGCCAAATTTTAAACTCACATCCACAGGATGGCCACCTCCAAATTGCCCAAGAAACTATTATAAACAAGATGTTCAGTAAAGAACATATAGCCTACTTTCTCCTAAATGCATGGGCATTGTTATAACTCTTTGTCCTTTTCAAGAAGTATAATTGAATGTTGGTTGTAGTAGCTTGTTGAAATACAACGTGCTTTAGGGATATTAAACATGAATATGAGGTGCCCTTTGCTAGTGCTATCTCTGTAAAAAATTTCATTCAATTCGGTTTCACCGTGTTTGAATTGATATGGGGAATGGATTTGCACACATACATGGCCGCTGTTTGCAAACTATTGGGCTGATGACCTTGTAGTCAGTCATAAGATGCTTTCCACAAAACGGCATGTTGTTGCAAAATCTGGTAGAGATCAAATTATTAGGATGGTCGTAATTTGATTTAAGCTTTTAATATTTGGGTGGCCGTCATTCCGTTTCCGTCAAGATGGCGGCGATATAAAACTTGACAATGAGGTGCCCTTTGCTAGTGCCACCTCTGCACCAAATTTCGTTCCATTCGGTTTCACCGTGATCGAATTAATAGGGGGAATCGATTCTGACACAAAGATGGCCACCAGCCGCAAACTATTACGCTAAAGACCTATTAGATAGGTCAACGGATGGTCCGTCCATAAAGGTATATTGTTGCAAAATTTGGTAGAGATCGGATGATTATGTTAGTCGTAATTTGATTTAAGCTTTGAACATTTGTGTGGCCGCCATTACGTTTCCGTCAAGATGGTGGTGATATAAAACATGACAGTGAGGTGTCCTTTGCTAGTGCTACCTTTGTACCATATTTCGTTCAATTCGCTTTCACCGTGTTCGAATTGATAGGGGGGGACAGACATTCAGAGTACACACACTCACACACACACACACACACAGACTCACACACATACACATACACACACACAGACAGACACACTTTTTTCGCCCTGTGTTGATCTCATAAGTCTACTTTCATTTTTTGAAAAAATCGAAAGTAGGCTAAAAATGGGTATCATAACACAGAGAAAATGCGGTACAGAATGGCTTAAAGAGGTACAGAGAGACTTCGAGTAATCAGTATACAAAATTTCGAAGACCGAACTGAGTGCCCGACGAAAATCGCGAATGTTAAGTTCGAACCAAGATTATTACGACAACCTGGAACAAGTAGTTCCGTGAAGAACTATACAGCCTATTTTTATATATCCTACTAATGTTAATTGTCTCTATCAACATACTAAATTTCAGTTTGATTCCTGGAATTGATTCGTAGATATTGAGAACCGTCTAAATATTTCGGCTGGTCGCCATGTTGGACTTTTATATATGTAGGGCTTAGAGTTATGTACTGTTACATGAAAATTATTGTGTACGTATAGTACTCAAACTTCAATCACATGATTAGGACACAAGAAGTAAAAAGGAGATTTTAAAATTTCGTACAGCTGTCATCTTGTGGTAATGGAAACAATTGAAATAAATTAGATGCCAGTGGATTAACATTTGTATAAGGATTCATTCTACCAAGTTTCACTGCACTTGGATTGTTAAATTGCGAGAAACGACCATGTGAATATGTATACTTCGCGTCGCCGCCATGTTGAAGTTGTGATCACCAGGTTATCGAAAGTCCTATAGGTGAACTTATGTTCATATCCCCTATGAACATTAAAAAAAACAGTATGATTGCTGTAGTAGATTCGTAGATATTGAGAACCGTCTAAATATTCCGGATGGTCGCCATGATGGATTGTTATATGTATAGGCCATAGAGTCATGTAACTTTAAAGGAAAATTATTGCGTAGATTCATTATTCAAACTTTCACTTCGATCGCATGTTTACGACACGAGAAACAAAAACTTAATTAAAAAATTCACACAGTCGCCATCTTGAGGTTATGTAAACAATTGAACTAAATTAGATACCAGTGCATTACAATTTGTATAAACATTTGCTGTACCAAGTTTCATTGTGTTTGGATCATTAAATCGCGAGAAAAGTCAATTTAAAACCTTCAAATTCGCCTGGCTGCCATGTTCGTTTTGTAGTTAACCGGTTTTTTAAGGTCTCATAGATGAACTTCCAGTAGTGGCCTTTATCTTCGTGCAAAATTTCAGGGTGATACCGGTAATAGTTTCAGAGATATAGAATACCGGTGAAATATTTCGCACAGCCGCCATATTGAGGTTATGTAAACAATTGAACGAAGTTAGATGTCGGTGCATTACAATGTATATAAACATATACTGTACCAATTTTCATTGCGTTTGGTCGGTTAAATCGCGTGAAACGTCTATTTAAAAGTCGCAAATTAGCCTTGCCACCATTTTGGTTTTGTAGTTACCAGGTTTTCAAAAGTCACATAAGTGAATTTCTAGTAGTTTCCTTAATCACCATACAAAATTCCATGGTGATATTGGTAATATTTTCGGAGATATTGAATAGTGGTTAAATATTTCGCACAGCCAACATGTTGGATTGGTGAGACAAAACAAAATTTGAAGGGCACGGTCGGGGTCGCCCGGAATAGTGCTTTGAACTCATCAAGTTTCATTGAAATCGCTCCAGCCGTTTAGATTTTATTAGGGGACACACACACACACACACACACACACGCGAATCTCACACACACGCACACACACACACACACACACACAGACACACGGACAAAAGGTGATCTCATCAGCCTATTTTTTTTTTCATTAATGAAAATAGGCTAAAAAAAAAGGGGACGGATGAGAGGAAGAGGGAGCATTCCGCGCGAATGAAGAGATTTTGGAAGGAGCGGAGGAGACACATCTCAAAATGACATCTTGTTATCAAGTTTAATCGCTCTCCAGTAGGGGAATTTTCGCTCAATTAAATAAATAAATAAATAAATAATAATAATAATAATAATAATAATAATAATAATAATAATAATAATAATAATAATAATAATAATAACCAGAATCGTTCGGAAGTTCATGGGTAGCGAAGTTACAGCTTGGAAGTTGCTGTTTCAGTAACTACACTTTGGTTCACTGAAGCCCGTATAGTTACGTTGTAATGTACCAGAAATGTGTTATATGTTCTGTATAAAACAATAATAATAATAATAATATTAATAATAATTATAATAATAATAATAATAAGTAGAAGTAGAAGAAGAAGAACAACCTACACAGCCTACGTTAAATAAGTCGTGTAAGTCGTGTCATATCGATGTAAAGTAGAGAAATGAAGTGTTATGTTGGCTGGCTGTGTGGAGGAGCAGTAACGTTCTCGCCTACTGTTCCTGAAGTTGCAGGATCGATACTCGGCACATTTGATGGAACTTACATGCTAGGAAACTGAGTCAGTTGATTAATTGGCACATTCAAGGATCTCGTTAGAGAAATGTTCAAACCTCCCTTATTCCCCACGGTGTTTTTCAAAGCTGTAATAGTTAAGGGACACAACACCCCTATCATTATAAACAAGTAGTTCCGTGAAGAACTATACAGCCTATTTTCATATATCCTACTTATATTAATTGCCTCTACCAACATACACAATTTCAGTTTGATTGCTGTAATAGATTCGTAGATATTGAGAACCGACTAAAAATTTCGGATGGTCACCATGTTGGATTTTATATATGTAGGTCCTAGAGTTATGTACTGTTACATGCAGATTATTGTGTACGTGTAGTATTCAAACTACAATCGCATAATTAGGGCACAAGAAGTAACAAGGAGATTTTAAAATTTCGCACTGCTGCCATCTTGAGGTTATGGAAACAATTGAAATAAATTAGATGCCAGTGGATTACCATTCGTATAAGGATTTACTGTTCCAAGTTTCACTACACTCGGATGGTTGAATTGCGAATTGTGAATTGTGAATTTTTATATTTCGCGTCGCCTCCATGTTGGATTTGTGAAAACCAAGTTATTTAAAGTCCTATAGGTGAACTTAAGTTCATAGCCCCTATGAACATTAAGAAATTCAGTTTGATTTCTATAATAGATTCGTAGATATTCAGAGCCGACTAAATAATTTGGATGGTCGCCATGTTGAATTGTTAAATGTATAGGCCATAGAGTCATGTACCATTAAAGGAAAATTATTGCGTAGGTTCAATATTCAAACTTTCAATTCGATCGATGACTACATCACAAGAAATAAAAACTTAATTTTAAAATTCGCACATCCGCCATCTTGAGGTTATGTAAACAATTGATCTAAATTAGATACTAGTGCATTACAATGTGTATGCATATTTCCTGTAAACAGTTTCATTGCGTTTGGAACATTAAATCGTGAGAAAGGTCTATTTAAAATTTTCAACTTCGCTTGGCTGCCATGTTCGTTTTGTAGTTAACCGGTTTCTGAAGGTCTTATAGATGGACTTCCGTAGTGCCCTTTATCTCCGTAAAAGATTTCAGGGAGGTACCGCTAATAGTTTCATTGATATGGAATGCCGGTGAAATATTTCGCACCTCCGCCATCTTGTGGTTATGTAAACAATTGAACGAAGTTAGATGTCGGTGCATTACAATGTATATAAACATATACTGTACCAAGTTTCATTGCGTTTGGTTGGTTAAATCGCGAGAAACGTCTATTTAAATGTCGCAACTTCGCTTGGCCGCCATGTTCGTTTTGTAGTTACCAGATTTTCAATGGTCACAGAATTGAACTTATAGTTGTTCCCTTTATCACCGTACAAATTGTCAGGGTAATATCGGTAATAGTTTCGGAGATATTGAATGCTGGTGAAATATTTCGCACAGCTGCCATGTTGGATTGGTGAGACGATACAAAATTTGAAGGGCACGGTCGGGGTCGCAGGGAATAGTGCTATGAACTTACCGAGTTTCATTGCAATCGCTCCAGCCGTTTAGATTTTATTAGGGACACACACACACACGAATCACACACACACACGCACACACACACACGGACAAAAGGTGATCTCATAAGCCTATTTTCTCAAAATTGAAAATAGGCTAAAAATAAAGAGTCATGAAGAATATGGAATACCCTCAGCCGCCGTAAATGTCAGCGGGATCATCCTACAGTATATGAAGCCACAATCCTGAGTTTTGATAGCTAGTACTAGACCCACTACCTCACTTCTGGACTGGACTAACACTGACAGAACAATCTCGTATAGTGACGATCTATGTACTGTCTGTATAGCCTAAGTATCAGTGGCGTGCTTTTTTTTTGTTTTGTTTTGTTGTTTTTGTGTTTGTTTCCTGTTTTCCTATTGTATTTGAATGTTGCTCGTTTTTGTTTTTAGTTTTGTTTTTATTGATTGCTTTTGCTTTTGATCTTTGAATTTTGCATTTTGCTTTGTGTTTTTGTTTTTTGTTTTGTGTTTTTTGTGGTTTTGTTGTTGTTTTTCTCTTTTTGATTTGCTTTTGTTTTCTGCGTTTTGATTTGTGTTTTTTTTTTTAACTTTTGCCTTTGTTTGTGAATTTTGCTCTTTTCTGTTTTTGATTTTGTTTTTGTTTTTTGCTTTTGTTTTTGATCTTTGAATTTAGTATTTTGCTTTTTGTTTTTTGTTTTTACTTTTGCGTTTGTTTTTGCTTTTATTTTTTTGATTTGTCTTTTTTTCTGCTTTTGCTTTTGTTCTTCACTTTTGCTATTTTGCTTTCTGGTTTTTTTTTTGTTTTTTTTTTTTTGTTTTTTTTTTTTCAGGTGGAGAAATATGACAATCAATGAAAGCAAACCTACAGTATACGTTTGATCTCTATAAGCATTTAATACTTTTTATTTGCACATCACAATGTGCAACAGTTTTGGTACGTCTAAGCATTAAGTATTTTACACAAGTAAAGAATAATGTTCTCAAATTATAAACGATACATAATCCAATTGTTTGTCAACAATCTGAAAATTGGCCTCTTTTTCCCTTTTTTTAAAGAAAGATATCATCAAATTTTTAAAATTATTTGGCTCTGGTGGGGCATTGATCCCCCAATTCACCCCCCCCCCCCCCCTTTCCCCCCGTAGTTACACCACTGATAAGTACTGTATGTATGTAGTTTCCGCCCATCCCTGTCAAACATATTATCCTCTCCCCACCTTCTCCTCTGTCCGACATTCACCTCACCCACGTCTCGCCCAAGTTACTGGAAGGTAGGTGAATGAGTTAAGTCCATTGTGATGTGGTCTATGGAAGTAAAGGTCGATTTGTGACAGACATCATACGCTCATCTTCTGTGCCAGCCCCCCTGAATGATTCACAGTGTTTAAGGTTCCGGTATTAATTAGTTCCTGGAGACCGTGTTGGTGTTACCTGTAGGATCATAGGCCGACCGTCAGCTGTAGCACTGCGGAGAAAGTGTAGGCAGGCTCGTCTTTTACTTTCCTTGGAGAAGTGGGTCAGTGTGAAGCCGACCTCTGGCAGTGTCAGTAGGAGTGCAGTTGAGTTTCAGTTCGCACCCACCTCGAGCATCAACTTCAGCGGGCATGGCGCAGAAACATGGTGAGTACAGCAGACTCATTGATTCCTTCATACATTCTGACCTCGGGACCTTACTCTGGTTGGTTCCTCACTTTAGGGGCTGCGAAAACGCGGTCATATTGCCCCGTCTACTTTGGGTGTGTGTAGAAACTGTCTGACAACCGATGTTAATTGTGATGGCTGTATTAGTGTTTTTTATCTGTAACTCACTTAACGACTGCAGACATTCAACAGTATTTTCAAGTAGTTCCTAATTTTGTTACCAAACGCCACCGCCCACGACAACTAGTTATGAACTTGGTTACTAGATGCCACCACAGTTGAATCTTGGCGACGAACGTTGGACCCTAAGAGCGTTAGTCAAATCTAACCTATAATTTATCTTTACACAAGTGTAATTAGTGGAAGGTTCTTTTACATGCCATAAATCTATGACATGGGACCGCTGGCTTTACTTCCCCTCCGACGGAAGGCATACTGAGGGAGTTTTAACGCTCTTAAAAAATCCAGCGACTTCGGCCGGGTTTGAACATGCGATCTTGGGCATAGAAGCTCAGCATGCTAGCGACTACGCCACCGAAGTCGCTGGACCTTACTCTATGTATGTGTTTTGTTAATGTGTTCGTCGTTTTAGTTGTTGTTTCATTTGAGGGGATTGAACATCATGGCCATTTAGCCCCATGTACTTGGGTGTGTACCAGCCCGGTGGTGTTGGGGTAGGGCACCAGCCTCGCACCCGGTGGTCCCGGGTTCGCCTCGTGAGGACAAGTGAGTAGTTGTCTGACAGTGAGGCAGCGCCCCGGTCACGGATACCAAGATTAATTGCCCAGGGGACCAGACGCCTTGACCACGCATCACCCCTTAATCTGTAAGCCAAATGGCTGGGCAGCTGTCGCTTGGTAGGCCTAGGCCCTTCATGGGCTGTAGTGCCACGATGTGTTTAATTGTGTAGGAGGGGATTTTTGTTTGATAACATGTGTTACTGTGATGACTGTATTAGTGTGTGTATTTGCCATTCTGGTAAGGATTAGCAGGAGGCGGCCGTGGCTTTAAGTGAGAAACCATCCCGGCCTGGAGTAGAAGTGGGAAACAACATAAAACCGCTTCCAAGATGACTGAGGAGGAAATCGAACACACCTCCTCTCAGTTTAACCTCACGAGGCCATAACTCCGTTCCAGCACTCAGACCAGAATTACATTTCTTGGCAGGATTGAGAATTGAACCCGAACCTCCCAGAAGATAGCCAAGAACGTTAGCCCCTACACGAAGAATTCATGTAACTACGCTTTCTTTTCATTTAACAAATGAAAAAATGAAAATCCACAGCCTGCTTCCAGTCTCCGACCGGGTCAGGAATGGAATGAATGAAGCCCCCATCTAGCGGCGAGGATATGAATTGTGCCGGCTGCCGAGGCCTGACGCACTCCTCTGGGGCAATGATTAAATGAATGACAGATGAAATGAGATGATAGTGGAGAGTGTTGCTGGAATGAAATTTTGACAGGGAAAACCGGAGTACCCGGAGAAAAACCTGTCTGCCTCCGTTTTGTCCAGCACAGATCTCACATGGAGTGACCGGGATTTGAACCACAGACCCAGCGGTGAGAGGCCGGCGTGCTGCCGCCTAAGCCACGGAGGCTTCCATTTAACAAATGGGGAAACACAATTTTAGGATAGGACTCGTATTTATTTTATCATCACTCCCGTGTACTTAGGTGTGTGTTGAATTTGTACGATGACCTGTGTTTCTGTGGTGACTGTAGTTATTAGGTTTGGGGTTGGGTAGGTGCCCGGTATTTGTCCGGAAGGAAAAATCTGGGGAATACCACAATCAGGATAACCACTGTAAGCGTCGGGATTCGAGCCTCCGTTCTCCGGACTTAATGCAGCTGCCCGACATGGTCATTATGAGCCATTTTGACGCGCATGGATATACCACGGGGTGCAAATGTGTTCAATATCTTGTACTGCATATCACACCTTATTGTAGATGGACAATAAGAACTACAATACCTGGGAAAATTATTAAAGTCGGCATACTATTTGTTCTTCTGTTTCTGAAGTAAAATACAACGCACAGAAGTGTGAGACATAACTGAACTGACAAGGAAAGATTGCCAAGTGGTTTTCTAGAAAGGTGTTCAAATGTGAAGGGTTTGCTCTTCATAAGAAAATATTTTGGCCGTGATCGAGCGTTTTTGCCAATGGCCTTAGTCTGTTCAAAATTGAACGTTTAAAATCAATCCTCGAACTTGTGTAGTCCTATTCTCGCACACGTTTCCGGCTCGTTTCCATGGCGTGGTCGCTAGCGCATTGGTGAGGGGAATTCAAGGTTTCGAGTTCGAGTCAGACCCAGGTCAGGACTTTCTTTTTTTTACTGTTATTGTCTTTTGTATTTTCTAACGTATTTGCTGTGGTCTCTTCGGTTTTGGAGCTATGTACAATATTTTAACATCATTATTATTCGTCAGTCGCCTCCGTAGCGTAGCGGTCAGCATGGTTAGCTGCCGCCCCGGAGGTCCTGGGTTCGATTCCCGGCTCTGCCATGAAATTTGAAAAGTGGTACGAGGACTGGAACGGGGTCTACTCAGCCTCGGGTGGCCCAAATGAGTAGAGGGGGTTCGATTCCCCCTCAGCCATCCTCGATGTGGTTTTCCGTGGTTTCCCACTTCATCTTTGGGCAAATTCCGGGATGGTACCTTCTTCAAGGCCACGGCCGCCTCCTTCCCTCTTCCTTGCCTATCCCTCCTCACCATCCCTTACCTTCCCTCATGAGGCCCCTGTTCGCTTTGCAGGTGACGCCGCCTGGGCGAGGTGCCAATCCCACCTCACCAGTTGTATCCCTTCCGATTCGATGCTCCCAGCTCTAGGACACTGCCCGTAGAGGCGGTAGTGGTGAGTTCCCTCGCTGAGTCCATGGGTTCCACCGACCTGGAGGGTAAACGACTAAAAAAAAAAAAAAAAAAATATTCGGTCCTTGAAGCCTGAACGAGTCGTAAATTTTATTCGTTAAAATTTAAATGCGTCGCCTCCGTAGCGTAGCGGTCAGCCTGGTTAACTGCGCCCCGGAGGTCCTGGGTTCGATTCCCGGCTCTGCCACGGAATCTGAAAAGTGGTATGAGGACTGGAATGGGGTCTACTCAGACTCGGGTGTTCCAAATGAGTAGAGGGGGTTCGATTCCCACCTCAGCCATCCTCGAAGTGTTTTTCCGTGGTTTCCCACTTCGTCTTCGGGCAAATGCCGGGATGGTACTGCCCCCGTAAATTGAATTACATTGAGACCACGATGGCTGTATTAGCATATATGAATAAAGTTATGGATGTCATAGTTGTGACGTGTATATTCATGACGTAGGCACGGATGACGTAGAATTCATGCAAGTAGGCTGGTTGAGCTGAGATTCTTGGTGACGTCATGATTTTGTTCGAGAAAGATCTTAGATTTACGACGCAGTCGCAGGAAACAAGGTATTGTGCTAAGGAAGAAGTTACGCTATTGGAGGAGAGACTCGAACCAATGAACGATAGTTTGGAAGGAAGACGGAGATTGCTGAAACTACGATATTTGATTACTTTTGGCATGCAGATTTGTGGAAAACTATTTTCAGTTATGGCATTGATTTGGAATTTTGAAGAAATTAATTTTGAGTTTTTGAAATTTGAAAATCCGTCAAGTATAGCCAAAGTTAAAACTTCTAGCAATGACGGAGCAACAGGCTATGGAAGGGATGGATACGCCCCTTAAGAAGTTGATAAAAGGTCGTGCACAGGATAGAGGAGCTCTCATATCTCTCATATCTCTCATACCGCAGATACGGCATATATATTTCTGATGTCAGATAGTCATTATCGAGTGAATAAGTGAAGCAAGTTGTCTTTAGCGTGTGGTTAAAGCCCGGCGCATCGAACGAACACGGAGCAGTTCCATTTTACGCTGTTCGAAACTAGGTGAAGTTGTAACGCTCACATTAACGTTTCTACCAGATAAGATATAAAGAGTTAACTTCTGCCTTCATTATAATTCAATTGGGCAGTACAACATTGAGGTGTGTAGAAGATTTGAACAATTTCACAGTTATACTTTGAAAGATATTGGCATTTTAAGGCTGCAGACAAAAGTGATTTTCTCGCCACCTGAGAGGCACTTTTAAATTTCCACAGTATACACTACGGCTGACACGTGTTACAACCGTAATATTGGAGAATACGTTTGGTAATACAACGATACATTCTACTATGGAACATTATAATCTTGCAGTGCTTTCAATGATTATAACAGAAGTGAAGATGGAAGGCTAAGGCTTTAATGCAATTGGGACATATATCGATGGAGTGAAGTAACAGCATGGAACTTCGTTAATCGTCATTCTACAAAAGCGAGCATGTAGTGAACATCCAACTACACTCATGCATCGTGAATCCATCGCTGAATTATATCAGATGACAGTGGAAATATTGTCATACTCCACGATTATGAATATTTCTGCGGAAATAACTGCAATAAATTTCATGGCGAATTGCGACCGGAACTTCAGGGAACTTTCAAGAGAGGCCAGGGTGGACCCGGCTCATAAAGAAGAGTTTTGCCAGAAGGATGTCTTTCGTATACATGGAGCAGTGCAATTTCTGGAGAAGGAAGCAGTTCGATTCTCCGAGGACGCTGATTCCAGGTTCGAGGTCGGAGCACATCTTCACGCTGGTGAATTGGAACCAATAGCAGTTTTCTTTGAAAACTTTCCTCTAGAACTTCAATCAACAGATAAGGTAGTCGTGAACGTTTCTTGTATTATTTGAGTCATGTAGCGATATCTGAGCAACCATTTTCCCATATTTTTTGTCCTATCTTTTGCCCCATTTTCTTGATTAACATTTCTGTACTCAGTACACTTCGATGATTTATGCCTTTTTCTTCGTTTTATTGAGACATTGTTATGTCATTGGCATAGTTAAATAATTTTGGATCAGTTGAGACTGATAATTTAGATTCTTTCAATAATTTGCATATTTTTGTAGTCACGATTTGACTGTAAAGTTAATGATTTGCTATGGCAGATTTGAATTCAGACAGCGTGTCATTTTATTAAAGTAATTCTATTCAGTAAATTACTTTGACCAATTTTCTGTCATCCTCAAGAAAGAAGAATAATTAAATGATTTTAGAGCGTTAAAATCTATTACGTTATCGACGATCTTTGAAATACTAGTCGTCTTATGAACATGATTGCAACATAGACATTTATCATTGCATTATAGACAATTTTATGAAATATGAACTTTGAATACGATTTATTGAATACACTATAGTGATGAACATTTGATAGGAGTTTTTCTCAATTATAGATTGGAACAATAATGTTTGCATTCCACAGTCTAATTGTATTCTATTCGACTATTTATGCAGTTTAGATGAACTTTGATTGAAGTTAGTATTTTTATACTGCGATACTTTGAAGATATTAATCTCAATTTTGATAGACCAGTGAGGAGTGTCTAATCGTATTTGCTATTAAATTTATTTGTGATTGGCAAAATTTTTACTTCATATCGATTCATGAATGAAACCCACGAAGGTTAAATAATAACAGACATTAATACAATTGATGAATATAAGAATTTTTGAAGAGGAACAATGGATGTATAATCGTTAGTTCAGTGGACCTGTAAAAGTCGCTGATGAGTAATGCCCTTGAATAATGAAGGAGGTTCCCACAGTAATAAATGAAGTTGTTGAATTTATGAGTGGAGGTTTTTGTATGTAATTTGGAAGATTTTGATGCCGTATATATGAAGATATATGATGAATTCTGGGCCTATTGTTGAGCAATTTTGTGCGTTTTGAGCGAAGTATTTTTCCGCTGAATGTATTGTCCTGGTTCTTTGAAAGTTATTCATGTGAAGATACTGTTAAAGTTAACAAGAGTGTTAAATAATTTGAGATGAAGATTTTGAATGGAGGTTACCGTCACAAATATAATAATTATTATTAAACCTTATTAAACCTGAATTTGACAGTTAAATATAACTAACCTTCATTGGTCGATTATATCACCACGATTTGAGTAATTATCAACCGGATAAACGTGTGGTTTAATGTATTTCTTGTATAAATAATATAAACAATATTATTATTGTAAATAATTTTGTAAATATCTTTGATAACAATTTGACATGAAAGGGATTAATAGAGGCGTGTATAAAATTTTTAATTGTCGTTTGACATTGTTATAAACAATTTATTATTGTTATAAATAATTAATGAACTTTTGTTATTAACATTAAGAGTTTTGTTTTTATACTCTAAACAACGCTAATTAAGCAAGTGGATTGAACAATTAAACATGATTTGGGAGTATTAGAGTAATCCACTGGTGTTTGAATGGAGCATTTAAAAGATTTGCGTGATAATATTTCAGTTGAGATGTGGACATTTAACGTGTTTTGAAAGGAGAGCTAAGCTCTGATGTAACTCGCTTATGCTAGGGTTGAACGGACAGGTGAGTCCACTTTGACGATGCAGGTGCATTGCAGCTGGCCCGGACAACTGTATGATAGAGGCCAAGGACGTTTACATAATAGCCTTGTGGCTATAAATAAAATGTGAAGTATATAAACACGCGAAACAATTGATATGTGTCTCGTCCCAAATCCCGTTTCCATTCCAAGTGCATTATTATAATTACGTTATTTTGAGCTTGAGAAAGCTGAAACATTGTATGTAGAGTATACCAGTCCTACAGGAGGACATGGTTATGTGGTCGATGGCTTCTGATTGCCACGTGGATTTTGTTGTTTTATTTTTGTTAAATTCATTCTTTATGTGAAATAAATTATTGTGCAGTTTAAAGTTTCTCGTCTTCGTTGTGGTTCATTTTAAATATCATGGTGGAGGTTATTGTGTGGGCACGCTTTAAGTGATCCAGTTGACAACCCAGTCCCCGAGATAAATTTAAAAGGTAAGTAAAGGTAAGTATGAACCCCCGTATATTTTGGTGTGTTCCACAATAATTTTCTTGCATATTAAGGCTTTCACGGCCCGGATTATTATATAAATAATTCATGCCTTTAAGCTATGAGAATTTATCAGCGCGCTAGCAAGGCACTCGTTATCGAGAGGATCCAGAACTCTCGTACTGAATTGGACGCAGTTTCCCGTGAGTTATTACACTTACATCTGCTTCTTAGTAGCATTCTCTCAGAGGAATTGTGGCTGTTCTTTGAACGTATCTCCGCTATTCAGGCCGAGCATAATTTTTGTCGGGCTGTAGATAGACAAAGAGCTAAGTTCCTTCGATTGTCCTCGAGAAAAAACAGCTCCTCGTACGGTTCTTGATACTAGTAAAGTTGTAGTCAATCTTTCTAATACCCCTTTAGATGACTATCAAACAACTTTACTAAGCAGAGGTCTCAACTTTGCTCTCGCACCCTCCAAAATTCCTACAGAGGAGTTGATCACATCCGTTGAGGCTGCCATCTACAATTTACCTCCAGATGAAGCTGAAGAAGTTAGACAAGAAAGTGTGAGGATATTAAGATCCTCTAAAGTACCCACACCCAATTTAACTCGGGGTGAAAGAAAGGCATTGAAGGAACTAAGAAATAATGACACAATTTCTATTCTTCACGCTGACAAGGGAAATGCGACAGTGGTGATGGATACCGTTGAATATAAAAGTAAAATCTCGATTCTGTTATCTGATCCTGTCTACAGACTGTGCACTCGTGATCCAACCACTCGTGTATCCAATGCCACTGCTAAGCTTGTTAAACTGTCATCTATTCCAAAAGAAGAGGGAAGATGTCTTATTCCGAGAGATGCTGTTCCTCCGAGATTGTATGGTCTTCCAAAAATCCATAAGCAAGACGTCCCTCTTCGACCAATTGTTAGCACAATAGGTTCTCCAACGTATGCTCTTGCGCAATATCTCAGAAAGTTGCTTCAGCCGCACTTGGGGCGCACACAGTCCTACATTAGGGATTCAACCCATTTCGTCGAAAAATTGGCAACCATCGCCGTTCAACCAAATGCTATTTTGGTGAGTTTTGATGTAGAGTCCTTGTTTACCAGAGTGCCGGTGGACTCGGTCATGTCACTCATCAAGGATTTGTTTCCTGAGGACATTGCCCGATTATTCCACCACTGCTTGTGTTCCAGCTATTTCTTGTGGGATGGTAAATATTACGAGCAGACTGATGGTGTGGCCATGGGAAGTCCACTCTCGCCTGTCGTGGCAAATTTTTTTCATGGAACATTTTGAGGGGGAGGCTATATCTTCGGCGTCTTTCAAACCTGTGATTTGGTGGAGGTATGTGGATGATACGTTCGTGGTGTGGGAGGAGGGTTCTGAGAAACTGAACCACTTTCTGAACCACCTAAATCAGCTGCATCCTTCAATCCACTTCACAATGGAGCTAGAGTCAGGTGGATGCTTACCTTTTTTGGATGTTCTTGTGAGGAGGAAAGCGGATGGCTCCATGGGGCACGGCGTCTACCGTAAGCCAACTCACACTAACCGTTATTTACATGCGGACTCCCACCACCACCCAGCACAAAAACAAGGAATTATAACAACTCTAGCCAAAAGAGCGGAACGTATTTGTGAGGCATCAACTCTTCAGGAAGAGTTACATGCCTTACAAACCATGTTTAAGGGTAATGGCTATAATGAATCCACTATATATAGGTCCCTACATCCCAGAAGGAGGGATAGACAACCTTCTCAGAGCTCCGACATGAGAGGAACTGCTTACCTCCCTTATATTCACAACACCACTGACCGCGTTGCTAAGATTCTCCGCAAGCACAAGATAAAAACAGTTTTCGGCACTATGACGAAAATTGGTCAACGTTTAGCATTAAACAAAGATAAATTGTCCCCAATACTACAACCTGGGGTGTATGAAGTCCCATGTACTTGCGGAAAAGTCTACATTGGACAAACAAAACGATCCATTGCCACTCGCATCAAAGAGCATCAAAGGAACATCCGTCTAAACCAACCTGACAAATCAGCTATAGCTGAACATGCCCTGTCTTCAGGGCACGATGTATGTTTCAAGGATGCTCATGCGCTTGCCCTTGTTAAGCACAACTGGTCTAGAATTATAAGGGAGGCAGTTGTAATTCGTAAAAATCCCAATAATTTTAACAGAGACACTGGATATCAGCTAAGTGACACTTGGCTACCAGTTATTAAGGATCTAGGGAGATAGTTCCTCTCAGTCGCTCTGTTCTTCACATATTAAAAATTGTACATTTTCCCTCTAGGGCTCAGAGCCTGGATTTGATCTCCTTTGTTCGTCACTGGAGGAGTTTCCATCTGATTATTCGCCGTTGACTGTATGACGTTAGGTATCGTTCAGCTACTATTCCCTTTTGTTTATGTTTCCTTATATCCATCTAACCCTCCCACCTCCCCCCTCCCTCCTCATTCTTCGAGGAGTTTCTATATTTTCACACCGCCCCCTTTACCTTCTTGTTACCTACAACTCTGTCCGCCGTTCCACCATGGTCCATACAGTTATTTCTGGCAGCTGCTCTCTGGTGACGAACAGAGGAATTTATCTATATTTTTTGTAATCTCATTGATATACTTTCTTTGGCCACATTGTTTATTTCCATTGAAAAAGGAGGCAAGGTTTCTCCGAAACGTATGGTTTTAAATTAAAAATACACACGGCATTAGCCCAAAAGCATGAATTATTTATATAATAATTTTCTTGTTAACTATTGTGCTCTAATCTCGATAGTATCTGTCAGTGCCATTTTCATTGATGTAGCTGTGCCGGTGCGTTTGATTATTGGCAATCCGATTGAGGGGGCGGATATCTGACAGCCTACTATCCGGATAACGGGGACAGTACCTTCTTCAAGGTCACGGCCGCCTCCTTCCCTCTTCCTTGCCTATCCATCCTGACCATCCATTACCTTCCCTCATGAGGCCCCTGTTCGCTTTGCAGGTGAGGCCGCCTGGGCGAGGTACCAATCACACCTCACCAGTTGTATCCACTCCAATTAGATGTTCCCAGCTCTAGGACACTGCCCGTAGAGGCGGTAGTGGTGAGTTCCCTCGCTGAGTCCGTGGGTTCCACCAACCTGGAGGGTAAACGACTAAGAAAAGGAAAGATAAGAACAAAAATTTAAATGCAGCGTGGCCGGCGACGCTGCGTTCATGTGCACTGCGCCGAGTCTAATGCCGGAACGCAAGAACCCTTCCGTCTGTTCCACTCTGTTCTACCATCAAGCTAAACTGTCTGTTTCCAAAACTGTGTGAGTAACATCGCGGGACACTCTTCGTCACGCAAGTGCCGTATAAGCGGGTTTGATAAGTCGGAGGTCTTGATTGACGCTTATGCGTATTCAATATTACGTGTGTGCGGTTGTCTACCATCAACAGTATCTAGAACGCAAAAGACAATAATAACAGTAAAAAAAAAAAGATCCTGACCAAGGTCTGACTCGAACTCGAAACCTTTAACGAGCCGGGAACGTTTGCGAGAATAGGACTGCACAAGTTTGAGGATTGATTTTAAACGTTCAATTTTGAACACACTAAGGCCTATTGGCAAAACACTCGAACACGGCAAAAATATTTTCTTATGAAGAGCAAACCCTCCAAATTTGAACACTTTTCTAGAAAACTACTTGGCGACCTTTCCTAGTGAGAACAATTACAGGTTTTGTTACATTACTGTGTGACAGAAATTCCTTTATATTCCTATACTCGTACAGTATACAGGCCATATACACCAGTTGGTAGGTAAAAATGAATATATCTGAAGCATGTGGGAGTCAAACCCATTACCTGTGGCTTTGGTCGTCGTTGTTCTGCCAATTAACCTAGTGCAAGCTTTGAATTCCCCTCGGAAGGTACATGCGTCACGCTAACCTGTGCTCACACGATCACATTTATAATGCATGCTTCAACAACTATGTATAGACTAAACAGTTTACTAACGAGATTGCGAATAGTAAATGTAAATACTAAATGAACTAGTTCTATTCAGTATAAGAAGAACACATTTATAAATCTACTATAAGCTTAATGAATGTTTGTTTGATCGTCCCTTATGCGTACATATACCATTAATCCAATTACGATCAAACTTGGTGAGTTGCTGTGCACACTCCCGTTAAGGTTTCTGACTTAGTAAATCCATTTCATAGTTCGTAGTGCAGGAATTGATTCAACAAATGAGATGACAGCGTGTGAATAGTTTCAAAGAACTCCCGTATGCGTTCATATACCATTCATCTGATTGAAATAAAACTTTGGTGAGCTGTTGTGTACACTCCTGCAAAGATTTCTGACTTAGTAAATCCATATTACAATAGGTAGCGCACGAGTAGATTCAACAAATGAGTGTCAGCGCGTTATTTGCTCAACATTGTCCCGTACGCGTTCATGATCCATTCATACGATTGAGATTAAACGTTGGTGAGTTTGTTGTTTACACTCCTGCAAATGTTTCTGACTTAGTAAATCCATGTTACAATAGGTAGCGCACGATTAGATTCAACAAATGAGTGACGGCGCGTGAATCGTTAAAAAGAATCCTGTATGCGCTCATATAGCCTACCATTATCCGATTACGATGAAACTTTGATGAGTTGTTGAGCACGCTCCTACGAATGTTTCTGAGATAGTAAATCCATTTTAAAATAGTTTAGAGGCAGTTAACGGAAAATGAAAATCATATTGTGTATCCATAAGCACTTAAACAAACAAAGTTACAACGCCAACACTTCCTTTGATTGCCATTGCGACGCATGTCGGGTACAGATAGTATTACATAAAACTTTCGCTACGGTACTAATCACGATCTGAAGATGATCACGTGTTGAAATGGGTAATTCTAATTTTCCCCCTTTCTCAGTGAACGATATACTTTTTTTTTCAGGAGTAGTGTGTTATAAATACAGTTATAAATAACTTAACAAAAATCGTGTTGACCGACTGAAAAGTATAGATTGAGAGATTTTACAGGCAACACTGGAACAATGGCTTTAAATCTTCACATCTGTCTGTTAGGTAGTCAGCCCGAAGGCTGGTTGGATCCTCAAAAATACCGCCGTTACGTTATGTGAGTAGATACCCACAAAAACCCAAGGCAGCACTATTTTGAGGCGTTCTAGGCAAGAAGAAGAGTGAGGTAGTTTGCCATTGCTTTCCTCACTGAGTCAGAACAGTAGTCCTAACCCTATGAGTTGAACCTTTCACAGCATTCACAGGCACTGACTGTGCCCCGAATGCCATTACTAAGCACCACCCATACCTCAGCAGCTTCCATATAATCACAGCCATGAGTGAGACTGAGACATCGGTGAAAAGCCACCTTTTACTCTAGCCTGTGCCAACTGACAAATGCAAAAGTACTGTATTCATCAAGAGATGGCGAACATATCAGCCCTATAATGCATGCCTCTACAATACACTTTAAATTACACTTCGTTGGATGTTAGACATGACTGAAAATCCTCTAAAATTTGTAAGAAGAACGTGTTTGATTCTAATAAGATGGCCATATACTGTATTCTCCTGCCAACTCAAATCAACTCAGTGCCGGGTTCAAGAATTTATATTGACGACCTCATACATTGCCAAGGGAAATTTTAGTTTTTAGATCGTGTGTTGTACGAAGTATACAGGCCATATACATAGTTATTAGATGGAGAATTAGTATATCAGAAGTATTTTGGAGCCAAACCTGTGTTCTGTGACTTTGGTCGTTGTTACTCTGTCAATTGATCTAATACGAGAGACGCTTTGAATGATCTTGGAAATGGTATATCCGTCACTCCAGCCTGTGTTCATACGATCACATTTGTATTGTTACTTGTGAAACATGAGCCAATACTGGAAGTAGTGGATTGAACTCCCTCATTCGACAGGCATTTTAATTCGTCACCTTTCATCCATATGCTTTGTAAACTTGTACAACGCTTGACCTAATAACTGATAATGTCTGACTCAGCGGGAAGAGCAGCGTGAGCGGATGATGAATATACACACATCAAAAAAAGTTTTGCATCACCTCGGTTCCCAGATCTCCGGCATATAGACGTTGACTGTGTATATTGTATCCAAGATACAGTCCCTTTGACTGTTCATAGATGTCACTAAAACTGCTCAAAGATGTAAACAACCATGCATGAGCAGGGCCTATTAGACGGAGGGGGTACGACAGCCGATCAGTTCCAGTCATTCCACCAGGACGAAGGTACGCTGCTCATGTTGTCTGTAGTTCTACCATGCCTAGAAGGTCAATACCGCAGTTCGATCGCGTCCGCATTGTTACTTTGTGTCAAGAAGGGCTCTCAACAAGGGAAGTTTCCAGGCGTCTCAGAGTGAACCAAAGCGATGTTGTTCGGACATGGAGGAGGTACAGAGATACAGGAACTGTCGATGACAGGCCTCGCTCAGGCCGCCCAAGGGCTACTACTGTAGTGGATGACCGCTACTTACGGATTGCCGCTCGGAGGAACCCTGACAGCAATGCCACCATGTTGAATAATGCGTTTCGTTCAGCCACAGGACGTCGTGTTTCAACTCAAACTGTGCGCAATAGGCTGCATGATGCGCAACTTCACTCCCGACGTCCATGGCGAGGTCCAGCTTTGCAACCCCGACACCATGCAGCGCGGTACAGATGGGCCCAACAACATGCTGAATGGACCCCACGGAATTGGCATCACGTTCTCTTCACCGATGAGTGTCGCATATGCCTTCAACCAGACAATCGTCGGAGACGTGTTTGGAGGCACCCTGGTCAGGCTGAACGTCTTAGACACACTGTCCAGCGAGTGCAGCAAGGTGGTGGTTCCCTGATGTTTTGGGGTGGCATTATGTGGGGCCGACGTACGCCACTGGTGGTCATGGAAGGCTCCGAAACGGCTTTACGATACCTGAATGACATCCTCCGACCCATAGTGCAACCATATCGGCAGAATATTGGAGAGGCATTTGTCTTCATGGACGACAATTCTCGACCTCATCGTGCACATCTTGTGAATGCGTTCCTTCAAGATAACGACATCGCTCGACTACAGTGGCCAGCATGTTCGCCAGACATGAACCCTATCGAACATGCCTGGGATATGTTGAAAAGGGCTGTTTATGGACGTCTTGACCCACCAACCACTCTGAGAGATTTACGCCGAATTGTCGTTGAGGAGTGGGACAATTTGGACCAACAGTGTCTTGATGAACTTGTGGATAGTATGCCACGGCGAATACAGGCATGCATCAATGCAAGAGGACGTGCTACTGGGTATTAGAGGTAGTGGTGTGTACTGCAATCTGGACCACAAATGCTGAAAGTCTAGCTGTATGATGGTACAACATGCAATGTGTGGGTCTCATGAGCAATAAAACGAGCTGAAATGTTGTTTGTGTTGATCTCTATTCCCTTTGTATTTAACGGTTCCGGAACTCTTGGAACCGAGGTGATGCAAAACTTTTTTTGATGTGTGTAGAAATCTGGTGTTTGAATTCCAAATGGACTGCACACTTTATGAACCATTTATATTCAGAACATACAATGCTTATAAGAACTCCTTCCTAAATATATCTTCCAAATCAATTCCACAGATGGCGTTCAGTTTATAGCTTCTATCGTACATCGTTAAACTATGGTAACGTAGTAAAACTCAGCAATTCATCTAGGTTCGTGCTGTGTCTTGTGTGGGGCTTCGCCTAGGACACCAAGCTGGCTCATCAGCGGGCACGGCACGAACCTAGAAGAATTGCTGAGTTTTAATTCACTGGCCGTGAAAGCCAATATACCATCTTTATGGTACAGTAGTATTAATATTCAGCGTCGAGATGTACTATAATGTGTTAATGCACTGGAAATGTATGGTTAGGCATTTTTTTTGCTAAAGGTATACCCTAGATGAGTTCTGATTTTAAAATAACATTAACAAAGAACTACGATCGTCACCTTGCCGAAAATTCAGTATCTTTTTGCAGTATCTTTTGGTTTTGTCGTGAAATGGTTGCAATGTGGATTATTCAGTCTCGTGAACAAAAGGTGGGTTCGAATCCCACCTCCATTCATTCTCGAAGTTTTCCACTTTTACTCCAGTAAAATGCCGGGTTGCTATGGTAACCAACTCTTGGTCATGGCCACCTCCTTGCCGTCCCTTGTCTCAATTATAAGTACACTCACCGCAATAAAAAACAAGTAGTTCCGTGAAGAACTATACAGCCTATTTTCATATATCCTACTTATATTAATTGCCACTATTTAACATACACAATTTCAATTTGATTGCTGTAATAGATTCGTAGATATTGAGAACCGACTAAATAATTCGGATGGTCGCCATGTTGGATTTTATATATGTAGGTCCTAGAGTTATGTACTGTTACATGCAGATTATTGTGAACGTGTAGTATTCAAACTTCAATCGCATAATTAGGACACAAGAAAAAACAAGGAGATTTAAAAATTTTTCACAGCTGCCATCTTGAGGTTATGGAAACAATTGAAATAAATTAGAATCCAGTGGATTAACATTCGGATAAAGATTTACTGTACCAAGTTTCACTGCACGCGGATGGTTAAATTGCGAGAAACGTCCATGTGAATATTTATAATTCGCGTCACCGCCATGTTGGATTTGTGATCACCAGGTTATTTAAAGTCCTATAGGTGAACTTAAGTTCATAGCCCCTATGAACATTAAAAAATGCAGTTTGATTGCTAAAATAGATTCGTAGATATTCAGTATCGTCTAAATATTTCGGATGATCGCCATGTTGGATTGTTAAATGTATAGGCCATAGAGTCATGTACCATTAAAGGAAAATTATTGCGTAGGTTCATTATTCAAACTTTCACTTCGATCGCATGACTACATCACAAGAAATAAAAACTTAATTTTAAAATTCGCACTGCCGCCATCTTGAGGTTATGTAAACAATTGAACTAAATTAGATACTAGTGGATTACAATGTGTATAAATATTTCCTGAACCAGGTTTCAGTGCGCTTGGAACATTAAATCGCGAGTAAGGTCTATTTAAAATGTTCAAATTCGCTTGGCCGCCATGTTCGTTTTGTAGTTAACCGGTTTTTGAAAATCTTATAGATGGACTTCCAGTAGTGCCCTTTATCTCAGTACAAAATTTTAGGGAGATACCGCTAATAGTTTCAGAGATATAGAATGCCGGTGAAATATTTCGCACATCCGCCATCTTGTGGTTATGTAAACAATTGAACGAAGTTAGATGTCGGTGCATTACAATGTATATAAACATATACTGTACCAAGTTTCATTGCGTTTGATTGGTCAAATCGCGAGAAACGTCTATTTAAATGTCGCAAATTCGCTTGGCCGCCATGTTCGTTTTGTAGTTACCAGGTTTTCAAAAGTCACATAAGTGAACTTATAGTAGTTCCCTCTATCACCATAGATAATGTCAGGGTAATATCGGTAATAGTTTCGGAGATATTGAATGCTGGTGAAATATTTCGCACAGCCGCCATGTTGGATTGGTGAGTCGTAACAAAATTTGAAGGGCACGGTCGAGGTCACCGGGAATAGTGCTATGAACTTTCCGAGTTTCATTGAAATCGCTCCTGCCGTTTAGATTTTATTAGGGGGGGACACACACACGAATCACACACACACACACACACACACACGCACACACACACGGACAAAAGGTGATCTCATAAGCCTATTTTTTCAAAATTGAAAATAGGCTAATAAGACTCGATGTTCTAAAGGCCTGAAATGACAGAACCTAAGTATTTGTGAACTTCTAATTTAAAGTGGTAGTCCATACTAAAGCAGAGAAAAGGCATGCTGCCTGAGAATTTCAAGCACGCATTAATCTAGTCACTTTCTCGCGTTTCCTTTTTTCTCTTCGTGTGCGGGTGGGCAGATAACATCGGAGCCTACATAGTTCATACAGTCCTCACAGCGCACAGCTCAAATACCGTATAATAAGCATAATGTAATTTCGAGTGGTCTGACTGACGCGCTAAACAACGTCATCAAGTGACTGGGAATTATAGAAATGAAATGAAATCAGAGATTCTATTGTCGTAGTTGTATCGCTTTAGGACCAATGGTTTACCCATGATCAAACACCTGGCCCCGCGATGTATCTGAAGTTAAACAGAATTGGAAATGGTTAGAACTAAATTAGATGACCTGTTTTGGGAGACCATGTGTGGAAAGGAACTGGGTTTAATACCGCAAGTGAATACCGGTTCAGGAACACCTCTTCTTAAGACTTCTGTGGTCACAGAATACGTATTGAGATTTCAGATTCAAAGGATCTGGATTCGATTCCAGCTCTGCTAAGAAATGTAATTTTGGTCTGAGGGTTGGAATGGGGTACACTCAATCTCGTGCGGTAAGTTGGAGTAGAGAATGGTCCTAATCTCACCTAAGCTGTTCTGGAAGTGGATTTCTGTGGTTTCCCCAATTCTACTCCACGCAATTGCTGGGATGGTTGGTAACTTAATGCCACGGTCACCTCCTTCCAAAGGAACTGCGTTACATAGCTCAAGTCAAGATCTGATCAGGATTAATTAAAAATTAAAAATACACATACTATTGCAGCCATTACGATTACAGATTCACAGACAAATTTCACACACATACACACACACACACACACACAAGTACACGGTGAATCACGATCGTGATGTCGCAAACCCCTACATAATTCAACAAAAAGCCTCACCTCCCTAGAGGTTCAGACCAGCTTATTAAGTAGAAAACTGATTTTACTTCCTTCTATCACATTAGGGTTTGGAACACCATTGTGGTCCACGGTCGTCACCTTTCAATTTCGAGGCATATATCTCCTCCCTCCGCTTTAACTCCTTCGTTTTTCATTTTGACAAGACAAGAAGAAATACAGTTTGCAGATATATAATACATGGTTCTTAATCTCGCGGCCATAAGCCATGGAACATCCTTTTCTTCTTTACGTGTAATCTGAACCATCGGATGTGAAATTTTACCTAGAAGAATCCACATGCATTTATCGGAAATCTGAGCACATCCTCCTAGCTCTGGGTGGGAGAAGGCAGACACTGTGCCATCATGGCCCATATTTCTTGATGAATCGTGAAGTAAATACAGTAATATTATAGTAATTTATTTTTGATTCATTTAAGAGCGTTGCAACATCATCGTCCCATGCACTTGGGTGTGTGTAGAATGTCCGTTAACCTGTGTCATTGTGATGACAGTAGTAGTGTGTGTGTTTATAATTAAGGCTAGGAATCGAAAGAAGGTGGTTGTGGTCTTATGTTAGGAACCATTCCTTCATTTTCCTGGAGGGAAGTAGGAAACCACGGCAAATCACTTCTACAACAGCTGAGGTGGGAATCAAATCCATCTCTTCTCATGTATGCCCCGTTAAGGTGAAACTACAGTAGCATTACATTTCATGCTAATGCCGGGAATCAAACCAGGAGTCACAATACGTACCCAGAGACCACATAAAGTGGCAGCAATGTAAGAACAGATTTATAAATAATGCTTGTAAAGACATGCGATAGTATTTATAACAGAAATGGGTAGTAATTATGTCGAGCATGACAAGGGAAACATGGAGGAAAGAAGGGTACTTACACTATGAATTTTACGAATTTACACTATTTAATTCTCTCTGCAGGCAATGCAAGAAAGGTTAGCATTTCCCTGATAGGCACTCAAAGGACACTGTTCCACTTCATATTGAACAGTCTGTTTTGGAACTCCGCCGCTTCAGGGAGGAAATTTGCTCCTTACATGGGTTGTGATAGCACACTTAAGGAAGGTCACTTGTTTCCCAGTCCAACAATTTTACACAGTGAAATATTCCAACTCTCCGGAAGTCTCACTGTGGGCTTTTCTACCCCGCACATTCTGGTAATGTCGCCGTGCCTTGCCGTGAGAGACCGGTTCTTCCTTTCTCCATTTCCTCTGACGGACTGCATTATATATGAGTGCTCCCTCCTTAACTGTAGGGCCGTGATCATGCAGCGGGTTCATAGAAATTTGCTACGAGGCCATAGACTAATATATAAACGAAATATTTTACGGATTCTAACTGATTGATTGGAGTGACAGTAAGTTTCTTGCTTGCTAAGACCTAGGTTTGGGATTCAGATCCCTGTGCAGTTAGTTGGCATTTGAAGTTGCTTAATTGCAAGAAACCCACGTCAGTAGATTTTCTGATAATTCGGTTTAATCTCTCTGATGTTGAAGCCTCCGTGGCTTAGGCGGCAGCACGCCGGCCTCTCACCGCTGGGTCCGGGGTTCAAATCCCGGTCACTCCATGTGAGATCTGTGCTGGACAAAACGGAGGCAGACAGGTTTTTCTCCGGGTACTCCGGTTTTCCCTGTCAACATTTCATTCCAGCAACACTCTCCACTATCATTTCATTTCATGTCATTCATTTAATCATTGCCCCAGGGGAGTGCGTCAGGCCTTGGCAGCCGGCACAGTTCATATCCTCGCCGCTAGATGGGGGCTTCATTCATTCCATTCCTGACCCGGTCAGAGCCTGGAAGCAGGCTGTGGATTTTCATTTTCATTTTTTCTCTCTGATGTTAGTGTGCTTTTATTTGTGAATGAAACTCAGATAGGAAAGAAGGAGGTTGTGGCCATGAGATAGGTACCTTTCCGGCATTTACCAGGAGTAGAAAACGGAAACCCCATGAAACCTCCACCAGAAGGAATGGGAGTGGGGTTTCAACCCACCTTCGTTATTCAACTACCCTCAGGAGGTTGAATTAACCCCTTCTTAATACAGCCAGAAATCGACCCCCAGAACGCTTAGGACAGGAGTCTATATACCAGTTAACTCATTTGCCCCGTACATTCTACTTTTAAGTGTCTTGCTAGTACTAATGATTAACGGGAGGTCTAATAACTGAATTCCTAAGGGGTTTCCTTTAATGCAAGCAGGTTATGTCAGAATGTCAAGAAATAAAAACCAGACGACATGTCGCTACTTGTTCCTCAGTGTTCTAGTCTAATGCTTCCCATTGCTTTATGAAACCTCGAGCTTCGACGGCATTACGCCCAGCTTCTCCATATATTAGTATGGGAAGCAGCTACACTCTCCAGTCAACATATAAGCCCCGCCACGCGACTACGAGTGCCACAGGGATGTCCAGCTCTGCCAGCCGTCATGACTGTGTACCAGGATGTCGGGTTCGATTTCGGAGCTTTGCAGTTGAATATGGCGGCTGATTTTCCACACTTTGTCCTCTTATAGTATAACGATTGCGTCCACAAGATAGGTTTCGACCTATTTTACCTGATACTTCCTTTGTTAGGAACATGCAGCTAGCGGCCATCCATTTGTTACCTTTCGTACTCTGCCAGCATACAGTACAGTGTCTCCCCTGTGAAAGTCAGCTATTAGACATCCCATACAGCAGTATTGTATGCGGGACACTTATAGGTAGATAGTACGAGGCCAATGAGCCACCTTGTACAGTGAGTCCGGGAATGTTCTCCGCAGCGCCTACATGCGTCTGTGAGAGCTATCGACAGCAGTTACGTTGGTAGCACGGCTGCCGCTTGCATCATAACAAACAAACAAACAGTAAACTTTGTACTCACCACAGCCTTTCATAACAGATGCTGGAACCATTCACAGTACATCACTCTTTTTCCGTAATCGGTCTGTTTTAATTCATGAACCACGGTAACTTTATATGGGAACAACTGAAGCTTGTCTCTTACAGCTCTATGGGCTGTCGAATTAGAGATACCTTTTTGTTGAGCTAATTTTCGTCTTGATTTACTTGGACTACGCAGCATTATATCGGAGATTTCATCAAGTTTTTCGTCTGTTAAAAGCGTTACCGGGACATCGTGAACTGAGCTAGTCACACGAAATTTACTTATCAAATCCCGAACGGTATCATAGTTTGCACACTTTGAATTAAGAAACCGCGCCTGAAATCTTAATTTTACATTTTCTATAAACCGACCGCCTTCGCGAAAAACTTATTCCACCCCAAAAAAAAAAAAAAAAACCTCTCTCTTCAGTAGAAAACATTACCGCCTTTATACTGTTGCACTCTTCCAATAATCTATCTGAACGCTCGCTTACTGCAATACACACTGAAGACATGCAGGCTCGCTCGCTTATCGCAATACACACTGACAGCTCACACGCGGTAGCCCCCCTTTCAACGACACAGTGCAGCCAACTAAACTTATGACTCAACCATTCGCAGCTGCAAGTACCCACTGCGGAGAACATTCTCGGGTGCCCTGTATAAACCATGAACCAAAGAAGGCAGTAATCTCCATTTGTACTGCCTGTTGGTACAGTCTATTCATTTATTTCATGTAGAGATAAAACCGTTTTCCATGATCCTCATTATTCTATTTTCAATGAGAATAATAAACGATACGAGATATTTTGTTCGATCACGGCTGACCAATTGAGCATGGAAGCTTAAGTTATCAAATACTGTAAAGCCTCATTTATAATGATATTGTTATCCTGTAAAATCCTTTTACTCTCCCGCTATTTGCTGGTTCGATTCAAATTAACTGGTAAATTGGCATCACAATCAATCAATCGATCGTATGCAATACATACTGTAAACGGCCTTTCTTAAGTCCGTAGGCCTACAGTCTTGATGAATCAAGTCCGGAGTTCACAGGTTCGAATACGGGCGCTGATAGTGGCTGTCCTGAGTGTGCTCTTTCACGGGGTTGTGCACGCTTCTTCCAGGCAATAGCAGCGTTAATACCTTACTATCAAGTCCTGGGATACCTACCCCATGCCTGGATGGTTGGTCCTCAGTTTAGGGTTTGCGACAACGCAGTCATGTAGTCCCGTGTACTTGGGGTGCTTGAAGAATCTGTCGGATAACCGGTGTTAATTGTGATGGCTGTATTAGTGTGTGTTATCTGTTTTTAATTCAAGTAAGTACTGCAGACCTTCAATTTTCAAGTAGTTCCTACTTTTGCTACCAAACGCCACCGTCAACGACAACTAGTTCTCAACTTGGTTAATAGATGCCACCGTAGCCAGCTCCTGGCGATGAACGTAGGAAAATAAGAGCGATAGTCAAATGTAACCTATAATTTAGCTTCACACATGTGCAATTAGTGGAAGGTTCTTTTACATGCCATAAATCTATGACATGGGCTTTACTTTCCTCTCGAAGGAAGGCATCCTGAGGGATGTTTAATGATCTTAAAAAATCCGACGACTTCGGCCGGATTTGAACCCGCGACCTTGGGCATAGAGGCTCAGCATGCTACCAAGTACGCCACCGAAGCCGCCTACCCCCTCCTTGTCCCTAATACAGCTACATACACTACTACAGTTATCACATAAATACAGGTTATCAGACACGTTCAACACACAGCCAACTACACGGGGCTGATGAAAATGATGTAACAATCCCCTAAAATGAATTAACAACAAGGACAAGATATGTTTAAAATAATAGAATTATTCGTGATTTAAAAACGTAAATTATACGAGGAGTGTTCAGAAACTAAGTTATTGTTGTTTTAAGGGGCGGAACTACGAGGTCATCTGCCCCGTCAGAAACTAAGGTTACGAAGCCTGCAGTGAAACGTGTACATTTTATTTCATACAACCAATACAGCCCACTGTGGCCACGGTGGCCGAGAGCGCTAACGCGCTACCTCGTGCCTCGCTGGCATCGGGAGAGCGTGGGTTCAAATCCCACCTCGGCCGTCCTGAAAAGTGTTTGCATGGTTTCTCATTTTCACCACCAGGCAAATGCCGGGATGGTTCCTTTCAATAGGTCCACGGCCGATTTCGTTCCAATATCCCTTCCATGACAGGTCCTGAAAAGAAAAGTACATGGCTATTGGCTGCATTAATATAATTATTAGGTTAATTTTCGGCACAGTCTCCATATCTTGTCGCTTAGTGGGATGGATATTCCCTCATGGCAAAAATCTTGTCCTTGCGTGTTCAACCACGCTGTCGCAAAGTGTTTTAACTCCTCGTCGGAAGCGAATCATCGTCCTCCTTGGTGCTTCTTCAAGTGAGGAAACATGTGAAAATCACTTGGAGCGAGGTCTGGATTGTAGGGAGGGTAGTCCACGATGTCCCTGCGAAACAGCTTCAACAGCGAGGTGGTCTTCTTGGCTGTATGAGGTCGTGCGTTGTCATGAAAGGAGATGAAGCCATCAGTGAGAAGCTCTGACTGCGGTTATATGTTTCACCCACAAAAATCGAATAACTGAGCGGACCTTTCCACGAAATCTGTTTTCCAAACGAGTCACAATTAGGTGTTTACCTACAACTAGCGCTGTAGGTGGCAGGTGGCTAAAACTCTGCACGCTCACCAACTGCATATATTAGAAATACCCACACTACTCATTCCTTTATAACAGACGAAACTCCAGGAATACCGGCCTAGTAACCTAGGTTTATGATCACTCGTCGTTTGTTTACATTGTACAAATACTGGTTGATTGATGTCCGAGTCAACTACTATATTTTGAATGTACGTCACATTTAAACATCCTTAATTGATATATTACTATCACTCAATTCGATTTAACATTTGTTGATATAGGAGGCGGGTGAGTAGCTCGACTAAGCTATTTTTGTTTGCAGATAATCAACACAAACATGAAACACTTACTAGCACCAGATCAAACCTTCCACAAATGGTTGTGGGAGACCCGAATCAATGCATGAAATGAAAATTAAATAATATTAAAGTAAATAAATTGATGTAGAATAAAGCTTGTTTTAATGAATATAATTTTTAATACATTCATAGAAAACATTTAATTTATTCCGTACGTAGGGCTAATCATGTCTTTATTAGGAAAGAGTCGCATTGGTAAACCTATCACACGAACGTTATTGGTTTTATGATATTTTTAACTATTGTGGCTTTTAGAGACACCGGAGCGCCGGAATGTCACCCCGAAGGGGATCTTTAACGAGCCAGTAAATCTACTGAGGCAGCTTCCTTGCATTTGCGCAACCTCAAATATGAACTGACTGCGACAGAACTCAATCCTGCAACCTTGGGGATTTACAAACCTGTACGCGCGACAGGTAAAATTATTAAACGAAGCCATCCACAGTACTGTACGTACAGGTCATAGAGGTCCTTGGAGCAGTGATTTATATAGGCTTCTACCCTCCGTGACAGTGGCACTATATGAGATGGAGTTGTCAACTTCATGCCCTACCAACTTTGCTCCTAGGAATTTACTCTGGTCATTTTGTTTAGTTTGGCTTTATGTGGCTTCGTGGTGTGTGTGCAATTTTGTTTAATAGCCTGCTTTACTGTGATACGTGAATTAGTGTGTGTATTTGTAATTAAGGTGAAAATTCTAATGGAGGCAGCTGTGGCCATCCCGGTATTTGCCTGGAGTAGAAGTGGGAAACCATGAAAATCCACTTCCATTATGGCTGAGGTGAGAATCAAACCCACCACCTCTTTTCAGTTTTGCCTCGCGAGACTGAAAGTACCCCGTTCCAGCCTTCAGACCAGAATTAAATTTCTTGTCAAAGCCGATAATTGGAACTGGATCTCAGAGGTGACAGCCAAGAATGCTAGCCGTTACACCACGATGGGGACTTATTTTTGTTGCAGGCTGAGTAAACTCTAGGACCACTTCCCTTTCTGAAAGTGGCAGTTTTGTTTCCATTACTTAGGTGTGAATCGAATCCACTGCCTTTCATTTAGAAGGTCAGTGTCTATCGACTTGGCTATACAACCCCTAAAATGCCTTAGTACGAAGATTAATTCCGTTCATGTGCATTGATAACGTTCTTCTAAGCTATACATATTGAGAATCCTATCAACGGCAAACTGAAGAAAATCTTAATAAGTAAATTAAGTTTTACAGACCGGCTAAGGTGGCCGAACGCGCTAGCTGGCATCACGAGAGCATGGGTTTGAATCCCACTTCGGCCGTCCTGAAAATCGAGTGTTTCCTTTCAACAGGTCCACGACCGACTTCCTTCCAAACTCCCATGTCTGACCTTTCCTTAATTAGACCCAAGTTAGCGCTCGCCTGGGCGATCAGCCTGACTCAATCCCCAGTTGTATCATCTGTGAAAGTGTGTTCAGCTCCAAGACACCGTCCATGGGACGGTAGACGAATGATCCCTCGTAGAGACCGTGGGTGAAACCGAGCTGAGAGGATAAGCGATAAAAATAAGTTTCCAATGTGAACATGTGAACAGTGTCCAAATGAGGTGTCTAATTACCATAAAGAGTGTGGGTTCAGTATAACTACGCAGCCGAAAACATACGATTCTCTAAGTGAGGAAATGCTTAAAACCGAACTGGACCTCAGGAATTTACAGTGAAGTGTACTAGCCTTTGCTCCCCGAGTTGATCCTGGAAGGTAGCATAAAGCAAGTTATTAGTAATAGAGATCCGATGAAAAGGGTAAAAGAGAAATTGTTAACCTCTCTCTTGTATCATTTATGTGAATTTCTTTTACTGTTCACTTGCTAATATACAAGACTGTGGTTGAGATTGAGATAAAGTATGTAGGCCAGTTAGAAATGTAACTGACCTTATTTCTAATATGTAGATTAAGGCTTTCACGGCCCGAATTACTATTACAATTATTCATGTTTTTTGGGGCTGTTGTCGTGTGAAAATTAAATTTCAATACCAGACGACTCGAAGGAACCTCGCCTCCTTTTCCAATGGAATTAAAACAATGAGACTTACTTTAATTCCATTGAAAAAGGAGGCAAGGTTCTTTCGAAACGTATGGTATTAACATTTTCTTTTCACACGGCAATAGCCCCCCCCCCCAAAAAAAAACATGAATAATTTTAATAGTGACCTTATTTCTTCTGCGAAAACCGGATGGAATTGAATCAAGAACGGTTGCATGAGCTTATCTTGAACCATCGTGCGCACACGTAAATATTTTCCCGCCTGTCGATAGCGTCTGTTGCCGGCAAGCAGCATTTGAGTGGGGGCAGTGTGTAGTGCTCTCGTTGGTTCTTCATTGCGAGGACTGGGAATTGGTTTCCGGGTCGAACCCGTACATCCAGGACTCGTCATCAGTGATTATGGTGTTCATCAATTCGGGGTCACTGTTTGTGCAGTCCAGCATTTCCTGTGGGACTTCAACACGAAATTGCTTTTGCTCCGCAGTCAGTGGCTTCGGCACGATGTGACTACATCGGTATGTAACGACACACTGAAACCACACACAGCTGACCAATATGGCGCCAATCAAGCCACACCGTCAAAGAAACGAACATAAACGCCCTCACTGCATCTGTGACCAGGCCCGACGGGAGGGAGGGGCAAACGGGGCTGCAGCCCTGGGGCCCGCGAAAGTAGAGAACCCCAGAGTAGACAATTTTACCCAATTTTACGTATTAGCCAACAAATTTGACATTTTATTATATTCAATGTATCTGAATCAATTGAATGTGCTACAAAATACTATAATGAGAACATGTAAATAACCATTAACTTAATATCTTTGCGGCCAGAGAAATAGTAAAGATTCCACTGTTTGAAGGGAGGAAAGTTTCTAAATAACATTTCAACTTGATCTAATAGCCGCTAAGCTACATTTATGAACATTCGAAAGTTCGAATTTCGGGACATAAGATTGTGAAAGGCGTTGAACGTCTTCTTGTGATGAGAGAGAGAGTACAATGTATGATCAGATACAACTGAAACGGCAAATTTACAATGAACAAAATTAGTTCGTTCCAAAAATGAAAGTATATTAAAAAAATCAACGTTTTTTAATAGGCTTTAAAAATAAGAAAGCAAATTTTATATTTACACGATGTCACGGTGACGAAACAATATGGAGGGGACCCGTAAGTCTTAGCGCTAGGGCCCGTACTCTCTTTCCACGCCCCTGTCTGTGACGTCATCGACTACAATATTTCCCGTAAACAAGTGCGCATCGCGGTATACCATACTTGAACCGATACATCTCTTATGCAGTCTGCGCCAGCCTATCATAGTTCCATATACTGTAGCCTATATGACATACACTGGTTGTACATTAGACGACCCAACACAGCAGTTAAAAGCCTTAATTTCTATCATGCCGGTAGAGATTGTACAACTCTTGGAATTTTAAATCACAATAAAACCGATACTCAATAAATCTGTCGAAGCCAGGCATTTTCCATCCGGCACTCGTAAATATTAGGGACCATGTTGGGATCAAACCCACTACAGTATTATTATGAGCTGAAGTGTGTATTTAAACTGACTGAACCAAACAGACCGACTCGTCTTTGTGTGAAATTAAATGTCAAGTATAGTATGTGAAACAACCACCAGACAGGATGCGCTGATATGCTCACCATATCCACACTGAGAATTTGTAGGCTATAATAATTAATTGTAGATTAAACGCTCTTCCTGAGTCACCCCTCAAATTATCTAGGATGCTCGAATGTAACATGTCTGTCCAGAATTTGAGATACGTCATTCTACCACTAAATTCACTCCACAGCACCTGTAAGTCTTAACTCTCAAGTGTGTATTCTTGTTACGAGTCGTGTTGGTGCAATGGACAAAAGCTGCTTGCCCCTCACCAAGTTGGAATGGGTGAAATGCCAAGTCCGATGGTTAAGATTCCACGCGAAAATATGGCCTAGTCTCTTCTGATCGCAAGATTAATGTTCACACAAAACTACTTGAATTTAAAAAAAATCAAATAATGTTCTTTATTTGAGGAACGAAGGACATCAGCGCCATTTACATGAATGTGTAATGACGTAGTCTGATGGGCTATATTTGCTGACCGCAATACTGTACGTGTATTTGTAAATGATGTGGCTTAGAATTGAGACATGTGCTATTTGGACTTCAAATAAATCATGATATTTAGCTAGAATGAGAATGTGGTTAAGTCTGGAGAATACCTGGCTACAATGTTGCTAGTCGAAGAACGTGCCATCCAGCACGACCCATACACGCCCATCTTTAAAAATAAAAAGCAAGTTATCAGAAATTACGGCAAGTTTAACTACGAATCTTTTGCGACATTGGAGCTGAAATTAAATATAGGTCTATCGATGAAGTTCATTGCAAACACCTGTAGTGCAATGCGATGCCTGGTTTTTGAGAAATCCTTGGTACTGTGCTGGAGGCCTGTCTTAGTTGGGGGCGTGGTGGCTCAGCGGTCTAACTGTATGCTTCTCACCAAGGCGGTCCGGGTTCGATTCCCAGGATGTGAGATTTTCGAAGTGAAATGCCCATGTCCTGTGGTTCGGATTCCACGTAAAAAGGAGGTCCCGTAGCTCATGATCTACAGATTAACGGTCACGTTAAACTACAAGCTTCCTTCCTTCTTTTTCTTTTGACTTAGTAGACGGGATTCGAACCTGCGATCACCGGACTAGCTGGAGCTGCCCGTGCGATGTGGTACACGGTATGACGAGCAGGCTACAACGTGAGGTGGAATACGCTATAGGCTTAGTAAAAGATCAAATTTTATCGTTTATAAATTTGCACTAACCTCATAAACAATGCCCCTTCCACAAATTGGATATGCCTGTTAACAAAGTATCACATGTTAGGAGTGCTCCGATTCATCCTCAACCCATCTCAGTCCACCGTTGAAATTTGAATTATGACGTCAGTGGGAAATGCAACAGGAAATCATAACGCATAGGAGTTGCAACCACAATAGCAAACACTAAAACATTGAATAGTAATATTTTCTTCAATAGTGTGAACTTTCTCATAGAAAGTGTTCTGTGAAGGTGAAAAGTACTCAATTTTACGCTCTCCGGTGAGTGAGCAAGAACTTGCGTGTATTCCGGTGTTGGCTCCCTTGATGTGGGCTGCAGGTATACAAATGAAGGTCACCGAGGGAAAGGGTTATACTTTTTATATTTCCCTACTAAAGAAGGAGAAAAACAACACAGAACAGAATTCATTATAAAGGCGGACGGCAGCAAACATTAGCTTGTACATGGCTAGCATTTAAAAATGTTAAAACATACAATTAACACGTATCCGGATAAAAGTGACTAACAAAATCCTACCACAGTTTTATGACACAGAAATCATGGGATTATAATACCGACTACAAGGAGATCCGATAAGCCCGATGCTATTCAATATCATGACAGCAGATATTACAAAGATCATTACGGATAGCTCAGTAACTCTCATACTTTATGCAGAAGATATGGTAATAGGCTCAGAAGATAAGGAAGAGCTACAAAAGGTGCTAAACTTCCTCTCCGCATGGGCTTTGGAAAATGACTTACAAATAAATCACGACAAAACTAAACAAGTGATTTTCAGAAGAGGGGGAAAATTCTCCCCAAAGGATACACTGGCCCTTCAAGATAATCACCTAGAGGTAGTTTCAAAATTCAAATATCTTGGAGTTACTCTCCAAACAACACTGACATCATTCAGCATTCATGTGAAAGAGAGAGCAACAGCAGCGGTAAAAGCAATTTCCAACATTCAGCAGCCCCAAAAATCTCTCGGTAAAAACGGCTATGACATTATTTAAAACGGCCATAGCACCAATAGCGACTTACGGAATCCACATAATTTGGGACAAACTAAAATAAAACGACCTATTAAAAATAGAGAAAGTCAAAGCCCGCTATATGAAAAGAGTCTTGGGTATCGGGAAGACAGCGCTGTCCAGACTGACTTACGTCTTCACAAAAGAAATGTTCTTCATAGAATACATTAGACTGCAGATGCTACTGCCGCGCACCGAGGCCTATGAGAATGCCCTTCAAATCCTCAAAGAAAACGCTATCTGGGATGATTTCTACTCAACTGACGCCATAATGACCGAGGAATGGAAACAGGCAAACTATGAACTCCGGCACATAATGACACGATACGCTACACATGGCTTTCACTACAAGTTCTGCCAAAACAAGCGATTCCACCAACCAACTGAAGAATGTGTGTGTGATCTATGCAGCGAATGTTGTTCTCGATATCATGCACAAAATTGCCGACAAAGACATATATGAATAACCCAATTGGGATTGGAATAATGTACAGTAAGTTACTCACTTTTGTATTTTGCACATTGTGAGCTGTTTCAATAATAATAAGACCGACTTTCCAGAAAGAAGACATATAAAACACGTACCAAGTAATTAAGAGGTCTATTGTCCTATTTAAAAGCGATAATTAACTAATACATGAATATTTTCCAGGAGTGTGGGTTGGTTTTTTAGTTTTGGCACCTTAGTTATAACTGGATTAATAACTCACTTAGATGGTTCCAAGTTTCACAGGCCCTCGATGTAGTCCCCACCGTTGCGTACAACGTTTTCCCAGCGATGCGGAAATCGTTGGATCCCGTTGGCACTGCCCAATCTATTGATGGTACGAAGTGAGGGCTCGGCAGCCTGCTTAACGTCTTCAATGGTACGGAAGCGCTGCCATACTGTTCCCCGAGCGCAAACCGTTAATGCGGCGTACTATTGTTCGTTTGTGCAAGACCATCACCGAGGAGCTCTGAGAAGGAAACGGCGCCACCACATGGTTACACCGCCCATCGTTCTGCATGGCAATGCTAGGGCACACACAGCAGGCGTTGTGTCGGCATTGTTGGATCGCTGGGGCTGGATGGTCCCCCGAGGATGAAGATGACAATGCGCGGGGAGCAGGTTGCCGAGCGCTCTCTTCGTACCATCAATAGATTGGGCAGTGCCAACGGGATCCAACGACTTCCACATCGCTGGGAACACGTTGTACGCAACGGTGGGGATAACATCGAGGGCCTGTGAAACTTGGAACCATCTAAGTGAGATATTAATCCAATTATAACTAAGGTGCCAAAAATAAAGAAAACAACCCATGTATTTATATATTTAGGCTATATGTTGTCCCCGCACATTCATTGGGCACAATTGTGTTGACCGACTGAAGAGCTACAAATAACAGTTAATACTTTACTGTATGAAGTAGCAAAAGTTCTATTTGATCTACTTCATGAACTTGAGTATATTAATGTTCTGTCCGTATGAGTACATGCGTTCTTACAGCCACTTATTGAACTCTCTTATTCCAGTGATAACTCGTACAAACCTTCAGCTTTTGATAATGATGGTTTATCCCTTAAACAAGCGGTTTCGGTGGCGTAGTTGGTAGCTGCTGTGCCCAAGATCGCGGGTTCCAACCCGGCCAAAGCCGTCGGATTTTTTAAGAGCGATAAAATCCTTCAGTATGCTTCCTTCGGAGGGGAAGTAAAGCCGGCAGTCCCCTGTCATAGATATATGGCATGTAAAAGATTCTTCCACTAACTAAACTTGTGTGAAGCTAAATTTAGTTGAAGCGCTCCATCAAAGTTCCAACGTTCACCACTAAGTGTCAGTTATATCTGGTAGCGAAAGTTGGAACTACTTGAAATTGAACGGAACTTGTAGCTCACCCCATGGGTGATCGCTTGAAGCAGCTTCAGCACTAAAGGTCATACACTAAATTAAATAAATAAATCCCTGAAACAGTTCTAACATGTGCAAAGATAATCATGTTATTTTTGTTTTACGTCCCTTTGAACATCTGCGGCTTTTAGAGACGCCGGGGTGCGGGAATTTTGGCCCGAAGATGATTTTTAACGTGCCAGTAAATCTACAGACACGGCTCCCTCGCATTTACACACTCTCAAATGCCAGCTGACTGCGCCAGGATTCGTTGCTCCAACCTTGGGAACAGCAAGCGATATGCAAAGATATGTATGCAGGTCGGGCGCTGTGGCTTTCAGGGTATTGTTAAAATATACATTTGTAGAGTCTTCCTAACGGTAAAAAAAATCCCAACTCTCTCAAATCTAATCGCGTTTCCATGTTTAATAATGCTATTAGATAGTTCAAAACAGGCGATGTCTACCTGGTGCTCTTTAAATGAAATTTGGTGCTCTTGTCATAAGAGCCAAAACGTGCTCTCGAGCACAAGCTCTCCTGAGATCCATTCTTCAATTCAAATTTTGTTTCACGAACCGTAATAATAGTGGTTTCATTATACTGTAAGTTATTACAGTCAGAAAGTTGTTCATATCATGAAATACACACATCAAAAAAAGTTTTGCATCACCTCGGTTCCAAGAGTTCCGGAACCGTTAAATACAAAGGGAATAGAGATCAACACAAACAACATTTCAGCTCGTTTTATTGCTCATGAGACCCACACATTGCATGTTGTACCATCATACAGCTAGACTTTCAGCATTTGTGGTCCAGATTGCAGTACACACCACTACCTCTAATACCCAGTAGCACGTCCTCTTGCATTGATGCATGCCTGTATTCGCCGTGGCATACTATCCACAAGTTCATCAAGACACTGTTGGTCCAAATTGTCCCACTCCTCAACGACAATTCGGCGTAAATCTCTCAGAGTGGTTGGTGGGTCAAGACGTCCATAAACAGCCCTTTTCAACATATCCCAGGCATGTTCGATAGGGTTCATGTCTGGCGAACATGCTGGCCACTGTAGTCGAGCGATGTCGTTATCTTGAAGGAACGCATTCACAAGATGTGCACGATGAGGTCGAGAATTGTCGCCCATGAAGACAAATGCCTCTCCAATATTCTGCCGATATGGTTGCACTATGGGTCGGAGGATGTCATTCAGGTATCGTAAAGCCGTTTCGGAGCCTTCCATGACCACCAGTGGCGTACGTCGGCCCACATAATGCCACCCCAAAATATCAGGGAACCACCACCTTGCTGCACTCGCTGGACAGTGTGTCTAAGACGTTCAGCCTGACCAGGGTGCCTCCAAACACGTCTCCGACGATTGTCTGGTTGAAGGCATATGCGACACTCATCGGTGAAGAGAACGTGATGCCAATTCCGTGGGGTCCATTCAGCATGTTGTTGGGCCCATCTGTACCGCGCTGCATGGTGTCGGGGTTGCAAAGCTGGACCTCGCCATGGACGTCGGGAGTGAAGTTGCGCATCATGCAGCCTATTGCGCACAGTTTGAGTTGAAACACGACGTCCTGTGGCTGAACGAAACGCATTATTCAACATGGTGGCATTGCTGTCAGGGTTCCTCCGAGCGGCAATCCGTAAGTAGCGGTCATCCACTACAGTAGTAGCCCTTGGGCGGCCTGAGCGAGGCCTGTCATCGACAGTTCCTGTATCTCTGTACCTCCTCCATGTCCGAACAACATCGCTTTGGTTCACTCTGAGACGCCTGGAAACTTCCCTTGTTGAGAGCCCTTCTTGACACAAAGTAACAATGCGGACGCGATCGAACTGCGGTATTGACCTTCTAGGCATGGTAGAACTACAGACAACATGAGCAGCGTACCTTCGTCCTGGTGGAATGACTGGAACTGATCGGCTGTCGTACCCCCTCCGTCTAATAGGCCCTGCTCATGCATGGTTGTTTACATCTTTGAGCAGTTTTAGTGACATCTATGAACAGTCAAAGGGACTGTATCTTGGATACAATATACACAGTCAACGTCTATATGCCGGAGATCTGGGAACCGAGGTGATGCAAAACTTTTTTTGATGTGTGTAGTACTTTTAATCTACAGTAAGAGCCTCCGTGGCTTAGGCGGCAACACACTGGCCTCTCACCGCTGGGTCCGTGGTTCAACTCCCGGTCACTCCATGTGAGATTTGTGCTGGACAAAGCGGAGGCAGACAGGGTTTTCTCCGGGTACTCCGGTTTTCCCTGTCATAATTTCATTCCAGCGACACTCCCCACTATCATTTCTTTTCATCTGTCATTCATTTAGTCATTGTCCCAGGGGAGTGCGACAGGCTTCGGCAGCCAGCACAGTTCATTTCCTCGCCGCTAGATGGGGGCTTCATTCATTCCATTCCCTGACCCAGTCGGTAGACTGGAAGAAGGCTGTGGATTTTGATTTTCATTTTCAATCTACAGAAAAAAAATAGTTGGACATCTCTGATTTATGAGTAACACGAAAGATGCTGATTGAAATTAACTGTCCACACGTAAATATAACTTCTCTGATTTATGAGTAACACGAAAGATGCTGATTGAAATTAACTGTCCACACGTAAATATAACTTATCTGCACGAGTCTTGCAAGCAGTTGAACCATGCCTGGTGAGCACTGAATCCCTAGCTCTTTCAGCACTTCTGAGGGAGAGAGAGATGCTTGTTTCATTATTAAAATACAGTATACATACCAAAGAAAGTTTTGTATATATTTACCACATTGAGTGGCGGTGTTACAAGACTTCCTCAAAGAGTTCACTATTGCAAGAATTGAATGGCCTGCAATGTGGCCGGACATGAACTGTATTGAACATGTCTGGGATATGCTGAATTTCCCTATTGCTCAGCGTCCACGCCCTCCCATAACCCACCAAGAGTTGAAGAGTGGGATGACCTGCTTCAAGCTTCTTGTTGTTTGTAGTCTGTATTAGAGCCTTGGAACACCTTGGCTATTAACCACATGCATTTGGGTGTGTGTTCAATTCATTTGATATCCTGTGTTCCTGCGGTGACTGCAGTGTTACTATAATTATTAGGGCCTCGAATTGGGTAGGTGCTCCGGGACTTGAAATAAAGTCGGGTGCCTATCGAAAAGCAAACAAGAAACTTCCGAGGTAGTCAATAAGCTCACCAAGCAATATGAATGCCCATGTTCCGTGCCCACTACGGATACCGAGCAACTATTGTGAAATCCAATCAACGCATACTGCACGTCGGATTACTACAGAAAGGCAAAGTACTGTGAAATTCAATGGAAAGAACCATATTCCATCAACGAAATCTGTATTAATTAATTTCTGCGAGCACGCTTCTTTAACCGCATTACTCGTGTCTCGTTTCGGATTTTAATATTCATGCAGAAAAAACACGAAAGTCAAGTCGAAACATGGTCATTATATCCACATTCCGTATGAGAGGTCTATTAACTAATCTGATCAGAGGCTGGACGGATGCTCAAAACTTCCCTACGTAGGTTATGTGGGTTAAAACCCACTAAAACCCAAGGCAACAGTATATTATTGAGGCGTGCTAGGCAAGTGAGGAGTATAGTAATTGGTCATTGCTTTGCACACATTTGAATGGAATTGACTGACCATTTCATAACTCCACACTCTTTCTTCGATGATGGCTCCGAACTCCCCCTTCTTCTTCATCTTCTTCTCCTTCTTCTTCTCCGCTCTTCCGTCTTCAGCTCCTTCAATTGAATGTTATTTTGTATGGCACCCTGCTTGTGACCGTAATATACGTCATAAACTGCACATTCATGAAGTCCTCTAAGAACTTTCATAGCAGGCGTCGAGATTTGTGGATTCGGAAACCTACGACGTCATATTCCTGGATAAGGCAAGTGAAGAGTAGTAATATTGTTGATGTGTAACATCTTTCCGCTCGGTTGCTGGATAGTTTTGTGGGAGTGATTTTGAAAATTGGGAACGAAAGTGAATCGGGCGGAAGTGGATCGAACGGAAGTGAATCGGACGGAAGTGAAGACGCACTGCCAGAAAAATGGGACGGAAGTGAATCGGGCGGAAGTGGATCGAACGGAAGTGGATCGGACGGAAGTGAAGACGCACTGCCAGCTGGATGTACAATTGAAAATGTGTGTATTGGAAACAAGTCAGTGTGTGCTCTGTAGCGCGAGAATATTATGGCAATACAGTAGGCAGTGCATTTAGCAGGCACTGGTTTGACGAGCACAGTGGCAAATGTTTCACCGACTTTCATTTGTCATTGAGCGGTTTATGAAGTTTCACGTTCAAGGTTGAATATCACATGGGGGTAGGACAAAGACGACAAATGCCATTTAAGTAAGCGGCATTATTGTCAAGCTGTGGGTGAGTAGTCAAATATTAAATGCATAACAGAATGTTGTTATATGAGTGGAATAAAAGCTGTATTTTCATCGTATGTGAGACTAGGTCATTTCATGATTGTAGGAAGCCATGTTTTGATTGTTTACGACGAACTGTATGCGAGTCTTGAGTATAATGAATGTTATAGTTACTGAGGAATGTGCTCACAGTAGTTGAGAGTACTGTCGACGTTGTGTGTCACTTTGTTAATATGAATTATTAATGTAAAAGGAAGGAAGCTTGTAGTTTTGCGTGTCCATTAATCTCACGATCATGATCCACGGTACCACCCTTTTACGTGGAATGCGAACCACAGGACATGGCATTTCAATTCGAAAATCTCACATGTATTGACCGGAAATCAAACCCGGTCTACCATGGTGAGAGACTAACAGCTTGACCGCTGCGCCACAAATGTGACAGTAGCATATCTCCAATTCAATCTATACATTCATCATAGTACCAGTATGAAAATGGAGCGTAAATTAACATTTTAAGAATGTCCAAGCGGTGTAGTATACGAGTAGGATAACATGTCAGATGTTACACATCATATGCGACTACAGTAAGGCTCGTATCTTTTTTTTAGCCTATTTTCAATTTTGAAAAAATAGCCTTATGAGATCACCTTTTGTCCGTGTGTGTGTGTGCGTGTGTGTGTGTATGAGGAGTGTGTGTGTGTGTGGGTCCCCCTAATCAATTCTAAACGGCAGGAGCGACGACCCCGACCGTGCCCTTCAAATTTTGTTACGTCTCACCAATCCAACATGGCGGCTGTGCGAAATATTTCACCAGCATTCAATATCTGCGAAACTATTCCCGATATCACCCTGGAATTTTTTACGGTGAACTACTAGAAGTTCACCTATGTGACATTCGAAAAACTGGTAACTACAAAACCAACATGGCAACCACGCGAATTTCCGACTTTTAAATAGACGTTTCTCGTGATTTAACCAACCAAACGCAATAAAACTTGGTACAGTATATGTTTATACACATTGTAATGTACCGACATCTAACTTGGTTCAATTGTTTACATAAGCACAAGATGGCGGATGTGCGAAATATTTCACCGGCATTCTATATCTCTGAAACTATTAGCGGTATCACCCTGAAATTTTTTACGGAGATAAAGGACACTACTGGAAGGTCATCTATAAGACTTTCAAAAACCGGTTAACTACAAAACAAACATGGCGGCCAAGCGAATTTGAAAATTTTAAATAGACCTTTCTCGCGATTTAATGTTCCTACCGCAATGAAATCTGGTACAGGAAATGTTTTTACACATTATAATACACTGGTATCTAATTTAGTTCAATTGTTTACATAACCTCTAGATGGCGGCTTTGCTATTTTTAAAAACAAGTTTTTATTTCTTGTGTCGTAATCATGCGATCGATGTGAAAGTTTGAATAAAGAACCTACGCAATAATTTTCCTTTAATGGCACATGACTCTATGGCCTATACATTTAACAATCCAACATGACGACCATCCGAAATATTTAGTCGGCTCTGAATATCTACGAATCTATTATAGCAATCCAACTGATTTTTTAATGTTCATAGGGGCTATGGACTTATGTTCACTTATAGGACTTTATAACCTGGTGATCACAAATCCAACATGGCGGCGACGCGAAGTATAAATATTCACATGGACGTTTTTAGCAATTAAACCATCCGAGTGCAGTGAAACTTGGTACAGTAAATCCTTATACGAATGTTAATCCACTGGCATCTAATTTATTTCAATTGTTTCCATAACCACAAGATGGCAGCTGTGCGAAATTTTAAAATCTCCTTGTTACTTTTTGTGGCCTAATCATGCGATTGAAATTTGAATGCTACACGTACACAATTATCTTCATGTAACAGTACATTACTCTAGGACCTACATATATAAAATCCAACATGTCGACCATCCGAAATATTTAGTCGGTTCTCAATACCTACGAATCTATTACAGCAATCAAACTGAAATTTTGTATGTAGATAGAGGCAATTAACATAAGTAGGATATATGAAAATAGGCTGTATAGTTCTTCACGGAACTACATGTTTTTATTGTAGCCAAATTGCCAAAAAAAGAAAGGTTACACTAAAATTGCACCCCTGTGCCTTGGTTTGGTTTGCATGATTTTTAGCCTATTTTCATTTTATGAAAAATAGGCTTATGAGATCACCTTTCGTCCGTGTGTGTGTGTGTGTGATTCGTGTGTGTGTGGCTGGAGCTATTTCAGTGAAACTCGGTAAGATCATAGCACCACTGGCCGACCCCGATCGTGCCCTTCAAATTTTATTGTGTCTCAACAATCCAAAATGGCGGTTGTGCAAAATATTTCACCAGCATTCAGTATCTCCGAAACTATTACATATATCACCCTGAAAATTTGTACGATGATAAAGGGCACTATTAGAAGTTCACCTATGAGACTTTCAAAAACCTGATAACTACAAAAACCAACATGGCGGCCAAGCGAATTTGAGACTTTTAAATAGACTTTTCTCGTGATTTAACCATCCGAACGTAATGAAGCTTGGTACAGCAAATGTTTATACGCATTGTAATGCACTGGCGTCTAATTTAGTTCAGTTGTATACATAACCTCAAAATAGCGGCTGTGCGAAATATTTCACTGGCATTCTATATCTCCGAAACTATTACAGATATCACCGTAAAATTTTGTACGGTGATAAAAGGCACTGCTACAAGTTTATCTACGTAATTTTCAAAAACCTGTAGAGTACAAAACGAACATGGTGGCCAAGCGAATATGAAACATTTTAATAGACTTTTCTCTTGATTTAACCATCTAAACGCAGTGAAATGTGGTACAGTAAATGATTATCTAAATTGTAATGCACTGGCATCTACTTTGGATCAATTGTTTACATAACCTCAAGAAGGAGGGTGTGCGAATTTTAAAATGAGTTTTTATTTCTTGTGTCGTAATCATGCGATCGAAGTGAACGTTTGAATAATTAAGCTACGCAATAATTTTCCTTTAATGGTAGATAACTCTATGGCCTATACATATAACAATCCAAAATGGTGACCATCCGAAATATTTAGACGGTTCTCAATATCTACGAATCTTTCACAGAAATCAAACATTTTTTTTTATATTCATAGAGGCTATGGACATATGTTCATCTATAGGACTTTCAGTAACCTGGTGAGCACAAATCCAACATGGCGGTGACGTGAAATATAAATATTTAAATGGACGTTTCTCGCGATTTAACCATCCGAGTGCAGCGAAGCGTTGCAAGTTAAATGCTTATACAAATGTTAATCCACTGGCATCTAATTTATTTCAATTGTTTCCATAACCACAAGACGGCAGCTGTGTGAAATTTTAAAATCTCGTTTTTACTTCTTGGGTTCTAATCATGCGATTGAAGTTTGAATACCACACGTACACAATAATCTTCATTTAAGAGTACTTAATTAAAAATCCAACCTGGCGACCATCTGAAATATTTAGACGGTTCTCAATATCTACGAATCTATCATAACAATCAAACTGAAATTTTGTATGTTGATAGAGGCAATTAACATGAGTAGGATATATGGAAATAGGCTATACAGTTCTTCACGGAACTACTTGTATTCTACTGCCGCAGATTTCTAAATGGTAGCGTTCATACGTATGTCCACATAGCTGGCATTCACACGTCTCTGTTCATGGTAAGATGTGTTTGTACAGATCATATGATGATAACCATGTAGGCCTACTGCCAGTCTTGTAAGCACGTGCGTCATCTTGAAGTTGGGTGTTCTCGGCGTCCGGTCTATCATGGCTCCACTTCAATGCAGTATACTGTAATTCTGAAGAGTTGTGTACACTTGTAGTTTCCCCATTTTCCCCGTCATCAATCTAAAAAAATAGCACAATCGATTAAGTAATTTCTGTGCCCAGGGTTAGTTAGCCCCTGGATTTTGTCACGCACAGTTGGTGTACTCACGCATGAATAATATTTATCCAGAGAAATCGTTCTACCAATTAATCATTTTTCACATAATTACTAGGTTTATTGTGAATCCAATAATGTTGGTAACAAAAATATGACGATAATGTGTGCGCCTTGTCAACAGTTGAAGAGACATCATGCGTCTAACAAACATGGCTGCCATCGTCGAATGAGCAAGGAATAAAAACACGTATTTACGTAACATAGCACATATTTCCGGAGCAGTAGTGATCATGGTTAGTAATTTCAATTAGTATGCCTAATGTCCCCCCGAATATGAAACAAGGTATGGATATCATTATAAGTGTAAGTGTATGTAAGTGTTGAAGGTTCAAGGGCAGCAACGCGCACTGTGATGTAAACGTTAAAGAACGTTCCCCAACCCGTTTCTGTCGGATGAGTGCGCCCGTTGGTGGGCTAGTACTTTGCTTCGTGATGACACCACCACTTGACTATTTTGTCTCGCCCTATCTTGCTCTATTGATGTCCGCTCTGATGACTCTTCCTCCCAAGCGCAAAACATCTAACGCACTTGCACTAGACAGCAAGACCGCTCACTCACAGCTCAGCAACCTTGAGCAAACCAGAGGGTAGTTGAGCTGCAGAACATTGACCTATCACGTCTTTCTATTGTAATTTTCTTTTGGGTATACTCGTGTAACACGTCACTGTCACTCAAAAATCAAAGCTATATCCTCCAAAGCTCAAGGATATAGCAGTCCTTCATGAAAGTTTGACGAAAAGTTGGATCACAAACACTTCCACAAATAAAGGTTTCTTCCAGTATTTCTTGTACCAAATAAAGTTCTTCAATCACTGTGGATCAAAGATTTATCATTTTATACAGTTAAGGAAGGAAAATTGTTCATACCGTATGTGCAAAACACAACTGAACTCAACAATTTGTCTAGGTGTGTGCCATGTCTTGTGTGGGGTTTCACCTAGGACACCGCTACCTCCCTCTTTATGAAGCGCACCCCCGCCTCTTTACTGCGAGAACTAAAAGATTAAGCAGCTTAAGCGTGCAGTTCGCTACTCCTGTGGGGGTCCGGGTGGGGACACAAAGAGCCCGCTGATGAGCCAGCTTGGTGTCCTAGGTGAAACCCCCACACAAGTCACGGCACAAACCTAGAAAAGATTCTGGCCTCTAATTCACTAGCCGTTAAAGTCAATATACCATCTATCATATTATGTTTCAATGTTCAGATTTCATTAAACAGACTTTCATTCAGAAACTACAGTGTATTATCACATGAGTTTTATTCAGCTGCGTAATCCTGTAGCTGAGCCACACTTCTCGGCCGCAATTGGAAGCTTTAAGCCAGGGCCATCCAGTCATTGCGCTCGGGGAGCACTGAGCAGTCTAACTAGTGCTCCTCCCCCTACCACCACTACACTGTGGCAGTGAGGAGACCTGACACCCAAATTCACGGGGCTATAAGATCACGATATTGCAGCCCCTAAAATAAGCGACATCAGTATCACATCAAACGCTGAACATTTCACGGAGCTTATGACCTAAGAGGTCTCAACAACAACAACAACAACAACAACAACAACCAGCATGCAAGCTATTGCGATTCACACATCGTCTATGCCAAAACATAAGTATGTGAGGGAAAACGTTCCTCCCACTTAATCTCCTAGATTAAATGCGTCCGACGGAAGTTTAATCCTAAGTCGTTATCCCACGCACTGCTTGCCACGGTGGGTAAGTGGTTAACGTGTCAGATTACCAACCCCAAGCTTGCAGGTTCGCCCCTGGCCGTGGTAAGTGATTTTTGAAAGGGGACAAAATCACGACATGATGTCATACGTTGTTGGCAAGTTAAAGAACCCATTTGAATTCAGTAGGTCGTGTTCAATGGCAAAATTAATCTCGGGATTTTCCGCCAAAACTAAGTTCCTCAATTCTCTACTAGAAAGCGCTGTAGTGCCAAGGAGCTTAGATATCTTACCTCCTTGACTTTCATGGCGTTCAAAGGAACGACGAAATTCGACATGCAAGCTACCATCTGGGTGCCAATTAACAAAGCTTGCACCCGGCATCCGAGGCCATACGATATTATTATTATTATTATTATTCTTTAATCGTATCGGCCAACTAAGGACCACGTTATTTCAACTGGCTTCTCTGGGCTTTGATGTTTGCCCAGTGTTCCTTCATACGTTGCCGGTGTTGCTCTTTTCTTTCTTCCGTCCACATCTTTCCCGTCTTCAACTTCGGTTTTTCTTGAAAACCCTGGTGGTCGTGTAGTTTCTTCCTGAGGGGATTGCGTTCTTGAATATCCTCACAGGTAATTTCCATCTCTTGCAGGTCACTTTCCACCTCTTCGAACCAGGCTGGCTTGGTCTTCTTATTTTTGAAATAGTTAAAGATCCGGTTTGTCAATCGTGTGGGTTTCATTCTAAGCAAGTGGCCATAAAATGCAATCCTCCTTTTCCTCATTACATCAGAGATCTTCTGGACATGAATATACAGCTCATAGTTATGCCGTCGTCTATATTCACCGTTGTCTTTAATCGGGCCAAGAATTTTCCTCAAGATCTTTCTTTCCTTGATCTCCAATTTTTCTACCAGGCCTTTCTTGTTCATGGTGAGGCATTCCGCTGCGTACAGAGCCTCTGGTCGTATGACAGTGCAATAATGCCTAAGTTTTGCGTTCAGGGATATTGACTTTTTGTTGTAAACGTCCTTGGTGAGTTGGTACGCCATTTCCATTTTGTTCATGCGCGAAGTGAAGGTTTCTTTCTCACATACGTTGGGTTCTATCCACTCGCCAAGATATTTAAACTTATCTGTCCGTTTGATTTTCCCCTGGTTTACTTTTAGCTCCCTTGGTGCTGGCTTGATGTTAGTTATGAAGTGTGTTTTCTCCAAAGAGATCTGAAGACCAACTTTTGTTGCCTGTACCTGCAGCTGGTTAATTTGTTTTGTGGCCATGTCTAAAGAGTCGGAGAAAATTGCAAGATCATCTGCAAAAGCGAGGCAATCAATAGAAAGGTTCATGTTCTTGTAACCCAGTCGTACTCCATTTTGGACCCCATCGTTCATTTCTTTGCGCCACTCGCGGATGACCTTTTCCAGTGCACAGTTGAAGAGCAGGGGTGAAAGCCCATCTCCCTGCCTAACTCCTGTCTTAATTTCGAAAGAGTCCGAAATTTCTCCTCTGAACTTGACTCTGGAGGTGGTGTTAGCTAAGGTCTGTTGAATGATTGCCCTGGTTTTATTATCCAATCCAAATTCCTTTAGAATTTGAATAAGAGCTATTCTATCAATCGAATCATAGGCCTTCTTGAAGTCGACGAAGGTTACCACAAATTTCTTGTTCCTTTGCTTCAGATAGAAAAGGATGGATTTCAGATTCATAATTTGTTCTGCACATGAGCGCTCTTTCCTGAACCCTCCTTGGTACTCTCCTAATTGTGGATCAAGTTGTTGTTCTGCCCTAATCTGCAGAGCTTTTGAAATAATTTTGTAAGTTATCAGTAGGAGGGAAATGCCGCGGTAGTTGTTAACGTCCGTTTTGTCACCTTTCTTATGCAGGGGATGAATCAAGGCAGAAGTCCAGTCACGTGGAAGTTTCTCAGTTTCCCAAATCTCCTTGATAATGTCAGTCAATTTATCAATCATCTTTTCACCAGCATACTTCCACAATTCGGCGATTATCGAGTCCTCACCTGGTGCCTTGTTGTTCTTAAGTGACTGGATAATCTGTTTGATTTCTTCTTTCGTTGGAGGGGATGAATCTGGGTGGACTTGTACGTTGTCTTCAAATGAGAAAGTGGATTTGGGAGTCTCACAATTAAGGAGGGATTCAAAGTATTTCGCTAGAATCTGGCAATTTTCTCTCTCACTGTAAGCTAGTCTCCCATTTGAGTCTTTGAACTGTAGACTCGGAGGATTGTATTTGCTTAGATTGCGTTTGAAGGTTCTGTAGAAGTCCCTTGTGTTGTTCCTCTGAAAGTCTAGCTCAATTTGAGTTAGTTGGCTCTTGTTGTAGGCACGTTTTACATTGCGGATGATTTTTGCAGCGCGTTGTCTCTCGTTCACGAAGTTTTCCCAATTTTCTTGGTTCTTTCCCGAGTTCCATTTCTGCCAGGCAAGTTGTCTTTGCTTTACCACTGAATCACATACATTATTCCACCACGCATGTTTCTTTGACTTCGTCAGTGGAACTGTCTCCTGTGCTGTTGTGACCAAGGCCTGTTGTAGTTCATCCCAGTTTTCGGGATTCCAAGATTCTAGTTTTTGAGTAAATTTAGGGCACAATCGTAGTTTTTCCGTATCAAATCGATTGATCTTTTTTAAGACGGCCTTTCTGGTGTTTCTCGGAATCAGCTTAACTTTGATTTTGGATAGATAGTGATCCGAATCTAGATTGGCATTTCTTAGAACCTTCACATTCTGTATTTCTCTCTGAGCTTTACGTGCAATAGCGACGTGATCAATTTGAAATTCGCCGAGATTTGGATTCGGAGATGTCCAAGTCTTCTGTTTTCTCGGAAGGTGTTTGAACGCTGTGGATTTTATTACAAGATTGAAAGCCTTACATAGTTCTACGAGCCTCTCACCATTGCGATTTGTTCTCTGGTGAGCTGGATAGTTTCCGATAATGTTTTGGAACTTTCTTTCCTTACCCAGCTGTGCATTGAAATCTCCAAGAAGCATAATCGTGTGTTTGTCTGGAATCTTACAGAGAACATCTTCAAGGTCTTCCCAGAATCTATCCGTTCCTTCCGGGTCTCTCTTATTCGCTTGATTGATTGGCGCATGGACATTCACAACAGTATAAACTTTGTTTGTGCTCCGGAAGGAGAGAGTTGAAACTCGACTGCTAGGCGAGTTGAAGCCAATTATTGAATCCAAAATCTTCCTACTGACGATGAATCCTGTGCCAAGGTTGGGAACTGTTTTTATTACACGTTTACCAGTTTTACCTTTAAAAATTATGTAGCCTTCTGACTCAAAGGCTTGTTCATCTGTGAATCTCGTTTCTTGAATTGCTGCAATCAGGATTTGATGTTGGGATAAGGAATCAGTTAGTTGTTTCAATTTACCAATCTTCCGAAGGGAATTCGTGTTAAAGGTAGCAAAGAAATTCCGGCGTTTGTGTTGGATCTTTCCTGGAGTCTCCGATACCTCCATGCATGTCGGCGCAGGCTCCCCAGATTCCGAAGGCCTGCATGCTTCGCTCAAGGCGAAGGTGGATTGGTTACCACCTGGGGTAGTAGCTTTTGCTGAACTTTCCTCCATGCTTTGAACAGTTGAAAAACTGTAGTTTGGGGTCAGTGATGTTTCACACCGACCAGGGTACTACCAAGGTTGTGAGCCTTGGAGCCCCCAGCACTGATCGGCTCGCCGACCCAGTTTCCCGCTGGGATTGGTTACCCAACCTTCCACTGAGTTGCTCGGCTTAACAGGGGCACCTCTTGTAGGTTATGTGCCGGAGTTGGAGTGAAAGAGGCTAGTTGGATTCTCTTGCTGAATCCAATATGTTATGGTTGCAGATGACAGGCAACGACGCATTTCACTCCCATTTGCCCAGAGCCACATGGACTCCTCCCAGGTTAATTCCTGGGACCATTATTATTATTATTATTATTATTATTATTATTATTGACCGACAGTAGTGGCTACGCTGGCTAAAGCTCAGCATTAGGTCATGGGGCCAAGCTCTCTGCTGACTCGGTAGGCGCGTGGGTTCGAGCCCCACCGTCGGCCGTCCTTGAAATGGTTTTCCGTGGTTTCCCATTTTCAACACCAGGAAAATGCTGGGACGGTACCTTCTGACAGGCCACGGCCGCTTCCTTCCACATCCTTGCCCAGTGTCATTCACCATCATTCATTTCATCTCTCATTAACTCCTCTCGTGAGGTTGGCGTCAGGAAGGGCATCCGGCCGTAAAAATCAGCGCCACAAAGACTTCCATCGCATCTCATCCCCGACCCCGTTGGAAAACGGGAATAATAAGGGGTAGACATACACATTATTATTATTATTATTATTATTATTATTATTATTCCCCACAGCACAGTCTGTTACTGTACTTGTTTTTCACACACACTAGCTCTGAAAATCCGTATTCACATAAATTCGTTGTTACTAATGGAGTTAAGGTGGCGTTAATTGAACAGTTGAACAAAACAGTTCAGGAACGAAAGTTTGATGCTTCTCACTCGGTCTACATGATTGTACCCAAATGAGATGGGTTATTCCCTAATCTTGAAAATATTTACATGAGATTAATAAATTAATAAATTCTCATGTAAATTAATAAAACTTCCTTCGGCATTTCCCAATTAATGGGGGTCGCCGGAGCCAACCAGGCTCATTTTGGATATGGCCGCGGATTTAAGGCCGGATGCCCTTCCTGACTCCAAATCTCATGTAAATGAATACCGTAAATTAATATATTAATCTCATCCAAATTTTTAAGGATTAGGGAATAGCCCATCTCATTTGTGTAAAATCGTGTTGGCCGACTGAAAAGCAACACACTTTCGATTGTTAAGGCAACAATGAAAATGGCTGCAAACACTATAAAACAGTTCAGTTTCTTAATATGCTCCTGCCACACAAACAATTGAATAAATTGTTATGAAAATTTATCAACATTTACCTTGGAGGTTCGAATTCCCCAGCCGGCACCTTGAAGATGGTCTTCTGTGGTTTCCCATCTTCCTTCCAGGCAAATGCCGGGGTTGATCCATAACAATAGGCCACAGCCGCTGCCTTCCAACTCCTCGACCTTCCATTTCAACTGTCCTCCCTAACGGTATTTGTAGCTCACCCATTGGGTGTCCGTCTCGAAGCAGCTACAAAACTGGCGAGCCGAACATGTCCTCCGACACTCCCGGCACTAAAAGCCATACGCTAAAAAAAACATTTACCTTTCTAAGTTAAATAGTTAAGTTACTGAAAAGGCATTTCAATTCACTGATGCCAACATTACAATTAAAGATTTTTTATAAACAAAAATTAAAGTTAAAGGGTTGAAACTAAATACAACTCAGGAAATGTTCATGGCTTGCAATCCAAATTAGAATCATGGTCCTAGTGCTTCAAACTTTTATTTGTAAAATTTTCGTGAGAAGTTTTAAAATTTTTGAGGCAATGCATTTTGTATCAGGTCACATAAATACTGCAGCAATTATTCTAGGTCAGATTAATGAACATATGCACATAACGATACTCTGAAAATTGCAAGTTAATTGATGCAGTAATTTATGAGATAATGTACCTTATTTGCAGAAAGTTGTAAGAAATGGCCGGCAACGAAATGTGTAAAAAGGTAGACGAATAAAGACTTAGTAGATGTTTGCCTAAGTTGACAAACTTCAAGGGCCCTTATCTTGGACATAGGTTAATGTTTTTGCTCCAAACTAACTCCCTATGATATTTGAAAATCCTGAAAACCCAAAACGTCAGAAGAAAGAAAATTGAAATTTTCCACCGAAACACCCAGAAAGACAAGAAACATTTCTATTCAAAATACTCTTCCATTGACCTGTCACCGATTAATTCCATGAACTATTCCTTGGCTTCCATATCTTCTATTACTTTTCGTTTGCATTATTATTGAAATTGTTTATTAACCAGAAAAGAGGAGAATTGAAGAATTTCCGATATGGTGTTACATGTGAATGATGAAGATCAGATGTGTAGATAGAGTAACAAATGAAACGGTATTAAGACGAGTGCGAGAGGAGAGATGTTTCTGGTGACTGCTAATACTAATACTAATACTAAGACTCCCAGGAACAGCAAATGTAGTTATGGAATGAAGGGTCGAGGACAAGAACTGTAGGGGTAGACCACGGTTAGATTATGTTAAACAGATTGCCTCTGATGTAGGCTAATTATTTCGAGATAAAACGATAAGCATAGGACAGGAAGACTAGGAGAGCTGCATCAAACCAGTCAAAACACTGAAGACTCAAACACAACACACTGCGTACCACCCAAAATGCTCTCATGCACCACCAAAGGTATGCGTACCAGCAGTCAGGAACCACTGTTCTAGGAGAACCTATAATTCAATAAATTTACGAAGGAAAATTTGGTCGCTTTTGAATCGAAAAAGAACCATTCATATATCTAGTTTCATATAAGGGAAAAGTTTTAAGTGTATGTTATAACCATCACATTACTGCTCAAATAATCTACCTTGTGGCAATGAATTTCCATGTGTCATTGGCGGGGATAGATGGATCTTACCAAGACATATCAGACTTCCAATGAAGTTGTCTCTTTGCTGACTACTCTAGGTACAGTACTCATCTCTGACGTTCATATTACCTTCTAAAATGAAAATCCACAGCCTGCTTCCAGTCGACCGACCGGGTCAGGGCATGGAATGAATGAAGCCCCCATCTAGCGGCGAGGATATGAACTGTGCCGGCTGCCGAAGCCTGTCGCACTCCCCTGGGGTAATGCTTAAATGAATGACAGATGAAATGAAATGATAGTGGAGAGTGTTGCTGGAATGAAGTTGTGACAGGGAAAACCGGAGTACCCGGAAAAAACCTATCTGCCTCCGCTTTGTCCAGCACAAATCTCACATGGAGGGACCGGAATTTGAACCACGGACCCAGAGGTGAGAGTCCGGCGTGCTGCCGCCTAAGCCACGGAGGCTCATTATCTCACCTTCTGATGCATCTAAACGTGCATTAAATCTGAAAAATGTATAAATTATACAGTATAGTTCATAAATGAAATTTCTTCTGTCTCCTTGCTCATTCAGTTCAGAAATCTGAAGATTCTAGTTACACAGTTGTTAGACCAGTCATCTTGTACGGCATGGTAACTACAAATATAACCGAAATGGAGAAGTTGCTCAAGATATAAAGAAGAATTTTAAGAAGGATTTATGGTCCTAGGAAAACACAGGAAGGTTATAGACTGAGATCCAATGCAGAAATTTATAGTAAAATCGACAACCTTGAAGTGATGATCAGAAAACGGCGACTTCAGTTCTACGGACATATGGTCCGCATGGATTGCTCAAGGTTAAACAAACAAATTTTTGATAAAATCTGGAATTATAAAGGGCAAGGAGGCTATGTAAAACAAATGAAAGAAGAACTTCAAAAATTCAAAATTACCGAAGAAGATTGTCTAAATCGAATAGAGTACAGAAAAAAAAAATTGGCCTCAAAATTCTTGTCGGGGAGAAGAAGAATCTCAACAGAGGAGAATGGACTGCTGAAAGAAGAGCTGCGCAGTCGACCAGGTTGAAAGCCTTCTGGAAGAGAAAGAAGGAAACTAGACCTGCAAAGAAGTGATATTTGCGTGGTCCTTTTTGGGCTGTCCGCGGTATATATACACAGGGCATCTGATAACTGCTGTGTATCTAGAACACCCATACCTTCACTGGCCGTCTTGCTTCCTTTGCCACTGCTGTACAATAGCTCATATCGTAATAGTGTTGCAGTTGAGATGAACAAAGCTGTGCCTATTCATATTATTTACGTCATCTTAAATACAATTACTGTCTTGCACGTTATGAAATGTGGCACAGACGAAGTGAGCACACGCTAACTTCCGCTGAGACATCCCTGCAAATACTTTCACAACTCTAAACAGGCGGGACAAAGATAACGGTTCTACAGTGTTCCAGCTATGTGCGGGTGTAAAGAACAGGCTGGCCGTCCAATCCAATCCAGGCCCTATTATACTTTACGTTTTGAATTGTTACAGAATTAATTAGCTATGCTATTTCTTACACAGTTTCAGTGGTGGAACAAGAAAAGGGACAAAACGGAATAAGAAAAAGATAACGAAAAAGTATTTCTGCCGTTATAATAATAATAATAATAATAATAATAATAATAATAATAATAATAATAATTATTATTATTATTATTATTATTCTTTATTTGTTTCACCCAACTTTGGGGTACATGAAATCAATCACTTTTTATTGTTTTGAGCTTTCCTTTTGGCCCAGTATTACCTCATCCTTTGAGATCTTGCTTCCCTTTCTTCGGCAGAGATGTGGATCGTACACTTTTGTTTGAGTTTCACTTAGAACCGTTGTTTCTTATCCTTGGTGACAGTTTTGGCTGTTTTGTCCATGAGCATGGTATCTGTAATTTGGAGTTCCACGAGGTCTTTCTCGGTTACCTTAAACCAAAGATTTTTTTTTTATTACGAAAGTGGTCGAAGATCTTTTTGGTTAGTCTATTTGAATTTATTCGGAGGATGTGCCCATAAAAATCAATACTCCGTTTTCTAATTATTATTATTATTATTATTATGTATTTATTAATCTCATGCAAATTTTTCAGGATTAGGGAATAACCCATCTCTTTTGGGATAACCTCGTGCTGACCGACTGAAAGACATCAAACATTAGCCTATTTTCATATATCCTACTTATGTTAATTGCCTCTTGCAACTTACAATATTACAGTTTGATTGCTGTAATACATTCGTAGATATTGAGAACCGTCTAAATATTTCGGATAGTCACCATGTTGGAATTTTATATAATATGTAGGTCATAGAGTTAGGTACTAATAGATTATTGCGTAGGTTTATTATTCATACGTTGACTTCGATCCCATGATTAGGACACAAGAAATACAAACGTAATTTCAAAATTTGGCACACCCGCCATCTTTAGGTTATGTACTCTACAAAATTGAACTAAATTAGATGTTAGTGCATTGCAATGTGCATAAATTTTTTGTACTAAGTTTCACTGCGCTCGGATGGTTAAATCGCGAGAAAAGTCTATTTAAATGTTTCAACTTTTCTTGGCCACAATAGTTTTGTACTTAACAAGTTTTTGAAAGTCACATAGGTGTACGTCTTGTAGTGCCCTTTATCACCGTATCGTACATAACTTCAAGGTGATATCAGTAATACTTTCGGAGATAGAGTGCAGGTGAAATATTTCGCACGGTCGCCACGTTGGATTGGTGAAACGTAATAAAATTTGAAAGGCACGGTCGGGGTCGGACAAAATATTACTGTGGCCTTACCGAGTTTCACTGAAACTGCTCCAGCCGTTTAGATTTTATTAAAGGGACACACACACGTATACATACGCACACACATTCACACATACACACACACGGAAAAAAGGTGAACTAATTAGCCATTTTCTTCATAAATGAATATAGACTAAATTTGACTGTACCGGGTTTTGATCCAACAACCATGGACACCACAATACAGATTCAAAGCCAACTGGACCAAGCAGCTAACTCATATACAGGATGGCAAGGAATTGTACGTTAGGTGAGAGCCGCCGCTTGTATCAAAACAAAACAAACAACAAACAGTCCACGTAGAGATTCCTGTTTCTTGAACTAATTTGCGTATTGATTTACTTGGACTTCGCAGCATTATATCGGAAATTTCATCAAGGTTTTCGACTGTTAACAGCGTAGGGCTGCCTGTTCCTGGTACATTGTGAACTGAGGTGGTCACACGAAATTTACTTAACAAATCCCGAACGGTATCCCGGTTCGGACACTTTGAATTAGGGAACCACGGCTGAAATTTTAGTTTTACATTTTCTGTAAACCGATCGCCTTCACGTAAAACGTATTCCACCAAACACGCTCTCTCTTCAGTAGTAAACATTACCGAATGTATTCTGTTTCACTATTCCAATAATCTAAACGCTCCCTTACTGCATTCACACTGATGCTTTCCACGGCACAGCCCAGCTCACACGTGTGTTCTGATTTCCTGTCGACCTTGGAGAAGACAAGCAAGTACCTGACTGTCGGCGAGTGAGCGGAAGGTCTGACACCGCGCTGCCAACCCGGCTCTCACCTAACGTAGCAGCTCGTAGGCACTGCGGAGAACATTCCCTGACGTACTGTAGTATCAGGTTGTAGTTTTACGATTCAGTTGATCTCGCGATCATAAGCTTCCAATCATTTTTCATGAACGATACTTTTCTAACAGACCTCGTCTTATTATTACTATTATGTTACATCGTTATGCCTTTCTAAGGAGTGTGATTAAACCTTTCTAGCTAAGCTTCCTTTCTTGTCTTCTCAAAATCTCTTCATCATCTCGCTATGGCTCTTTATGCGTTCCTCCGTCCTGTGTTCCAATAAAATGCTTACGTTTGGGACGAAGAGATTTGGGAAGCTCCCATACATTCCCGCCTGATTTTGTCGGCTCCCCAGAATCCGAATAACCGAGAAAACCTAGTACAGGGAGCGGCAAAAAGATCTACCGGTTTTTAAATCACAACAACACAAACATTTTAAATGATACACACTCTTTTATTACGTATAACAGCAAGGTGTACATGTCAATTAATGGAAAATATGAAAGAAAAATAGATTTTAACATTTAAGATTTGAAGATAACGTCTTTCAAATGATGCCCATCTTTTGCCATGCATTCTTCCAGTCTTGCACTGAAGCTGTCAAACGTCTTCTCTTGCGTCTTGCATAGTCATTAGGCTTCAACTGCTGGAAAATAACCATTTTATACGGATGAAAATGCAAATCGAAACGCAATATTCGTCTCACTGTTCGATCAGACATTTGCAAAGCAGCAGCTTGTTTACGAGCCGGCCGCCGTGGACTGGTTTCCACAGCTTGTCTCACTCGCTCAACATTTTCTGGTGGCCTGGCTGACCTTGGACGGCCTGTCGACGTACGTTTTAAGGCTGAACATGTAGCTCTAAAATTACTCACCCATAACGAAATTGTGTTACGAGATGGAACGCGTCCTCTTCGACCCACATTAGAGTGTTGACGGAACTGACGCTGAGTAACGACGCAAGACTCACCACTTTTAAAAAATGCCTCGACAACAAAAGCACGTTGTTCACCTGTCCACAGCTCCATGGCTACTGAAATGGCATTACGTAGGCTCATCATCGCGCCAAACCCCACTACCCCCACCACTAACTCGCTCAGCCGTACAACGACATAAACCTTCAGATCTTTTTGCCGCTTGGCAAAAGATGGGCATCATTTGAAAGATCTTAAAAGTTAAGATCTATTGTACTTCCATGTTTTCCATTAATTGACATGTACACCATGCTGTTATAAGTAATAAAAGAGTTTGTATCATTTAAAATGTTTGTGTTGTTATGATTTAAATACCGTCAGATCTTTTTGCCGCTCCCTGTACATTTTCTGGGGCCTGGGAGAGATTCTATGTCTGCTGACATTATCATGCTAGTAGGTACGAAGTCATGGAGAGAACGCCGTTGGTCGATCGCAGTGTTACAACTAAGATAGTGAGTGAGCTTTAGAGGTTGCCTCATGATCATTTATATCGGTTTTTTTAACCCTCCTCTTTTACGCGGGATTGGGACGGGTAACACCAACTACTGAGTTACTCAATCCACCCTCTAGTTACTGCAGGTGGATTTCTTCTCATTCTTCTTTTATCGTTGTGGCCACTAGGGACCGCGAGATCTCAACTGCTTTTCTCCTTCATCCTTTCGAAAAGGATTTCTTCCATTCAAACGAGTGAACATAATGGGTTTTACTTCGTCTTGATGAAACTGACGGAGTTCTTGTTTCAATAGTGTTCTGAGCAGGATATCTGATTCATAAATTTCAATCTTTAACAAGTCCTTATCCACGTTCACCAGCCAAAGACCTTTAAAACTCGGAAGTATGATAATAGTCGGTTGGAGGCATTCTGAGGAGGTGGGCATAGAATGTTATTCCCATTTCCAGATTACTCTTGAGATCTTTTCAGTGAGGGAGTACATTTCTGAATTGCTCCAGAGCTTGTAACGTCCATATTTGAAATTATTATTATTAACTTTACTTCATCGTTAGAACCACTAAGGACCACGAGAACTCTACTGTTTTCCTTCTTGCGGGCCCACCAGGTTTCCATACTTTCAGATTGTGCTTTCGTCCATGCATTAGACTTATTATTATTATTGTTTTATACAGTACATAGGCCTACAACACATTGCTGGTACATCACAACATAACTACACAGGCTTCAGGGAACCAAAGTATAGTTTCCGGAACAGCCACTTCTAAGCCGGAAAGTCGCTACCATGAACTTCCGAACGATTCAGGTTGTTGAAAGAACTACTGCCTACTGCACTAGTTTGTACAGTTGCGTATCCCGATCCAGTTCTTTAAAGGTCTTGGAGCAAGGTACTTGGGATCACGCCCGTACTTGAGACAATGATACGTATGGTCTTTACCCGTTCTACATGCCATTGCCTTTTGATAGGGATGACCAACTCGCTATAATTGCTGATTATTATTATTATTATCATTATTATTAGTATTAATATTATGCATTTGACATTTCAAGCAAATGAACTACGTACTCGAAGGGGGGAAGGGATTGTTCATTGGTTAACCTGCTCGCCTCTAAGCAAGTTGGAACAGATTTGAATCCATGTAATGCATGAGAGATTTTTCTTGTGGATTAGCACGTCCTGTAGTTCGTATTTCACGTGAAATGGAAGTTCCGTAGCTCATGATCGCGAATTTAATGACCCCGTAAAACTATAATATAAGCTTCTTTTCTTCAATGTCGTCGTATACGTGATTGTAAGGTAAACGACAATGAGAGAGAGAGAGTTGAATAGAATACATAATACCATTTGCCAAATATGTTTACCGCTGTGGTGATGTATGTGATGCTGTGTTTGGGTTGCGGTAATATTGGTAAACAGCCAACAAAAGGCCATGCTATAGTGTTGCAAGCTGCGGTGCCAACGCTGTGTTAATTGATGTTCGACAAAAAGTAATTACATACAGTGCGTTCTCTCGAGTGACAACCGTTTCCTCTCCCTTCTTGCAACTCTGCTTATTCCTATTAAACTTGTACTTTGAGGTCGCCTCCGTAGCGTAGCGGTCAGCATGGTTAGCAGCCGCCCCTGAGGTCCTGGGTTCGATTCCCGGCTCTGCCACGAAATTTGAAAGTGGTATGAGGACTGGAGCGGGGTCTACTCAGCCTCGGGTGGCCCAAATAAGTAGAGGGGGTTCGATTCCCACCTCAGCCATCCTCAAAGTGGTTTTCCGTGGTTTCCCACTTCGTCTTCGGGCAAATGCCGGGATGGTTCCTACTGTACGGCCACGGCCGCCTCCTTCCCACTTCCTTGCCTAACTGCCCCACTCTTCCCATCCCTTCATCAGACCCCCTGTTCGCTTTGCAGGTGAGGCCGCCTGGGCGTAGTGCTGGTCACACAACTCAGTTGTATCCCTGACACCGAGTCTCAAGCTCCAGGACACTGCCCTCAGTGGCGGTAGAGGTGGGATCCCTCGGTAAGTCCGTGGGAAAAGCCAACCCTGGAGGGTAAAACGATAGCGAAAAAGAAAATTGTACTTCCGAGGTATCGTAAGATGCTATGTGCTATTGCAATGGCTGTGTAAGCGTGCCTATTATTAGCGGTTGGTATTAGGAAAATACCCCCGGGCTAGAAATAAGGTAGCCTATTATCCGTTTCAGATATGAGTGCCAGTGGCCAAGATAGAAACATTTATTACTATACTCTGATTTATTACAGTGTATTTATTAATCTCATGTAACTTTTTTCAGGATTAGGGCTTAACCCAGCTCTTTTGGGTACATTCGTGTTGACCGACTGAAAAGCACCAAACTTTTGTATACTCTGATTCACAAAAGATGAACGGCGAAAGTTGTCATCCGCTTGAAGGGTGAGGTGAGCAGTGGAGACGAGAGGGGTAACGGTCTCCATGCCAACAGCGAGCAGTGTTGCAATGTATGCAGACACAGCAGTGAGCACATGGTTTGACTGAGTGTTCTACTGTGCCTTCACTCGTCACGGTCATTAGACCGCCTGGCAGGGGGGCTAATTTCCCCTGTTTTTGTGTCTTCCTGCAAGCCTCTTGGAATGTTATGAGTCATGATCTGCCTCAGTGGCAAAGCAGCATTTCCCCACATGCTAGCATTGACAGCTGTCACCGTTCATTATTGGTAAATCAGAGTATAGTTTACATGTCAGCTTGCACTGTTGACAGGTACAGTCACGCGAGTTGGATATGAGTCAACTCCAGTTGCTTCAGTTATTGTTTTACTATACATGGTGACATGTGGTCCTATTACGCTTAGCAGTGCTGAACTTATGTGAACAGTGTACTCCGTCACCGCTGTTTCCCCCTTCACGTCCCTCCAAGCCACAGCTGCTACGATTAACAAACGCTGTCGCCTCCAAGATCAGCGGCACTCTTTTGTTGAAACACGTAATACTATCCCGGCATTTAGTTGGACTGAGTAGCTTATCGTATAAACCAGTGCTCCAGCCAGAAACTCTTCCCTACTCAAACAAGGTAGAATGGTACTCGGCACTCGGATAATTGCTTCCCAAGCGGGAACCCTTGACTTGATAGTGCACTCAACCGACGCACAGTTAACCGAGTTGTGTGCAAACCTGCCAGAATGCAGTCCGAAACCACGGAAACCCACTTCCAGGATGGCTGAGGTAGGAATCGAATCTACCCCTTTTCAGTGTCCCTCACGAGGCCGTTTATCCGCTTCAATTCTACTCCATGAAAACAAAAAATAAAACAAACAAAAAATATAAATTATACGAGCCTTACAGTAGTCGCATATGATGTGTAACATGTGACATGTTATCCTACTATGTGTGTCCCGGGAGCGCAAATCCCTTGTTGACAGTGCACTCTGTTGGTCATTGAAATAACTACTTGTATAACTCCAGTGCCAAATCCTGACCGTAATGAATCATAAGTTTTATTTGTCTTGGTGGAAGCAATCCACTGCCTACTTGATGCGAGCTGCGCTCTGTACCGGCCAGTTTGTAAACCCATGTCAGTGCTGTTATTGAAAATGGCCTCGTTTAGCCGATACAGCGCACTGCCAAGTATAGGCGCGTTTAAAAATTAGGTGTGCGGAAAGTATATTAAATGTGTTTCGCCCAGTGATATGTTTAGACCAACGAAGTTTCAATTATTGTTAGTAGTCGGCGTTAATATACTGAATTCCTACGTTGTTTGGAGTTTTGTTGATGCGATATAGATTCCACATAGCCACATGGCCGACAATACATCGAGTGCTTACATTAAATAAGAATACATCAAAAGTATGAAGATTTAATAAATCGTAATTGTTTTCAGCAAATTTGATAAAATGAATATTTTCACACCAAAGAATGGCAACTTGAAGATGATTTATTGTGGGAATATCTTAAATGGGGTCTCCAAACCTTGAACTAAACTGTATGCGATATACATTCGCCATAGCCACATGGCCTACAGTACGTCGTTGTACCGATCTCCGCCACCACGCACGCTCATTGTTTCCGTCCCATCCATTTCCGTCCCTTTTCCAAAATCACTCCCACAAACATGTCCAGCTACCGAGCGCCACAAAAATATCCAGATACCGAGTGGAAAGATGTTACACATAAAAAAACTATCTCAATGTGAATCATATTCTGTTAACGATTTATTATATTTTATGACCTGAAGTACGTGACCTCATTGATACCGTAAAGAAAACCAAGGGCTTTGAACAACCGCGACATGGAAGAACATTAACCCCATCCGTACAGGACATGGAGTTAATGCATGCAACCTGCACAAATGGGGGAAGAGGCCAGACCCCTGCTTTGATTGTGGTACATCGAACCAGACCATCAGGCACATTGTGGAAGATAGTAAAATAAGAGCGTGCCTAGGTGAACCTAACGACTTTTTCAGTGCTATAACATCGAGCCTGGACTGGATACATAGACTGGACATGAGGTTGTAATAAGGTCGATATCTCTGCTTGAATGAACTTTTTATTATTATTATATTATTATTATTATTAATACTTTTATTTTTGTTATCATTATTGTAATAATAATATCGTATGGCCTCGAATGCCGGAGGCAAGCTTTGTTATTTGACACCCGAAGGTTAGCTTGCATGTCAAATTTCGTTGTTCCTTGAAGCACTATGAAAGTCAGGGAGATTAGATAACTAAGCTCCTAGAACACTATAGCGCTTTCTATTAAAGAAATGAGGAACTTTGTGTTGGCGGAAACTCCCGAGATTAATTTTGCTATTATGAACACGGCCTACTGAATTCAAATGGGTTATTTGACAAGCCAACATCGTATGACATGGTGTCGTAATTTTTGCCGCCTTTTAATAGTCACTTACCACGACAAGGAGCGAACCTGCAAGATTGGGGTTAGTAGACCGACACGTTGACCACTCACCCAGTGTGGCAAGCATTATTATTGTATTTCATGTGTAATGTTATACGCTAAATAAATATTTTTATGAGGTTCCGATGTTGCCAACCATTAGTTGGTTCGAATTCTACAAGTACTTTTAATGGAAATTCTTATTGTTCACTATTGGGAAAAACTCTAATACTTTTAAATGCCCTAAATCGTTAATTTTAGAAGCATGGAGCGGTAAAAATAAAGAAACGTAAACACAGTACGTGTGGTAAAAACAGATGTAAACAATTGTGGCACAGAGTGACAATAATAACTTATTATGCTACTCATTCATTCTCTAGTATCATTGTATGGCATTGCATATCCGTCCCTTTATTTCCTGTACATTAAATCATCACAAAAGTAATTGTGCAGTGATGCTGTGCGTTTAACTCCGATTTGATTGCATGTGACATGTTGAGCGTGATTTCAATACACGGCAGTAAGTCCTGTGTATAATTGGGATAATAGCTTTAACAGCTACTGTATGTTTGGTTTCATTGGCAATTTCAGAATTGCATACGTTTTAATCCCATTTGAAACAAATATTAACACAACCAATTCGTATTTGTTTATCTTCTAGCATTATTATAAATCCTGAACATTTACAATAAATCTATTTTCGTCTTATTGAAAATTTTGGTTGGTTGGTTCCTTAGTTTAGGGGCTGCGACAACGCGGTCATGTAGCCCCGTGTACTTTGGGTGTGTGTAGAATCTGTCTGATAACCGGTGTTAATTGTGATGACTGTATTAGTGTGTGTATCTGTTTTTTAATTCAAGTAGAGACTGCAACTTTGAATTTTCAAATAGTTCCTAGTTTTGCCGCCAAACGCCACCGTCGACTACTAGGCCTAGTTCAGAACTAGCTACTAGACGCCACCGCAGTCGGCTCTTGGCAACGAACGTAGCAACCTAAGAGCGTTGTTTACATTCTTAACCTATCCAATTTAGTTTCACACAGGTGTAATTAGTGGAAAGATCTTTAACATGCCATAAATCTATGACATGGGACCGCCGGCTTTACTTCCCCTCCGAAGGAAGGCATACTGAGGGATTTTAACGCTCTTAAAAAATCCGACGGCTTCGGCCGGGTTTGAACCCGCTATCTTGGGCATAGAAGCTCAGCATGCTACCAACTACGCCACCTGGATGATATCTAAGCCAAATATAATGGCAGAGCCACGCTAGCCTCATCTAGGTGCAACCTTTTAATGTACTAATGTTGTTGTTGTTGCTTCAGTTGAGGAACTTTTACATTGTGCTATTTCAGATCCGTGTACTTGGGCCTATGAGGAATTTTGTCTGATAAACTATGTTATTGTGAAAGCTGTATTAGTGTGTGTACTTGTAATTGAGGTAGGATTAGCAAGCCGCTGCGGACTTCAATTAGCTACCATCCCGGTATTCGCCTGGAGAAGAAGAAGGAAACCACGGAGAAAACAGTTCCAGGATGGCTGAGGTAGGAATCGATTCCACCTTTTTTCAGTTTGTCTCACGAGGCAAGTGAAACTTCAAACTTTGACTATTGATGCAGCAGAAAATAGGAGAATTGAAGCGTTAGAAATGTGGTGTTACAGGAGAATGATGAAGATCAGATGGTTGGATAGGGTTACACACGACGAGGTATTAAGACTACTGTGAGAGGAGAGATGTTTCTGGCGACTGCTAATGGAGAGAAGAGATTGGTTGGTAGGACACATACTAAGACACCGATGAATAGCAAGCTTAGTTATGGAAGGAAGGGTCGAGGACGAGAACTGTAGGGGTAGACCAAGGTTAGAATATGTTAAACCGATTGTCTCGGATGTAGGGTGTGGTAGCTATGTAGAGATGAAACGATTAGCTCAGGACAGGGAGAAATAGAGGGATGCATCAAACCAGTCACAAGACTGAAGATTCAAACGACAACAACACGAGGGTATGTGTACCCCGTTCCAGCCCTCAGACCATAATTTAATTTCTTGGCAGAGACGGAAATCAACAGTGGTGACATCCTAGAATGATAGCCACTACTCAACGAGGTGGCCATCGTTTCATTACTGTGGTCTTCTAATATAAGAATTAATAAATTACAGAAACAAATCTGTTTTTTTTTTTACAAATAGCTGACTAGAAATATTAGATGATCCAAAGTATATGTTGCGTAAAAACAAGCCGTTCCATGAAGAAGTAATCCGCTTATTTCCACCAGTCATTTCTAACTCGTAAATCTCTCGTCTGTAAAATCAAGTTTGATGTGATGAACGGATTAGTTGATGTTATTATGATCTACATTGTCAAAATGCTCTCAACTCCTAACTCCCCTTCCAAACATTTTATCCAATTCAGTCATCAAGCAATAAACACTGAAGTCATAATGGTATGGAAGCAAAACATTGTTATAACTTGCCCTGTCCAACACCAAACATGCAAGAGTAGTAACCTGACTTTGAACGAAGGAAAATTTCATACACACTTAAAAATAAATCTACACAACTAAGGCTTATTATTATTATTATTTTTCAATATCCAAAACCTACTAAAGGTCTATTATTCTTCCTTCTACAATACCATACCTAACTAGAGGTCTATCGATCTTTCATATAACTTAGTAACTTCAATTTAAAAAATTCAATCAATTTATTATTATTATTATTATCCTCGCTGAAGCAACTGCTGACAGGCCATGACCGAGCGAACTGCATTTATTAACACCCATTGCCGCTGCGAGTCGGATGGTCAATAGGCAAGATGCTGACCCAATATTCGTACTCGCAGCTCATTCAGGCATATGCTAAAGTTCTAGTACTCTCAAATATCCAACAAACAGTCAACTAAAGTAGATAAATTAATCACCACGACAGCATAAATCGCCAAAGGACGAAATTCCCCCTCAAAAGTATTATCCTTTAATACACTGAGGGAGACATTATTACTTACCAAAGAAAGTAACTAATCTAACCATAAACTTAAAAAATAATTGCCATTTTGTATCGGAGTGAAAGGAGCCTATTAGGGCACCAGACTCCTAGCATTTTTCTATCGCCATTCAGGTGATACGACTGACCGAGAGTACTACTACTAAAATTTCATTAAGAACTTCATTTGGCATTTATAGACAACGTCAGAGATAGCAGTATCTAATTTATCTTATTCCCATAGTATGTTCACCATAAGGAAATACATGCGTGATGACGTAGCGGTCAAGCTGCTTACCACTTATCAAGACCAATAAGGTTCGATTCCCGGCTAATGCATGTGAGAATTTCAAGGTAAAACGTCGCATCCAGTGGGTTGGATTCCACATAAAAAGGAGGTCCCATGACATTTAGTCGCGAGATTAACAGTCACGTTAACAGTCCATCCCCATAAGGAGCTCATTGTAACCAATTGATGACCTAAATTTTGATAGTAATTTATAAATTGAAGGAGACATTTTAGTTAGTATGTTAGTTCTATGGTTTAGGTTAGTCCACTCTTTGCGGAACAGGGCGTATTTTAACAGTGGTAATGTTTTACACCTGACGAGCTTATGGTTATGGGATTGAATCCCGAGGCAGTCACAGAGGAGTGCAAATTACTAGATTCAACACTACTTTTCAGACATTCCAATTTTACTTTTCGTGATTTAATGCACTAAAAATGCCTGCAAAGCGCTGCAATTATTTCAAATATTTAACCATTAGTCTTAATTACATTTTCGTTTAAGTAGTTGACATTTAAACAAAAGTTTGGTGTTTTGGAGATTAAATACACTGGGATGACCAGTTTCTTACGTTTCGTGCAATATCTTCAATGTATCCTACTGGCCTTATCAGCTACTAGACCGAGGTGAGGCATGAAGTGCTGTCCTTCAGCCCGATATGACGTAATAATCCGATAATTCATGTTATTCCATCACCCATGTTCCGTTTGGCAGACAGTTACTTTGATACGGTCAGCTTGTCAGGATAGCGTTGTTAATGCAAACGGTTCTACATGAAGTACTTTCCAGGATATGTATTACACGGCTGACAGGCCGTATGGAGCGCAATTGTCAAGTGCACTCCTGACCCAATCAATATGGCTGCGATATATATTTTTTACGGTCATTGCCTTGAAAGTGAGAACATACGTTTTACCCTCTCCACAATCGATATACTTAGGCCTTACCTAGTATTACCATGGATAGGGGCGGAACTACGAGGTCATCTGCCCCCATGAATAATGTCATAAAATATTTACTGAATTGACGAAATATGTTAAGAAGTATTTTAAACAGTATGCTATGTGTCATCAGACGCCAATGGAGAATCATTAACCGGATCCGTACAGGACAAGGCAAATGTGGATTCCTGCTTCACAAATGGGGTTGGGTTACTTCTGCTAAATCGATTGTGGAGCTACCCTGCAAACCATCGGACACATTGTTGGTGAATGTCCGCAACGAGCGTTCCAAGGATCAGTAGGTGACATTCTTCAAGCATCTTCTGAGGCACTTCAGTGGATTGATGGCCTGGATTTAGAAGTTTAAAGCAAGAACTTGTGTTTATGACTATGTATATAACTGTATATATAACTTTATATGTAGTGTATATAACTTTTATTTTAACTCTGTATCATCATACGATAAATAATAATCAGACCAGCCATGCTGGCCGAGAGCGCTGACGCACTAGCTCGTTCCTAACTGGCATCGGGAGAGCGTGGGTTTGAATCCCACCTTACGCGTCCTGAACATAGTTTTCGTGATTTCCCATGTTCACCACCAGGTAAGTGCCGAATAAGTTCCTTTGAAAAGGTCCACGACAAAATTCCTTCCAAAATCCCTTCCCTGACGATTTCTTAATTAGACCCAAGTTAGCGGTTTCCTGAGCGATCGGCCTGTCACCATCCCCAGTTGCATCTGCTGACAAATCGTGTTCAGATCCCAAACACCATCCTTGCGATGTTAGAGACCGTGGGTAAAGCCGAGCTGGGATGTTCAGCGATTAGCAAAAATTTATCATAAGATATGTTACACACACAAATCACTCATACCTACTTGAATTAAGCATCATTGGCGCGCACATAAGCCCTATGCCTCAGTGGACATTCATCTATTGAATCACCTAATGTATTCATTGGAAAACCCGACACTGATTATCGATACTCTTACATGAGATATGTGAGGAAATATGTGGAACTGGCATATTATAAAGATCAGAAAGAGCTTTGATTCAGGTTCTCTCTAAAATGCTTTTTACAGCAAAAATTTCCTTTCATCCAGTACCCTTCAAATTTTAAGAAATGATTGTTACTTATATATTTTAACACTGCCTTTATTTAAATTTACGTTAGTTTAATATTGCCACATGGGAATAATCATGTACAATCCGTTAAAATTTCACCATAAAAACATCAAAAATCACATGTATAAATTGCTAAGGTTTCACAAAACTCAAACACTTCAACTGAACAATGAGTGTGATCGAAAGTGTAGCCTGTACCATATCACTGTGTGTTGGAAAAGGCAATGTCAATCAGCGAATAAAGTAGGGAACAGTCACAAATTAGAAACTGAGAACAAAATATTAATCAGAGATTGAAACATTCACTAAGTTAAGTAAAGGTCTTTCGAACGCACCTTAATAAATGATTATTATACCAGAGGAAGTTAGAAGATGCGGTTTGCGCTAAAATCTTCCATATCGTATCAGTAGTACAGGAATAATCCTGCATTTCTTGAAAAATCAACGGAAATATATTTATTTATAAGTGCGTTAAAACAATTATACCAGGCCATAGCCCATGCCAGAACTGTCGACCCACAAAACCGTAATACAAGGCAGGTGGGATATACACGTGGGGTGTTCACGAGTAACCGATCGTTACAAATGAGAATTCAAGAGAAAGAGATTTGCTCTCTGATTTCATTAATAATGACGATTTGTTTAAAAGTGCGTGTAAATAAAGAAGTAGATAGCCAATGCCAGAACTGTGTCGCATACCAATAACGCCGGGCTTCGGTGTCGTAGTTGGCAGCATGCTGAACTGCTGTGCGCAAGATAGCGGGTTCAAACCCGTCCGAAATCGACGGATTTTTAAGAGCTTTAAAATCCTTCAGTATGCCTTTCTTCGGAGGGGATGTAAAGCCGTCGGTCCCATGTCATGGATTTATGGCATGTAAAAGATCCTTCCACAGACTAAACTTGTGTGAAGCTAAATTTCTAGGTTAGATTTCACTGGAATGCTCTATCAAAGTTCCAAAGTTCACCACTAGGTAGCAGTGACAACTGGTAGCGAAAGTTGGAAATACTTGAAATTGAACCGAACTTGTAGCTCACCCTATGGGTGTACGCTTGAAGCCGCTACGGCCTCTGGCGAGCCGAATATGTCCTCGGACACTCCCGGCACCAAAAGCCATACACTGGTCCCGCTAGGACATTTATATTTCAAAACGCCTGTGAGACAGTAAGGAAATGACCTTAAGAATATCCCTGAAAACAACTCGATTTTGTTCCTGCTAATAACTGCCAAAACAGTAAATACAAAGTTGAAATTTAACATGGGAGGTATATGGCATTCTGGAGTCCCGTAACTTTCCTCTCAGCTGTCCTCATGAGGCAGAGAACACACCATTTTAAATTTCATGAGGTGAATAAAATTATTTCTGGCATAGCAGCGAATCATACCCACAAAGTCTGAGCGGAAAGTTGCTTTACGTACTGCTTGACCATAATGGAGGTAAGTTATACGAATATAGAAGTTAGTGAAACAATTACGCTAGAGACAGGAGATTCTTGTAATTGCCCCAATGAATTATACCGACTAATAAGGATCCTGCAGTAAGTTGGACCAATTATGGTGACACAATGAGACGATGAAAGTGGTTGGTGACCTAGTAGCGGGTTCGTTGTGATTCGCGACAAGACATTTTATTTCATTGATATCTGGGCTATTACACAACCAGGACAATGGGGTGTCTCAGGACATAAGAGCAGAAGCAATTATACAATGTACTCAAACAGTTATATCTCAAGTAATAACAGACAAATTGCAAAGATTCCTTCGTTGTAATGAACAACTTAATGCAGTGCCACTGATGACATCGGTTCAAGTTACGACCAGACAAAAGTCTCATTCGAGTAATTGTTTTATCCACGTCAGAAGAGGTATTTTAGGTATGCATCAGAATTAAAGGGGTTAATGAATCTAGAAACTTAAGAAGTTTCTTCAGCTCAGAAAGATCAAACTTAATAATATACGTCCCTTTTAACTTCTGACGCCGGAGTGCCCTGTGTTCCAGAGAGGATTGTTAACGTGCCAGTAAATCTACCAACATGGCTTCCTTGTAAATACAAACACACGTGGCACCATAGTCCTTGTCCTACCTAGCGACCGCTGCCCAGCCATTTGGCCTGTAGACTCAGGAATAACGAGTGGTCAGGGTGTCATGTACCCTCGGTGATTTATCTTTGTTTACCGTGACCGGGGCGCTGCCTCCCTGTCAGTTGTCCTCATTGGGCTGAGTGCACCCTGTTCCAGCTCTCACGTCAGTTTCTAAACTCTCACATGGTGCCGTGGCCTCCGGGTGTGTGGCAGACGTGCTACTCCAACACAACGAGGCTGCGCTGTGATTTGATCCCGAACCCTGGCCACCAACAGGTGAGAACGTTACCGCTGCGACACGCTGCCAGTCAGTTCAAAGTAGATATCAGAGCAGATTTTATGTTAATCAATTCTGTGTTGTTCTCGAGAAATTAATAAGAAGAATTCTATTTTATAAATTGATTGTACCGTATTATTGTAATTTTAAGTAGCTACCTCTAGTGGTGCATCACTAACAGAAATGTAACAATAGTGCTCCGATCACAAGTTTTAAATCAACGTTTCAAAAACGGTAATGATGGGGATTAGAAAAGGAGGGAAGGTTCCAGCAGCGACAGAAATTCTCATCAAGAGGAGGAAAATAAACATCGAAAAAGAATTAAAATATTTGGGTATCACGCTCCAAAAAATGCTGCATGTTTTACATTTCATGTGATAGAGAAATCAACGCAAGCGGTACGGGCGATACTTGAGAAACTTCAGCTTAAGGGGACTTATGAGTGAGTTTCCAAAATTCGAAACTACTGGACAGATCAATTTGAAATTTTAACCACATGTAGATATGCCTCTAATTAGAGCATATTCTGAATTAAAAATGGATTGCACTAACCTTTTCTGAAATAATAATAATAGAAATATTATCAAAACATAGGGTCCTAAAAAAGTTCCTTGCGATGGAGTTTTCACTTATTTTCATCCATACTTGGTAAACAGTAGCACAATACATGTACAAATGGAAATTGGTCTGGATTTTTATGTACCTTTTATATGAGAGTCAGAAATGATAGTCAAAGTAATAATATTCATGTTTTGGCCTAAAATTAAAAATTATTTATTTTTGAAAGCAAAAAAAAAAGTACAGTTTATTTTCACTGACATAAAAATCCAGAGCAAATTGTAATGTTCATACATATTTTAATATGCAAACCAACTTTGAACCAAATATCTTCAAAACTGCAATACAAGGAGCATTTTTAATTTATGATATTAGGCTACATGTAACAAAAAATCACTTCATGAGAAAACAGCAATTGAAGTTGGAGGTTAGTTACTTAAATCAGAACTGCCCTGCACCATATGTACAGCCCTCACGACTTCTTCATCCTGTCTTCTAGGGACAAGTTCAGCAGTTTTCTCTTTTTTCTTGCAGTTTTCTTTCCTGGGGTGGTCCTTTTTCTGCTCTGTCGAAGACGTATGTGGTCACGTTGCTCACTGATCTTCACTGAAGGTCTTGTCATTGCTTCTTGCCTAATGACATGCATCACTTCTAGTGTTTTCACACAACCCATGTTAAATTCTCTCACTGCCTTTGTAACTGCTAATACCAGCTTCTTCTTTGAAACTAAGACCTCTTTAGGGCAGTTATGCCAAATAGTGCTATGGAGACTCTCGTCGGCATTTTGTGTTTTCCCTCTCTTACACCTATCCAGCAAGGCATCTGAGGCCAGACTTTGGTAAATAGGCAGTATTTCCCAACAATTTCAAAGGACAATTTTGTTTTTATTTTATCATGGCTGTCGACAGGCTTTCCCTCAGCTAGCTGCCTATTATAAAAACACCGAGATGTGATGCCTTCCGGACAGTAATTATGCTGTGGCACAGTGTCTGTGGATGCATAGTGTTTCACAGTAGCAAATATGGCTCGTCTCATCTTCTCAGTATCAGGTGCATTATTGGAAATGGCATGTCGATAATAGTTTGTGAGTTTCACAATAGTGGCTTCCTTCAGACTACCTTCCTTTCGACCCCCAAGTGCCTCCCCTTTGACCCTACTATCCTTTACCAAGTTACGAAAGGCCAGGCCAAGGCAACATGGTTCAGACATTCCTCCTTGGTAATTTCAATATCAGGCCCATACACCTGTAAACTCTTCAAGTGCGCAAAGGTTTTAGCATCCCCATCGGAAAGAATACCTGTGTACCTCATCCCCCTTTCTTTGATTGACCTTGTTCCAAAGAATTTCTGCAGCGCTCTTCTCCATGGCATTAGATGAGCCATTATAGTTCCTTTCACACATAGCTGATTCAACGTGGGACCTGTGCCAGAACTCAAATTCTGGGGATTTGTCTCCTAAACTGTTTACTGCCACGGTACATTCAGCACAAAACTTTGATAGGACTTCAAAACATAACACTATTCCACTACGAAGGTCAACGACAATACCTATCCCATAATTCGAGGTATGGCCTCTCTTCATCCAGGTGCCGTCGTAAGACACAACGATATCAAGCACCTCATCACCACCCTTCAGTAAGGGATCTGCTTCCTCACAGGCAGCCCGGACAACATCAGCAGCTAACCGTAAGACCTCATTTTTAAAAGCCCTGCCCTCACTAACCAGTCTATTGAAATTTTCTGTGAATGATCGTGCATATTCATATTTATAGTAAATGTTTGCGTTGCCCTGTGCCCCTTCCCCATGTCTGTAAATGTCTCCACCATCCTCTTATTTACATCGAATGGTGGTCTTTGAGTTCCTTCTGTTCTTACACGTGGGAATGTGTACGCCTGGCATGATTCATGGAGACAAGCACTGCACTTCACAACAAGCTTAGATGAAAATCCCTTGTTTTCCCTTATTTCTATAAATACAGATTTTGCTTTACACATCCCACATAATAAACCTTGAGGAAGTTCATACCTAACACTGTTATGTACAATAGTGTTCAGAGACTGGCCCAAAGTATTAGGCCTACCTTCTACTGCATCAGTGAGATGAGAAAATATTTTCAACTTTTCTTCACTCCTTGAATCAGCTGGCTGTGGTAAGGTTTCGACTGATGTACCAGGTGTTACATTACTGACTTCACTTTGTGCTGACAGACGAAGTCTGTTTTCGTATGACAACTTTCCTGCCTTACTTTTCTTAGACGGTCGTTTCTTACTCTGCCTATAACCACTTCGCGGAATTTGCAGTCTCTCCATTCTAAATTACGCCTAACAAACAAATAATAGCGTGGAGTATCACACGAGGAATAACAACACACACTACAAACAATATTAGCCTCGTCACAGATCAATATTCACCAATAAATATTTCAATAACAAACCACATGGAGCATGTCAACAAAGATCATACTGTAGCGGTAGGAAGTAACCATAGTAATCAATTGAGCAGGTAATTTATTTATTTATTTCTTCTATTTACTTCACAGCTGGTAACATATATGTATTGCATGCCATGAAGAAAAATATAACTCAAAATCTAAAGGAAACTATTTCAGTACTTTATAACAGACTTTATTTTATACCCGTGTATAAGGTTATAAATTGACTTCCATAGTGAAAGTATGGGAATTTTCTGTTCCTAAATGTCATAAGACACTTGCCTGACGATTTCCGCAAGTGAATTTCGTGGTAACTTTATAGTAATGATACAGAAAGAAGGTCTCAAGTGTTTCAGTGTATGAGGCAGGTGGGCGTGACGCGCGGAGGTATTTAATAATGATGCGCATCCATCTTAAAATCACCGCCTGGGCTTTAAAAATGGCGCCACGGGAAAAAATCCAACACTCCTTGATTCTGAAAAGGTGTGGGCACCAATTTTCGGTAAAATCCAAATTTCCGTATTTTGGTCCATATTTCATGAAGACTCACTCATAAGTAGCCTTAAAGATAGCAATGGCTCTTTTCAGAAATGAGATCATGCCTATTCTAATATATGGCATTGAAGTCATTTGGCAACACCTAACAGAAAATAACCTTTCCTCACTAGAAAGAGTGAAGGCATTATTCATTAAAAACAAGAAGTTCCGTGAAGAACTATACAGCCTACTTTTCATGCCAATGATTATTCTACAGAATAAGAACCTATCTAGAATAATGACGAAATTAAGTTGCTAATATCGAAATTTCCAATTAGTTCGAAATACTGTATACCTGGCATAATGTATCCTAATAGAGCACTACAGTTGGCAGCCCTGATGACTGAATATATTCTTAGTTCCGTCTCTTACGGTACTAAATACAAAATTTGGTTGAAGTCCACTGGATAGCATGGACGTTACATGCAGTTAAACATTGGATCTAACAGCGCGCGTAAAATCATGTTGGCAACAATGTCATGCATGTATTGGTCAGAAATAATCTGAAATAATATGATCTATTGTTGTGTCAATTTTGAATGAAATCCATTAGTTAGTATAGAAGTTACATGCATTTTAAAATTGGACCTATCAGCAGGCTTGGAATCATGTTGGCAGCACTGACGTATATTAGTTACTCCAAATTCGTCTAGAATGCCAGGTACTATACGTGTGCAAAGTTTAGAGCTATTGGCTTGCATACTTTCTGATATAGTGATATTAGGGTAACAAAAGTAGGGACAGCACATATTAACAGTTGGTAGCCTTGGTTGCTCTTAGAATACGCATAGTCATATCTGTTATGGTACACATAGCACATACGAAATTTGGTTGAAATCCAAATGATAGTATTGAAGTTACATGTATTTAAAGTTGGACCTGTCAGCAGGCTTAGAATCATGTTGGTAGCACTGACGTATATAAGTTACTCCAAATTAATATAGAATGTCAGGTACTATACGTGTGCATAGTTTAAAGCTGTCGGCTTGCAAACTTTTTGATATATTGGTATTTGGATAAAATAAATTAGGTGCATTTATTAACAGTTGGCAGCCCTGGTAGGTCTTAAGAATACGCTCAGTCATATCCGGTTATGCACACATACAACATACGAAATTTGGTTGAATTCCACTTGATAGTGTAGAAGTTATATGCATTTAAAAATTGGACCTATCAGGAGGCTTATAATCATTTCGGCAACACTGCCATGGTTGGCCTCCTGGAAATTAAACTGAAATATTATGATCTCTACGTGTGCCAATTTTGAAATAGCTCCCATTCATACTTTCCAAGATATCCAACATGGAGCTCAAATTTTTAGTCCGTTTTTTCAGCAGTTGGTAGCACTGACATCATTTTCAAATATGGACGTGAGATATTCCGGTGCACATCTTTACTCGTACTAAATTTGGTTTTGATTGCTGCAGCCGTTTAGGAGTTGATAGGGGGACACACACACACAGCCAGCCAGACAGACAGAAGGACAGACAGACAGACAGACAGACATTTGCCCGATCTCATAAGACTACTTTTTCCTCATTTTTGCAAAATGTGAAAAGTAGGCTAAAAAGCATTCGGAGTGTTAAAAACTACCAAGTCACGATTCGTCTACCTCCTGGCACGAGAATCATTTCTTATAGAAGACCTTAGAAACTCTTTACCTCTACCAAACACCAAAGTCTCGGAAAAACTACTAACATCATTAACGAGAAACCGAGAAGACATACATCAAGAATTTTATGGAACCGGAGCCATGATTGACCGGACGTGGACAACAGCCAACTTTGAGTTGAGGTATGTGTTTACACGTCTGGCAGTCCATGGTTTTCACCACCTTATTTGCATTAGCAAATATTTCCATGAACCTACAGTGACGTGTGTAAGCCAACTATGTGGAGAGCATGTGATCGCCATCACCTAGAGCTCTGTAGGAAAGGGAAAAAATCAATCAAAGACTATGCAACTCAAAGTTTCAGAGTCCAATTTTAGTGTACGTTTTTATACTTTATTTTCGATGGCTATTTGGCTGCAATAAAAGTATTATTACTATTTGTTTTATTACAGCGAAGGGATAATTGCAATTCAGTCATACTCATGTGAGATGTAGCGATTAATATTGGTTACGGTAAGGCCGTATCTTGGATACAGGGGGCGTGGTGGCTCAGCGGCCTAGCTGTATGCCTCTCACCAAGGCGGTCCGGGTTCGATTCCCGGTCAATGCATGTGAGATTTTCGAAGTGAAATGCCATGTCCTGTGGTTCGGATTCCACGTAAAAAGGAGGTCCCGTGGCTCATAATCACAAGATTCACGGTCACGTAAAACTACAATCTTCCTTCCTTCTTCCTTCTTGGATACAAAATGGTCAACTAGCATGTTCTGGTGAATTAAGTGCCCTTACGTGAGGCGGCGTTAAGGAGGGGACATAGCTCGTGTTTGAGAGATGATTCACCCTTTTTGAACGGTTTTCGCCGTTAGTACGTCGGTTACCACGGGAGTAAATGTTCTATAACTCTGAGAATGCTCCAAAGAGTCTAATTTGACATGAGCTCTCTCGAATTACTGTTACTTTCACCTGCTGGTAATGACAATCATCTCACAAACATTAGTCGAGTGAGTCACGACAAGAAACATTACATCAGAATTGACTATCAGTGGGCAACGATCTGTAGCTCAAGGACAAAATGTTGATTTTATAACAGAGCTTGAGTGTTGATTCGGGTGAAAGAGCGGCAATTTCCGTTTAGTATAACAGGCGCTAAACTATTTATAAATGAACTTTTTTGTTCCTTAGGGGAGGCAACGGAAAGAAAACGGCCACAGTGGTCCTTTTAGGGTATCTGGCCGCGCAAAATTCCTTTGCATATGGAAAAGGTCTATAAACCTTAAAATAACTGTTCAAAAGTATGTTAAACATTTTCCTTATTCTTATTTATAAGAATTCAGGTTAAACTTGTCTTAATAATAACAATAATATTAATAATGTTCAACTGGATGAGGGCTTTCCTTAATGCTGCTGAGTGTAGGTGATTTTGTGACTACAGGTTTTTGAAAAATACTTCAGATTAAAAGAAATCAGCAACGATTGGTATGCTATGTTGGACTCCTAGCTTCATACAATCCATAGATATTTTAATTGAACTATTACAGATATTATGCCACAATAGGCTAATTTTCATTTGAAAATGCATTACATTAAAAAGAGTATTTGATGTGTAGGTATAGTAATAACAATTGAACTCTTTTAGTAACCATAATAAAATAATGTGCTTGAATACACAAAACATATAATCTCCCGTGTCCTCACAATCTCTATATCTCTGGTCAACACAGTAATAAATTAACTCGTCACTGAAATGTGATTTCATGAATCAGGCGAAACACCTGCCGTTCCTTCCTTCTGGTTCTTATCACAGCTAAACGTGTGGTGCAACGAAGCACTTAAGAAGGGAAGGAATTAATTAACACAATATATTATGATCTTTCAGGGGTGTACACAATTAAACTGAAATAACACACATATATTCAATTAAAGGAACATTAGGACAACAAAAAAATGCTTAAAGTCTTGAGATTTGCAACCCACATTTTTCTAAATTGCGCGGAAAAATTAATAAGTTTTTTTCAAACAATATCTTTAACAGACTGTCCAAGGGTTTTCAGATTAGTATTTTGTATCAAATAGTTTAGTAAGACATCACTTTCTTTCACTTTCCCACTTGCATGGCGTCAAACATCGAAAAGATCTTTCCACGAAAATCCTTCCGACAGCACTAAAACGAGAATAAAATCCGAAGTTGCAAAAAGTTGCAAGCAGTTTTTAGACAGACACCACAATAGCGTATAGGCTATAGACTAATGAAAAGAATTTTAACAATGGTTGACAATTGCGAATTTCTGGGTCTAAAAACCCATAGAAGAAGAATAAAATATATTTTAAATGTCACTATTTTCAAACGTTTATCACATAAGCACAGCAATTTCTATACGATTTTGCAAATTTAATAAAGAAAGAGCATACCTTGATCTGCCATATCCAGTGGCAAACGATGAAGATAGCTCAACAAACACGTCTTTACAAGCACAAGATTAAAACACAAATAATCAGCTCCACTTCCAGCTGAGGATGCGATCTCTCACTCTCCAGGGGGTGAACTAATATGACATATAGGCACAGTTCTGAGGTCATCGGACATAAAAAACTAAAAACGTCATAAATCATGAAAATACATAACATTTATTTTTTGCATTTTGAGTGCCCAGATAGTGCAAAAGGACCACTGTGCGGCGTAGAGGTATAAAACTCCAGAAAATAGTTTAAATTTTTGACATATCTGTTGCTCGGTTCCGTCAAGGTGCACCAAGGCTCATCAGCGGGTTCTAGGTACACCCTGCCCAGGCCACTGCACATTCCATACTTATAGCATATCGTTGTGCTACTTTGCTGTACCACCTCAGCTGGCGAGCCTTGCAACACTAACGAATTTTCAGATTTGAATGAGTTCAGTGCTCCTTGTTGTTTTTCCTTTTGTGGGGGGAGGGGGGCAGATGACCTCGCTGTTTCTCCCTTTGAACCAACAATAACTATTTAATAATAACTAACTTCCTTGTGTTTTATTTTAATTTTAAACCAACTCGAACTTTAATTCACACAGTCACTTATGAGACGCTTGCAAATCACCAACAGTGCCAAACATTTAGAGATTTGTTTCCCAGACAGGTTGAGCATGACCTGAGCTGGTAAGTTTCTTGGTAGATCGCCAAGTTCAGAGTTATCCTGCGTGGCTATTGAAGTTCAAGTTTCTTCAATCATCGTGATTTGAAGCTGTTTCCATCTTAGAAGATCAGTGACCATCGTGGGATAGTCTATTCTAACTGCCATGCTCATTAAATCGACCGTGAGGGGTCGCTGCAGCAAGTCTGGAGATTGAAGGTTCGGATCTCGGCACTGGCAGCGGCTATCCCGAATGAGTTTTTTCCATCGGTTTTTCCTCACTCCATCCAGGCAAATGCCGGCATAATATCGTATTTCATGTCCAGGTGCATTTACCCTATTTCGTCCCTATACACACAATCGCAGTTACTAGAGTAACGCAGGTTATCAATCAAATTGAACATACACGCAAGTACACGTGGTTGATGAACAAGTTGTCCCATGCCTCTAAAATTAAATTAACAACAACCTCTATTCCATCTTGCACTCGAACCTCTTTCAATAGAGCGTGGGCGTGGTGACGCAGCAGTCAAGTTGTTTGCCTCTAACCAAGATGGGTAGGGCTTGATCTCCGGTCGATGCACGTGAGATCTTTGGAGTGAAATGCCAGGTCCTGTGGTTCAGATTCCTCTTAAGAAGGAGGTCCCTTGAATCATGATCGCGAGATTAACGATCACGTAAAACTATAAGCTTCCTTCTTTCAATAGAGGGCTGGCTGCGTGGCTCAGCGGTAACGTTCTCGCTTACTGGGCCCAAGATTGCAGGTTCGTATCCTAGTGCAGTCAACTGGCATTTTAGGGTGAGCAAATGCGAGAAAGCAGTGTCAGTAGATTTACTGGCACGTTAAAGATCCCTTTTGGGGCAAAATTCCGGCACCCCAACGTCTCTAACAGCCAGAGTAGTTTAAAGGGATGTAAAACCAATAACATTATCCCTCCCTATATTATTCTGCTAAGGTCCCATTCCAGTTTTGTGCCGAAATTAAGGTCCCATTAACACCAACCTACACATATGGGGTACCTACAGGTTCAGCATAACCCAATGCATAAGCGAAACGCACTCACTTACTCTTTAAATGCCTCACAATTAAATAAATACCTTAAAACATGTATATTTACAATGAAATAATCAAAGAATGCAACACGGTAACCATGGTAACAGAATCTCACAGGTCCATCAATTTCTGTAAGTCGCAATGCAATTCCAAATATTACATTACTGTGAAAGTTTCCAGACGGTTATAAGGTTATCACTGAACCAAATTAAGCTGTAAAATTCATCAATACATACAGTATAATGCGCTTAAGGGGGTCAAGGGGCACTCTAGAATTTTTTCACGCAATTTTCACTTGTGAGTGTAGTACGGGAGGTCTTTTTCACCCGACTATAAAGGGTCTCCGAAAACCACATTTAAAGGCCCTTAAATTAGCAGTGTCTGTGATATTCCCAGAAAACTAACATCGCTCTGATAAACCTATGAAGGAATGACAAGCCCCTAACCACTGCACCAGTAGCTGAATTGATAAAGTCTGATTATTCATACCAAGGATAAATCAGTCATAGCATTCATGATTGAGATTTTGCTAAGTGTACTCTTTACAACTAGAATATTCGCGGGCGAAGCCGCGACGGGTAATGCTTGTTATTATTATTACGATATCTTTCAATAGAGAAAGTAAAACTAGAGCGCCCTATTGTAGGAGGGGCTCTTGCATCGTTCTTGGTTTCCTTTGTGTGACGCATGTCCGCGTTTACCTAGTGTGGCCGTATGACTTCATTAAAACTGCGCATATAGATCAGAGTTCTTGGTCAGGGAAGGACCGTGACATTGGCGTTCCACTTGGTCAGCAGTGCCAGCTGATGGATGGTTGTGCTGCGACCGGTACAGCCAGTAAGCGAAACCACCTCGCTTGGACAGGCAGATGGAATAGCGCCACGGTCTTCAGCTTCAAAGTTTTCTGTTCCATACTGTATTTTATCGACCAAGTAAGAAAGTATGGGGTATGAAGGATGGATGGCTCAGAGCTACTTTTACTACACCACACGATGCAAGATAAATTTTTGGTTCATTATTTATTGTTGTTCAGTACAAAACTCTGATAATTTTAGAACAGATGTTCTTCTCTTCTTCCTCCCTCCAGGGGCTCACATCTAGTGGGACGTGGGTTGGCGACCACTGGATCCCAGCTGAGTCCGGTATTGCTTCCATTTACTTGTGCCGGGCTCCTCTCCGTCTTCTTTCCTGTGACCTCTCTTGGTCAGCTCTTGTTCTCTTCCGACCACGATGGTATTAGGGTATCCGAGACCTAGGAAGTCATTCACTTTCCCGTCTTAATTGGCCCTTGTCTCATCTTTTCTGATACCCTCTTTCTTCGAGGGATCAGCCGTCTTTTCCTTTTCATGTAATCTCCTGCCTTCTGCACAAGGTCCTCAAGGAAGGAGGCGCACCCTTGATAGTGCTACAACGTCAAGGGCTCACAGCTGGTGAGTTTGGGAGTTGGCGACACCGAGGGATTCCTTAGCTGGGTCCGTTTTGTTCCGTTTTTCCTCTGACTTTGGGTTCAACCCTCTCCTCTTTCCTTTTCCTATCTGCCACTCATGGCTCTCCTTCCTTCCAAGTCTCTCAATCCTCATTCTTCGAGGATTGAGGGCATTTTTAGCCTACTTTCGATTTTTGCAAAAAATGAAAGTAGACTTATGAGATCAACACAGGGCGAAAAAAGTGTGTCTGTCTGTGTGTGTGTATGTGTGTGTGAGAGTCTGTGTGTGTGTGTGTATGTGTGAATGTGAGTCTGTGTGTGTGTGTGTGTGTCTGTGTGTGTGTGAGTGTGTGTACTCTGAATGTCTGTCCCCCCCTATCAATTCGAACACGGTGAATGCGAATTGAATGAAATTTGGTACAAAGGTAGCACTAGCAAAGGACACCTCAGTGTCATGTTTTATATCGCCGCCATCTTTACTAAAACTGAATGGCGGCCACTCAAACGTTCAAAACGTAAAATCAAATAACGACTAACCAAATCATCTGATCTCTACCAAATTTGGTAGCAACATACCTTCGTATAGGATGCGTTTTGTGACCAAACTACAAGGTCGTCCGCCATAACATTTCAGGATGGCGGCCGTGCGAATTATGCAAACTTTATAATCCATATCATGGGACCCACCAGTTCCGATTATCGAGCCGAGAATCGTTTTAACTGTTCTAAAGGAAGAGGCATGTTCGAAATTAAAAGTTTATTTTGTAATACTATAGTGCAGACGTGATTTTAAAAAGCTGAGCCGATTCAGTAATAAGACAAGATGGCAGCGGATATCTTGTGCCTGACTTATATTTCACTAATTTGAGTATTGCATGCAATATAGCGTACTGATACAAAATAAATAAACTTTGTATGAAATGCTTTATATATAAATAATATACTCCAGTGATGAAATCGTTTAGTATAAATCATTATTTGCTAACAAGTTCTATGTAAGTCATTTTATATAGAACGATATTCGTTGACACAATTAGCTCAGTGGTAGAGCGTTAGCCTAACGCTCAAATGCCTATGGTTCAAACCCGATCAGAGCTAGTTTTTTTGCTTGAAATGTTATATATTTATTGTTTTGTAATGACTCAGATGTTTTAAAATTAAGCGTTATATTGTGCATATTATGGTGTAAAATATATATTTTATTAAAACATAATTCGCCAGCAGATTTACTCGAGTCATCTAGCTGCCAAAAAGGTAACTGCACGTCGACCTACTTACTAACTTCCAGATTTTATTGAAAAGTTTCTTCTTCTGGCCGCTAGAATGCACTCGCTCTGTTAGGATTATATTGTTCGATATTTCACCACTAGATGTCACGACTAGTCTACGTGGGGCTCCATTGATTACTATACCATTGGCATTCTATGCGCATCGAATTTGAAGAATGACAAGATGATACTACGATACATTTTTACTTTTTATTTTAAAGGGTTTGTAACAGCCTATTGTGCGTTATTTGAAAATGTTAATTGAAGTAAAGAACAAAACGATTTCACATATAATCTGAACTCTACCGTTGGTGCTAGTTCAGGATATTAATTAATACTTTTATTTCAGCCAAATAGCAATCGAAAATATCCACATAGTTGGTATACACACGTCTCTGTAGGGTCATGGAAAGATTTGTTAATTCAATTAGGGTTGTGAAAGTCATACGCAGCCAGACGTGTAAAGACATGCCTCAACTCAAAGTTGGATGTTGCCTGCGTCAGGCCGATTATGTAATAATAATAATAATAATAATAATAATAATAATAATAATAATAATAATAATAATAATGTTATTGGTTTTACGTCCCTTTTAACTACTGTTGCTTTCAGAGACGCCGGGGTGCCAGAATTTTGTCCCGAAGGGGATCTTTAACGTGCCAGTAAATCTACTAACACGGCTCCCTCGCATTTGTGCACCCTCAAATGCCAGCTGACTGCGCCAGGATACGAACCTGAAACATACGGTCCAGCAAGCGAGGACGTTACCGCTGAGCCACGCCGCCAGTCCGGTCGATTATGTCTCCAGATCCATAACATTCTTTAGATACTTCTTATCTTTCTTTCTTCAATGATGGTAGCAGTTTTTATCTAGGTTGTGGCGTTTGGTAGAGGTAAATCGTTTCTAAGGTCTTCAACAAAGAATAGTTCTATTATACTCTTTGATAAAAACGAGTTATAACTATACTCATACATTTAGGAGAAAGTAGGCTATATGTTCTTTACTGAACATCTTGTTTTTCTTCCTGTCCTTTATTTGCCTTATCGTTTCTTTGTTTACCATTTCTACTTCTAGTATGTAAGTCTGTAGTTAGTATTAGTTATAGTTTTCATTCTCATCTCATCTTTCACTATCACCCATACTATTAGGGGCCGATAACCTAAATGTTAGGCTTCTTAAAACAACAACTATCAACATCATCATCTTCTCTTCTTTTGCCAGACAGGTACAACATGTAAGTTACCCAAATACATACCTAGTTCCATCTGTTAATACTTGAGTATCCGTGAAATAATAGTACATTACGCTACGAGCCTATAATGGCAATAATTAAGACACGAGTATGTTTATAAAACGAGCGTATGCGAGTTTTATAATTTACATACGAGTGTCTTAATTACCATTATAGGCGAGTTGCATACCGACTGTTTATGTTCGACGATAGTTATTATAACTATTTTATGTTCGAACATAAATATTCATAAATATCTGTCGAGATTTCGCCAGTTTTATGTACTGAACAGAGCACATTAGACGCAGAGAGTGCCTTGTATTTATCCATGGCCTCGTCGATTTCAAACGCTTCAATTCTCCTCTTTTCTGCTGCACCAATAGTCCAAGTTTCACTTCCATAGAGTACCACGCTCCAGACAAAGGCCTTAAAAAATGACTTCCTAATACCTAAATCTATATTCGATGTCAAAAGATTCCTTTTCTGTAGAAATGCTTTCCTTGCCTGAGCTAACCTGCTTATTACTGTATATCCTCTTTGCTTCGTCCATCACTGGTTATTTTGCTTCCTAAGTAACAGAATTCTCCTAATTCCTTTAGCTTTTCACCTGCCAATTTGATGTCCATAGAGGTTTCTGATTTATTTCGCCTGCATTCCAATATTTTTGTTTTACATTTATTAATTCTCATCATGAATTGTTTCCTCAAGACGGAGTCCATACCATTCAAAAACTCATTTAAATCCTCAGGCGTGTCGGCCAAGATAACTATGTCATTGGCGAATCTCAGAGTTGAAATTATTTCTCCTTGAATCTTTACTCCCACTTTACATTTTTCTCCAATTTCCTTCATTGCTTGTTCAATGTAAAGATTGAAAAGTATGGGTGATTAGTTGGAGCCTTGCCTTACACCTTTCTGAATACCAGCTTCTCTCTCATGTCCTTCAGCTCGAATGACAGCTGTCTGGTTTCTGTATAGATTGTAGATCACCCTCCTATCCCTGTACTTTATTCCAATCGTTTTCAAAATGTCAAACAATTTAGTCCAATCAACGTTATCAAAAGCCTTTTCTAAGTCTACAAATGCCATGAACGTTCTCTTATCTTTCCTTATTCTACCTTCCCTTGTTCCTACATTTCTCCTAAAACCAAACTGGTCTTCACCCATTTCCGTTTCTATCTGGCTTTCTATCCTCTTGTAAATTATTCTAGACAGGACCTTTGAAGCATGAGTAATCAAGCTGATTGTACGGTAATCTTCACATCTGTCAGCTCCTACTTTCTTCGGTATTGGGATGATAACATTCTTCTTGAAATCAGAAGGTACCTCACCTGTCTCATAAATCCTGCACACCACGTGATATAACCTGATCAGACCTTCATCTCATATGCAGCGTAGCAACTCAATCGGTATATCATCTATGCCTGGTGCTTTGTTCCTGCCTAAGTCTTCCAATGCTCTGTCAAATTCTGATCTCAATATTAAATCTCCTTTCGCATCCTCATCAATTTCCTCCTCCCTTTCAATTACATGATTCTCAATCTCCTTTCCCTTATGCAAACACTCTATATAAGCTTTCCATCTCTCAACCTTTTCTTCCCTGTCTGTTAGAGGCTTTCCATTTATGTTCTTAATATTACAGCACTTAGTCTTCCTTTCCCCAAAAGTATTCTTAATCCTTCGATAAGCTGTGTCTACTTTCCCTAATTTCAGACAATTTTCTATACCTGCACATTTCTCTTTGAACCATTCTTCTTTCGCTTCCTTGCACTTCTTGTTAACCTCATTTCTCAGACGTCTGTATTCTGCTTTCCCCTTTTCATCTCTTACATTCTTGTGTTTCCGCCTTTCGTCCATCAATTCTAGTATATCCTGTGTGATCCACGGTTTTCTACCTATTCTTTCTTTCCTACCAATGTTTTCTTCTGCGGATTTTGTTATTTCATTCTTCAAAAGTGCCCATTCGTCTGCAATTGAAGTTTGTTTAGGGTTTTTCATTAGTACTTCCTTTATACTCTTCTTGAATCTTTCATTTACATCCTTCTCTTTCAGTCTGTCTATTGCCCATCTTTATGGCTTTTGACATTTCTTCAGTTTCTTCAACTTTAATCTGCATTTCATAACAACCAAATTGTGGTCAGAGTTTATGTCAGCACCGGGATATGTTTTACAATCCAAAATCTGGTTTCGAAAACTCTGCTTGACCATAATGAAGTCAATTTGGTAACGCCCTGTATCTCCTGGTCTCATCCATGTGTATATTCTTCTATTGTGGTTATTGAATAAGGTGTTAGCTATGACCAACTCATGCTCGGTACAGAATTCTATCTGTCTGCTTCCTCGATCATTCCTTTCACCTAACCCTCCTACTATCTTCCCTTCTCTTCCTTTTCCTACCACAGCATTCCAATCTCCCATTAACATTTTCATCACCCTTGATATACCTCAGAATTTCATCTATTTCTTCGTAGACCTTTTCAACATCCTCATCATCAGCTTGACTGGTAGGCATATAGACTTGTACCACTGTGGTACACGTATGTTTTGTATTGATTTTTGCTACAATAATCCGTTGACTATATTGCTCATAATATTCCACCCACTGTCCAAGTTTCCTACTCAATATGAGACCAATCCCTGCTTGGCCTTTGTTTGATTTAGTGCTAATGACCCTATAGTCTCCTGACCAAAAGTCCTGTTCTTCCTGCCAGCGCATTTCACTAATCCCAACCAAATCCAACCTCAACCTATCCATTTCCCTTTCTATGTTTTCTAACCTTCCACTTCCCAGCAGACTTCTAATATTCCACGCGCCTATCCGTAGAATGTCAGATTTCCTCTTTGTCACTTCTGTGATGTTAACCCCCTCTCGAGTAGTCCCCACCCGAAGATCCGAACGGGGGACTAGTTTACCTCCGGATTGGAATTTTACAAGGGAGGAGGCCATCATCACATGTAATTATGCATAGAGAGGTGCATATCCTCGGGAAGAGCATTACGGCTGTAGTTTCCCGTTGCTTTCAGCCGTAGCAGAACGCATTGTAGCCATTAGTTGGCTTATATCATCAATATCTTAACCGTCTATAAGACAAGTAAAGAATTGATTTATTCTGAAAGGCTGCTACTCCTTTTCAGAATAAGTAATAGAGCAATTCTACTAACAAAAATACTAACCTTCTACTAACAATTAAATACCAAAATTCTACTAACGAAAAAATACTAAAAATCCGACCAACAACAAAATACTACCACTAAAACAGTCTGTCACCAGGCACACTCACATGCACCCTCACACATCACAGTGTAATGAAACAATGAAATATATCTAATAAACAATGAAACTGACACCACACACACTCACACATCACAGTCTAATGTAACACTGAACTATATCTAATAAACAATGCAACTGCCCCACACACACTCACACACTACAGTCTAATGGAACAATGAAATATATCTAATAACAAACTAACTACATACTTACAACTAAAACCAACCACAACGCCTACAATTCCATAAAATGGTAATCCCGACAGCCATACCTAATACATTATTCCAGGTTATCGCCCCCTAATGATCTGAGTGATAGCGAAAATGTTAATGAAATGGAAATGGAAACCAATCCTTACAAAATGCAATTGAGATTGAAAAACACTCACAAAATGCAATTTAGATCGAAAAGACTTACAAAATGCAACGGCGATGGAAACCACCCACGAAATCTTAAAGGGAATCTTAAAGGCGAAAGGAAATAGAATGAAAAGGAAACAAGAGGACGGACCCCTCGAAGAAGGAGGGAGCAGGGAGAAGGAAGGAGAGCCATGAAAGGCAGGTAGGAATGGGAAAGAGGAGAGGGTCCGTCCCGTGGAACTCAGCGCATCTAATTATCTAATTGGTCAAACAATTGTTTCTTGAGCTCTGATTGGTGGGAGAAACTGAAAAATAGAGTTATAATGAGTCTCATTATAGTACAGTTTTCTGACATATAATAGTCAGGGTCGAACATAAATATTATTATAATAATTATTACTAGTGGGCCCGTGCGAATCGCAATGTAATTGTAAGTTTGTGGGGGTAGTAGGGAAGAATGTGGGAGAACGAAGTTTTAAATATGGAAGAAATTTATTTATTGTTGTTAAACGGCATACGTACATGAGGAGAACACACATAATTATGTAGAACAGTTTTTTGTACTTATCACAGCACCACTTTGTAGACAATATTCGATGTTACAACGAATTCATCGGTTATTGCTTGCTCGGGAGTTTCTTCGACAGCAATTTTTACATTTGCAAAGGATTGAACCCTAGAGAAAGACTTGGCGAGACCACACCGGAACCATCTGCTGAGAGATTCCTCAGCTAGCAGTACGCCACGCTCCCACCAGATGGCTGCCGCCGCCGCGCTGCCCTGCGCTCTAGCGGCAGACTCGCCTAGCAGTACGCCGCGCTCCCACCAGATGGCTGCCGCCGCTGCACTCCCCTGCGCTCTAGCGGCAGGTTCGCCAGGTTACGGTGCTCCCATTGTAAATGTACATTTTAAAGGTATTTATTCAATTGTGAGGCATTTATAGAGGAAGTGAGTGCGTTTCGGGCAAACATGGAGTTATGCGGAACCTGTAGGTACCCCATATGTGTGGGTTGGTATCAACAGGACCTTATTTTTGGTACGAAACCGGAATGGGACCTTAGTAGAATAATATAGGGAGGATGAATAATATTATAATTGGTATTAGTAATTGTACCGGCAACGGTGGCTGAGAGCACTAACTCACCAACTGGTGCCTCGATGGCGTCGGGAGAGAATGGGTTTAAATCCCACCTCGGCTGTTCTGAAAATGGTTTTCATGGTTTCCAATTTTCACCAAGAGGTAAATGCTGGGTCGGTTCCATTCAACAGATCCACGGCCGACTTTCTTCCCAAATCCTTTCTCTGAACCTTCCTTATTTAGACCACGCTAGAGGTCGCCAGGGCAATCGGTCTGTCACCATCCCAGAAGTATTTGCTGACAAAAGGTGTCTTTGTGGCGGTACAGGAATGATCCTTCGCGAAGTTCGTGGGGGAAGCCAAGCTTCTAGGATAAATACATAAATAAAAAAATAAAAAATAAATTAAAAAAATATAAATAAATAAACAAATAAATAAATAAATAAATAAATCTCTACTTACTATAAAACAAAGTCCCCGATTCATGGATGTTACGGGTAAACTCGAGAACCACTGGATGGATTTTGATGCGGTTTTCAGCATTCTGTAAAGGATTATTCGATGATGATTTCTGTAGAAAATAATTTATTTATAATCAAAGGAAGGCGAGCAGTAACGATTTAAGTGGAAAAGTCGAAGAAAAAAACCTGGCGTCCGAGCACTTTGTAAGCTTACGCTGGGCAAACCGTTAAAAATATCTAAATACTATGATTGTAAGAATTGTTCAGCATGAAAAGTTCTACAAAAGAAGACCGCGAGAGCATATGTCTATCTTCAATACATCGCCCACTATAAGTGTTTTTACGTTTTAATTTCTTTCAACCATGTCCATTCAACTACTGAGGCGACAGTTTACGAGCTAGCTAAGGGCGAGTCTATCATCCCTGTTACAGCCTAGCTAGCGGGCGAACCTATTGCCCTAGATACAGACAGCAGCAAGCCGTCCAGTCGTGTTGAGTTAAGACTTCTGAGAAGGTTGGTTGTGTTTGGAGTTTCCCTGGAAGTTCAAATCGGGTTTTCTTCATTTCGTCCGTGAAACACAGTCAAGTTAAGTTTGGACGGAAGGGGGATTTGAGTTTCATTCACCTTGCCCTTCCCTGGAAGTGCAACTTTCATTTCGCCTGTGAACTTTTCGTTCCGAAAAATTCACAGTCAATTTAAGATTGGACGGAAGGGGGATTATATTATATTAAATTGTACTGATTGGCGTATAATCTTTACTTAGTATAAAACGGGTAATCTCAAGAACCACTGCATGGGTTTTGATGCGGTTTTCATCATTCTGTAAAGGATATCTCGAGGAAGGTTTCTGTAAAAAATAATTTATTTATGATCAAAGGAAGCCAAGCAGTAACGATTTCAGAGAAAAAGTAAAAAAAAATCCTGTCGTCCGTGCGCTGGGCAAACCGTTAAAAATATCAATATACAATGAGTGTAAGGATGGTTCAGCATGAAAAGTTCTAAAAGACGTACGCGAGAGCACATCTCTATATTCAATATATCGTCCACTATAAGTGTTTTTAGATTGAACGGAAGGGGAGTTTGTGTTCATGCACCCCGCCATTCTTAAATTACGTCTGACAAGAATTTGTTGCACATGCATCTCCATGTTAACATAGTTAACAGAGATTTTAACCCATCATGCCGAGACGTAAAACGGATATAGATCGTAGTTCATTGCCATCCTAAAGAAGCGCTTATCACGTAATGCATTCACAACTGTTCCCGGACGAAGCCGGGCCGGGTTGTTAGTAATTAAATAAATAAATAAATAGAACAGAACAAAGGAAACAGGAGCACAGTCAAAGAATGAAAAAAAATTGGGAACAGAAGAGGAAGAAGGGAAATAAGAGAAAATGGTGGTATCGTGAGATTTTTTAGTTCAGTCACTGACCATCAGGGCAAAAATGATATTATCTCTACAGAGTATAGAACAAAGTCCCAGATTATTCACGGGTAATTACAAGAAACACTGGATGGATTTTGATGGAGTTTTCACCATTCTGTAAAGGATTTCTCGAGGAAGGTTTCTGTACAAAATAAACACGTTCATTAATGACCAAATGAAGCAGTAACGATTTCAGTGAATCGAGTTGAATAAAATCCTGCCGTCCATGCGTCTTTTAAGCTTACTCTGGGTAAACAGTTAAACATATCGGGCGAAGCCGGGATGCGTTACTAGTAATGGTAATAAATAAATAATAAAAGTATAATAAACTATACTTTTAAATTATTTTAAATTTGCAATATCTGATATGCAAATTATATTTGAAGCAGTACCCCAGGTGTAGAGAAGCCGGGAGAGAGATAGCACGACCTGAATAGAAGGAAGTGAAATTCATGTTCAACATTTTTAAACAGTTTTAAAATAAAACACGGCATTTTAAGCACATACGTTTTCACTCAGTCCAACATAATTGTTTCATTTGTGGCCATGGGCCCATGTACGTGGGTATGCGTGAGTGGGAGAATTTGTCTGATAAGCTGTGTAATTGTGAGTCTTTTATAGTGTGTTTATACAGTATGTAACTTAGGATAGGACTTGATCGCAAGTGGCCATGACATAGGTTAGGAACCATACCAAAATTTACCTGGAAACTACTAGAAAACACTTCTAGGATGTCTGACATATGAAATAAACCCATGTCTTCACAGTATTCTCTCTCAATTAAGAATTGCATATCTCGGATGAGTCCTGAAACGAACCCACACCTCAGAAGATGTGGCAGTCAATAATATCCACAATGAGGAGGTGTTCTCAGACGGCTTTGGTTAACCCTATATCTTTCCAGATAACCAAATTTACGTAGCCCCAGTAGTCTAATGCCTCTGTGTACCGTACCCTGTATAACACACTTTGAATACCACTGCTCCTGTACAACACCCGATGTTCTTCCATTACCTTCTCTTTCATTCTGATCTCACGAAGCTCTTTTTTGTGCTCTACCTCTGTCACGCATTCTTAACTTCACGTCTTCAAGGCGGCCCTCGATCACTTTCACTCCTAGGTCAAGGTCTTGCGTTACAACTTCCAGATGGAAGGTGCAAGAGACGTAAGCAGGCAATAAATAACCGTCCTTTCTACACGCTGCATGGCAGTCCTCAATAACTTGAAAATACTGGTGAAATACCGAGCACGTTAACAGCCCTCACACATCCGCTTCGGTTCTCTTTCCATCAGCCTTTCTCCAGCATTGCAAGACAAAACTCTCATTAGATCACCACGACTACCCTTTAAATTCATTCCTTCACAGCATTACAAATACTATCTCATCTTATGGTGTATACATATCTCTACGTCATAATAAATTATTTATTACCTTAAGTCTACATATTGTAAAACCAAGTACCTGATTCTTCTATGTAATGAGTAATCCCAAGAAACACTGGATGGATTTTGATGCGGTTTTCACCATTATGTAAGGGATTTCTTGAGGAAGATTTCTGTACAAAATCTTTCATGTATGACCAAAGGAAGCCGAGCAGTAACGATCCAGTGAATCGAGTCGAAGATAAACCTGCCGCATCTTCTAAGCTTACGCTGGGTAACCCGTTAAAAATATCTATATACTATGACTGTAAGAATTGTTCAGCATGCAAAAAAGTTCTACAGAAAAGTCCATGACAGCATATCTATATCTTTAATACATCGCGCACTGTAAGTGTATTGACGTTCTCATTTCTTCCAACAATCTCCATAGAGTGGAAATTTATATTACTAGTTTCGGAGCGAGTTTACTAAAGAGTGAGCGAGCCGATCACCGCAGCTTTGGCCAGCATCAAACTGTCGTGTCGTGTCGAGTTAAGACTTCAGAGAAAATTATACGTGTTTGTAGTTTCGCTGTTCACCTCTGAATTGCTGTCCGTGCGACTTTTAAGCTTACGCTGGGTAAACCGTTGAATACGGTATACCAGGCGAAGTCGGGGTGGGTTGCTAGTTGCTAATTCATTTTAAGGGCTTGGAACATTTTGGTCATCAGTTTCGTGTAGTTCTGTGTGTGATGAATTTTGTAAGATAACCTGTATTTATAAGATGACAATAGTCATGTGTGTAAGTGTAATTGGGACAGGGATGAGGTAGGTGCACCGGGACTTGAAGTAAGGTACTATCCGGCATTTGCCTGGAGGGAGTGTGAGAATTCCCGAGGAATAACCACTCGAACTTGTGATCTCTTGACTTGCTGCAGCTGCCCTCTCAGACTTGGTGCACGAGTTGACGAGCACGACTAAACCGCAGGACGCATGACGGATGAAATCTATCTTCCTCCTAATTATTATTTTATGTAATTTAATGTATAATTCATAAATGTGTCATGTATGTGTTAATTTTATGTAATGTAAATATTATTTATGTTCGAACATGCCGAAATATAAATATTATATGCCAGAAAACTGCATCTTAAAGAGGCTCATTATAGTTCAAATTTTATTATGATACAGGTTCTCCAACAATCAGAGATCAAGATTTTCATTACGATCCAGTTGTTTGACCAATTAGGTAAGGATAGCATCGCACCTGTGCTGACTTCCACGGCCTCCTATTTTAAATTTCACTGCGTGGCTAGAGTCATAGTGGGGTATTCGGGGAGGCCGGTGTCGAATACAAGGTATTTTCTGGCAGCCATGCGCTCTGTTCGGCAAACGAAACTGGCGAAATATCGACAGATATTTATGAATAAATATGTTCAAACATAAAAATAAAGTTCGTCGAACATAAAAAACAGTCGTACGCAACTCGCGTATAATGCTAATTAAGACACTCGTATGGATATTAGTCGTGTCTTAATTATTGCCATTATAGGCTTGTTGCATAATGTACTTTCATGTTCGACCCTGACTATTATATGTCAGAAAACTGTAACATAATGATGGTCATTATAACACTATTTTCCATTATGAAACAGTTTCTCCCACCAATCACAGCCCAAGAAACAGTTGTTTGACCAATTAGATAATGATTGCATCGCACCTGCGCTAAGTTCCATGGCCTTCTAATTTGAATTTCACTGCGTTGCCCAGTGTCATCGTGGTGTAATCGAGGAGGCCATGGACTAATGCAATGCATTCTCTGCGTCACATGTGCTCTGTTCATTACACAAAACTGGTGAAATCTCGACAGATATTTATGAATAGTTATGTTCGAACATAAAATAGTTATAATAATTATCGTCGAACATAAACACTCGTATGGAAATTATACTCGTGTCTTAATTATTGCCATTATAGGCTCGTTGCATAATGTACTATTTAATAATTTGGCTCCTAATTTTCTGTCGACCTAAATAAATCAAACTTTACACAGAATTGGAAATAGGTTGCTAATACTTTCCACGCAGTCAATGCTGAGGTGAAATTATATTTTTAAATTAGGCAATTATATTTTACGGTCGCATGCCCTTCCTGATGTCAACCACTTCATAAAGTTGATACTGGCCAAGAGTTGGAAGAAAGCGGCCGTTGTCTATTGGACGGTACCGTTCTGGCATTTGTTAAAAACTGTGAAACCACCATTTTAAGTACAACTGTCGCTGGGATTCAAACCCACCGGTCTTCCGAGTGCGTAGGCAACGTGGCTTCATGGATTTGCGATGTTGTTTCATTTGAGGGGTTTGGGCATTGTGGGTATTTAGCACCACTTACTTGGGTGTGTATATCTACTATAAGGTGCGTTCAAAAAGTAACTAGCTGGAGGCTGGAATGCGCAAACCACTGACGACATCGGCTAATCGTGGCGTGTGTAACGAGGTGTGGTTCCGATCAGAGCGTGGAAGGTCACAGCCCGTCGCTAGAGGGTAGGCTACGCGTGCACGCCAGGAGCCGACTTTGGTGGCATCTAGTAATCAAGTTCTAAACTAGTAGTCGTTCACGGTGGTGTTTGGCGGCAAAAGTAGGAACTACTTGAAACAATTCAATGTCTGCAGTCCTCACTTGAATTGAAAACAGATAACACACACTAATACAGTCATCACAATTAACTCCGGTCATCAGAGAGATTCTACACACACCCAAAGTACACGGGGCCACATGACCACGTTGTCACAGCCCCTAAACTGAGGAACCAACCAACTAACTATTTCTCTGCGATGATGATCAAGATTTCTCACTGGCCTGTAAAATTTATTTTTCTAACTTACACGTTTCTAACTTATGCGTTACACAAGCTGATGGCTTAAAGTCTTCAATTCTGATCTCTCATTCGAGATGTGGTGCAGGCGACGACTACTAAAGATACCTTGGACTGATAAAGTCACGAATGAGAATGTTCTCAAAAGAGCAAAGGAGACACATACCTGGGTTGAATCCTTAAACAGAAGAAGGAATAGTTTTGTTGGCCATTTGATTCGTCATTCTGACTGGTGCACCACACTCTTCGAAGGGAAGCTAGAAGGAAAGAGGAGTCGAGGAAGACCAAGGACTCAATTTATAGACAGCATTTAAGGCAAGCACTACAGGCCTGAGAAAGAAGACGTTTTGGAAGACATGCAAGTTACCCACCAACCTAGCGGAGAATAAGAAGAAGAGCACCAAACAGCTTAATATTGAAGCCATAGTGATGCGTAGATCCTAATAAATACTTGGGATCGCTATTTCTACAGGTAGTAATTGTATGGGTCGCCTCCGTAGCGTAGCGGTCAGCATGGTTAGCCGCCCCGGAGTTCCTGGGTTCGATTCCCGGCTCTGCCACGAAATTTGAAAAGTGGTATGAGGACTGGAACGGGGTCTACTTAGCCTCGAGTGTTCCAAATGTGTAGAGGGTGTTCGATTCCCACCTCAGTCATCCTCGAAGTGGTTTTCCGTGGTTTCCCACTTCGTCTTCGGGCAAATGCCGGGATGGTACCTTCTTCAAGGCCACGGCCGCCTCCTTCCCTCTTCCTTGCCTATCCATCCTGACCATCCATTACCTTCCCTCATGAGGCCCCTGTTCGCTTTGCAGGTGAGGCCGCCTGGGCGAGGTGCCAATCACACCTCACCAGTTGTATCCACTCAGATTAGATGTTCCCAGCTATAGGACAATGCCCGTAGAGGCGGTAGTGGTGAGTTCCCTCGCTGAGTCCGTGGGTTCCACCAACCTAGAGGGTAAACGACTAAGAAAAGAAGAAGAAAAGTAATTGTATGGAGTCCCTGAAAGTAAACAAACAACAACAACAACGAAATTAAAGCAGTTTTTTTATTCATATATTTTCTATAAAGAGCCATAGTTTTTGAACATTCAAGATTTTCACAAACACAATAAGAATCTCTCACAAAAAAGGAGTCAATGTCTCGTTATCAATCGAGTCAATCTGTCTTGGTTCGTTTTCAAAGTTTAATTTGTGCGAGTCTCAAAGAGCAAAATGTCTCAAAAGAAACATTCAGGCAGCGATGAAAGGATATAGGAGTATAAGGTAACTTTCAATATGTTAGAAACAGGGGGGAGCGTTTTCTCTTTTCACCGTTAAATTAGTTTTCTTTACTCGTGAAGCGACTCTTACTTTTATCGATGTCAATATATATTGCTGAATGAAAGCTATTGCTGTTTCGTAAGATATTTAATATCTTACCACGGACATAACGGGAGATACAAAATTGCTTTACCTGGGCAATATCATTCAAGTGCCTGTGTCAGAGCTCAAGGAACTGCTAACGAGAGAAATCAAAAAATACATTCAAAGAATAGGGTTTTTATCGATGAGAACCGAATGTTTTTTAAAGTAATTGCTGTAGTTTTGAAGTGTGTGGTGGCACAGTGGTCAAACTGTTTGCCTACCACCAAGGGGGCCGGGTTGGACATCCAATTAACGTATGTGAGATTTTTAAAATGAAACGTCTGGTGCAGTAGTTCAAATTCTACGTAGTAAAGGGCTGTCGGGGCAAATAGTATGATCGTTAGATTACATAAACATACAAGATTATTTTCTTTCTTCTTTAGTCTTATTCGTCTACTTCTTCTTCTTCTTCCTAGCGTTGTCCCGCTGGTGCAGGGTCCGCTTTTTTGGTCATTGACCTCCATTTTGTCCGGCTTCGTGCGTCAGCTGGATTTAGGCTGGTAATTTTTAAGTCACCATTTATAGTGCCTTGCCAACGCTGCTTCGGTCGTCCTCTGGGGCGTAGGCCTTCAACCTCAAAATGAAGGACAGGGTTAGTAATAGTATCAGGCGCTGCACGCAGGGCATGGCCATACCATCGGAGCCGTTTCTCTCTCATTTTGTCCACAATTGGGGCGACACCCATTTGCTCCCAAATTGTGTCGTTTCTGACATGGTCAATAAGGGAGATGCCCATTGTCCAACGAAGCATTCTGATTTCCATGGAGTGCAGGCGACGTTCTGAAATTTTGTCGGATGGTCGACATTCATATAGCGCAACTGGCCGTACCACTGTCCGATATATCTTCGATTTGAGACGAAGTGGCATTTTCTTGTCGCAAAGCACACCCGTGACCTCCTTCCACCGCAACCAGGTTGCGTTTACCCTGGCTCTTACTTCATCACTGAAGTTGCCATCACTGTGAAGACGAGATTCAAGGTACCTGAAGCATTCTGTCTTGACTAGATTTTGTCCAGCGACTTCAATGGTACCGTCGCTTGGGTTCTTCTTTAGTGATAGAAAGAATGCTTCCGTGCTGAGTGATGATACGAGTTCTTATTGAACAGCCCTGTAAATTGCGCACGCAATGTAATCCATGCCTTCGAACCATTCTTTAAAGTCAATGGTCCAGCAAGATCAATTCCAGTACTTTCAAATATTGCAGCATCCTTGATACGATCTTGTGGTAGTGGAGTAATTTCTGGTTGTGCGTTCTGAGCTCTGTGTCGTTTGCACTGCATGCACTTGGAAATGGCATTTCTAATGGCTCTTTCATTCTGAAAGATCCTAAACTTTTTCTCAGCTGTTGAAGAAGAAATTGCATGCCAGCATGACAGTGAACTTTATGTTGTTCCTCGATGAAGGCATCAACAACATTATGATTCCTGGATAATCGAAAATTGAAAAGGTCATTCCTCATTGTAATCTTTGTCTTCACACGGCCTAGTCCTTTTCTGTCTTACTTTCAATCCGCTGATTTTGTTACCCCTTCGAGGAAATAACTCCCGTTGTACACACTGTATAATAAGTAATTCTGCTTCTCTTAATTCTGAAAAAGTTAGTGGACCATTTTGCCTCTCTCTAGTATTTTGAGTGTTGTTGTAGAATCTTAATAAAAACCCCTGGCACTATCGTACAGCCCATGAAGGGCCTAGGCCGATCAAGCGACCGCTGCCCAGCCATTTGGCCTGGAGATATTGGGGTGACGCGTGATCAGGGCTTAGGGTCCCCCCGGCCGTTAATCTTGGTTTTCGTGATCGGGGCGCTGCCTCACTGTCAGACAGCTACTCAATTGTCCTCACGAGGCTGAGTGCACCCCGTTACAACCCTCATGTCAGCTTTAAAATCCCTGACGGAGCCGGGAATCGAACCCGGGGCCTCCGGTTGAGAGGCAGGCGCGCTACCCCAACACCACGGGGCCGGCGTAGAATGTTAATACCCATCCCATAATTCATACTCTTTGAGAATAGGTGAGATCTCTTTTTAGATCAATCCCCATCATTGTTACAGGCTCGTCTGTGTTTATTAGCCTATTTCCACTTTATGAAAAAAAATAGGCTTATGAGTTCACCTTTTATCCGTGTGTCTGTGTGTGCGTGTGTGATTCGTGTGTGTGTGTGTGCGTCCCCAATAACGTCTAAAAAGCTAGAGCGATTTTAATCAAACTCGGTAAGGTCATAGCAACAATCTGATCGACCCCGACCGTGCCCTTCAAATTTTATTGTGTCTCACCAATCCAACATGGCGGCTGTGCGAAATATTTCACTGGCATTCTATGTCTCCGAAACTATTACAGATATCACCCTGACATTTTGTACGGTGATAAAGGGCACTGATACAAGTTTACCTATGTAACTTTCAAAAATCTGTAAAGTACAAACCAAACATGGCGGCCAAGCGAATTTGAAACATTTTAATAGACTTTTCTCGTGATTTAACCATCTGAGCGCAGTGAAATGTGGTACAGTAAATGATTATGCATATTGTAATGCACTGGCATCTAATTTAGTTCAATTGTTTACATAACCTCAAGATGGCGGCTGTGCGAATTTTTAAAATTATGTTTTTATTATTTATGTCGTAATCATGCAATCGAAGTGAAATTATGAATATTGAACCTACGCAATAATTTTCCTTTAATGGTACTGTACTCGTTTGGAGAGACGATACAGAAAATTATACATCTAGTGGAAAGTTTTCTAAATTAGCCCATGTTAATATTTATCGATGCTGTAAGCTGACACAAAACAGGTTTATTGAGCGAAGGAATTAACTGAGTTATTTCGGCCAGCCAATAGCAAATTAGTAGTTGCTAGGGAACTCGGAACTTGCTTCGCCGAGATGACGAAGAGCCCGAGCAGCAACGAAGACGCCCGAGTCAGATCTCAGAGAGAGAAGCCAAGCGTGTGGCTCGTTGGAGGAGTAGGGGAACTGGCGCGAGTTCGACACGCGACTGGAACCAATGAGGAGCCGCCTATTATAATTAACACCAACAGAGTAATTAACATATATAATTACTAGGACAAAGTTATTATATTAAACCATCATGAAGAGTGTTGAATGATAATTAAGAACGATTGACTACAATTACAGCCGAGTATTTAAGTAATTAATGAAGAGTTTGATCAATTAATATAAGCAACCAATCAGAGCCATGGATTGAGAAAGGACGCGGTTTTTGGAAATTAGACGCGGGGAAAGAGAAGAGGAAGCGAGACTCTTATCAACCACGACTTTGAAGCAGAAGGACGTTCGAACAAACTACTCTCCAAGTTGAACAAAGCAAATAGAAAATATTCATCGAAGGCACTTAGTAATGTGCAAATAACATTAAAATCGATATTCAGCGAAGAAACAATTATAAATTTTTACAACAAATCTACAGTTTCAAGAATGATAAAATTCCATAAGTTGAGGAAGGAATTTCATGACGATTATACAAGCGTCGTGATGAACGCTTAAACAATTATGGGAACGGCGCTATGATGGCATCAAAAACATCCGAAATGACTTAACATCAACATTTCAGGGGAGATTAACATCTCATCTCTCCCATAATAGAAATTCTACAATTATCAGTCATTTTACCATCTCAAATGACGATCTACAGGGAACTATGGGGAAAGAAGACCAGAAGATATTCATGGACGAGGGAGGCCAGGGAATTACCCGGCGCCGAAGCGAGAAAGGGCTATCCCATCTCACCCAGAAGAGTCATCGGCGGAAGGAGGCGACAGCACGATGATGATCGAGTTCGTATCCCGAGACCTGACCGCACGAGATATTCGGAGGGAGAATTGGACAAGAATGTTGAACAACACGCAGTCTTAAGCCGCTAGAAACATTCCGTTTCTGATGGGTAACCAAAGGAAGTCCACTTCATGTCAACTTTAAGCCAGCACAAGGTAGTCCACGGACCAACATAGAACATCCCACTCTGTAGAGTTTAACATATCTTGAATATCCGACAACTAGTATTGAATGCCATTTTTCTATATTGTTTATTAGATTATTGCAGTTTTCATTCTTGTATTCATAAAAACATCATGCGGATGTTTGGTCGTATTGTTCGACGATTTCGGAATTTTAGGGATTTTTCATTTCGATTTTTCGATTTTTGCGATATTCGAAATTTGAAGGGAGATTTTATAGTTTAGTTCAGAATAGTTATAGTAAAATTCAAACGTGTTAAATCGCACGATATCTATGTTTCATTAATGATTGTAATGATGGAAATGTTTTCCAAGTATGTGATAGGAAGTATATGTCAAAGAATGCGATTCAGAAAGATCTATTGTAGAGATCTATATAAAGTCACGATCTGAGAAATAATGAAACAGATTTAGTGAAGAAATTTTGTAACTAATGTTTTTTTTGAAAGTATTAGAATTTGTTGAAAATACAGTAAAGAAAGAATCTGTAAAGAATTGCAATGTGGAATTAACAAATACGAACGAGAGCGTATTTTGAAGTAAGAAATAATGTAACGAAGGAATGGAAGGAATGTTACAGTTTGTTGAAAGGTTTTTAAGAAATGTGAGTGAGGCAAAGAAATAACATTTTTATTTAAAGATTATCATTTTATCGCATTACCTATTAAATTGATTTATGGAGAGAACCAGTATTTTTTATTATATGGTCATTAAGATTGTGGTAACTGAAAGAAGAGTTTATTATTGGAAAGTATAGAGAACGAAATTGTATTGAAGGAACTGCGAAGTATCTCGATGGATGAGATTTATTATTCCCATTGTAGACGGAGGTATTTGTCGTGAGACAGTGAGCCATTGTGAACCCATTGATCTATTTTTGTAGAAATGTCTGTAGTGACAGACGAGTGTATTTCATGGAAGTAAGAAGTTATGAGAGCAATGTTATGGAAGTTTATTAATTGTGGATGTTATTGAAATAGTCTCAATAGAGTTGAAACTCCTTGAAATTCACAGGACAGCGGATCCTGGATGAAGTTAAATCTGATAGAAATCATAGGATTTAATGGATCTTTGTTGAATCTGAGAGTAAACTGAGATCTATTAAATGGTTCTTTTCCTAATATTTTCATTTATGGTAATTATTCGACGAGTGGAAATGTGTATTTTTATTAAGTATATTTATTTCATGAACAGATAAGTTGTAGGAGGTTTTTGAACTAGTCTCTACTTAATTGTATGGATTATAGAATCCCAGATTGTAACGTAAACAACGAACAAGACAAAGTAGAGTGAAGTCATATTTTTCTGAAGCCCGTTGAGAGGCAGGAGTGAAGTAGAAGGACAATTACATGTTGTATTGTCGGGAGAAAGGAAGGAACGCGTTGTATATATTTTTATTCTAAGTAAGTAGTTGATGAACTACGACGTGATTATTTTCATTATATAGATTGTTATATTAAATGTATTTCAGATAGATTCGTGAGTAGATTTAGGAGTGTTTTATATTTTAAATTTAAACTTTAAAACTTTGTGTAGAGATTTTGCGCTTCCTAGAGGAAGACATCTTAATGTTAGGGTGCGGGAGATAAATTGTATAGAGTAATGAATAGTATTTGTAATGATGGAGATCTACGACAGGGGTAACGTCATTTATTTTTGGGATTATTTAAATTTTTAGCTTATAACATTTTTTTTGTTATAAACTCCCGTCACCTAGGGCACAGCAGTTGTTCGCTGTATAGAAGCTTATTGAAGCTTACACGTAACAGGTTTTACGGTTTCTTAAGGAAACGACTTGTATTTTTATATGGATTAATGACACTTAGTCATTCATATTTAATTCACTCTTTTGAGAGCGTTTAATCAAAGCTCGATGACACGAGAAGTGTATTGCTTTTATAATAATTAGACGGATTCATGTTGACGATTTCCTGATTGTTTTATAGGAAACTGGCATTATACTTGTAGTTAGATGGTAGAGGAATGTGCTGTAGGGTGGAAGTTCCCGAAGGACCTAATCCGCATACTTACGCCCGAGATTTTAATAGAGACTTTTTTTTTATCCTAAGTAGTTAGATGACCCTACTGTTCTGTAGTTAGATACTACAGCACATTCCGTCGGATAAAATATCCTGTCCCTTATTCTGAGTGTTTTCGCCAAGTGGCACCATGTCGTTTTTAGCCGGGACTTCAAGATGCTACAATCCCAGATTATTTCCAGCCGGAGGATATTGGTGGATCATCCAGTTATAAGGGTACAGTACAAAACTCTATGTCCTATACATATAACAATCCAAACTAGCGAGCATCCGAAATATTTTGACGGTTCTCAATATCTACGAATCTTTTACAGCATTCAAACTGATTATTTTTTATGTTCATTGAGGCTATGAACATAAGTTCACCTATAGGACTTTCAGTAACCTGGTGAGCACAAATCCAACATGGCGGCGACGCGAAGTATAAATATTTAAATGGACGTTTCTCGCGATTTACCCACCCGAGTGTAGTGAAATTTGCACGTTAAATGCTTATCCAAATATTAATCTACTAGCATCTAATTTATTTCAATTGTTTTCATAACCACAAGATGGCATCCATGCGAAATTTTGAAACCTCATTTTTACTTCTTGTGTCCTAATCATGCGATTGAAGTTTGAATACCACACGTACTCAATAATGTTCTTGTACTTTAATAGTATATAAATAAAAATCAAACCTGGCGACCATCTGAAATATTTAGACGGTTCTCAATATCTACGAATCTATCACAACAATCCTACTAAAATTGTGTATGTTTATAGAGGAAATTAACATGAGTAGGATATATGAGAATAGGCTGTATAGTTCTTCACGGAACTACTTGTTTTTATTTTTATGAAACACTGCGATCCTCGTCATATTTGCCTTCATGGGTGTAATAAACAGGCTATTCCTCTTCAGGACCTCTCAACCAGCGTGATACCTGGCACCAGTTGGAATTGGCCAATTCCGATTGATAGCAACCTCGTGATAAGTCGGAAGGATTATATTCTCCAGGTATATGCCTCCAGTGTTGTGGGTCAGTCAGCTGTCTTATTTCCATGACTCGGTTGCCGACAAAGTTGTGCCATGATTCATTTTTTCTAATCCATACAAGCGCTGTCGTGGAATCACTCCAAAAGTAACTTTTCACATTTTCTAACGAAAAGGATGATCTGACTAATGAAGCAAGACGACCTCCTATAAAGCAACATAACAATTCTAGTCGAGGAATAGTGACCCTTTTGAGAAGTGCTATTCGAGCTTTAGCTAGTAATAACTTAACTGTATCAGGTCAGAAATCTTGTACAACAATTATACTGTATATGTTTCCAAGGAAACACACACATCTTGATGTTAGAAACCAATTTTTCAGTATTGAAAATAGAATCGTAACTTTTTTAAATTTATTTTTCAAAATTTGGTTCTTGACGGAGCTGACCTTTACCGTTTGCCTGATATCTCCCATGTTAATAAAATTTTTTAGACTTCTCATTTCTTAAAGTGGGCATTGAACTTTCATCTAGAAAATGAAACTCACTGAAAACGTTGTGGTTTTAATTAGTGTTTCAAAATACGTTAACATTTCTTTTTAGTTTGATCAGAAGAAAATCACAGCATTAGGTCATGGGGCCAAGCTCTCTGCTGACTCGGTAGACGCGTGGGTTCGAGCCCCACCGCCGGCCGTCCTTGAAATGGTTTTCCGTGGTTTCCCCCATTTTCAACACCAGGCAAATGCTGGGACGGTACCTTCTGACAGGCCACGGCCGCTTCCTTCCACATCCTTGCCCAGTTTCATTCATCATCATTCATTTCATCTCTCATTAACTCCTCTCCTGAGGTTGGCGTCAGAAAGGGCATCCGGCCGTAAAAACCACCGCCACAAAGACTTCCATCGCATCTCATCCCCGACCCCTACATTGTAGCTGAAGGTTTATTACCCACTTTAGAAAAGAACATTCAATAATCCCCATAAACATGGGAGATATGAGGGAGACGGTGGAGATCAGAACAAATCAAGACCCAAATTTTGATAAATGAATGAAAATAGTTATGAATTAAACTTTTAAAACATTGCTTCTAATAGCAGGATGAGTGTGTTTCTTTGGTAATGTATGTAATTTTTGTACAAGATCTACGTACAGTATGTAAGGCACAGTTATAATATTGAAATAGTTATTGTTTTAACACTTTAAGCTGTAGGGCTTAAGTAGCGTAGTGTCATTTACGATAAGCGAAACTTTTTAATGAAATGAGGGGAATATGGGATAGGAAAGCGATACAACAAAGATGCGTGTGAAACAAATATAAAGGTAGAGGAGACGGTATCCTATACTATAAAACTGAGTTAAAGTCTAGGATAACCTCCCTGTATCAAAAAGAATAAGATATATTATACAGCATATGAATTGCAGCCAATGACCATAAATGAGTATTTTTTAATTGAACTCCCGTAGGCTCCCAGCAAGTTCAAATTTCAAGTAGTTCCAAATTTGGCCACCAAATGCCACTGTCTGACACCCAGCGGCGAACGTTAGAAATCGATGGAGCGTTTCTAACCAAATAACCTACAAGTTTGACTATTCACTACCAATTGTAGTGGTAAGTCCTTTTACATGGCATAGGACCGCCAGCTTTACTTCACCTCAATGGAAGGCACATTGAAGGATTTTAACACTCTTAAACATCCCAATAAGATTAAGATAGTACATCATTTATACCTTTATTCGGGTTTTGATCATTGTTTATAACATTTAAAACCTTGTAAATTAGGTGTAGGTTCTGTGTCTTATTTTTAAATTCATGTTGTGATTTATTACTCTTACTGAGCAGATTTTTTGTATTAGGCTATTAGGGAATCACTGTAACTAATAATCACAAGTATCAGGTGATGGTGGCAATAAGTAATACTCTCGCCCCAGTATCTGGGTATCCGAGATTTGGAACAGAGAGTATTCCATTCTATTCGATTCTAGTTCCAACTACACGTGTATTGATTAAACTGTATTCATGGTATAATCTATTTAAATGGAGGAGAGTGGCACAATGGCTCTAGTTATGCCAGACGAAATAAATCTAATCTTATTCCGAACAGAGGAAATGTGCTCCGCTACTAAGCTACACAGCCGGCTATGCAACACAGAACACCATTCCGCTTGTGGGCGGCATTGTCGCAGTGAAGCAAAACACTTCCGAGGTTTACGAAGGATCAGTCCATTTCTCCCGGATCAACTGTGGCCCACTTTCGCCCGTGTATCCTGGTATTGAGTGGGCCCGACAGTACAAAACATTCAGCAACACGGATCCGGCCGGCCGGCACTGTAGGGATTCTTGTTCTTCTGTCTCACCGGTAGTGAGGCACACAAGAACAATTCATTACTCTCCACAGAGATCCGGGTTCAATTTCGGGCTCTGCCATGAAATTTAATTTTGGTCTGAAAGCTAGAACGGAGTACACTCAGCCTCGTGAACAAGTGGGTTCGATTCCTAATTAAGCCATCTTGGAAGTGGTTTTCCGTGGATTACTACTTCTACTCCATAGAAATGGTTCCAAAGTTAAGGCCACGGCCGTCTCCTTAACTGAATTACAATTTCACACTCTAATATATCCATCAAAATAAGACAGGTTATCAGACAAATCTTACACACACCCAAGTAGACGGGAAGTAATGACTACAATCTCACAGAACCCCTAAATAAATTAATAACAACAACGCTCCACTGTGTAGCCACACTCGTCCTTACACCCACCTGGAAGGGAAGGGGAAAATCGAAGGTTTGAATCTTTGTGCAAACATCAGCCATCCAATGTTTCTTAGCAACACGTATCCCACCTCCTGAGCCGTTCATAACCAATCAATTAAAGTGTATTTGTATTTGGAAATCAGGTGAGGATTGGGAAAGAGGCAGCCCCAGCCTTAAGTTAGGAGCCATACCGGTATTTTCCTGGAGTAGAAGTGAAAAACCACGGAAAACCACTTCCAGGATGACTGACCTCTTCTCAGTTTTGCCTCACGAGGCTTAGTATACCCGTTTTATTAACCTCCAGACCAGGATTAAATTGCTTGGCAGAGTCGGAGATTGAACCTGAACCTACGGGATGGCAGCCAACAATGCTAGTCACTGCACCAGGAAGTGGATTACGTATTAAGAGATATACTGAATGCACCACACAATATTGTGGTAAGGAACAATAAAAAATAAAAAAAAGTAAACAGGTAGAACTAATAGCATGTTGTATATTAAACTTCAGCATATTCTTTTGGTATTCCGTCTCTCAAAAATTGCGCGTCCATAAATGGACTTTCCTTGTTGGAATATATAGCTATTGGTTTATTGCCTCCATTGTGATAAAATATAGTGCAACAATTTCAAATTACTCAACTTTCAAATATTTTAGGTATTTTAGACAAAATACATCTACCTAGGTATGTAAAAATGTTTGGATTATTATGGTGTAGGGCCTTTCATTGTCTTTACCCAAATCTGCTACGGTTGAACAATATTTACCTTCATAAACGCAAAGACCTTGGTATAGGTACCTAAACCTACTGATATGGAACACTTAACTGATTTTATGTTCGACGAAGTCGAAATGTAAACATTATGTGTCAGAAAACTGTATCATAATGGGGTTCATTATAGTACAAGTTTTCATTATGATACTGTTTCTCCAGCCAATCAGAGCTCATTCATTGACCAATTAGGTAATGATACCTTCGCGCATGCGCTCAAAATCCAACATGTCTATATAAATTACCGACATGGAAAGTGCACCGTCCATATGTTCGCGTAAATAAACTGGCGAATATGAGACAAGAAATAGCACTGTACCTTAATATCCCCAACACAAATTTCTACACAGCGCATTGCTTTCAAACGACTTCGGTGAAAGTTTGACTGAATGCTGGTGCACAACGGCAGGCTGTAAACATATGGCATCAAAGAATATGTATGGCATTGCCAAGCACACAGAGCGCATGCGTCGGTCGATCAGAGAACTTGGGAAACAGAGATATCAACCCCAGCCCTTGCACTCCGATCACAAAATTCAAGTGACTAACACTCAACAGATATTTATGTATATTTATGTTAAAACATATAATAAAGTTATAATTATCGTCGAACATAAACAGTCGTAATGTACTATTTCGACATACATTTCGGCAGTATTCGTTATTGAGCACTGTCCGCAATGGACAGCACTCATAGTAACTGCCCCATGGTACTTGCATGTTTTAACAGCATAATTAATATCATATACCGGGTGAATCTGCTGCCCCTAATAATATTATTGATGTGTAACATCTTTCCACTCAGTATCTGGATATTTTTGTGACACTCGGTAGCTGGACATTTTTGTGAGAGTAATTTTGGAAAAGGGACGGAAGTGGATGGGACGGAAGTGCATGGGACGGAAACAATGAGCGTGCGCGGTGGTGGAGATCGGTACAACGACGTACTGTAGGCGATGTGACTATGTGGAATGTAAATCGCATACGGTTTACCTCAAGGTTTGGAGGCCCCATTAAAGAAATTACTACAATAAATCATCTTCAAGTTGTCGTTCTTTGGTGTGAAAATATTCATTATATCATATTTGCCGAAAACAATTACGATTTATTAAATCTTCATACTTTTGCTGCAAGCACTCGATACCTCGAGTGCTATATAGCATCAACAAACACTCCAAACAACGAAGGAATTCAGTATATTAACACCGACTACTAACAATAATTGAAACTTCGTTGGTCTAATCGTATCACTGGGAGAAACGCATTTAATATACCTACTGCACACCTAATTTTTAATCGCGCCTATACTTAGCAGTGCGCTGTATCGGCAAAAAGAGGCCATTTTCAATAACACCACTGGCATGGGTTCACTAACTGGCCGGTATAAAGCGCAGCTCGCATCAAGTAGGCAGTGGATTGCTCCCACATACAGTTGCAGGTATATGGCACTACTGCAGATGCATTGGAGAACTTTGTTTTAATTATATATATTTTCCATTGCAAAATCCACAATATAACGCTCAATTGTATAACGCCTCAGCACTCAAAGGTTATTTAATGTAAGCACTCGAGGTACTGTCGCCGGCCCCGTTGTGTTGGGGTAGCGCACCTGCCTCTCACGCGGAGGCCCCGGGTTCGATTCCCGGCTGCGTCAGGGATATTAAAACTGACGTGAGAGTTGGAACGGGGTCCACTCAGCCTCGTGAGGACAATTGAGTAGCAGTCTGACGGTGAGGCAGCGCTCCGATCACGAAAACCAAGATTAACGGCCTAGGGGACCCGATGGGTTGATCACGCGTCACCCCAATATCTGCAGGCCAAATGGCTGGGCAACGGTCGCTTGGTCGGCCTAGGCCCTTCATGGGCTGTATAGTGGCAGGGATTGACTTTTTGTTGTTGTTGTTGACTCGAGGTACAGTCGGCCAAAATACAGCACTAGACTATTATATCATATTTTTCTGAAAGAATTTGCCACAGGAGTTTTACAAGTAGTTATTGCAGAAATAATAGTAATGAGAACTTACCGATGGTAATAACACGAAGGAATCCTTCATGTTTGCTGGCACAAGGTAGCACTATGAGTTCATTCTTTAAAAAAATGTAAGTAATAAGAATTATTCGAATAACATGTCACATGTTACACATCATATGCGACTACTGTAAGGCTCGTAATTTTTTATGCTTCCCAACTCACGCGTGTTGTCAGGAAAGGTGATGCAGCCAGACTAGCGTTGTGATATTTCTCTGCTTGTATCCCATATGATACTAATGTACTGTAAACATACCCCACAAACGATACTGAACACCATTATGTTTCCCTCGTATTAGTCTCTAGACACATCGAGGGAAATATAATAGTGTTGAGTATCATGGGCTGGATATGCTTGCAGTGCAGGAGTACGATACGTGATGGAAGCAGAGGAATATCACAAAGTTGTTGGGCTGCATAAAACATCATTATTAAGGGCAGCTGATTCACCTGGTATATAAAACGCTAAGGTGTATGTTTCACAAAACCGAAGCTCTTAGACCAGAGGGAGTTAGAAGGCGCGGTTTGCGCCAAAATCTTCCAAAAGTCTCAATAGACGTGGATAAATCTTGCTTGCATTTTGTGAAAAGTCAATCGGTATATATTTATTTGTTTATAAAGATCGTTTACATAAATATACAAGATGATCACCCCTGTCAAAACTGTGTCACTTCCAGCTCCAATAACACTAAAGCCGGGTGGGTGGTATATACACATGGGGCGCTCAAAAGCAACCTAAAATAATGTTATTGGTTTTACGCACCTTTTAACTACTGAGTCTTTTAGATGCACTGGCGTACCGGAATTTAGCCCCGAAGGGGATATTTATCGTGGCAGTGAATCTACTGATTCGGCTCCCTTACATTTAAGTACCTTCAAATGCCATCAGACTGCGCCAGGATTCGATTCCACTATTTTGGGTTCAGCAGGCAAGAACGGTACCGCTGAGCCACGCAGCCAGTCTAAAAAAGTGTAAGGAAAGTGTTCTAATAAATGAGCCTCAAAGAAAAAATATGTACCGTTAGAAAGCTGATTTCTGCAGCTTATTACGACGTAAATAATTATGAAGATTCGAAAATTTTGAACATCTTCGGCATTTTGAAGCCTCTCAAGTCTTAAGAGTACAGTGTCTAATGATGTGTTGCATGACAACCCCCACACTTTCAAGAAGCGTGCAAAAATGGTAATTTATTCCAGGCCAGGAGGCGTAGATTGATAAGTTTCATTCCCCTCCCAATTTAATTGGTTACAATAACGTCTTGGAAAACTAAAAGGCAATTATTTTGCTGTCTAAGTTCTGACTACGTCCAAATTTGCATAACATCGAAGATCGCATGGAGTCCGGTGTTTCAACATGGCAGAGCCGTTGGTCTATTTGAGGTGAAGTACGTCTGTAGAATCCCCTTTTGGGTATATTATCTTCCTTAAGAGAAACACATTGCAGATTATGATCAGTCAATAATTGACAATAGTATGGCTGACTAACCTGCTGCAGTTGATCCATTATAAGATTAGTTACACTCGTGACGTCTAAGAGCCAGGGAAAGTAAACCATAGTGCTCATCCATGTCTGAACTGAAAGCAGAAGCCTTTTCCTTTCGTAGAACACTTCATTACTCATTCACTTTCCCACGAAGGGAATACTTGAAATGAGGCTCACTCTAACCACTAGTCACGAGTCGAGTACTTCCACCATGCGTCTATTATTGTTATTACTATTAGTAGCTTGCCACGGTGGGTGAGTGGATAGCGTGTCGGTCTACTAACCCCAAGATTGCAGGTTCGCTCCTGGCCGTGGGAAGTGATTTTTGAAAGGCGGCAAAAATACGACATGCATGTCATACGATGTTGGCATGTCAAAGAACCCATTTGAATTCAGTAGGCCGTGTTCATAATGGCAAAATTAATCTCAGGAAATTCCGCCAACACAAAGTTCCTCATTTCTCTACTAGAAAGCGCTATAGTGTTCAAGGAGCTTAGGTATCTAACCTCCTTGACTTTCATAGTGATTCAAGGAACAACGAAATTCGACATGCAAGCTACCCTCTTGGTGTCAAATTACAAAGCTTGCACCCGGCACCCGAGTCCATACGATATTATTATTACTATTAGTATTATAAATGATAAGTAGTTCTGTGGTCTGACACCCTTCCTGACTACAATATAATCTTAAGAAAAGTGGTAGGATTCGGATGAACCTATTAAAAATACTATCTCGACAATATAAAGAGATTTGTATTCTTTCACGGAAAACATCTATGTTGCTCGTCTGGGCAAAACAGAGCTCTTGATAAAGCTATACATTGTGTAATGACATTGTACGTTTCGGCAGGAACGAGAGTTTGGTAACAGCACAATACATTCTAGCAATTGCGTGAATTTTTTCACCTGCAATCCTAACTGTATACAACTTTAATCTCATGATAGTTGTTAGCAACGAGCTTCTATATTCCTCTGAAATGTGGAACAGCGTTTCGGAGCGTTCTGACACTACCACGTACATACTGCGGCGTATTAGTTATTTATGGAACTCTTGCTTTGTATGAGATTATTAGGAAGATATTCACACCTCAGCAGCTTAATGAGTCATATCATGATTCTGCTTGGAATGAGTGTCTTTCTATTTGGTAAGCGTTTAGCTATCATCACATCTATTCAAGGATGACCTTTCAGATCATTATCATCATCAATTTCCGTTTTCCATCCTAAGCTGGGTCGGAGCAAAAATGACCCCTCCACTTTACTCTGTCCAACATCCTTCCACAACCACTGCACTCCACTCCAGGTTCCGTTCACTCACACTGTCCTTCACCAAATCCATCCACCATACTCCAGGTCTTCCTCGTCCTCTCTTTCCAGTCATCCGTCTCTCCATCACTTGTTACAGCATACTTTCATCATTCATCCTCTTCACATTTCCATACCATCTCAATCTGTTCTGCTCCAGCTTATCATTCAGCTTCTGTTCATTCAGTTCCTTTCGAATGTCGTCATTTCTCACTCTATCTCTCCTAGTCTTTTGTATACCATAATCCTTAGGAATTTAATTTTGGCTGCCTATATTCTACTTTTATCTCTCCTCGTGGCTGGCTGCGTGGCTCAGCGGTAACGTTCTCGCTTGCTGGGCCCAAGGTTGCAAGTTCGTTTCCTGGCACAGTCAGCTGGCATTTGAGGGTGCGCAAATGCGAGGGAGCCGTGTCAGTAGATTTACTGGCACGTTAAAGATCCCCTTCGGGGCGAAATTCCGGCATCCCGGCGTCTCTAAAAGCCGTAGTAGTTAAAAAGGACGTAACACCAATAACATTATTATTATCTCTCCTCGTCACCGGCCAAGTTTCTGCTCCATACGTCATTATTGGTAAGTAATCGATCTTGTGGATCAATTCTTTAGCCTTCAATGACATGTCCATATCCCCAATTAACCTCCGAACCTGATGATAGAAAACACTCCCACATTTTATTTTCTTGTTGATCTCCATATTCAATCCTGCACTTTCAGACAAGTTGCATAAAACACAGAATACATCGTATAGAAATTTTACATTTAAAATAAAAAGCAATCCGAGATGCGCCCGAGTCAATCCCACTGGGGGACAAAGTAGTACAAAGGACTAACTCCTTCAAATACCTAGGAGAATGGATAACCCCAAACATCAATGAAGACCTGGCCATGAACGACAGATGCATCAAACTGGAGAGAGCCTACCACCTATGCAAGGATATGTACAAATCCAAATCCCTCTCAATGAATTTCAAACTCAGACACTACAGTACTGTAGTGAGACCATCAGTACTATATGCCTCAGAATGCCTAAACATGGTCAGAAAAGGACAACTCCGGAAATTGGAGCTGAATGACCGGAAGATTCTGCGAAAAATCATGGGCCCTATTAAATAGGAAGGCAAGTATAGAATCAGGCACAACAATGAACTCTATGAACAAGTGGAGAGCATTACAACAGCCTTGAGGAAGATGAGGCTGATCTTCTATGGTCATATTGTGAGAATGGATAATCAGAGGCTCCCCTCCAGAATTTACAACACTGTCTCTAGAGGGAAAGCAACTAACGCCAAGTGGACGAAACTAGTCAGGAAAGACCTTGAACAATTGGATATTGACCCCAGTAACATCTATGACAGAAATAAATACAGGACTTTAGTCAGAACATCAGACTCTCTCCAGTCACTAACAGCAAAAGCAGTGCATCCAGGAGTAGGTGTGAAGTGGACTCAGGAGCGGAAGGACATTCACAGTGCCAGAATGAAGGAATACTGGGCTAGGAGGAAAGCTGCCAGAGATAAGAACCACGTGGTCCACAGCCGGCCCAAACGAAAAAAAAAATTATATGTACCGGGCTAGGAAAATGTAAGATACTTACCGTATTGATTAATAGATAACTAGTAAAAATACTGTACTACGCCAATCAATACAAATTATGAAACATCTATTCAATTATTTTACATGTTTCAGTATTCATTGATATCTTCTTCAGCGCCTAATATAACTAACAGAAAATAAAATGGATATCCTCACAATAATTTGATTAAATACAAGTTCCAAATATTTAAATATATCTTTTGAAAAACACCCGGAAGATGCTGTTGCCAAAACTGCGTCACTGGAGCCTCGATGGATGGTGGCGAATTTAGTTAGTTAGTTATTGTTGTTTTAAGGGGCGGATCTACGAGGTCATCTGCCCTTAAAGGTGGTGGTGAATTTGCAAACCTGACAGCAGGAATTGAGACGTTTACCCGATATATCTGCCAAATTCAAAGCATAATTTGCCGGCCCATTCTCGTTGTAGCAGTAACAGGCAATTACACATAATTCTATAAAATTTTAGAATAACTGACAGGCATCATTTTGAACTTGTAATTTAAATTAATTCTATTACTAAATACTAAAATAAAATAATACTGTGCTGGAAATTGGGAGGTAGAATTTACGAATTCATGTGATCTTACTGCAGGTAGAATTAAAGGAACTATATGTGTAACTGAATAACTCGAGGTTGGTTCCTATGGACATTTCGATGTATATTTGAATTGCAGTCATGATCGGGGAATGTTTATGCTGTTCAATTCTGGTTCTGTAATATGTAATAAACTTAGATCGAGTTGAGGGAGGAAACTGGGATATTCAATACGGACTCTACAGAAAGTTATTGAATACTTTGAAGACAAAAACAAAAATGACAACTTTTCATTAGCCAGAGATTTATAATTCAAGGGGATAGAAGATTTGCATAGCTATCATATTTCGTATAAAGACCCGTGATTTTATACTGAAGATATCTTAGGAATGTATTCTGAATCATTTCAATTTCGTTATTGTGGTTCAAGTAAGTTACCAGGGATTCCAGATGCTGGATGCATATTCTAATCTGCTTCTAACAAAAGAATTCAACAACAACTCTATACTTTCTGGGTTGAAAAAGTCTTTAGAATTCCTTCTTATAAAGCCTAACATTTTATAAGCACTTTATGCATGTGCAATACAAATGTTAGCTTTTAATCAAAATGGACTCCTAGGGCTTTGATAGAATTGTTAATAGTGAGATACGTATCCAACCCAAACATCACCTGGAATTTGATTCTAGTAAATTTCATAACTGAGCATTTTCCTTATGTTGAGGTGCAAGTGATTATATTTACTCTGTCAAGCGTGACCCAATCTGGAATTCGTATCGGTTGTGTTGAAAATAGCTGCCAGCTACGGATTGGATAGCTGTCGGCAGAAACCTCAATGTCAAACAGATTCTCACCTGTAAGTTAACCTTTTAAGTGCTGAATTTCTTTATTTGCTTTAAAACATGTAGAAGTCGTAATTTTTAACTAAGCCCATCTCAGGGGCTTAAATTGGGTATAGGATTTGATCTGTATTAATCGAATGTAAATTCAAAATCCTACCTTTATATGAATTGACATTTTGTGACGAATTGCAATTTAAACAATTGTGCCAACGCTTGCATCATTTCTATACCAGGTAAAATGTCCAAAATAATGGTATTCCCTAAAATCAGTGGACAGCACATACATTAATATTCTTTGATCCAAAACCACAACGCGGCGTGAAGAATTCGCTTGTTGTTACACCATGCTTGTTTACACCACAGATGAACTCCAGCTGTAGAGGACAAACGTCTACAAAATGCTTTGTTAGTTACTTCCGTAAGCAAAAATCCAAACTCAAGTACGGTAGTACTAAATAATGCCCAACATGCCAGAGATTGACTTGGTCTTGAAAGCAAACGGAGAAATGCTAAAAGATAACTTCTTGTGCACCGTTTATAGACGGGCGAAGCACTCAACAGGTTAATATAACAGTTATTACGAACTACGCTGTATATCACGCAACAATTAGAGCAATAGGGGATATGCGAGCTACCTTTAATCATCTTATGTTTTAAGATCTCTATGATGTTATTGTTCAACTTCCCATATTTTAACTTCAACGCGTCTGTGGTTTCCTACATGAGTTTCTGCATTATGAAAGTGAAAGTTCCCAGTGTAGACAAATTTCAAACAATAGGCAGAGCAAGTAACACACCTGAATTATTTCCTAACCATGAGTTAAGTACAGAACCTCTTGCGAGATTATATCTAGTTACCTGGAGTGTGTACATCAAGCCTTTATTTAAAAATAGGTTCTACATTTATCAGTACTGATGACGCAGGTTTGATTACCATTTTTGTCATGGAATGTGTTAATCATGGTACTATGGTTGAAAATGTGTAATCACAGGCACAATAAAATTGTGGATAAGAGATGTGAGTTCGAATATAAATTTTATCAAATACAGAAGTACTTTTTCTCTCGTTATCCAATGATTTTCGGCCAAGTTCTAGGAATGTACGATTCTTCAAACTTATCTTCTGAACTTATGGATGATGTGTATAAATAAAACATGTTATATATATCCATTAGTTTCCAAAGCATCCCATTTATCTTCAATGTCTTATCTTTTGCAGAACCTCAAATCAAAAGACAACAGATTCTGTATCTTAATGATCTCGCACTTTCCTTTAAGATAAATTGCTGCCGAGATAAAATCTGAGATTTATGTATTTTCTCTGCTTGCATTGATGGCATTCTTTCCTCTCTTGTTTCTTACTGAAAGTATCGAATTATATAACTAAGCGAAAAGAAAAAAAGAATGACACACTTGGGTATAATATATCATACACTAGCAGTGATTTTACCACCGACATTTCACAACTTGCTATATTCCAATCTACAGAGTTGACATACAAGATTAATTGACAACGTCTGCCTGTAACAGTCTTCAGTGGAATATTCAGTTTGGTTCCTCAGTTTAGGGGCTGCGACAACACAGTCATGTAGCCCCGTGTACTTTGGGTGCGTGTAGAATCAGTGTGATAACCGGTGTTAATTGTGATGGCTGTATTTAGGTGTGTTATCTGTGTTTAATTCAAGTAAGGACTGCAGACATTCAATTTTCAAGTAGTTCCTACTTTCGCTACCAAACGCCACCATCAACGACAACTAGTTCTGAACTTGGTTACTAGATGCCACCACTGTGAGCTCCTGGTGACGAGCGTTGGAACTTAATAACGTTAGTCAAATCTAAACTATAATTTAGCTTCACACAAGTATAATGAGTGGAAGGTTCATATACATGCTATAAATCTATGACATGGGACCGCCGGCTTTACTTCCCCTCCGAAGGAAGGCATACAAACATTCAGTTTGTTTCTTTCTATTCGTTTCTTATCCGCCGTCTGTTGTCTCGCGACATGTATTAAGGTCCAGAGTTCAATTCCCAGCTCTGAAAAGATTATTCGATTACGAAGGTCATACACTTCCTACTTGAGTTTGAATATGATATTCTGACAGGATTGAAGCAGGGGACAAGAGCATTAGCATGTGGCAGTTAGATGGTGCATGTAATGTGTCAGTCTTATTTGCCATACCTGCTGAAAGGTGGCAGCGTAAATGGAAAAATGATCAAACTCGGCAGTTAGTGGGTCGTGATCCATTATTTGCTTCTGGAGGGCCCCTCAGCAGCAAAAATACTTCGGTAAATTGGAAAGGTTGTACGACGTAACTCGGTTTGGCATTGGTGCATTGACTTCAATAGCGACTGGACGTGATGTGCATTATGAGCAACGATTTTAATTTCTTCTGACCGATTAAAAAGTGACTGGGTAGTAAGCGATTCAGTGTTATTATGTTGTTACGCTTGATGCAAATTTCGCCCATTGGCATCGTATCGTTACAACGAACGATTATAAAATAATAGTGACTCTAGTGTACGGAGTAGATTACCAAAGTATAAGAGGCACAACCAGTCACGTTTTCCTGTAAAAATGTTGTTGACCTAATAGTTCTAACTACTTACTAATACCGTTCTCCCAAATGAACTTTCATATTTTTTCACGTAGGGATTCTCGTCAGTTTAGATATTTCGCATTGTCTTGGTTCCCCTAGGCCTACTCAATTTATAATGATTTTGGGGCGTACGCTCTTAATCAGAGGTCTTGATTCCGTGGCCTCCGAATATTTTAACAGTTCGAAAGAAAACCTCTGGATGTATCTGAATCCATCTGCTTTAATGCCACACGAAAACCCGAAATCAAACTGATTGGTTCAACATTTTGAATAAGTAAGGCTTTTACTTTTAAGGGGCGTGGTGGCGCAGCGGTTAAGCTCTTTGCCTCTCACCAAGGTAGAGCGGGTTCAATTCCCGGTCAATACAGTGAGATTTTTGGAGTGAAATGCCATATCCTGTGGTTCGTATTGCAGGAAAAATGTAGGTCCCGTGGCTCATGATCGCGAGATTAACGGTCACGTAAAACTACAAGCTTCCTTCCTTTTTTTTGCTTCCACTTTTCATAGGGCCGTGGGTTACCCGTGTTCGTTAACTCATGCACCACGGCTGCGAGGGCAGCTGCAGAAAATCCGGGGATTGAAGGCGCAGGCGCTGACAGTGGCTATCCTGAGTGTGGTTTTTCCACACTCCCTCACGGCAAATGCCGAAATAGTTCATTATGCATCTGTTTTGTCACTAGAATTTTGTGATCGGGTGCTGCGCTGGGTAGTATATCTCTGTTTTCCAAGCTCTCTGGCTGACCGACGCATGCGCTCTGTGTGCTTCAATGCCATATGTTCAGATTGTGCACCAGTATTCGGTAAAACTGTCACCGAAGTCGTTTGGAAACAACGCGCTGTGTAGAAATTGGAATTGGGGATATTAAGGTACAGTGTCTCATATTCACTAGTTTATTTACGCGAACATATGGACGGTGCACTTTCGGTAATTTATATAGACATGTTGGATTTTGAGCGCATGCGCGTAGGTATCCTTATCTAATTGGTCACACAACTGTTTCTTGGGCTCTGATTGGTGGGAGAAACTGTTTCATAATGAAAAATAGCATTATAATGAGCCTCATTATGATACAGTTTTCTGACACATAGGCCTAATAGTCAGGGTCGAATATAATAGTACCTTACTTAAACTCCTGGGACACCTATCTCATCTCTGTCCTTAATACAGTTACACACACACTACAGTCATCACAGGAACATAGGTTATCAGTCAACTGCATGGGGCAGCAACAACAGCAACAACCAAAAGCAACCTAATTTCAAAGTAAATCAGGAAAACAATGTTATACTACCAACTTATTTGACGGAAAGTGCTTTTTAAATACTAATGCATCAAATCTCAGGCCTCACTTTAATTGGAGTCATTTAGTCGATGTACTCTCCAATTGTGAATTTTCATTTGTCCCTACCATCTGGTAGAGAACCCGGAACTCACATGTGGCAGAGGTTTAATTAATTTTTATCTTATCAATACAAAATGCGAGGTGCGGGTTCTTCCACGAGTCGTTATCGTACGAATTGGAGTGCCGTGGAAATATCCACCCTTCAAAATGTTCACTCTCACGGACGGAATTCGAACTTGCAATATTGGGATCATGAGGAAGACATTATACCACTGATCCACTGAAGAAGCTAAAGAAATATGATGTAAAACTATAGGTTAATCCATAGGTTTAACATTAGCTTGCCATGGTGGGTAAGTGGATAGCGTGTCGGTCTACTAAACCCAAGATTTCAGGTTCGCTCCTGGCCGTGCTAAGTGATTTTTGAAAGGTGGCAAAAATACGACATGCATGTCATTCGATGTTTGAATTCAGTAGGCAAAATTAATCTCGGGAGTTTCCGCCAACACAAAGTTCCTCATTTCTCTACTAGAAAGCGCTATAGTGTTCAAAGAGCTTAGTATCTAACCGCCTTGACCTTCATAGTGATTCAAGGAACAACGAAATTCGACATGCAAGCTACCCTCTGGGTGTCAAATTACAAAGCTTGCACCTGGCACCCGAGGCCATACGATATTATTATTATTTATTTATTTAATCGATTGTTCCCCTTTAGGAGAGCGGTTGAACTTGAATACATGATTTCATCTCCTGGCGTTTTCCCGCTTCTCTTCCCAAAATCTCTTCATCCTCTCAGAATGCTCCTTGTTCCGCTCAGCTGTCCACTTTCTTCCAGGCTGTCGTGGCGGTCTCTGATCAAACTTAACATTTTTGATTTTATTCCTGCACTCGGTGCGGTCCTCTAGGTTTTCAATGTTGACCCGTTGTAGGACCCTCTGAACCTCTGTCAGCCGCTCCGTGCCACCCTTACTCCGTGTTATAACGTTGAGCAATTTCTTCGCCGTTCTGAAATTTTCCATCCTGTAAATGTGTGTATAAAACTGTACTCGGCGTTCTCTGATTACTTCCGTTATCGTGTGGATCTTTTCATAGAGTTCGCTTTGAGGTCTCTTCATCCAAATACCGTTATTATTAACTGCCCCGTAAATCTTTCTGAGAATATTCCTTTCCTGTTTTTCTATATCCTTAATTTTGGAATGACCGTCGATTACCATTGTTTCAGCTGCGTAAGTTGCTTCCGGAAGAATCACCGTTGTATAGTGCCTTAATTTTGCGTCTAACGAGATGCACTTCTTGTTGTAGTGAGCCCACGTTAGCTTGTAGGCCTTCTGTAGTTTGGTGATTCTTTGTTCATTGGCGATTCGGTTTAGTCCCGAGGACTGTATGATTTCACCAAGGTATTTAAAATCGGGGACTTGAGTTATTTTACCGTATTGTGTGATTAAAGAAGAGTTATTTTCTGGCCGTCTTTCCATATAATGGTTTTTTCATAAGAAATTTGTAGTCCGGTTCTTTGAGCAATTTCATGTAATTTTTCCACTGCGTGTATGGCTTCATGTCTGGTGTTAGTGATAATGGCAATATCGTCCGCAAAAGCGAGGCACTTGCCTGTAAGACGGTTCTCTTTTTTTATTCCAATTTGAATGCCTTTTACATGTGTTTCCCATTCCCTAATGATCTTTTCTAGAACAATATTAAAGAGCATTGGGGATAATCCGTCCCCCTGTCGAACTCCAGTTTTGATGAGAAAGGGCTCCGATATTTCACCCATAAATTTCACATTGGACATAGTTCCTTAAAGCGTCTGTTCAATGATTTTTCGGGGCTTTCTGTCTATCCCGAATGCTTTCATGATCATAAAAAGGGTTTCGCGGTCTACAGAATATTATTATTATTATTATTATTATTATTATTATTATTATTATTAACATTAGGAATAGTGTAGTTGCTTTGCAGGACAATTTATTGGCTTAAATTGTTAATAATAAGCCATACAAATTTATAGCAAATTTTTAAAGTGTTGTTGATAATTAGTACACCTCTGACTGGGAAATAAATGAAAAGGTGCCTTCTGACCGAGATATTAAGCCACGAGATCTCTTCCTTATGTAGAAACCTAACCAGTGGATGCGTGATCTCAACTCAAAAATTCCACATGCATTGCCGGAAATCAAACCCAGTGAGAGGCCAGCATGTTAACCGCTGCGAGCTCTTGTTTCTTCTTTTAAAAATTATTTTGATATGATCCATTGTATTCTCACTAAATTGGCGTAGTATTCTCTAAAGGAAAGTTAATAAGTTATTATTATTAGTCTATTAATAATATTAATTATAATAATTAATAATGGTAATAAGAATAAATGCATGTATTCAAAGAAGCCTTGTGTACATTCTCCGATGTCCGTTGATAGAAGAACACATAATTGCAGTTGAGCAGTGACAACTTGCTAATCCAATCGTTGTCTCGCTGGAGCACCATTGGCTACGATGTGAAAATGGAACCTAATTAATAATAATAATAATAATGATAATAATAACAACAATTGGATGTCATCAGTTAAATAATGTAGATTTTTTCGAGAGTTGCTAATTCTTACGCTCAATGTTTACATCAATCTAGAAAAGTAACCATAATTCCATGTTTGTCTGAGATGTAATTTTCTCTTGTAGTTATCTAATTTTCCAGTATATAGTCCAGGGGGAATTTTGCATATTGACCACAAATACCCTAAGTATCCTTTGCTTTCCATTAACTCAAGTTTCTCGGCTGGGAATCGAAGCTATGACCTTAGTATCATAACGAGAACACATACTTCTGTCCCATCAAGAACGCTAGGAAGACTATAAGGTAACTAAAGGCAACAAATGCATATTTACTGAGCAATTTATTGTTTGACCACCATACCTCTTCAGGTCTTCAATGTCATCTAGCGCACACATTGCCAGACGTGGGAGAGACGAAGGATGACTGTAGGGTTACCGTCTATGTTGGTGTCTACGGCACACCATCCTTCCACTTGAAGATTATAACAGAATTATTTTTTGCCTTGGGGAAGAAAAGTAAGCCTGTTATAAGAATTCTGTTTATTTTCGCTTGAAAAAACAGCAGATGAGTTGGGAAGTCACGGTTGTACTTAGTCGTGAAATGAAGGAACTTCCTCTATGACAATCTTGCAGCAAAGTTGAGAAAGTTTAATGAAATATCTTATGAAATCTTGTGAATTGGAGCTCATGACCTCGATGTTCTTCCCCTTAGAATAACCATCTCATCACACTTGTGTATTATTATACGTACACCAGTAGCGGATTGGCGCTAATGCAGAGGGTAAGGCAGTGCAACGTTATACAAATTGTTGCATTATTTAGGGTATTGAGTTTATTGGTAATTAGTCCAGTGTACTTTTATGTGTTTGAACATTTCCTGATAACTTGTGTTATTGTTGTAGCTGAAGGAGTGTTTGTTGATCTAACATTAAACTTTAGGTGTTTGAGGTGTTGCTTCGAAATATAAAATATGTTCCAAGCTCATCCCACAAAGCCTTGCCAGCTTTCACACTGAACGATGAAGCCAAGGAGATTGCATTATACAAGAGAGTTTGATCTGGCTCGTTGTTTAAAATTGCAAAATGAGTAGTTCGAACATTTATGCAAAGTTTTGGTGTCAGCTCTGAGGGGTAGGTTCGTCACACTATGGCACTACCTATGGAGGTGTTACAGGCCTAAACGTATATACATATATATTTACAGCTTAACCGGATTATTTGGGGTCGTTGAACCAAATCAGGTTCCAATCGGAATTGGCCGGTGGTTTAAGACTGGATGGTCTATCCGACGCCATGTTATATTTCTGGGAAAAATCCCACAATTCTCTCACCGGTATTCATACATCATTTGCCTAGGATGAAAATCAATTTTGCATTTGACGGATTCATATGGATATTCTCATTTTAAACTGTTCCTCCCCCTACGCATATAGGCTACACAACTTGCGAGTGGACCTGGTCGATCCATTTGGTAGATTATCCTCGTGACCTTGACACATTCTACGGATTTTTCAGCTATATTTACCACTCGCTTTTCAGTTCCTTCAACTCATCTCACTTCCTTCCATACTGTACTGAACCGCGAGACCTACTTTCACCTCGGCAATCCCCTCCACTTTCTCCGGCTGGGAATACCAACAACAACTTTCGATTATTGCTCATTCCGAATGGACCACGCGTAACACACCTTACGCATTCCTAGAACACCCTGAAGGTGAGGAGATGATTTTGTAATAGGAATTCCCATCTTCACCGCATGCTGCATGCAGTGAAGGCTAAACCTCGTCTGATTTCCAGCGCCGTGTCACTCCACTTAGGCGTGAACTTGGCCTCCATTACGCTATCACCTCCACTGTGTTCTAGTTCATGGATACATTGTGCGGGAAAGTTAATGGCCTCAGACGCAGGGCCCTTTTAAATGACAGAATTAATTAGCAAAGCGTGACTAAGGGCCAGGACACCAACGCAGTGTTAATAGGCCGTCAGTAAATGTCTCGATCACATTAAAATCGGAATTAAGATCGCTGGCATTTCACCAGTACATTCATCGATTAACATTAACAGATGAATTGTTATTGTTAAGGGATGTACAAAACTCATCGAAAGACTAAGATTGTGGCAGTATTTGTATATCCTTTGGTATGACGAAGCAGGGCAGAAACGAAAAAAAAAAAAACATAAAAGTTATTATGAACTGTGGTTAAAAACAAGGTCCGCCTCGTTACGTAGTGGATAGTATTCTTGGCTGTCACCGCGGGTCCTGGATTCGATTCCCGGCTTTGCCAAGAAATTTAATTCTAGTTTGAGGGTTGGAAATGGGTACGCTCAGTCCAGTGAGGCAGAACTGAGAAGAGGTGGGTTCGATTCCTATATCTGCCACCCTGGAAGTGGTTTACCGTGGTTTACCACTTCTACTCCAAGCAAATGCCAGGATGGTTCCTAAATGAAAGTCACGGCCGCTTCCTACACAAAACTTCCCTCAATTAAGAAACAAAGCACACTAGGAGATACATCACAGTCACACAAGTTATCAGACAACGTCTACACACACCCATGGGGCTACATGACCACGATATCGCAAAGCCCCAAAAGGAATCACCAACAACGTCAGGTTAAAAACAAGCATAGCTGATGAAGAAAAGAGGAACAGCCGGGGTCGAATTTGTTATTTTTGGGGGGGATGAAAGAAGCGTTCTTATCCACTTGGATAAAACGTATAGTGAGATCATAGAAAACACGAGGGTGGATTAAAAACGTGGAAATCGCTAGGGGCGAGGTCTAGACTGTATGGTGGGTGGTTCAGACTCTCCCGGTGAAATGACGGGAGCTTGTTGGCGGTTCTGGTTGCCACATGTGGTCTCACATTGTCATGGTCCGCTAGACAACAATTCACGTTCAACGATGACGCAACACAAAAGTCGTACGGTGGATCCGCAGTCAGGTGTCTGAATTCTACCAAAGGGGCATCTTAAATTTAGTGCCGCGTTTGGACAAATGTCTGAACAAACGTGGAAACTATGTGGAAACAAGATGTTCAGTAAAGAAAATATAGCCTACTTTCTCCTAAATGCATGGGTATTGTTATAACTCTTTGTCCTTTTCAAGGAGTATAATTACATGTTGGTTGTAGTAGCTTGTTGAAATACAACGTGCTATACGGATATTAAACGTGAATATGAGGTGCCGTTTGATAATGCTACCTCTGTAAAAACAATTGATTCAATTCAGTTTCACCATGTTTGAATTGATATGGGAAATCGATTTGCACACCTACATGGCCGCTATCTGCAAACTATTGGGCTGATGACCTTGTAGTTCAGTCAAAATATGCTTCCCACAAAAAGGTATGTCGTTGCAAAATTTGGTAGAGATCAAATGATTAGGTTGTTCGTAATTTGATTTAAGCTTTTAACATTGGGGTGGCCGCCATTCCGTTTCCATCAAGATGGCGGCGATATAAAACATGACACTGAGGTGCCCTATGTGAGTGCTGCCTCTGTACCGAATTTCGTTCAATTCGGTTTCACCGTGTTTGCATTGATAGGGGGAATCGATTTGCACACATACATGGCTGCCAAGTGCAAACTATTGAGCTGATGACCTTTTATTTTAGTCAAAAGACGCTCGCCATATAAATATATGTTGTTGCAAAATTTGGCAGAGATCAGATGATTAGCTTAGTCGTAATTTGATTTAAGCTTTGAATATTCGGGTGGCCGCCATTACGTTTCCGTCAAGATGGCGGTGATATACGACATGGCATTGAGGTTCCCTTTGCTAGTTCTACCTCTGTACCAAATTTCATTCAATTCGGTTTCACCGTGTTCGAATTGATATGAGGGGGACAGACATTCAGAGCACACACACACTCTCACACACACCCACAGACAGACACACTATTTTTGGCCCTGTGTAGATCTCATAAGTCAATTTTCATTTTTTGCAAAAATCGAAAGTAGGCTAAAAATAGTATAAGGAACGTAGAACAGTAAGTATAGGCCTATTTGTAATTAATTACCAGTAGGCTTTTTTGGCAAAAAAAAGGAGCAAAGACTTTTCAATCCGCCCTCGTATTTGGGCAGCACTGAGCTGCGGGTATATAGGAGTGAAATAACGCCACTTGGGTACGCATTAGTGAACAAGAATATGCTGAACGTTTTTTTAAAATCTGTTACACGCTTCCTGCCTTGAACAATAGTATACTCCTGGCAACCCAGTCAAACCCCACCCATTCTGTACACTATCTAATATTTAAAAGTCCTCTCGGCACGCCGGAAGGCGGAGGTAGATTTCACCGGACAAACTTGGAGATAGGCGAAAATAGGCAGAATATGCAGGTTTTCGTAGAAGGATCAGACCTTATTTATCGCGTGAAAGTATTTTATAATTGGAGATTAATTAACTTTGTTTTTCTTCATTTTAAACATATTTTTAACATTTTATTGTCTTACGGGGACGGTAACCTTCTTGTCATTTGGAGTCCATTTTTAGCCTATTTTCAATTTTGAAAAAAAAATAGGCTTATGAGATCACCTTTTGTCCATGTGTGTGTGCGTGTGTGTGTGTGTGTGTGTGTGAGGTGTGTGTGTGTGTCCCCCTAATAAAATCTAAACGGCTGGAGCGATTTCAGTGAAACTCGGTAAGTTCATAGCACTACTCCCGGCGACGTCGACCGTGCCCATCGAATTTTGTTACGTCTCACCAATCCAACATGGCGGCTGTGCGAAATATTTCACTAGCATTCAGTATCTCCGAAACTATAACGGATATCGCCCTGAAATTGTGTACGGTGATAAAGGGTACTACTAGAAGTTCACCTATGAAACTTTCAAAAACCTGGTTACTACATAACCAACATGGCGGCCAAGCGAAGTGGAGACTTTTAAATAGACTTTTCTCGCGATTTAACTATCCAAACGTAATGAAACTTGGTACAGCAAATATTTATACACATTGCAATGCACTGGAGTCTAATTTAGTTCAATTGTTTACATAACCTCAAAATGGCGGCTGTGCGAAATATTTCACTGACATTCTATATCCCCGAAACTATTACAGATATCACCCTGCAATTTTGTACAGTGATAAAGGGTACTGATACAAGTTTACCTATGTATAATTCATAAACCTGTAAAGTACAAAACGAACATGGTGACCAAGCGAATTTGAAATATTTTAATAGACTTTTCTCGTGAGTTAACTCTCTGAGCTCAGTGAAATGTGGTACAGTAAATGATTTTGCAGATTGTAATGTACTGCCATCTAATTTAATTCAATTGTTTACATAACCTCAAGATGGCGGCTGTGCGAAATTTTAAAATTAAGTTTTTATTTCTTGTGTCGTAATCATGCGATCGAAGTGAAAGTTTGAATAATGAACCTAGGCAATAAGTGACCTTGAATGGTACATAACTCTATGGCCTATACATATAACAATCCTAAATAGCAAGCTTCCGTAATATTTAGACGGTCCTCAATATATATGAATCTTTTACAGCAACCAAACTGAAATTTTTATGTTCATAGAGACTATGAACACATGTTCACCTATAGGACTTTCAGTAACCTGGTGAGCACGAATCCAACATGGCGGCGACGCGAAGTATAAATATTTAAATGGACGTTTTTCGCGAATTAACTATCCGAGTGCCGTGAAACGTTGCATGTTAAATGCTTATACAAATGTTGATCCACTGGCATCTAATTTATTTCAATTGTTTGCATAATCACAAGATGGCTGCTGTGGGTAATTTTAAAATCTCGTTTTTACTTCTTGTGTTCTAATCATGCGATTGAAGTTTGAATACCACACGTACACAATAATCTTAATGTAATAGTACAAAAATAAAAATCCAATCTGGCGACCATCTGAAATATTTAGACGGTTCTCAATATCTACCAATCTGTTACAGCAATTAAACTGACATTTTGTATGTTGATAGAGGCAATTAACATGAGCAGGATATATGAAAATAGGCTGTACAGTTCTTCACGGAACTACTTGTTATACTTGTGGTCACACTGTCCTTATGCAAGGTTTCGACACTGATGTGTAACTATGTAACGGTCTGTTACTTCTTCACGCAAAATTATATCTCCCGCAGAGATGTTGGTTGGTTCCTCAGTTTAGGGGCTGCGACAACGCGGTCTTATAACCCCGTGTACTTTGGGTGAGTGTAGAATCTGCCTGATAAACGGTGTGAATTGTGATAGCTGTATTGGTCTGTAATTCAGGTAAGGAATGCAGACGCTAAATTTCAAGCAGTAGTTCCTAATGTTGCTACCAGATACTAACGTCAACGCCTCCCAGCTGTGAACTTGGCTACTAGATGCCACCTCAATCAGCAACTCGCAACGAACGTTGAAACTTCCCCTCCAAAGGAAAGCTTACTGAGGGATTTTTAGCGCTCTTAGAAAATCCAACGACTTTGGCCGGCTTTGAACCCGCGACCTTGGGCATAGAAGTTCAGCATGCTACCAGTTACGTCACCGAAGCCGCTTCACACTTAGTCAGATGTCATGGCAACGTCTGATGGCTCATCCCTCATCAATTTAGTAGTGTTGCCATGTCAACCACTGATAGCTCTTGGCATTTTCTTATAATTCCGAAATCATTTTGCTCATCCCTTGGCGCAATGGTAGCTCATATCAAAAATTCTTTTAGACAAACGTTTTAGGTAATTATTAGGGGAATATTGTCCATTTTGTACGGTTTTGATATTGTGCCAATTAACAGAGATATGATTAATGTTTCCCGAAAAAAACACTTTTTCCCACCCCTTTGGTCAATGGTTGGTGCTATCAAAAAACGTTGCAAACATACATTTCTGAGCTTTATCCGACACATAGTATGAACTTTGAACGGATTCGATATTTCACATATTAAGAGAGTTATAGCAATATTTCATTTTTCGAAAAAAAAAAAGTCCCCCATTTTCATCCCCTTCGACCGATTTAGCCCAGTAACGAACTCGTCCGAGATTTTATGGGTATACATATTCGGTAAAAAATTCAAAGTGATTGGTGCAAAATTACGGCAGTTATCGTGTCCACAAGAAACTGATATACATATATACATATATTACATAAATTATATATAAACTTTTGAACTGACGGTGGTTTTGGGGTCTGGGGGATGTGAAACGCGAAGATATGTCGAAATTTTCCGGAAATCGAAACATGGTACCCATTGCAATAGTTAGCTTTCTAATGAAATCTACCTAAAATACTGCCGTCAACGACACCTAGCTGTGAACTTGGCTACTAGATGCCACCTCAATCAGCAACTCGCAACGAACGTTGGAACTTCCCCTCCGAAGGAAAGCAAACTCAGGTTTTTTAGCGCTCTTAGTAAATCCGACGACTTCAGCCGGGTTTGAACCCGCGACCTTGGGCATAGAAGTTCAGCATGCTACCAGTTCCGATACCGAAGTCGCTTCCCACTGACATATGAAAACTGAATGTGATCTCGTGCAGTGGCGTTGTCATAGCAACTGCTGATGGTCATCCTCATCAATTAAAAGTAAAGTTGTCATGGCAACCTCTCTTGGCACTTGGCATTTTCTTATAATTTAAATCATTTTGTTCACCCCGTGGCGTAATGGTGGGTCATATCAAAAATTCTTTCAGACAAAAGTTTTAGGTAATTATTGGAGGAATATTGTCCATTTTGTGCGGTTTTGATATTGTGCCTATTAACAGAGATATGATTAATGTTTCCCGAAAAACCCACTTTTTCCCACCCCTTTGGTCAATGGTTGGTGCTATCAAAAAACTTATTTGACATAAATTTTTGGTACTTATCCGACACATATTATGAACTTTGAAGGGATTTGATATTTCATGTATTAAGTGAGTTATAGCGATATTTCACTTTTTCGAAAAAAGCCCCCCATTTTTACCCCCTTTGACCGATTTTTCCCATTAACGAACTCGACCGAGATTTTATAGGGATACATATTTTGTAAAAAATGCAAAGTGATTGGTGCAAAATTACGGCAGTTATCGTGTCCACAAGAAACTGATATATATATATATATATATATATATATATATATATATATATATACTAGCAGGTACCCGCGGCTTCGCTCGCGTCATAGTCGTGTCATATTGTTATTCAATGAAATGCAGGTGTACCCCTTAACACCCCTTTAGAAACTGAATATCCAAAAACCCTTCCTCAGTGGGCGTTTTCGACTTACAACGAACATATTCCCAAAATTTCATGTTTCTAACTTTAATAGTTTTGGCTGGCCGATGATGAGTCAGTCAGTCAGTCAGGACACTTGTTTTTATATAAGAGATAAGCAACGGTCCTAGTGGAAAATAATTCAATCACCCGAAACCAAAAATGCATGGGACGAAAAAAAACCATCAAAATATCATGTTGGTTCCGGACCCTAAAAGACGTGAAAAATATAATAAAAGTATTAAAAAAACTATTTTTCGAAATTTCATTCGAATCAATTTTTATGTCATTCCTGGGACTTAGAAAATTCCGGCCAAAAAGTACAAAATCATTAATAACTCCCTAAGTATTCGTCGTATGATGAAATAGCAAGAGACAAAAAAGATGTAATGTGTTATTGTCTACAACATAGGCCATGTATAACTTTACACTCAGACATATTACGTTTCCTCCCCCCTCCCCATATTTTCACCCCTCCCCATGGGCCCCTTATATTGGATTTATGAAAAAACGGTCAAACACCTATTTTGTTATTTTTATGCTGATTTTTTTCCGCTGAGGTCCAAACTCCTCGCCTATATCGTTTAAGAGATACACGCTCGGATAGGAAACCTTCAACCCCCACTTTTCACCCCTTTCACCTCAAAATATACACCACATCGAAAAACCCTCAGACACGTATCTTCTTATTTTTAATGATGAGTTTATATGCCGAGTATCAAATCCCCCAATGAAAGCAATCTGGAGATATTGTTATTCAATGAAATGCAGGTGTACCCCCTTAACACCCCTTTAGAAACTGAATATCCAAAAACCCTTCCTTAGTGGGCGTTTTCGACTTACAACGAACATATTCCCAAAATTTCATGTTTCTAACTTTAATAGTTTTGGCTGGCCGATGATGAGTCAGTCAGTCAGTCAGGACACTTGTTTTTATATAAGAGATAAGCATCGGTCCTAGTGGAAAATAATTCAATCACCCGAAACCAAAAATGCATGGGACGAAAAAAAAACATCAAAATATCATGTTGGTTCCGGACCCTAAAAGACGTGAAAAATATAATAAAAGTATTAAAAAAACTATTTTTCGAAATTTCATTCGAATCAATTTTTATGTCATTCCTGGGACTTAGAAAATTCCGGCCAAAAAGTACAAAATCATTAATAACTCCCTAAGTATTCGTCGTATGATGAAATAGCAAGAGACAAAAAAGATGTAATGTGTTATTGTCTACAACATAGGCCATGTATAACTTTACACTCAGACATATTACGTTTCCTCCCCCCTCCCCATATTTTCACCCCTCCCCATGGGCCCCTTATATTGGATTTATGAAAAAACGGTCAAACACCTATTTTGTTATTTTTTATGCTGATTTTTTTCCGCTGAGGTCCAAACTCCTCGCCTATGTCGTTTAAGAGATACACGCTCGGATAGGAAACCTTCAACCCCCACTTTTCACCCCTTTCACCTCAAAATATACACCACATCGAAAAACCCTCAGACTCGTATCTTCTTATTTTTAATGATGAGTTTATATGCCGAGTATCAAATCCCCCAATGAAAGCAATCTGGAGATATTGTTATTCAATGAAATGCAGGTGTACCCCCTTAACACCCCTTTAGAAACTGAATATCCAAAAACCCTTCCTTAGTGGGCGTTTTCGACTTACAACGAACATATACCCAAAATTTCATGTTTCTAGCTTTAATAGTTTTGGCTGCGCGATGATGAGTCAGTCAGTCAGTCAGGACACTTAGTTTTATATAATAGATAAGCATCGGTCCTAGTGGAAAATAATTCTATCACCTGAAAACAAAAATGCATGGGACGAAAAAAAACATCAAAATATCATGTTGGTTTCGGACCCTAAAAGACGTGAAAAATATAATAAAAGTATTAAAAAAAAAACTATTTTTCGAAATTTCATTCGAATCAATTTTTACGCCATTCCTGGGACTTAGAAAATTCCGGCCAAAAAGTACAAAATCATTAATAACTCCCTAAGTATTCGTCTTATGATGAAATAGCAAGAGACAAAAAAGATGTAATGTGTTATTGTCTACAACATAGGCCATGTATAACTTTACACTCAGACATATTACGTTTCCTCCCCCCTCCCCATATTTTCACCCCTCCCCATGGGCCCCTTATATTGGATTTATGACAAAACGGTCAAACACCTATTTTGTTATTTTTTATGCTGATTTTTTTCCGCTGAGTTCCAAACTCCTCGCCTATGTCGTTTAAGAGATACACGCTCCGTTAGGAAACCTTCAGCCCCCACTTTTCACCCCTTTCACCTCAAATTATACACCACATCGAAAAACCCTCAGACACGTATCTTCTTATTTTTAATGATGAGTTTATATGCCGAGTATCAAATCCCCCAATGAAAGCAATCTGGAGATATTGTTATTCAATGAAATGCAGGTGTACCCCCTTAACACCCCTTTAGAAACTGAATATCCAAAAACCCTTCCTTAGTGGGCGTTTTCGACTTACAGCGAACATATTCCCAAAATTTCATGTTTCTAACTTTAATAGTTTTGGCTGGCCGATGATGAGTCAGTCAGTCAGTCAGGACACTTGTTTTTATATAAGAGACTAGCTGAAGTACCCGTGCTTCGCTACGGGTCGTAAATAAATTAAAATGTGAAGGTGACAGTTAAAACAGGGGATAGGCGAGGTGCTGCGCAGAGGGAGATTAAGGATGGAACATTTTGTCCAACTACACCGCTCTGCCTTGACCGTGTTTTATAGCACACATTTAGGTTTTACTCGCTAACGGTTGAAGATACATTTCGGATAGAAAATGCAAATTTTAACCTCGTACATGCCATCAAAAGTTTGCTATTTCTTAGCGTTCTCATTTTATTAGAACTGGAAATATGAAAGTTTAAAACCAAAGGGTAGAGTGACGTCACTAAAATAGTCGCCATCTTTAATTAGTGCAATGTATTGAAATCAAAAGTAACCTGTATGTTAACCAGGTAAATCTGCTACTTCCATGTAAAATTCATGTAAATAGGACCAGTGGTACTTGCGTGATTGAGTAATACACAGACACACACCATCTCATTTTTAGTCTCGCTTCGCTCGCGTCATAGTCGTGTCATATTGTTATTCAATGAAATGCAGGTTTAACCCCATTAACACCCCTTTAGAACCTGAATATCCAAAAATCCCTCCTTAGTAGATGTTTTCGACACACGACAAACATACCCTCAAAATATCATTCTTCTAACATTAATAGTTTTGGTTGGTCGATGAGAGTGAACATCCAAAAATCCTTCCTTAGTGGACGTTTTTCTTCCAGAATTTCACCCCTCCCCATAGGCCCCTTAAATTGGATTTATGAAAAGACGGTCGAACACCTATTTATTTTATTTATTTATTTATTTATTTATTTATTTATTTATTTATTTATTTATTTATTTTAAGCTGATTGATTTCCTCCGAGTTTCAAACTTCTCGCCTATGTCGTTTAAGAGATACACGCTCCGTTAAGAATCTTTCAACCCCCACTTTTCATCCCTTTCACCTCATAATATACACTATATCGATAAACCATTAGACATGTGTCAGCTTATTTTTAATGATTAGTATATACTGTATGCCAAGTATCAATCCCCAAATGAAACCACTCGTGAGATATTGTTATTCAATGAAATGCACGTTTACCCCCTTAACACCTTAGAACCTGAATATTCAAAACTCCTACCTTAGTGGACGTTTTCGACATAAAACGAACATATCCCCAAAATTCCATGTTTCCAACTTCAATAATTTTGGCTGGGCGATGATGAGTGAGTGAGTCAGTCAGGACATTTTCTTTCATTTATATTTGATAATTTCACCCCTCCCCATGAACCCCTTAAATTGGATTTATGAAACCAACGGTCGAACACCTATTTACTTATTTAAAGCTGATTTCCCCCTGAGTTTGATGAGTGAGTAAGTGAGTCAATCAGTTAGGACACTTTCATTCCTGTCTTATCCCCCCAGAATTTCACCCCTCTCCAAGGGCCCCTTAAATTGGATTTATGAAAAAACGGTCGAACACATATTTACTTGTATTTTAAGCTGTTTTATCCCGCCGAATTTCAAACTTCTCGCCTATGTCGTTTAAGAGATACACGCTCCGTTAAGAATCCCTCAATCCCCAATTTTCACCCCTTTCACCTCATAATATACACGACATCGATAAACATTTAGATATATGTCTGATTATTTTTAATGATTAGTTTATATACCAAAAAACACATGCCCAAAGAAACAACTCATGAGATATCGTTATTCAATGAAATGCACGTTTACCCCCTTAACATCTGTTTAAAACCCGAATAAAGAAAAATCATTCCTTAGTTGACGTTTTGACATACAGCGAACATATTCCCAAAATTTCATTTTTCCAACATTAATAGTTTTCGCTGGGCGTGATGAGTGAGTGAGTCAGACAGGACATTTTCTTTCAATTATTTTTACCAGAACTTCACCCCTCCCCATGGGCCCCTTAAATTGGATTGATAAAAAAACGCTTGAACACATATTAACTTATTTTTTAGCTGTCTTTTTCCCCTGAGTTTGATGAGTGAGTGAGTGAGTGAGTTAGTCAGTCAGTTAGGACACTTTCTCTCCTTTCCCCCCCAGAATTTCACCCCACCCCATTGGCCCCTTAAATTAATTTATGATAAAACGGTCGAACACCGATTTACTTAATTTTTAGCTGATTTTTTTTTTTCGCTGAGTTTCAAATTTCTCGCCTATGTCGTTTAAGAGATAGGCCTACACGCTCCGTTAGGAATCCTTCAACCCCCAATTTTCACCCCTTTCCCCTCATAATAATACACCACATCGAAAAACCCTTAGACACATGTCTGCTTATTTTTAATGATTAGTTTATATGCCGAGTATCACATCCGCAAATGAAACCACTCGTGAGATATTGTTATTCAATGAAATGCAGGTTTAACCCCCTTAAGACCCCTTTAGAGCCTGAATATCAAAAAATCCTCCCTTAGTGTACGGTTTTGAGATACAACGAACATATCCCCAGAATGCCATGGTTCCAACTTCAATATTTTTGACTGGGCGATAATGAGTGAATGAGTCAGGCCAATTTCTTTCATTTTTTCCTTCAGAATTTCATCCCTCCCGATGAACCCCTTCAATATGATTGATCAAAAAAACTGTCGAACAGCTATTAACTTACTTTAAAGCAGTTCCCCCCCCCCCCCTGAGTTTGATGAGTGAGTCAGTCAGTCAATCAGTTAGGACACTTTATTTCCTGTTCCCCCCCCCAGAATTTCACCCCTCCCCATGGGCCCCTTAAATTGGATTTATAAAAAAACGGTCAAACACATATTTACTTATTTTTTATGCTTATTTTTTCCGCTGAGTTTCAAACTCCTCGCCTATGTCGTTTAAGAGATACACGCTTCGTTAGGAATCTTTCAATTCTTACTTTTCACCCCTTTCACCTCATAATATACACCACATCGAAAACCCCTCAGAGACGTGTCTTCTTCCTTTTTAATGATGAGTTTATATGTCGTGTATCATATCCCCCAATGAAACCAATCGGGAGATATTGTTATTCAATGGAATGCAGGTTTAACCCCCTTAAGACCCCTTCAGAACCTGAATATCCGCTAATCCTCCCTTAGTAGACGGTTTTGACATACAATGAACATATCCCCAAACTGTCATGTTTCTAACTTCAATAATTTTGGCTGGGCGATGATGAGTGTGTGAGTGAGTGAGTGAGTCAGGACATTATATTTCAATTTTCTTTTTTCAGAATTTCACCCCTCCCCATGAACCCCTTAAATTTGATTTAATAAAAAAAACTGTCGAACAGCTATTTACTTACTTTAAAGCAGTTTTTTCCCCCTGAGTTTGATGAGTGAGTGAATCAGTCAATCAGTTAGGACACTTTCTTCCTGTCCCCCCCCCCCCCAGAATTTCACCCCTCCCCATGGGCCCCTTAAATTGGATTTATGAATAAACGGTCAAACACATATTTACGTATTTTGTATGCTGATTGTTTTCCGCTGAGTTTCAAACTCCTCACCTATGTCGTTTAAGAGATACACGCTCCGTTAGGAATCTTTCAATCCCCACTTTTCACCCCTTTCACCTCATAATATACACCACATCCAAAAACCCTCAGACTCGTGTCTTCTTATTTTTAATGATGAGCTTACGTGCCGAGTATCACATCCCCCAATGAAACCAATCGGGAGATATTGAAATTCAATGAAATGCAGGTCAACCCCCTTAACACCCCTTTAGAACCTGAATATCCAAAAATCCTATATTAGGGGGCATTTGCGGCCTTTTGGGAAGCTGCATACCAAATTTCATTCCAATCCGTCGGTGGTTTCTGAGATTTCGTGATGAATGAATGAGTGAGTGGTATTTCACAAATATATATAGTAGATGATAGTGTCAAGTCTTTATGCTAACTCGGTTGACAGTGCTGTGTGAGAAGTTGAGTAACTAACGGGATTTCAAGTAAAGATCCTCTTTTTCTATACCGGTAGTGCAGAGCAGAACAGGCATCCAGTCGGCCGTGTCTCGACTTTAGCTATGTTGCCATGGAAACTATCTGGCTTGCCATTCCTTCATGAGTATATTTTATGATTTGATTAGCCTGTGCTTGAGTGCAAAAGGGCCGAAATCAGAAGAATGAGAAAGACTATCGAAAATTCATGTAGCCAGCGGTTCCTTCTGGGTCCTAAACTATATGTATGCAAAATTTGGTTGAGATTGGCGGAACGGTGTAGATTTGTATACGGAACAGACCCACATACATACATACATACATACATACCCACATACAGACTTTCACTTTTATATATAAGATAAGCAACGGTCCTAGTGGAAAATAATTCAATCACCCGAAACCAAAAATGCATGGGACGAAAAAAAAAACATCAAAATATCATGTTGGTTCCGGACCCTAAAAGACGTGAAAAATATAATAAAAGTATTAAAAAAACTATTTTTCGAAATTTCATTCGAATCAATTTTTATGTCATTCCTGGGACTTAGAAAATTCCGGCCAAAAAGTACAAAATCATTAATAACTCCCTAAGTATTCGTCGTATGATGAAATAGCAAGAGACAAAAAAGATGTAATGTGTTATTGTCTACAACATAGGCCATGTATAACTTTACACTCAGACATATTACGTTTCCTCCCCCCTCCCCATATTTTCACCCCTCCCCATGGGCCCCTTATATTGGATTTATGACAAAACGGTCAAACACCTATTTTGTTATTTTTTATGCTGATTTTTTTCCGCTGAGGTCCAAACTCCTCGCCTATGTCGTTTAAGAGATACACGCTCGGATAGGAAACCTTCAACCCCCACTTTTCACCCCTTTCACCTCAAAATATACACCACATCGAAAAACCCTCAGACACGTATCTTCTTATTTTTAATGATGAGTTTATATGCCGAGTATCAAATCCCCCAATGGAAGCAATCTGGAGATATTGTTATTCAATGAAATGCAGGTGTACCCCCTTAACACCCCTTTAGAAACTGAATATCCAAAAACCCTTCCTTAGTGGGCGTTTTCGACTTACAACGAACATATTCCCAAAATTTCATGTTTCTAGCTTTAATAGTTTTGGCTGCGCGATGATGAGTCAGTCAGTCAGTCAGGACACTTAGTTTTATATAATAGATAAGCATCGGTCCTAGTGGAAAATAATTCAATCACCCGAAACCAAAAATGCATGGGACGAAAAAAAAACCATCAAAATATCATGTTGGTTCCGGACCCTAAAAGACGTGAAAATATAATAAAAGTATTAAAAAAACTATTTTTCAAAATTTCATTCGAATCAATTTTTATGTCATTCCTGGGACTTAGAAAATTCCGGCCAAAAAGTACAAAATCGTTAATAACTCCCTAAGTATTCGTCGTATGATGAAATAGCAAGAGACAAAAAAGATGTAATGTGTTATTGTCTACAACATAGGCCATGTATAACTTTACACTCAGACATATTACGTTTCCTCCCCCCTCCCCATATTTTCACCCCTCCCCATGGGCCCCTTATATTGGATTTATGAAAAAACGGTCAAACACCTATTTTGTTATTTTTTATGCTGATTTTTTTCCGCTGAGGTCCAAACTCCTCGCCTATGTCGTTTAAGAGATACACGCTCGGATAGGAAACCTTCAACCCCCACTTTTCACCCCTTTCACCTCAAAATATACACCACATCGAAAAACCCTCAGACACATATCTTCTTATTTTTAATGATGAGTTTATATGCCGAGTATCAAATCCCCCAATGAAAGCAATCTGGAGATATTGTTATTCAATGAAATGCAGGTGTACCCCCTTAACACCCCTTTAGAAACTGAATATCCAAAAACCCTTCCTTAGTGGGCGTTTTCGACTTACAACGAACATATTCCCAAAATTTCATGTTTCTAACTTTAATAGTTTTGGCTGGCCGATGATGAGTCAGTCAGTCAGTCAGGACACTTGTTTTAGGTAGATTTCATTAGAAAGCTAACTATTGCAATGGGTCCCATGTTTCGACTTCCGGAAAATTTCGACATATCTTCGCGTTTCACATCCCCCAGACCCCAAAACCACCGTCAGTTCAAAAGTTTATATATAATTTATGTATATATATATATATATATATATATGTATATCAGTTTCTTGTGGACACGATAACTGCCGTAATTTTGCACCAATTACTTCGAATTTTTTACCGAAGATGTATACCTATAAAATCTCGGTCGAGTTCGTTACTGGGCTAAATCGGTCGAAGGGGGTGAAAATGGGGGGCTTTTTTCGAAAAAGTGAAATTTCGCTATAACTCTCTTAATACGTGCAATATCGAATCCATTCAAAGTTCATAATATGTGTCGGATAAGTGCCAAAAATTTATGTCAAATAAGATTTTTGATAGCACCAACCATTGACCAAAGGGGTGGAAAAAAGTGGGTTTTTCGGGAAACATTAATCATATCTCTCTTAATAGGCACAATATCAAAACCGTACAAAATGGACAATATTCCCCTAATAATTACCTAAAACTATTGTATGAAAGAATTTTTGATATGACCCACCATTACGCCAAGGGACGAGAAAAATGATTTCGGAATTATAAGAAAATGCCAAGAGCTATCAGTGGTTGCCATGGCAACACTACTAAATTGATGAGGCATGGACCATCAGACGTTGCCATGACAACGCACTTGCACGAGATCAGATTCATTATTTCCATCTGATTAAGTGGTTGGTTGGTTGGTTCTTAAGTTTAGGGGCTGCGACAACGCGGTCATGTAGCCCCGTGTACTTTGGGTGTGTGTAGAATCTGTCTGATAACCGGTGTTAATTGTGATGACTGTATTAGTGTGTGTTATCTGTTTGTTAATTTAAGTACTGCAACTAACAATTTTTCAGATAGTTCCTACTTTTGCCGCCAAGCGCCACTGTCAACGACTACGAGGCCAAGTTCAGAACTGAGCTACTAGACGCCGCCGCAGTCGGCTCTTGGCAACGAACATAGAAACCTAAGAGCGTTGTATACATTCTTAACCTATCCAATTTAGCTTCACACAGGTGCAATTAGTGGAAGGATCTTTAACATGCCATAAATCTATGACATGGGACCGCCGGCTTTACTTCCCCTCCGAAGGAAGGCATACTGAGGGATATTTAACGCTCTTAAAAATCCGACGGCTTCGGCCGGGTTTGAACCCGGTATCTTGGGCATAGAAGCTCAGCATGTTACCGACTACGCCACCAAAGCCGCCTGATAAAGTGGGAAGCGGCTTCGGTGACGTAACTGGTAGCATGCTGAATGTCTATGCCCAATGTCGCGGTTTCAAAGCCGGCCGAAGTCGTCGGATTTTCTAAGAGCACTAGAATCCCTCAGTATGCTTTCCTTTGGAGGGGAAGTTCCAACGTTCGTTGCGAGTTGATGGTTGGGGTGGCATCTAGTAGCCAAGTTCACAGCTAGGTGTCGTTGACGGTTGTACCTGGTAGCAACATTAGGAACTACTGCTTGAAATTGACCGTCTGCAGTCCTTACCTGAATTACAGACTAATACAGCCATCCCAAAGTACACGGGGTTACATGACCGCGTTGTCGCAGCCCCTAAACTGAGGAACCAACCAAAATCTCTGCGGTAGATATAATTTTGCGTGAAGAAGTAACAGACCGTTACATAGTTGCACATCAGTGTCGAAACCTAGCATAAGGACAGTGTGACCACAAGTATAAAAATGGACCCCAAATGACAAGAAGGTTACCGTTCCCTTAAGACAATAAAATGTTTAAAATAAGCATAAAATGACGAAAAACAAAGTTAATTAAGCTCCAATTATAAAATACCTTCTCGCATTAAATGAGGTCTGATCCTTCTACGAAAATCTGCATATTCTGCCTATTTTCGCCTATCCCCAAGTTTGTCCGGTGAAATCTACCTCCGCCTTCCGGCGTGCCGAGAGGACTTTTTTATATAAGAGATAAGCAACGGTCCTAGTGGAAAATAATTCAATCACCCGAAACCAAAAATGCATGGGACGAAAAAAAAAACATCAAAATATCATGTTGGTTCCGGACCCTAAAAGACGTGAAAAATATAATAAAAGTATTAAAAAAACTATTTTTCGAAATTTCATTCGAATCAATTTTTATGTCATTCCTGGGACTTAGAAAATTCCGGCCAAAAAGTACAAAATCATTAATAACTCCCTAAGTATTCGTCGTATGATGAAATAGCAAGAGACAAAAAAGATGTAATGTGTTATTGTCTACAACATAGGCCATGTATAACTTTACACTCAGACATATTACGTTTCCTCCCCCCTCCCCATATTTTCACCCCTCCCCATGGGCCCCTTATATTGGATTTATGAAAAAACGGTCAAACACCTATTTTGTTATTTTTTATGTTGATTTTTTTCCGCTGAGGTCCAAACTCCTCGCCTATATCGTTTAAGAGATACACGCTCGGAGAGGAAACCTTCAACCCCCACTTTTCACCCCTTTCACCTCAAAATATACACCACATCGAAAAACCCTCAGACACGTATCTTCTTATTTTTAATGATGAGTTTATATGCCGAGTATCAAATCCCCCAATGAAAGCAATCTGGAGATATTGTTATTCAATGAAATGCAGGTGTACCCCCTTAACACCCCTTTAGAAACTGAATATCCAAAAACCCTTCCTTAGTGGGCGTTTTCGACTTACAACGAACATATTCCCAAAATTTCATGTTTCTAGCTTTAATAGTTTTGGCTGCGCGATGATGAGTCAGTCAGTCAGTCAGGACACTTAGTTTTATATAATAGATAAGCATTGGTCCTAGTGGAAAATAATTCTATCACCTGAAAACAAAAATGCATGGGACGAAAAAAAACATCAAAATATCATGTTGGTTTCGGACCCTAAAAGACGTGAAAAATATAATAAAAGTATTAAAAAAAAACTATTTTTCGAAATTTCATTCGAATCAATTTTTATGCCATTCCTGGGACTTAGAAAATTCCGGCCAAAAAGTACAAAATCATTAATAACTCCCTAAGTATTCGTCTTATGATGAAATAGCAAGAGACAAAAAAGATGTAATGTGTTATTGTCTACAACATAGGCCATGTATAACTTTACACTCAGACATATTACGTTTCCTCCCACCTCCCCATATTTTCACCCCTCCCCATGGGCCCCTTATATTGGATTTATGAAAAAACGGTCAAACACCTATTTTGTTATTTTTTATGCTGATTTTTTTCCGCTGAGTTCCAAACTCCTCGCCTATGTCGTTTAAGAGATACACGCTCGGTTAGGAAACCTTCAACCCCCACTTTTCACCCCTTTCACCTCAAATTATACACCACATCGAAAAACCCTCAGACACGTATCTTCTTATTTTTAATGATGAGTTTATATGCCGAGTATCAAATCCCCCAATGAAAGCAATCTGGAGATATTGTTATTCAATGAAATGCAGGTGTACCCCCTTAACACCCCTTTAGAAACTGAATATCCAAAAACCCTTCCTTAGTGGGCGTTTTCGACTTACAACGAACATATTCCCAAAATTTCATGTTTCTAGCTTTAATAGTTTTGGCTGGGCGATGATGTGTCAGTCAGTCAGTCAGGACACTTGTTTTTATATGAGATATATATATATATATACATATATACATAAATTATATATAAACTTTTGAACTGACGGTGGTTTTGGGGTCTGGGGGATGTGAAACGCAAAGATATGTCGAAATTTTCCGGAAGTCGAAACATGGGACCCATTGCAATAGTTAGCTTTCTAAAGAAATCTACCTAAAACTGAAAGTCTCTATGTATGTGGGTATGTATGTATGTTTGTTTCGTATAAATATCTACACCGTTCCACCAATCTCAACCAAATTTTGCATACACATAGTTGAGGGACCCAGAAGAATCCGCTGGCTACATGTATTTTTGATAGTCTTTCTCATTCTTCTGATTTCGGCCTTTTGGCACTCAAGCAAAGGCTAATAAAGTCAGAAAATAAACTGAGGCTGGAATAGCATGGCTGGTCATTTCCATAGCAACAGTAGCTCAAGACGTGAACACCAAGTATCCATCTATCTCTGTAAGAGGCCATGCCACTTCATTTTCTCCACGGCAATCGCAGTTCAAAACATGACCACAAGGTTTCCATTTATCTCTGTAAGAGGCCATGGCACTTCATTTTCTCCTCGGTAACAGTAGCTCAAGACGTGAACACCAAGTATCCATCTATCTCTGTAAGAGGCCATGCCACTTCATTTTCTCCACGGCAATCGCAGGTCAAAACATGACCACAAGGTTTCCATTTATCTCTGTAACAGGCCATGGCACTGCATTTTCTCCATTGGCTAACCCTGCATGTGGCGTAACGTTACAACAGCTGGAAATATCATCACGAAACTTAGTATTAAGATAACATGAGCATAAATGATTCTGTTGTTGTTGAATAATTTAGAAGCTTTGCGATATCATGGTCATATAGCAACATGAACTTGAATGTGTATGGAATTTTTCTGATAACATGTATTACTGTAATGGCTGTAGTGGTGTGTGTATTCGTAATTCAAATGAGGATTGGAGCGGAGGTTGCTGTGGCCTTTAGTTAGGAACTATCCCGGTAATATCTACTAGAATTGAAGTGTTATACACACCGTTAAGGTGTGTTCTACTACTGATATGATTATGTTTATGTTTCATTAATCACAATGTCTTCATGCTGCATTCTTTTTATTGTTGACAGTGTTTACCTCTACAAGCTGTCTTTTGTATTACAAATCAGAAATACAGTAACTTCTGTGTGATATTGCAGATTGTTCTATGAAGAGTATTTGCCTTTGTTATTCGGGTTATATCGTAATTGATTACCCTGCTCTGTGACTATGCTAATTTGTAATGGAACCGGATGTTAAATTATGAATTTAGTTGATAACATGTTAATAACATAATCTACTATTCTTTTACAGTTTTTTCGTATGTTTAAGTATTAATATTAGCCATTATATTGCTTATTGACAAAAGTTATTGAATAGCTTAATGTTATAATTATTGTCATGAGTTCTAATCACACTGGATTCCACTATAGCATTTTAGAGATTATTAAGGATTGAGTTTAGAGAATGTATTTATTTTCTTACGAAATAATTTAGAGGATAAGGGAGTCCAATGTGTTCAGAATGTATAAAAAATTAAATTAAATAACCCCTGGCACTACAGCCCGTGAGGGCCTAGGTCCACCAAGCGACCGCTGCTCAGCCATTTGGCCTGCAGATATTGCGGTGACGCGTGATCAGCGCATCGGGTCTCCTTGGCCGTTAATCTTGGTTTTCGTGATCGGGGCGCCGCGTCACTATCTGAGAGCTACTCAATTGTCCTCACGAGGCTGAGTGCACCCTGTTCCAGCCCTCACGCCAGTTTCTAAAATCCCTGACGGAGCCGGGAATCGAACCCGGGGCCTCTGGGTGGGAGGCAGGCGCGCTACCCCAACACCAGGGGCCGGCGTGTTCAGAATCTAACAATAAGCATCATATTTGATATATACTGGGATTATACGTTGCTTAATTTATTTTTAACTAGATGTGAATGAGATCATATGCATGAAAATTATTCTTACAGCAATACTGTTCCTTAATATGCTGCTATGAGTATAGTACACAGTGACCTATGTATAGGAATAAGTCATTTCTCATTATTCACGTAATTTGTTCGGGATTAAACATCATAAGTATATTTGAGTCCACAATGATGACGTTCTCTTCCAATCATTGAATAATTTAAATATTATTTCCTATCAAGAAGGTAGTTGCTACATTTGAAAAATAATAGAGATGACTATGTGAACACTTCTATAAGACGTCGTAATTTCCCAATTAAATAAAAAAATAAACTTTATCAGGAAAGTTGAGACTGAGTTCTTGAGGAAATGTGTAAATAGGCCTACATCCTTTCTTACTATTGTTGCATGCTCTGCTACGTCTATTGTTTTCCACTGTACTTTTCGACCGAGTAGGTTTACAGTGAGTAACATCAGACTCGAGGAGAACTATGATCTAAACTCCCTTAGGGGCAAAATGAATATATTTTGCGAAATATATTGTCATGTATCTTTCAATAACATATAAGGACACCTCCCGGGCAAGGCCTGGTACAATAGCTAGTTCATACGAAGTGAAAATAATGATGATTTCCAAGAATAGTTTTTCAGTATTCTGATAGATGGAACATTGATTAGCATACATTATATTCGATCTGGGAAAGCGAGCATCTGGAAAGTGCCAATTCTGTGAAACAAACTAGAATATCTAGCGATAAACAGCATGTTTTGTTTCTGAATGGAGTTGGTCAAGGGTAGACATCTGTGTTTTAATAGCGTCAAAACATAACATGGTTGTTGTGGTCTCATCACAATGTGCATTTATAATTGCATACCAATGTATCGAATGGAGCATTGGGATCGGTGGTCTAGTTTGTGGCTTGCTGTACTACTGTGTCCAAGATTGCGGGTTCGAACCCGGCCGAAGTCGTCGGATTTTTAAGGTACTCATTGACACTATTGAAGACATTTCATTACAAGTTATCTTATTTTCTTGAAATTGATATCACTGATTCCAAGAATATAAAGTAGTGGATTTTTGCCAAAAAAGAAAAATTACATAAATTTGGGGGTCTTTTTCAAAGATTAATCACAACAAGTAGTTCCGTGAAGAACTATACAGCCTACTTTTCATGCCAATGATTATTCTACAGAATATGAACCTATCTAGAATAATGACGAAATTAAGTTGGTAATATCGAAATATCTAATTAGTTCAAAATATACCTGGTATAGTGTAGCCTAATAGAGCACTACAGTTGGCAGCCCTGGTGACTGAATATATTCTTAGTTCCATCTCTTAAGGTACAGAATACAAAATTTGGTTGAAGTCCAATGGACGTTACATGCAGTTAGACATTGGATCTATCAGCACGCGTAAAAGCATGTTGCCAACAATGTCATGCGTGTGCTGATCAAAAATAATCTGAAATATTATGATATCTTGTTGTGCCAATTAGGGATGAAATACATTTGTTAGTATAGAAGTTACATGTATTTTAAAATTGGACATATCAGCAGGCATAGAATCATGTTGGCAGCACTGCCTTGTATTAATTACTCCAAATTAATCTAGAATGTCAGGTGCTATACGTGTGCAAGTATAGAGCTGTTGGCTTGCATACTTTCAGATATATTGATATTAGGGTAAAAAATATATAGACAGCATTTATTAACAGTTGGAAGCCCTGATTGCTCTTAACAATACTAATAGTAATATCTGTTATGGTACACATAGCACATACGAAATTTGGTTGAAATCCAACTGATAGTATAGAAGTTACATGTATTTAAAAATTGGTACTATCAATAGGTTTATAATCATGTTGGTAGAACTGACGCATATAAGTTACTCCAAATTAATCTAAAATGTCAGAATATACGTGTGCATAGTTTAAAGCTGTTGGCTTGCATATATTCTGATATATAGGTATTTGGATGGAAAAAAAATAGGGAGAGCAATTATTAACAGTTGGCATCCCTGGTGGCCTTAAGAATACGCTCAGTCATCTGTTTATGTACACATATTACATACAAAATTTGATTGAAATCCAATTGATAGTGTAGAAGTTATATGCATTTAAACATTGGACCTATCAGAAGGCTTAACATTATTTTGGCAACACTGTCATGGTTGGCCTCCTGGAAATCAAACTGAAATAGTCTTATCTACATGTGTGCCAATTTTGGAATAGCTCCCATGCATACCTTGCAAGATATCCAACATGGAGCTCAATTTACTAGTGCGTTTTTTCAGCAGTTGGTAGCACTGATATCATTTCCAAATATGGACGTGAGATATTCCGGTGCACATCTTTACTCATACTAAATTTGGTTTTGATTGCTGCAGCCGTTTAGGAGTTGATAGGGGGGGGGGCACTCACAGCCAGACAGACAGACAGACAGACACACATTTTCCCGGATCGATCTCATAAGTCTACTCTTTCCTCATTTTTGCAAAATGTGAAAAGTAGGCTAAAAATAACATGCATTTTTAGGACGCGATATCTTTGCTCTTTATCAACTTAATTGAGCCATTGCTGTTGCAAATTGATCTACTGTATGTTCAGAATGTTGTATAGCAGAATCGTTTTTGTATCATTGATTGAGGCAAATATATTAGCTTTGTTTTACAATTTACGTTATTTTGATTGAAAAAATAAATTAATTGTGGGGGGCGCGACCCCTAATTTAAATTTAACAGCTTCATTCTGCTTTACAACATAGGTGCATTATTTGTCTATATTTTTGCTTTGAAATGAAACTAATATGTGCATTCTAAGTGGACATTTTAACTGCCCAAGTCGAGACAAATATTGAAAAAAATGAAGTCAGAGAAATCGTAACTCAAAGTTGAGGTACGGTACACATTTAGAGTAAAGAGACTTACTTTTCAACTCATAAAAACTGCATTTTCTTTGGATTTTAAATCAATCTTCTGCATTCTCCGACCCTATGGGTGTCCGCTTGAAGCAGCTACAGCCTCTGGCGAGCCGAACATGTACTCGGCTTCTCCCTGCACTAAAAACCGTACGCTAAATAAATAAATAATAATATAAATCGAATGGAGTGATATGTTTTTTTGTTAATCACTTATCCTCTCAGCTCGGCTTCACCCACGTGCTGCTCGAAGGATCATTCCAAGGGCAGTGTTTGGGATCTGAACACACTTTGTGACCAGATACAACTGGGGATGGTCACAGGCTGATCTCCTAGGTGACCACTAACTTAGGTCTAAAAAAGGTCAAGGAAGGTATTTTTGAAGGAAGTCAGCCGATCTGTTGATAAGAACCGTCACGGCATTTGCCTGTTGGTGAAAATGGGAAATCACGAAAACTATTTTCAGGACGGTTGAGATGGGATTCGAACCCACGCTCTTTCGATGCCAGCAAGGCATAAGGTAGCACGGTAGCCCTCCTGACCATTGTGTCTGGTGTAGAGTGAAATGAGGGATTAAACCAATATTGTACATTTTTCCATTTACACTTGGACCAACCCTCACTGTATTGTATTGTTTCATTGAATACCGTACCTATAGGGACGACTGTGTGTACTCACTGGGGTAGCTTCGATAACTAAGGCACTGGTCTATGGGACTCAGAAGACCAAGTGGTATTCAAATTCAATGCCAGCTGTCATTAAAATGGATTTCCATGGTTTCCTATGTATTTTTCCTCCAGGCAACTGCCGGGATGGCACCTTGTAAACGTACATGGAACTTTCTTCCAGATCGTTGTCGTTTTAATCATCTTCACTCATTTTATCTCTATCTCCTGTCATGACATAAGCGTCTGGAAAACTATAATAATATTGTTATTGGTTTACGTCCCCTTTAACTACTGAGGTTTCTAGAACCACCGGGGTGCCGCATTCTGCCCCAAAGGTGATCTTAATCGTGCTAGTAGATCTACTGACACGGATCTCTAACATTTGCGAACGCTCAAGTGCCAACCAACTACGCCAGGATTCGATCGTACAATCTTCGGCACAGCAGGCGAGGACGTTACCGCTTAGACACGCAGCCAGGCAGATTCGTTAGTTGGATCTTCAGTTTAGGGGCTGCGACAACGCGTTCATGTAGCCCCGTGTACTATTGGTGTGTGTAAAATATGTCTGATAGCCGGTGTAAATTGTGTTGGCTGTATCAGTGCGTGCTATCTGTAATTCAGTTAAGGACTGCAGATGATCGAATTCAAATAGTTCCTACTATTGCTACCAAATGCTACTGTCAACGACACCCAGCTGTGAACTTGGCTACTAGATGACACCACAACTGCCACTTCATGGTGGACGTTGGATCTTAATAGAGCGTTAATCAAATCGAACTTACAAATTTAACTTCACACAATTGTAGTTAGTGGAAGGTTCTTTTACATGTCATATATCTATGACATGGGCTCGCCGGCTTTACTTCCCCTCCGAAGGATAGCATTCTGAGGGATTCTTCTAACGCAGCCAGGCTATATCCATTATTGTTCAATCTAGTGGTAGGTAAGTTAATCCAAGGGGAAAGAAAGAAGGTGGATTGATATTGGCAAGATAGTTAACGATAATATTGATCTCAAATGTTTGGCTTTTGAGGATCTTGTAATTATATCAAACAATAGGCAAGAACCTATCCATGTCCTGGAAAAAAATTAATGAAATTATATGTAAAACGAACTTCAAATTTTATATGAGGAAACCGGATGCAGGGAAGTATCTTCTCGATACTTGGACAAACAACCTCTGTTCACTCAGTTTGGAAAAATCCCCCTGGAAAATCAAATCAAATACTAGGGTGAAATGATGAAATTATCTGGATTAAATCGTGAAGCGAACAAGGAGAGGATCTCTAATTTACAAAAAGCCTATAGAATCACCTGCAACAGATGAAACGAAAACTCCCTATGTCTCGGGATTCGATCCTGCAACCTTAGGCATTGGCTAGAACGTTACCGAGGCTCCACGCAGTCAGTTGCCACGCCAGGAAGAGCATTTGGCCGTAAAATCCATAGGCACATCGAAAACTCATAGTATAGCCTAATCTCCGACACTGTAGAAGATGGAATTACAATGAGTAGAAACATTATGGTGTTTGACGCCAGTTTCAGTGTTGCCTTAGTAAACGAAAGTTGAGAGCAGATAGTGACAAAGATAACTGCTCTCACCAGGACAACGCAAGACTCAATCAGATAAGTAGCCTGCACAATACAACCTGAATTGACCATTTAACTACAATCACACATTCACTCTAAACAAGAAAATCACCACTTCCAGTATATTAATAATACATCACATAGACTGTTACTAACAAATACCGACGAGTTGAATTACTCAACTAATACTGCAACTAAATAAGTGAACATATTGTAAATATTTTCACCCATACATTCATACATAATTTTAGAGCCTAAGGGTAATGGATCTGAAGATGATCGCTTGACGATCGAAACTGGTCATTTTTTCATCCCAAATAAATTTCTTTCAGGATTAGGGAATAACACACCTCATGTGGGTACAATCGTGTTGACCGACTGAAAAGATCCAACTTTCATTTAATGAGTAGAAAATCAAATTATGCCGTACGTTCTAAATTGTTTGGCATCATCTTTGGTCACATCATTCCAAAGAGCTGTCAATCAATATAATTCTCTTCGGCCGGTCAATTGAGTGCCCAATTAGATTGTGTGAAAAGTGTAGCACCGTATTATCTAAATGAACACACTCCTCTAACAAATGGGGGGGGGGGGGGGGTTATGTAGTGTATAATATTTCTGTCGGATAATAGAGAGATTATCCGCCCAATATTATGTATTTAGACACTCCTGTGTTGACCGACTGAAGATCAATGTTTTTGATTGATAATTATACGGGCAACATTTGAAAATGGCTTTTAGCATTTCAATGTGACATGAAGGTTCTGTACGATATTTTTGCTAAATTTTGGTCTCACTGACAAAATATTAAGTTACCCCTCGTATTCGAATATTTGGATGGCTGTGTACCACATAACATTCTTGCCTACTGTAACCAAGGTTGCAGGATCAAATCCCGACACAGTTACTTGACTCTGGAGAGTGCTTAAATGCGATGTAACCATGTACATTAAACATCCTCCTCACGGCCATAATCCGGCATCCTGGCGTCTCTAAAAGCCGCAGTATTGAAAATGGACGTAAACTTTTAATATTATTATCGAATATTCCACCAAAGCGGAAGGTAAACCATACCCGTTCAGTTTCTGCCAGTAATTAAGCTGCAGTGTTGCACAATGGCGAGATTGTTTCAATAAAAGTATAAAACGCTGTACGTTCCTTCTTATATGCGTAGAAATTCACAGTTTTGCTCTTTAATGTGAGGTGTGTCCAAATGTAAAGTAACGAAGCAATACTGTGGGTAAAATTTATTCGTTATTCCAAAGTAATAACCACAGGCCTGTGCACAGGTGTCCCATTGCTTCACTAGCCGCAGGATTCCCTGTTACCGAAAGTCTTGTGGTTGTGACAGGAGCCAATCCTGAACGGTGTCCTTAAGTTCGTCGCCCGATTGGAAATCTGTTCCCTTGATATGATTTTTAATGGACCAAACAGATGGAAGTCGCAGGGTGACAAGTCCAGGCTGTAGGGCAGATGCTCAAGTTGCTCCCACTTGAACGCGGCCAATACATCTTGTGTGACGTTCGAGACGGGTGAACGAGCGTTATCATGGAGCAAAATCACTCCCTTGGTGAGCAGTCCAGGCCGTTTGTTCTTGATGGACTTGCGTAGCCTACGGAGTGTCGCAAAATACACGTCACTGTTAATGGTTTGTCTCCAGGGAAAACGTTTCCAATCGGACGACGAACTAAAGGACACAATACAGGATTGGCTCCTGTCACAATCACGAGACTTCTGGGAACAGGAAATCCTGCGGCTGGTGAAGCAATGGGACACCTGTACACAGGCCTCTGGTGATTACTTTTGAATAATTAATAAATTGTACCCACAGTACCTTTTCATTTGAACTCCCATCATAATTCAGAAAATCTTACAGAACTGTGAACTGTTTGATAAAGCGAAGCGCGCCAACAATAACTGAGCACTCGCTGTGTGGGCGTTGCCAGACTCTAGCACTGACCAGATATCAGTAGTGGAGGGTATGGCAGAGATGCAAGATTGAGCAAGTCCTCAAACAGTTAACTCGGCTGGTCGTTACCCAACGATTACAATCAGAAAGGAGAGGGGCAGACGAAGATATCCGAGATTCCCCGACTACTGCCGATGCCATTGTCTTGCAATGTAATTTGCGAGCGGATGCGAAACTAGCGGTTATTTCTTGTCTCGTGTACACTATAACGAAATTTACGAAATTGTTTCATTTGTAACAAATGACGTGGTAAAATTGTAAGAGAGGGCCATGAGCCTTAACTTCGCCACTACCAACGACATAAAGTAAATACATACATAAATTTATAAACTCACGTTATTTTGTTTTCGTGATTTTATTTCAAGTACTTTATAATCCATTTTATCCCCATGTGAATTTATGATGTTCTCTGGAGAGTGGCATTCTTGATGGATGAGCTACATCAGTTTTACCGCACACGTGTGTACCTTTTCTTTCCGATATCATGTGGTATTTTACCCAACCTCTCATTCTTAGTGAAAATGGTGCAACACCCAGAACAATATCTGCCAGCCGCCACTGTATCCTTTATGTACACTTGCAACATAGTCAACTACGCTCATTTTCAACTATCAGCTTTGATGATTTAGGAACTGTGATTAAGAACTGGCAGAAAATGGTAAGTGTTAAAACATTAAATGAAAAGGAATCATGTTTATGTGATGAGAGATATTACTTTGAGGATTTGGTATGTCATAAGGAAGACAGTCGAACAGTCCAAATTATTATACATGGAATGATCTTTTGAAGAAGGGCTCATGAAAGTCGATGGACCTCTTAGGCTGAGAAACCCAAGAGAAAGATGGGAGTGACCAGATCAGAACTGTTCCTTGGAGCCGAGTTGACAGTCAACATTCGGATGGGTTCAGATACAGTTCCGTTCAAACAGGTGAGCATACAGACACCTCTGTGGTCTGCTCGGTGTAGTCACCTGCACCTGAATGCCCAGTATTGACAAGCGGGACAGGCTTGCTTTGACCGATGACCGCTATGAAATCTCGTCTCATATCCCCAACAAAATACCCCTGTAGTTGTATTTCTCTCATACTGAGAGCGCTCACTCACAACTTAGTTGGTAAAAGGCAATTGAGCTGGAAATCCTTTTAATTTATCGCAATTCCACGTTCCTAGTGCATTTTCCGTAATGTTGTGTTCTGGAGTAGCCCAATGAGCATTTGATGTATACACCAATACTATTTCTTAGATGCACTCTGACAGTCGTGAACTCAATCAATGGACGCAATTTCAGAAACATACTGCCATTTTTTCACAACCTATCAAACCCTTTAACAATGGGGCGTGTGATGGTGCAGCGCTCAAGCTCTTAGCCATTCACCAAGGCAGAACGTGCTTGATTCCTGGTCAAAGTATGTGAGATAATCGAAGTGAATTAATGCCATGTCCTGTGGTACGGATTGCACGTAAAAAGGAAGTCTCGTGGTTCATAATCACGAAATTAATGGTCACGTTAAAATACAACCTACCTTCTAATTTCTAAATTTTCTTTAGCGAAATAGAAAGTCCTTCAATTGCCAGCATGTTTCAGCAGTTAATATAATTTTTAGCCTATTTTCGATTTTTGCAAAAAAGAAAGTAGACTTAAGCGATCTCAGTCAGTCTGTGTGTATGTGTGCGAGTGTGCATATCTAGCGCCCCCCACTATCAATTCAAACACGACGAAACCGAATTGAACCAAATTTGGTACAGAGGTAGTACTATCAAAAGACACCTCAGTGTCATGTGTTATATCGCCGCCATCTTGACAGAGACGATATGGCTGCCACCCAAATGTTCAAAGCTTAAATCAAATTACGACTAACCTAACCGTCTGATCTCTACGAAAGATTGCAACATTATACCTTTTTGTAGGAAGCGTCTTTTTTTCCCCCCTCAAACTACAAGGTCATCAGCCAAATAGGTTGTGGAAAGTGGCCGTGTATGTGTGCAAATCGATCCCACCTATCAATTCAAGCACGACGAAACCAAATCGAACCAAATTTGATACAGAGGTAACACTAGCAATGGATAACTCAGTTCCATGTTGTAGGCCTATATCGCCGTCATCATAACGAAAAAGAAATGGTGCCCACCCAAATGTTCTCAGCTTAAATCAAATTACGACTAAGTTAATCCTCTGATCTCAACCAAATTTTGCAACAATATACCTTAATATGGGAAGCATCGTTTGTCCATACTACAAGGTCATCCCTTAAATAGTTTTAAGATGGTGGATGTGTGAATCATGCAACGCCTGGCCTCACCAAATTCGCTTATCGTACAGAGGGTGGTATAAACTGTCCTAAGGGGATGACTCGTAGGTTATTAGTATTCTGTAATAGAATATTATACCGTAGAAGTGACTAACAGTTCGGGCTGACCGTGCTGTATCGTGTTAGGCCGTGCCGTCCCATTGAGTCAAAATGGAGGCTATTGTTTGCTCGCTAGTCCATATTTTAGTAGCTAGGCAGACTTTCAGGAATGTGCTGAACAAAATAATAGAAATTTAGTATCAAATGGTTCATAAAAACGGCAGAAAACGCATTAATTCTAAATGAAAGTAGAACGAAGCTTATACACTTGCATCAGACATGAATGTTATTTTTACATACCTTGTGTCCTTATTTCATCTTCTGGCCGATATTACGTATTGAAATTAGGAACCCTGGTCACTACTGCACCTCATATATGTGCTAAAGTACGTACATATGTTTTTTTTTGCGAATTGACCACTTCGGATCACGCTACATTTTCATTTTTTCTTTGCCTGAAGTTTCCTCTTTCTCCAGTACTCCTTCATATGGGCGCTATGCTGTTTCTTCTGCTCATCCGTCCAGGCTCTTCCCTTCTTTGTGGTTCTTGTGACGTGAAACCCTTCCAAATTTTGAATTATGTACCGAAATGTTTCCCTGTTTGACATCTGAACTTCCTGGATGTTGGAATTTTCGAGATCTTTTCGAACTTCCTTAATCCATGTCGTTGTTGTCTTCTTGTTCCACAGGTAGTCGAATAACTGTTTGGTTAGTCTAGTTTTGTCCATTCTGTACAAATGTCCGAGAAACGATAACCTCCTCTTCTTCATGGTCTCTGAGATTCTCTCCACATTTTTATAGACTTCATTGTTGCTCCGAAGTTTCCAGCCGGTTTCAGTCTGGACTGGGCCCATGATTTTCCGTAGTATTCTTCTTTCTAGGATCTCTAGCTTCTCCAACTTGTAATTCATCGAGAGGCATTCGCTGGCATACAGGCATTCTGTTTTTACTACCGTGTTGTAATGTTTTAGTTTGGCATTCCATGAGATGCATTTCTTGTTGTAGATGTTTTTAGTTAGCCCATAAGCTCTTTCCATTTTTGAGATACGATCTTCTAGAGCAGCTTTCTCTAGGCCGTTCTCTTGTATGGTTTCACCGAGGTATTTGAACTTTTTCACCCTCTGAATCTGTCCAATCTCTGTTTCAAGGAATTGTGGTCCATGTTTGTCATTCATCATGAACTTGGTCTTCTCTTTCGAGATCCTAAGTCCTGTCTTGCTAGCGATCTCTTCTAAGAGGTTGATCTGTATGGCCGCTTCTTCTAGGTTTTCTGAAAGTATCGCAAAATCATCAGCGAAAGCCAAGCAATTGACTTTGATTCCTCCCGTTTTTCGTCCTAGGCAGATCGGGGCTATCTCTTGATTTTCAAGTTCAGAATTCCAAATTCTCACAATCCTCTCGAGGACACAGTTGAATAGTAATGGTGATAATCCATCACCCTGTCGCACACCTGTCTTGATTTCAAATGACTGAGACAATTCTCCCATGAACTTCACCTTAGAAGTTGTGGCTGTTAAGGTTTCCCTGATAATATTGGCCAGTTTGGTTTTGACTCCAAATTCTCTAATGATCTTATCTAGGGTCCCTCTGTCCACCGAGTCGAAGGCTTTTTTGAAGTCAATGAATGAAACCACTATACTTTTGCCGTTCAGCGCTCTGTGGCGAATTATTGATTTCAAATTTAGGATTTGTTCGGCACAGGAGCGGCCTTTCCGGAAGCCACCTTGGTATTCTCCAAGTTGCTTATCTAGGATTCCTTCTATTCTATTCAGAAGTATCCTTGAGAGGATTTTGTAAGTGACTGGGAGTAGCGACACACCTCTGTAGTTGTTAACATCTTGTTTTGTTCCCTTTCTTATGGAGTGGGTGGATCAGCGCTGTTTTCCATTCGTCTGGTAGCTTTTCCGTCTCCCATATTTGTTGGAAGATATGGTGCAGGTCGTCTAGGATTTCTGGTTCTGCCCACTTCAACATTTCTGCTGATATGGAGTCTTCCCCGCTAGCCTTGTTGTTCTTGAGACTTTTCAGGGCTTCCTTTATTTCTTCTTTTGTTGGTGGCATATCATCTTCTGAGTTTATAGGATGAGTCTGAAATTCTAGTTTGTTGGTTGGAGGCGGGTAGTTGAGGAGTTTCTCAAAGTATCTGGCTAATATATTGCAGTTTTCTTGATGTATTTTTAATTATTGCTCTTTTTAAAACGGCTGCCATGTTCCGAGAGCAGTTGTATCTCGTTGAATTGTCAACTAGGCGCACTCTAGTGGCATACACATTGTTGCCAACATGTGGGATACAAAAATCACTGTTGATAAAGAAAGTGGGATGCAAAATCACTGATGATAACAAAGACATTCATCGGGATGCGTTTAGGTTGTAACCATTGTCAAATAGTATTGGATTGGACAAAACGAAGGTTAGAATGGTCGGGTGTAGGTGTGGTCTTGGCCACGCGTAGCAAGTGGGGCACTGTTGACACAAAACCATTGATCTCGACGTGTTAGGCTGTAGCGATTGGATTGGACAAAACGAAGTTTAGAATGGTCAGGTGTAGGCACGGCCTCGGCCGCGCGCAGCTAGCGGGACACGGTTTACTCCAAACAATTGACCTGGACGTGTTAGGCTGTAACCATTATCAAAATGCATTGGATTGAATAAAACGAAGGTTAGAATGGTCCAGTGTAGGTGCGGTCTTGGTCGCGCGTAGCTAATGGGGCATGGTTGACACAAAACCATTGATCTGGATACATAGGCTGCATGCGACCATTGTCTAAAACCATTGGATTGGACAAGAGGAAGGTTAGAATGGTCAGGTGTAAACGTGGCCTTGGCCAGTTTTAAAATGCATATAACTTTTATACTAACAAATGGATTTCAACCATATTTCGTATGTGTTTTATGTAAATTAATAGTTATGATTATGCGTATTCGTAAGAACCAGCAGGGCTGAGAACTGTTAAAAATGCTATATCTATTTGTTTAATCCTAGTATCAATATTTCAGAAAGTATGCAAGCCATCAGCTCTAAACTCTGCACACGTATAGTACCTGACATTCTAGATTAATTTGGAGTAACTAATCTACCTCAGTGCTGCCAACATGATTCTAAGCTTTTTGATAGTTTCAATTTTCAATTACATGTAACTTCTATACTAACAAATGGATTTTATACAAAATTGGCACTATAATAAATCGTAATATTTTATATTAATTCCTACCATCACATACTGTACCCGACTGGGGGTACTGGGGGTTCGAACCAATCATATTTAAATTCAGAAAGAGAAAATATTCATAAGATATTCACAGTCATATGGACTAAGAGTAAGGCCTCGTGGAGCAACTCATGCAGTGACTCAACGCAATTAATGTCCGTTATCTTGATATATTACATACAGGCCGTATCTGACTCACGGAGAGCGCGTAGTCATGCAGTATCAGCTAAATGATGTCATGCAGATGGAAAAATTGAAGCCAGTAGAGAGAAAGGGAATCCCCCCTTTCTGAATGCAAACTAAGCATTAAAACGACAACCCTGGTTGCGATACAACACTGCATTGTGGTGAAATATCTGGTTTTTAGGGAAAGTACGCAACATTTTTATAATATTTTGGCATCTACCAGAATAATCCAGGGAATTATGAATTAATCAAGACTAAAATTTAATAACTTATGCACAGGGAAAAAGTGCTTACGAAGCAAATACGTCATTAGGCGGGGCTATTAAGCGGTCCTTGGTAGGAGAGAAAGAAACCAACTTGCCCACTCAGTTGAGGAGGCTTGTAGATTTAATTTAAAGTAAGTGGACGATCGATTTTCGGAAAACAAGATGAGAATGTAACGTTCAGGTCGTAAAGAACGTATGGTTATTTTTTCAAAAACGTGCGACGTCTAATTCAAAAGATACCTCGAAGAAGAAGACCAAATTGATTTATTTGTGCAAGTTCTAAATATATAGCCGAGCTTTCAACCAGAGAGTATGCAGTCTACAGTGGACTCCGAGTGCAGGAGCGCTGCATCACGTCGTATGAACCTCAGGGGAGGTCATACTGGGCAATAAGTATTCAACAGTACATGCAGTTTTCATCAGTCCAGTGGGATGTTATGCTGTATCACGTGCAGTCAGTGGTGAATCTCTGAGGAGATCACTCTGTTTCAACAAGTAATCGCCGTCATTACGCCAGTTGGGCCCGGTAAGGGCGAAAGAACAATCTTCAGTATATTCAGTCTCCAGAGTCCAGTTGGACGTGACGCTGGATCACAGTGTTTAGACCGCCAGTACGAGTCGTCAGTAAGCCATGTTGGGCCCATATCAGGGCGAAAGAACAATCTTCAGTATATTCAGTCTACCGTAGGCGCCAAGGAGCACGGTACTGATTCACAGTATTCAGTTTGGTGTCCGCCGTGGCGGGACATTGCTTCGAAGTCATCATTGGACGTGGTGCTAGGCCACCAAAGTAATCAGTCAGTCTGAACGGGACTTGACTCAACGTGCCTAGTTCAGTACATCGAACACGAAAACCTCAGGGAAAGGCCACGTAGCTTCGGAAAGAACTAGACGTTTTCAAGATTACAAGTAAGCCGGTTAGAGACCAGGCAGAAGTTGCCGAAAGTAGAAAGAACTCCGCATATATAAAATTGTGAGGATAAAACGAACAATACGCTACAGAAGTGAAAATTAGGTCCGGGTGAAGCCAAAAAGGATAGCTAGAAACAAGTATCGCTAGTGTTAGAATAATCTAATGGTCTTTGGAGGAAAGCCATTGAGATTATAGGGCCGCGTAGCGAAAGTAAAAGTAAAAACGCACTTAAGTATAAATCGATGTGCAGTTAAAAGTGGAAAGTACCGAAAATTGTCCAAAAAGAACATTTCGAGCCTTGTTGAAGTCAAAGAACAGGTCGATAATTACATAGTTTTACAACATAACGTTGTTGAAAGAGAAGCCAGGATAAGTTAATAAACCGGTGGGATTAAACCGTGGAAAAACGACAGAACTTTGATTCAAGACCTAGGGGGTCCGATCCAAAAGTCATCATACGACAGATCGTGCGGCTAGATCTAGGGGAGAAGTCGTCATCAGGGAAAAAATCGGAAGTCATCGCTTGCGTCCTGAGATACGACAAAAACAATTACACAGTGTGTACTCAATTGTAAATAGATAATAGAATAGGACAAAACCCAAGGGTTAACACGTGTGTAGTGTTACATAGTGAATAAGTGAGAAAAGTTGAATCGTGTGAAAAGGTATGGTGTATTTGTGTAAAGGATAATCTAAATTTATGTGAAAGTGTTCTATAATCGAGATCCATTATGTGTAGAAATATTAATATGTCATATCATGTCAAAATCACGTGTGTTAACGAGAAAGGAATTATGTGTTGCCATATTGTTTAAAAAATGTACTAGTTACAACAATGTGGGTGAAATCCTTCACAACGGGGGATCCTGAGTTGGTGAGTACCAAAATGTATTAAACATATTGAGCCATTGTGGACCCATAATTTGACATGTACTATTGTGAAATGATTAATGATAAAGGGATAACAGTTAACAGAGCTCTAAAGTGTCACTTCTTAATGAGGAAGGCCGTAAAAATGAGGCCATGTAACGAGTTAAATATTGTACGGATAATACCCAAATGCGTGTAAGCATATAAATTAATTAATAAAAGGGTGGAACCAAATTATTGTCAAAAGAAATAAGTTAAATAAATGAAAATCAGTAACGTTTGTTATGCAAAGTAAACATAACGAAGGTTGAACGCAACTTAAGTTAATGAGAAAGTAAATTATTAGAAAAGTGAAAGATAACTTAATAAAGTTTAACATAATGCAAAGAAAATCAAAGTCAGTGATAAAAATAATAAACAAACCCTATACGGTTAAATGATATGAATTAAAAGTAATTGCAAATGACCTTAGCATCATAAGTAGAGGCAATGAAAGGCCTAATGAAAATACGTGTAATAATAAAGGACCACAAAAATAACGAAACGGAAATAATATAATAATGTAGTAATGTAAAAGTAAGTTCATTATCCTCGCCAGGATATCTGGACTACAGTAATAACGAATTGAGTATCCAAGAAATGTATTATTGTCGCCAAAAATAGGCTAGACCAAATGTAAGCGGAGGGCTTTGAAATATTGACTTAACGTGCAAATATTGGATAATTATTATAGTCTATGGGAAATTCGATGGTTGACCAAGGTCAGGTCTTATAATTTGTTCGAGTGAAAGGGTATATGCTCACTCAGGTATTGTGTAATTCTAATGTAGCCAGGGAGCACATGAATGAAAAGGGATCGTAAGACTGGATAGATTATATTTGTCTAGGCGGGTAGCCGGAAGCAGGGTGAGATCGATTCCCTCCTACTAGCTATGCCGACCTCCGCAGCCAGGTAGGAGATAGCATTCCTAGGTTGGTTAGCATTTGTATTTGGAATGCCTATCACAGCAGGCTCATATGTTGGGCAGAACGGGCTTAAGAATACGTTTGTTTTAGTTATCCTAATAGCAGAGAATAATTATCCCAAAAGAAGCACGGATAAATGTGAATAATTAGACTGAGCACAGTCCATACGAGGAATAGAATAAAAACGCTTGGATTCTCAATGTATAGGTGGTCTCTCTTTGAATGTTAAAACATATGGTTGGTTAAATAGTACGTTAGGTCAGGAGGGACGGAGTTGTTTACAAAAGGGTTGTTGCTCCAGTCGAGACGAGAGGAAGTTCATGAGGGTCGCGCTGCCGGCGGGGACCATAAACATGTTGACATTGCGTTAAGACAGAACGCAAGGGGAACCTTGTGATTTCATTTGAAGAAACAAATTACAGCAGAAGTTATTGCCTGCTAAATAATTGTTATCACGTACGGATGATTTATTTCGTATTAATAAGAATCATAACGATAAGATCAACGTAATGAGAAATAATAATAATAATAATAATAATAATAATTGCATTTTTGAAAATGTAAAAATTTGGTTACATGACCGTAAGGAAAGTTGAAAAAGGGTAATGAAAAAGCACTCAAAATGGGACTTTGTGAAGTGCGGGCTTCATAAACATCCTATTCTGGGGAACACAATGGCTGCAATAAAATATAATTGGCATGAAGGTGGAGAAGTAAATGGTACTCATGTGGAAATAATGTTATATGTTTTTGGGGATAATTTGTGTTTGGAATGTGTGGAGAAAGAGATTAAAAGGATATAAATAAGTGTAAAGAGTAATAAGTTCAGATTATAGCCAGATGAAGGCATTGTAATATTAAAGGTAAATATCCTGAGTTTGAGCCTGACCAGGCGAAACTCAGTTGATGTGACTGGAAACTCTCATTTTGGGGATATAAGATTTAAAATATCTAAGACTAAGGTATCAGTGTAAGCAGATGGATCATGATGAATCCATTGGAAATGAAGCAAGATAGACTAAGGTCATTATTTTTATTTTGTTTGAAGGTAATTCCAACCAATATATTAGGGTTGTGACTTGATATTTTTAAAAATTTGTGTGAATTAAAGATATCAATTTAAAGTAGTTGGTGTTATAGTCTTTTTGTGCTTGTCCTTCCTATAGTTCACATTCTGAGTACATGGCCAGACAGTGGGAATAACTGTACACGCCCTGAGCTGAGATTAGTCGCATGATGACCCGTATTTCCGCTTTCATAAACGGGCACAATACATGACATTGCTCCCAACATGATTTTACGCGCACTGATACATCCGAAATCAAAGAGCATGTAACGTCCATACTATCCATTAGACTTCAACCAAATTTTGTATGTGCAATCTATACCTTAAGAGTATGGACTCCGTCTTGAGGAAAGAATTCATGATGAAAATTAATAAGTGTAAAACAAAATATTGGAATGCAGCCGAAATAAATCAGAAACCTCTATGGACATCAAATTGGCAGGTGAAGAACTAAAGGAAGTAGAGACTTCTGTTATTTAGAAAGCAAAATAACTAATGTTGGACGAAGCAAAGAGGATATAAAAAGCAGGTTAGCTCAGAGAAGGAAAGCATTTCTACACAAGAGGAATCTGTTGAAATCGAATATAGATTTAGGTATAAGGAAGTCATTTTTGAAGGCCTTTGTCTGGAGCGTGGCACTCTATGGAAGTGAAACTTGGACTATTGGTGCAGCAGAAAAGAGGAGAATTGAAGCATTTGAAATGTGGTGTTACGGGAGAATTATGAAGATCAGATGGGTAGATAGGGTTACAAACGAAGAGGTATTAAGACTAGTGGGAGAGGAGAGATGTTTCTGGCGACTGCTAATGAAGAGAAGAGATAGGTTGGTAGGACACGTACTAAGACACCCAGGAATAGCAAGCTTAGTTACGGAAGGAAGGGTCGAGGGCAAGAACTGTAGGGGTAGACCAAGGTTAGAATATGTTAAACAGATTGCCTCAGATGTAGGGTGTGGTAGCTATGTAGAGATGAAACGATTAGCTCAGGACAGGGAGGCATGGTGGGCTGCATCAAACCAGTCAAAAGACTGAAGAATCAAACAACAACATACCTTAAGATATGGAACTAAGAATATATTAAGAGTCACCAGGGCTGCCAACTGCAGTAAGTTACTCTATTAGGGTACACTATTTCAGGTGTATTTCAAACTGCAGTACTTAGAAATGTTAGTATTACCAACTTGATTTCCTCATTATTCTAGATAGGTCTATATAGATTGGCATGCCTTTTAAATGTTAAGAAAGGTAGGCTTTTTAGTTCGTCATGGAACTACTTGCTCATAAATGTTTCAATAATTTTTCAATGGTTTTAGACAATGTTTCTCATTAAATTTAATTCGGAAAGCGGACATAAAGAGAATCATGCTCATGGGAAGAATATTGGTTCGATGCATCCTTGGCCCAAGGGAAACAGACACGGACTAACACAGTCCACGACCTAACATGGAGATATACGCCCATGTGGAGAACATACTTCACACCATGCGCAAAAGTCGAATGTCATATTTTGGGCATTTAAATACAGTAGAATGAATAATGACAGGCTAACAAAACAAATTCTTAATTAAATTTTTAAACTTAAAGTTCAACCAGCGTGGTTTACACAGACTTTAAAGGATCATAGGAAAGCCGTTATTGACATTACAGATATATATAATAGGAATTTATTTCGGGACAAAATTCAAAAAGTGATCTTCAGGGAGGAACAAGAAAGACAACGAAAGCAGCCACGTATCATTGAACAGCTCTGTATGCAGAGATCACAGAGGATGAAGCGATTGTGGGCAGAGAGAAAGAAGACATGTGGCAAGATTTGAAGTATTGATTTTACGTGCTCAGTAATAGTGCTATTCGGTTAAATGAATAATTATTATTTATCTTACGGAACTCTAATTTGTGTATAAACTATATTTACTGGCTGGTGCTCTAACAGGTAATATGGAACACGGACATGCACTGGACATCAGGGTCCACCTGCCAGGAGCGCTCTACATCATCCAGTGATTTTTAAAATTTAATCTGCATTATGACTTCCAGTGCTTAATGCAAATTTATAACCCATTAATCCACCAAAATCATAACACATTTGGATGCCTTAGAAGATGTGTTCCAAACTGTAATAAATTTACTAAAATTATAGTCTGATTTGTTTGTTAACCAGAGAAAAGTTAGTGTCATTTTGACGTACTGTTGTCCATTCAGGCCATGTGATGAATGGTGAAAATGATATGATTTACGTTCCTGCACTGGCTACACAAAGTGGTTCACTAGCCTGTATTATTTGGATGTATGGAGCCGAACTAAAATTACATTTCTCCCGATGGTCGATACTGCCCTTCTCCCTGCCTGTCTGACAGCAATTTTAATTAAGCCATAGGCCTGGCCAAAAAAAAAATAATTAAAACGACCATGCACACTTCATCGACAAATACCAATGACCATTCAACAAATCTGTGTCCCCTTTCCGAATTAAATTTAATGAGAAACATTGTCTAAAACCATTGAAAAATTATTGAAACATTTATGAGCAAATCTGTGATTTGTTGCTCCTTAGAAGATCACACGTAAACGTAATACGATCGAATGAATAGGTGATGCAACGTGATTTGTAATAGTAGAAAGTTAAATGAACACTATAGACCATGATTGAAGGCATTGACACGGATCTTAACGTTCGAGGCAGATCGGTCATAGTTAACTAGTACAGTAAAGCGCGCACTATGTGAGTTGTCTTTGTGGATGAATCGGTTAAAGTCTGGTCAGAAGTGGTGAATAGGAATGACTAGAATGGCGTTTCGAATCCAGCGAGGGTGTTTTTATTGAACGACAGCCCGTGCTCCATCTTGGTGGGCATACAATATTAAGCCACATCTGAAGTCACTTCACCGCATTTATTCACTCACGTAGAGAATTTCAGAGCTACACATCAAATTAATTTTAACATTCCAGATTTATTGATCCATTTAAGTTAGAAGAAAAATACAAAGATGCACTTATATTAAGAAGATCTATCAACGAGGATAGGAGTTAACCTCAAAAAGTAAGTTATAGCCTACATAATAAAATCAACAAATGCGTCATCATCATCTAAAGGCCAGGCCTTGTCGCTACAACCACATTAGTCTTTCACTTGCTGGACTGTTTAAGTCAGCATACTGTTTAAATTGAAGTCCATTCATAGCAGAATCCAGATGAGCCTTCCGAGTGCTTCCTCTTCCTTTCATCGCCTGAACTTTTCCCTCCAGTATGGTGGTCAAGAACTCATTATAACGTAGGATGTGACCAACGAATTTTGCTTTCCTCTTTCCTATAGTAGTGATCCATTTTCTTGCTTCGTCTAGTTCCTTGAGGACCCATTCGTTAGTCTCTTTCTCCGTCCAGCATAATTTCAGCATCCTTCTCCACATCCACATCTCCGCTGCTCCGCTGTATGTCCCGTTTCCTTAAAATCCAAGTTTCGCATCCGTATAAAACGATTTTCTAGTTTAATGCTAATGTGCCTGCTTGCCAGAAGCTGTCTCTTGTTGCTGAAGGCCTGTTTAGCGAGGGCAATTATCCTTTTGATTTCTGTGGTGCACCTATTATCGTCAGTGACAATGCTTCCTAAGTAGCAGAGCTGACTGCTCTGTTGAATGGTTTCACCATTATACTCGATGTTTGTTTGAATATTTTCATTGGATTTATTGACAACTAACACTTTGCTTTTGGACGTATTCAGTTTAAAATTTGCATCCTTCAGCGTCGATGACAAGACTCAAATGCGTATGAGATACAAATAAAATTACTTCGGTTTTTATGACGATACGTATTTTCTACTAGAACCAACGTATTAATGGACGACTTTCAGCCAACAACCCAGTATGCCAAAAGGTCTAACTCAGAAGTTGTTTTCCATATTGATAACTGGACGCTTTATATTTTGGAAATCATTCAAGAAATTTTCATTTTGATATCTGACCACGAATATTTTGATAATTTTCATTAGCTTTGAATTCTGAGTTTGAATTCCTCCTCTTCTTGCTCTTCTTCTTCTTCCTCTTCTTCCTCTTCTTCCTGCTGGGTGCAGGTAAATTGTCCTAACAGCGATGAATCAGATGTCTTCTCGCTGATATCCTCTTCTGATGGCAATCAATATTGGAGCATGACTGGCCTTGACAACTGGTACATGCTAATGAACAAAATAATCCATCTTTTTGCAGCCGTATTTAGCATTACATCCCTTTTAGGTAGATTTCATTAGAAAGCTAACTATTGCAATGGGTGCCATGTTTCGACTTCCGGAAAATTTCGACATATCTTCGCGTTTCACATCCCCCAGACCCCAAAACCACCGTCAGTTCAAAAGTTTATATATAATTTATATATGTATATATATATATATATATATATATATATATATATATATATATATATATAGGCTATATATATGTATATCAGTTTCTTGTGGACACGATAACTGCCGTAATTTTGCACCACCCTATTCGATTTTTTTACCGAATATGTATACCTATAAAATCTCGGTCGAGTTCGTTACTGGGCTAAATCGGTCGAAGGGGGTGAAAATGGGGGGCTTTTTTTCGAAATAGTGAAATATTGCTATAACTCTCTTAATATGTGAAATATCGAATCCGTTCCAAGTTCATACTATGTGTCGGATAAAGCCAAAACATTTATGTTTGAAGAGTTTTTTATAGCACCAACCATTGACCAAAGGGGTGGGAAAAAGTGGGTTTTTCGGGAAACATTAATCATATCTCTCTTAATGGGCACAATATCAAAACCGTACAAAATGGACAATATTCCCCTAATAATTAACTAAAACTTTTGTCTGAAAGAATTTTTGATATGACCCACCATTACGCCATGAGATGAGAAAAATGATTTCGGAATTATAAGAAAATGCCAAGAGCTATCAGTGGTTGCCATGGCAACACTACTAAATTGATGAGGGATGAGCCATCAGACGTTGCCATGACAACGCACTTGCACTTCACTAAGAGTGAAGCGGCTTCGGTGACGTAACTGGTAGCATGCTGAACTTCTACGCCCAAGGTCGCGGGTTCAAAGCCGGCCAAAGTCGTCGGATTTTCTAAGAGCGCTAAAAATCCCTCACTATGCTTTCCTTTGGAGGGGAAGTTCCAACGTTCTTTGCGAGTTGCTGGTTGGGGTGGCATCTAGTATCCAAGTTCACAGCTAGGTGTCGTTGACAGTAGTATCTGGTAGCAACATTAGGAACTACTGCTTGAAATTGACCGTCTGCAGTCCTTACCTGAATTACAGACTAATACAGCCATCACAATTCACACCGATTATCAGACAGATTCTACACTCACCCAAAGTACACGGGGCTACATGACCGCGTTGTCGCAGCCCCTAAACTGAGGAACCAACCAAAATCTCTTCGGGAGATATAATTTTGCGTGAAGAAGTAACAGACCGTTACATAGTTACACATCAGTGTCAAAACCTTGAATAAGGACAGTGTGACCACAAGTATAAAAATGGACCCCAAATGACAAGAAGGTTACCGTCATCATAAGACAATAAAATGTTTAAAATATGCATAAAATGACGAAACAAAGTTAATTAATCTCCAATTATAAAATACTTTCTCGCAATAAATTAGGTCTGATCCTTCTACGAAAACCTGCATATTCTGCCTATTTTCGCCTATCCCCAAGTTTGTCCGGTGAAATCTGCCTCCGCCTTCCGGCGTGCCGAGAGGACTTTTTTACGATTGTTGATGTCCTGATAATTGAAAGAGCAATAGAACAGTTCAACTTGACAAATACAACTATTGTTGTTGGTGAAGACGTTGACTTACTGATATTACTTACTGCTCGTACTCCTACCGAATAAATTATTTATTTTTTAAAACCTGGGAAAGCTCAACATCAGTTGGAACAACAAAAAAAAAAAACAAGTGCAAATACCTTGTCTTTCTCCAACCTCTGCTTCTGCTCATGAACTTCTATTTCGGGTATATTATCAAGTTCAAGTGTGGCTTGTAATCAACTAGACCCAGAAGAGTGGGGTTGGAAGTTAATCGACAATTCATTCGAACCAATCCAGACTTTACTCCCATCTGCACCGGAAAACTCCTGAACAAAGTTTTTTGCAATTGTAAAAATGGATGTAATGTTAAATGCGGCTGCAAAAAAGTGGGATTATTTTGTTCATTAGCATGTGCCAGTTGTCAAGGCCAGTCATGCTCCAATTTTGATTTGCCATCAGATTAGTGTTCATACGATATCAGCGAGGAGACATGTGATTTATCGCTGTTAGGACAATTTACCTGCCCCCAGCAGGAAGAAGAATAAGAAGAAGAAGAAGAGGAAGAAGGGGAACAAGAAGAAAAAGAAGAACAAGAACACGAGGAAGCAGAAATATTAGATGATTCCGAATAATTTCCCCCAATTTCTTAAAATTCACACCGTTTTCATCATTTCCAATAGTACCATTTTTAATTATTAAATATTATTGAATTAAACAGGATCACAATAGATAGCGGAATAGGCCTACCGGGGAAACCACGTTAAAAAAACGCGCCAAGTACACTACGTCACAGGAGGCGTGGAAACGTGTGCATATTATGAAGAATACAAATATATCAACTTTGTGAATCGTTATATCTCATAAACGGTGACTCTTAGGAGAAAAAGTGTTGAGACAATTTGTATAGATAATGGCATGATCTACAATTTTAGTATGATCTATTTGTATGATAAAACTTACCGTTTGGCTGAAAACGCAAAAAACCCATATTTGCGAACTTTGACTTTGAATAAAATTTTTGGCGTTGTAGGATCTATGGGGACTTTTCACATTTCATTTATAATGGTGTTTCGACCATTAGGACAAATATTCAGCTCTATGCGAATTTTTGTAACCTTTCATGTCTAACTTGACCGGGCTAACATGGGAAAACTGATCGATTGACAGGATTGTATTGGACTGTAGTATTCTCTATGCTATCGTATGCACAGTTAATCAGCATATTATCAAAATGTAATGTAATGCTATCCTGTCAGGGAAGCATAGTGGCAAACATTCCTACATTCTCCTATCACCATTTTGCAGTTCTCATGTGTAGACAGTTGTTATTTCATTTGCGGGGCTTAGACATCGTGGTCATGTCGCCCCTTGTACATGGGTGTGTATGTAGGATTTTTGTGATAACCTGCGTTATTGTGATTGTTGCACTAGCATGTGTAAATACGGTATAAAGATCAACGTTGGTTTGTCTGTCTGTTATTTATACAAATCTACACTGTTTCACCGATATGAACCAAAATTTGTATACTTATCTTTTGGAACCCTGCGAGTAACACTGTTTACATGAAATCTCGGAGAGACCATTCCATTCCTAGCATTTAGGCCCTTTGGCACAAATCTACACCGTTTCACCGTTCTGAACCGAAATGTGTATTCTTACCCTTTGTAAACCTTCGAGTAACACTGTCTACATGAAATTTCTGACAGACCACTCCATTCCCTACATTTAGGCCCTTTGGCACAAATCTACACCGTTTCAACGATCGGTACCAAATTTTACATACTTACCCTTCGGAACCCGACGAGTAACACTGTGTACGTGAAATTTCGGACAGACCACTCGATTCCCTGCATTTAGGCCCTTTGGCACAAGTCTACATAGTTCCACTGACCTTAACAAATTTAATGTACTTACCCTTTGGAACCCTGCGGTTATCATTGTACACTTGATATTTTGGACAACTCTCTCCATTCCCCACATTTAGAACAAGACACAAAATGAACTTGAAAACTGCGTTTTAAGGTCCTAGAACCATTCATGTCCGTATAGTGTAACTGTAAGAATATTTGAATAAGTCAATTGTTGTCTGGCATTGCGAGCTGCATCACGTCGCCCCTACGAGAATTGCGAAAATAGTTACAACTTGCGCTGCTTATAAATTGGAGTCACTGGGAGTAATTATTGCAAGAAGATTTATTTGGCCCCTTAATCAGTTATCATAATGAAAATATTATGCCTCTGTATAAGTGCGATGGTATTGGTGCAGTACATAGAGGTAATCAGCTTTCAAATTTACTTTCATTTATTCAGATCCTTACCCTTGAGCGGGTGTGTGGCGATAAATGACACTATTGCTACTTCAGGAGCTCGGGACAGCCGAAGTTTTCCAAAGTGCTCTGATTATTTCCTATGGCACTATGTGACAAAAGACGACACTGTTGATCTCTACTTTTCTAACAGCAAATGATATATAGATCCTAGGCAGTGTCGTTTATTTCACATACTCCTCTTTCTATGCATAGTTTTCAATTCGTTTGTAAATTATATGTGTGAGTAATCTAGTTATTAAATAGCCGTTTCCCTATACATTATTGTTATTATCAATACGGGAAAATGACCTGAAAGTTACGTCCATTATACTGTACTACTTATCAATCCCACCACCACCACCACCACCACCACCACCACCACTACCACCATCACCACCACAAATAGTTATATTTAAAAAAAAATCTGTTAGTTTAAGTATTATGTGCCAGTTCTGTAGTATTATTCATTATCATCCATAAAACAAACAAATCCACCGGGCGAAGCCGGGCACGACTGCAAATATAAGTATAAAATATACAGTAGTCCTATAAAATCGACTTTCGACCTGGTAGGAATGTGTACCTTCCACAAAAAATATATTTTGATCAACTAGAGCGATGTTAATGTAAATCTGCGCATTTTTAGCCTATGTTCATTTTATGAAAAAAACAAAAATGCTTATGAGATCACCTTTTGTCCGTGTGTCTGTCTGTGTGTGAGTGTGTGATTCGTGTGTGTGTGTGTCCCACTAATAACTTCTAAACGGCTGGAGCGATATCAATGTAACTCGGTAAGTTCATAGTGCTCTTTCAGCCGACCCCGACCGTGCCCTTAAAATTGTATTACGTCTCATCAATCCAACATGGCGGCTGTGCGAAATATTCCACCGGCATTCCATATCTCCAATACTGTTACTGATATCATCCTGACATTTTGTATGGTTATAAAGGACACCACTAGAAGTTCACCTATGAGACTTTCAAAAACCTGTTGACTACAAAACGAGCATGGCGGCCAAGCGAAATTGAAACTTTCAAATACACTTTTCTTGCGATTTAACCATCCAAAAGCAGTGAAACTTGATACAGAAAATGTTTATACATATTGTAATGCACTGGCATCTAATTTAGTTCAATTGTTGATATAATCTCAAGATGGCGGCTGTGCGAATTATTTGACCGGCATTCTTTATCTCTGAAACTATTACAGATATCAGCCTGAAATTTTGTACGGTGATAAACGGTACTACGAAAAGGTCATCTACGAGACTTTCAAAAACCTGTTATCTACAAAACGAACATGGCTGCCAAGGGAAATTTATGCTTTTAAATAGATTTTTCTCGCGATTTAACCATCCAAACACAATGAAACTTAGTACAGCAAATGTTTAAGCACATTGTAATGCACTGGCATCTAATTTAGTTCAATTGTCTACAGAACTTCAGGTTGGTTGCTCAGCGAAATATTTCACCGGCATTTTATATCTCCGAAACTATTACCGATATCAGCTTGAAGTTTTGTACGGTGGAAAAGAGTACTACTAGAGGTTCATGTATGAGACTTCTAAAAGCCTGTAAAATACAAAACGAACATGGCGGCCAAGCGAATGTGAAACATTTTAATAGACTTTTCTCGCGATTCAACCATCTGATCGCAGTGAAATATTGTACAGTAAATGTTAATACACATTGTAATACACTGGCATCTAATTTAGTTCAATTGTTCACGTAACCTCAAGATGGCGGCTGTGCGTAATTTTAAAATTAAGTTTTTATTTCTTGTGTATTAATCATGCGATCGAAGTGAACGTTTGAATAATGAATCCACGCTGAAATCGTTATCTAATATTACATAACTCTATGGCCTACATATATAAAAATCCAACATGGCAACCAACCGAAGTATTTAGACTTTACTGAATATCTACTAATCTACGATAACAATCAATCTGAAATTTTGTATGTTGATGGAGGCTATTAACATAAGTTCACCTATGGGACTTTCGATTTCCTGGTGAGCACAAATCCAACATGGCGCTGACGCTAAATATGAATATTGAAATGAACGTTTCTCACGATTCAACAATCCGAGCGCAGTAAAACTTGGTACGGTAAATGCTTATAAAAATTTTAAGCCACTGGCATCTAATTTATTTCAATTGCTTATATAACCACATGGCAGCTGTGCGAAATATTAAAATCTGATCTTCATATCGTGTGTCCTAATCATGTGATTTAATTTGTATACTACACATACACAATAATCTTCATGTAATAGTACATAACTACATATATAAAACTACATATATAAAAAGACACAGATAGTCAGTCTGAAAGACTGGACTTTGTATCATTTTAAATGCTAGCAGCCGAGTACCAAGAAGGCAGTGCGAGAACAGAGTTTCAAGATTCTATTTTGTTTCTTCACTGCCTACTTGATTGTTCTCGCACTGCCTTCTTGAAACTCTGTTCTTGCACTGCCTTGTTGGTACTCGGCTGCTACATCGTACTATGACGTCACACACCTCAGTGCATTCTCGGTACATTTCGTCCTGTCACCGTAACGTAACGCCAGACCCCAGCGTAACAACGAATTCGACAAGATCATTTAAAATGATAAAATCCAACATTTCGATCATCCGAAATATTTAGACGGTTCTCAATATCTACGAATCTATTACAGCACTTAAACTGAAATTGTATATGTTGATAGAAGCAATTAACATAAATAGTATATTTGGAAATAGGCTGTATAGTTCTTCACGGAACTACTTGTTAAAATTAAATTTTATTTCTCGTGTATTGATTATGCGATTTATCCATTTGAGCGCAGTGATATATAGTACAATAAATGTTTATGTACATCTTAATGCACTGGCATATAACTTAGTTCAATTGTTCACATAACTGAAGGTTTTAGAATCCTGTTAAACGACGGAAGTCAATTTACATGTAGGTCAAAGATTAGGAGATTTTGAAAATAATATTTTAAAACCTAATATTCGAGGAAATAGTGAGATGCCAATGTGACCTTGGTGTTATTATTGGAACTCCTGTATAGAAGTCTTAGATTTATATTTTGCTTCAACATTCACCTGTAACCAATGTTATATGTCTTTAAATGCACTGTAGCGCTTTGATATTCTCGCTTTCTGACTTTTGTATGACTGTGGTATAATGCAGAATGTGTAGCAGAATAGTACATTATGCAACGAGCCTATAATGGCTATAATTAAGACACGAGTATTTTTATAAAACGAGCGTATGTGAGTTTTATAATTTCCATACGAGTGTCTTAATTACCATTATAGGCGAGTTGCATACGACTGTTTATGTTCGACGATAATTATAACTTTATTATATGTTTTAACATAAATATTAATAAATATCTGTTGAGAGTCAGCCACAAGAATTTTGTTATCGGAGAGCGAGCGCGAGACATATCCTTGTCTTTCAAGATCTCTGAACGACCGACGCATGCGCTCTGTGTGCTTGCAATGCCATATTATGCAGGCCATATGTTTACATCTGCCGTCCCTCAGTAATATTGTCACCGGAGTCGTTTGAAGGCTGTGTAGAAATTAGGGTTGATGATATTAAGGTACAGTGCTATTTCTTGTCTCATATTCGCCAGTTTATTTACGCGAACATATGGACGGTGCGTATTCCATGTCGGTCATTTATTATAGTTCGATGTTGTGTTTATGTCCGACATGTTGGATTTTGAGCGCATGCGCGAAGGTATCGTTACCTAATTGATCAATAAACGAGCTCTGATTGGCTGGAGAAACTGTATCGTAATGAGAAACAGTGTTATAATGACCATCATTATGATACAGTTTTCTGACACATAAGAGTGAGGGTCGAACATGAAACATATTACAGTATCATAGGTAACCCACAGTGTATAAGTACAGAGTAATATTTTGTTGTAATTCTCGCATTCCAATCTGTAACAAAGGATATTCGTTGCATTACTGGAGTACTGGTATCTCGCTACTGTGGCATGTTTGTATTACACTGTGCCCATACAGCGCAAATCCCCCTCGGATATGAAATGTACAGCAGTGTAAACACACTCGTATCTGGAACATTTTATATTCATGTTTGATACAAAACTTTGTGATCTGGATTCAACGTTGAGGTATCATTATAAATTAATTTATATAGGATCCAAATACTTATACACTCATTTCTTATTATATGCAAGAGAAGTTCCTAAAATAAATTTCGTCATTTCTTTCCAGGGACCCTTTATTGCCAAACTGTCATACAGTTTTTTTAAAAAGTTTATACTTCTGTTTCCAAGAACAACTTGGTTAATATTTTTCATTAAAGTATTGATTCAAGCGGAAATATAAACTTTTTAAAACTGCATAAGCACATCATTACGGAACCATTATGAGTGATTTAAATCATAGAGACTGACTTACACCATTTCGTCATGAACTATACACCTTGCACTATATTTCAACATAGTCACCACCGACATTGAGACACTACTTGTCGTAGCATGCAATCAGTTTGAACCGGGTGAGTTAGCCGTGGTCGTTGCGGCGTGGCTGCAGGCAGTCGTTCACATCCGGGAGGCGAGGAGGTTCGAATCCCCCCACTGGCAACCTTGAAGATGGTCTTCTGTGGTTTCCCATATTCCTTCCAGGCAAATGCCGGGGTTTGTCCCTAACTATAGGCCAGAGCCGCAACCTTCCAACTCCTCGTCCTTACATTCACATTTGACTCCCCAGACAACACTCCACACGTGACTGTATTTGTAGCTCACCCCATGGCTGTCCGCATAGAAGCAGCTACAAACTGGCGAGCCGAACATGTCCTCGGACACTCCCAGCACTAAAAGCCATACGCTAAAAAAAATCAGTTTGAAGAAATCACTCTGGTAAAACTCGCTGCCCTGCGATTCAAGGCATTGTCGCATAGCCTGCTCCGGGGTCAGATTTCTCTCTGCCCATAATGCGGACACATTTCAGTAACCCAACACATCATGGAGCATGTGATGGGCCCGGGCACAACGAATGCACAGTGTGGACGCCACGTCTGCTACCGTTATGCACCTGTCCGCTAACACCATGTCCTGTACTCGATCAATGTTGTTCTCATTCGTGGATGTGGAGGGACGCCCACTTCGATCTCCATCCTTCAGACTCTGCTGTCCTTCACTGAACATGCAACGCCAGCGACCAACCGAATGATATCGTGCACACCAGAGCAAATGAACAGCTACAGACAAGCGCTACTTCAATCCATTCAGAACAAATGTTTGAAAATGCCAGCCACACTCGATGGAGAGACGCCAGGTACCACGAATGGTTTAATACGGCCTAAAAACCTGAAGACTGTTCTGACGATTCTTCACACGAAAGTGGAGTCTTGCACCTGAATATTATAAAATCCCTCTTGGTACACCGGAAGGTGGAGGTAGATTTCACCGGGCAAAGAAATAGGCTATGTTTCAAATTCACTAAATTTGGTACGGTAATTCTTGTATACCTACAGAAGTTCCACGTGTTTAGCATACAAGAAGCCCAATCCTCTTATGTATCCGAAAATATTTTGCTCATCCCTTGGCGTAAGGGTGAGTCATATCAAAACTACTTTCAGAGGACTGTTGACCATTTAAAACAGTTATGATATTGTGTCCGTTAAGGGAGGTATATTTCTTTTCTCTCAAAACTCCAATTTTTCCTACTCCTAGGTCAATGGTTGGTGCTATCAAAAATCTTTACAAAACTAAGATTTTGACCTTATCCGATAAATAGTATGAACTTTGAATGGATTCATTTTTCACATACAAAGGATGTCATAGCGATATTTCACCTTTTCGAAAAGTCCCCTCATTTCCAACTCCTTAGTCAGATTTTGCCCGTTATCGAACTCGACTGAGATTTTAAATGGTTATAATTTTTGCACTAATGTGGAAGTTATTCGTTAAGAATGACGGTAGTTGTCGTGTCCACAAGAAAGTGATATACAGTATGTATGTATGTATGTTGTTGTTGTTGTTGTTGTTTGAATCTTCAGTGTTAAGACTGGTTTGATGCAGTTATCCATCCCTCCCTGTCCTGAGCTAATCGTTTCATCTAAAATTAGCTACCACACCCTACATCCGAGGCAATCTGTTCATCATATTCAAACCTTGGTCTACCCCTACAGTTCTTGACCTCGACACTTCCTTCCCTAACTAAGCTTGCTATTCTTTGGTGTCTTAATACGTGTTCTACCAACCAATCTCTTCTCATCATTAGCAGTCGCCATAAACATCTCTCCTCTCTAAATCATCTTAATACCTCTTCATTTGTTATCCTATCTACCCATATGTTAATCATCATTCCCCAGTAACACTACATTTCAAACACTTAAATCTTCTCTTTTCTGCTGCACCAATAGTCTAAGTTTCACTTCCACAGAGTGCCACGCTCCAAACAAAGACTTTCAAAAATGACTTCCTTATGTCTATATTCGATGTCAACAGATTCCTTTTCTGTAGAAATGCTTTCCTTTCCTGACCCAACCTGCTTTTTATATCTTCTTTGCTTCGTCCATCACTGGTTATTTTGCTTCCTAAGTAACAGACGTCTCCTACTTCCTTTAGCTCTTCACCTGCCAATTTGATGGCCATAGAGTTTTCTGGTTTATTTCGGCTGCATTCCAATATTTTTGAATTACATTTTTTTGATTTTCATCTTGAATTCATTGCTCAATACGGAGTCCATACCATACAAAAACTCATTCAAATCCCCTGGCGTGTCGGCCAAGAAGACGATGTCATCAGCGAATCTCAGAGTTGGAAATTATTTCTCCCTGAATCTTCACTCCCACTTTATTAGCCTATTTTCAATTATGAAAAAATAGGCTTATGAGATCACCTTTTGTCCGTGTGTGTGTGCGTGTGTGTGTGTGATTCGTGTGTGTGTGTCCCCCTAATAAAATCTAAGTTGTTGGAGGGATTTCAATGAAACTCGGTAAGTTCATAGCTCTATTCCGGGCAACCCCGACCGTGCCCTTCAAATTTTGTTACGTCTCACCAATCCAACATGGCGGCTGTGCGAATTATTTCACCAGCATTCAATATCTCCGAAACTATTACCGATATCACCTTGGAATTTTGTATGGTGATAAAGGGAACTAATAGAAATTCACTTATGTGACCTTTGAAAACCTGTTAACTACAAAACTAACATGGCGGCCAAGCAAATTTGCTACTTTTATATGGACGTTTCTCGCGATTTAACCAACCAAACGCAATGAAACTTGGCACAGTATATGTTTATACACATTGTAATGCGCCGACATCTAACTTCGTTCAATTGTTTACATAACCTCAAAATGGCGGCTGTGCGAAATATTTCACAGGCATTCAATATCTCCGAAACTATTTATGATATCAACCTGAAATTTTGTACATTGATAAAGAGCACTACTACACGTTTATCCATGTAACTTTCAAAAACCTTTTAACTACGAAACGATCATGGCGGCCAAGCGAATTTGAAACATTCTAATAATTTTTTCTCGTGATTTAATCATATAAGCGCATTTAAATGTGGTACAGTAAATGATTATACATATTGTCATTCACTAGCATCTAATTTAGTTCAATTGTTTACCTAAACTGAAGATGGCGGCTGCGCCAAATTTTAAAATTAAGTTTTTATTCTTGTGTCATAATCATGCGATAAAAGTGAAAGTTTGAATAATGAAGCTACGCAATAATTTTCCTTTAATGGTACATAACTCTATGGCCTATACATATAACAAGCCAAAATGGCGAGCATCCGAAATATTTTGACGGTTCTCAATATCTAAGAATCTTTTCCAGCAATCAAACTGATTTTTCTTATGTACATAGAGGCTATGAACATAAGTTCACCTATATGACTTTCAGTAACCTGGTGAGCACAAATCCAACATGGCGGCGACGCGAACAATAAATATTTAAATGGACGTTTCTCGCGATTTAACCATCTGAGTGCAGTGAATTTTTTCACGTTAATGCTTATACAAATGTTAATCCACTGGTATCTAATTTATTTCAATTGTTTTCATAGCAACAAGATGGCAGCTGTGTGAAATTTTAAAATCTCGTTTTTACTTCTTGTGTCCTAAAAATGCGATTGAAGTCTGAATACCACACGTACACAATAATCTTCATGTAATAATACATAAATAAAAATCCAACCTGGCTTCCATCTGCAATATTTAGTCGGTTATCAGTATCTACGAATCTAACATAGCAATCAAACTGAAATTTTGTATGTTGATAGAGGCAATTAATATGAGTAGGATATATGAAAATAGGCTGTATAGTTCTTCACGGAACTACTTGTTTTTTTTCTCCAATTTCCTTCATTGCTTTTTCAATGTAAAGATTGAATAGTATGGGTGATATGTTGGAGCCTTGTCTTACGACTTTCTGAATACCAGCTTCCCTCTCGTGTCTTAGAGCTCGAATGACTGCTGTATGGTTTCTATATAGATTGTATATCACCCTCCTATCCCTGTACTTTATTCCAATCGTTTTATAAATGTCAAACAATTTAGACCAATCAACGTTATCAAAAGCCTTTTCTATGTTTACAAATGCCATGATCGTTCTCTTATCTTTCCTTATTCTACCTTCCAAAATCAGCCTAAGACGTAGTACAGCTTCCCCTGTTCCCTCTTCACCCAACTCCGTTTCTATCTAACTTTCCATCTACTTGTGCATTATTCTATACAGGATCTTTGATGCATGAGTAATCAAACACATCTGTCAGCTCCTACTTTCTTTGGTATGATGATAACTAGGGCTCGGATCGATATGCTCGATAAAATCTCCTGATATGCTCGAAAACCATGTGTTTTATGCTCGATAGATATGCTCGAAAACCCCATTATATGCGGTTAAATATACAAAATATGCTCGAAAAACACCGTTCAAAACTATAGAAAGGAAAGTGGAACTAAAAAACCAATAACATGTCTTTATATACGAGCTTTATTTTCTAATTGTATGCATGATACACTGCGATATAGGCTACTCGCATTCAAGTTTCAAGTATTTATAAGAGAAGTTTACTTATAAAAGTTACAGTTTGAAAGTGCATTTACATAATGTTCAGAAATAGGCGAGTCAATGAAGTAGATCTGCATTGGTCTGTACAACAAGAACTTTTTCTATGTTTACAGTTTTGAATGATTTTCTTAAATCAATCAATAAAAGTTTCTAAACGCACTCAAACAGGCTTGACGTAACAGAAGGTTGGTGAAATATCTAAGAAGATACAAGAAAAGCGACTTCAATGGTACGGGCATGTGAGAAAAGGGAGGAATCCTACGTGGGGAGGAAGATGCTAGACATGCAAATACAGGGAGTGAGAATGCGAGGCAGACCTAAACGAAGATGGATGGATTGTGTACGGGAGAACCTCAGAGAAAAACAGTTGTCAGAAGAGGATGTGCATGACCGGGTTAAATGGAGGAGAGCTGTCTGAAACATCGACCCCACATAGGAGTGGGAATGATGTAAAGAGAAAGAGTCAATAAAAATTTCAATGACGAGAACGACCTCACTAAAGGTTAAACATCTGCGGTTCTATTATTCGCACCAAATAGGCTTTCAATAATTATTTCTGTTTTCGAACCTTGAGGATGGTCAGAGCCCAAATTGAGAGGGGGAGGAGGGAGGAATTTGAAGAAAAACAAATTATTTAGACGAAAACCTCAAGAATATGCATTTACATGCTTCTATTCTGAAAACTGCGGTTTTATGCATTTATATGCTCGATAAATTTCAATTCTGTAGGTCACAGAGAGGTGAAAATACCACCGAAAGGCTTCTTTCAATGTGTACTATTCAGGAAAAAAAATGCAAATAAGCTCGAATCCGAGCCCTAATGATAACATTCTTCTTGAAATCAGAGGGTATCTCACCTGTCTCTTAAATCCTATACACCAAGTGAAATAACCTGACCAGACCCTCATCGCCTATGCAGCGTAGCAACTCAATCGGTATATCATCAATGCCTGGTGCTTTGTTCCTGTTTCTTCCAATGCTCTGTCAAATTCTAATCTCAATATTAAATATTCTGTCGCATCCTCATCAATTTCCTCTTCCCTTTCCATTACATGATTCTCAATCTCCTCTCCCTAATACAATCACCCTATGTAAGCTTTCCATCTCTCCACCTTCTCATCCCTATATTCTGTTAGAGGCTTTCCATCTGTACCGTTAATATAACAGCACTTAGTCTCCATTTCCCCAAAAGTATTCTTAATCGATCGATACGCTGTTACTACTTTTCCAAATCTCAGACAATTTTCTATACCTGCATATTTCTCTTTCAACCACTCCTCTTTCGCTTCCTTGCACTTCTTATTAACCTCATATCTCAGACGTCTGTATTCTGCTTTCCCCTTTTCATATCTTACATTATTGTGTTTCCGCCTCTCATCCATTCATTCCAGTATATCCTGAAAGTTCCACGGTTTTCTACCTATTCTTACTTTCCTACCAAAGTCTTCTTTTGCGGATTTCGTTATTTCATTCTTCAAAAGTGCCCATTCGTCTGCTATTGAAGTTTGTTTAGGGTTTTTCGTTAGTCCTTCCTTTATACTGTTCCTGAATTTTTTGTTTACATCCTTTTCTTTCAGTCTGTCTATTACCCATCGTTTTTGTCTTTGATATTTCTTCATTTTCTTTAACATTATTCTGCATTTCATAACAACGAGATTGTGATCAGAGTTTATGTCAGCACCGGCATATGTTTTGCAATCCACATATGGTTTCGAAATCTCTGCTTTACCATAATGAAGTCGATTTTGGTAACGCCCTGTATCTCCTGGTCTTATTCTTGTTTTTATTCTTCTATTGTTGAAATTGAATAAGGTGTTAGCTATAGCCGACTCACGCTCGGTGCAGAAATCCATCAGCCTGCTTCCTCGATTATTCCATTCACCTAATCCGAAATCTCCTACTATCTTCCCTTCTCTTCCTTTTCCTACCACAACATTCCAATCTCCCTTTACTATAACATTTTCATCACCCTTGACATACCTCAGAATTTCATCTATTTCTTCATAGACCTTTTCAACATCTTCATCATCAGCGTGACTGGTAGGCATACAGTCTTTTATCACTGTGGTGCACGTAGGTTTCGATTTATTTTTGCAACAATAATCCGTTCACTATATTGCGCATAATATTCCACCCGCTGTCCAAGTTTCCTACTCAATATGAGACCAAACCCTACTTGGCCAATGTTTGTTATAGTGCTAATGACCCTATAGTCTCCTGACCTAAAGACCAGTTTTTCCTGCAAGCGCATTTCACTAATACCAACCAAATCCAACATCATCCTATCCATTTCCCTTTCAATATTTTCTAACCTTCCACTGCCTACCAGGCTTCTAACTTTCCACGCTCCGATACGTAGAATGTCAGATTTCCTCTTTACATTGTCACTTCTGTAATGCGATCCTCCCTTCGAGTAATCCCTACCTGGAGATCCAAACGGAGGACTAGTTAACCTCTGGACTGTAATTTTACAAGAGGGGAGGCCATCATCATATTTAATTATGCATAGAAAAGTGCATATCCTCGGGATTAGCTTTAATCCTGTAGTTTCCCATTGCATTCAGCCGTGCAGCAGAACGCAGTGCAGCCATTAGTTGGTTAATGTTATTAATATATTAACTAGGAGAAAAGTAAATAATTGATTTATTCTGAAAGGCTGCTACTCACTTTCAGAATAAAATAATATAGCAATTTCTACTAAGAAGAATACTATCTCCTAACAAGTAAATACAAAAATTCTACCAACGAAAATACTTTAGTTCTACCAACAACAATATAATACCACTAATAGAGTCTGTCACAAGGTACACTCACACGGACCTTCCCACATCACAGTCTAATGAAACAATGAACTAGCAATAATAAATAATGTAACTGTCACCAGACACACTCACATGAACTCTCGCACATCAATCTAATGAAACATTGAATTATATCTAATATCACCAGGCACACTCACATGGACCCTCCCACATCACAGTCCAATGAAAAAATGAACTATATCAAATAAACAATGCAACTGTCACCACGCAACTCTCAAGGACCCTCCCTCATCACAGTCTAAGGAAGCAATGAAGTATTCCTAAGAAATAATGTAACTGTCAACAGGCACACTCACATGGATCATCCCACATCACAGTCTAATGAAACAATTAACTATCTTATATATAAAAGTGAAAGTCTGTATGTATGTGGGTGAGTGGGTGGGTGGGTGGGTGTGTCTGTTCCGTATACAAATCTACACCGTTCCACCAATCTCAACCAAATTTTGCATACACATAGTTTAGGACCCAGAAGGAACCGCTGGCTACATGAATTTTCGATAGTCTTTCTCATTCTTCTGATTTCGGCCCTTTTGCACTCAAGCACAGGCTAATCAAATCATAAAATATACTCATGAAGGAATGGCAAGGCAGATAGTTTCCATGGCAAAATAGCTCAAGTCGAGACACGGCCGACTGGATGCCAGTTCCGCTCTGCACTACCGGCATAGAAAATTAGGATCTTTACTTGAAATCCTGTTAGTTACTCAACTGATCACACAGCACTGTCAACCGAGTTTAGCATAACAAAGACTTGACACTATCAACTATATATTTGTCAAATACCACTCACTCACTCATTCATCACAAAATATCAGAAACCACCGAACGGATTGGAATGAAATTTGGTATGCAGCTTCCTCAAGGGCCGCAAATGCCCACTAAGAGAGGATTTTTGGATATTCAGGTTCTAAAGGGGTGTTAAGGGGTTAGACCTGCATTTCATTGAATAGCAATACCTCCCGATTGGTTTCATTGGGGGATGTGATACTCGGCTTATAAACTCATCATTAACAAGAAGTTCCGTAACGAACTAAAGAGCCTACTTTTCTTAAAATTTAAGATCTATGCCAATGATTAATCTATATGGATCTATCTAGAATAATGACGAAATTAAGTTAGTAATATCGAAATTTCTAATTCGTTCGAAATACTGTATACCTGGCATACTGTAGCCTAATAGAGAACTACAGTTGGCAGCCCTGGTGACTGAATATATTCTTAGTTCCATCTCTTAAGGTACAGAATACAAAATTTGGTTGAAGTCCAATGGATAGCATGGACGTTACATGCAGTTAAACATTGGATCTAACAGCGCGCGTAAAATCATGTTGGCAACAATGACATACATGCATTGGTCAGAAATAATCTGAAATAATATGATCTATTGTTGTGTCAATTTTGAATAAAATCCAATAGTTTGTATAGAAGTTACATGCATTTTAAAATTGGATCTATCAGCAGGCTTAGAATCATGTTGGCAGCACTGACGTATATTAGTTACTCCAAATTAATCTAGAATGCCAGGTACTATACGTGTGCAAAGTTTAGAGCTATTGGCTTGCATACTTTCTGATATATTGATATTAGGGTAACAAAAATAGAGACAATATTTACTAACAGTTGGCAGCCCTGGCTACTCTTAAGAATCGGCATATACATATCTGTTATGGTACACATAGCACACACGAAATTTGGTTGAAATCCAAATGATAGTATAGAGGTTACATGTATTTAAATTTGGACCTCTCAGCAGGCTTAGGATCATGTTGGTAGCACTGACGTATATAAGTTTCTCCAAATTAATATAGAATGTCAGTTACTATAAGTGTGCATAGTTTAAAGCTGTCGGTTGCCATACTTTCTGATGTATTGGTATTTGGATAAAATAAATTGAGAGCATTTATTAACAGTTAGCAGCCCTGGTGGATCTTAATAATACGTTGAGTCATGTCTGTTTATGTACACATAGCACATACGAAATTTGGTTGAAATCCAATTAATAGTGTAGAAGTTATATGCATTTAAAATGTGGACTTATCAGAAGGCGTATATTCATTTTGGCAACACTGCGATGTATGGCCTCCTGGAAATTAAACTGCAATATTATTATCTATACGTGTGCCAATTTTGAAATAGCTCCTATTCATACCTTCCAAGATATCCAACATGGAGCTCAAATTTCAATTGCGATTTTTCAGCAGTTGGTAGCACTGACATCATTTTCAAATATGGGCGTGAGATATTCAGGTACAGATCTTTACTCCTACCAAATTTTGTTTCGATTGCTGCAGCCGTTTAGGGGTTGATAGGGGGGACACACACACAGCCAGACAGTCAGACAGAAGGACAGACAGACAGACAGACAGAAGGACAGACAGACAGACAGACAGACAAACAGACAAGTCTACTTTTTCCTCATTTTTGCAAAATGTGAAAAGTAGGCTAAAAACAAGTAGTTCCGTAAAGAACTATACAGCCTATTTTCATGTATCCTGCTCATGTTAATTTCTTCTATCAACATACAAAATTTCAGTTTAATTGCTGTAACAGATTCGTAGATATTGAGAAACGTCTAAATATTTCAGATTGTCGCCAGGTTGGATTTTTATTTTTGTACTATTACATTAAGATTATTGTGTACGTGTGGTATTCAAACTTCAATCGCATGATTAGAACACAAGAAGTAAAAACGAGATTTTAAAATTACGCACAGCAGCCATCTTGTGATTATGCAAACAATTGAAATAAATTAGATGCCAGTGGATCAACATTTGTATAAGCATTTAACGTGCAACGTTTCACAGCACTCGGATAGTTAATTCGCGAGAAACGTCCATTTAAATATTTATACTTCGCGTCGCCGCCATGTTGGATTTGTGCTCACCAGGTTAATGAAAGTCCTATAGGTGAACATATGTTCATAGTCTCTATGAACATTAAAAAAATCAGTTTGGTTGCTGTAAAAAATTCATAGATATTGAGAACCGTCTAAATATTTCGGAAGCTCGCCATTTAGGATTGTTATATGTATAGGCCATAGAATTATGTACCATTCAAGGAAAATTATTGCCTAGGTTCAGTATTCAAACTTTCACTTCGATCGCATGATTACGACACAAGAAATAAAAACTTAATTTTAAAATTTCGCACAGCCACCATATTGAGGTTATGTAAACAATTGATTTAAATTAGATGGCAGTGCATTACAATCTGCAAAATCATTTACTGTACCACATTTCACTGCGCTCAGAGAGTTAAATCACGAGAAAAGTCTATTAAAATATTTCAAATTCGCTTGGTCGCCATGTTCGCTTTTTACTTTACAAGTTTATGAAATATACATAGATAAACTTGTACTAGTACCCTTTATCACGGTGCAAAATTGCATGATGATATCTGTAATAGTTTCGGAGATATAGAATGCCAGTGAAATATTTCGCACAGCCGCCATTTTGAGGTTATGTAAACAATTGAACTAAATTAGACTCCAGTGCATTACTATGTGTATAAACACTTGCTGTACCTAGTTTCATTACGTTTGAATGGTTAAATCGTGAGAAAAGTCTATTTAAATGTCTCAACTTCGCTTGGTCGCCATGTTCGTTTTCTACTTTACAAGTTTATGAAATATACATAGGTAAACTTGTATCAGTACCCTTTATCACCGTACTAAATTGCAGGGTGATATCTGTAATAGTTTCGGAGATATAGAATGTCAGTGAAATATTTCGCACAGCCGCCATTTTGAAGTTATGTAAACAATTGAACTAAATTAGACTCCAGTGCATTACAATGTGTATAAACATTTGCTATACCAAGTTTCATTACGTGTGGATAGTTAAATCGCGAGAAAAGTCTATTTAAAAGTCTCAACTTCGCTTGACCGCCATGTTGGTTTTGTAGTCACCAGGTTTTTGAAAGTCTCATAGGTGAACTTCTAGTAGTACCCTTTATCACCATACACAATTTCAGGGCGATATCGGTAATAGTTTCGGAGATATTGAATGCTAGTGAAATATTTCGCACAGCCGCCATTTTGCTTTGGTGACACGTAACAAAATTTGAAGGGCACGGTCGAGGTCGCCGGGAATAATGGTATGAACATACCGAGTTTCATTGAAATCGCTCCGGCCGTTTAGATTTTATTAGGGGGGGACACACACACGAAACACACACACACACACACACACACACACACACGCACACACACACACGGACAAAAGGTGATCTCATAAGCCTATTTTTTCAAAATTGAAAATAGGCTAATAAGAGGACACGTGTCTGAGGGTTTGTCGATGTAGTGTATATTATGAGGTGAAAGGCGTGAAAAGTGGGGATTGAAAGATTCCTAACGGAGCGTGTATCTCTTAAATGACATAGGCGAGGAGTTTGAAACTCAGGGACAAAAATCAACATAAAAAAGAAGTAAATATGTGATTGACTGTTTTTCATAAATCCAATTTCAGGGGACCATGGGGAGGGGTGAAATTGGCGGGGGGGGGGAATAAAACAGGAAAGAAAGTGTCCTAACTGATTGACTGACTGTCTCACTCATCAAACTCAGGGGTAAAAACTGCTTTAAAGTAAGTTAATAGCTGTTCGACAGTTTTTTTTCATAAATCAAATTTAAGGGGTTCATGGGGAGGGGTGAAATTCTGAAAAAAGAAAATTGAAATAAAATGTCCTGACTCATTTACTCACTCTTCTTCGCCCAGTCAAAATTATTGAAGTTAGAAACATGACAGTTTGGGGATATGTTCATTGTATGTCAAAATCGTCTATTAAGGGAGGATTTTCGAATATTCAGGTTCTAAAGGGGTCTTAAGGGGTTTAAAAATGCATTTCATTGAGTAACAATATCTCCCGATTGGTTTCATTAGGGGATGTGATACACGGCATATAAACTCATCATTAAAAACTAAGAAGACACGTGCCTGAGGGTTTTTCGATTTGGTGTATATTATGAGGTGAAAGGGGTGAAAAGTGGGGATTGTAAGATTCCTAACGGAGCGTATATCTCTTAAACGACATAGGCGAGGAGTTTGAAACTCAGCGGAAAAAAATCAGCATAAAAAACAAGATGTTCAGTAAAGAACATATAGCCTACTTTCTCCTAAATGTATGAGTATAGTTATAACTCGTTGTTATTATCAAAGAGTATAATAGAACTATTCTTTGTTGAAGATCCTAGAAACGATTTACCTCTACCAAACGCCACAACCTAGATAAAAACTGCTACCATCATTGAAGAAAGAAAGAATGAAAGAAGGAAAGATAAGAAGTATATCAAGAATGTTATGGATCTGGAGACATAATCGACCGGACTGGCTGCGTGGCTCAGCGGTAACGTTCTCGCTTGCTGGGCCCTAGGTTGCAGGTTCGTATCCTGGCGCAGTCAGCTGGCATTTGAGGGTGCACAAATGCGAGGGAGCCGTGTCAGTACATTTACTGGGACGTTAAAGATCCCCTTCGGGCCAAAATTCCGGCACCTCGGTGTCTCTAAAAGCAGCAGTAGTTAAGAGGGATGTAAAACCAATAACATTATTATTATTATTATTATTATTATTATTATTATTATTATTATTATTATTACATATACCACCTGCCGTGGGCAACATCCAACTTTGAGTTGAGGCATGTCTTTACACGTCTGGTTGTGCATGGCTTTCACAACCCTAATTGAATTAACAAATCTTTCCATGACCCTACAGAGACGTGTGTATACAAACTTTGTGGATATTTTCGATTGCTATTTGCCTGAAATAAAAGTAGTAATTAATAACCTGAACTAACACCAACGGCTTGAATTCAGTTACTATGTGAAATCGTTTTGTTCTTTACTTCAAATAACATTTTCAAGTAACGCAAAATAGGCTGTTACAAACCCTTTAAAATAAAAAGTAAAAATGTATCGTAGTATCATCTTGTCATTCTTCAAATTCGATGCGCATAGAATGCCAATGGTATAGTAATCAATGGAGCACCACGTAGACTAGTCGTGACATCTAGTGGTGAAATATCGAACAATATAATCCTAACAGAGCGAGTGTATTCTAGCGGCCAGAAGAAGAAACTTTTCAATAAAATATGGAAGTTAATTATTAGGTCGGCGTGCATTTACCTTTTTGGCAGCTAGATGTCTCGAGTAAATCTGCTGGCGAACTATGTTTAAATTAAATATATATTTTACACCATAATATGCACAATATAACGCTTAATTTTAAAACATCTGAGTCATTACAAAACAATAAATATATAACATTTCAAGCAAGAAACCTACCTGTGATCGGGTTCGAACCATAGGTATTTGAGCGATAGGCTAACGCTCTACCACTGAGCTAATTGTGTCAACGAATATCGTTCTATATAAAATGACTTACATAGAACTTGTTAGCAAATAATGATTTATACTAAACGATTTCATCACTGGAGTATATTATTTATATATAAAGCATTTCATACAAAGTTTATTTATTTTGTATCACTACGCTATATTGCATGCAATACTCAAATCAGTGAAATATAAGTCAGGCACAAGATATCCGCTGCCATCTTGTCTTATTACTGAATCGGCTCAGCTTTTTAAAATCACGTCTGCACTATAGTATTACAAAATAAACTTTTAATTTCGAACGTGCATTTTCCTTTAGAACAGTTAAAACTATTCTCGGCTCGATAATCGGAACTGGTGGGTCCCATGATATGGATTATAAAGTTTGCATAATTCGCACGGCCGCCATCCTGAAATGGTATGGCGGACGACCTTGTAGTTTGGTCACAAGACGCATCCTATACGAAGGTATGTTGTTACCAAATTTGGTAGAGATCGGATGATTTGGTTAGTCGTTATTTGATTTTACGTTTTGAACGTTTGAGTGGCCGCCATTCAGTTTTAGTAAAGATGGCGGCAATATAAAACATGACACTGAGGTGTCCTTTGCTAGTGCTGCCTTTGTACCAAATCACGTTCAATTCGCATTCACCGTGTTCGAATTGATAGGGGGGGACAGACATTCAGAGTACACACACTCACACACACACACACACACATACACACACACACACACAGACTCACACACATACATACACACACACACACAGACTCTCACACACACAGACAGACACACTTTTTTCGCCCTGTGTTGATCTCATAAGTCTACTTTCATTTTTTGCAAAAATCGAAAGTAGGCTGATAAGTGAATATGTGTTTTTCATAAATCTAATTTAAGGGGCCCATGGGGAGGGGTGAAATTCTGGGGGGGGGGGGAATAGGAAAGGAAGTGTCCTAACTGATTGACTGACTGACTCACTCATCAAACTGAGGGGGAAAAGACTGCTTTGAAGTAAGTAAATAGCTTTTCGACAGCTTTTTTTGATCAATTAAATTGAAGGGGTTCATCGTGAGGGGTGAAATTCTGAAGAAAAAAAATGAAAGAAAATGTCCTGACTCATTCACTCACTCATCATCGCCCAGCCAAAAATATTGAAGTTGGAAACATGGCATTTCGGGGATATTTTCGTTGTATGTGAAAACCGTACACTAAGGGAGGATTTTTGGATATTCAGGTTCTAAAGGGGTTTTAAGGGGGTTAAACCTGCATTTCGTTGAATAACAATATCTCACGAGTGGTTTCATTTGTGGATGTAATACTCGGCAATGAACTAATCATTAAAAATAAGCAGACATGTGTCTAAGGGTTTTTTGATGTGGTGTATTATTATGAGGTGAAAGGGGAGAAAAGTGGGGGTTGAAGGATTCCTAACGGAGCTTGTAGGCCTATCTCTTAAACGACATAGGCAAGATATTTGAAACTCAGCGAAAAAAAATCAGCTTAAAAAGTAAATAAATCGGTGTTCGACCGTTTTCTCATAAATTAATTTAAGGGGCTAATGGGGTGGGGTGAAATTCTGGGAGAAAAAGGAGAGAAAGTGTCCTAACTGACTGACTAACTCACTCACTCATCAAACTCAGGGGAAAAAGACAGCTTAAAAATAAGTTAATAGGTATTCAAGCGATTTTTCATCAATCCAATTTAAGGGGCCCATGGGGAGGGGTGAAATTCTGATAAAAATAATTGAAAGAAAACGTCCTGTCTGACTCACTCACTCATCACGCCCAGCGAAAACTATTAAAGTTGGAAACATAAAATTTTGGGAATATGTTCGCTGTATGTCGAAAACGTCAACAAAGGAATGATTTTTGTTTATTTGGGTTTTAAGGAGGTGTTAAGGGAGTAAAAGTGCATTTCATTGAATAACGATATCTCTTGAGTTGTTTCTTTGGGGATGTAATATTCGGTATATAAACTAATCATTAAAAATAATCAGCAATATGTCTAAGGGTTTATCGATGTGGTGTATATTATGAGGTGTGAGGGGTGAAAAATGGGGGTTGAGGGATTCTTAACGGAGCGTGTATCTCTGAAACGACAAAGGCGAGAAGTTTGAAATTGCGCGGGATAAACAGCTTAAAATACAAGTAAATAGGTGTTCCACCATTTTTCCATAAATCCAATTTAAGGGGCCCTTGGAGAGGGGTGAAATTCTGGGGAAAACAACAGGAAAGAAACTGTCCTAACTGATTGACTTACTGACTCATCAAACTCAGGGGGAAAACAGCTTTAAAAAAGTAAATAGGTGTTCGACCGTTTGTTTCATAAATCCAATTTAAGGGGTTCATGGGGAGGGGTGAAATTATCAAAAATAAATGAAAGAAAATGTCCTGACTGACCCACTCACTCATCATCGCCCAGCCAAAATTATTGAAGTTAGAAACATGACATTTTGGGGATATGTTCGTTGTATGTCGAAAACGTCTACTAAGGAAAGGGTTTTGGATATTCAGGTTCTAAAGAGGTGTTAAGGAGAGAAACGTCATTTCATTGAATAACAATATCTCACAAGTGGTTTCATTTGGGGATGTGATACTTGGCATGTATACTAATCATTAAAAATAAGCTGACACATGTCTAATGGTTTTTCGATCTAGTGTATATTATGAGGTGAAAGGGATGAAAAGTGAGGGTTGAAAGATTCCTAACGGAGCGTGTATCTTTTAAACGACATTGGATTTTGAAACTCGGTGGAAATCAATCAGCTTAAATATAAATAAATAAATAAATAAATAAATAAATAAATAAATAAATAAATAAATAAATAAATAAATAAATAAATAAATAAATAAATAAATAAATAAATAAATAAATAAATAAATAAATAAATAAATAAATAAATACATAAATAAATAAATAAATAAATAAAATAAATAGGTGTTCGACCGTTTTTTTATAAATGCAATTTAAGGGGTCTCTGGGGAGGGGTGAAATTCTGGAAGAAAAACGTCCACTAAGGAGGGATTTTTGGATGTTCACTCTCATCGACCAACCAAAACTACTAAAGTTAGAAGAATTATATTTTGGGTATATGTTTGTTGTGTGTCGAAAACGTCTACAAAGGAGGGATTTTTGGATATTCAGGTTCTAAAGGGGTGTTAACGGTGTTAAACCGGCATTTCATTGAATAAAAATATGTACACGACTATGACGCGAGCGAAGCGAGGCTAAAAATGAGATGGTGTGTGTCTGTGTATTACTCAATCACGCAAGTACAACTAGTCCGATTTACATGAATTTTACATGAAAGTAGCTGATTTACCTGGTTAACATATAGGTTACTTTTAATTTCAATACTTTGTACTATTTAAAGATGGCGACCATTTTAGTGACGTCACTACACCCTTTGGTTTCAAACTTTCATATTTCCATTTTAAATAAAAAGAGAACACTAAGAAAAAGCAAACTTTTGATGGAATATACGAGGTTTAAAATTACATTTTCTATCCGAAAGGTATCTCCAACGGTTAGCGAGTAAAACCTAAATTTGTGCTATAAAACACGGTCAACGCCGAGCGGTGTAGTTGGAAAAAAGGATCCATCCTTACTCTTCCTCCGCGCAGCACCTCGCCTATCCCCTATTTTAACTGTCACCTTCACATTTTAATTTATTTATGACGCGTAGCGAAGCACGGGTATTTCAGCTGGTATCTAATAAAGGCACTCTCACACGGACCCTCCCACATCAGAGTGTAATGAAACAATTAACTATATCTAATAAACAAAGTAACTGTCACCAGGCACACTCACATGGACCCTACCACATCACAGTCTAATGAAACAATGAACCCTATCTTATAAACAATGTAACTGTCACCAGGCATTTTCACATGGCCCTTCCCACATCACAGTCTAATGAAACAATGAACTAGCACTAATAAACAATGTAAGTGTCACCAAGCAATTCTATATGGTCCCACCCGCACCACAGTCTAATGAAACAATGAATTAGCACTAATAAACAATGTAACTGTCAACCAGGCATTCGCACACGAACCCTACCACATCACAGCCTAATGAAACAATGAACTCCATCCAATAAACAATGTAACTCTCTCCAGGCATTCTCACATGGACCATCCCACATCACTGTCTAATGAAACAATGAACTAGCACTAATGAACAATGTAAGTGTCACCATGCACTTTCATATGGACCCACCAACACCACAGTCTAATTAAACAATGAACTAGCACTAATAAACAATGTAACTGTCAGCAGGCACACTCACAAGGACCCTCCCTCATCACAGTCTAAGGAAACAATGAAGTATAACTAATAAATAATGTAACTGTCAACAGGTACACTCACATGGATCATCCCACAGCACAGTCTAATGAAACATTGAACTATATATGAAAAAGAAATGTAACTGTCACCAGGCACTCTCAGACGGACCTTCCCACTTTCAGTCTAATGAAACAATTAACTATATATAATAAACAAAGTAACTGTCACCAGGCACCCTCACACGGACCCTCGGATATCACAGTGAAACAATGTACTATATTTAATAAGCAACGCAACTGTCCCCAAGCAATTCACACGGACCCTCCCACATCATTTCTAACGAAACAATGAACTAGCACTAATAAACAATGTAACTGTCACCAAGCAATCTCACAGGGACCCTCCCACATCACAGTCTAATGAAACAATGAACTAGCACTAATAAACAATGTAACTGTCACCAAGGCACTCTCACACGGACCCTTGGGCATCACAGTGAAACAATGTACTATATTTAATAAGCAATGTAACTGTCACCAAGGCATTCTCACATGGACACTAGTACATCAGAGTCTATGAAACAATGAACTAGCACTAATAAACACTGTAAGTGTCACCATGCACACTCACATGGACCCTCACACACCACAGTCTAATGAAACAATGAACTAGCACTAATAAACATCGTAACTGTCACCATGCTCACTCACAGGAACCCTCCCAAATCACAGTCTATGAAACAATGAACTAGCACCAATAAACAATGTAACTGTCACCAGGCATTCTCACATGGAACTTCCCACATCACAGTCTAATGAAACAATGAACGAGCACTAATAAACAATGTAAGAGTCACTATGCACTTTTATATAGACCCACCAACACTACAATCTAATGAAGCAATGAACTATATAAAAAAGTAACTGTCACCAGGCACTGCCACACGGACCTTCCCACATTCAGTCTAATGAAACAATTAACTATATCTAATAAACAATGTAATGTCACCATGCACACTCACATGGACCCTCCCACATCACAGTCTAATGAAACAATGCACTAACACTAATAAACAATGTAACTTTCAGCAGGCACACTACATGGACCCTCCCACACCACAGTCTATGAAACAATGAACTAACGTTAATAAACAATGTAACTGTCAGCAGGCACACTCACTTGGACCCTCCCACATCACAGTCTAATAAAATAATGAACTAGCACAAATAAACAATGTAACTGTCAGCAGGCACACTCACATGGACCCTCCCACTCCACAGTCTATGAAACAATGGACTAACATTAAGAAACAATGTAACTGTCAGCAGGCACACTCACACGGACCCTCCCACATCACAGTCTAATAAAACAATGAACTAGCACCAATAAACAATGTAACTGTCACCAGGCACACTCACATGGACTCTCCCACATCACAGTCTAATGAAACAATGAACTACCACTAATAAACAATGTAACTGTCACCAGGCACACTCACATGGACTCTCCCACATCACAGTCTAGTGAAACAATGAACAGTAATTATGGTTAAATGTATAAATTATGTATAACAATTTGAACTATCGGTGGTTTGGGGGTCTTGGGGATGTGAAACGCGAAGATAGGCCAATGTCAACATTTTTCGGAAGTCATAACATGGTACCCAACGCAATAGTTCATTAAATAATCGACCTAAATTTTAAACGACTCAAGGTTATGGTTTTTTGAATAATAAATAATATCTGAATGTGTTTATCCACCACTTTGAGAAAAGCACTCAATCATATGAATGTACACTGTCGTTATATAGGGCACACATTTCACAATGACATGCTTGTAATGGAATTAACTGTCAAATCGGATCTGAAATGTTCCACTTTAGACATTACCTGATCCATTTGACGTCTCTGTAGAAGATCGTTTCATTATTATTCGTCATAACACTTTTGATGCGATTCAAGCTAACAACATGCAGTGTCTCTTGAAGCCATGCACAGTGTTTGAGGCAATATATCCAGTGATGTTTATGTCCAGAATATTTGGTCTTGGACCCTTGCGTGGTCACTATACCGTCGCTTGCAGTAAAATAGAAGTGATGTATTATTTCCTTCTTGTGTGCATATACGTTCTATGCTTTGCACTTACTGTTCAGCATATGGACATACGTTATCCGTTGTTTGTTACAGATATAATTAATGATATAATCCGTGATAACTCTACCATCGTGGCCGGTATAATATCCCTCGTTTGGTATATGACAGTGAGTAGGCGCTACCATAAGGATATCTACACGTTAATACATCTGGCAGATACATATCTTCCTGAAAACATGACGAAAATCAATAAGAAGATTCAATTGATTCAGTTGCTGATATTGTTCAGTTATTTTCTAGGATATTCTTCAGCCATAGGTATTAATTTGCTTATTTGGAACACTAACGTATGGGTTGTGATCAATAATTGTTTGTTTGGAACACTCGTGGAATTGAAGATTCAACAGTTTTTTGGAATTGTGATGCACGTGATGCATAGGATTCAAGTAATGAATAATTGTCTATTGTGGGAAATTGAAGGCTGGCAAAGTGGAGAGTATTCTAAAAATAATGTATTTTGGAGAGGAAATCCGACATCCGCTAGTAATGGAATGCCATTCAGTGTTAAACGAATTCGAAATATGCGCTCTACATTGGTGATGGCTATGTGGGATCCTGCAACATTTCACAGAGGAAACATGTCCTTAGCAAATGAGAAAAAAATTAATACCGTCTCTAGAAGAATTCACAGTATTAGAGAAATATACTCTGTCTTATCATCTGCAGTACAGAGCACAAGCAGTGCCTATGGATTTCCCATGCTCTTCATTTTTATGAATCTCTTCATCGGAGTTGTAACATGTCTCTACGGATTAATAACTTCACTGCTAGATATTGGGATAATATCGAGGATGTATGGAATATTGATAAGTTTTTTCTGGGTGGCCTTTGCAGCTTCACACATCGTTCTCATTACTGTCTCTACTCAAGCTGTCAGCAACCAAGAGGAGTTCACCGCATCTCTCATACAAAAGTTTCTCCTTCTGCAGACTCTTGATGGTGATACAATAAATGAATTGCAGCTGTTCTCTCAACAATTGGTACAATCTAAATTAAATTTCAGTGCTTGTGGTTTCTTTATTATTAACGCAAACCTTCTGTATGCAATTATTGGGGCAGCAGCCACCTATTTAGTGATCATGTTGCAGTTTAAGATCGCTTGAAAGTGTTAAAATAACAAGTAGTTCCGTGAAGAACTATTTTCATATATCCTACTTATGTTAACTGCCTCTATCAACATACAAAATTGCAGTTTGATTGCTGTAATAGATTCGTAGATATTGAGAACCGACTAAATATTTCGGATGGTCGCCATGTTGGATTTTATATATGTAGGTCCTAGAGGTTTGTACTGTTAGCCTACATGAAGATGATTGTGTACGTGTAGCATTCAAACTTCATCGCGTGATTAGGACACAAGAAGTAACAAGGAGATTTTAAAATTTCGCACAGCTGCCATCTTGTGGTTATGGAAACAATTGAAATAAATTAGATGACAGTGGATTAACATTCGTATAAGGATTTACTGTACCAAGTTTCTCTGCACTCGGATGGTTAAATTGCGAGAAACGTCCATGTGAATATATACTGCATACTTCGCGTCGCCGCCATGTTGGATTTGTGATCACCAGGTTATTTAAAGTCCTATAGGTGAACTTAAGTTCATAGACCCTATGAACAACAAAAAATTCTGTTTGATTGCTATAATAGATTCGTAGATATTCAGAGCCGTCTAAATATTTCGGATGGTCGCCATGTTGGATTGTTAAATGTTTAGGCCATAGAGTCATGTACCATTAAAGGAAAATTATTGCGTAGGTTCTTTATTCAAACTTTCACTTCGATCGCATGAATACGACACAAGAAATAAAAAAAATACTTTTAAAATTCGCACAGCCGCCATTTTGAGGTTATGTAAACAATTGAACTAAATTAGATACCAGTGAATTACAATGTGTATGAACATTTCATGTACCAGATTTCATTGCGTTTGGAACATTAAATCGCGAGATAGGTCTATTTAAAATTTTCTAAATCGCTTGGCCGCCATGTTCGTTTTGTAGTTAACCGGTCTTGAAAGACTTATAGACGAACTTCCAGTAGTGCCCTTTATCTCCGTACAAAATTTCAGGATGATACCGCTAATAGTTTCAGAGATATAGAATGCCAGTGAAATACCTTGCAAGGCCGCCATCTTGTGGTTATGTAAACAATTGAACGAAGTTAGATGTCGGTGCATTACAATGTGTATAAACATATACTGCACCAAAATTATTGCGTTTGCTTGGTTAAATCGCGAGAAACGTGTATTTAAATGTCGCAAATTCGCGTGGCCGCCATGTTGGTTTTGTAGTTACCAGTTTTTCAAAAGTCACATAGGTGAACTTCTAGTTGATTCCGTTTAGCACCGTAATAAATTTCAGGGTGATATCGGGAATAGTTTCGGAGATATTGAATGCTGGTGAAATATTTCGCACAGCCGCCATGTTGGATTGGTGAGACGTAACAAAATTTGAAGGGCACGGTCGAGGTCGCCCGGAATAGTGCTATGAACTTACCGAGTTTAATTTAAATCGCTCCTGCCGTTTAGAATTTATTAGGGGGGACATACATACACATCACACACACACACACACACGCACACACACACGGACAAAGGTGATCTCATAAGCCTATTTTTTCAAAATTGAAAATAGGATAAAAATTCGGTCTCGCAATGAACTTCAAGGAGCATTTGTTGACGATAGAAGAGGCGCATTACTAAACATAGTTTTTGAATAATTATGTATATATTATGTAGAATATAGGGCCCATTAAGCTGTTTCACACAACATTACGATAAATAGTTACAAAGTACAATAAGAATTATAAACAAGAATGTTCTAAATAAATCTTCTAAGATTAACGCCGGCAGTGAATTATTGACTTACGAACCTAGCTAATTGACAGTACATGACGTAAGTTGCGTTTACACGATTCAAGTTGGCTCGCGTGAATCCAATTGATAGGATGCGTACGCAACTTTTACATTCAAGTTGCGTCATGTGGACGCTTCAGGCGAGTTAGTAGCAATACATTTAAAAGGAGTTAAACATGTTGAAGATTGGATCAGATGAAATGCGCCAGTTAGAAAATAAAAATGCCTCAGAACAGGAAGATGAATGAACATATCAATGAGTTAATCGGAATTAATCAGAATCATTGGGCACTGCATATATCTTGGCTCAGAGTCTCTTCGCACTTTATATTTAACCAAGAGCAGATATGTTATTCACATTTAAAGGTATTCGTATAATTAACTGTTAGGATACAAAGTGCATCTACTTACCTCCACTTAAAGTATTTTACATTTTGAGAAACATTAAGTTCAAAAGGTTGTTATTTGCAGTTTCAACTTCTTCCATACTCCGAGATATCATACATCCCTATTACATATTGTCGCATTTTCTAACTGAATTTGTGTTCCCTAATTTGTAGATCCTTGAGTTAGGACCACAGAATTTTGGAGTTTCATCTAGTGATGAAGCCAAATTGAAACTATTCTGATTGGGTCACAGTTAGCTTGAGGACTCCAAACCCGTAATATAGGCCTACACTCTACAACAGAGTGAACGTATCCTATCCAACCCAGTCATCAGTAAATTAGATTTCCAATGTGCCAGTAGTCAATGAGTACAAGATAGAATGAACTTAAGTACGCAGAAGGCTGTAGAATAATTTCCACTTAGTCCACGATTTTCTCCAGTACCAATGAGGGCCCCATCCCGGTTGGTTGGTTGGTTGGTTCTTAAGTTTAGGGGCTGGGACAACGCGGTCATATAGCCCCGTGTACTTTGGGTGTGTGTAGAATCTGTCTGATAACCGGTGTTAATTGTGATGACTGTATTAGTGTGTGTTATCTGTTTTTTAATTTAAGTACAGACTGCACCTTAGAATTTTTCAAATAGTTCCTACTTTTGCTGCCAAGCGCCACCGTCAACGACTACTAGGCCAAGTTCAGAACTTAGTTACTAGACGCCACCGCAGCAACGAACGTAGAAACCTAAGAGCGTTGGTTACATCCTTAACTATCCAATTTAGCTTCACACAGGTGTAATTAGTGGAAGGATCTTTAACATGCCATAAATCTATGACATGGGACCGCTGGCTTTACTTCCTCTACGAAGAAGGCATACTGAGGGATTTTAACGCTCTTAAAAATCCGACGGATTCGGTCGGGTTTGAACCCGCTATCTTGGGCATAGTAGCTCAGCATGCTACCGACTACGCCACCGAAGCCGCTCGGCCCCATCCCGCAAGCGTCTATTGAAGTTGAACACCATCTACTGCCGTCCTACTATTGTTTCGAGTTTGTTGCTGACCAAGTGTGATGTAGGAGTAGCAGCTCGTGTTTAATCTCTCAAGGTATGCTAGTCCTGTATATTACATACTTGCCATTAATATACCACTCAAAACTCACACCGGCAATATATTACAACTACAGTAACACAAATCACAAAGTATGATACATTTTCTGTGTAGGAGAAAAAGAAGGAAGGTTGTAGTTTTATGTGAGCGTTAATCTCGCAATCATGAGCCATTAGACCTCCATTTGCATGCGGAATCCGAACCACAGGACGTGATATTTCACTTCAAAAATCTTACATGCATTGACCGGGAAACGAACCCAGTTGGCATTGGTGAGATACAAACAGCTTGGCCACTGCATCATCACGTCCCCCCACCCTCTTATGTGTAGATGCATGATCGTTGGCAATACTCACAACACAATATATGCAAAGATTCAACTTGATTAGCGATTTCAATGTTCCCTTTTGAGTGTTTCTTATCCTGTGGCAATATTGGTTGGTTGGTTCCTTAGTTTTGGGGCTGCGACAGCGCGGTCATGTAGACCCGTGTACTTTGGATGTGTGTAGAATCTGTCTGATAACCGGTGTTAATTGTGATGACTGTATTAGTGTGTGATATCTGTTTTAATTGATGTAAGGACTGCAGACAATAATTTCAAGTAGTCTTACTTTGCTACCAAATGCTACCATCAACTATACCTAACTTGCGGACTTGGGTACTAGATGCACCGCAGTCAGCACCTGGTAGCGAACGTTGGGACTAATAGAGCATTATACATTCTAACCTATAATTTAGCTTCGCACAAGTGTAATTAGTGGAAGTTTCTTTTCCATGCAATAAATCTATGACATGGGCCTGCCAGTGGCAATATATTTAGGTTGAAGTACCAATGGTACGCACACTTCCAACTGTTAAGCTGTACTGATATATGGTTATAATTAGGGCTCGGATTCGAGCATATTTGCATATTTTTTTCCTGAATAGTACACATTGAAAGAAGACTTTCGGTGGTATTTTCACCTCTCTGGGACCAACAGAATTGAAATTTATCGAGCATATAAATGCATAAAACAGCGGTTTTCAGAATAGAAGCATATACAAGCATATTCTTGTGGTTTACGTCTAAATAGTTTGTTTTTCTTCGAATTCTCCCCCGAATTCGGGCCCTGACAATCCTTAAGGTTCGAAAACAGAAATAATTATTGAAAAGCCCATCTGGTGCGAATAATAGAACCGCAGGTATTTAACCTTTAGTGAGGTCATTCTCGTCATTGAAACTTTCATTGACTGATTTAAGAAAATCATTCAAAACTGAAAACATAGAAAATTTCTTGTTGTACAGACCAATGCAGATCTACTTCATTGACTCGCCTAATTCTGAACATTTTGTAAATGAACTTCTAAACTGTATCTTTTATAAGAGCACTTCTCTTATATATACTTGTAAAACTTGAATGCGAGTATATTGCAGTGTATCATACATACAATTAGAAAATAAACTCGTATATAAAGGTATGTTATTGTTTTTTTCGTTTCACTTTCCTTTCTATAGTTTTTAACGGTGTTTTTCGAGCATATTCTGCATATTTAACTGCATATAATGGGGGTTTCGAGCATATCTATCGAGCATATAATGGGTTTATAATGGGTTTTTCGAGCATATAATGGGGGTTTCGGGCATATCTATCGAGCATAAAACACATGGTTTTCGAGCATATCTGGAGATTTTATCGAGCATATCGATCCGAGCCCTAGTTATAATAAATATTTGTCCTCCCAGCTCGGCTTCGCCCACGGACTCTACAAGGGATCTTACCTCTACTTTCTTAAGGTCGGTGGCTTGAAACTGAACACACCTTTTCACAGATACGACTGGGGGATAGTGATAGGCCGATTGCTCAGGCGACCGCAAAATTGGGTCTTATTAAGGTAGGGATTCTGGAGGGAAGTCAACCGTGGACCTGTTGGAAGGAATCGTCCTGGCATTTACCAGGTGGTGAAAATGGGAAAACACGAACACCAGGTTTGGACGATCGAGGTGAGATTCGAACCCATGCTCTCCCGATGCCAGTGGGGCACAAGCTAGCGCGTTAGCGCTTTCGGCCACCGTGGCTGATGACATGGTTATCATCATCATCATCATCATCATCATGTTTTTCTGTCAAGCGACAGGTCTGCCCCTACAATGAGTCTTCTCCACGTTGTTCGGTCTTGTGCTGTCCTTTTGACCACTTCATAACTTCGTAGGCCAGAGCTATTTAGAAAGGATCTCATGAAAGTTTTCCGTGGCCTCCCGCGAGGGCGTTTCCCAGGTATTTTGCCTTCTAGTATGTCGATCATCAGGCCACCATGTCGTAACCTGTGGCCAAGCCAGGTGGATCTCCTTCTATTGATCTGGTGGATCATTTGCCGTATTTCCTTTATTCGATCCAGCACCGTTATGTTGGTCATTTTCTCTACCCAGCTGATCTTTTATATTCCATATAAATGAGTCATCATTTATCGCCAACAAATGACATCAAACACGTTCTCTTATTGCTTATACAACCGGGTGAGTTAGCCGAGGTCGTTGCGGCAGGACTGTTGGCAGTCGCTCACATCCGGGAGGCGAGGAGGTTCGAATCCCCCCGCCGGCAACCTTGAAGATGGTCTTCTGTGGTTTCCCATCTTCCTTCCAGGCAAATGCCGGGGTTGGTCCCTAACTATAGGCCACAGCCGCTACCTTCCAACTCCTCGACCCTCCCATCCAACATTCCTCCCCAACGGTACTTGTAGCTCACCCATTGGGTGTCCGTCTCGAAGCAGCTACAAAACTGGCGAGCCGAACATGTCCTCGGACACTCCCGGCACTAAAAGCCATACGCTAAAAAAAAAAAAAAAAAAAAAAAAAAAAAAATTGCTTATACAGGAGGCGATGTGATAAAGAAATATGATGAATATCTTCAATAATCAGCTTGATAAATACATAATGCAATTTTTGTTGATGATTTTCATCGCTCATAACTCAAATAGAGTAAATAAGTGCAAACACATACTGAATTATTGTCAGTTGATTGTTATTGTTGTCATTAATACATGGTATACATGAGTTTTAGTTATCGATTTGGTCTGAATATTAGCCCAACTCGCTTATAAACCGCACCGTTAAAATTCCAGGAGAAAAATGAAAACACTAAAAATACAGAAACGACAGGAAGAAAGAGGAGAGATTGTGGAGGGTAAGTAAGAATTTTATTTTACTCGATTTGGTTTTAGAATAACGCACAACTGCTAGTTTGAAACTTCCACGGTAATTACGTAGAATTTCTAAGCTTGTTGATGCCTTAAGCTTCATGTACTTGGAATCGTTCATAGTAGCAAAATATTAACGTTTTTACTGTAGTAGAATATCACAGGATAAAAAAGTACTGCTCACAAGATTAATAACAATCAGAATAATGCCGAGTTCAAACATTGCATTGTTCCGCAATCACTTCTTCCAGATTCTCACTTGGTGACTAGCGACAATGTTGCAGCATTACCAAATGTGAATCAAGGGCTATATTTGAATTGTACTGTATAATGTTGTGATGTCTTTTTGTAAGGTAACGCATACCGGTATAAACCGCACCTCAATTTTTCAGGATTAAAATTTAGATAAAAAGTGCGGCTTGTTTGTGGACCAATGAAACACCATATTATAGGCTATTCACTCTGCTGGCAATAAGCACACTCTAGGGAGAGAAATACACAATCACAGACGATTAGGTAGACTGTCTCTCTCATTGAAGTTCCCGTACATAGCTGGGCGTGGTAATGGTAAGTCATTCACCTCGAATGCAAGGTCGAATTGTAAGTTGAGAAATCTGAGTTTCTTCTTCGATGCCGAGACACAGGTATGATTCCCAAGTTTATTAAAATGAAGAGACCACTAACCTCAGCTAGAGCCCATAGAATATATGATCGAACTGAACTTTCGCTATTACGTGAACGCATAAGCGTTGCACGTAAGGGGCTCGCTACTACAGATCAGGCACTCTTACAGCTGCACTACCGCATCAGCATCACACTCTCATATCAGGACTGGGAAAATGTAGATCGTATCACCTTCTACTCTATGCGTTCAACATTTGAACAGTCTAGCATCCGGCAGAAGAAAAAGTTTGAGCGGTTACAGAGAGACCAACCCGCGCCGATACCTGCGCCTACGCTGGACATCTCACGGACAATTGTTAACCTGACCAATCGCCACCTGTCACAGGGGGAAATCTCTATACTAGCGAAAGGAGGAAATTACGCAGTGACCCCTCCTTCGATTCCCGTGGAAAACATTGTCGCCAATATTGAAGCGGCAATCCGTGAGCTACCATCAGAACAAGCAGATGAAATCCGTCATAAAGCCTCACGTATAATCAAGAAGGCACCGACACCGCAGAGTAACCTCACACCTCAGGAGAGGAAGGCTATAAAGACTCTCAATATGGACGAGAGCATAATCATTATTCCTGCAGACAAAGGGAACGCAATGGTTATCTTGGACATGGACGACTACACTGCCAAGGGTTTGGAACTTTTAGACCCGGGTACCTACCGCAAACTACTGAGAGATCCCACCAACCGGATTCTTCGTGAAACAAACGGCCTGATCAAGATATCTTCGCTACCTGAAAACGTAAAGAAGGGAACCACCAGAAGTGAAGCTTTACCACCAAGACTTTATGGCTTACCTAAGATACACAAAGATAATGTTCCTCTTCGTCCTAACGTGAGAGCTGTTGGATCACCAACTTATAGCATTGCCAAACATTTAGCTACCTTACTTCAATCATATATCGGCGGTACACAGTCGTTCGTCAAAGATTCGTGCCATTTCATTGAAAAATTGAAAACTATTCAACTAGAAGCTGTTGACTTACTTGTAAGTTTTGACGTGGTCTCTCTTTTCACGAAAGTACCTATAAAGGCAGCCCTGGAATACATCGCACGGATATTTCCTGATGATATCACCGCTTTATTTCGCCACTGCCTCACCGCTAGTTATTTCCTGTGGAAGAGTGATTTCTATGAACAAATTGATGGGGTCCCCAAGGGCAGTCCCCTGAGTCCGGTGATCGAGAATTTCTTCAAGGAACAATTTGAACAAATAGCACTAGAGACCGCACCTTTGAAACCTAAAGTGTGGCTACGATACGTGGACGATACTTTTGTAATTTGGGGCCATGGTAAAGATCAATTAAATTGGTTTTTACAACATCTTAACAGCCAGAACTCGAACATTCAGTATACCATGGAGTTAGAATATGAACAGAAAATCGCTTTTCTCGACGTTATGGTAACGAAGACCGCTGATCTAACCTTGGGACATACAGTTTACCGTAAACCGACCCATACTGACCGATAATTACATAAGACGTCCTACCACCACCCACGACAGAATTACGGAGTGATAAAAACACTGGCTGACCGCGCGAAAAGAATTTGTGAAAAGCAGTGCCTAAAACAAGAAATTGAACACCTCAACGAGGCCTTACGCACCAATGGGTGCAACCAGAAAGATATCCAGCGAGCACTCCATCCGAGACGTCCAACTACAAGGGTAATTGGAGACAAGCGGCCCCTGGCTAGAGCTTTCCTTCCATATATAAAAAAGGTCACGGACAGAATAGGGAGGCTACTCGAGTCCCATGATATAAAGACCATATACAGGCCTTCACGAAAAATTAAGGACATGTTTAGGTCCGCTAAAGATAAGCGACATCCTCATACCGCGGCAGGGGTTTATAAAATCCCGTGTGATTGTGGCCAAGTATATATTGGAACAACGAAAAGAAGTATTGCCACTCGCCTCAAGGAGCACGAACGACACAGCCGTCTGGGACAAACAGATAAATCCACTGTAGCAGCACACTCGCTACTCGCAGGTCACGATATAAGATATGGAGACACCGAAGTTCTGTCCACCACGGTGTCTTATCATGCCAGGCTACAAAGGGAGGCCATTGGAATCCTGAAGCATACTAACAGCTTCAATCTTAAGGAGGAAGCAGAACGTGTGAACAGAGCTTGGCTTCCAGTCCTTAATCCCCTCAAGCCTGCCCTCATTGATCGTCGTAGACGAGAAGATGCAACAGACGAGCAGCCCTGTCCTTGATGCATTACTTTTATGTGGTACGCCGTTACTATGGTAGCCTCTATGTTTGAGTTGTTGACTGTTTATATATCTTCTGTTTGCTTGTTTTACCTCGCTTAATTTAACCCGTGAACACGCTGAATGCAGTATTCAGCGAAACGTCAGGACGACAAAATATCCTTGGAACAAGGCCTATAAGCCCGTGAAACAGAGATTCCTATTTCAGAAATCTGAGTTTCGAAACCCAGCACAGACAACAGCCATTACAAGTGTGATTATTAGATTACTTTCCTCAACACAACTATGAGAGTAATCACGTTGTGATGTGCCTATTGGTCTTAAGGGTAGGTGGCCTAGATGTTACGGCCCTTAAAACGACAATCACCCCCACCACAATATGTCGGTCTGCCTGTTCCCTCGATTTATTTCAGAACGGCTGCTCTGATCACAACAATTCTTTTTGGTGGTAGCACTTTTTTGTTGTTAATATCACTGTTTTCCAGTTTAAATGTCATACTACAATTGTATTACATTTAAAAACAATATATATCACCTCTAAATAAATATTTTGATTATTTAACTGCACTCAGGAGGTTGCCATGCTGGTTTTGTGCTTCTCAGGTTTCTCAATGCCACATTTAATACATTTAATTGGTATTCTGCCCGAAGGCAGGTCAGAGCCTCCGAAGAGGCCACCCTCTGCCAGGGTTTACGTGCATGAGGGTGGCCAGGGCCTTTCCGCTCCTCCTTATGTCTGCCAACAGTACGCAATACCTAGAACCAGCATACCATCCAATTTCCGACCACGCCCAATGCTGCATAACTGCGGAGTTCTCATGGGATCCAGTGTTTCAACATAGCCAGGCCGTCACGTATGGCAAATTATTATACCAGGTTAATAAGCTGCCCCTAATAATATTGTTTTATGCAGCCCAGCTAGCGTTGTTGTCGGGAAGGTCGATATTTCTCTGCTTGCATCCACTATGGTACTAATGCACTATTTGTACATTTGGGTCAGTTGTATACCCTGCAAACGATACTGAACCCTATTAATTTTCCCTCAATATGACTACTGACTAATATGAGGGAAAATTAATAGCGCTCAGTATCGTTTGCGGGATATGTTTGCAGTGCATTAGTAGACTAGCATACGTGATGCAAGCAGAGAAAAATGTACATGAACATAATATGGGGTAAATGTACACAGGAATCAATAAATGAGCTCGAAGTACTCCAAAAAGAGCAATTAAAATCATGTATGGTTACGATTTTAAGGAAACCAACTGTAGAAGTATTTCAGGAGACAAACATATTGCCATTACGAAGCCTGCTCAAATACTCTGAAGCTTTATTTATGTTCAGATATAAACAAGGTCATATTAGTCTTAATGAAAATCCACAGCCTGCTTCCAGTCTCCGACCGGGTCAGGAATGGAATGAATGAAGCCCCTATCTAGCGGCGAGGATATGAACTGTGCCGGCTGCCGAGGCCTGACGCACTCCTCTGGAGCAGTGATTAAATGAATGACAGATGAAATGAAATGATAGTGGAGAGTGTTGCTGGAATGAAATTTTGACAGGGAAAACCGGAGTACCCGGAGAAAAACCTGTCTGCCTCCGTTCTGTCCAGCACAGATCTCACATGGAGTGACCGGGATTTGAACCACGGACTCAGCGGTGAGAGGCCGGCATGCTGCCGCCTAAGCCACGGAGGCTCATTAGTCTTAATACGGAACTTCAATGCAGGAAAGACATTCATACCATAACACAAGATCAGCAAACCAGTTATACATGGAGTCAACAAACACAACTAGATATGGTATTAAAAGTATTTCCTATTCAGCCAGCACATCTTATAACAACTTACCTCCTAAACTGAGACAACTTGTAAACTTAAACAAATTCAAAAAGGAAGCACGCAGGTACTTCCTGAAACAATATGTTGAAGAATATATATGAACCCTTAAACATTGAATAAATGATCCTACCACTTTAGAATATTCTAGTATTAGTTATTAAGCCATATTTGTAAAGGGCAGTCCCCCCTTTAGCTACCAACTCACTGGGACTTTCTGTATACAATAAATAAATAAATAAATAAATAAATAAATAAATAAATAAATAAATAAATAAATAAATAAATAAATAAATAAATAAATAAATAAATAAATAAATAAATAAATAAATAAATAAATAAATAAATAAATAAATAAATAAATAATTGGATGTATGCCAGTGAAGATGCGATTGGATCACTCCAAAAGCTTTTTGAGGAGATATGGAAGACAAAGATCATTCCAGTGGAATGGAAAATGGCCCTGATACACCCTTCACAAAAAAGGTTCGAAATTGGATCCTAGCAATTACCGAGGGATCTCACTGTTGGGCGTGACATACAACATATTTTCAAGAGTGTTATTAGAAAGAGCAGAACCACAGTTGGACTGTCAACTTGGGGAGTATCAAGCAGGGTTTAGAAAGGGAAGATCTTGCGCTGAACAAATTTTAAATCTAAGAAACATTATATCGTACCAGAAGCAGAGGGAGAAACCGTATTTAGTGAGCTTTGTAGACTTCCAAAAAGCTTACGATTCCATCGACAGAGAGTCGTTGCTCAATATTTTGGAAGAGTTTGGCCTGGACAGGAAAACCCTAGCCCTCATAAAGGAGACGCTCACGAATACGTCCTCTAAAGTTAGATTCATGAGCGAACTGTCTGATCCATTTGAGATCAGAACAGGGGTCCGGCAGGGGGATGGTCTCTCCCCCCTGTTGTTCAACTGTGCACTTGAAAAAGTTATGAGAGAATGGAATGCGAAAACACGAGGGGGAATACGTCTAGGAACAAAAAACAAAGGAATCACGATTAAGTGTTTGGCCTTTGCTGACGACTTGGCGCTGCTCGCAGAAACATGGGAGGAAACCAAAGAACAAATCACAGAATTACAAGAGATGGCGGGGAAAATAGGACTTAAGATTTCCTTTGAAAACACGAAAATTATGTCAAATAGTTTGGATGTGCCCAAGAGAGTTACAGTAGGAGCTAATAAAATCGAGGTGGTTAATAGTTTGAAATGCTTAGGAGAATGGATCGACTGGAATAACCTTGAAGGAAAAACAATGGAGGCGAGAGGAATCAAAATGGAACTAGCCTTCCAGAAAACCAAAAATACATACAATAAGAAAACCCTCTTCTGGAACACTAAAATCTGGCATTATAACACCGTAATTAAGCCAGAGGCACTCTTTGCAGCAGAAACACTAGTCTTGAGGAGACAAGGGCAAATGGAAAAATTGAAAATCAAAGATAGATTTTTTTAGGAAGATTATAGGTCCTAAATTCAAAAACAACACACAAATTTTCTATAGGAATGACACCCTGTATGTGAAGTCGGAGAGACTTTCAGATACCATACGGAAAAGGAGGATTGATTTCTATGGGCACATCTACCGAATGAATCCTGCCCGATTAACCAAGAAAATCTTTGACTTCTTTTCCAAACAGAAGATCAAACCTAATTGGTTTACGGAAGTGGAAAAGGACCTGCGAGAGCTTCAGATTACTAAAATCATGTTGATGAATGGTACAGCCAAAACCATGACCAAAGACAACACCAAGAAGTTCCAAGCCAGAGCCGTCTCCAGAAAACCGATGCAGCAATCACAAGAGGAAAGAAAGAGGAGATCAGAGAGAATGAAGAAGTATTGGGAGAAAAGGAGAGCACAAGCATCTAAGAAGTGATTGATCTGACGTACCCCAAAGTGGGTGATTCGAAAAGAAGAAGAAGAAATAAATAAATATCGACCTTCCTGACAATACGCGTTAATTTGGCAGCATAAAATAACATTATTAGGGTCAGTTTTTTTTAGGGTATGGGTTTTAGAGCCGGGAGTGTCCGAGGACATGTTCTGCTCGCCAGAGTTTGTATCTGCTTCTATGCGGACACCCATGGGGTAAGTTACAAGTACCGTCGCATGTGGAGTGTTGTCTAGGGAGGAAAGTGTGAATGTAAGGACGAGGAATTGGATGGTAGCGGCAAGGGCCTATAGCTAGGGACTAACCCCGGCATTTTCCTGGAAGGAAGAAGGGAAACCGCAGAAGACCATCTTCAAGGTTACCAGGGGCTGGATTTGAACCTCCTCGCCTCTCGGATGTGAGAGAATACCTGCAGCCACGCCGTAACGACCACGGCTAACTGACCTGGTATAGTCTGTTATCTCTAGGTCAATACAAACTTTTAGTTCGATTGAAGAAATGTTTGTATATGTTATGGGTACTAATATATTATTTCACGCGATCACCATGTTGGATTGGCGATAATTAACGAACTTTGAATGGGACTGCATCGTTGTGGTCGACGAGTTGTATTGAATACGGTCCTTCCAATTAAACCTTAATACAAAACATACCCACGGATCTGATTGTTTTACATACGGTATTATGATGAAAATAGGCTAAATCCACCCAAATATATTTTCTGTCTAGAAATGATGCTGAAAGTCAAAAGATTCAATAGTAAACAAGATGTTCAGTAAAGAACATATAGCCTACTTTCTCCTAAATGCATGGGTATTGTTATAACTCTTTGTTCTTTTCAAGGAGTATAATTGAATGTTGGTTGTAGTAGCTTGTTGAAATACAACGTGCTATACGGATATTAAACATGAATATGAGGCGCCCTCTGCTAGTGCTACCTCGGTAAAAAAAATCATTCAATTCGGTTTCACCGCGTTTGAATTGATATGGGGAATCGATTTTCACACATACATGGCCACTATCTGCAAACTATTGGGCTGATGACCTTTTAGTTCAGTTAAAAGATGCTTCTCACAAAAAGGTATGTTGTCGCTAAATTTGGTAGAGATCAAATGATTAGGTTGGTCGTAATTTGATTTAAGCTTTTAACACTTGGGTGGCCGCCATTCTGTTTCCGTCAAGATGGCAGCGATATAAAACATGACACTGAGGTGCCCTTTGCTAGTGCTACCTCTGTACCAAATTTCGTTCAATTCGGGTTTACCGTGTTTGAATTGATAGGGGGAATAGATTTGCACACATGCATGGCCGCCATATGCAAACTATTGGACTGATGACCTTGTAGTTTAGTCAAAAGACGCTCGCCATTTTATTATATTTTGTTGCAAAATTTGGTAGAGATCGAATCATTAGTTTAGTCGTAATTTGATTTAAGCTTTGAACACTTGGATGGCCACCATTACGTTTCCGTCAAGATGGCGGCAATATGAAACATGGCACTGAGGTGCCCTTTGCTAGTTCTACCTCTGTATCAAATTTAATTCAATTTGGTTTCACCGTGTTCGAATTGATAGGGGGGGACAGACATTCAGAGTACACACACTCACACACACACTCTCTCACACACAGACAGAGAAACATTTTTGGCCCTGTGTAGATCTCATAAGTCTACTTTCATTTTTTGAAAAAATCGAAAGTAGGCTTAAAATAGATGAATTAATGGACGGATGAATGAATGAATAAGTCATTGCATGAAAACATCAAATTTCTACTTGCCATAAGTAAAGCACTTCAGCATATCCATTGCCGGAAACATATAATGTATTTACTTAATTTTCACTTGCTGATAACTATCTATATTAGTGCTCTAATCATTTCCTTTACAACCTGATGATCACCAAGTATAACATGCATCATATGATGGTTGTAATTTGCTAATAAAGTTACAAATCATTTCAAAATATTGTGTTCCTTGTAAAACTTTGATTTCACTTGGTAACATTTTCTAAAACATATGCTCATTCTCATCAATCCAATTTGTTTTCAGCAATTCTGCCGTGCCTCTTGTGGACTGCGCTTGTCTTGCTGTTGACGGTTCCTGATATCAACAGCACTAGAAGGAAGAGAAGACAAGGTGAGTTGTAACCTTAATTCCAGTCTCACCGTGAATTGCAAGACACTGTGGGTGGGTGCTAAGACAAAAGACAGATTATATCTCAGGATCCTCCTCCAGAACAATTGGACTATTTACCACACGTGCAATCTATCACGGACAGGAATAGCAATAATACTCAGAAGACAGAATATCAAGAACATTTTTCAAGCCTAATGCCACCATAGGCAAATCTTAGCAATTGGTCTAGAATTCAGTTGGATTTACAGTAACTGTGCTGAGATATTGAACATTCCATGTTCCTGTAGTTACGTATACATTGACCAGACATGTAGACATGTAGCAAGGGTCAAGGAACATCGTCGGCATTTACGTCTTTACCAACCAGCGAAGAGACTGAACATGGCAAATACATATTGATGAAACATCTGTCATCTGTATGGGGAAATATTTCACACCTTATATCATTCGATAGAAAAAAAACTAAGAACTTTCATGGATGCCCTCTATGGTAGCGATATCATTTTGTTAGCCTATTTTCATTTTATGAAGAAATAGGCTTATGCGATCACCTTTTGTCCGTGTGTGTGTGTCTGTGTGTGTGTGTCCCTCTCTAATAACTTCTAAACGGCTAGTGCGATTTCAAAGAAACTCGGTAAGTTCATAACACCATTTTGGCCGACCCCGACCGTGCCCTTCACATTTTATTACGTCTCACCAATCCAACATGGCGGCTGTGCGAAATATTTCACCACCATTCAATATCTCCGAAACTATCACCGATATCATCCTGAAATTTTGTACGGTGATAAAGGCCACTACTAGAAGTTCACACATGAGACTTTCAAAAACTGGTAACTACAAAACCAACATGGCGGCCAAGCGAAGTTGAGACCAATATGGTGACCTTCCGTAATATTAGACGGTTCTTAATATCTACGAATCTATTACAGAAATCAAACCGAGATGTTGTGTGTTAATGTAAGTGGGATATATGAAAATGGGTTTTAGTTCTTCACGGAACTACTTGTTGGTCTTGGGATGTCTTGCAATATCATGTTTCAGCATGGCTTCCTATCATATTCCTGTTAATCTGTGGAAGCTATAGCTTATGCCATAATTGACTTATTACTTTCTTTCTAACTAGCCGAAAGTAGTTGCTGTTGTCCCAAAAGCCGTCGGTTATTTCAAATGGAAACATGACCTAATATTGTAGTAGTAGTAGTAGTAGTAGTAGTAGTAGTAGTAGTTGTTGTTGTTGTTGTTGTTGTTTGAGTCTTCAGTCTTTTGACTGGTTTGATTCAGCTCTTCATGCCTCCTGGTCCTGAGCTAATCGTTTCATCTCTACTTAGCTACCACACCTTACAACCGAGGCAATCTGTTTAACTATTCTAACCTTGGTCTATCCCTGCAGTTATTGTCCTCGACCCTTCCTTCCATAACTAAGTTAGCTATTCCTGGATGGCTTATTATGTGTTCTATCCCCTTGGCATTTGTGACTACGGTATGGGTTATGTAAATACCAGCATTTAAGCAAAATAATTGGCTTGATTTAGATATAAACCACATATGTACTTGCTACTTTGGATTGTCAGTGACCTGTATCAACCCAATTGTTATTATTCTCATCCTGGCCTGCTGATGCTGGTGAGGACTAGACGGCCATTTTTCCTGCAGCAGTAGCCGCTGTGTAATATAGCTAATGTATTAATTGGAAATTGCTAAAATATAGCTTCACATGCCGTGATAATTGGTTTAACAGCTGTCCAGTTCACAATGCTGTTGCTGACGGTAACAGCACCAAGTGACGCACACACAATATATGTACCTCTCTCGCAATTCAAACTGTGTGGAGATATTACGAACACTTTCGTCACGTTAAAATTCATGTAGACTAGAATATTTGGTGTACCTCGTCATATTGTTTCACTTCCCGATGTAGTAGGCCATAAAATTACTGTAGTAATTCTCTAGATTTTTGGACTAACCATTATCACTGTAACGCATCATAAAGAACAACAACAACACATTATAAAGCCTTTTATTTCTATGTAAGCATAAGGTCACAATAAATAATTATTCATCCCAACCTCAAAATATTTTTTCAATCAACCACTACATCGGTTTCCATATCATTGACATCTACACTATGGGCTGTCTTTCGAGGAATGTGTTCTAAAATCATTAACGTAAAGAAGGTTGTAAAATATCTGATTTAAAACAAGTAGTTCCATAAAGAACTATACAGCCTATGTTCATACATCGTACTTATGTCCATTGCCTCTATCAACATACAAAATTTCAGTTCGATTGCTGCAATAGATTCGTAGATATTGAGAACCGTCTAAACATTTCGGTTGGACGCCAAGTTGGATTTTTATATATGCAGGTCTTAGAGTTCTGTACTATTACATGAAGATTATTGTGTAGGTGTAGTATTCGAACTTCAATCGCATGATTAGGACACAAGAAATGAAAATCAGATTTTAAAATTTCGCAGAGCTGCCATCTTTTAGTTATTAAAACAATTGAAATAAATTATATGCCAGTGGATTAAAATTTATGTAAGCATTTACTGTACCAAGTTTTACTCCGCTCGGATGGTTAAATCACGAGAAACGTCCATTTAAATATTTATATAAAGCGTCGCTGCCGTGTTGGATTTGTGCGCACCAGGTTTCTGAAAGTCCCATAGGTGAACGTATGTTTATAGTCTCTATCAACATTTCAAAATGTCAGTTTGATTGCTAACATAGATCTATAGATATTGAGAATCGTCTAAATATTTTGGTTGGTCGCCATGTTGAATTCTTATATATGTAGGCCATAGAGTTATGTACTATTAGATGTCAATTTTTGCGTAGGTTCATTATTCAAACGTTCAATTTGATCGCATGATTACCGTAATACACAAGAAGAGTGATCTTAATTTTAAAATTGCGCACAGCCGCCATCTTGAGGTTATAAGAACAATTGAACTAAATTGGATGCCAGGGCATTACAATGTGAATATGCATTTACTGTACCATATTGCAATGCGCTTAGATGGTTAAATCGCGAGAAAAGTCTGTTAAAATATTTCACCTTCGCTTGGCCGCCATGTTCGTTTAGTATTTTACAGGATTCTATAAGTCTCATAGATGAACTTTTAGTAGCACGCTTTATTACCGTACAAAGTTTCAGGGTAATGTCAGTAATAGTTTCGGAGATATAGAATGCCGGTGAAATATTTCGCACAGCCGCCATCTTGAGGTTATGTAGACAATTGAACTAAATCATATGCCAGTGCATTGCAATTTGTTTAAGCATTTTACTGTACCAAGTTTCATTGCATTTGAATGGTTAAATCGTGAGAAAAGTCTATTTAAATGTTGCAAATTCGCTTGGCCACCATGTTCGTTGTGTAGTTAACAGGTTTTTGAAAGTGTCTCAGTTAAACGTCTAGTAGTGTTTTTTATCAACGTACAGAATTTCAGGGTGTTATAAGTAATAGTTTCGGTGATATACTGTAGAATGCCGGTGAAATATTTCGCACAGCGGCCATGTTGGATTAGTGAGACGTAATCAAATTTGAAGGGCACGGATTGGTGTCAGCCAAAATGGCGCCATGTCATTACCGAGTTTCATTGAAATCGCTTCAGCCGTTTAGAATTTATTACCGGGGGAGCACATACGCACACACATACATATACACACACACGGACAAAAGATGGTCTTATATGCCTATTTTTTCATAAATGAACATAGGCTAAAAATGTTCAGAGTATTTTTGGATATCCTAGTTAACGTTTTGAAAAAAAGATCACCTCATAATTATTATAAATTATATGTAACCTTGCAACTTCATTCGTATCATATACTGTCTGCTGAAGAAGGTTATAACCGAAATCGGTACAGTGTACTCAAATACAGTATTACATTTTATTGACTTATAAGTTAGTAAGTTTTCCTATTCCATTAATTACTGTAGGTTCATTTGACGGGGAGCGTGATGGCGCAGTGGCTTAGCTTCTCGCCTTTCACCCGGACGGCCGGGGTTCGAATCCCGGTGACAGCGGGGTGGAATTTTCACCTTGAAAATCACGTGGCATCAGGAAGGGCATCCGGCATTAAATCCCCGGCCAAAACCAAAATGAGCCTGGTTGGCTCCGGCGACCCCAATTAATTGGGAAAAGCCGAAGAAAGTTTACTGTAGTTTCATTTGACGCGCAGGCCTACATAGGACAAACAGGCAGCACTGTTAAACTTCACTTAACTGAACATGCTGGTTCATGAAGTATTAGTGGAGCATGTTAATTGTACAGGGCTTAATATCAACTTTCCTCGTGATCAGAACCGCATTGATGCGCTGCTCTTTCCTCGTATATGTCGATCATGTTTAAAAGTTTTCGTTTATGGCCGATGTCACTGAAGCGACAGTTTTGTTTGAGAACAAGTCTCAGGTAGACCCCAAAGCATCGGACTCACGCATAATATCAACTTTAAAGATGCCAAAGTATGAAGAATGAATGTGTTTATATGTCAAGTATCGTAAGTGATGGTGTCATATTACAGAGCTATCCTGAAAATATGAACCTAGATGACAAGCATCAGTGACGTTTCGCGACCTGTTTTGAGACCAGAAGGACCTAAATCACACATTGATGCAGCACGCCGGCCTATTACACCAGCAAAGAAGGTCTCTCTGAACGAACTACGGCCACCAAACAGAGCACAATTGTGTAAGACTGGAATACAACGTCCGACACGTTGGGAAAGAGTCAACGTAACGCCATGCTTAGTCGTAATTAATGACCTGATGAAGCTGTCACGTGGAAGTGAAAATAGTTGTGAAACCTACTGTATAGGTAAGTAAAACAATATGACGTGGTGTACTGAATAGGAGACATGTTTCATTTCAGGTGCTAGGGATATCTTGGTCAACAGGTCTATGTACCTAGGTGTGATCAAATTGGTCTCATAGCTTGTGTGTTCTGTGGTAATTGTAGCGGCATGTGTATCATAGGGAAGATTTGAAGTAGGCGGCCCGGGTCTTGAAGAAAAGTACCTTTTTGTTGGAGAGAATGTGGGAAAATCTCACTCAGGATAACCACTATCAGCACCAGGGTTCAATACCTCGAACTCTGGACATCCCTCTTGCAGTCCTGATGCGTTAATTAACATACATAGAAACTGTACGTTCTGGGGTGTGTATGAAAATATATTCCCTATTTAGGAGTTGTAGTCTCCTACAAGGGACCTTATAATATCTCTGGGTTACATGTCCATCTGCGCAGTTTTAACCAAGCAAGCAAGGTGAACAGACGTGCAGTGAAGTGTAAGGAAGAATGGGAATCGCTATTCAGCAGTACCGGGCGGTCATCGGCCGCTGGCAGGCTAGAGTGAAGTGCGATTTCGGTGTCGGGAAGGTGATAGCGGGCAACGTCACTGAACAGATGGGGGTTTTGGCGATGGGGATGGTAGCGCTGGTTGTGGCGACGCTACTATTAATTGGAGGAGTGGAGTCAAACCCAGGGCCTGGTCAGCTGGGATGGCAAGAAATGGAGAAAATAAGGGAAATTGTAAAGGAAGTGTCACAAAATGACCAGGTCCGGGACATTCTTCGTGAGCAATGTAAGGAATTCAAGGAGATGAAGACATGTATAAGAGAAGAGATGGGAATAGTGACAGAAAGGCTGGCCGAGAATAGTAGAGAGATAAAAGACCTGAGAGAAAAGGTGAAGATATTAGAGGTGGAGGTAAATGAATTAAGGAAGACCAAGCTGGATGAGAGAAAGAAAAACGTCTTCATTTACGGAATAAAGGAAGATGCCAAGGAAAGCACCGATGATCTAACAGCCAAGGTGCTCCGAGTGATTAGTGAAGGCATGCGGATAAACATTGGAGTCTCAGAGATTGACAATGTGACCAGGATAGGGCGAGGAAGGGGCACGAGGCCCGTGAAAGTGTCATTAGTTTCTTCGCTGATGGCTCACAGAATTCTGGCGAACACAAGGAACTTGAAAGGGGAGAGGATATGGATAAGGAGAGAAATGAGTAAAGAAGAGGCAAGCGAGCAACGGACCTTGCAGTTTCATTTAAGGAAGGCAAGGAGCTCTGGTCTCAAGGCTTATGTAAAAGGTAATAGACTGGCGGTTAGCGGCAACAACTGGGATCGGATTTGGACAGTGGCATAACTCCAGGATATGGAGAAGCAACAACAACAGGAGACAGTTAGACCTAGCAACCAGGTGGAAGCAGTTGTCGGGTCAGAGGAAAGTGCGGTGATGAGTCAACAGAGAGCAGCGACCTCCAAGTCCAACACGGAAGTGGCGCGAGCAGGAACGACTAACGTCAGCGCCAGGATCACCGGACAAGTGCGTGGTTTGCAGAAAGGTGAGACTGGCAAACAACGAGTTACTAGTCTAAAAGAACTTTGGGGCAAGAAAACCTTGGCAGAGCAGTTTAATGTGGAGAAGGAGGTCGTTTCTTCTCCAGGTGGTAGTATACTAGAGTTAGAGAAAGCTAGAGTTACTAGAAGTAAAGCTACCGCCAGCGAGGAGGGTAGGAGTAAAAAATAACTAAACTGGAATATTGCTAGCGTAAATATAGAGGGTTTTTTAAATAAGAGAGGCAACGATGTAGTTTTGACCCTAATAGAAGATATGCAGATTGTAGGATTTGTTGAGAGTTGGCTCCCTGTAGGTTGCGAGGTTAAATTAGATGGCTTCAGTATATATACAAAACCTAAGATTAGGAAAGCTCGCACCGGTAGGTTCCCAGGGGGTATTGTTGTTTTAATTAAAGAAGAGGTGAGGGAATTATCAGAATTTATTAGTTCAGAACTGGAAGAAGTAGTATGGGTAAAAGCTGATATTAGGGGGAGGGGGAAAGGAACGGTATGTTTCGGCTTTGTCTACAACCCTCCGGAGAATTCCCCGTATGCAAGAGAAAGCTTTTTCGATGAGTTAGCTATTGAAATAAACAGAATTCAAAATATATATGAAGAGGCAGAGATTGTGCTGTTAGGGGACTTCAATGCGAGGGTTGCAGACAGAAAGCCCCTTTACAGCAAGGGGGTTGCCGAGGCCGTATGTGGTGATAGGCACAGCAAAGACAAGGAATGTAACAAGAACGGAGAAAAGATTTTGGAACTATGTGGTGCAGAAGAGCTATATATATTAAATGGTGTCTGTGTGGGGGATGAAGAAGGTAACCTGACGTATATAACAGAGATTGGAGGAAGTGTAATAGATTTAGCAATATGCTCTAGAGGAGCACTAGCCCTAATTAAGAGGTTCACTGTTGAAGAATGGGGGGAATCACATCACCTACCAATTGTCGTCAACATGCAGGGAGCGGTGACAAAATCAAAAGGGAACCCACAAGTTAAAGCTATAGAGAGAAAAGTGAATAGATTCAGATGGAGGGAGGAAAACTGCAGAGAGTTCCAGAACTACTTCCAGGGAGAAAATTTTGAGCTGATAAAGGTAGGAATAAGTTTAATGATCAGTAATTATGAAATTGAAGGGGTAATACGTATGATTGAGAATGCAATTATGATGGCAGGGCGGAAAATGCTCGTGAAGGCTAGGGGAAAATTAGGGAGTATTAAAGGATGGTACGATGAATCTTGTAGAAGGAAGAAAACCGAAGTTATTAGGGCACTGAAGTTATACAAGAGAGGAGGGGATGATACGATGAGAGTAGAATTTTGTCGTCTAAGGAAAGAATATAGGGAACTGCTCAGTAAAATGAAAGATGAATGGCAGGGTAAAGAAGCAACAGCACTAAATAAGGATTCTAAAGCTAACGACTGTAGCAAAGTGTGGAGCAGGATAAAGTCTTACTGTAGGGGGAGCAGAAGTGGTGGGGGGAGCTCTATAAGCGATGAAATATGGATTGCATATTATGAGAACCTGTTAAATGCTGAAGATAATTGGAGGAAGAGGGATGAGTTTGGCGTCCCGAGGGGGCTGGGGGTCACTCTGCCTATGCTGGACCAAGTCATATCGATAGAGGAAATTAAGGAAGTAATGACAAAAAGTAAAGGAGGGAAGTCAGGTGCTATTTCGGGGATAACAAATGAATTTTGGCAAGAGTTGAGTAGCAATAGGTTCATGATGGACAGCTTGGTAAAAATCTTTAACAAAATCTTTGACGGAGGTAGATTTCCAAGGGCGTGGCAGGAGGGGATAATTTGTCCAATATATAAGAGGCGTGGGGACAAACTAGACCCAGGCAACTATAGAGGCATAACTTTGCTTGATAATTTGAGCAAAATGTACACCGGGGTCTTATCCAAGCGTTTAATAGCATGGGGAGAGGGCTGTTCGGTGTTCTCGAGACTCCAGACAGGATTCAGAAAAGGAATGAGGACCAGTGACAATATAATGGTGGTTAAAACGGTGATGGACAAGTACATAAGAAGGAAAAGAGGTAAGCTGTATATCACAGCTATTGATTTGGAGAAGGCGTTTGATTCAGTGAGCAGGAGAGCTGTCATGGCTAAACTGGGAAAAATCGGGGTGTCACATAAAATGATACGAGCAATTGAGAATGTGTATTCCGAAGTGAAATGTGCAATTAAAACTAAAGATGATGTAATTGTAGGAGAGATAACGTCTAATATAGGTCTAAAACAGGGATGCAAATTATCCCCGGTGCTTTTTTTGCTATTTATCAACGATATTTTCGAGTCAAAGGGCTTTGAGCAACGGTCCAACCCTTGCTTGGACAATTATGATATCCCGGGCCTAGCTTTCGCTGATGACATCCTTCTGCTTGCTCTAACACCCTATAATATGCAATATAGTATTGACGAGATTGTGAGATACTGTGAGGACTGGAACTTAAAAATTAACCCGAGTAAGACCAAAGTTATGGTCTGCAAAAAGGGAGTTAAACTGGCTAAGAATGAAAAGTGGGTCATGTATGGGTCTCAGTTAGAGACGGTGAAAAAACTTGAGTATCTAGGGATGATAATGGCGAGTAATGGTAAATGGACCGAACAAATTAAAAGGGCAAAATCGAAAGGGCTAGCGGCATTAGCGAATGTTAAAGTGTTAGAGCGTAGGTTACCGAATCTTGACTACAAAGTGTATAAGAATGTGTTCAACGCACTCATCGTTTCAAGAGCACTATATGGAGTGGAAGTATGGGGTTTAGAGGAAGGAACGAAAACCCTGGACAGTATTGTAAGTAGGTTTGCCAAGATAATTTTGGGGCTACCTAGTTGCACGGCGAATTGCGGAGCGAGAATGTTGTGTGAGGATGTAAGCATTAGACAACACATCATAAAAAGGGTCATAAAGTCTTGGATTCGTTTAAAAGCGGGTGGAGGGGGGGAAATGCTTAAGGTAGCCTACCTGCACCAAATGAAGCATCAGCAAGAGGGCTACTGGGTGGACGGGGTAAGAAGTGTACTGGAAAGATTAGGAATGGGCTATCTATGGGATAGGGACTTACAAAGAGAGGAAGGTAGGGTGTGTAAAAAAGTGTGCAGAAGGGTTAATGACGTAGAGTTGCAGGTGCTAAGGGAAGAGTGCGCCAGTAGGAGAACCTTAACGGAGTTCTGCGAAATAAGGAACTTTATGAGCATAAAGCCTCAATGCCTAATGAAAAGAGAAATGAGAGGGATAATTTGGTGGTTAATGGGGGTGTATAAGAACAAAGCGTTGAGAGAAGTAGGAAAAGAGGACATTTGCCTGTTTTGTGGGAAGGTTATGGGTGCGGCGCACCTGATCAGGGAATGCAAGGAAGTTAAAATGATAAGAGCAAGGTTTGTAGACAAAGCAGATATAAACAGAATAGAAAATGAAAATGAGTATCACACTTTAATTAAATTACTAAAAAGGGAATGGGGGAAAGCAGGTCAATTAGCAAAATATTTTAATACCATCAGGGCAATGTGGAATAAGAAAGCGTCGGATGAGATTCAGAACAAAGATGCATGTAAATTAAGCATTCAAGTACAGGAGATGGCTTCCTAAGCTATAAATCTTGTTAAAGCCTAGGAGAGCCTATCTGTACATATTGCTGTCTGTAGATTTTTCCTGTAAATTTATGTTATCTATGTGTTTATTGTCTGTAGGTCACGATATGACTCTCTGAGTTAAAGTGACAATTAACAAGTAGACTTGGTTTAAATAAAATAAATGTCCATCTGCAACATCTCTTGATCTCTTCGCTAATGATGACCAAGATGTCCCAAAACCCTCAAAGGAATTATTAGCAATCAACAAATTTATATATTGAAACCATCAACTTGGTTTCGCATATCATCAGTGCCAACAACACTCAATTTCTTGATTAATGTTGACAAAAATTTGTGCAGAGTGTTGTGAAGCCACGTTTCCGTGTTGTCTTATTGATATGGCAACTGTCCAGTCAGTCAACAATTCCTGGGACATGCGAAAATCAATCTGAAAATATTAGATTTGAATAAGCAATATTTAATATGGATTAAATTGCCTCGATAATCTCGCTCTTCTTTAGTCGGAAACACATATTATTTAAACACATTCATTTCTTTAAAATTGCTTTTGCATATTCCAGTAATTGATATAATATTGTGTTGACCGATTGAAAGGTTGTAATAACAAACATTTGTCTAACCAGATAATTGAGGAGGGGGTGGGGGAGGGGGGGGGGGTGGAATATAGAAATATTTGAAGACTACATACCGGTCGTTGTATACTGATGGAAAGTTCTCAATGAATTATTAGCCTACTTAGGATTGTTGCAAAAAATGAAAGCAGACTTATGAGATATATACTGGCCAAATGTCCGTGTGTCTGCCTGTGTATTTGTATGTGTGTACGCTGCCTCTCCCCATTAATTCAAACACAATTTAACCGAATTGCATCAAATTTGGTACAGAGGTAGCACTAGCAAAGTACACTTCAGTTGCTACTATTTTAAAATAAAACGACAGACAGTCATCCAAATGTTCATAGCTTAAATCAAATTACGACTAAAGCAACCATCCGATCTCTACCAAACTTTGTAAAAATATACCGTTATGTGGGAAGCGTCTGCTGCCCAAAATACAAAGTCATCAACTGATTAATTTTAAGATCGTGCGTGGGAATGTGTGTATGTCGATCCCTGAATATCAATTCAAGCAAGAGGAAACTAAATTGAACCAACTTGTGTACAGCGATACCACTAGTAAAGGACATCTTAGTGTCATGATTCATATCGCTGCCTCCTTAACGAAAACAAAATGGAGGCCACCCAAAATTTCAAAGCTTAGATCAAATTACGACTAAGCTAATCATCCTACCCCTACCAAATTTTGGATACATATACCCTCATATGGGAAGCATCCGTTGCTAAAACTACAAGCCAAGTAATACCAAGAAGTCAGTGTGAATCACGCAAGCATTTAAGGTTAATCCGTAACGTACTATGATCCAACACGGCCCGGTTTCACCAGTTCCACTTATCCAAAAGATGGTGGTTTAATCTGTCCTGAAGGAGGTGACTGGTTGGATAATATAATTTTTAATTAGAATATCAACCTATAGCAGTGACTTGAGAGATCTCAGGCAGAGCGACTGTTCCCTGCAGTGCGCCGCGGACTTAAAGATCACACGTCAAAACGGCAGCCAATGTTTGCTGCCTGGTCCATATTTCGGTAGCTTTAATAATTCACATTTAGTATAAAATGGTTTATAATAAAGTCACAATACGATGGATAAATCCATTATTCCAGGCATCATTTGATATGCAGTTATACCTAAGGCTGTTGATAACATTCTTCTAGCAATTGGTCAGGTTTGACCAAGTTGTTAGCCTGACAAACTCGCATTGGTTGGCTGGGGATCGAATCGAGGTAAGGTTGGTTTATTACTTGATTTATTGTTGTTTTATAATTACTCAAACGTTAGAATATTAAGCATATAAAGTGTGTAATTTTCAATGGAAAAATATTATTTATACTTATAGCACCACACATTTCAACACGATGCCACATTGATTCCCTTGGCTGTCCTCGATTCGCAATAGAGTTTACTTCAGCCAACTTAGCTTCTGACACGTAATCCAAATAGTATTCTTTACATTATTAGTGAGTAAAGTATTTTATGGCCAAGAGACAGGTGTTGAAATTCTTAGCCAATGAACTAGCCGCTTTGTTGCAGAAGTTTGAAATATAACGTGCAGTGTAATTAATATTTATTTCCCAGTCAAAAATACGCTCTATATGCAATTATATGGGTGATTATAGAACAACAAATATAATAAAACACAAATGAAATAAACTTGTACATTTTCGGACTACAAAAGTGATAGCCAATTATCCAGACCACATTGAGTTATGAAGTCGATAATAGATTGAGGAAGTATCGTAATGATTGGAAATAAGGAAAATACTTGCCATGGTATAACGTATAATCCTGGAGAAGAATACCTCGCCGTTTCGCCCTTAAAATAATGATCAATCAATCAACCAACCTATAATACACCTCGTTGTATTTCAACTCTTCATCAGGGCGAATAGTTAGAACACTACCCATACATTTGAGAGAAATTTATGTTCTTTAATGAACATCTTGTTTTCAGACGTATGATGGTGTTTCTTTTCATCCTTGGATCGTGTTGGTAAATGGCGAATCTAGAGGCAAGAATCACTCTCGGAGTGACCTTCAATACAAAATTGGAAAGCTCGTCCACAGATATGACAAATACCTCAATCTTCACAGTGGTTATGTCGAAAAGTAACGATATATTTACAGTACATACACACATCAAAAAAAGTTTTGCATCACCTTGGTTCCCAGATCTCCGGCATATAGACGTTGACTGTGTATATTGTATCCAAGATACAGTCCCTTTGACAGTTCATAGATGTCACTAAAACTGCTCAAAGATGTAAACAACCATGCATGAGCAGGGCCTATTAGACGGAGGGAGTACGACAGCCGATCAGTTCCAGTCATTCCACCAGGACGAAGGTACGCTGCTCATGTTGTCTGTAGTTCTACCATGCCTAGAAGGTCAATACCGCAGTTCGATCGCGTCCGCATTGTTACTTTGTGTCAAGAAGGGCTCTCAACAAGGGAAGTTTCCAGGCGTCTCAGAGTGAACCAAAGCGATGTTGTTCGGACATGGAGGAGGTACAGAGATACAGGAACTGTCGATGACAGGCCTCGCTCAGGCCGCCCAAGGGCTACTACTGTAGTGGATGACCGCTACTTACGGATTGCCGCTCGGAGGAACCCTGACAGCAATGCCACCATGTTGAATAATGCGTTTCGTTCAGCCACAGGACGTCGTGTTTCAACTCAAACTGTGCGCAATAGGCTGCATGATGCGCAACTTCACTCCCGACGTCCATGGCGAGGTCCAGCTTTGCAACCCCGACACCATGCAGCGCGGTACAGATGGGCCCAACAACATGCTGAATGGACCCCACGGAATTGGCATCACGTTCTCTTCACCGATGAGTGTCGCATATGCCTTCAACCAGACAATCGTCGGAGACGTGTTTGGAGGCACCCTGGTCAGGCTGAACGTCTTAGACACACTGTCCATCGAGTGCAGCAAGGTGGTGGTTCCCTGATGTTTTGGGGTGGCATTATGTGGGGCCGACGTACGCCACTGGTGGTCATGGAAGGCTCCGAAACGGCTTTACGATACCTGAATGACATCCTCCGACCCATAGTGCAACCATATCGGCAGAATATTGGAGAGGCATTTGTCTTCATGGACGACAATTCTCGACCTCATCGTGCACATCTTGTGAATGCGTTCCTTCAAGATAACGACATCGCTCGACTACAGTGGCCATCATGTTCGCCAGACATGAACCCTATCGAACATGCCTGGGATATGTTGAAAAGGGCTGTTTATGGACGTCTTGACCCACCAACCACTCTGAGAGATTTACGCCGAATTGTCGTTGAGGAGTGGGACAATTTGGACCAACAGTGTCTTGATGAACTTGTGGATAGTATGCCACGACGAATACAGGCGTGCATCAATGCAAGAGGACGTGCTACTGGGTATTAGAGGTAGTGGTGTGTACTGCAATCTGGACCACAAATGCTGAAAGTCTAGCTGTATGATGGTACAACATGCAATGTGTGGGTCTCATGAGCAATAAAACGAGCTGAAATGTTGTTTGTGTTGATCTCTATTCCCTTTGTGTTTAAAGGTTCCGGAACTCTTGGAACCGAGGTGATGCAAAACTTTTTTTGATGTGTGTAATATTGGGCAATTAATTAGCTTTTCTGGGCCAACGGAGTTTGAAAGAAAAAATCCTCGTATTCATGACGAAAAAGAAGAAATAACAAGTAGTTCCGTGAAGAAATATACAGCCTATTTTCATATATGTCACTCATGTTAATTGCCTCTATCAATATAAAACATTTCAGTTTGATTGTCGTAATAGATTCGTAGATAATGAGAACCGTCTAAATATTTCAGATGGTCGCCATGTTGGATTTTTATTTATCTACTATTTCATAAAGATTATTGTGTACGTGTGGTATTCAACCATCAATCGCATGATTAGGACACAAGAAGTAAGAACGAGATTTTAAAATTTCGCACAGCTGCCATCTTGTGGTTATGAAAACAATTGAAATAAATTAGATGCCAGTGGATTAATATTTGCATACGCATTTACCGTACAAAATTTTACTGCACTCGGAGGGACAAATCGCGAGAAACATCCATTTAAACATTGATACTTCACGTCGCCACCATCTTGGATTTGTGCTCACTAGGTTATTGAAAGTACTATAGGTGAACATAAATAAATTCAGTTTGATTGCAGTAAAAGAAAGAAGAAATAAAAACAAAATAAAAACAACATATAAAATCTTAATTTTAATATTTCGCATAGCCGCCATCGTGAGGTTATGTAAACAATTGAACGAAATTAGATGCCAGTGCATTACAATATTTATAATCATTTACTGTACCACATTTCGCTGCGCTCAAATGGTTAAATCGCGAGAAAAGTCTATTAAAATGTTTCAACTTCGCTTGGCCGCCATGTTCGTTTTGTACTTAACACGTTTTTGAAAGTTACATAGATAACCTTGACGTATTGCCCTTCATCACCGTAAAAAATTTCACGGTGAAATCAGTAATCGTTTCGGAGATATAGAATGCCAGTGAAATAATTCGCACTGCCGCCATCTTAAGGTTATGTAAACAATTGAACTAAATTAGATGCCAGTGCATTACAATGTGTATAAACATTTTCTGGACCAAGTTTCGTTACCTTTGGATGGCTAAATCGCGTGAAAAGTCTATTTTAAAGTCTCAACTTCGCTTGGCCAGCATGCTAATTTTGTAGTCACCAGGTTTTTGACAGTCTCATTGGTGAACTTCTGGTTGTGCCCTTTATTACCCTATAGAATTTCAGGGTGATATCGGTAATAGTTGCGGAGATATTGAATGCTGGTGAATGCCATGTTGGATTGGTGTGACATAATAAAATTTGAAGGGCACAATCAATGTTGGCTAAAATGGTGCTATGAACTTACCGAGTTTCATTGAAATCGCTCCAGCCGTTTAGAAGTTATTAGGAGGGGACATACACACACACACACACATACGCACACTCATACACACACATAGCCTAAAGTTGATCTCAAAAGCCTATTTTTGCATAAAATGAAAATAGGCTAAAATCGTGGATGGAGAATATCAATAAGGGAGAGAGGTAATATTGTTGTCTTCCTAGTCCAACACCTCGATCAATAACTCTTTTGATATGTTGTTATTGGTTATGGTTCATTTTAGGGGCATGAAACATCTTGATCATCAGCCCCGGGAAGTTGGGCGTGTATTGAATTTGTCTGATGACCCATATTTAAGCGATGACTGCAGTAGTAGTGAGAGTAACTGTATTAGGGATATGGAAGTGGTAGGTGCCCCGAAGATAGGTACTATCCCCGTATTTACCTGAAGGGAGTGTGGAAACATACTGGGAATAACCTCACTCAGGATAGCACCCAAATTCAAACCTTATAGCTGCCCTCGCGAGCGTGGCGCGCGATTTATTGAGCTTGGCTAAGCCGCGGAACCTTTGGAATAGTGAAATGAAGGCTGTAGGTCAAGCCATGGTCCCAGTGGATGTTCTAACAAATTTATTTAAAATATTTCAGCATTTTCTGGGATTTTTCCATGGCTTTTTTGGGGTTTCACCTAGGTGCACTAATTCAGGCTTTTCAGTGGGCTAATGGTCTACCCTGTATTGGCCACCAATGGGACGGTGGACCATGCACAACGTAATACTGATGCTGTTTCAGTTAAGTGTGCATGTATCATTTGTTTTTATTCTTTTAACCGTTCAAACATTGGACTCCATTAAAACAGATTGAATGGAAATTAAATCCACAGCCTGCTTCCAGTCGATCGACGAGGTCAGGGAATGGAATGAATGAAGCCCCCATCTAGCGGCGAGGATATGAACTGTGCCGGCTGCCGAAGCCTGTCGCACTCCCCTGGGTCAATGAGTAAATGAACGACAGATGAAATGAAATGATAGAGGAGAGTGTTGCTGGAATGAAATTGTGACAGGGAAAACCGGAGTTCCCGGAGAAAAACCTGTCTGCCTCCACTTTGTCCAGCCCAAATCTCACATGGAGTGATCGGGATTTGAACCACGGACCCAGCGGTGAGAGGCCGGCGTGCTGCCGCCTAAGCCACGGAGGCCTCACTAAAATACATTGAATAATTAATGAAAAATAAATCATTATTTCTCTATAAATGTTTCGTTTTAGAAACTGTATCTGCTCATTCATGCATAATTAGATTTCCTGAGTGTTTATTCCATTGACGTTTTGACCAATTGAACAGAAGGTGAAATGAAAAGTACCAATATATATTGACTGTTGTGTAGCATTGTAAACAGGAAAGTACCCTTTAGACCAACCACCATTTCACTCAACTACCCTAAAAATAGTGAAATAGGATTTTAAAATTGTTGATTAGGATACTATAAAAGTGAAAAATTTCACGGGTGCCAACACAGGCGTAAAGGGTTTGTGCGCTGGACATCTGGCCAGTCATTTGGTTCCGGGTGACTCGGCTAATCTCGGCTTGGTTGGTGTAGCGCACTGCAGAGAGACTAAGCGTGCGTTGATGGCTTGTTTATCAGTGAAATATATAAAAGAATGACAACTTAGTTATACTGAAAACTTGCTCCGAAGAAAGAGAAGACTCTCGAAAGTCAATTTAAATTGAAGTCGGAACATTCTGTTTTTTTTCTCTCAGTCGTGACGATTGTACCTGCGGTACAATAATTACTTTCATAAGAAGGTTACTCATTGCAATACAATACAATAGAGTACATTCAGAACAAGTAGTTCCACGAAGAAATAAAGAGCGTATTTTCATGAATAATGAATATTAAAACAGTCCATTTCTTCAAATCATTGAGTAGAAAACGAGAAATAAAATAAAATAAAAACAATAAAATTTTAAATTTCGAATTGATGCCTTATTAAAATTGTGAAAACAGCAATACGAGATGTCTCTATACTGAATAAAGATTCGCTGTACTAAGTTTCATTGTTCTCGGATGAGCTCGAGAAAAGTCATTTGACAGATTTGATCATCCTTTGGCCAGTATGATGTTCAAGTGTTTCTCAGGAGTTTTAAAGTCACACATATGTTATAGAAATTTAAGTTTAAGTTTTGGAGATTATGTGAAACGATGAAATATATCGCATGGTTGGATTGTTCTATATACAGTACAGGCTATACAATTATCTGTGGTTAACTACACACATCAAAAAAAGTTTTGCATCACCTCGGTTCCAAGAGTTCCGGAACCTTTAAATACAAAGGGAATAGAGATCAACACAAACAACATTTCAGCTCGTTTTATTGCTCATGAGACCCACACATTGCATGTTGTACCATCATACAGCTAGACTTTCAGCATTTGTGGTCCAGATTGCAGTACACACCACTACCTCTAATACCCAGTAGCACGTCCTCTTGCATTGATGCATGCCTGTATTCGTCGTGGCATACTATCCACAAGTTCATCAAGACACTGTTGGTCCAAATTGTCCCACTCCTCAACGACAATTCGGCGTAAATCTCTCAGAGTGGTTGGTGGGTCAAGACGTCCATAAACAGCCCTTTTCAACATATCCCAGGCATGTTCGATAGGGTTCATGTCTGGCGAACATGCTGGCCACTGTAGTCGAGCGATGTCGTTATCTTGAAGGAACGCATTCACAAGATGTGCACGATGAGGTCGAGAATTGTCGTCCATGAAGACAAATGCCTCTCCAATATTCTGCCGATATGGTTGCACTATGGGTCGGAGGATGTCATTCAGGTATCGTAAAGCCGTTTCGGAGCCTTCCATGACCACCAGTGGCGTACGTCGGCCCCACATAATGCCACCCCAAAACATCAGGGAACCACCACCTTGCTGCACTCGCTGGACAGTGTGTCTAAGACGTTCAGCCTGACCAGGGTGCCTCCAAACACGTCTCCGACGATTGTCTGGTTGAAGGCATATGCGACACTCATCGGTGAAGAGAACGTGATGCCAATTCCGTGGGGTCCATTCAGCATGTTGTTGGGCCCATCTGTACCGCGCTGCATGGTGTCGGGGTTGCAAAGCTGGACCTTGCCATGGACGTCGGGAGTGAAGTTGCGCATCATGAAGCCTATTGCGCACAGTTTGAGTTGAAACACGACGTCCTGTGGCTGAACGAAACGCATTATTCAACATGGTGGCATTGCTGTCAGGGTTCCTCCGAGCGGCAATCCGTAAGTAGCGGTCATCCACTACAGTAGTAGCCCTTGGGCGGCCTGAGCGAGGCCTGTCATCGACAGTTCCTGTATCTCTGTACCTCCTCCATGTCCGAACAACATCGCTTTGGTTCACTCTGAGACGCCTGGAAACTTCCCTTGTTGAGAGCCCTTCTTGACACAAAGTAACAATGCGGACGCGATCGAACTGCGGTATTGACCTTCTAGGCATGGTAGAACTACAGACAACATGAGCAGCGTACCTTCGTCCTGGTGGAATGACTGGAACTGATCGGCTGTCGTACCCCCTCCGTCTAATAGGCCCTGCTCATGCATGGTTGTTTACATCTTTGAGCAGTTTTAGTGACATCTATGAACAGTCAAAGGGACTGTATCTTGGATACAATATACACAGTCAACGTCTATATGCCGGAGATCTGGGAACCGAGGTGATGCAAAACTTTTTTTGATGTGTGTATTATAATGACCTACATTTCTATCTGTTGTTTAGGACTCAAGAAATAAATTCGTGAGTTTTAAAATTTTGTACAGCTGCCATTTTTAAGTTCTCATAAAATTGAATTATATTAGACGCCAGTTCATTATATATTGTATGAAGATATACCGTGGTATTTTTTACAGCGCTCGGATGATTAAGTAGCGAGAAAAATCCATTCAAATTTTTAAATTTTCCGTCGCCGTCATTTTGGTTTTGTGCTGATAAGGTTATTGAAAGTTCCAAAGGTGAAATGTTGGCATCTGTTACAGTATATCTAATGTAGAGATTTCTGCTTCTGTCCCTTTGATCGTGTTTGAAATTGAGGCCACGATATCGGAGGATGAGTTGTATGAAACCACGGTTGAACAAATTCTTAGCTGATGTTACACAACATGAAAGTGATATTTGTAGACCCATCTCTTGATCCAAATGCACAATTATCTGTGCTAATAATTATGTACCCCTAACATATAACATGCAATGATCAGAAGAAGAGGGTTCTAAATTAGATATAACAAGTGATGAATGCAAGATTACATCCCTTTTACTCGTTGCTAGTCTCGTGCTGGCTATGGTCATGTGCTTGTTAATTTGTAAATCACAGAGATATTGGACGTATTGTTTTATGTATATTGATAGAAAGGACTATTTTAGAATAGCTGCAGTGATTGTTATCTCTCTCCGATAACGGCAAATCTGAGAAACTTCTGAATATGTGATACCAGCAATTTTACTAAGTCAACTGAATGTCCAGTATACACGTTTGTAGAAACATTAAGTCTAACGCAAACTAATTTAATAATAATAATAATAATCCCTGGCACTATAGTCCGTGAAGGGCTTAGGCCTACGAAGCGACCGCCGACCGGCCATTGTGGCTGAAGATATTGGGGTGACGTGTGGTCAGTGCATTGTGTTCCCTCGACCGTTAATCGTGGTTTTCGTGTCCGGGGCGCTGGGTCACTGTCAGACAGCTACTCAATTGTCCTCACGAGGCTGAGTGAACCCCGTTCCAGCCCTCACGTCAGTTTCTAAAATCCCTGACGAAGCCGGGAATCAAACCCGGGGCCTCCGTGTCAGAGGCAGGTGCGCTACCCCAACACCACGGAGACGGCCTAATGCGAACTACGTCTCAGATAAATGGAATATTTCAGCTATTAAATGGTGATTTTACAGAGAAAACACCAGCTATTTCCATAGGAGGTGGATAACTAAAATGCCTTACCCAATCGAGACTCAAACCTGTGATTTCGGGCTTTGAACAGGCCGTCGTTTCTGTGACCACAGATCTAAGGGAACATACATCCCAAATCCCTTTGCGAAATGTACATAATGTGAAGCCCTCATATGCTTTGCACATTCACATTGTGTTAGATGCCCCCGGTACAATGCATGACTTAGGCCATCAATGCAGTAGTGAATATCCTGTTGTGGAATCCAAAGCCCTCAGAGGGCATGAGAATAATCGTACTCAGACTAATCCGTGAGTATTGAACAACCTCTACAGGTGCTGCACTTGTCATCGCTGGAACAGAACCCTTGCTTCTGACAGACAAGATATGAGGACTGTGAGTCTCTGACTGAATATTACTGTGGACAACACAGTTCTGTCATTTGTAGCTCATCAGACGGTCAATAGCGGCTTCGGTGGCGTAGTTGGTAGCTTGCTGAACTGCTGTTCCCAAGATAGCGGGTTCAAACCCGGCCAAAGTCGTCGGATTTTTTAAGAGCGTTAACAATCCTGCAGTATGTCTTCCATCGAGGGGGAAGTAAAGCCGGCGGTCTCATATCATAGATGCATGGCATGTAAAATATCCTTCCACAGACTAAACTTGTGTGAAGCTAAATAGTTAGGTTAGATTTCGTCGAAACGCTCTACCAAATTTCCAACGTTCACGACCAGGCATCACTGATATCTGGTAGCGAAAGTTGGAACTACTTGAAATTGAACGGAACTTGTAACTCACCCTAAGGGTGTCCGCTGGAAGCAGCTACAGACTCTGGCGAGCCGAACATGTCCTCAGATACTCCCGGCACTAAAATCCATACGATAAATAAATAAATAGTCGGTCAATACGAATTTGCCTAATGAATGGGTGGGCTACAAAGTATAAATACGTAAATATACTCCTGGAATTATTACATGTATTAGTAAAGTATTACTGCAAGCCTCCGTGGCTTAGGCGGCAACACGTCAGCCTCTCACCGCTGGGTCCGTGGTTCAAATCCCGGTCACTCCATGTAAGATCTGTGCTGGACAAAACGGAGGCAGACAGGTTTTTCTCCGGGTACTCCGGTTTTCCCTGTCAACATTTCATTCCAGCAACACTCTCCACTATCATTTCATTTCATCTGTCATTCATTTAATCATTGCCCCAGAGGAGTGGGTCAGGCTTCGGCAGCCGGCACAGTCCATATCCTCGCCGCTAGATCGGGGCTTCATTCATTCCATTCCTGACCCGGTCGGAGACTGGAAGCAGGTTGTGGGTTTTCTTCAGTAAAGTATTACTAGGGAAATGTGTTAATCAACTGATACTTGTAATTTTTCCAGGATTGTGTTTTAGTACATTATGCAACGAGACTATAATGACAATAATTATGACACGAGTATGTTTATAAAAGGAGCGAAATTATAACTTTATTATACGTTCTAACATAAATATTCATAAATATCTGTCGAGATTCTATCGGTTGAATTCTTCTTCTTGGAATTTGTGTGAACTCAACATTTTGATCTCTATCCAATAACGAATCCCAAAGCTTTGATACATTGTTTATCCTGAAGTAGTACCAACAGATAGCGCACAGGTACTATGTATGATCATTTTGTTATTTTGGTCAAATAACACAAAATAGGCTGTTTGTTACAAACGCTTTAAAATTAAATTGTATCGTATTATCAACTAGTTATTTTTCAAATTTGATGCCTATAGAATGCCAACGGAAGGAAGACCAATTGAGTCCCAAACAGAACAGTTATGACATCTGGCGGATAAGTTTCACAAAAGAAATCCATTTACTGAACAGAGAGCAAGATTATAATTTCCGAGGAAGTAATGTCTTACGCTTGCTTCGTCCATGACGTTCTGGCGTGTTTATGTCAACAACAGCATTCACTAAAATTGTCGGAGAAATTTTACGAATGTGTAGAAATCGGAGTTGCGGATATTAAGGTACAGTGCTATTTCTTTTGCAGTATTGCCCAATTTGTTTATGCATTGTAACCACAATGGTTGATCCAAAAAAGGCTACATTGTCAACTTTCAAATCACGTAATTCATGTAAGACATGTTGGATTTTTAGTGCATGTCAGGACCTATCCTTACATAATTTGTCAATGAATGAAAATATTGAGCTCTGATTGGTTGGAAAAAAACTGTTTTATAATGAATAGTAGAACTTTAATGATCCCCATTGAAATACAGTTTTCTGACATATAATATTTACATAGCGTCATTGACGAACATAAACATACAGTATTTATAACGTACTTTGTACCCGCCCATTCATTGGGCAAATTTGTGTTCACCGCCCGAAGAGCTACACACGACAGTTTGTAGGCTATAGGCAACACTGAAAGAATGGCTTCAAATATTTACAATGCCGTTCTGTCAGAAGCAGAACACAACAAGTTTAGCTAACATAATACAGCGTTTTAACACAGTGTTGGTAAATAAATATTGCTTATTTGTGGCTATAGTTTTCAGCCTACTTTCTATTTTTGACTTAGACTTACGAGTTCTACATTGAGCCAAACGTTGTGTGTCTGTCTCTGTATGTGAGTGTGTGTGTACTCTGCATGTCTGCCCCCCGCTCCCCCCTATCAATTCAAACATGACGAAAACGAATTGAACGAAATTTGGTACAGAGGTAGCGCTAGTAAAGAGCACCTCAGAGTCGTGTTTTATATTGCGGCCATCTTTACCAAAACGTAGAGGCGGCCACTCAAATGGTCAAAACTTAAAATTAAATTACGACCAAACTAATCTTCTGATCTTTACCAAATTTAGTAAAAACATACCTTCATATGAGGTGCATCTTGCGCTCAAACTACAAGGTCATCAGCCAATCCATTTCAGGATGTCGGACGTGTGAATTATGCAAGCTTTAGAATCCGTAACTTGGTACCCACAGGTTCCGATTTTCGAACCAAGAATGGTTTAAATTTAACTGTTCTATAGGACGTGGCCCATTCGAAATTCAAAGTTTATATTATAATATTATACTGCAGAAGTGACTTTAAAAAGCTGAGCCATCTCTTTACAAGACGAGATGGCAGCTGATCTCTCGTTCTGACCTAAATTTCATTAATTTGAGTACTGTATGTTGCATGCAATATAGCCTACAGACAGAAATAATATAAACTTGGTATGAAATGGATTGTAATGAATATATACTCCAGTTAAGAAATCGTTTAGTCCAAGTCATTATTTGCTAAGACGTTGTATGTAAATCGATTGATAACGTTTGACTACGGTGGATACGTTTGGCTCTGTGTTTAGAGCTTTGTTCAATCACCCGGTCGGCTGGGGATCAAAACCTATCAGATTTGTTTTTCGTTTTCCTTGATTTTTTTATTATTTTTAAAGTACTGAGACGTTATAAAATGGAGCGTTATATTGTGCATTTTGCAATGGGAAATATATATTTAATTAAAACAAAGTACGCCACCAGATCAGCATGAGTGACATCTACCAGCAACCAGTTGAACTATGCGCGTGCTAACCACGGCCTACCGTATGCGAGCTGCGCTCTATGCCAGTCATGACATTCTCAGTTAGCGAACCTATGCATACGGTGTAATTGAAAAATGTCCTCTTGTTGCCGATAGAGCGCACTTGCCCTCAAGGATAGGCGCGATTAAAAATTAGCTGTGCAGTAGATTTATTAAATACAAGCTGTACCCGGCATGCGTTGCAATGCCAATCAAAGAAAGTGTTGGCGTTGAAATTCTATTTCTTGAAGTGCTTTTGGATACACATGTTTTTAAATTTCCGTTAACTGCCTCTAAGCTATCGTAAAGCGGATTTTGTAATTTAGAACCATTCGTGAGAGCGTGCACAACAACTTTCAAAAGTTTCATCGCAATCGGATGAATGGCATATGAACGTATACGGGATTTTGTTTGAACGATTCGTGCGCTGTCACTCATTTGTTGAATTTACTCGTACGCTACCTATTGAGAAATGGATTTACTAAGTCGAAACCCTACCCTGGCGTGTACACAATAACTCATCAAGGTTTCATCACAATCGAAGAAGGTTATTTGAACGCATAGGGGATTTTGTTAAAACGCTTCGCGCATCGTCACCCATTTGTTGCATATACTCGTGCGCTACCTATTGTGAAATGGATTTACTAAGTCGAAACCCTTCCCTGGCGTGTACACAATAACTCATCAATGATTCATCGCAATCGGATGAATGGTATATGCACGTTTACGGGGTTTTGTTTAAACGATTCGTGCGCTGTCACTCATTTGTTTAATCTACTCATGTGCTACCTACTGAGAAATGTATTACTAAGTCGAAGCCCTTCCATGGCGTGTACACAATAACTCATCAAGGTTTCATCGCAATCGAAGAATGTTATATGAACGCAATAGGGGATTTTGTTGAAACGCTTCGCGCGTCGTCACCCATTTGTTGCATCTTCTCTTGCGCTACTTATTGTGAAATGGATTTACTAAGTCCCCTTCCCTGGCGGGTACACAATAACTGATCGTTTCATCGCAATCGGATGAATAGTATATGAACGCATACCTGATTTTGTGTAAACAATTCGCGCTCCGTCACTCATTTGTTGAATCTACTCGTGCGCTACCTACTGTAAAATGTATTTACTAAGTTAGAAACAGTCACGTAAGTGTCCACAACATCTCACCCAAGTTTCATCGCTATCGGACTAATGGGATATGAAGACATAGGGGACTGTATTGAAACGCTCACGTGTCGTCGTTCATTTGTCGAATCTACTCGTGTGCTACCTACTGTGAAATGTATTTACTAAGCCAGAAACCTTCCTTGGAGTGTCCACCATATTTCACCCAAGTTTCACCGCTAACGGCGGAATGGTATGTGACCTTATACGGGACTTTGTTGAAACGCTTCGCGTGTCGTCCCTCATTTGTTGAATCAACTTGTGCGCTGCATATTGTATAGTGGATTTACTAAGCCAGAAATTTTCCATGACGTGTACACAACATCTCACCCAAGTTTCATAGCTACGGACGAATGGTACATGAATGCATATGGGACTTGGTTGAAACGCTTCACGTGTCGTCGCTCATTTGTTGATTCTACGCTTGCGCTACATATTGTAATATGGATGTACTCAGCCAGAAACCTTCCCTGGAGTGTACACAACATCTCACCCAAGTTTCAACGCAATCGGATGAATGGTATGTGAACGTATACGGGACGTTGTCGAAACGCTTCGCGCGTAGTCACTCATTTGTTGAATATAAACGTGCGCTTCGTATTGTAAAATGGATTTACTTAGCCAGAAACCTTTCCTGGAGTGTACACAACAATTCACCAAACATTTATCACTGTTAGACGAATGGTATATGACTTTATACGGGACTTTGTTGAAACGCTTCGCGTGTCATCGCTCATTTGTTGAATCTATTGGTGCGCTACCCATTGTAAAATGTATGTACTAAGCCAGAAACCTTCCCTGGAGTGTACACAACATCTCACCCAAGTTTCATCGCTATCGGATGAATGGTATATGAAATTATATGGGACTTTGTTGAAACGCTTCGCGCGTCGTCGCTCATTTGTTGATTCTACTCGTGCTCTACCTATTTTTAAAGGGATTTACTAAGCTAGGAACCTTCCCTGGAGTGCATACAAAATCTCAGCCTAGTTTCATCGCTATCAGACGAATGGTATATGAACGCAAACGTGACTTTGTTGAAATGCTTCGTGCGTCGTAGCTCATTTGTTGAATCTACTCGTGGGCTGCCTATTGTATAGTGGATGTACTAAGCCAGAAAATTTCCCTGCAGTGTACACAACATTTTACGCAAGTTTCATAGCTATCGGACGAATGGTATATGAATGCATACGGGACTTTGTTGAAACGCTTTGCGTGTCGTCGCTCATTTGTTGAATCTACTCGTGCGCTATCTACTGTGAAATGTATTCACTAATTTTGAAACCTTCACGTAAGTGTACACAACATCTCACCCAAGTTTCATCGCTATCGGACGAATGGTATATGAACACATACGGAACTTTGTTGAAATGCTTCGCGCATCGTCGCTCATTTGTTGAATCTACGCGTGCGCTACCTATTGTAAAATGGATTTACTAAGTCAGAAACCTTCCTTGGAGTGTACTCAACATCTCACCCAAGTTTCATCGCAATCGGACGAATGGTATATGAACGCATAGGAGACATACCCACAGACAGACAAACTATCACGTAACATTGATTTTTATATATATAGATGTTTCTCCCAGTGATACGTTTAGACCAACGAAGTTCTGTTTCAGTTTCAATTATTGTAAGTAGTCGGTGTTAATATACTGAATTCCTAAGTTGTTTGGAGTGCTTGCAGATGACATTGTAAAATCCTGGGTAAAATTATAAACTATGGTTTGAACACGACTGCTCACATGCAGTATGACATACTGTTGTGTGCCATTTTGCTCTTCAAATGGGAAGAAAATAGGAGGTGATAAAGACAAAGACCTGTAACTATACCCATCTATTTGGGAGAAAGTAGGCTATTATGTTCTTTCCTGAACATCTTGTTCTTTTTGGTGGCCACTCCGTAATGGAGTGGCTGTAGACCCAGACGTCTGGGTTTGATTCCTAACTCTGTGAAGACATTTATTTCTGGTTTGAGGTCTAGAACACGGTACACTCAGATTCGAGTTCGATTCCCACCCCAGCCATCCTAGAAGCAATTTTCGGTGGTATCCCTTTTCTACTCCAGGCAAATGCCGGGATGATTCGCATCTTAAAACCAGAGTCACCCTAATTTCAACATCTCCCCTGAATTGCAAAAACACACACTAATATAGCCATCACAATAACACAGGCTATCAGACGATTTCTACACACACACGCACACAACCAAGTACATGGGACTAACGGCTGGCTGCGTGGCTCATGGGTCACGTTCTCGCTTGTTGGGCGCAAGGTTGCAGGTTCGTATCCTGGCGCAGTCAGCTGGCATTTGAGGGTGCGCAAATGTGAGGGAGCCGTGTCCGTAGATTTACTGGCACGTTAAAGATCCCTTTCGGGGCAAAATTCTGGAACCCCGGCGTCTCTAAAAGCCAGTGTAGTTAAAAGGGACGTAAAACCAATAACATTATTATTATTATTATTACATGGGACTAAATGACTACAGTGTCACAAAGGTCCTAAATGAATCAAAAACCACAAATCTATTTCGAGGGATTACCGCTGAAGTATATCACAGTAGCCACACATTCGTTGACTAGTGGCGGCTATTAGTGGATAGCTATGTGGGATTTTGTAGTGTTTGATAGTGTCAGTTAGTTATCCTGAATATGTGGCTGACTTCGATCTAATGATGTTTACTTGACAAAAGAAACGTGACATTATTGTAACCCCCTGTAATCGGTGCAGAGCTATCATATACTCGTATTTTCCGCTTTATCTAATTGGTCATACGTACAGTACGTGTTGATCGACTAGTTATCAATTTAATATTTGCATGAAACCTGAATGAGCACCTGACCAGAGCACTTCGTTGATCGTCTTCGAGAATGCAGGAGACACTAGATGCAATCTGCTCCATGTGTCTTTCTATTTCAACTCCGAGTTGTAGCCGTGTGCGTTAAACCTCATCACGTCCACGACGGGGAGCTGCAGCAAGTCCGGAGATGGAGGTTTGAATCCCGGTGCTGACAGCGGCAACATGAATGCAGTTTTCGTCGAGTTTTCTACACTCCCTGCAGACAAACGATTGCATAGTAGCTTATTTCAAGTTCTTTGATATCAGAGCTTGATGCGAGATTGACCGTGAACGGCTTCACATGGAGCTTAACTCATCGTGGGTTTCTAACGCAACTGGTGGCCAAATTGAATTGGTGACGCTAAGTTCCTATCAAGTTTGAGTGAAATCACTCTAGTCGTTTAGTCATATTAGGGGTCAACCTCGGAATGAGATATAACAAACTGTAAACTCGTATACACCTTCATTTTGGTGTTCTAAAAGTTGTCTCAAAAGTTGTTCTACTAAGAACTTTAAGGGTCTCATTAATACATATTCATGTATGAGAAAATTATTTTCAGACTGCGTTAAGGGTGTTGTCACACCAGAAGTGTCTTGAAGCCAATATCACATTATTGCAATAATTCGACCATGTCTGTAATTCAGAAGAGATTATAGCCTATACGAAAGACAACACACTGAAGGTTTGTAGAATGTTTCATCTACCACAATTATGTCAAAGGAAGAGCTACCAACTAGAGTACTTGGCCAGATCATTGTCATCCAACTTCGATTTCTAGTACGTATATGCTTCTGGCGTTGTTTGTTCTATGTACGGAATTTCCGCAGAAGAAAGTGTATTATTTCTGTTTTTTTGCTTGTTGGCATTTTGGATTAGACTGACTGAGCTGCTTTCAGTCAGCGATTATAAAGGCGTTTACGAGATCATTTTCTGTGCTGATTTTGTAGATTCTTGTTGGAGCTGTAATTCAGATAATTTTTAGCATTTTTTATTTATAATGATACAAGTAACTTCTGCATTTTGAATAATCTCCATTGTAATGGGGAATTTAGGAAATGATTAACCACGGAAAAAGGTGTCTGTTACTTTCAGTTTGCAAAAGCAATCCTTTACAGAGAGCAATAAGCCGCTGAATAGGCATACACACTATAAGGTACATGAGTGAAATAAGGTCCGGTTCCACATAAAGGCCCAAGATTTTATTAACAGAATATTCGATATTGTACAAGATTCCTAGTGTTTCTGATAGCTACTAGCCTTTAACGGCTAAACTAGAAACTATAATGGCATGTTGAAACGAACACGACGTCCGAAGCTCTTTCTGTTACTATTTCTAGGTATTTTAATAAACCTTCCTCATGTTTTTGAAATTTAACATATATAAGCCTGATGTATATAATTTCAAAGAATGTGATTTTTAGATTAATATACTGCATTGATATTTCCCGCTTAATGAGCATTTCTTTATCTCCTTTCATTTACATATGGGCCATTTTTGAAACAAGTAGTGGGCCTTATTTGGAACGGTTGTTCCTAATGAGGCCCGTCACTCACATTTTAATTATTGTATTATTACTGAAATATTTTTCAGAGATTCTAATTAATTATTAAAGATAAAGCGCACAAATTGTGCATACTGATAATAACAAACTGTCATTCACAAAACATCACAATGGATGATCCCCGATTTACACAAGAAATTTCATGGTATCTACTACATTGTAAAATGAAAATCCACAGCCTGCTTCCAGTCTCCGACCGGATCAGGAATGGAATGAATGAAGCCCCCATCTAGTCGGATGCCGAGGCCTGACGCACTCCTCTGGGGCAATGATTAAATGAATGACAGATGAAATGAAGTGATAGTGGAGAGTGTTGCTGGAATGAAATTTTGACAGGGAAAACCGGAGTACCCGGAGAAAAACCTGTCTGCCTCCGTTCTGTCCAGCACAGATCTCACATTGAGTGACCGGGATTTGAACCACGGACCCAGCGGTGAGAGGCCGGCGTGCTGCCGCCTAAGCCACGGAGGCTTATCTACTACATTGTACACCGCATAATTTACAAACGCAGGATTCATCAGGGTCATGAAAGTATTCGGTATTGCACAGTGTTTGGCGATACCCATGTACCGCCATCGAATTGGCAAAGTGTCGCAAGTCTTGGTTAGTCTTCATCCATGTCCTAGTCATCATGGCCTCCGTTGTGTATAACTCGAGCCAGATTTCGTCCCTCTTGTGTATTCTTTCCTGCATTAGTTTTTTCCAGGCGTCTGTGGATGGTAGCCCTCTCTTCATCCGAAGGTCCTCAATGAAGAAGGTCTCTCTGGCGAGTTCACATGCTAATCTAGATATTGTATACTTCGATATCTCCAGGGTAGCCTTCAGGAAGCGCGATTTTACTGCTATTAATTAAGAACCCATGATTTCATTTCTGATTGCCTTCAAGCTAAATCCGGCCAATGTTCAGATGTTTTCCCCTTCTAATAAAAATAGAAAACATGTTTAAACGTGAAGTGTTCTCTATTTGACACATTTACCTTACAGTGTGGCAGTGAGATGTATCAAGAGAATATAGGAAATGAAAAGGTTTTAGGATATCAGAAGGTAGAGAAAATCGGCACGTTATCACAAACGCATAAGCAATTATAATAATCTGGTCAGATACTCTATAATATGTAATCTATACCACTATCTTGGGTGAGCATAGCTAAAACAGTTACATGATAGGGATTACGATGAATTACCTAAGAGTTTAACAAATAAGATAGTGAAAAGATGGACGCTATTTTTCTGTGCTTCTTATGTAATCTACCAATATAAGCTTTTCAGTCGGTCAACACGTGTGTGCCCAAATCAGATTGGGCGGGGAATTACAATTAATTTGCAAATGCCTGAAATGAATTACACGAGTTAGTTATACTCTTAATAAAACACTTTTGGTGGACTGTGATAATTTTTCTCCAGTACCCTTCAATTTATTATTTGTATAGGTACACAATAAAAGAATGCCTCAAGAATAATTATCATTGGTCAATTAAACCGACTCGACTCAGATAGCCTATAGCTCTTACAAAACTTTCAAACTATTTGTGTTTTATATAATAAAAATAAGTAACTATGTGAAAATGAAAAATATTAAATAAGTGGAAGTATAATATTACAAGAAATAAATTACCAAAATATTTCAAAACATGGAAATTTATTATAAATCTAGTAATTTAAAGCAAGAGTGATATATAATGCCAGAGGTTTACACACGGGATTTTCCCGAAGTGTGTACCTATCAACTCCCTGTATATTTCCCCAGACACTGGTTTATCGCTATCGCTAGCGGTTAGATTACTGGATGCCGCTGGGATACGGTATCAGTATCAGATCGATTTCTTTGCCTTGCTGCTGCACGGATCAGCAGAACATCCCAGAGGACGTCTTCCGTTAAATTACTGCAAGTGATCACATATACCATATACAGTATCCTTGCTCTATTTTGATAGTAAAGACCCAAATAAGCGACGTCAGTTTGAAGAGTCACCTAAAATTCATCAGGAGCATAAAATACTACTTTCTCAACAAATATTCAAGTTTTTTTACGAGGGATGTTCAAATAAAAAGGTAAGAAACGGTACTGTGGGTACAATTTATTCGTTATTCAAAAGTAATCACCACAGGCCTGTGCACAGTTGTCCCATTGCTTCACTAGCCGCAGGATTCCCTGTTCCTAGAAGTCTTGTGGTTGTGGCAGGAGCCTATCCTGGACGGTGTCCTTTAGTTCGTCGTCCGATTGGAAGCGTTTTTCCTTGAGATTTTTTTAACGCACCAAAGAGATGGAAGTCGCAGGGAGACAAGGCCGGGAAGTAGGGCGGATGCTCGAGTTGCTCCCACTTGAACGAAGCCTATACACCTTGTGTGACGTTAGATACGTGTGGGCGAGCGTTATCATGGAGCAGAATCACTCCCTTCGTGTGCATTCCAGGCCATTTGTTCTTGATGGACTTGTGTAGGCTACGGAGTGTCGCACAATACACGTCACTGTTAATGGTTCGTCTCAGGGGAAAACGTTTCCAATTGGACCACGAACTAAAGGACACCGTACAGGATTGGCTCCTGTCTCAACCATAAGACTTCTGGGAACAGGAAACCTGTGTCTAGTGAAGCAATGGGACACCTGTGCACAGGCCTGTGGTGATTACTTTTCAATAACGAAAACTTTTACCCACAGTATCATTTCGTAGTTTTCCATTTGAACACCCCTTATATATACAGTGCAAGTACAATCAGTCCTGATAAACACTGACATCGGTGACGTTATTTACAGGTTGAGTACAAAACAACTTCCTATTTTGCACAAAAAACGAATTATATTTAAAGCAGAATTTTCCTTGATTCTAATGAATATTTATGTTCTTCATCGGTCGGTATGAAATATACTGGGTGGGTAATGTTAATAATCTATATGTTGTTAATTGAGTCTTCAGTCTTTCGACTGGTTTGATGCAGCACTCCATGCCTCCCTGTCTTCAACTAATTGTTTCATCTCTACATAGCTACCACACCCTACATCCGAAGCAATCTGTTTAATATATTCTAACCTTGGTAATCTACAAATTCATCTCTATATATATTTTTAAGTAGTGCAGAGTATATTTGTGAATATGGGTGAATTGGCATATTTTCTTCAGGTACTGTAGAGGATATTATTATTAACCGCTCAAGATAATTCTACTCTCGGCTGCGTGTTGATCAACTGAAAAATATTGTCTTCAAATATACTAACAAGGCAACACAAAAGTAATGGCACTTAGGTTTTGGTCAATATACAGGGTAAGTTTCATAAGTAAGTTTCTTAATGAAAATGTTTGTTTGGAAAGTTTTCTGACATGAAATTAAAACATTTTTCAAAGTAGAGACCCTCAGATTCTATGGTCTTGAGCCACCTTTCATCGAGGTTTCTGATCCCGTGCGACGAATTCTGCTAGACCCACTTCAACAGCGTCAAAGTTTTCGAAATTTCTTCCACGCAAGAAATGGGCCATGGATTGAGAAATATGGTAATCTGAAGGCTCAAGATCAAGGCTGTATGCTGGATGTTGTAGCTGTTGGACTCCTCTTAATTCCTGAAGTTTTGCCATGGTTGTATGAGGTATGAGGTTACGCATTGTCCTGCTGCGAGGCAGCTCTATTTCGATTCATTTATGCTGGGTATCTCCGTCTCAAAATTTCATGTACTTGTTCAGTTGTTGATGATAAAGAACCGCATGGGCTTCACGCTCGTTTGGAACAAAATCCCAGTGAATTACGCCTTCGAAATTCTACCAGTTACACAACATCACTTTGGAGCCGAACCGATCCATTCTAACGATGGCTTTGGCAGGTTGATGGGGACTGAACCATAGACCCATCTCCATCACATGTCACAATTCTCTTGATAAATCTATCATCCATGGGGTTACCGATAACCTGACGATTGATATCCACTGTGCCTGTTTGGGGGTCAATTTATGAGGTACAGATCTACAGCTTCTGTTTGATTTTCCATGTTTCTTACTATGGCGATGTATGGTATCTTTTGATGCATCAAGTTCTTCTGACAGCCTACGAGTAATTTATTGCGAATTTTCTTCCAAAACTCTACGTGTATTCTCAATATCCCATAGTTTAGATCTTCCAGAACGCGGAAAATATGATGTGATTTCTTCTCCAGTCTTGAAACGTTGTAACTATCCTTGTGCTACATGCTTACTAGCGACACCATCTCCTTCCATTTCACATATTCATCGAGCCACGGCAGCTGCTTTGTAATCGTGCTTTAGATGGACCCTACCCTCTAACTTTGTAAGCTCGATTTGGGATCGTGTATCAACAACTAACGACTGATACTTCCCCGTAATATACGCAATTCTAATCATGACCTTCTGTAAATAGCATTGGCGAACCGAAGAAAACCAATTCTATCTTAGAAAGCACCAAACTTAAAAAAAACGACATTACTTATGAGGTATCCTTATATGTACTGTAGAGTAGCACGAGATTAATCTATTGTGATATCAAATCAAGGATTAACGGCCCAATGATCATGTAGTTAGGGCACTAGGCATAAGCTTGAAGGATCATGGGTTCGATTCATGGCCGGACAGTGGGTATTTTAATCACCTATGGTTAACTCCTTTTACTGGGTGTTTTTTGACGGCTTCGACATTCAAGAAGTGCAGGATGTTCACGAGCGTCGACTCAAAAGAAGACTTGCTGCACCAGTCCTTCTTGGGGCCACATGCAATATAATAATAATTATTATTATTATTCCACTCTAAGAACATTATCTGGCAAGTACTGTATATGGTAAACATAGAGATTATAAGACAAAAGTTTGGTGCTTTTCAGTCGGTCAACACGAATGTACCCAAATAGAGCTGGGTTATGCCCTAATTCTGAAATAAATTACATGAGATTAATAAATACACTAGGATGACCAGTTTCGATCGTCAAGCGATCTTCATCAGATCCATTACACTTAGGCTATAACATCTATGTTTGAGAATACAGGTGAAAAATATATACAATATGTACCATTATTTAGTTGCAGTGTTGGTAATGCAACTGTCGGTGTATGCTAAACGTAGTGTATCTAATGTAAGGTGAACTTCTAAAATGGTGATACAAATCCGGAATTTGTCTGTTTGGGGTGATTATATGGTTATACAAAATCAACTATGGTTATACTGTAATAATACAGGCTGATACTTATCCGGTTGTCTCCCTAACTGGAACTTCAAGCAGTTTCGTGTTCACTCTGGCACCAGTTATGGTCGACTAACCCGGGTGTTAACTGGACGGAACTGGGTTTTCCTTTTCTCCCCCTTTTGTTCCTCCGTTCTTTCTGAGATCATTGCCATGTTTATTTGTGTGACGTTGCCAAATCTAGATAATGTATGTTATTGAATACAGGAAGATCTACAACTATTAAAGACCGTGGAACTATCTTCGCCACTCGTGGACTAAAAAGCCATTGAACTAAGCGGTACACGGTCTATTGAAGACGTCCCGGCACCTTTAACACTGCCGCGCATACCGGCCTAGGTTTATTGCAGGAAAAGGACATAGTACACCTGACTTTGGAAGAATAATAGATTTTCCGCCTTCAATACTGTTTATTCCTATTACTTACAGGGACTAGTTTCGGGAGAAAATACTCCCCCTTCCTCAGCCTGTCCAACAAAACTTCACAATGGAAAAACTTTCCATGTACAAGCTTGTCTGTATCGCTAAGTTGTGTCTTGTTTTCGACAGGGTGTGTCGTAAACAAGAAGGGGGAAGGGGGGAAAATAGCGGTGGTTATAGATAAATGTTATTTGGATCAGGTGTACTATGTACACATGTATTATTACATTATAACCATAGTTGATTTTGCGTAACCATATAATCACCCCAAACAGACAAATTCCGGATTTTTATCACCATTTTAGAAGTTCATCTAACATTGGATATACTACATTTAGCATACACCGACAGTTGCATTACCAACACTGCAACTAAATAATGGTACATATTGTATATATTTTCACCTGTATTCTCAAACATAGATGTTATAGCCTAAGTGTAATGGATCTGATGATGATCGCTTGACGATCGAAACTGGTCTTCCTAGTGTATTTATTAATCTCATGTAATTTATTTCAGGATTAGGGCATAACCCAGCTCTATTTGGGTACATTCGTGTCGACCGACTGAAAAGCACCAAACTTTTCTTTACTTAGGCAACACTGAAAAATGGCTTCAAACCTCACAATGAGATTATAAGAAATTAGAGCATAAACATCATCTTAAAAGATACTATTTACACCAGTCCATGAATTTCCGAACAAATCTTGTTGTCACGATGATGACTGCTTTTTGCATTGACTTGTATAAATTATCATTATTATTATTATTATTGTTATTATTACTATATTACATTTTTTAATTCAAGGCTATTCATCACCGGAGACCATGCGTTAAGACCAAAGTATTTCATTTCAAATGATACTTTATTGAAGTTAGTCTCCCAAAATCCCTGATTTCGCTGCGGTATTCCACACTGTGCCTTGTTTCGACATAGCCTTCTTTCAGCTTGATACACGTTGTCTTCATTTCTTCTAATTTCATTAAGTTCTCCCAACTAAAATCAAATTCTCAACCTCTTTAAGCATTTATTTCAGCCATGATTTCCTCATTGTTATGAAAAAATTCTCACCAAGCCAAATTTTCAGATTTGGTAAGAGAAATAAGTTATAAGGCTCCAAATATGGATATTTTTGTCGATTTTTCCGGTCATTTGACCCTGTGCACTGGGGTGTGCATTTGTAATTGGGGCTAGGATTAGTTATGAGGTGACCATGTCCTTAAGTTAGGTAGCATTCCGGTGTTTGCTGGAGTGAAAGTGGAAAACAACGGAATAATCGGAAACTACCCTGAACGAACGCAAAACACAACTAATTTTCTCCCAACTTTCAGAGACAATCTGTCAATTTAGGCTTATTTCCCATGCACAGAAAATAGTTAGAATTTATTAATTTGTGAATGATTTTGTAAAATAAACGAAATTTAGTAAATATTGTGATGAGCAAGTATTCTGAATTGTCCACGATGATGTTCTCCAATATTGTGATTCACTCCCATACATGCTGAATTATCTGTGAGCAAGGGTATTTTCTACTCTACCTTGGATGCCATTTCGGGTTTGAAAATATCCCGTTCGAAGCGCTCCGTAGGGTCAAATACATTACTGTACTAGTTTACGGGTCTGATGGGTGAATATAATGTTCACAAGTTATCGATGTCATATTTTCTCTATATAATTCCAGCTAGCACTATTAAAGTCTTGAAGTTCTGAAAACTTTTCTAAAAACTGATATGAAATAATCGAGGTAATGACATTCTGTTTCAACATTATTTTCTTCACGACATATTTACAAGCACCTCATTACCGCATCCCGTCATTTACCCTACTTTTTTGGATTTTATCCTAGCTGTGACATAAACAGCAACAGAATATTTCATCAAGGATTGGATAGTACAGAAATCAAACGGTGTATATAAGGTGTCATAAGTGACACTTAAGACACGAATTATGCCAATAAATTATTGCTTGTTGTTGAGCTTCGGACTTCTTTGTTCATCAGCCCTGCGTACTTGATATTTCTTGAATTGGTCTCACAAATTTGTGCTTGTGGCGACTGTAGTGGTTATTTATATATTTATTTATCGTATGGCTTTTAGTGCCGGGAGTGTCTGAGGACATGTTCGGCTCGCCAGAGGCTGTAGCTGCTTAAATCGGACACCCATAGGGTGAGCTACAAGTTCCGTTCAATTTCAAGTAGTTCCAAATTTCGCTACCAGGTGTCACTGTTACATGGTGGTGAACGTTGTAACTTTGATAGAGCGTTCCAACGAAATCTAACTTAGAAATTTTGCTTTACACAAGTTTAGTCCGTGGAAGGATCTTTTACATGCCATAAATCTATGACATGGGACCACCGGCTTTACCTCCCCTCCAAATGAAGGCATACTGAAGGATTTTAACGCTCTTAAACATCCGACGACTTCTGCTGGTTTGAATCCGCTATCTTGTAATTTTTAGGAGGGAGATGGGATAGTCTGGGTACTTGAAGCAAGGCACTATGCCGGCATTCACTTGGAGATTGTATGGACAAACTTGGGGAAAAACCACACTCAGCATAGTCGCTGCGACTGCCGGTATTCGAACTTCCTATCTCCGGAGCAATTTAACTAACACTGCAACTCTAAGATGAATATAACAAATAAATTGGTCAATCTTGTGTGAGAGCTGTACGAGTACGAAATGATTTCTATCAGAACAACATTAAGGGAAAATATTTTCCTCTGCTTGGCCTGGCAATGTTTAAGTAATATCAGTGAATTTTCTCTGATCTCTCAGCAATCTCGGGCTCTCTCTTGGGACAGGCTGACGTGCGACGACATGTGGGCTCTAGAGATTTAACATCGATCGTAAAGAGGCTCTTGTATTCCTATAAAGCATTGTGGAGTAACTAAGATAGCATATCTTCGCGAGGAAGAACGAAGCTCAGGGTGAGTTTATATGTTAGGTAATAATCCTGGAGACCGGCTAGATCATTAAAAATAAGCTACATTTATTTTATTATGGACTTAAACTCAGAAATTCTTCTATGTTTGTGACGTGTCTTGTGTGGGGTTTCGCCTAGGACACCAATCTGGCTCATCGGCGGGCTCTTGGTGTCCCCGTCAGGACCCCCACACAAGGCACGGCACAAACCTAGAAGAATTCCTGAGTTTTAATTCACCGGCCGTGAAAGCCAATATACCATCTTTTTGGAAGCCTTCATAGGGAGGTTCAGGCTGCTTGAGCTTTTAGTTCTCGCAGTCAAGTAGTGCAGTTGCACTCTATATAAAGGGAGGTAATGCGCAGTTCGTTACTCCTGTGAGGGCCCAGGCGGGGACACCAAGAGCCCGCCGATGAGCCAGCTTGGTGTCCTAGGCGAAACCCCACACAAGACACGGCACAACCCTAGAAGAATTGCTGAGTTTTAATTCAACGGCCGTGAAAGCCAATATACCATCTTATTATGGAGTGTTTATTTACTTATTTACATCGGAACCCTGCCCAGACATTTGTGTTGACCAACTGAAGATATACAACTAACAATTAATAAAAATATCTAATCAGAAATCGAGTTGTAATTTATTAATGAACTTTTAACATATTAAGTTGTGTGATAAAATGTGCAGCAGATCGCATGTTGCGATCTCCATTGGGAGTGTATGACTCTGGTGGAATTTAATATGGGGTAATATTCAGTATGGGCCACAGAGTCAAAGACAGTTATTATGTTGCCATTATGATAGTCAATCACAAAGTCAATCTTATAAAAGCAGATCGTTAAAACCCTCGCCTTCTATGAGTGCTGTTATTACTCAAAATGAAAGCCGAGTTCATTAGTATCCTATGTAAACACTCCTTTATATCATGTCTCCAATATCCACATCGATTCATACCCAGCAACATCAAACATTCTCAATTCCACCTTTTGTCCACAGAGTAACCTACCCTCATAACATTCTTACTCATTAGTGCCAATGATCAATTTCACTACTTTAAAGATCAGTTACTTCCAGGATTTGCACGAGAAAGATGATAACATTAACACCATCACCACCACTATAATATTGATTGGTTTATTACAGTATTATTATTATTATTATGAAATTTACATTGAATTGCAACACCATCACGATTGGGTTCCTTGCGGAACACTGATGGTAGCACTGGATCTCAAGATGTTCAGAGCAAGTCATTGAAGAGCCAAAACCACACGTACTATGTTCGCAGTACCAAGGAGGACAACCTTTTGCGTACGCCAAGTTTTTCCTTTGCATTTTTTCCAGTCCTTCGTATCTGAACTATTCACGGATACAACATCTGGGATGACGAAAACTTCTTGAGAAGTGCTCCGATTATTTTCCTACGGTGCTATGCGGCAAATGAAGACACTATTGATCTATACTTTTCTAACAGCGAATGATATATAGCCAGCGTCTTTTATTTCACTTATTCCTCTTTCTAGTTCTTTTTCAATTTGTAGTAAATTACATGTGTCAGTACTGTAGTTAGTAACTTGCCGTTTCCCTGTTCATTACTATCATTATCATTCGGGGAAAATGTCCTGGATGCTACGTCCATTATATTATCATCACCATAAAAAGTTACATTTTTAACATTTTTTTTTCTGTTAGTTTGTAAGTTTGTTGTTTAAGTTCAGTAGTAGCATTCATTATCATCCATGGAAGAAATAAATAAATCCACCGGGCAAAGCTGGACACTATATAAATCCTGGTTATGCCATATTATTATTATTATTTATTTATTTATTTATTATTCGCTAATCGGCCAACTAGGGACCACGATCAGTTCCGCTATACATGCTGGCATTTAATCAATTTACGATTGATCCAGTAGGTTTTCATTAACTTGCTATGTCGAGCACGGCGTTCATCCGACGTCTTTGCACCGGTTTTCCATTTCTCATCTCGGAAAGTCCCAAAAGTCACGATGCTTTTTCGGAAAAGGTCTCGCATGTGGGCATCACCAGGTTGTAGGCCAATTTCTTGGAGGTCTTTCTTGACGTTAACGTACCAGAGAACTGTTGTTTTTGGTCTTGAGTCGAAATTGTTAAATATACGTCATTATTATTATTATTATTATTATTATTATTATTATTATTATTATTATTATACTGACAGCGGTGGCTGCGCTCGGTAAAGCGCAGCGTTAGGTCAAGGGGCCAAGCTCTCTGCTAACTTGGTAGACGCTTGGGCTCTAGCCCTAACATCCGCTGTCCTTGAAATGGTTTTCCGTGGTTTCACAATTTTCAACGCCAAGCAAATGCTGGGACGGTACCTTCTGACAGGTCTCAGTCGCTTTCTTCGACATTCTTGCCAACTTTCATCCATTCCTCTCAGTCCGACGGGTAGGACGCCCACGGTCGTCGACTAGAAAGACCTGCACTCGATCTCTCAGAAGGTCACACACCCAAAAAAAATATATTATTATTATTATTATTATTATTATTATTTTTGTTACTATTATTTTATTTCGACCAACTAAGGACAACGTCGTTTCAACTGTTTTCTTGTGCTGTTTTAAAGAGTTTTCTCTTAAGCAAGTTACACTCCTGAATATTTTGACATGAGCTCCCAATCTCGTGCTGATCTTTTTGAATCTCACTGAACTAGGATCCATTTGTTTCTTCTTTTATAGAGAAAAATGAAAATGCGATAGCTTAATCGTGATATCGAAATTCGGGTCACGTGCTCATAAAACGTAGTCCGTCTTTTTCGCATCGTGTCAATAATGTTGTAGGCCTATCTAAATCCTGGTTATGTCGTCTTCTAAACTCACCATTGGCGGCTTCAATAGCATAGTCGGTAGCATGCTGAGCATGCCCAAAATCGCGGGTTCAAATCCGGCCGAAGTCGTCGGATTTTTAAGAACGTGAGAAATCCCTCAGTATGCCTGCATTCGGAGGGGAAGTAAAGCCGACGGTCCCATGACATAGATTTATGGCATGTTAAAGAACCTTCCACTAATCACACCTGTGTGAAGCTAAATTGTATAGGTTAAGAATGTAAACAACGCTCTTAGGTTACTACGTTTGTTGCCGAGGGCCGACGGCGGTGGTGTCTGGTAGCTATGTTCTGAACTAGCAGTCGTTGACGGTGGCGTTTGGTGGCAAAAGGTGGAACTATTTGAAGAATTCAGAAGTTTGCAGTCCTTACTTGAATTAAAATACAGATAACACCCACTATTACAGTCATCACAATTAACACCAGTTATCAGACAGATTCTACACACACCCAAAGTACACGGGCTACATGACCGCGTTGTCTCAGCCCCTAAACTTAAGAACCAACCAACCAAAACTCACCATTATCTTTGACTGTACCTAAGATTTTCCGATAAATGTTCTTTTCCTTGGATTCCAATTTCTCCGTCATCCCATTCTTCTTCTTCTTCTCCTTCTTCTTCTTCTTCTTCTTCTTCTTCTTTTTATCACTATTATTGTATTGGAGCTGGCTGCGTGGTTCAGTGGGGAAGTTCTCCCTTTCTGTGCCCAAGGTTGCAGGATCGAATCCTGGCACAGTCAGCTGGTGTTTGAGGGTGTGCAAATGCAAGGGAGCCATCCATGTCAGTTGATTTACTGACACGTTTAAGGTCACTTTCGGGGCGTAATTCCAGCACCCCAGCGTCTCTAAAAGCCGCAGATGTTAAAAGGGACGTAAATCAAATTACATTATTATCATAGGTTTGATACTTTTCAGTCGGTCAACATGATTGTACCCAAACGAGATGAGATCCAAGTGTATTTATAATCTCATGTATTTTTTTTTTCAGGATTAGGAAATAACCCATCTCATTTGGGTACAAGCGTGATGACCGAGTGAAAAGCATCAAACTTTTGTTTACCAAGGCAACATTGAAAAATGACCTCAAACACCATAATAACGTTATTCTTTCTTCTTTAATCGTATCGGCCAACTAAGGACCACGTTATTTCAACTGGCTTCTCTGGGCTTTGATCATTGCCCAGTGTTCCTTCATACGTTGCCGGTGTTGCTCTTTTCTTTCTTCCGTCCGCATCTTTCCCGTCTTCAACTTCGGTTTTTCCTGAAAACCCTGGTGGTCGTGTAGTTTCTTCCTGAGGGAATTGCGTTCATGAATATTCCCACAGGTAATTTCCATCTCTTGCAGGACACTCTCCACCTCTTCGAACCAGGCTGGCTTGGTCTTCTTATTTTTAAAATAGTTAAAGATCCGGTTCGTCAATCGTGTGGGTTTCATTCTAAGCAAGTGGCCATAAAATGCAATCCTCCTTTTCCTCATTACATCATTATTATTAATAATAATAATATTACTATTACTATTATTCCAACAGAGAGAGAGAGAGTAGTCCGGTGTACATTTTCTGCAATGACATCGATGACGCACTGCACACTTTCTTTGTTTGTGTCCATTGGCTGCCACAAAGAAGATGCTTGGAAGCTGAGCAAGGAGAACTGACTCCAGACAACATCGTCCATGTTATGCTGACAAATCGAGAATCATGCGATCAGGTAGCAGTGAATGTGGAAAGTACTTTGCGCCAAAAGAAGAGCGACTTAGATGCTTGAGAGCAATAATAAAGAAGAATTGAAGGAAGAAGATGAAGCTTAAGAGGCTTCACGCACGACGCTACCCTGTTGTAATGTAAGAGCGGTTTCGGGGCGGAGACACACGTCGTGGGAGAAGGGTGTGTGGTTTTTAGTGGGGAAGAATCCCACATCCTTGTGGAGTGTGGACTCCCACAAGCGCCTCAGGCAAGAATATCTCATTATTATTATTATATATATAATTCGTTGAGGCCATCTAGGACCACGTTAAGTCTTGCTACACTTGGCAATTTGTTTCGCCTTCCTCTGAGCCCAGAATTCCCTCATTCTCTGTGAGTGGGCCATCTTGCGCTCCGCTGTCCAGGTGGTAACTTGTCTTCTTTTCGGGTTCGATGTCTCGTCTCGGGTTAGCCCATTAGTCAGTATCTTTTTGCGGAAGAGATCTCTATTGAAGGCGTCGTCGGGTTTTAGATGCAGCATTTTGAGGTCGTCTTTGGTATTCATAAACCAGGGCATTGTGGTTTTGGGTTTGGAGTCAAAGAAATGAAAAATCTGTTTAGTCAGCCTGTTTCCATCCATTCGTTTGAGATGACCGTAATACCGTGCCCGCCTTTTACGGATCGATTCTGAAATTTTCTCTATTTCACTGTAGACTTCTTTGTTGGATTTTTTATAGTGGATACCATTCTTGTAATTTGATCCCATTATACCTCTGACGATTTTGCGCTCTTTTTTCTCCAGTTCTTCAAGGAGTCCTTTATTAGCATTTAGGGATAGGGTTTCGGCTGCATACATAACTACTGGTTTCAGAACAGTTTCATAATGACGTAGTTTAGTATTTTTGGACAGGCATTTTTTGTTGTATATTGAGCGCGATGTTTGATAGGCTATTTCGAGTTTGCGTAGGGGAGAGGGGGGCATGTTGTTAACAGGGGCACGTTGTTACATGTTAGTTTTAAAATCACCTGTGTGGCTGAAGCGTGTAACGATCAGCTACTAAAGCGTGGGGTGCCTGTCTGCAGATGCTGTGAAAACAAGGAAACCGTTGTGTGTATTTGAAGAGTGTTATGAAGGTTTAAGTGTTTTTTGAAGTGAAAAGTAAAAATAAATATTCGAATTTGAATTCATCTGTCTTCTTCTGTGTTGAATGTAAGTACTTGCATGTCTCTGAGAATGTAGTTTGATATCTTACGAAAGAAATGCTTGTGAGAGTAGTTAGCTAGGCTACTCCCCGCCGAAGTATTGACCTTGAATACAAAATGTCGGCCGGTGGGGCAAGTTGTTACAGTAAGCTGGGGGCTTGTTGTTACACTGTAACAACATGCCCCATGGTGTCGTAATATTATTTAATTGCTAATTATTAAGGCCCGGATTGTTGTGTTTTTAAATATTTTAATTAACTAAATATTTTCTATTTATTTACATATTTTTGCCGTTTTTATAAATAAATACATATTCTGGTGTATGTATTCATAAGTACATATTTCCTATATTTGGTGGTATGTTGTACTCCTTAGATGACTGCTGCCCACATTTTCGACTCTTGGCAATTCCAGTGATTGGCTTATTTATTTCTAGAATGCACCCTTGTCTCTGTATTGTATTTCAAACAGGAATTCCCAGGTCATTAAGTATAGCAGGGGACTGGAGTCAACCGTCTCATTAAGCCTCCAATAGTCCTTACCTTGAAAGGAAGTTTTACTTGAAATTACAGTGGTCTGCAAAACTTGTGAATATTGACAGATTGCTATGAAAGTTTCTGATGTGACCTTTTTTTTCTGCTCTTTAGAATGAAATTCGAAAACAGTACATACATGATTTCGTATCGCGCATCTGCAGTACAGTAAGACGGACTCGGAAACTGAGACGAGCCCCGGCCTGTTAAGCGGGAACAATTTTTGTACTGTAGACAGGATTATGGATTATTCAAGCAGCTGGACGTTTCAACTATATTTCGAGGAACTGGGGGACACAAATTTGATACAAATTTAAGAACATTTTTTGGAAATTTAATCACATATTTTTCACTTTTAAGCACGTAAATAAATACATATTTCTGAAAATTTAAGCACGTAACTATCCGGCCCTACTATAAACGTATTAACGTATTTGCTAGTTGATTATTATTACCGGTATCATTATAATTTCTCTATACCGACAGTCATAGCTATGCTTGCTAACGCATAGCGCTAGGCCAAGCTCTCTGCTAATTTGGTAGACGTGGGTTCGAGCCCCACCCTCTGCCGACCTTGAAATGGTTTTCCGTGGTTTCCAATTTTCAACTCCAGGAAAAGGCTGGGACGGTACTTTCTGACAGGTCACGGCCGCATCCTTCCACATCCTTGCCCAGTTTCATTTATCTTCATTCATTTCATATTTCATTTACTCGTCCCATGAGGTTGGCGTCAGGAAGGGCATTTGGCCGTAAAAACCAGAATTGTGAAATGTGGTAAATGTATTTCAAGGTTGACTGTTATATTATTTCGAGTTAAAAATACAAGATTATAGTAACAACTATGTCGCATTTTATTATTAAGTTGAGTGTAACAACTTACCCATGGCATATAACAACTAGCCCCGTTGTGGGGCATGTTGTTACAATTTACCACATTAACAAGAAAAATTATTTATACCGAAAATATTTTTACGCCAGTCTTCACATTTTTCATATATAAAGCCAAATACTGATACTTCATTATCACTGCCATAACAGGCTAATAGCTTCCAGGAGAACAGTTTTAAAAAATAAAATTTGAAAATTGTAACAACATGCCCCCCTCTCCCCTACTCGTTCCTTGAGCGCTTCTTTGTCCAGTCCACTTTTCATGATGATCTCTCCCAAGTACTTAAATTTTTCCACTCTGTTGATCTTCCCGTATTTTGTCTGCAGTTTTGCTGGGGCGTCTTTGATGTTGGTCATTACTTCTGTTTTTTCGAATGATATCTGCAAGCCAGTTTGTTCAGCGATTTCTTTTAAAAGGTCGATTTGCATCTTAGCAGTTTCTACGTCGTTCGACAGAATGGCGATGTCATCAGCGAATGCTAGACTGTCGACTATGATCCCCTTGGATTTTGCTCCCATTCTCAGAGGGCTATAATCAGTTTCTAATAATTTTGTTCGCCAGGTCCGAATAACCTTTTCGAGGACGCAGTTGAAAAGCATTGGAGAGAGCCCGTCACCTTGTCTGACTCCCGTTTTGACCTCAAAGGAATCCGACAGACATCCCAGGAACTTAACTTTGGATTTTGTTTCAGTTAGGGTGGCTCTAATTAATGCCAGCAGTTTCAGGTCAACCCCGAATTCGTTGAGGATGTTCAACAGAACATTATTATCTTTAATTTCTCATAATTAGCCTATGGTACAAATCAGTTTACAATATACGGATTTGGAATCAAGTATCCTGTAAACTTATTACTGAGATAAAAATAACCTGACAATATGGCACGTATCTAGCAGCACTGCCTTCTGTATTATGGCAATCAGGTGTTTCATTTGCAGTTCTTCCAAAGCCATTGCCAACGTCTTTGGAACAACTCCCGCGGAAGAGATCACCACTGGTAATATTCTCGCGCATTTTAGGCCCCATAGTTTTCGTACTTCTTCCGCCAACGGAGCGAACTTGTTTGTCTTTCTAGCTTGGATAGCTTGCATATTTTGGCTAAGTGGGACAGCACCGTCTATCAAGTAGGTCTTTTGGTTTCTTTTATTGAGATAGACAATATCAGGACCATTGGCCAAGATTTTCTGGTCGGTTAAACTAGGTCTATCCCAATACATCTTATAATCCTTATTTTCAAGCACGTTGGCAGGGTGGTAATTATTATTATTATTATTAAAATGCCGTTGAACAACAGCCCATGAACGGCCTAGGCCTCCCAATCCACCGCTGGCCAGATATTTGGCCTGCAGATTCTGGGGTTACGCGTGGTCAGCGCGTCGGGTCCCTTCGGCCGTTAATCTTGTTCTTATTCTTGTTCCTGTTCTTGTTCTTATTCTACTTGTGGTTCTTTCTCATTTATCTTTTTCTATGTCTTATTCCATCCATACGATAGTTGCAAGACTATGGCAATTCTCGTTAGTTAGTGAGTTAGTTAGTTGTGGTTGCTTTAAGGGGCCCAACAACTACTCTTGTTTTAGCTGACACTTTCATTGAATTACCTCACAGATAATCTGATTCTAAACCGATATGTTCTTCATTATCGGACACACTAATTATTAATATTTACTCTGTTGTATGCAAAATCGAATTTAAAATTTCTTTAATTTGTAGATTTCCTAGTTTACTCCAGGAATTACCCTCAAGGAAGCTAAGGACGCGATAAAATGTGCTACTTAGTGATCCTACAATCTGTCGTCTAGAAAGTTTATGAAGTGCCTTAAGGATGATTAACGTGTGTTACCAACTCTTCGCTTAAGAAACGAGTGGCTTCTCATAAAGTTAAAAGTCTCTCGTTGGAAAGTTGCCTGATTTTGCTGTCATAACTGATAACATCTCCGCGAACTTTCTTTTCCAATGTAGACAAAACTACTCAGTTCTGTGAGAGAATAAGTGGGGCTTAAGGTTTTAATGAGTTGATAGCTTAAAGTGATGAAACTTTTAAAATTTATTAGAACACCTCGTTAATTCATTCAATGAATTTCATCTTATAAAGAGCCTTCTCGCGATAATCTGTTTGGATAGCAACAACTACACAAGTCGTTTACGAATTGTCTGCTTTGAGACTAAGATATCGGAATGCTCTACACAATATTATAACTTAGAGGAAGATGACTCCGTAGTTCCACCCCTCAAATTGTTACCGCTAGCTGTGGAGCGCAGCTGTGGTGTATACATTACGTCATCTCGCCTCGTTAGGGCTGCAGAGAGTGGTTCCGGGGCAATGAAAACACAACGCACAGCGCACGGGTCAGCATGAATCATGCACACAAGTGACACGCGATGGGGTTTCGCTGGCGACAACTGCACGTCTATCGCAGGCTACCTATTATCAGAACCCTGAGAAACTAATACACTGCTGCTTTTCGTTGTCCCTAACATGGGGCTATAATGGCGTCCATCTTTGGGCACCTTTTATAGGTTCTCTGTTGCTTTCTCTTAGCAATCATTTATCATATTTCAGATTATTCCTGACGAAGAAAGACATGGTTTCTTTCGAAACGCGTCGAATTTGATATACGGTAATAAAACACAGCATAAGCCCAAAATTCAACATTATGGATAGTATCACGGGCCGTGAAAGTCTAAATGATAATAACAATATTATGGCTCAACGCATCCCATGTTCAACGTGCTTCACTCTGATAATCTAACCCTTGGCTGCTCAAGCAGCGCCCATTGAGTGGAGTGCTCAGCTGCTCAGTACGAGTCAAGGTGCACAATCGTGGCCGCGTTGTAGGGGAGGACTCGTGATGGTGTTGAGACAGGCGATAATATTGTTAATATACAGTGTGATGTCAGGTGGAGTGGAGTTGCTAAACGAAGGAAACTTGATCATCCCACTTTTAACATTGAGTTCCTTTTGCAGCAGATGGATACAATGTCCGTTGCCTTAATGCCATAGGATATTAAAAGGAAATGGGAAAACTTCGAGTAATGCGGCAATACGAAAACCTACATCAAGAAGCGTTTGATGTTTTGCCAAAGTTCACCAAAGAAATGTTGAGATTATAGTTGCAATTTTCCTTGTGATGGGAGATAACAATATTTATAATTATAACAATAATAATAATAATAATAATAATAATTGATAAAGTGCTGAAGAAAACGCTTCTAATAGATATCGCAGTCCCTAACGCGCATAATATCCAGCAAAGTTATACGGAGAAAGTGACGAAATACATGCCTTTGGCTGAAGAGATCCGACAGATGTGGCGACAGAAATTTGTCACTGCATTGCCTATCATAATCTCTTCCACAGGGATCATACCGAAGTCGCTGAAGGCCAACCTCGATAAATTGGAGCTCCACCTTAATCTGCATGCAAGTTTGCAGAAAGTAGTTATTTTAGAGACCTGCTCCATAGTTCGTTCGTTCCTCAACCTACCAGTATAGAGAACTCCACTCCACCGTGCAACAAATGCCGATGAAATGATGAAATGTACTGTCCCCGTTTACCCGGATAGTAGGCTGTCAGATATCCGCCCCCTCAATCGGATTGCCAACAATCAATCGCACCAGCTCAGCTACATCAATGAAAATGGCACTGACAGATACTACCGAGGTTTGAACACAGAAGTTACCAAGAAAAATTATTGTGGAACACACCAAAATAGACGGGGTTTCATACTTACTTTTACTTACCTCTTATAAATATCTCGGGGATTGGGTTGACAACAGGATCATTAAAGTATGCTCTCACAATAACCTTCACCATGACATTTAAAAATGAACCAGACCGAAGACGAGAACTTTGAACTGTACAAAAGCTTTATTTTCAAATAAAGAGTATGATTTTCACAACTCAACAAAATAAACGTGGCTATCAGTAGCCTATGTCAATCTGACTACGTCCTCCTAAAGGACTTGCAAATTATCAAACAATATGTTAGCTCCCATGAGCTCAAAATAACGTAACATTTTAAAACACATTTGGATTGGATGAGGAAGTGAGGACGAGACATATATAGAGCACTTGGTTTCCTTTTAATAAACATGAGAATTGTATTTATAGTCGCAAGGCCAGAGTGTGGACGACCTCACCCGCTGATAACCAGTTGTTGGGACAGCTGCAAGCTACCCTCCAACCTGTTGCATACTTGTCAAATGGACTCCCTTCTCACATGCTACGTTACGTAAGAATACAGCTCTCTTTTAAAGCTTTAAATGTCTACAAGACAACTCATACATATTGACGCAAATCTTTCAAATGCTTAACTCACATCCCACTGGATTATTTTAACTATCCTTAAACTTGTTAAGTTATCATCCAAATGTTTAATCAGCATAGTTTAGAGTATAAAACACACTCTTAAATGTTTATAACAAAATCACATAAATTATTTATAACAATTAGAAATTGTTTATAATATTGTCGAAAATAATTACAAAAATTTTTAAACACGCCTTTAACATTACTTTCGTTCCACATTATTTTCAAAGATATTTACATTTATTATTTACAATATCAACATTTAAATTATTTAAATTATTAATTTAAGAAATACATTGAACCACATGTTTTATCCGGTTGGTAAATTCATAATCGTGTTTAATATAATCGACCAATGAAGGTTAGTTATACATGTACATGTCACAATCTGGTTTAATAAAGGTTGTAATAATTTTAATTATTTGTGACGGTAATCTTCATTCAAAATCTTATCTCAAATTCTTTCAAAACTCTTGTTAATTATAACAGTAAATTCACTTGATTAATTTTCAACGAACTATGACAATACACTCTAGCGGAAAATACTTCGCTTACAAAATAATGCACAAACTGCATTCAAAATAGCCCAAAATTCATCATATATTAATCTATATGGCATTAAAATCTTCCACAGTATTTCCAAAAACCTCCCCTAACACAATCTTTATCATTATTAATTACTGTGGGAATCTCCTTCATTTATTTAAGGGCATTATACATCAGCGACTTTCAACATGTCCGCTGCACTATCGATTATACATTCATAGTTCCACTTAAAAATTCATATATCAATAATTGTTTCAAAACTGTTGTCATTTAAACTTCGTGGATTTCATTCATGAATCGAAATGAAATAAAAATTTGCCAATCACAAACAAATTTAATAGTGAATACGCTTATATACGCCTGTCTGGTCTATCAAAATTTAAGATTAACATCTTCAAAGAATTGTAGTATAAAAATACTATCATCAAACAAAGTGCGACTAACTGCAAAATAGTCGAATAGAATCCAATTAGACTGGGGAATGCAAACATCATTATATAAATCTCTATATGAGAAAAAACCTAACACAAGTTTCATGAATTTAATGCATTCAATAATTCATAATTAATGTTCATCTTTCACAAAATTGCCTGTGATGCAATGGTCGTTCATGACTGACGATAAATGTCTGTGTTGCAATCAATTCAAATAACGACTAGTATTTCCAAGATCGTCGACAACGTACTCGATTTTAACGCTCTAAAATCATTTAAATGATCTTCCTTCTTGATGATGACAGAAAATTGGTCAAAGTAATTAAACTGGGGTAGAATTACTTTAATAAAGTGACACGCTGTCTGAATTTAAATCTGCCATAAAAATCATTAACTTACAGTCAAATCGTGACTACAAAAATAAGCAAATTACTGAAAAATCCAAATATCAGTCTCAACTGATTCAAAATCATTTAACTATGCCCATGACATAACAATGTCTTAATAAAACGTCGAAAAAGGCATAACTCATCAAGGTGTACTGAGAATAGGAATCTCAAACAAGAATATCGGGCAAAAATACATGAGGACAAAAATATGGGAAAAATGGTTGCTCAAATATTGCTAAGAAACTCAAATACAATAAACGTTCACGACTACCTTATCTGCCGATTGACGTTCCAGAGGAAAATTCCCCAAAGAAGACTGTAGGATCCAATTCACCAAGTTAAAGCTGAGCTCCATCCTCGAAACCAGAAACAGCACCATCGGAGAATCGAACTGCTTCACGAAGACGAACGACATCCTTCCGGCAATAATCTTCTTTGTGAGTCGGGACAACCCTGACCTCTCTTGAAAAATCCCTGAAGTTCCAGTTGAAAATCGCCATGAAGTTTTTGTATAAATTTCCGAAGAAATATTCATATTCATAAAGTATGAAATCATTTCTATTGCTGTTTGATAGTATTCAGCCTTTAATCACGAAACATGGGTGTAGATGGTTATTTACCACATGTTCGCTTGTATGGAATAGCAATTAGCGAAGTTCCATGCTGCTATCTTACTCCGTTGAAATATGTCCCAATTGCATTAAGTCCTTTAACCTTCCATCTTCTCTTCGGTAATAGTATTAGAAGAACAAACTGCCATATTAAATTGCTCCATTATACTGCAGTGTTGTGTCACAAAAGCAATCTGAAGTCTCCCTATTTCACTAGCCCTGTCAGCCGTAGCGTAGAGTCTGGCTATACAAAGTGTTTCTCCTGTGGCGAGAAAATCACTTTTGTCAGTCGTCTAATATTGTCAATAACTTCCAAAATACTTCCTCGAAATTGTTCAGCTTTTCTACAGTCCTAACTGTAGCAATGCACAAGAGAATTAGCTTATAAGCGACCGCTAACTGTTCACAGCTAATCTTGTAGAAGCGTTATAAGGGTCGTTTCAACTTCACCTAGATTTACTTCACAGTAAACCTGCACTGCTTGTAAGTTCGACTCTCGTTTAATACAGTGGCTTCGCCACGCGTTACAAAGACGACTTTTTCACTACTAATCTCACTCGACGTTTCACTGAAATGACTATTTGAAATCTGACGATTGATTTATAATCTGAGAGAATGAGGCTCCTCTCTTCTGCGCAAGGCCTTTTATGAACTTCATGAGGGGCGTATCTATCCCTTCCATCGCGTGTTACTGCGTCATCGCTAGAAGTTCCAACTTCGTCAATACATGACGGATTTTCATAATTCAAAAACTGAAAATAAATTTCACCAAAATTCCAGAACAATGCCTCTACTGCAAATGGATTTCCACAATTCTGCATTCCAAAAAGTAATAAAAATACCATAGTTTCAGCAATCTCCGTCTTCCTTCAGACTATCGTTCATTGGTTTAAGCCTCCCCTCCAATAGCATAATTTCTTCCTCAGCAGAATTCCACGTTTCCTGCGACTGCGTCGTACATCTCGGATCCTTCTCGAATAAATGCTGACGTCACTGAGAATCTCAGCTCAAGTAGCCTGCTGGCATAACGTCTGCGTCATCCGTGCTTACGTCATGACTACCCACGTCATAACTATGACAGCCATAACTTTCGCTATAATTTCCAAAATAGCCACCGTGGTCTCTAGATAATTCAATTACGGGGGCAGTACCCAACGATATGGTGAACATATGAGACATAATAATAATAATAATAGCATAATACTCTATTACCCTATACTTAAACCTAAACTCTTGTAATGTCTTGAAATAAAATAAGTCAAATTTTACTCTCATGCATGGCAGATGGTGACAGTGGTCGATTCAGTAATGCGAGTACCCGGCAGATGGCAATACAGCCAAACCCTGCCGAACATTCCCGAGACTACCCGCTTCCTCACGAACATTCCCGAGGTTTCGACAGATCAATATATAAAAGTTTACGCGTTCTCCGCCGCTTTAAGTTGTTGCCTTCGCGTTGATTGACAGTGTTTATCTATGGGCAGTGAAAGTGAACAGTCGGCTCCTACTCCCGGACCGTCGAATTCAACACATAAAGAAGACAATCGATAGAAAAGAACATACCAGGGCAGTTAGCCTACTTAGCGTATGGATTGGATTTACGTGGAATAAGAACGAGAAAAACCCTATCCCTGTGTGTTTAGTTTGTAGCGAAACACTTAGCAACGAGGCCATGGTACCTAGTAAACTGAAGCGGCATCTTACAACTAAGCATCCTAGTGTGTGACAGAAAGGTGTGATGTATTTTTCACGTGTTCTAGAAGTGGAGAAGAAAACAGCTGTGCTAATGGTAAAGAGAATGACCATAAGTGATACTGCTCTTGAAGCCTCATTTAAAGTAGCAGAACTAATAGCAAAGAAAACGAAACCTCATCCACTTGGAGAGAAAATCATAGGCCCTGCATGTAAAGTTATAGTTTCAACATTACTAGGTGAAGGAGCAGCTAATCGAATTTCTCAAGTTCCTCTTCTCAAACGACAAAATCAGTCGCAGGATATTTGAAATGTCATACAATATCAACGAACAAGTCGGGGGGAAATTTAGCCTATTTTCATTTATGAAAATGTAGCCTTATGAGATCACCTTTTGTCCGAGTGTCTGTGCGTGCGTGTGTGATTCGTGTGTGTGTGTGTCCCCTAATAACGTCTAAATGGTTGGAACGATTTCAATGAAACTAGGTAAGGTCAGGTCATAGCACCATTTCGGCCGACCCCGAACGTGCCCTTCAAATTTTATTACGTCTCACCAATCCAACATGGCGGCTGTGCGAAATATTTCACCAGCATTCGATATCGTCGAAACTATTACAGATATCACCCTGAAATTTTGTACGGTAATAAAGGGCTTTACTAAAAGTTCACATATGAGACTTTCAAAAACCTGGTTACTACAAAACCAGCATGGCGGCCAAGCGAAGAGAGACTTTTAGATATACTTTTCTCGGGATTTAACCATCCAAACGCAATGAAACTTGGTGCAGAAATTGTTTATATACATTGAAATGCACTGGCATCTAATTTTGTTCAATTGTTTAAATAACCTCAAGATGGCGGATGTGCGAAATATTTAACTGGCATTCTATGTATCAAAAACTATTACAGATATCAATCTGAAATTTTGCATAATCATAAAGGGCACTATTACAAGTTTGTCTATGTCACTTTCAAAAACCTGTAAACTAGAAAGCGAAAATGGCGGCCAAGCGAAGTTGAAACATTTTAATAGACAAATCTCGCGATTTAACCATCTGAGCGCAGTGAAATATGGTACAGTACATGATTATACATATTGTAATGCACCGGCATCTAATTTTGTTCAAATGTTTACATATACTCAAGATGGCGGCTGTGCGAAATTTTAAATCAATTTTTATTGCTTGTATCGTAATCATGCGATTGAAGTGAAAGTTTGAATAATGTACCTACGCAATAATTTTCGTTTAATGGTACATAACTCTATGGCATATGCATATAACTATCCAAAATGATGACCGTCCGAAATATTTAGACGGCTCTCGATATCCACGTATTATTTACAGCATTTTTAGCCTACTTATCACATTTTGCAAAAATGAGGAAAAAGTAGACTTATGAAATCGGGAAAATGTGTGTCTGTCTGTCTGTCTGTCGGTCTGTCCTTCTGTCTGTCTGTCTGTCTGTCTGTCTGTCCTTCTGTCTGTCTGTCTGTCATTCTGTCTGTCTGTCTGTCTGGCTGTGTGTGTTTCCCCCCTATCAACTCCTAAACGGCTGCAGCAATCGAAACAAAATTTCGTAGGAGTAAAGATCTATACCTGAATATCTCACGGCCATATTTGAAAACTATGTCAGTGCTACCAACTGCTGAAAATTCGCAATTGAAATTTGAGCTCTATGTTGGATATCTCGGAAGGTATGAATGGGAGCTATTTGAAACTTGGCACACGTATAGATAATAATATTGCAGTTTAATTTCCAGGAGGCCATACATGGCAGTGTTGCCAAAATGATTATAAGCCTGCTGATAGGTCCAATATTTAAATGCATATAACTTCTACACTATCAATTGGAATTCAACCAAATTTCGTATGTGCTATGTGTTCATAAACAGATATAACCGAGCGTATTCCTAAGATCCACCAGGGCTGCCAACTGTTAATAAATGCTCTCAATTTATTTTTTCCAAATACCAATATATCAGAAAGTATGGAAGCCGACAACTTTAAACTATGCACACGTATAGTACCTGACATTCTGTAATAATTTCGAGTAACTTATATACGTCAGTGCTACCAACATGATTCTAAGCCTGCTGAGAGGTCCAACTTTAAATACATATAGCTTCTATACTATCATTTGGATTTCAACCAAAATTTGTATGTGCTATGTGCATCATAACAGATACGACTATGCGTATTCTTAAGAGCAACCAGTGTTGCCAACTGTTAAAAAATTGTGTCTCTATTTTTGTTTCCCTAATATCAATATATCTTAAAATATGCAAGCCAATAGCTCTAAAATTTGCACACGTATAGTACCTGACATTCTAGATTAATTTGGAGTAATTAATATACGTCAGTGCTGCCAACATGATTCTAAGCCTGCTGATAGGTCCAATTTTAAAATGCCTGTAACTTCTATACTAACAAATGGATTTCATTCAAAATTAACACAACAAGAGATCATATTATTGCAGATTATTTCTGACCAATACATGTATGTCATTGTTGCCATCATGATTTTAAGCGCGCTGTTAGATCCAATGTTTAACTGCATGTAACGTCCATGCTATCCATTGGACTTCAACCAAATTTTGTATTCTGTACCTTAAGAGATGGAAACAAGAATATATTCAGTCACCAGGGCTGCCAACTGTAGTTCTCTATTAGGCTACATTATGCCAGGTATACAGTATTTCGAACTAATTAGAAATTTCTATATTACCAATTTAATTTTGCCATTATTCTAGATAGATACATGTAGATTAATCAATGGCATGAATTTTAAATTTTAAGAAAAGTAGGCTCTTTAGTTCGTCACGGAACTTCTTGTTTTGTGTTCATAAAGGCAATGAACATAAGTTCACCAATAGGCCTTTGAATAACCTGATGAGCACAAATCCAACATGGCGGTGACTCGAAGTATAAATATTTAAGTGCACGTTTCTCGCGATTTAACCATTCTAGTGCAGTGAAACTTGGTACGGTAAATGCTTATAAAAATGTTTATACACTGGCATCTAATGCAAATTATTTCAGTTGTTTTCATAATCACAAGATGGCAGCTGTGCGAAATTTTAAAATCTCTTTTTATTTTTTATGTCATAATCATGCGATTCAAGTTTGAATACTACCCGTACACAATAATCTTGATGTAATAGTACATAACTCTAAGACCTACATATATACAAATCCAACATGGCGACCATCCGTAATATTAGACGGTTCTCAATATCTACAAATCTATTACAGCAATCAAATTGAAATGCTGTACTGTATGTTGATAGTGGCAATTAAAATATGAAAATAGGCTTTAGTTATTCACGGAACTACTTGTTTACTTTAAATACACTCTGAAAATCTACAGGCCAAGAGCATTCGTCAGAGTGCTTCACGAAGCCAATCTGTTCAGCCATTCTCTCAATCTCGCGGTAACAAAAATCAGCTTAGTGTTTAAAATATACTAGTTGAAACCCGTCAAAACATGACGGTCAAAGGGAAAATATTTACTGAAGAATCTCCTTATATAGGCCTAATATACATTCTTTGTACGATTACTTTTTGGCTCTATTGAAACTATAAGGGCGTCAAAAGTTTGCACTCTTGACATTGCAAAATACTGCTGGCAATGACTGAAAAATTGATGAGGCAAATTGAGACCTGTACGTTCCAGAATTTCCCCTTGAGCTTCATTGATTGTGATAGAGTATGCCAAACGAATTGGAAAATATTGCCTTATAAAAGAAAATTATAGTGTTATATCGGATGGTTTAAATCAAGTCGAAGGATTAGACCTCTCTGCCTAATTTTAACTACACTTATTATTTTCCAAATCCAAGCAATATGGTTGCATTTAGGAGCTCTTGGGAAACCTTCAGATTTCTAATCAGCGTAACTATGGTTCAAGCGTTTAGAGTATGTGGAGGCAAATCTTTTAATTCCAAGGAATTCAAGAACTCTGGGGAGTCTAATACAACAGGCCGCAAACCGTCGCTTATAATTTTGGAATATAACGAAGAAATGCGATGATGTGCAAAACATGACGGTCATTGGAAAAATATTTACAGTAGGACTTTCTTATATGCATTCTCTGTATGATTACAGAGAAAGATCGACTTTGCAACAAATAACTGGCCATGACTGAAAACTTGCGTTACGTTACGTTTGCGTTAACCTTTTTTCCCTCCAGGGTTGTCTTTTCCCACGGAGTAAGCGAGGGATGCCACCTCTACCGCCACTAAAGGCAGTGTCCTGGAGCTTGTGACTCTGAGTCGGGGATACAACTCGGGTGTGTGACCAGCACTACGCCCAGGCGGCCTCACCTGCAAACCGATGAGGGGCCTGATGAAGGGATGGGAAGAGCGGGAGGGTTAGGCAAGGAAATGGGAAGGAGGCAGCCGTGGCCTTACGGTAGGTACCATCCCGGCATTTCCCCGAAGACGAAGTGGGAAACCACGGAAAACCACTTCGAGGATGGCTGAGGTGGGAATTGAACCCCCTCTACTCATTTGGACCACCCCGTTCCAGTCCTCATACCACTTTTCAAAGTTCGTGGCAGAGCCGGGAATCGAACCCAGGACGGGGCGGAAGCTAACCATGCTGACCACTACGGTACAGAGGCGAGCTACGAAGGCAACGACTGAAAACTTGATGAGGCAAATAGTGACCTACACGTTCCAGAGTTACCCCTTCTGCTTTGATGATTGTGATAACGTATGGCAAGCGATTGGGAATTGGTGCTCTAAACGAAATGGAAGTGTTTTATCGGATGGTGTTAAATAAAGTCGAAGGATTAGAACTCTCTGCCCAATATTATCTGCGCTTATTATTTCCAAATCCAAGCAATTCTCATGCATAATTCTTACAATTAATCTGGCACCATTTAAGAGCTCTTGGGAAATGTTCAGATTCCTAAGGAGCAAAACTGTGGCTCGACAATTAGGAGTATGAATATGTGGAAGAAAAATTCCGAGGAATTCAAGAATTCTGTAAGAAGTATCTGGCTTTCATATTCATTATTTAATCTGTAACAGCGGTGTATACTTTTGTTACCTTAGTGCTTTAAATATATATAAGGCAACGTCAATCACGCCGAATTCCTTAGTTTACGGGAATGCTAAGAGTAAAATATGTTTTGTCAATGGAATAGCAATACCAAGAAATAACATGTAGTTCCGTGAAGAACTATACGGCCTATTTTCATATATCCTACGTATGTTAACTGCCACTATCAACATACAAAATTTCAGTTTGATTGCTGTGATAGATTCGTAGATATTGAGAACCGACTAAATATTTTGGATGGTCGCCATGTTGAATTTTATATATGTAGGTCCTAGAGTTATGTACTGTTACATGAAGATTATTGTGTACGTGTAGCATTCAAACTTCAATCGCATGATTAGGACACAAGAAGAAACAAGGAGATTTTAAAACTTCGCATTGCTGCCATCTTATGGTTTTGGAAACAATTGAAATAAATTATATGCCAGTGGATTAACATTCGTATAAGGATTTACTGTACCAAGTCTATCTGCACTCGGATGGTTAAATTGCGAGAAACGTTCATGTGAATATTTATTCTTCACGTCGCCGCCATGTTGGATTTGTGATCACCAGGTTATTTAAAGTCCTATAATGTGAACTTAAGTTCATAGCCCCTATGAACATAAAAAATTCAGTTTGATTGCTATAATAGATTCGTATATATTCAGAGCCGTCTATATATTTCGGATGGTCGCCATGTTGGATTGTTAAATGTATAGGCCATAGAGTCATGTACCATTAAGGGAAAATTACTGTGTAGGTTCTTTATTCAAACTTTCACTTCGATCGCATGATTACGACACAAGAAATAAACACTTAATTTTAAAATTCGCACGGCCGCCATTTTGAGGTTATGTAAACAATTGAACTAAATTAGATACCAGTGCATTACAATGCGTATAAACATTTCCTTACCAGATTTCATTGCGTTTGGAACATTAAAACGCGAGAATGGTCTATTTAAAATTTTCAAATCCGCTTGGTCGCCATGTTCGTTTTGTGGTTAACCGGTTTTTGAAAGTCTTGAACTTCCAGTAGTGCCCTTTATCTCCGTAAAAAAATTCAGGGTGATACCGCTAATAGTTTCAGAGATAAAGAATGGCGGTGAAATATTTCGCACATCCGCCATCCTGTGGGTATGTAAACAATTGAACGAAGTTAGATTTCGGTGCATTACAATGTGTATAGTTCGGAGATATTGAATGCTGGTGAAATGTTTCGCACAGCCGCCATGTTGGATTGGTGAGACATAACAAAATTTGAAGGACACGGTCGGGGTCGTCCGGAATAGTGCTATGAACTTACTGAGTGTCATTGAAATCGCTCCAGCCATTTAGAAGTTATTAGGGGGGATGCACACACCTCACACACACGTACAAAAGGAGATTTCATAAGCCTATTTTTTTTCAAAATTGAAAATAGGCTAAAAATACGGAAATAAAAAAGTGTCGGAGGTGGTACTCGAACAGCTCCCATTGCGCGATGCATAAATTAAAAGATCTTGACGCTACTACCTGAGCTACCGAACCACTGGTAAGACTACGCAATATTAAGTTAGTTAAACAACATAGGCCCTATACACTTAACTGTCAGTATACATATTTCAACATTTTCCGTCCTGTATAATTGTATTCCAGTATAAATACTGGGAACGTGATAAATAATGCTCCCTTCCTTTATACTTCTTATAAATAACTATCAAATTGAAACGCAATGCACTTGTAACCCTCATGACTGTCATGAGTCAAGGTGATTGTACGCATGCGTGAGGGGAAACAATTCTGCAATTTTCTATATTAATTTAAAAATATGTCGCCTCCGTAGCGTAGCGGTCAGCATGGTTAGCTGCCGCCCCGGAGGTCCTGGGTTCGATTCCCGGCTCTGCCACGAAATTTGAAAAGTGGTACGTGGACTGAAACGGGGCCTACTCAGCCTCGAGTGGCCCAAATGAGTAGAGGGGGTTCGATTCTCCCTCAGCCATCCTCGAAGTGGTTTTCCGTGGTTTCCCACTTCGTCTTCGGGCAAATGCCGGGATGGTACCTTCTTCAAGGCCTCGGCGTCCTCCTTCCCTCTTCCTTGCCTATCCATCCTCACCATCCCTTACCTTCCCTCCCTTTGCAGGTGAGGCCGCCTGGGCGAGGTGCCAATCCCACCTCACCAGTTGTATCCCTTCCGATTCGATGTTCCCAGCTCTAGGACACTGCCCGTAGAGGCGGTAGTGGTGAGTTCCCTCGCTGAGTCCGTGGGAACCACCAACCTGGAGGGTAAACGACTAAAATAAAAAAAAACATATTATAACATATTTGTTTATTTAAAAGACACTCTGCAAATATAAAGAACAAGGGCTTTCGTTAGAGTGCTCTACGAAGTAAATCGGTTCAGTCGTTCTCTCAATCTCGTGGTAACAAAAATCACCTTACTGTTTTAAATATATAGATAGAAGCAATGGTGCTGCCATCTGTTGACAGTTACTGGATCTTATTGTAGGAATTGAAAGTGCTGTGAGGGGCCAAGAGGAACCTTTGCCCGAATAATGACAAACACCTTTAAACTGGTTGTGGAATTTAGAAATATTAGCCTTAAATGTACAGCAAACAGCATGCAAATCGGCCTTGTCGAAGTCACTTGAGGATTTTAGATAGAAAGCATAATTGTTGTATTTGGGCGAATAGCATTATGAGCAAGTTAATTTCATGAAATAAAATACTAATAATAGTTGAAATAAAGAAAGCAATAGTGATGCCACTTAAACATTTAGGTACCTTTCATCAAAATGACATTTCATAAAAATCGGTCCAGTGGGGAGTTGTTGGCGATTCGCAAATGAAAACGCCTTGTATTTTAAATATATACTTACTAGCAACCCGCCCCGGCTTCGCCCGGGAACAGTTATGAATACATTAATGATAAGCGCCTTTATTTTCGATGTCAATGAACTACGACCTATATCCGTTTTACGTCTCAGCATGATATATTAAAATCACTGAAAGGACTATTAATTATATTATCATGGAGATGCATGTGCAACGAATTCTTGTCAGACGTAATTAAAGAATGGCGAAGTGCATGAAACTCAAATCCCCCTTCCGTCCAATCTAAAATCACTTATAGTAGGCGATGTATTGAAGATAGAGATATGCCCTCGTTACATATTTTGTAGAACTTTTCATGCTGAACAATTCTTACACTCAGAGTATATTGATATTTTTAACGGTTTGCCCAGCGTAAGCTTAAAACGTGCACAGACGCCGGGTTTTTATTTCGACTTTTTCTCTGAAATCGTTACTGATTGGCTTCCTTTGATCATATATAAATTATTTTCTACAAAAACCTTCCTGGAGATATCCTTTATAGAATGGTTAAACCACATTAAAATCCATCCAGTGGTTCTCGAGATTACCCGTGACATCCAAGAATCAGGGACTTTGTTTTATACTTATTTATTTATCGTGTCAGAAGTACAAAGTAAGCATAGAAAAAAGAAACAATAGAAATATTAAACACTGGTTGACCAATAATTTGCCTCGACGAGTGCATTTGAAGTAGCTCCCATTAAGTCTTTAATGGTGCAAGTGTCTGGAGAAGAAGGACACAGTAGAAGATGATCATTGGTCTGCTCAGCACCACACTCGCAGTAAACTGATTCCACAGGAAGGCCCCATTTCTGCTGGTTAGTCTTGCATCTCGTGGTACTGGAGCGTAGCCGATTAAGAGCCTTCCATGTTGTCCACTTTTCTGAATGTCCAGGGGGAAGCTCTTCCTTTGGGACCATCCATTCTCTTAAATATTGGCATTTTCCCCGCCACATTGAGATTCTTGCTTGCTGTGATGTTCCTTTAAGAGCTTCAGTGGTTTTCAAGAAGCTCTTTCTTGTTTTCAACCTAGGATGTGCTGGCTGACAAGCATACAATGGGTGAGTTTCCATAGTCATAGCCTTGCTTTTCTCATATCTAGCAGCAACCTCGCGTCGGATTTCAGGTGGTGCAATACCAGCGAGACAGTGAAGTTTATCTATGGGTGTAGGTCTTAAGCAGCCCGTGATAATACGGCAGGTGTCATTTAATGCCACATCTATGTTTCTAGTATGGCTGGACTTGTGCCACACCGAGCATGCATATTCAGCAGTGGAGTAACACAGTGCTAGCGCGCTTGTTCTCAGAGTACATGGATGAGTTCCCCAGGTGGTGCCTCTCAGTTTCCGCACTATGTTGTTTCTGGCAGACACTTTTTGCTTCACGTTTAGACAGTGTTTCTTAAATGTAAGCGTACGATCCAGAGTTACTCCCAGATATTTTGGAGTCGGACAATGCTGAAGAGGGATTCCTTCCCAAGTGATTTGTAGGGTTTTAGCTGCTTTTTTGTTATTGAGGTGGAATACACAACTCTGAGTTTTGGCAGGATTTGGCTTCAAGTGATTGTCACTGTAGTAGCTAATAAATTCTTTCAGGGCCTTAGTCAAAGTCTGTTCTACATTTACAAAGCAGTTGGCCTGAGCAGTGACTGCACAGTCATCATCATAGACAAAACTCTGGGTACCTTCAGGTAAAGGCTGATCATTGGTATAGATGTTGAATAACAGTGGTGCGAGCACACTGCCTTGCGGTAACCCATTCTTCTGTGTTCTCCATCTGCTTCTTTGTCCCTGGAATTCCACAAAAAAACTACGGTTTTGGAGAATATTTCTAATGTTGCACACTAGGTGGAAGTCTTTGGTGATGTCATACAATTTTGCTAGAAGAAGCCGATGATTGATTGTGTCGTAAGCTGCAGAGAGATCAATGAAAACAGCGCCTGTAATGAGCCGCTTTTCGAATCCATCCTCAATGTACTGTGTCAAGTTTAATACCTGTGATGTGCAACTTTTCCCTTCTCGAAATCCAGCTTGCTGTGGTATAAGAAATGGCTCCACTTTTCCAATAAGTCTCTGAAGGATGAGCCTCTCTAGGACCTAGTACAGGTGACAGAGCAAGGAGATAGGCCTATAGCTTTTGGGATCCAACCTATCTTTTCCCGGTTTAGGGATAGCAATGACTCGAGCCTTTCGCCAGATTTTGGGAATTTTGCATTCTTGGACACAATTGTTCATTAATTCCAATAGCCATCGCCTCGTAACAGGACCAAAATTCTTGATCTACTCAACTCGAATATCGTCTAGTCCAGCTGCTTTTCCCAATTTGCACTTCCTTAGTGCTAATTCCAGTTCGGCTTCAGTAAATGATGAAGATAGGATGTTGCTCTCTTGGTTGTACTGCTGTGCTATTGGTTTCTTATCTAGCTTTCTAGATCGGGTTAGTTTACCATTAACTAGCAACTGGTGGGCAATTTGATCTGCCTTTATATTAGCAAATGTGCTGGCTTGAGTGTTATCAATACTGAGACGTCGTAATAGTCTCCATGCCTTTTGGCTACTCTTGCTCATGTCACAGTCTGCCATTAGTTGTATCCACTCATCCCTTTTCGCCATTGATACTGAGGAAAGAACGCTTTGTGCAATGATTGATGTTTCTTCGCTAAAGGGATCATGATCATACTTCTTATAATATTCCTCAAGCAGAGTGGCCGTTTCAGGTTTAATGCCTTTGATAAAATTTGTTCTACAGCCTCTTGGAATTGATGCCCTTGAGGAGATTTGGACAATGTCTACAAACTTGTCGTACTCTTCAGGGACAGGAGCTATGTTCAGAATGTTCTCATCCAAAATGTTTGAAAATCTTGTCCAGTCAGCCTTCTTAAAGTTGTATCTTCGCCTAAATCTAACTTCTTGAGGTCTTATTGATGGCAAAATTTGGCACATGATGGGCCTGTGCTGTGTGTTAGGTATTGGTGCACACACAGCTTTGGTACATGTATGCACAATGCTTTCACTAACAAAGAGGAAGTCTGGATTATAGCCTCGTCCCCATCTTCCACTATTAAAAGAAGAAGGAAGTTTGCTATCATGGATGAGGGCGAGTTGAAAATGTTCAGCCCACGAAAGGACTGCCTCACCAGTTTTGTCCTCATGTGCGTAACCCCATACATGACTGTGGCTGTTGAAATCTCCTATAACAATGGAGGCTCTACTTTTATCAAAATTTTGGGGTGGAATGAAGGAAAATTCTGCTGCAGGTGGTTTATAAACTGAGGTGATTATACAGTTACTTAGCTCCACGGTGATAATTTCAATATTGTTTTCATCTGACTGGCAGACACTTTTGACTTCCAAATTCGGCTTAGCAAAAATGGCACTTCCATATAGAGCGTGTGGTCTTTCAACAATCAGTTTCATGCCAGGAACAGATGGGCGTTTCTGCATCATATCTCTGTGTGTTTCCTGAACACATAGAACATCACACTGCTTGTCGTGACAAAGTTCATACAATAGTTGTTCTTTACAAGATGATATGCCTTCAATGTTAACAGAAATGAAAATCCACAGCCTGCTTCCAGTCTCCGACCGGGTCAGGAATGGAATGAATGAAGCCCCCATCTAGCGGCGAGGATATGAACTGTGCCGGCTGCCGAGGCCTGACGCACTCCTCTGGGGCAATGATTAAATGAATGACAGATGAAATGAAATGATAGTGGAGAGTGTCGCTGGAATGAAATTTCGACAGGGAAAACCGGAGTACCCGGAGAAAAACCTGTCTGCCTCCGTTTTGTCCAGCACAGATCTCACATGGAGTGACCGGGATTTGAACCACGGACCCAGCGATGAGAGGCTGGCGTGCTGCCGCCTAAGCCACGGAGGCTTCTCAATGTTAACAGAAATGACTGTTAAAGTTGGTTCTGAAAAGAACCGTTTGTTAGATGTCATTTTAAATAACTCTGTTACTTCTGGTGTGAGAGAATCAGCCGTCTAGGAAGAGTCTTAGTCCGTTGCCCAGGAGACACCCGGATGTATACCAATATCACATGCAAATACACCCTACTGGGAGGTTTCTCTCGTGTCCCCCTGTTTTATACTAAGCAGAGCTTATACGCCAATCAGTATAATTTAATATAATATAATCCCCCTTCCGTCCAATCGTAAATTGACTGTGAATTTTGAGGAACGAAAAATTCACAGGCGAAATGAGAGTTGCACTTCCAGGGAATGGCGAGGTAAATGAAACTCAAACCCCCTTCCGTCCAATCTTAACTTGACTGTGTTTCACAGGCGAAATGAAGAAAACCCGAGTTGCACTTCCAGGGAAACTCCAAACACAACCACCCTTCTCAGAAGTCTTAACTCAACACTACTCGACGGTTTGCTGCTGGCTGTATCTGGGGCAATACGTTCTCCCGCTAGCTAGGCTGTAACAGGGATGACAGACTCGCCTTTAGCTAGCTCGTAAACTGTCGCCTCAGTAGTTGAATTGACATGGTTGGAAGAAATTAAAATGTAAAAACACTCATAGTGGACGATGTATTGAAGATAGACATATTCTCTCGCGGACTTTTTGTAGAACTTTTCATTCTGAACAATTCTTACACTCATAGTATTCAGATATTTTTAACGGTTTGCCCAGCGTAAGCTTACAAAGTGCTCGGACGCCAGGTTTTTTTTTCGACTTTTCCACTGAAATCGTTACTGCTCGGCTTCCTTTCATCATAAATAAATTATTTTCTACAGAAATAATCCTCGAGATATCCTTTACAGAATGGTGAAAACCGCATCAAAATCCATCCAGGGGTTCTAGAATTTACCCGTAATATCCAAGAATCGGGGACTTTGTTTTATACTAAGTAGAGATAGAGATAACACCACATACAGTACGTCAACACTCGACTACAGCGATTGAAATTCCTTGTCCTTGATCCACGGTAGAGTCTATTGTTGTTTATTATTTAAGGGCATTTCGGCATCATGATCTTGTAGCCCCGCGTACTTGTGTGTGTGTGTAGAAGTTGTCTGATAGCCTGTGTCACTGTGATATCTGTACGCTTACTAGTGTGTGTATCTTTTACGAGGAAGGATTTGGGTAGGAAGCTGTTGTTGTTCTTGTCTCATTTGAGATGCATGGACATCATGGTCATTTATTTACCCCCGTGTATTTGGGCGAGTGTTGAAATTTGTCTGATAACCTGTGTTATTGTGATGCCAGTATTAGTGTGTGTATATATATTTCAGGTGAGGATTCACTCATTCAACGTGTAATATCCGTATAGCACGTTGTATTTCAATAAGTTACTACAACCAAAATTCAATTATACCTAGGTACTTTTTGAAAAGGTAAGAGTAATATACCCTGCATTTAGGAAAAAGTAGGCTATATGTTCGGTACTGAACATCTTATTTTTGTCTCATGAGTATGAGCCCGGACCCGAACTCTTTGGCAGAACTGGGAATCGAACCTGGACCGCAGGGCTAACGAATAGTAGCCCCTATACCACGAGGTGAGAAATATAGGTATATTAAAATCTACCGAGGGGATACAGGCCCAATAACACTAATGTAATGTTTCTCAGCCTGTCAGAAAGTGTCAAAGTTTTAAGTCTCAAAGGAAATCTCAAATGAGAAACTACAGTTCAAGTAGTCTCCACGCCATAATGCCACTCAAATATAATGGCACTTCCTCAGTCACTTGAATTCAATTTCCTCTAAAATGAATATCTTGAAAGGTCAAAGGGGATGTATATATGCTCTTAAACCTAACCTCTTTCCACCACATTAAACTCATTCATCCATACTATGTACTTTGAAGAAAAAAAAGAGAGAGAACCTTTCATCTGAAATGAATGAAGAGGCTGCTTTTTTCTCACAAATCTCTGGCGATCCCACAGATATGCATCCAACTCAATTGTTTGAAATTCACTTTAAGAATTGCCCACCCACTAGCGTACCCTACGAGTATAAGACACGGTTCATGACTGAAGATCTGGGACTGAGACTTGAATACCGATGTGGTTCCTACTAAGAAAATACCTCCAGGTATATACTGGCATTAAAAATCCCTCAGTATGCCCTGCTTCGGAAGGGAAGAAAAACCGGCGATCCCATGTCATAGATTTATCGCATGTTAAAGAACCTTCCACTAATTACACCTGTGAAAAGCTAAATTATATAGTTTAATGTAAACAACGCTCTTAGGTTCCTACGTTCGTTGCCATGAGCCGACTGCGGTGGCGTCTAGTAGCTAAGTTATGAACTAGCAGTTGTTGACGGTGGCGTTTGTCGGCAAAAGTAGGCACTATTTGAAAAAAAAAACAAAGTCTGTAGTCCTTACTTGAATTAAAAACAGATAACACACACTAATACAGTCATCACAATTAACACCGGTTATTAGACAGATTCTACACACACCCAAAGTACACGGGGCTACATGACCACATTGTCGCAGCCCCTATACTGAGGAAACAACTAATCTATATACTGGCATGGTACCTCATTGAAGGTTACCCGTGAGTAAATGGACATCGTGGTCATTTGCGCCCCATGTTGTTGAATGTGTGTGTAGAATTTGTCTGATTTTGGTGTCTGTATTACTATGTATTTGTTACTCAGGTGAGAAGCGTCCTTGGCCTTAAATTAGGAACCATCTTGGCATTTGCATGGAGTAGATGTGGGAAATCTCACAAGGGAAGTACCGGTATTATGTAAGACATGTCGAAACCTATCTTGAAACTTTGTGGACGCAATCGTTATACTATAAGAGCACAACGTGTGAAAAATCAGACGCCAAATTGAACTGCAAGGCTCCGAAATCGTACCTGACATCCCGATACGCAGGCATGACGGTTGGCCGAGCTGGACATCCCTGGCACTTGTAGTAGTTGCGTGGGAGGAGGGGGGGGGGGGAGAGGGGCGTATATGCTGACTGGAGCGTTCGGCTACTTCCCACCAGCTTTGAGTGCCTGATACCTCAGGGCTGTCCATTCCGACATGTACGTTACTCTCTATTTCCCATTGATTTATGTGAAAGATTCACCGCATGATTTCGGAGCCTTGCAGTTCGATCTGGCGACTGATTTTCCGTAAGTTGTCCCCTTATAGAACAACGATTGCGTGCTCAAAGTATCAAGATAGGTTTTGACCAGTCTTACCTGATACTTCCCTAGTAGGGGAGTAGTGGCGTTTCTAAGCCACCCGGCGCTCTTCGGGCGGCGTTCATGTTAAATAAGTGAATATCTCGCGTACCCATGGTCAGACTTTTACGAATTAGGTGTTGTGAGACTTGGAGTGACGTCCCCTTTCCTATGGACCACTCGTGATACTTTTTGAAAATTATTGTCTTTGAAAGTAAGCGATATTTTGAAAACCAACAAGATGTTCAGTAAAGAACATATAGCCTACTTTCTCCTAAATGCATGGGTATTGTTATAACTCTTTGTCCTTTTCAAGGAGTATGATCGAATGTTGGTTGTAGTAGCTTGTTGAACTACAACGTGCTATAGGGATATTAAACATGAATATGAGGTGCCCTTTGCTAGTGCTACCTCTGTACCAAATTTCGTTCAATTCGGTTTCACCGTGTTTGAATTAATAGGGGGAATTGATTTGCACACATACTTGGCCACCATCTGCAAACTATTGGGCTGATGTTCTTGCTGTTTGGTCTGAATATGTTTCCCACATAAAGATATGGTGTTGCAAAATTTGGTAGAGACTAGATTATTAGGTTGGTCATAATTACATTTTAGCTTTTAACATTTGGGTGGCCGCGATTACGTTTCCGTCAAGATAGCGGTGATATAAAACATGACACTGAGGTGCCCTTTGCTAGTGCTACCTCTGTACCAAATTTCGTTCCATTCGGTTTCACCGTGTTCGAATTGATCAGGGGAATCGATTTTCACACAAAGATGGCCGCCATCCGCAAAATATTAGGCTGATGACCTATTAGTTTGGTCAAAGGATGCTCCCTCCATAAAGGTATGTTGTTGCTAAATTTGCTAGAGATCGGATGATTAGGCTAATCGTAATTTGATTTAAGCTTTGAACATTTGTGTGGCCGCCATTACGTTTCTGTCAATATGGCGGCGATATAAATCATGACACTGAGATGCCCTTTGCTAGTGCTATCTCTGTACCAAATTTCGTTCCATTCGGTTTCACCGTGTTTGAATTAATAGGGAGAATCGATTTTGACACAAAGATGGCCGCCATCCGCAAACTATTAGGCGAATGACCTATTAGATTGGCCAAAGGATGCTCCCTCCATACAGGTATGTAGCTGCAAAATTTGGTAGAGATCGGATGATTAGGTTAATCGTAATTTGATTTAAGCTTTGAACATTCGTTTGGCCGCCATTACGTTTCAGTCAAGATGGCGGCGATATAAAACATGACACTGAGGTGCCCTTTGCTAGTGCTACCTCTGTACCAAATTTCGTTCCATTCGGTTCCACCGTGTTCGAATTAATAGGGGGAATAAATTTTGACATAAAGATGGCCGCCACCCGCAAACTATTAGGCTAATGACCTAGTTATTTGGTCAAAGGATGCTTCCTCTATAAAGGTATGTTATTGCAAAATTTGGTAGAGATCGGATGATTAGGTTAATCGTAATTTGATTTAAGCTTTGAACATTTGTGTGGCCTCCATTACGTTTCCGTCAAGATGGCGGCGATATAAAACATGACACTGAGGTGCCTTTTGTTAGTACTACCTCTGTACCAAATTTCGTTCCATTCGGTTGCACCGTGTTCGAATTAATAGGGGGAATCGATTTTCACACAAAGATGGCCGCCATCCGCAAACTATTACGCTGATGACTTATTAGTTTGGTCAAAGGATGCTCCCCCCATAAAGGTATGTTGTTGAAAAATTTGGTAGAGATCGGATGATTAGATTAGTCGTAATTTGATTTAAGCTTTGAACATTTGTGTGGCCGCCATTACGTTTCCGTCAAGATGGCGGCGATATAAAACATGACACTGAGGTGTCCTTTGCTAGTGCTACCTTTGTACCAAATTTCGTTCAATTCGCATTCACCGTGTTCGAATTGATAGGGGGGGACAGACATTCAGAGTACACACACTCACACACAGACACACAGACACACACACACACAGACTCACACACACACATACACACACACAGACAGACACACTTTTTTCGCCCTGTGTTGATCTCATAAGTCTACTTTCATTTTTTGCAAAAATCGAAAGTAGGCTAAAAATGATATAACGTTGTGCAATGCCTTAAACAAATGGTCTCTATATCCTTTATCGTTAGAACAAAAGTTTATATATATTGTTTCTGAAAAAAGTTCAATTTTGAAATTTTTATATTTCCAAAATTAGTAATTTTACTAAAAAGTCTGTTTGACAAAAATTAAAGTTCCCTACCCCCTCTACCATCAAAATAAATTTTAAGTCTCCAGGACAAACACTGTGCACTAGGGGGTAATACCGATCCTAACGCACAGCCTACTATCCTACGATGTTTGCCGATATCTCTCGAACGCCTGGTCGGATTTGGACGTGTGAAGTGTCAAATGGCTTGTCCCGAAGCTCTCTTTGTTTTGATAATAGGTTCAAGTTTTTTAGAATGAGGGAAACAGTATTTTCTGGGGTAAAACTATGATTTTAGACTTTTGCTATATCTCGCAAACCAATAACGCTAGAGACGTGTACGAGGGGTCATAGGACTCGGGCTAACGCCCTCCATTTGAATATATTTTTAAAATTTTGACAAACTACACATTTGCTGAAAAATTTAATTTTTAAAACTTTATTTTTTACCTGTTTAAAATGTTCCTGAGTGGTTGTTGAGAGAGACGATACCGCTGGGCATGTGTTTCAACGAGGCTATCGCTAGCCACGGTGGTGGTATCCCAATATAGTAATTGCTATTTCGGCGGGGCGGTTTATGACAGGGCGAGGGTTCGTATTTTCCGATATTTTACCCCCGAAGGGTATTTTAACGTGTAAACGATTATGGGTTACGTCACAAATGATAATTCCATGATAAGATGAAGGACAAACAGAACTTGGTTATATGTAGGTTGAATTGAGTAGGGAAAACAAACTTACTGGAGAGCAGACTAGCTGGATGAGAATGTCATTTGAGCTTATTGGAATGCGTTGATCTGACTTGACAACAGGTGCAATGGAAAACTACACAGACCCAGAGGACACTTGAAGTTCAAACGATATGACAACAGTGGTCGGAGGGGATAGCGAGGATGATGTCACTGACCACGGTGGCCATGCCCCATGAATGAATTGATATTTTGCGAAGCATTGATCGGAGAGGGTCATGCAACGACTTGTTTTAAGGGTATTCATTTTTCTGATCTTTCCTATGGTGGACTTATTGATTGAAATAATCCAAAACAGCTAGGGCATGTGCCTGAGATTTTATAAACCGATAATGGGATTTGGACACAAAAGGTCCCCCAGGACTTGACATGACGACATTCCTTTTTATGGCTCATGAATTTTCTAACAAACACTTAAGTTAATTATACGCCAAATCAATACTAACAGAAACACACTTAAATGTCTACAATTTATAGATTATTTGAAGTGTACCTGTTTCGAAACAACAGTGGTTTCTTCTTCAGCACAATTAAGAGAAAAAATACTTATTCTATGAAAATAGCTTAAATTAACAATAAGTTCCGTGACGAACTAAAGAGCCTACTTTTCTTAAAATTTAAGATTCATGCCAATGATTAATCTATATGGATCTATCTAGAATAATGACGAAATTAAGTTGGTAATATCGAAATTTCTAATTAGTTCGAAATACTGTATACCTGGCATAATGTGGCCTAATAGAAAATTACAGTTGGCAGCCCTGGTAACTGAATATATTCTTAGTTCCGTCTGTTAAGGTGCAGAATACAAAATTTGGTTGAAGTCCAATGGATAGCATGGACGTTACATGCAGTTAAACATTGGATCTAACAGTGCGCGTAAAATCATGTTGGCAACAATGACATACATGTATTGGTCAGAAATAATCTGAAATAATATGATCTATTGTTGTGTCAATGAAATGAAATGAAATGAAATCCATTAGTTAGTAAGAAATTTTAAAATTAAGCTTTTATTTCTTGTGTCCTAATCATGCGATTGAAGTCAACGCATGCATAATAAACTTAGGCAATAATAGTCAGATAATTAATTGTACGTAACTCTATGGCCCATATAATTATATGAAAATCCAATATGGCGACCATCTGGAATATTTAGACGGTTCTCAATATCTTCTAATCTATGACAGTAATCACACTGAAATTTGGTATTTTGATGGAGTCCCCACGTGATTTGCAATAACCTGGTGAGCACAAATTTAGCATGGCGACGACGCCTAATTTGAATGGACGTTTCTCGTGATTTAACCATCCGAGCACAGTGAGAGTTGGTATATTAAATGCTTATAGACATTTTAATCCACTGACATCTAATTTAGTGAAATTGTTTACATAACCTCAAGATGGCGGCTGTGCGAATATTTAAAATTACGTTTTTTTTATTTCTTGTGTCCTAATCGTGCGATTGAAGTTTGAATAATTAACCTACGCAATAATCATCTAATAGTATATAACTCTATGGCCTACATATATAAAAATACAACATGGCGACCATCCGGAATATTTAGATGGTTCTCAATATCTACGAATCTATTACAGAAATCAAACTGAAATTTTGTATGTTGATAGAGGCAATTAACATAAGTGCAATATATGAAGAAAGGCTACTTATTTATTTACGGAACGACTTGTTAACAATACGTTCCCAGCCTCAAGGCCTAGAATTGTGAATTTTTCTTTCATTCAGTGAACATGTCCAAACCATCTAACCTGTGAAAACTCTGTGTTACGTTTAAGTGGTTGGAAATGAACTATTTTCAAGAAACTCCAAGAATCAATCAAAATTAATGGCTGACTGGTTGAGAACACACAACATGTACATAACATCTTACCCAAGTTTCATCGCTATCAGACGAATAGTATGTGAACGCATTCGGGACTTTGTTGAAACGCTTCGCGAGTCGTCGCTTATTTGTTGAATATACTCGTGTGCTACCTATTATAACACCCAAGTTTCATCGTAATGGGATGAATGGTATATGAACGCACCTGGGACTTTCTTGAAACAAACGCACGCAATTTTGTTGAAGTTTCTCGCGCGCCATCTATTGTAAATTGGATTTACTACGCCTATAACATTTCCAGGACTGTGCACAACAACTCACCAAAATTTGACCGCAATCGGATGAATTGTATATGAACGCATCGCCATTACGCATTTGTTTCAACTACTCGCGCTATCTATCTTGAAATGGATTAACTATGCCTATAAACCTCCCGGAAGTGTGTACAACAACTCACCAAAATTTGATCGCAATCGGACGAATGGTTTATGAACGCATAAAATACAAAAAGACAGACATTCCTTTTTTGTCACCTGTGAAGTTGGCTTGGTTTTCAGTAGCTTTGCTCGAATGTTAGTATACTGGCTTGCAGTTCATAGACTATTCCAACTTATTATTGCTTAAAATTCCCGTTCCAGATGTGGAATTAAGCTTTTATTATCACATTCCATTTTTATATCATTGTTCCTTGGGTTCACTGTTGTTGTTCCCCCTCAGAGATCAATGGTTCGGTTCTTGGGAAAATCATGGACCTGATTCTTCCTCATCATAGACCCAGGTTTGATGCCAGTCAGCCCACGTACCATTGGGTACAATACGTTGTTGTAATTGTTATTGTTGTTGTTGTTGCTGTGGATGAATTTGTGGTTTGTGATATACAGTAGTTGTCGTTAAACACTGCACTTAGGTGTGTTGAAGATCTGTACGATAATTAGTGTCATCGTGATGGCTGTAGCCTGTATATATATAACTAGCAATAGTGCCCGGCTTCGCCCGGTGGATTTGTTTGTATTATGGGTGATAATGATTACTACTACAGAACTGGCACATAATACTTAAATTAACAGAAAAAAAAAATTTCAAAAATATAACTTTTTGTGGTGGTGGTGGGGGTGATAAGTAGTACAGTATAATGAACGTAACATTCAGGTCATTTTCCCGTAATGATAATGACAATAATGAATAGGGAAAGGGCTATTTACTAACTACAGTACTGGCACATGTAATTTACAAACGAATTGAAAAATATGATTAGAAAGAGGACTATGTGACATAAAAGACACTGCCTAGGGCCTATATCTCATTGGTTGCTAGAAAAGTAGAGATCAATAGTGTCGTCTTTTGTCACATAGTGCCATAGGAAAATAATCAGAGCACTTTGGAAAACTTCGGCTGTCCCGAGCTCCTGAAGTAACAATAGTGTCATTTGTCGCCACATACCGCTCAAGGATAAGGATCTGAATAAATGAAAGTAAATTTGAAAGCACCAACGCTTATTGCAGCTGATTACCTCTATGTACTGCACCAACACTATCGCACTTATACAGAGGCATAATATTTTCATGATGATAACGGTTTTACGGGGCCTAAGAATTCTTCTTGCAATAATTACTCCCAGTGACTCCAATTTATGAGCAGCGCAAGTTATAACTATTTTCTCAATTCTGGTAGGGGCGACGTGATGCAGCTCGTATTGCCAGCCAACAATTAACTTATTAAAATATTCTTACAGATACACTATACGGACATGAATGGTTCTAGGACCTTAAAACGTAGTTTTAAAGTTCATTTTGTCCGTTGTTCTAAATGAAGGGAATGGATAGAGTTGTTCAAAATATCAAGTGGATAGTGTTACCCGCAGGGTTTCGAAGGGTAAGTACATTAAGTGTGGTTAAGATCGGTGAAACGATGTAGACTTGTGCCAAAGGTCCTAAATGCAGGGAATGGAGTGATCTGTTCGAAATTTCACGTAGACAGTGTTACTCGCTGGTCTCCAAAGGGTAAGAATTCTCATTTTGGTTCAGATCGGTGAAACGGTGTAGATTTGTGCCAAAGGGCCTAAATGCAGGGAATGGAGTGGTCTGTCCGAAATTTCATGTAAACAGTGTTAGTCGCAGGGTTCCAAAGCGTAAGTAAAAAAGTGTTGGTTCAGATCGGTGAAACGGTGTAGATTTGTATAAATAACAGACAAACCAACATTGAGCTTTATACCGTATTTTCACATGCTAATGCAACAATCACAATAACGCAGGTTATCACATACATTCTACACACACACCCATGTACACGGGGCAACATGACCACGATGTCTAAGCCCCGCAAATAAAATATTAACTGTGCATACGATAGCATAGAGAATACTACAGTCCAATACAATCCTTGATTGTCAATCGGTCAGTTTTCCCATGTGTCCTTTAGCAAATTTTACCGGACTATCATGATACAGAGTAAATCGTTGTTGCCTAGTGACAACCTGTCCATCAATGGTGCGGCGTTGACTATCATGATACAGTGTTAGTCGTTGTCGCCTAGCGGCAATATGTCCGTCAAGTTATTAGATCGGCGAATGCGGGGAATGGAGAGGTCTGTCCGAAATTTAACATAGCCTAAACTATTCCTCTTGATTCAGGTTATCATATACAAAAGAATTTTTCGAATCCGACTGGTAGTTCCAGAGATTAGCGTGTTTAAACACACAAGCACACATACACACAAACTCTTCAGCTTTATTATATTATTAGTATTAGTATAGATAGCTTATATCGTATGAGTGTACATGTAATTGGAGTAATGATTGCACAAGATGTATCCATGGCCTTATTGCAAGTACCATCACGGCATTAATCTAGAAAGAAAGTAAACAGTTATGGAAAAACCCTTCCGGCTCCAGCCGCTACATCATGAGGTGATTTGTTGCAAAGAAAATCAATAGTAAACATTCTCGACTAGAGTAATTGAACAAGGATATACTGAGCCACTCAATTCCATACGTGTCTTTCGAATTGAAGTGTTGAGGGGTGAAACAGGATATAAGAAACGAGGAATGTAAAATGAGAACCTCGAGGAACTAATCTCATTGAATCGTTGAGTAGAAGAGACTCATTTAAGAGCCGTCCGTCACACAATACACTGATATTTGTGTGCATTTTGTATTCCTATCGTATGTTTGATGAAGATAGCAGCAATATAATTCCAAATAATACACTACTCTTTGCTATCTTCTGTATGCATACGACCAGTTCTCATATCGTTATTCTATAGACAGTCTGAGTAAATATTAAGTTAAATCTGAACGCCCTGGGCAGAAGTATTCTCCGAGAGAGAGTTTGCCAGCGTTCTCAAATCAAGGTATTATAGTTCGGCCGGCTCTTCTGTTGATGGCATGGCCACAAAGCCGCTCCAAGCACCGGTCCAACAGGCGGGCAAAGCGCATTACCCTCTGTCCTTATTTGAGATAATTTGCAGTGGTGTATGTGATGGAGCTCCATAAAAGATACAGCTCTCACATTAAAAGTTTCGAAGTATGTTCATGTGTAATATACACTGGAACGATTCGGGTTACCTCATATTGATATGAGGGAAGCTCGAATGATTTCTGCGACAAATGGATGGGAGTAATAACAGGAGGGTACTCGTAATGAAGAGTTTCAATTTGAAATGACACGTTAATTGATATTACAACTCTTCAGTCGGTCAACACAAAGTAATATATAACTGTCGTATAGGCTTATACCAGGTGAATGAGCTGCCCCTAAAGACATTGTTTTCTGCAGCCCAACCAACGCGTGTTGTCAATAAGGTCGATATTTCTCGTATTAGGCTGTAGACACACCGAGGGAAAAATAATAGTTTTCAGTATCGCTTGCAGGATACGCTTGCAGTGTATTAGTAACTTAGGGAGCGCAAGCAGAGAAATATCGACTTTCCTCATAACAACGCTGTATTATTAGTGGCAGCTGATTCAGCTGGTATACTTTTGTATCAAACAATATATATTATTTCAGTAGTATAGATCCCTCCTGCGGCGCTCACAAGCGACCGATAGTGACAATGAGTATTCAAATGAAAGAGAATAGACATTAGCAGTGATGAATTGCACTATAATTTCATAAATATCTATAATGTCTTTAAAAAATGAATTTCAAAAAAAAATGTACGAATCGTGCAATTTGCAAATGCTGTTGCTGTATGAAACTACGCTCCATAATTGCTGTCCACTTCACACGTTGGCCGCTGTGACGCCTGTTTCATGTCATTTTAAGATCCTGAAGTCTTTCCTTTAGCCTATCATTTTGCGTGGATTTTAGATGAGTAAATCAAATCGTATAATTTCATAAATATCGAATAACCAGTGAGTGTTATAGCAACCTTTCTCTTTAAGGCTCTCATTATAAACCTATTGGGGAAAGTGTGGTTTATGAACATGTGAGATTTCTCGTACGGGTCCTCTAGTGTATACCAGGTGAGTCAGCCACCCCTTATTATTTTAGTTTCGGGCTACACTTCCAACGTCTGATGCCAACATGTTCGACAGTTCCCCGTCTACAGCCAAGCTACAATGACCCTAAACGACTTTACAAGATTTATGACGACTTGGAAGCAAGACCTTTACAAAACATGTGTGCGACAAGTGATAATTCATAGCATCAAACTGTCATACGGGCATGTACGGTTTCAGTTGGATACGAAATTGACGCTAGGTACGGTGGCTTACTGACAAAAAACGTGAATGAACCTTCGAAGCGGAAAGCAGTATCGCATCGTATACGCATTCAGGCAAGCAGAAAGAACAAGTAGCCGTGGATCAATGGTCTAAGTGCGTTGAAGGTAATCGTCCTGTTTTTGGAGCTGGGTTCAAATCTCACCACCGCTAAATATTTTATGCACATTTTAAACTTTGGGAATAATATACAAGGGCATTCGTGCCACATTTGACGAATATCATCCGGTGTTTATTTAGGGTTTAATGTGTACTGGCTTGACACAGTGTTCAGCCTAGAAGCGCTGGTTATTTTATTGCCATGTTCTTGTATTTGTTCCCCCAGGGGCTCACATCTGGTGGGACGTGGGTTGGCGACCACGGGACCCCAGCTGAGTCCAGCATTGCTTCGACTTGCTTGTGCCAGGCTCCTCTCCGTCCTTTTCCTATCGTCCTTCTTGGTTAACTCTTGTTCTCTTCCGACCCCGACGGTATTAGGGTATCCGAGGCCTAGGGAGTCTCTCCTTTTCCGCCTTAATTGGCTTTTCTCTCATTTTCCCTGATCTCTCATTCTTCGAGGGTTTTTCTTTCAGGTACCTCCTGCCTTCTGCTCAAGGCCCTCAAGGAGGCAGTGTGTGTGTATCCCCACCAGTTCTTGTGCGCCTTGGATAATGCTAGACCCTTAAGGGATCACAGATGGTGAGTTCGAGAGTTATGGATCCCTAGGGATTCCTGAGCTGGGTCCGGTTTTTCGCCTTTCTCCATTACCTATGGGGCGGGCCCTCTCCTCTTTCCCTTTCCTTCCTGCCATTCAGGGCTCTCCTTCCTTCAAAATCCCTCAATCTTCATTCTTCGAGGGTTGAGGGCATTTTCCCCCCTTTCTTTTATTTCTCTTACTCTTCTTTTGTTTTCCTTTTCTTTTCCAATCGTGTGCGTTTGTAGTTAGATTGACATAAATTTTCATCTTCATTTTCCATGAAGACCCAAAACTTGATGTTAAGTCCCTTAAAAGAACAATTATTACCATCATCATCATCTTGTATTTGATCCCCAAAGCTCAACATATGCATACAATTATTTAGCGGTGGTGGGATTCAAATCACCTCCCACAAACAGGCACGCTACCTTCTACGCACTTGGACCATTGCTCCACGACTACTTGTCCCTTCACCTTGCCAGAAAGTGTATGAGATGTGATACTGCTTTCCGCTTGAAGGATCATTCACGTTCTTTATCTGGATGCCACCGTACCCAGCGTTAATTTCGTATACAACTGAAACTGTATAATCGGCATGTACTTTGTGATCGCCTATTGTTTCCGCTTCGAAGATTCATTCAAGTTTATTTTATCAATATGCTACCGCACTCAGCGTTAATTTCGTATCCAACTGAAATTGTATAAACGGCATGTGCAAGTCAGTAGTTCATTTTAGTTGTGAGTTTGTAGCAGTCGCTTCCGTTGTGTAGTGGTCAGCGTGATTACCTGCCACCCCGGAGGTCCGCGGTTCGATTTCCGGTTCTGCCACAAAATTTGAAAAGAGGTCTGAGGACTGGTACGGGATCTACTCAGCCTCGGGTGGTCTAAATGAGTAGAGAGGGTTCGATTCCCACCTCAGCCATCTTCGAAGTGGTTTTCCATGGTTTACCACTTCGTATTCGGGCAAATGCTACGGCCGCCTCCTTCCCACTTCCTTGCTTAACCCTCCCACTCTTCCCATCCCTTCATAAGGCCCCTGTTCGCTTTGCAGGTGAGGCCGCCTGGGCGTAGTGCCAGGTCACTCACCCCAGTTGTATCCCCTACTCAGAGTCTCAAGCTCCAGGACACTGCCCTCAGTGGCGGTACAGGTGGGATTCCTCGCTTAGTCCGTAGGAAAAGCCAACCCTGGAGGATAAAACGATAGTGAAACTTTGTAGGTAGATTTAATTATAGGTATTTTTCATTTCTCATTAACACCCAAACCATTAGGGGCTGATAACCTAGATGTTAGGACCCTTGTAATAACAATTATCATCATCATCATCTTGTATTTGATCCCCAAAGTTTAAAATGAGCACAAAAATAGTCAGCGGTGGTGGGAAACTAACCCACCTCTCATAAACAGGACAGCTAACTTCTACGCACTTAGACCATTACTCCACGGGTACTCGTCCTTTCGCCTTGCCTGAAAGCATATGAGATGTGATACTGCTTTCCGCTTCTAAGGTTCATTCACGTTTCTTATCTGTAAGCGACCGTACGTACCTAGCGTCAATTTTGTATCCAACTGAAACTGTATAATCGGCATGTTCTTTGTACATGCCCGTATGACAGTTTGATGCTTTGAATTATCACTTGTCGCACACATGTTTTTGTAAAGGTCTTGCTTCCATGTCGTCATAAATCTTGTAAAGTCGTTTAGGGTCATTGTGGCTTGACTGTAGACGGGGAACTGTCAACCATGTTGGCATCAGACGTTGGAAGTGTGTCCGAAAACTAAGAACATAAGGGGTGGCTGACTCATCTGGTATATATATGTATATTGCTTTAGTATTTTAGCAGTAATAGTTGCCACACTTTCTAAGTGTTTGATGTTAGTTTAATTATTGAGGGCAGTGACCTTTATTGAGGGTCATTGTAGGTTTCGTAGAGGTATTTTTTCCTGCATATATTTGGATCTGATGACGCTCGCTTGACGATAAAAACATTTCATCCATTAGTTTTCTCCCTTTTCTTAAGTTCAAAACAAATATACAGTCTATATTGTGCATGTTAGAGGAGGTTATCTGGTCCACCACTGACCGTGCGTGGCTTCCCAGATGACCCCTTCCTTGAACACATATGGACTAAGAGGATCGGAGTACACTCCTTGTGGGGCTATTCCGGAACAAGACTCTTCATCTCAATAGGAATCAGGTTCCCATCATAGCATAAGTCAAAGACACCCCAAGGAAATGCACCCCCAAAAGAAAACAAACTACTAAATTAAAATCCAGGCTTAAGAAAAGTCATAGAATGATTTATTAAAAGATCAAACCCCTTACCTACCATCGGAGGGTAACAATCGGCTAATCCGCTAATTAATAACAAAAATAAACAAAAAGAAACACCCCTAACTGTAAGACATTAACCCTCTCGATTGGTCCTAAATACAATAAACAAACAATAGGAAGGCTTGAGAAGTGGTACAAAAATAACCCTAACTTAATTGTACATTGAAAAAGGCATGATGTTTCCAAGTGAAACATCATGTAATCAAACAATCAATCATGACAGAAAAAGATCTAAATAAGCTGGGACCACCCCGTATTTACATTTAAAGTTAAGTAATCTAAGCTAATCCTGAATTTAACTGACCTACGGAGAAAAGCGTCCGTGGTAAACAAAACTGAATAAAAGGTCTAGAAGTTTGTGGTGTTTGAAGCCATATTTTCAGTGTTGCCTTAGTAAACAAGAGTTTAGTGCTTTTCAGTCGGTCAACACGAATGTACCCAAAAGAGATGGGTTATGCCCTAATCCTGAAATAAATTACATGAGATTAATAAAACACTAGGATGACCAGTTTCGATCGTCAAGCGATCATCATCAGATCCAATACACTTAGGCTATAAAATCTATGTTTGAAATACAGGTGAAAATATTTACAATATGTACAATTATTTAGTTGCAGTATTGGTACTGCAACTGTCAGTGTATGCTAAATGCAGTATATATGTTAGGTGAAATGCTAAATGGTGATGGCTATCCGGAGATTGTTCAAGTGAGTTCAAGTGAGCACGGAAACTGCGAATAGCTGTAGTACGGAAGAAAATCAGATAAGTAGTTAGCCTAAAATTTTATAGTTTTACCATAGTTTACAACCATATAATCTCTCTAAAGTACAATCTCCGGATAGCCATCACCATTTAGCATTTCACCTAACATATATACTGCATTTAGCATACACTGACAGTTGCAGTACCAATACTGCAACTAAATAATTGTACATATTGTAAATATTTTCACCTGTATTTCAAACATAGATTTTATAGCCTAAGTGTATTGGATCTGATGATGATCGCTTGACGATCGAAACTGGTCATCCTAGTGTTTTATTAATCTCATGTAATTTATTTCAGGATTAGGGCATAACCCATCTCTTTTGGGTACATTCGTGTTGACCGACTGAAAAGCACTAAACTCTTGAGGTCTAGAAGTGATTAACAGTCATCATTTACAACACAAATATTTACAACAACTTGTACAACAAAAATCTACAAAGTAGAAGAAAGATGGGAAACATAAGGGTTAACATTTCAATAAATAAATATGACACATAAAATAGCATTGTTATTAGTCCTGCCTACAACACAATGGTTACTCTTTGTTTCCATTGGTCATCTAAATGTGTATGCAAAAACAGAAAATACTGTTCGATAACAGTAGAACTCATTAATGGTTCACGGCCAACGAGTTGAAAACTCTAGGTATCCAATGATCCCTGTCCGTCGATCAAGTCAGCTGCCAAAAGCTTCCTCTAAGAAATAAATGTGTACAGCACAATGCAATGGTCAGCAAAATTGTAATCATGGATGAAAGTTTAACAGTCGTTTAGTAATTAACGCGTACTTAAATAGTCGTTTTAATTAAATTAGATTTTATGATGACACCTGCCCCCACTGGTGCAGTACGTTTGTACACTCACTCACTGCATGAGTTTCTTTGATAAACAGTATAATCTAAAATGTTCGTTTCATAGCAGATCGGGGTTCACAAAACTGTTCAAATTGTGACCCTACATTTTGCAGTTCATAATTAACACACATTATTATGCTAGTGACGTTGTAGTAGAATACAAAAAGATATGAATAATGATGGGTTTTGCTTTAGTAAAGCAAATAGGACAAAACGAGAGATATTCCTCTCTTATGAATGTCTTTGAAAGATATAGCAGTCACGGCGGGTTGTAATATAATTCCTTATTGTGCACTCACAGCACATTAAACAAGTCAATAAACCTTCTCACCATTTAAATTTATGATGTTAACTGGATATGATACGACGTTAGTGTGAATCGGGATTAGGAGTATTATTCCAAAGATATTTCACTCCTTCACACTTATATTGGATTCAGCTTAAATCTAGTGGTCTACTTGCCACTACAAAAATGTATTTACAACAATTCAGGTGAATGAGTAATCTCTCCCATCAAAAAACGCCAGTGGCGTTCTAAACTCATACAAATTGGGAGCTTCAAAGTGAAGATATTAGCAACAGGTGATTCAAAGAAAATTACTGCTCATTCAATAAATGACACAATTGATTTTCCAAGAAGTGGACCTCAAAATTACATTGGTGCACCTTATAGAAACACACTGTCCAGGTGACTAACTCTCTGATTTGGAAACGGAACGTGTAGATGTGCTTGAAAAGTGAAATTACCATAGACGGTAACTAAAGAAGTAAAACTAAATTACCCTACCTAGATGACTGAAAATCAGAGTTACGGTCATTAATCTAATCCACCAAGAACCATCACCTTAGAAACGGACATTAGATCATGACCTACGGCTTAAGTTGGTTCACCTCATTCCCAAAGGAATAAATTTGAGGGGTAATTTCCATCCAGCGTTCGTCCTTAGACATCTTACTCCGCTCTTCGGCTTCCATGTTACTGTGCTGCTAGGATGTTCGGTATCTCTCCCATCAAGTAATTTACGCCATCATCGACTGCATGGTGACATTTCGTACGCGTCGTAATTTCGAAGATAAAGCACTGCTTCTATGGTATTTGAACAAGCAACACTGCTGCTACACTTGCAATTGCAGACTGTATTTCAAGAAATGGCCTGGTCTGCGGCACAGAATTTAATAGACACCAGCACGTGTCTGCTCACTTCGACACTCACTGTTAGTGAAAATATTAATCAGATTGAATCTGCGACATCTTTCACTTAAAAAATCACGGCTTAGCACAGCACGGATATTTTTAGTCTTATTCACTCTGCTGTGAAATGTAGCACTTTGCAATTTAACGATTCACAGATTTTATACTTCGTGTTTAGCACAGTAGTCGGCCATGCTTGGTCTAAAAAAATGTGACTATGTGTCAGGTTAAATATCGTAGATATTACAAGATTTCTCTCAAGAAATAACTTGTTCACTCAGCAAAAATACCACACGGTAATCACTTGCACACATCGTGCATAAAATAAACGTGACGTTCGACGTTTCCACTGTGATTTGATTCCTTCACTGATTATATCCTCGGTCAACTAGACCGGACTGTATTAGCAGCCGCGTGCTACACTTGCACGCTGTAGAAGTAGGAATCGGAATACCTTCTTCACGGAAGCGGGTGGACCGGCTTCGTGACAAGTGAAGTCGTTGAGCAACTCTTGGCTTTCCTTATGCATATCCGCAAGGTAATACCGTTGTCTCAAACATGAAATAAACGATTCTTATTCCATTTTCAACTGGCAATTGAAGCAGAAATACAGTAGATGATAAATTCAAAGATGCATATTAAAGATCAAGTTCTTTAATCATGAAAAATAAATATTAGCAGCTTTCTGACGAAGTCAAAAGTGCGTCTGGATCTTCCTAGATGCGTTCAAAAATTCTTTACATAGAATTCCAATCTGGGCATAAAAATTATCACCAGCATGAGCGAATAAGGGCGCAATATGTATATGTTGGGTGGTAGGTATTAGTCTGTAGTCACGACGAGGGAAAATAATAGGGTTCAGTACTGTTTGCAGGCTATGCTTGTAGTTCATCAGTAACAAACGGGATGCAAGCAGAGAATTATCAACGTTCCTGCCAACACGCGTTAGTTGGGTTGCAGGAAACAATATTGGAAGGGGCTGCTGCAGGAGATAACAACCATACAGCCGCTCGCTACATGTTACTCTATGTTCTTGTCTATTGTGCCCCATTGCGTTATGCAACCTGAGCTTCTAAGACATTACTACCAGCCTCCCCTAAGATTAGTATGATGTCCGTGTACTTGTTGTACACTAGTTTTTGTCCACATGTTGCCAGCAACTGTCGCGTTGTACGGGGCAAATTGTGCCATCTGGTACGTATTTTAATCACATGTAATTGTTTTCAGGTTGATTTTCGTATGCCCCAGTAATTGGGATTGCATCGTGTTGACCGACTGAAAGATTTTAATATCAATATAAATAAGGCAACACTGAAAAGATGGCTTGAGAGATTTTTATATTAACATGTTATATGAGGCTCCTCGTATGAGCCTATTAAGAAGGTGGGGTCTTATGACGAGTAGAAAAGAGGAGGTTATCTAGGAGATAAATGAACTTATTCATAGAGGGTAGGAGAAGCAGGTCTCACAGAAGCAGGTAGGAAGCGATCTAACGATTCAATGTTGAACCACTACAAGGTGGGAGGTGTAGAAGCAGAGGATGCCGCATTCCTAACTGCTAATAACAGAAAATGGAAGCAGCTTGTTCGCAAACAAAGGCGTGTATACTAGAATGGACGCTGACAGGAAAAACAATTCAAAATGAAAATAAATGAATTATATACAGTATACTTAATTCAATAGAGAGCCTCCGTGGCTTAGGCGGCAGCACGCCGGCCTCTCACCGCTGGGTCCGTGGTTCAAATCCCGGTCACTCCATGTGAGATCTGTGCTGGACAAAACGGAGGCAGACAGGTTTTTCTCCGGGTACTCCGGTTTTTCCTGTCAAAATTTCATTCCAGCAACACTCTCCAATATCATTTCATTTCATCTGTCATGCATTTAATCATTGCCCCAGAGGAGTGCGTCAGGCCTCGGCAGCCGGCACAGTTCATATCCTCGCCGCTAGATGGGGGGCTTCATTCATTCCATTCCTGACCCGTTCGGAGACTGGAAGCAGGCTGTGGATTTTCATTTTCATACTTAATTCAATAACATATCACATAGGGTGTTACTGAATTCCCATTACAAAATATGACTCATGAAAACCACTGCAGCACAGGTTTACAACTCCCGCATTTTCGTCGCACGGTCCGACTCATACTGCTTGTCGTCTGGGTCCAAAAACAGGTGGGGATCAATGTGACGACCACCAACGTCAACATCAACACGGTTCCTCCGTACAATGTTCTGGTACATTTTGTCTTTTGCAGCTTTTCAGTCGGTCAACACGATTTGTATAGGCAACACTGGAGAAAAGAATGACTTCAATTCTCCACGTGTTCTGGTACACAAAATCGCCAATCCCTGGTCCTCCATCATCCACCGCAGCTATAACTCGCGTCAATAGATCTTCCTTGGATTCTGCAGGGGTCTCGTAAATCAAGGTTTTCATATAGGGGATATGGGGCATCAGGTGATCGTTCAATGACCTACAGCGTGTTCCGATTCAACACGGAACTGAAAAATGGGTTGCCTACCCACCGCAATCGGCTTAAAATCTGCTCGCAGTGCGCTAGCAACGGAGTTGCGTCGAGTCAGGTCGAGAGTAATTTTAAGATCAACACAAACACCCGAAGAAATGGAGCTCGTCATTATCGAAACCTTCGCGATAATTACTCCTCTGGTGTTGTCGAACGCTAGAGAGAACTTCATGCGACGAGTGGCCCTCTGCTTGGAAAATGCTGGACGCCACTTCGAACACCTTTTGTAAATGTCCATTTGCAGTCGACGTAACGTCTGTGATAAATTAACTTTTTTAGTCGCATCGAAGACTGATTACAATTTTGTAACAAATCATTTCCAAATTTTATCTCGTTTTTTGGTATTGGGTTAAAAACAATACATTGTGTTGTAAATAAAATACCACCCAAAAATACATTGTGTTGTAATAAACTACAAGAAATAGCACTGTACCTTAATATCCCCAATTCTGATTTGTACACAGCACATTGCTTTCAAACGACTTCGGTGACAGTTTTACTGAATGCTGGTGCACAATCTGCACATATGGCATTGAAGCACACAGAGGGCATGCGTCGGTCGGTCAGAGAGCTTGGAAAACAGAGATATCCTACCCAGCGCTGCACTCCGATCACAAATTTCGAGTGACTGAGTCTCTACAGATATTTATAAATATTTACGTTAAAACATATAATAAAGTTATAATTATCATCGAACATAAACAGTCGTATGCAACTCGCCTATAATGATCATTAAGACACTCGTATGAAAATTATAAAACTCGCTTACGCTCGTTTTATAAACATACTCGTGTCTTAATTATCGCCATTACAGGCTCGTTGCATAATGTACTATTATTAAAGAGAATTCGTTACAATAGGGGAAATTTAAAAGTTAAGTATGATTTGTCTACGTAAAACCAATATCAAGAGAGAAGAATACGGAAATTAAAAAAATACCTCCCATTTTACGATGCACAATTTCATAGTGCGCAACGCATCCACTGAGCTAGCAAACCACTGGTCAGATGGCGCAATATTAAGTTAGGTAAGCATTATACACACTCAACAGTCAGTAAAAGTTCTTCTACATTACCTGTCTTTTATAATACTATTCCGGTTTATATCGTGGAAACTTCATAATCAATATTCCCGTCCTTTATAATTCTTATAAATAACTATTACATTAAAACGCGGAGGACGTCCGCCATGTCTGTCATTAACCGAGGTGATTCTGCGCATGCGCTTGAGCCAATAATATTGCAGTTTTGTTTATAAATTTAAAAATATATGGTAACATATTTGTTTATTTTAAAGACACTCTGCAAATCTACAGGCCTAGAGCCTTCGACAGATTGCTCTACGAAGTGAATCGGTTCTACCGTTCCCTCAATCTCGTCGTTACAAAAATCAGCGTAGTGTTTTAAATATATAGATGGATGTTGAAAAATAAAATTTTATTTCATAGAAATGCTCAGAGTCGCCTCCGTAGCGTAGCGGTCAGCATGGTTAGCTGCCGCCCCGGAGGTCCTTGGTTCGATTCCCGGCTCTGCCACGAAAAATTAGAAAAGTGGTACGAGGACTGGAACAGGGTCTACTCAGCCTCGGGTGGCCCAAATGAGTAGAGGGGGTTCGATTCCCCCTCAGCCATCCTCGAAGTGGTTTTCCGTGGTTTCCCACTTCGTCTTCGGGCAAATGCCGGGATGGTACCTTCTTCGAGGCCACGGCCACCTCCTTCCCTCTTCCTTGTCTATCCAACCTAACCAGACCTTACCTTCGCTCATGAGGCCCCTGTTCGCTATGCAGGTGAGGCCGCCTGGGCGAGGTGCCAATCCCAACTCACCAGTTGTATCCCTTCCGATTCGATGTTCCCAGCTCTAGGACACTTCCCGTAGAGGCGGTAGTGGTGAGTTCCCTCGCTGAGTCCATGGGTTCCACCAACCTGGAGGGTAAAAAAAAAAAGCTCTGAAACAGAAATCGTTCAAACTTATTGTGAAGCCTGTGTAAATATATTTTGAACGAGCAAAATACTTTGCAATGCTGCATAATCAGTGAAATCGTACTCAGCCCCGTCGCTAGCGCGCTGCGAGCAGAATTCAAGCCAGTTGTGGGTGGGTAGGCTAGACATTTAGAATATAATTGCCGGTGTTATTTTCTTACTATTATCCAAAATTTTAAATTTTCTCATTCCCTCCCTCACGTAAACTTTGATACCGCCCTGGGGAAAGGGGAAGCGACTGAATTGAACAATGTCTCCGGCTAAAACTCCACTGTGAGACCAGGTTGTCTCCATTGACTATAAATAGTTGGTCAGACAACATGAATTTTGATGTACTTTTTAGCAAAAAATTGGAAGATTGTTAGTCCCATGGACATGACCCGAATATCTTAGGTGGAAGGATCAATATCATGGGGTCCCTCAGGGTAATGTGGGCAATCATTGCATGTCAAGACAGCATTACTGTACTGGACTTGATGCACAGGTCTCTTCATTTTTACTTCAGACCACCTCGTCGTGTAGCGGCTAGCATTCTTGGCTGTTGCTCCGGATGTACGTGTTCGATTTCAGGCTCTGACAAGGAATTAAATGACTGTCTGTGGACTTGAAAGGATCACACTCAGATTTGTGGGGCAAAACTGTTTTTTCGTGGTTTCACCATTCCTACTCGAGGCTAATGCAGGGATGGTTCCTAACTTAAGGCCAAGGCTGACTCCATCCCAATTGCAAATACACGCACTGCTGCAGTCACCACAATAACACAGGTTATCTAACAAATTATATTGTGCCCGCTGGCCGAAGGTTTCGGGGAGCCACCGGTTTCAAATGACCCTTCCGAGACCTTCTTCCAGTTAACACACAAGTATAGGGGACGACGCATTCATAGGCTGGTGTTGCACAAAGACTGCACTCGGGGGTATCGGGAATTGGTGAGGTTCGATTCTTAACCAGCTCAGAGGAATGCATCGATAACAAAACTAAGCAAGAAAAGAGAGGTCAGTCTTATGTTAAAATCACGAATACATTTTATTCAGAATAGATCCCTAGCCTAGCATGAGAGTTGCAAACGACTAGTCCGATACTATTCTGCCCTGAAAGAAAATATAAAAAAGTCCTAATCAAGATCTAAGTTACTCTCATGGTCCTAATACAAAATTTAATAATAACGAACAAGCTAATAGTATGGCACGTGAGATCAGCCCTGAGCGATTACATCGAAAATGACTACGGGAGGATCAAACATCAAAAGAATTTACTGCAACGCAAGACATTTACTTGTTTACAAATACTAGGAATATTTACACTTAATAGCAAAGGGAAAATTTGTCCTATGCAATGATGGTGCCATCTCCAACATTTATCTTTAAATTTACGTGTTGATCTAGTCCTAACTATCATTAATTAATAAACGAGACGCGTTTATTACAAAGAAAAATCAAGCTATGTGCACAACGTTGTTGAATAAAAAAAAAAGAATTATTCTAATACAACACGAATGCATACAACAATTCAGCACTCCTATGGTTGTGCAACTGGCACTGCCTGCGTACTCGATTTGTTACTGTTTGTAACAAACGGTCATAGTTTCAAAGTGTAAGGAAAGTTAGAAACATTGGAAAGCCTGCAAATGCGATTGTAATTAAACAATTACATCGACTCATTTTGCTGCCAATCTGATATGTGTGCTCCAGTTGTCTCATCATCAATTGGTGGTCGACTAATCGTGTACAAATGTAACTAAATGTATCTAAGTTAAATTAACAATAACTAAGTGTCGAACATTTGGTCCTGAAAATATTTTATTTTTAGTATTTATTCATTTTTACTTAGGCTCAGGGGGAATTATGTGATTTGTTTAGTTTCTCAAAATCCTCTCTTTTATTATTAAAGTTTTACACAATTATTTATTCCTCACAGTATAGTTGTTCAGTTTATGGACCTTTTAATTGCGTTTAGTGTACTCAGGTAACGTGTGTATCCAACTAATGCATAAAAATTTAATAGTTTAATAGACATCCTGTGTCTCCACCATTACTTTCATTATTAGACACCCTGTGTCTCACTTCTTCAATTACGGATTCATCAATCTTGGCGCCGTCGGTTTGGTACGACTGCAGTAGCTCGTTACCACCGGAATAATCACAATAACATGTCGGAGGTATCACTCCACCTTCTACGACGTATTTCAATAATGCAATAATAACGTTAGTTACAATTAGTGTGGATCCCTGAATTATACACATTTCAAATATTGATCATAAAGGTTATGTGTGTAGAAAACACATACCAAAAACGCTCTGAATTAACATGAAGACTTCTGATACAACTAAAGTGTGAGATAGTGCATTTAATATATTGCCTCTTCCCTGAATAAGGTCGAACCTATGTTCTCTGGTTAAATATACTGTTTCTTTCATTGACTGTCTGGCTTCTCGTAATAAAATAAACCTGTTTTCATATGTTCATCTGTCGAAATATGTGAATAACGGAACTCTGCATTCCGATTATATAATACTAGGATTTTCACAACCTTCTCGATTGAATAATGCACTGCCTAAAATCTAGTGTGCTGTGTAGCTGTCTGGCTTATACACATGTAACCTTGGCCTTGATTTAACATCTGGTAAAACTAGTTTCTGTCATGAGCTTGACAAAATAAAAGTTGATTATAACTGTTTTGAAATTATACGAAATGGACATTGATAATACTGCCTTCTTGGCGTCTATAAATTTATAACGAAACTGTAACTTTCCACACGTGAGCTTCTCTTTGCTACCTGGGTTGTGCACTTTAAATGAATCCATACTAAAACTAATCTACTGTTCCAACTTATTACATGAAGCTACTTAAACATAATCTGACTTGTAGATTGCAGCGACACTCGTTCGAGACCTGCCATGAGGTGTTATTAGCGGTCTCCTTAATGGTCTCAGATCATCTCTTCATTGTTTCGGTCTCCTTCAGTTATCAATTCCCAACGCATGGTTTAGTGATCCATTTCCATCACGTGGTCGTGGTTACATTCCAAATGTAGATAATTAAGTAGTTCCATGATGTTGCAGTTGGTTAAATAGTAGCACATTTTAAAGTAAATTACACTGATTCTAGTGTGCGGTTAATAAAATTACCCATTTTCCACCCCGCCACTGGCGTTAATCATCGCTTCTGCGATACTCACTCGCAACTTTGCACTAATTATTTACACTACTAAAATAAATCAAAATATCTGCCTTTCGGCGAAACATAAATTACTTCTTGATTAACACAGTTTTATCTGTTTCACAGTTTTATAAATCACTTTGCATGCGACCATGTGGTCTTGTGGTTTGCGTACCATGCTTCCATAATTTGTTACTTTGTGGTCCAGAAATATTACACCATTTAGACGTTACCAATAGTCCACAATCACTTTGCTAGTATATTGTATGATGATGGCTATCCATACTCCAAATATACATGGATTTTTCCATTCCTCTTAGTGTCCTCACTTGCGCATAGATGTTGCTTCGACAAACGACAAGTAAGTACTGGTACTGCCTATACATGGCGTTCACTCAAGACATGAGTAAGCCGCGTTAATTCACGGTTTCGCGTTTCTAAGATATAGACCGTTCTTTGAATAAGCGGAATTACATTCTTTAAATTATTAATGATTTATGGAGTGTCTAAACTGTATAAAAATGTTATTGTAATTGATATTGCTTCGGATTCTTCCCGCCCTCGCAGGGTATGTTCAGTTACTCTTCAGCTTGGATCTTGGTCTTTATTACCTGTGCAAACATGCGTCAACTGGCGCAATATATATATATATATAAATATATATATATACACACCCAAGTACACGGGACTAAATTACCACGATGTCGTACAGCCCCTATATGATTTAACGACAACATTATTTATTTGCAACTAAGATTAACAATCAGCTATCACAGTCTATCCGTTATTAGTGCAAGACTGGACGAGCTCTCAGGTGAATAAATTGTGCGATCAATCTCAAGGCAGTACTGAGCATGCTATTAAACACTGCCCTCTTCCGCTCCTACATCCAAGAAGAACTGCAATGAACCTCAAAAAAGGTGTGTAGTGCGCAGTTGGCTCTCCCAGGGTGTCGAAGAGGTTTGCTAAGTCTTATGATGAGTCCAATTTGCCTCACCCGGGTGTTTCCCCTGCAACATACGTGGCTTAAATCCAGATGAATTCTTTGCGTAAATTATGACATAGATATACACCGTGTAAATACAGTACAATACGCACATTGCGTGGCGTGGCACTAGAGACGTAAGACGACATAAGTAAAACGCTTTGTTGACAACACAAATGCTGATATTTAGTACTGTCTTGGAAATGTGCCATCGCATTATATTTAGTTTATTAATATTAACGTCAGCAAAATGTACAGGAATTTATATGTACTCAGTGGGTGAACTATCTGAACATATTATTGTATTGTTGACAGCTGATCAGCTAATAAACGAAAGTTACTCCAGACTTAATGCACCATCATTTAAGATAAATCCAGCTTTAATTCTGCGCCTTTAGTACGGAACATAGAAAAATCCTGCTCACTTTTAATCAACTTTACAGTAATTCAACCAGTACTCATTCAAGATGGCCGCTTCGCCTGGTGTCTCTCAAAAGCAACATTATGATACCGAGTTTCTGAGTTGTGAGGATGATAGAGTGAGAAACATGTATATGAGGATGACGCTGTTGACCGCAGTACAGTATGTCGATGGGCTCACAGGTTAACAGGATCGAATGATTCAGACACAAGAAATATAAACTGAATTTTTAAAATTCGCACAGCCGCCATCTTGAGGTAATGTAAACAATTCAACAAAAATAAATGTTAGTGCATTGCAATGTGTGTGGAAATTTGCTTAACCACGTTTCACTGCGTTCGGATGGTTAAATCGCGGCCAACGTCTATTTAAATGCTTTAAATTTGCCTGGCCGCCATGTTAGTTTTGTACTTTGCAGATTTTTGAGTTCCATATACAGTAAGTGACCTTCTAGTAGTACATTTTATCACCGTATACCGTACCGTTGCGGAGATATAAAATGCCAGTGAAATATTTCCGGCGACCACCATGTTGGATTGGTGAAACGTATTAAAATATTAAAGTCATGGTCGAGGTTGGACAAGGTAGTAGTCATTTAGATTTTACTAGTGGGACACACACACACACACACACGCGCGCACACAGACACTCACACACACACGGACAAAAGGTGATCTCAAAAGCCTATTTTCTTTTTCATAAATGAAAATAGCCTAATAATAATAATAATAATGAGCTCAGCTACCTCGAGATGGATCCAACTAGGTTATCTATTTTTAAATGTCTACGTTCGTTTTGCACTGCTTTCTATCAGGGAAGAGGAAATTTAATGTTGTTGATTTTTATGGGCTTTACGAAAGCATGTTCATGTAGCCCGTGTACTTAGATGTGTGTAGAATGTGTCTAATAATCTGGGTCACTCTGATGTCTGTTCTAATGTGTGAATTTTTTAATCAAATTAGGATTCATGTAGGAAAAGGCCGTGGCCTTACGTTAGGTACCATCCCGTCCTATGCCTGGAGTAGAAGTGGGAAACCACGGAAAAACAACTTTCAGGATGGTTGAGGTAGGAATCGAACCCGCCTCTCCTTAGTTCTGCCTCACGAGACTGAGTATACCCCGTTCCATCCCTCAGACCGGAAATACATTTCTTGGCGGAATCGGGAATTGAACCCAGGCCTTCACGGTGACATCCAAGAATTGTAGCTACTAATCAACGAGACGGACATTGGAAGGAAGATTGTTGGTTGATGTATGTCTGAGATTAAATTAGTTTCGTTTCGTAGTCACCAAATGTAACACCAGAGGTAACTCACAGTCTATACTTGTGTCTTAGAGTTGATATCTTAAAGCTCGGATGATATGGATTAAAGGTCCGATATTTTCGTCCAAAAACCCAACCCACAATCTTAATAATAACAATAATATATTTAGCGCAGCCAAATAGCCATAACTGAAAATATAGGTTACTTTGATGGGTTACATATTTGCATAGTCACTTATAGTAATTATTCTTCCTGTACAGAATTTTATGTGGTACCGTTCACACATTTTTCCACATAGTGAGCACTCACAGTCTATACTTGTGTCATGGAAGTGTTTTGATTTGCAGAGTAGGTGGTGAAAACCGTGAAATGCCAATCTTGTAATGACATGTCTTAGTTCAAAATTAGCTTTTGTCCACGAACGGTCTATCATGGCCCCTGTGCCAAAGAAGTCTGGTTGTACCTCTTCTCTCTTCTCCGTTAGAGTTGCCAGCAGTTTTTCTGGTGCACCTGTGCTCGGTAGGGGTATGTTTGTCCTGAGGTCTTCTACGAGGAGAGATTCCTTTGCCAGGAGATACACAAGTCTAGATCGTGTTGTTTTTGATACTGCTAACACCTTCTTTACGTAGTTCGCTTTCACCCTTTCCAAGGTGGACAGGTTCCTCGTTGTTAAATGTGTCCAGATGATTCCAATGCCATAATTCATTATTGGAAGAATTTTTACTCTGAATAGCAACATTGCTGTCTCCAGACATACGTTTGTTTACCCGATATACGACGCGGATCCATCCTGTACGCCTAGATGATAAAATAACGAAAGGAGGAAGTGGGAAACCAAATGAATCATTATTTCTGAAATAAGGCAATTCGTTTGAAGAAACCGCCTAAGATTCCGACATTCTCCTGGAATTGAAAGTGCGACACTACTGGAAATCTATTCAAGAAGATCTGTCAATGGGAATTGATCCCACTCATCGCCCAGTTACGGAGACAGTCTGACTCTATGACCTCACACGTTAACCCAGGGTGGTGCGACCTGTTTTAAATTTTACTTTACATTGAAGTTCACCCTATGAGGCTTAACTGCTAATGCATTGCACTTCTATACGTGAAAAAGTGTACAAAATGTTAGGTATAGAACAGTACATGTTTTGACATTACCTGCACTATTTGCGCTTACAGCATGTGAGGCACGAATTACTTAAAGTGATCTCTGGTCACTGTAGCCAGTAGATACCTGGGAGAATGGAACATAAGTCTCAACGATAGTACCAATCTCTGATTACGTTTCAATTAAGTAGAGTATAGGAATCATTTAACAGCATTCATTACTTCTGAAAGCTTTGATATCCTCAAGCCATGAAGCAGAGTATCTCTTGAGAATCCTTGACGTCTTTCTTAATACTCTACCGGTCGCTTTTCGTTTACAGTCCATTACAGGAATTTAAGATAAAATAATGGAACAGAATTCCTCTTTCTGTTGTCCTGACATCCATGTGCGTCATTGCAAGTCAGTCAGTGTTCCAATATCCTATCAAAGAAATAATTTGTTCGATGACCTAAGTTTGAGATTAAATTATATCTTCAGTTCTTTAAAAGTTACTTGGAATCTAATACAAGTTAAATTATATTACTAACTGGATCAGTGGTTCCCAAAGCAGTGAACTTAAGACGCACTTCTGCTTCTCCGAAGCGCCTATTACGGTTAAACGCAGCTCAACTTACTGGGTTGTTTGTATCCCTTATACCCTGTATAGTGTTGGGTATCAAAGCCACCGTCTGCCAGAATATTTAATTTTGTGTCAAAGATTTGCCTTAGTGGCAGACTGAAAGTCAAGTAGATGCTCTCAAGTTCCCAATTATAATCTTCAAATAAAATTTGAAGAGGCTCCTTAATTTGAGCGCCATACTATCTACTAAATGCTTGTCGCGAGACCAAGATACTATAGTTTTACGCTAAGACCACGGATGAACAACAAAGAGAATGGGGTCATAGTCAAGGATAGTCAAGTGCCATATCCACAAGAGATGTAGGCGTCCCGATAAGAGTATCTGGCTGTGTCAAGGGATCACTAAACAGGCGTCTAGAACCGGAGTTTACGTGCGTTAGAATGGACAGTTCAGCCGGCCCCGTGGTGTTGGGATAACGCGCCTGCCTCTCTCCTGGAGGCCCCGGGTTCAATTCCCGTCTTCATCGGGAATTCTAGAAACTGACGTGAGGGCTGGAAGGGGGTGCACAGAGCCTCGTGAGGACAATTGAGTCTCTGCCTGACAGTGAGGTAGCGCCCCGGTCACGAAAACCTAGATTAATGGTGTCACCCCAAAATTTGCAGACCGAAAGGCTGGGCAGCGGTCGCTTGGTAGGCCTAGGCCCTTCATGGGCTGTAGCGCCACAGGGTTTGTATATAATATTCGCACCCATTGATACGAATGTTTCCAATACTTTCTTTAATTCTGGTCTTATCCATTAATCACGTCTTCCAAGTGAGATGTCACATATAAAATCAATTTCCAGGTACTTGAGTCCACCGTGTTTCGCTGATACTCGAACCTTCATGGTGGTGATACAAAAATCCAACATAGCGAACATCCAAAATATTTAGACGGTTCTGAATATCTACGAATCTATTACAGCAATCAATATGAATTCTTGCATGTTGTTAGAGGCAATCAACAAAAGTAGGATATATGAAAATAGTCTATTTAGTTCTTCACGGAATTACTTGTTCAGGACTTGTTCAACTGATACGACCACTCTAAAGAGAACTAATCTTTGAAATAATTTATGTGAGTCATTAACTAGTTTTCGTGTCTAGTTGTACAGGGTGAACTTAAATAAAACCGACAATTTGCAGGGACTGAAACCTGACGGAAAATGGAACATGTGTCCGAAAAGGGACGGTGTGCGAGCAATGTCAACAAATCTTTCCGAAATAAAGTACATAGCTGAATCGCATCCACGTCATAACAGATGTAGAGTGGCATCCATGGTTTGCTTTGCACGTGTTAATACGTCGTATCATGGATTGCCTCACTCTTTCGCACGTTACGGCCTCTCGTCGAATAGTTTTACAGGCGTGGGGAATACGTTGTTGAAGTGTCTGCACATCAGGAACTGGTTCAGCATACACAACACTTTTCAGATATCCCCAGAGGTAAAAATCCAGGGGGATTAAGACTGGTTATCTAGCAGGCCATGTAACAGGGCCTCCGTGTCTTTTCCAACGTGTGAGAAAGATGTTGAGGTGTCAGCGAACTGTAATGCGGAAGTGGGGTGGAGCCCATCATGCAGAAACCACATAACTTGCCTTATTGCCAAAAGCACATTCTCAAGCAAACCAGGCAAGGTAATCTCCAGAAAGTAAGGTATGTTCCTCCGTTGAGGCGTTGTGGAATAATAACTGGTCCAATTATGTGGTCGCCAAGAAACAGTGATGCTGAACCGATGCTGATGAGACGCTTTTACCATTCCCCGAGTATTGTATGTAGGTCACAGATGAAGATTATGCAGATTGATGATGTCATTTCTGGTAAAGGTTGCTTCATCGGCAAAGAGGATGGAAGACAGATATCCCATAATTGCGATAGTCTGGTGCAAAAACCATCGACCAAATCCACTGGTGATAATCCTTGCACTCGTTGCAGGTGATAGGGATAATAGCGGTTGTCATGCAGGATACACATAATCGTACTTCGGCTTACACCATGTCGAGGTGGTCGGTGTCAGTGAGGGTACATGTTTTGGTATAGCCGTGCTGCCTCTCGACCGTTTCCATTTGCTTGGCCGTACACAAACACCATCTCGGTTTGTTCCCGACTTGAATTCTAGACCATTCTGCTTCTGACAGTATGCTGATTCAATCACTCAATCTGCAACACACTGAAACATTTACTGAAACCATGTAGGCCGTGATACGTTTATCTATGGAATGATTAGTGTTCTTTGGAGGTAGCGTTGTAGCGCTTGAGTGGAGGAAACATGAACTTGTGGAACGGTAGTGTCAACTCTGTGGATAGCAGAGATGAGTGGAGACAATAGAGGAAAAAGAGAAAAGTGTGGTTGGTGGTTTCTGCTAAGATATAAAAGAAAGATATTGTATGAAAGTTATTATTTGACACATAAGTGTGAAGGAAGATAAAAATCGAGTTATTCTGTCATAATTGCTACGTCGTATTGGTTATATGTCAACAGCTTCTAATATAGATGATCCAAAGAAGAAAACCAGAATAAAATATAAAAAAAATCGATTGATGCTATGAAGATGGAGATTATATCCTGTTGTGACAGCATTATTGTTACAATTTATATTAACATCTCGTAATTCAACAAAATAGTAAGTGGCATTCCAATGAATTATGTTTATGTTGCAGCGTACATTTATCTGCCTTGTTTACTATAACGTCCTGGTTGGTGTTAAAAACACACCATTCCTGTGATGAATGAGTTCTCGTGTCTCTATTAAAGGAATATCCATTCATAGTAGGCTATTCTATCTATGAATTGGTGCCCCCCCCCGGAAATTTTTATATCACATATGAATAAAAAACTATTACAACACTGCAAGTAGTCAGAGAAAACGTCATTCGTCAGTGCCATCTACCGTGGCAACGATTTATTTTCGGGCACTTGTTCACAGACCTTTCTCCTCCGCATCCAGTCAAGAATCAGTCCCTGCAGTTTGTCAGTTTTGTTCAAGTTCACCCTGCAAACTATTTGCAAACTATTGTAATAATACAATATCAATCCTGGCATCCACAAATACGTTTCCTATTTACCTAACTATCGACTGCCTCTCTGTATTGATCTTCGTATTAACGTGCTTACTTAATTAGACAATTATAAAATGACGTATTTACTAACATACGCACTTGTTGTTTGTAGTTGCCTACTATCGACGACCGTGGACCTCGTACAGCTACGCGACGCCAGACTGGACACAGACGTACAGGCGTTCAGAGCCTTCTGGACAGACAGACGTAGAATCTGGTCGCCACTTTTCACTGACGTCACTAAGTGAGACGCTAGGCGCCATCAACACAGTGGGCCGCTACCTTGTGAACATGACTCGCGAACGAGACGATTCTGCACCGGCCAAGGAGCTCCCTGCAGCTATATATACCATTAGCAAGAATGTGTTGGGCCGCAATGTGACCGACGCCATTGCACCTCTGGTGCGTGGTGCTCTTCCTCCTCTAGTGAACCTGGCGGGCGGCAAGGTGACCGTCGTGGAGGACGGAGGCGGCTCTGGGAGGACGTGTTCCACTCCAAAAGGAGACCAGGGAGTTTGTGATGACCTCAGCAACTGTCCTCAGCTCCTGCTGGACCTCTCAGGACTCCGCGAGTCAATCTGCTTCAAGAGCCTGTTCGTGCCTGGCGTGTGCTGTCCATTGCCAACCAATGATGTGTGAGTACCATTTAAGTTTTCAGTTTACAATAAATACATAAATTAATTAGTAAAAAAATAAAAAATAGAAAATAAAAAATAAAATAACGAAAAAATACAAAATAAAAAATAAAAAAAAAATAAAAAAAAAAATAAAAATCAAAAATTAAAAAATATAATAAAAAATAAAGACTAAATAAATGAATAAATAAATACATTGAGTAACCAATTAACCTCCAGAAGGCGTGAGATAACGTGTGGGGTAGACATGTACGGGGATACTTCATCCGGTTCACTGTGGACAGTAATGGGGATAGCAGCTGCACTAGAACGGATACCACAACGCTCAAATAACCGCCTAAGTTCTTCAGTCTATTCCAAGTTAAAAACACCAACCTGATCATTTACTAGCCATTACAGATTATCACACTATACAAGAAAATATGCAGGTCATTAGCTACCAACTATTTAATACCAAAACCTCAAAACTAACAATCTTGACAAGTTGACAATGAACTTATGTAAATATTTAAGTATACATCTTGTATATACAGTGAGTTCCTCTCAGGACTTGGCCGGCCAGCGCACCGAGCTTATCTGCCTCCCGTTGACTCATCACTCCCCGCTCGGCGTAGCATAGCAATAAGAACAGAACAGCACTTGGCTCACTTGTTCAGAACTGCGAAGTGCGTGCTGTGTAACAGGAAATGATCAGTCAACGGGAGGCTGATAAGCTCGATGCGCTGGCCGGCCAAGTCATGAGAGGAACTCACTGTACTATATCCTACATATGTATACACTTACATTCAATAGCACGAGTGTAAGGGATCTGACGATGATCTTTTGACGATCAAAACCAGTCATCCAAGTGTGTTTATTAATATCATGTAATTATTTTCAAGGTTAGGGCATGAAACGCAATAAAATTGAATTCAATCGTGTTGACCGACTAACAAGCAAAAAAAAAAAAGGTTCTATTAGCATCCAATATTTTATCTGAAATGTGATATAGGTTAATTGTACATCATGTATGACAAAACGCAGAATATGTCTTAGTTTGTGATTTGTTTTAGTACAGATGGGGTATGGTCGAACATTTCAAACGATTGCAATATGAAGTAGCCTAATGTCGAGGGAAACTAACTGTATTGTTTTTTGCCTGTGAAATGCAAACGGAAGTAGTACAATGAATCAAAGTTTCTGACTGATCTAGTGAATAGCAGAGCACGAGTGTAGACTTAGCGGCATGTAACAAACATACATTGAAGCCTCGGAAGTTTGTTATTCTGTTCTCGTAATGTATTCAAGATGCAATCTTGTTATTCTTCTCCAATTCAATTCCAATAAACAAAGTCAGAGAATAGTACCTCACACAACGTTAACTTATTGAAACATTCACCTCCACCACTGAGGGTTATTTGATCACATTTCCCATTGTAGATTGGTAGCTGCACGTTCTGTGATCCGTAGTTTGTTTCCTGAGGCTATGTATGGCACTGCGCCCGGCTTTCTCCATATTGTTATAGTTCTATAGTAATCCGTCCTTACAAGTACTGTTGAGTCCCGAAAACTCGACACTCGATAACCCGGCAGTCCGGATAACTCAGCCACACCCTGGGAGGGCGAAAGAACTTACTCGGCCTGCTGACAAGAGTTCCTGGACGTGCAGAAGCCGATGAAAATGACGTCAAACAGTGGTTCCAGAATGATACCGAGCTAGACATTATGTCCGATGCAGAAGTTATTGCTGCTGTCACATTTATTGGAAAAATGCCGGAAAATGTTGACGAGGACGTTGATGGCTCCACCGTAGGCTACTAGCTCCTAAAATATCACATAGTGAGGGACTAAAGGCTGTCGAAACCGCCCTTCAGTATTTTGAACAACAAAGTGTGTCGGTAATGGACTTACTGTTCCTTTGTTGCCTTCGTGATGAATCAGCAAAACGCAGAGTGCAATGCGGTGGACAACAGGGCATTACGCATTTCATTAAAAAGTATTCAATTTTTGCAGTCGGCTAGTTAATTTTCCATATAGACAACTTTATGCCATCATAAAGTATTATTCAGAGGTCTGTCTTATCAGGTAAATTACTGTACACCATGTATTCATTAATTTTAATTTTCATGTTTTAAGGGTTCTACGTCTTCATAAAGTACGTACTTTTCCTTTGTTTGAGGGCATTCGGGGAGTTTATTCTCTGTTGTATTCTCAACCTAACAATACATACAAGTACAGTACTGTATTTTCTGAGGAAACCACTCGTACGTATTATTTTAACCACATTCCTGATAACTAGGCATTTTCAAAAGCTCGGCCAGGATTTGGTCCAAATTTGGCCGAGTTTTCGGGACTCTACTGAAACAGGAAACCTACCCAATTATAAACCCAAATTCGTATAGGAATAAACGCCACACAACAATACTATAAGACAATTATTTCCTTAAGCCCGAGGTATTCAGAGTGGATGACCTAAGTTTTCATAAACCCATTTTTTATATCACCAACAATAAATAATAGAAGTAAAAGAAAATAATCCAACATATTTTTCTTTCTATGTACTTTCAACTCGGAAAGCTCCAGGCCGTCCATCATAACTGCTAGTACCAGCCTAAGCACCACCACCGCGACGACCACCACGACTCACCGGCCCTTCCAGACGGCCGCCACAACCACCACAACAAGAGTGCCGATCGCTGTAACTACAGGGACCACCCGTCCTACTCTACCACCGCTGGACCTCCCGGATACAGGCAAGTTCTAAGAAACGATTCATGCCATCGCTTAGTAAACAGTGTACGCTCAAACTAAATCTACATATAGGTTATGGGGAACGTAACAATCAGTGACAATCGTTTTGACTGGCGTAATTTGCGTACCGATTAACTCATAGTCCACTTCCAGATCGGTATTGTTTGGACAAACTCTTATTTTAACCGGGGATTGTATTTGCTGTGGGATTATGTGAGAGAATTGAACATCATTTAAGTGATTGATGTACGGGGGGCGCACTACATTGCTTTACACTTTATTTTTTTCTACCCAAATGAAGTACATTCCACATCAGTTATTACGTCCACTTTCGCAACATAATCTTCTTGTAACTTTATGCACTTTTGCCATCGATGTGTCAGTCTCTCCCGACCTTTCTGAAACCATTCCTTCAGAGTGCTGCGTACCCATGCCTTGACAGGTGTTTCCAGAGGTTTCTTCATGTTCCCGAACAGGTGATAATTACTTGGAGCCAAGTCGGGAGAGTATGGTGGGTGGGTATGGCAGCACCGTGAATCCCATTTGATCAATGGCAGCAGTGGTTTCTCTCCTAGTGTGGGGGAGGGCATTGCCATGTTGCAGAAGCACACCTTTAGCCCATTTTCCTGGCCGCCTAGTTTGAATGGCACGACGTAAGTGCTTAGGGGTTGCCACATATGCTACACTGTCAATCGTAGCCCCCAATTCCAGCCAGTCAATGAGGACAATGCCCTTTGTGTCCCAGAACTCTGTCGCCATTCGCTTGCCAAATGATGGCACTGGTTGACATTTCTTTGGTAGTGGACTGCCCCTATGCTTCCATTGCATGGTCGCGGTTTTGCGGATTTTGCAGAACTGGACACGACTGTCAAGGCATGGGTGCGCAGCACTCCAAAAGAATGGCTTCAGGAATGTCTGGAGAGACTGACACATCGATGGCAAAAGTTCATAAAGTTACAAGGAGAAGGTGGACGGAACAACTGATGTGTAATGTACTTCATTAGGGTAGAAAGAAATAAAGTGTAAAATAATACAGTACGTTCTTCGTAATATTCATCATTACAAAAGCAATTGAATTGAAATGTTTAATACTTCTTTTATTTTGGCTAAAGCAGAAGATGACATGATAGTTGGATAATTAGCCCAAATACGCATGACTGTTTAACTGGGAAAACAATTTTTAAACGTTCATCAACAACATTTAACAACATTTCTCAAAAACGCAACTTCAACGCCCTCACCTCAATACACAGTTACAAGAGTAACTTGAGTTTACACAGGAACATTTATTGAAATCACAACCTTCTGTCACGCGTGGTACTGTGCAGTACGAGATCCGGTGCGCTGTATGAAAATGATCACACAACATATTCAGTTAACTTAAATTCTGATTGGAAATATTTATAAAGCATTTACGTGCAGATACCTGTAATAGTAATCAGGTACATTTAAAAAATCTTCTTTAAACAAATAATATATCAATCTTAGTGAAGGTTTTTATAATACTAAAATATATTAAATGCCATTAGAAGAAACAGTGCATAAATTTGATATTTGATCATAAAATAACGTTAAAACGACCCCAAAGAAAAAAAAGGAATTCTACCCCATTCTAAATTATTTGGTATTACTTACCGTGTTGTGTAGATAATCAAATAGACGCATTTTTGCAATGAAACAGAAAGGTGAGCAGAGTATCATTCGATTAACTGGCAGATATCTTGGCAACAGAGCAGTCAGTCACATTGTGCTCTTCATGGTAGTGAAGAGGGGTGAGAGACAGGGTGATATATTCCAGAAATAACTTGTTGACATACAATCAGCGGAGAAACCAATTGGGATAAATCTGATCAACCGCACCCGACGGTAAGTTTTTAAGTGGAATCCGAGCTAACAAATTGAAAAGCCAGCTTATTTTGCGATTCTACGCGCCCCAATATTTCCATAACAATAATATGCAAGTGTAGATTAAGGCTTTCACGGCCCGGAATACTATTGAAATTATTCATATCTTTGGGATATTGACGTGTAAAAATACAAAAAATTAAATTACTAGACGTTTCAATAGGGACCTTGCCTACTTTTTCAATAGAATTAATCTGGCTGCGTGGCTCAGGGGTAACGTTCTCGCTTACTGAGCCCAAGGTTGCAGGTTCGAAACCTGGCGCAGTCAGCTGGCATTTGAGGGTGCGCAAATGCGAGGGAGCCGTGTCAGTACATTTACTGGCACGTTAAAGATCCCCTTCGGTGAAAAATTCCGGCACCCCGGCGTCTCTAAAAGCCAGTGTAGTTAAAAGGGACGTAAAACCAATAACATTATTATTATTATTATTATTCAATAGAATTAAACAATGTGGCCAAATAATGTGTGTCAATGAGCTTACAAAAAAGATACATTCAGTCTGAGAGACTAGACTTTATATCATTTCAAATGACGCATGCTACAAATGCTACACATGTTAGAAAGGCTCAGGAGGGCTTCGCTCGAAGCCCCAGGACTCTTTCAACAGACTCCATTACCCATTAACTTAGGCTTCCCGTGCACTCAGCTGCATGACTTCACGCACTCGCCGTCTCCGTATCGCATAACGTCTGACCCCAGGAGTAAACTCAGACTCAACAGACTCCATTACCCTTTGACTTAGGCTTCCAGCGCGGGGGCTGCATGACGTCACGCACTTGCCGTCTCCGTTCGCATAACGTCAGACCCCAGGAGTAAACTCAGACTCAACAGACTACATTACCCTTTAACTTAGGCTTCCCGCGCGGGGGCTTCAAGACGTCACTCACTCGCCGTCTCCGTTCGCATAACGCCAGACCCCAGGAGTAAACTCAGACTCAACAGACTCCATTACCCTTCAACGTGGGCTTCCCGCGCGGGGGCTGCAAAACGTCACTCACTCGCCGTCTCGGTTCGCATAATACCAGACCCCAGGAGTAAACTCAGACTCAACTGACTCCATTACCCTTTAACTTAGGCTTCCCGCGCGGGGGCTGCATGACGTCACGCACTCGCCGTCTCCGTTCGCATAACGCCAGACCCCAGGAGTAAACTCAGACTCAACAGACTCCATTACCCTTTAACTTAGGCTTCTCGTGCACTCTGCTGCATGACGTCACGCACTCGCCGTCACCGTATCGCATAACGTCAGACCCCAGGAGTAAACTCAGACTCAACAGACTCCATTACCCTTTAACTTGGGCTTCCCGCGCGGGGGCTTCAAGACGTCACTCACTCGCCGTCTCCGTATCGCATAACGCCAGACCCCAGGAGTAAACTCAGACTCAACAGACTCCATTACCCTTCAACGTGGGCTTCCCGCGCGGGGGCTGCAAAACGTCACTCACTCGCCGTCTCGGTTCGCATAACGCCAGACCCCAGGAGTAAACTCAGACTCAACAGACTCCATTACCCTTTAACTTAGGCTTCCCGCGCGGGGGCTGCATGACGTCACGCACTCGCCGTCTCCGTATCGCAAAACGCCAGACCCCATGAGTAAACTCAGACTCTTTGCATATGCACTGAACAACATGATGACGTCATACACGCCGTAACCGTGACGCATAACGATAGACCTAAGCATAACGATAAAGTCGACAAGATCATTTGAAACGATAGAAACTAGAGAAATCTGTTCGTCACCAGACAGCAGCCAGATACTACTGGCTGGACCTTGGTAGAAAAAAGTGCCATATTAAGTAGAATGGCGGAAAGAATAGTGAGGAAGGAGAAGGAAAAGGGGGCCTCGAAGAATGAGTATGTCCAAATAAGGGGCGAGAGGGGAGGGAGGATGGATATAATGTAACAGAAACAATAGAGGAAGTGTGTCTGTACGGTACCCAACGTCAGACAGGCCCCGGCGAAAAAATATGGAAACTCCTCCTGTGACGAATAACGGAGATCAAGTGATGGCATTGGAGCCGTATAGGGAACCGTTGAAACAGATGAAGAAATAGAGAAACTGACAGGGGAACTACCTTCCCTGAACTTTAATAACTGGCAGCCAAGCGTCACTTAGCTGATAGCCAGTTTCCCTGTTAAAGTTATTGTTTTTTGATGAGTAACATCTTTCCACTCGGTAGGTGGACATTTTTGTGGGAGTGATTTTGGAAAAGGGACGGAAGTGGATGGGACGGAAATGGATGGGATGGAAGTGCATGGGACGGAAACAATGAGCGCGCGTGATGGCGGAGATCGGTACAAGGCTGCACTGTAGGCCATGTGGCTATGGGGAATGTATATCGCATACAGTTTAGTTCAAGGTTTGGAGACCCCATTTAAGATATTTCTACAATAAATCATCTTCAAGTTGTCGTTCTTTGGTGTGCAAATATTAATTTTATCATATTTGCTGAAAACAATTACGATTTATTAAAACGTCATACTTCTGCTGGATTCTTATTTAATGTAAGCACTCGATGTACTGTCGGCCATGTAGCTATGCGGGATCTATATCGCATCAACAAAACTCCAAACTATGTAGGAATTCAGTATATTAACGCCGACTACTAACAATAATTGAAACTTCGTTGGTCTAAACATATCACTGGGAGAAACACATTATTTTAATATACCTTCCGCACATCTATTTTTTAATCGCGCCTATACTTGGCAGTGTGCTCTATCGGCTAAACGAGGCCATTTTCAATAACATCGCTGGCATGGGTTCACTAACTGGCCGGTATAGAGCGCAGCTCGCATCAAGTAGGCAGTGGATTGCTTTCGCCACGGCAAATAACAATTATTATGATTCATTACGGTCAGGATTTGGCACTAGAGTTTTACAAGTAGTTATTTCAATGACCAACAGAGTTCACTGTCAACAAGGGATTTGCGCTCCCGGGACACACAGAGTAGGATAACATGTCACATGTTACACATCATATGCGACTACTGTAAGGCTCGTTTTTTTTAAATCAATTTCAACTGCCTCCCTTAAAACTCTAGACCAGCTGTACTTAACAAGGGTAAGCGCATGAGCATCCTTGAAACATAACCGTGCCCCGAAGACAGGACATGTTCAGCTATAGCTATAGCTATGTACCTGACAAATCAGCTCACCGTGGCTCTATGCATTGTACAGGCTACTTATCTGATTGAGTCTTGTGCTGTCCTGGTGAGATCAGTTATCTTCGTCACTATCTGCTCTGAACTGATCACTTAACTACTGCCCGGGTCCAAGCCCTATGAACTTGCGGGGTGAGGGAAAGAGCAGGGAAGGGTGAGGCGAGAAGAGAAGGGACTGTCAACAGCCCGCCGTGATATCTGGTATTCCTTCTTATTCCAATACTACTAACATATGGCCGTTGCTCAAACCACTGTCGTGTAACGAATGAGTGAGTGAGTCACCGACCAATGTATTTGGTTCTGTACTATGCACGGACCGAGAAACCTCATCACCCGTCAATACCACTTCTCATAGTCGCGATGCACATTCCTCTCAGGTTCACGCAGCTTAGACCCGAGCAGTACCACCGCAGATTCACTCTAAACAAAGTAATGTTGGAGGTCAATCACCACATCTAGTATTTCAACAAAACATCACATAGAAAATAGGCTAACTAACAAATATTGACGAGTTGAATTATCTTGACTAACACGTCAACTAAATGAAAATCCACAGCCTGCTTCCAGTCTCCGACCGGGTCAGGAATGGAATGAATGAAGCCCCCATCTAGCGGCGAGGATATGAACTGTGCCGGCTGCCGAGGCCTGACGCACTCTTCTGGGGAAATGATTAAATGAATGACAGATGAAATGAAATGATAGTGGAGAGTGTCGCTGGAATGAAATTTTGACAGGGAAAACCGGAGTACCCGGAGAAAAACCTGTCTGCCACCGTTTTGTCCAGCACAGATCTCACATGGAGTGACCGGGATTTGAACCACAGACCCAGCGGTGAGAGGCCGGCGTGCTGCCGCCTAAGCCACGGAGGCTCCCAACACGTCAACTAAATAAGTGTTCATATTAATAATACATTCACTCAAGCTCTCAGATATATGTAGTTTTTATAGCCTAAATGTAATGGATCTGATGATTATCGCTTGACGATTTAAACTTGTCATCCAAGTGTATTTATTATTCCCATGTAATTTTCTTTCAGGATTTGTGAATAAACCGCCACAATCGGGTACAATCGTATTGACTGTTTGAAAATCATTAAACTTCGACTCCTAATTCAACCCGGGAGAGGTGGCACTAACTTGAGCAATGTTAGAGGTGGCGCGGGGTCATTTTGACCCCTCCCAATTATTTCTCAGTAATAACGACAATTATTTCGTTTATGCTACTGATATGTCATGAAAACATTCACTGAACTAATGAGCAAGTATATATGTCTAAAATGAAAATCATGCACATATTATAAACGGCTATTTACACTATAATAGAAATGGCGCGAATCTGACAGGTAATCATCTATTTTTATGAAATATCAGATAATTATTACTTTAGTTTGCCTATTAACAATATCGAAATCAATGATTAGACAAGCTTTAGATAATGTAGGATTCTAGTTTTTAACCAATGACACATTTAAGAGAAGTCTCTTGTTGTATTGTATTGTGCTCCATTTAGTAACTGTTTTTGCCAGTAAGGGTACACATCCGCTGAGAAAGAGGCATATCATCGTCACTTTCTTCTTTTTCTTCTTCGTCTGCACTGTGCTCAGGATAACTTTAAGATTCTGCTATTCCTAATTCATCTTCACTATCACTGTTTTCACCTCCTAAAATGTCTTCCTCTTCAACGTCTTGCAGAAGAGATAACACTATGGATGCTTGCTCTTCGTAGCTCAGACGATTCATAATGTTTTATTTTAACACTTAACTACACTCAATTCTATTTCGCGATCAGACAGCTACATTCTCATGGAGTACACGTAAGACTGGAACAGCTCTGCCAGCGGTACTGTCTTTCAGAACACATTGCAACATGGCTCCATAAAAATACATTTTTCTCGGCTCTCATCCCTTCCACTAATAGGCTACTGCACTCAGACAATAGATAAGGCATGTGGGGAAAGGTATGTGGCAGGTTTGGTCTGTATGTAGTAAAATGTAGAAACCCCAGCTTAACGAAACTGCATGGGGTCTCAAAGTCCCTCGCGCCACCTCTCTCGGGTTAATTTTGTTTTAAAATTTCCTTCATTGTTTGTTGAATGTACAGATTGAAACCTATGGGTATTGTATTAATTGGTGTATATTTAACGATCGGTATTTAATTGTGTCTGCTATTGTGTTGTAAGAATGTGGCCAGCCCGAGGTGCCAGGTTTCCGTGTGGTGGGAGGAGAGGAAAGTCTTCCTGGTCGCTGGCCCTGGATGGCAGCCATCTTTCTCCACGGCCCCCGCCGCACCGAGTTCTGGTGCGGAGGCTCGCTGATAGGGAAGCGCTACGTCCTGACAGCCGCTCATTGCACCCGAGACAGCCGCCAGAGGCCGTGAGTATCTCTCTCATTAGTGTCCCACCGGGAGCTGGGCTTAATAACTGATAAGCTGTACGAATCCCTCCTGACAGGTAATTTACACAATACAGTATGTGAGGTGAATGGAGGAACCAACCCGATATGAAATTCAAGGGATTGCTAAAATATTAACTATTCCGAAACACAATATACATGAGTTTTAGACTTTTAATTAAAGCATACCCTCGATTATCCGGGCTAAATACTGGGGTGAATAGCACGGATAATCCAAATAAATGTGTTTATTGCCTTCTATTATTTATTGTAAATAGGCTATAATACATTTATAAAGATAACTCACCCACATAATTGTGCTGTCTGTAAAGGTTCTCTATGTTTGCTTGTTCATCTGCTTCCTTACCTCGAGACGGAATATTTGGATAATTTGCATGCACGGGCTCCATATGTAATTCCTGAATGATATTTAATTCTTGTTCGATTGTGTAGCACTACTCGTTTACGTTTTATACCAGACAGTGTTCACACCACAACGTACTGTTTATTACTGTATGACAACAGCTGTTAACCATTTAAGCGGATCCCTCAATGGAATGCAGACAGCACTTGCCTTGAAATGAGCCTATCGCCACCTCCTTATGGAACTTACACTTCGCTATTACAAAACAAGACTGGTAAAAAAAAAGAAGTCGTTGACCTGTCACAAAGTATTCGTACAAAAAATAACTTACCCCTACCGGAAACTAATTGCAAAAATATGTACTGAAATAAATGCAAACGTATTCAATTTACAGTGCTGTATCAATTATTACAGAGTCGCCCCCGTGGTGTAGCGGTCAGCGTGATTAGCTGCCACTCCGGAGGTCCGAGATTGGATTCCCGGCTCTGGCACGAAATTTAAAAAGTGGTATGAGAGCTGGAACGGGGTCTACTCAGCCTCGGGTGGTCCAAATGAGTAGAGGGGGCTCGATTCCCAGCTCAGCCATCCTCGAAGTGGTTTTCCCTTCTATGGTTTCCTTCTTCATTTTCCGGCTAAATGCTGGGATGGTACCCTCCCCTCCCTTCCCATCCCTCATGAGGCCTCTGTTCGCTTTGCCTGGGCGATGTGCTGGTCCCACCTTCCCAGTTGTATCCCCCAACTAGGTGTTTCAAGCTCCAGGACACTGCCCTGGTGGCGAAAATGGTGGGATCCCTCGCTGAGTCCGAGGGAAACCCCAACCTGGAGAGGTAAACCGACAAAAACAAACAAAAAAAAAAACAAAAAAAGCAATTAGAGACATTTTTGTACTGTACTGTATACTGTATTCTCAATTATTATTAATTAGACGAAAAAGTGCACGGTGAATTCGCAAACCGGATAATCCATGCACGGATAATTGAGAGTATACTGAAACTAGTAATGAATGAATGTACTCATCCAGATACTGCAGACGGTACTTATTTATCCTCCAAAATGCAGGGTGAAATTACTGAACATGAAAAACATATCAACGGTGGGTATGCAATATCTAGTAGACTATAATGCCCTGCCTTTCCTTCACTTCCTTATTGCCAACCTGTACGTAGATATGCATTCCCGTCGAATATTGTATTAAAAAATAGGCTATATTTTTCTACGGTCAAGTACAGAGGACAGAAAATTAAATCTTAAGTTCGACGGGAGTGTACTGTATGTCCTCTTACGGCTAGGGGTTGTATACTAGACAAAAGGAGGTGAATGGAAGCGTTTTCGGTGGCGTAGTTGGTAGCCTGCTGCCCAAGATTGCGGTTTAATACCCAGCCAAAGTCGTCAGATATGAGCGTTAAAAATCCATCAGTATGCCTTCATTCGGAGGGGAAGTAAAGCCGGCAGGCCCATGTCATAGATTTGTGGCATGCAAAGGTACCTTCTACTAACTACAATTGTGTGAAGCTCAATTTGTAAGTTAGATATGATTAACGCCCTTTGAGATCCAATGTTCGTCGCCAGGTGCCACTTGTGGCGGCATCTAGTGGCCAAGTTTTTAGCTAGGTGTCGTTGAAGGTAGCATTTGGTAGCAAAGTAAGAACTACTTGACATTTTCATTTATTCAATCATTAATTTATTTGTAATTGAGGCTGTGTCCCCCGGTGGCAAATTGGATATACATAGCAAATAAATAATTATACATAAAAATTCGATAACAATTCAACTGAAGTATTTACACACATAGTCAGGCTCTAAGACTGAGGCAGGTAGAGAGTTCCAGTTATCAATGGCATGGTTTACAAAATAATATTGACCATAATTTGTTCGCTGTGGTCGGCCCTACCCATGTAAGTGGACTTTCGTCCTCATTCCTTACGTGAATTACAGATAACACACACTAATACAGCCATCACAATTAACACCGGTCATCAGAGAGATTCACATACACCTTATTTATTTCCCGTTCCTTGATAGAGCTAGGCATATTCATCAGCAAGCATCTTAATTTTCTCCGAGCAAGAACGCTATCAAATACGACTTCAGTCTCGCAGGTGACTGCAGCATGTTCAAGGAATAGTTATTTCGAGGAATATTTTATAAGTAAGGGCCGTTTTTGTTTTTTTAAATTAACCGAAATTTTATTTTGAAACTACATTTATTTGTAGGTTTTACATACCTTCCTCTATTTTCTACATAGTTGCCTTGTTCATTTAGGCACTTGTCATACCTTAAAATTAAGTTCTGAAATCCCTCTGCATAAAGGTTTGCCGCCTGCTCTAACAACCAAGAATTCACGACTGTTTTCACTTCTCCATCGTCGGCGAAGCGCTTCCCACCAAGATGACGTTTCAGCTGCGAAAGAGGTGGAAATCTGTGATCACAGATGGTCGACCCGAGCGTTCATCGTCATGAATATTTTCACGGCCACTTTTGAACTCTCGTGCCCATTTTCGCACTTTACCTTCCGTCATTGCTTTGTCACCATACACCTCACAAAGCTGACGAAGAATGTCTGCTGCCGACATGTTTCTTGCACTCAAAAAACGTATCACAGATCGTATCTCACACACGGCGGGCGAATAAATAATCTTGAACATTGTAAAGATGCACAGTTCAGCGTACACGTTAGCTACACAGCTGCAACTGACGCCTGCTTGTTCACAAAGGATGCCGAGAGGTAGTGCGCACGCTTGATGCGGCGTGCGCGCTAACTAAGGGCTTAAGAAAACGGCCATTACTTAAAAAACAGCCTTCGTATGAATCAAGTTATTCATAGAATTTCGACTCGTCAATACATTCATAGAGAGACTAATTCCCACGCTGTCTTGTTTCCAGCATTGAAACTACAGCAAGGCTGGAAAAAATATATAATATAAAAGCGTAGCAGATACATTGCTTTGTGGCACGTTTAGGAGAAGCTCCCTCGGCCGATATTTTGGTCCCCTGGCACAATAAGGGTAAAAGTTACGTTTAGTGTATTTATTTATTTATTAACTAGCAACCCGACCCGGAAACAGTTATGAATGCATTACGTGATAAGAGCTTTTTTCAATGTCAATGAACTACGACTTATGTCCGTTTTATGTCTCGTCTTGATGGGTTCAAGTCACTGACTGAACTATTAATTATATTATCATGGAGATGCATGTGCAACGAATTCTTTTCAGATGTAATTCAAGAATGGCGAGGTGCATGAAACACAATTAACCCTTCCGTCCAATCTTAACTTGACTGTGAATTTTGCGGAACGAAAAGTTCATAGGCGAAATGAAGAAAAGCCGAGTTGCACTTCCAGGGAAACTCCAAACACAACCACTCTACTCTAAAGTTTTTAACTCAACACGACTTGACAGTTTGCTGCTGGCTGTATCTGGGGCAACAAGCTCGTCCGCTAGCTAAGCTGTAACTGGAGTGATAGACTCGCCCTTAGCTAGCTCGTAAACTGTCGCCTCAGTAACTGAATGGACATTGTTGGAAGAAATTAAAACGTAAAAACACTTATAGTGGGCGATGTATTGAAGATAGACATATGCTCTCGTTGACTTTTTTGTAGAACTTTTCACGTTGAACAATTTCACTCATTGTATTCAGATATTTTCAACGGTTTGCCCAGCGTAAGCTTACAAAGCGCTCGGACGCCAGGTTTTTTTTAGACTTTTCCTCTGAAATCGTTACTGCTCGGCTTCCGTTCATCATAAATAAATTATTTTCTACAGAAATCATCCTCGAGATATCCTTTACAGAATGGTGAAAACCGCTCCAAAATCCATTCAGTGGTTCTCGAGTTTACCCGTAACATCCAAGAATCAGGGACTTGGTTTTATGCAAAGTAGAGATTTATCGTATGACATACAAACAACAAGAAATCAATACAAATATATACACACATATACATTATTATTATTATTATTATTATTATTATTATTCTCGTATCAGAAACATGTTATACAATTAATTACAAAACATTTCATTAAATACAATGAGACCAGAACTTGGCGACTATTAGTGCATTCTCTGAGGCTAGGTGTAGATCCTCTGTTGAGCAGGTGGTTGGACACACACGACATTGGATCATGTGGTTGACAGTCTGATCTTCTCCGCAATCACACTTGATGTTTTCGTCTTTAGCGTAGTTCCATCTTACTATATTAGCTCTTGATTTGCCGACTCCTGATCTCAAAATATTTAGGGATTTCCATGCCATCCATGCCTTGTTATGACCCGGTGGTGGTAAAGTTTCAGATGATGTTGTACAGCCACCAGGAAGAAGACCTTTAGATTTCCAAGATTGTAGTCTAGCACTTTTGTCGGTGGTTGTGAGTTCCTTTGATGTTTTTAGGAAACTCTTCCTAGATTTCAATCTTGGATATATACATTGACTAGCAGAAGTACCCATTCTTCGAACGGTCTTCGGTATTAATAACCAGACGTTATCAATTGAGCTACTGTTTCAATGGTTAAGGGCTTGGAACCTGTTTGTAGACAAAGAAAAATGATTAGTTAAAATGTTCTCTCAAACTAAAATTACCTAACGTGACGTGAAAATAAAATTGAAAACCTCGTAGACGAATCGCAATTCACGTCACATACAAACTGACACTCACCGTTGTGTCATGTCCCCAACCACAGGAAGACCCCTTTTATAAATTATAAAGGCGCATGAAAATTCAAGTTCTTTAGCCTTCAATGACCCAAATTCCTAAAAGCAGCAAAAATACTATTTTTAAATCAGGAGTTTTTGAAAATAATGTTGCTGTTTGGAGATAAAATAGACCTTCTGTACGACATACCGCACGAGTAAGTCGTGTGAAAAAAAATCTCGGGTACTCTTTGAACCCCTTAAGCGCATTGATGAATTTTACAGTTTTAGTTGGTTCCGTGATAACCTTCTAGCCATTTGCAATCTTTCACAGAAACTTAATAAATGGAGTGGCATTACTTCTTGTAGAAATAGATGGAAAGTTGGATGTCACCTCTTGAGGTACTGTTGTCATGGTTACTGGCTTGCATTCCATCATTAGTTTATTAAATGAAATTAGTTTTCTGGGAATATCTAAGAAACTGTTGGTTTTAGTGCCTTAAAATGTAGTTTTCGGGGACCCTTTACGGCTCTTTAGGGGCACCGAGGTTTGTTTCTGACACCAAGGGGTTGAAAATGCACTTTGTCTTGTCGTTGCACGCCATAATAATAATAATAATAATAATAATAATAAGTTAATAATATAACAATATGGGAATAGGGATATAATAGACCTTCTGTACCATACCCGCACGTGTAAATCACGTGAAAAATTTCTAGAGTACCCCTTGACCCCCTTAAGCGCATTATAGGTATTGATGAATTTTACAGCTTAATTTGAATCCGTTATAACCTTATAGCCGTTTGCAAACCTTCACAGTGATGTAATAAATGGAATTGCATTGCGTCTTACAGAAAATATATGAACCTCTGAGATTGTGTTGCCATGGTTATCGGCTTACATTCTTTCAGTTGCTTAATAAATGAAATTAGTTTTCTGGGAATATCTCTAAAACTGTTGGTTTTAGGGCCTTAGAATATTTCTCACATTGAGGGGCTGAAAATGGGCTTTGTCTCACCCTTCTACGACTATTTCAGCATGTATTTTAAGGGGGTAGGCTCCCTTTTATGAGAGATATGGAGAAGAGTTAGATCAATGATTAGTGTCGTGCCTCTCATGGATACCTGTATCAAATTTTACGTTGATCCACCCAGCCGTTCTCGAGTTATAAGTTGTCCACAGACAAACAAACATACATACAGACAGACAGACAGACAGACAAAAAATATTTTTGCGCGCATCCGTTATAAAACAGTCTGAAACGCGCAAATATCGCAAATATCCGTGGAAATTCAGAAAAAACAGAAACACTTTCATTTTTATATATATACTAGCTGTACCCGGCAAGCGTTGCAATGCCAATTAAAGAAAGTGTTGGCGTTGTAACTTTGTTTGTTGAAGTGATTTTGGATTCCCAATATTTTTTTCTTATTTCGTTAGGCACCTCTAAACTATTGTAAAATTGATTTACTATATCAACAAAAATAATCATGGGAGCGTGCTCTACAACTCACCAAAGGTTCATCGCAGTGAAATGAATGGCATATGAACGCATACGGGACTTTGTTGAAACGATTCGAGCGCCGTCACCCATTTGTTGAATATACTCGTACGCGACCTATTGTAAAATGGATTTACTTTTTTGAAAACCTTCCCTGGAGTGTACACAACAACTCATCAAAGTTTCATCACAATTTAATGAATGGCATATGATCGCTTACGGGATTTTGTATAAACGATTTGCGTGCCGTTACTCATTTGTTGAATCTACATGTGCGCCACCCATTGAAAAACGGATTTACTAATTCATAAACCTTCGCAGGTCTGTACTCAACTCACCAAAGTTTTATCACAATCGGATGAATGTTATATGAACGCATACGGGACTTGGTTGAAAAGATTCACGCACTGTCGCTCATTCGTTGAATCTACTCGTGTGCTACCATATTTAAAATGGATTTACAAAATCAGAAAGCTTCGCGGGAGTGGAAACAACATTTCACCAAATTTCATTGCAATCGCATGAATGGTATATGAACGCATACGGAACTTTTTTTTAACGATACGCGCGCCATTACTCATTTGTTGAAACTATTCGTGCGCTACCTATTGTAAAAAGGATTTACTAAGTCAGAAACCTTTCCTGGTGTGTGCACAACAATTCACCAAAGTTTCATAGCAATCGGATGAATGGTATATGAACGCATACAGGACTTTGTATAAACGATTCGCGTTCCGTCGCTCATTTGTTTAATCTACTTGTGCGATACCTATTGTAAAGTGGATTTACTAAGCCAGAAACCTTCCCTGAAGTGTACACAACATCTCCCCCATGTTTCATCGCTATCAGACGAATAGTATATGAACGCATACGGGACTTTGTTGAAATGCTTCGCGCGTCGTCGCCCATTTGTTGAATCTACTCGTGTGCTACCTATTATAACATGGATTTACTAAGCCAGAAACCTTGCCTGTAGTATACACAACCTCTCATCCGTTTCATCGCTATCGGACGAAAGGTGTGTGAACGCAAACAGGACTTTGATTAAACGCTTCGCCCGACGTCGCTCATTTGTTGAATCTACTCGTGCGCTACCAATTGTTAAATGGATTTACTCAGTCAGAAACCTTACCTGAAGTGTACAGAACATCTCACCCAAGTTTTATCGCAATGGGATGAATGGTATATGAACGCATGTGGGACTTTCTTGAAACAAACGCACGCCATTTTGTTGAAGCTACTCGCGCCATCTATTGTAAATTGGATTTACTACCCCTATACAAATTACGTTGAGTAACTAACGGGATTTCATGTTAAGAGCCTCATTTTCTATACCGGTATTGGAGAGCGCTACTCTCATCCAGTCGGCCGTGTCTCGTCAAGAGCTACTGTTGCCTGGAAACGACTTGCCTTAGCTTTCATTTGTGTTACGTTATATAGTGACCTGTATTCTCTTTGACGTTTTATGTCACGTTACGGTATAAAAGAAATGTATCCTATGTCCGTCCCCTGGTTCTAAGCTACCTCCACACCAATTTTCAGCCAAATCGGTTCAGCCGTTCTTGAGTTATAAATAGTGTAACTAACACGACTTTCATTTATATATATATAGATATATTTATATATAGAGAGAGAGATAGATATACACATATTTACAGGGACACATGACAATGCTGGCTTATATCTTTAAATCTAAATTATGTATCCATTGTAATGCTGGAGGTGTTGCCAACAGGAAGTCAGACCGATTACTGTGATATGCTATTCGATGGCATTCGTGAACAATGTGGTGAACTGACCGTGAAGGAGCACCGTTGTCAGATTGGGGAGAAGGAATTTTACCCCATTTAAAAAGTTATTCACCACAGTCTCCGTGGTTAGTCTGGATCCTATTGATGATAGTCCACGTTCCTCTTGGCAGGTCTAAACCGGGTGCAGCGCTATTTCCATTAAATCCCTCCAAACTTCAATGTTGATGTTGGTGCTCCATTAATTTCCCCAACCTTAATACGTCGTTTCAATTAGCGACTTCAAAGGTTAATTATTACTCATTAGACAGGGATGAAGGGAGGGTGAGGTAAGACGAGGCATTCGAGAACACACGATTCCACAGGTGCGCCGTGCGAGAGACGTTTTTTAATTGACATTAAATAAACAATATATGTTGGCCCCGTAGTGTTGGGGTGGAGCGTCTGCATCGCACCTGGAGGCCCCGAGTTCAATTCCCAGCTCCATCAGGGATTTTAGAAACTGACGTGAGGGCTGGCACGGTGTGCACTTAGCCTAGTTAAGACAATTGAGTAGCTGTCTGACAAACAGCACCCTGGTCACGGAAATCAAGATTAACGGCCGAGGGGACCCGACGCGCTGACCACACTTCACCCCATAATCTGCTGACCAAATTGCTGGGCAGCGGTCGCTTGGTGTGCCAAGGCCCTTCATGAGCTGTAGCGCCCGCTGTTGGACCCGTCATTGACGTTGTGGTATATTTGCAGCAACCCTTTCAGTCAAGTAACTCCTTGTAGAAATCATTGGAGGCATTTCTCTAAATTTTACGGGCCGATCATACTATAGAGCAGGCTACATAAAGCTGTAACGTAACAACCAATAAGTTCCTCACTCCGATATTGCCACATTTAAAACAAAAAAAATACGAGCCTTACAGTGGTCGCATATGATGTGTAACATCTGACATGTTATTCGTTAATTCCATATTACTTATTCGCATTTTTAGCCTATTTTCAATTTTGAAAAAATAGGCTTATGAGATCACCTTTTGTCCGTGTGTGTGTGCGTGTGTGTGTGTGTGTGTGTGAGGTGTGTGTGTGTGTCCCCCTAATAAAATCTAAACGGCTGGAGCGATTTCAATGTAACTCGGTAAGTTTATAGCACTATTCCCGGCGACCTCGATCGTGCCCTTCAAATTTTGTTACGTCTCACCAATCCAACATGGCGGCTGTGCGAAGTATTTCACTAGCATTCAATATCTCCGAAACTATTACCGATATCGCCCTGAAATTGTGAACGGTGATAAAGGGCACTACTAGAAGTTCACCTATGAGACTTTCAAAAACCTGGTGACTACAAAATCAACATGGCGGTCAAGCGAATTTGAGAATTTTAAATAGACTTTTCTCGCGATTTAACTATCCAAAGCTAATGAAACTTGGTACAGCAAATGTTTATGCACATTGTAATCCACTGGAGTCTAATTTAGTTCAATTGTTTACATAACTTCAAAATGGCGGCTGTGCGAAATATTTCACTTACATTCTATATCTCCGAAACTATTACAGATATCATCATGCAATTTTGCACAGTGATAAAGGGTACTGATACAAGTTTACCTATGTATATTTCATAAACCTGTAAAGTACAAAACGAACATGGCGACCAAGCCAATTTGAAATGTTTTAATAGACTTTTCTCGTGATTTAACTCTCTGAGCGCAGTGAAATGAGGTACAGTAAATGATTTTGCAGATTGTAATGCACTGCCATCTAATTTAATTCAATTGTTTACATAACCTCAAGATGGCGGCTGTGCAAAATTTTAAAATTAAGTTTTTATTTCTTGTGTCGTAATCATGCGATCGATGTGAAAGTTTGAATCATGAACCTAGGCAATAATTGTCCTTGAATGGTACATAACTCTATGGCCTATACATATAACATTCCTAAATGGCGAGCTTCCGAAATATTTAGACGGTTCTCAATATCTGTGAATCTTTTACAGCAACCAAACTGTTTTTTTTATGTTCGTAGAGACTATGAACATATGTTTACCTAAAGGACTTTCAGTAACCTGGTGAGCACAAATCCAACATGGCGGCGACGCGAAGTATAAATATTTAAATGGACGTTTCTCGCGAATTAACTATCCGAGTGCAGTGAAACGTTGCACGTTAACTGCTTATACAAATGTTAATCCACTGGCATGTAATTTATTTCAATTGTTTGCATAATCACAAGATGGCTGCTGTGCGTAATTTTAAAATCTCGTTTTTACTTCTTGTGTTCTAATCATGCGATTGAAGTTTGAATACCACACGTACACAATAATCTTAATGTAATAGTACAAAAATAAAAATCCAAACTGGCGACCATCTGAAATATTTAGACGGTTCTCAATATCTACGAATTTGTTACAGAAATTAAAACTGAAATTTTGTATGTTGATGGAGACAATTAACATGAGCAGGATATATGAAAATAGGCTGTATAGTTCTTCACGGAACTACTTGTTTAAAGAATGAACTCATAGTGCTACCTTGTGCCAGCAAACATGAAATGATTCTCCAATGCATCTGCAGTAGTGACATATACCTGCAACTGTATGTGGGAGCAATCCACGGCCTATACTTGATGCGAGCTGCGCTTTATACCGGCCAGTTAGTGAACTCATGCCAGCGGTGTTATTGAAAATGGTCTCTTATTGCCGATATAGCGCACTGCCAAGTATATGCGCGATTAAAAATTAGGTGTGCATTAGGTATATTAAAGGCGTTTCTCCCAGTGATACGTTTAGACCAACCAAATAGCTTAATATGATAATAGTGGAAACTCACACGAGAAACTGGCGACACCAATTTTGCGCGCCATCTAGCGGTTCGCGAAGACAACTACGAACTCGATTTCAATCAGCTGGTAAGTTTATCTGCACATGTTAGAAGTGTAACTTTTGAGCTATGTATGGGTGTTTTCATTACAAAATTCAAAAGTGATTAAGATATTTGGACCAACTAAGTTTCAATTATTGTTAGTAGTCGGTGTTAATATACTGAATTCCTACGTTGTTTGGAGTGTTGGTTAATGCGATATAGCACTCGACGTATCGAGTGCTTACATTAAATAAAAAGATTTAATAAATCGTAATTGTTTTCGGCAAATATGATATAATGAATATTTTCACATCAAAGAACGACAATTAAAATATGATTTATTGAAGCAATTTCTTTAATGGGGCCTCCAAACCTTGAGGTAAACCGTATGCGATTTACATTCCACATAGTCACATGGCTTACAGTACGTCGTTGTACCGATCTTCGCCACCGCACGCGCTCATTGTTTCCGTCCCATCCACTTCCGTCTCTTTTCCAAAATCACTCCCACACAAATGCCCAGCTACCGAGTGCCATAAAATATCCAGATACTGAGTGGAAAGATGTTACACATCAAAAAAAGGCAAAAACCATGGCAAAACTGCCGATATGAATCGATTTGTTATCGGCAATCTAAAAATAATAAAAGATAAAATGAAGTAAAACAAAACAAACCTATATATTACACATTTCAACATGACATATCCATCTAAACTCACACAAGCAAAAGGTTCCACAGAGAGTATAATGTCTGACTCGAAATACCATCACAAATTTCAACCACAAATGTCAACGCACAATGAGAGAAATTTATCACAAATACGAAACATACAATTCGTTTATCTTACTTTGTATAAAAAAAAATTACAGTTAGTCTGAAGACTAGACGTTATATCATATCAAATGACGCATTCTACAACCGACAGCAGTGGCTACGCTGGCTAAAGCGCAGCATTAGGTCATGGGGCCAAGCTCTCTGCTGACTCGGTAGACGCGTGGGTTTGAGCCCCACCGTCGGCCATCCTTGAAATGGTTTTCCGTGATTTCCCATTTTCAACACCAGGCAAATGCTGGGACGGTACCTTCTGACAGGCCACGGCCGCTTCCTTCCACATCCTTGCCCAGTTTCAGTCATCTTCATCCATTCTATCTCTCATCCCGACACGGGCGTCGACTCGAAAGACCTGCACTCGGCTTCTCAGGAGATCACACGACAAAAAAAAAACGCAAATGCTACACATGTTAGAAGCCCCAGGACTCTTTCAACAGACTCCATTACCCATTAACTTAGGCTTCCCGCGCGGGCACCTCGTTAAGTGTCACCCTGGAATTTGCTCTGACATCCTGCACACCTCTTTAGGAGGCACCCTGTATTCTTATCTGGCATCTTGTATATATCTTTAGAAGTCACCCTGTATTCTTGTGTGACATCTTGTACACTTCTTTAGGAGGCACCCTGTATTCTTGTGTGACATCTTGTGCACCTCTTTAGGAGTCACCCTGTATTCTTCTCTGCCATTTTGTACACCCCTTTAAGAGTCACCTTGTATTCTTATCTGGCATCTTGTATATCTCTCTAGGAGTCACCCTGTATTGTTATCTGGCATCTTGTACTGTATTTTGCTCTGACATCCTGCACACCTCTTTAGAAGGCACCCTGTATTCTTATAGGGCATCTTGTATATCTCTTTAGAAGTCACCCTGTATTCTTGTGTTCTCTTCGCTCAAAGCCCCAGGTCGCTCGACGCCGCAGGACTCTTTCAACAGACTACAATAACCATTAGCTTTTGCTTCCCGCGTGGCTGCATGACGTCACTCACTCAGTTCCCGCGCGGCTGCATGACGTCACTTCCCGCTCGGCTGCATGGCGTCACTTCCGTCTCCGTCTCCGTAACGCGTAACGTTGGACCCAAGCATAACGGCGAAGTCGACAAGATCATTTGAAATGATAACAAGAAGTTCCGTGACGAACTCAAGAGCCTACTTTTCTCGAAATGTAAGATTCATTCCAATGATTAATCTATATGGACCTAATTAGAATAATGACGAAATTGAGTTGGTAATAACGAAATTTCTTATTAGTTCGAAATATATCTGGCATCATGTAGATAATAGGGCACTACAGTTGGCAGCCCTAGTGACTGAATATATTCTTAGTTCCATCTCTTAAGGCACATAATACAAAATTTGGCTGAAGTCCAATGGATAGCATGGACCTTACATGCAGTTACACATTGGATCTAACAGCGCGCGTAAAATCATGTTGCCAACAATGTCATGCATATATATTGAACTATTATGATCTATTGTTGTGCCAATTTTGGATGAAATACATTTATTTGTATAGAAGTTGCATGTATTTTAAAATTGGACCAATCAGCAGGCTTTGAATCATGTTGGAAGCACTGACGTATATTAATTACACCAAATTAATTTAGAATGTAAGGTCCTATACGTATGCAAACTTTAGTGCATGTTGGCTTGAATACTTTCTGATATACTGATATTAGGGTAAAAATATAGAGACAGCATTTATTAACAGTTGGTAGCTCTGGTTGTTCTTAAGAATACGCATAGTCATATCTGTTATAGTACACATAGCACATACGAAATTTGGTTGAAATCCAATTTATAGTATTGAAGTTACATGTATTTACAATTGGTCCTATCAGCAGGCTTAGAATCATGTTGGTAGTACTGAGGTCCATTAGTCACTCCAAAGTAATCTAGAATGTCGGGTACTATACGTGTGCATAGTTTAAAGCTGTCGGCTTGTATACTTTCTGAAATATGGGTATTTTGATAAAATAAATTGAGAGCATTTATTAACAGTTGGCAGCCCTGATGGCTCTTAAGAATACTCTCAGTCATATCTGTTTATGTACACATAGCACATACGAAATTTGATTGAAATCCAATTGATAGTGTAGAAGTTATATGCATTTAAAATATGAACCTATCAGCAGGCTTATAATCATTTTGGCAACACTGCCATGTACGGCCTCATGGAAATTAAACTGCAATATTATTATCTATACGTGTACCAATTTTGAAACAGCTCCCATTCATACCTTCCACGATATCCAACATGGGGCTCAAATTTCAATTGAGATTTTTCATCAGTTGGTAGCACTGACATCATTTTCAATTATGGCCGTGAGATATTCAGATAACAAATTTTGTTTCGATTGCTGCAGCCGTTTAGGAGTTGATAGGGGGACACACACACACAGCCAGACAGAAGGACAGACAGACAGACAGACACACATTTGCCCGATCTCATAAGTCTACTTTTTCCTCATTTTTGCAAAATGTGAAAAGTAGGCTAAAAATATAACTCACAAATAAACAAGATGTACAGTCAAGAACATACTGTATATCCTCCCTTCTCTTAAATGCATGGGTATAATTGTAACTATTTGTCCTTTTGAAGGCGTATAATATTATAATTGAATGTTGGTTGTAGTAGCTTGATGAAATAGAACATGCTATACGGATATTATACGTTGATTGATTTAATCCTCTCTTAAATTATATATACACACACTAATACAGTCATCAAAATAAAACACAGGTTATTAGACAAAATTAAACACTCACCCAAGTACACGGGGCTAAATGACCATGATGTCCATGCATCTCAAATGAAACAACAACAACGAGAGCTTCCTACCCAAATCATTCCTCGTATAAAAGTACACACACAAGAAGGCCTACAGACATCACAGTGGCGCATGTTATCTGAAAACTTCTACACACACCCAAGTACACGGGGATACAAAACCATGATACCATAAAGCCCCTAAGAACCAACAACAAAAATAACAATAGACTCTACCGTGGGTCAAAGACAACGAATTTTAATAGAAGTCGAGTGTTGAAAAATGTCGTGTTATAAGTATACGGTATGTATAATATTTTCGATTGCTAATATACACTATATATGCTTAGCATTATAACGTGTGCGTAGTTATAAATCTTATATCTTACCTTATCTATATATTATAACAAGTAGTTCTGTGAAGAACTAAATGGCCTATTTTAATATATTCTAAAAATATTAATTGCCTCTATCAACATACAAATTGTTACTCGTAGTTTGATAGCTGTAATATATTCGTAGATATTGAGATCCATCTAAATATTTTTGATGGTCACCATGTTGGATTATTATATTATAAGCCTTAGATTTATGTACTATCACATGAAGATTATTGTGCAGGTGTTTTATTCAAACTTCAATCGCATGATTAGGACACAAGAAATAAAAAAGCGATTTTAAAATTTCGCTCAGCCGCCATCTTGTGGTTATGAAAATAACTTAAATGAATTTGATGCCAGTCGATTAAAATTTGTATAAGCATATACCGTATCAAGTTTCACTGCGCTCGGATGTGTAAAACGTAAGAAACGTCTATTTATATATTTAAATTTCGCGTCACCGCCATGTTGGATTTGTGCTCGCCAGGTTATTGAACGTCCCATAGGTGAACTTACGCTTATAGCCTCTATACACTTACAAAATTTCAGTTTGATTGCTGTAGATTGAGAACCGCCTAAATACTACGGATGGTCGCCATGTTGGATTCTAATGTATGTAAGCCATAGAGTTATGTACTATTAGATGATGATTATTGTGTACGTTCATTATGCAAATGTTGAATTCGATCGCAGGATTAGAACACAAGAAATAAAAACATTATTTTCGAAATTTGCACAGCTGCCATCTTGAGGTTACGTAAACAATTGAACTAAATTAGATACCAGTGCATTCCAATGTGTATAAACATTTCCTGTACGAAGTTTCATTGCATTAGGATCATTAAATCGCGATAAAAGTCTATTTAAAACTTTCAACTTCGCTTCGCCGCCATGGTCTTTTTGTAGTTAACCGATTTTTGAAAGTCTCATAGATGAACTTCCAGTAGTGTCCTTTATTCCGTACAAAATTTCATGGTGATACCGGTAATAGTTTCAGATATATAGAATGCCGGTGAAATATTTCGCACAGCCGCCATGTTGAATTGGTGAGACGTAACAAAATTTGAAGGGCACGGTTGGGGTCGCACGGAATAGTGCTATGAACTTACCGAGTTTCATTGAAATCGCTCCTGCCATTTATATATACTGCTCAAAAAAATTAAAGCACCACTTTTTTCAAAGGCCATCAAATTTTGAAAAGTTGACCTACAAGCTCGAAATCTCAGTATGACGTTTGTCCTGACGCCTACCAAGCATATGCTTCAGCACAACTCCCCAACTTGAGTAGTTTCGGGGTAGCACCCCGAAAACCAGCCCATTTTCGAAAACCGCAAATTGATGTTTGCGAAAAACGCTGCAGGACTTGTCGCAGGTTGCCAAAGCAGTCTAAAATGAATGAGTCTTGCTCTTAAAGGTTCCACAAACACGTAGAAATCGTTACATTTGACGTTTGGGCATTTTCAACCCCCTTCATCATCCCCTAAACATGGACTACCATTGGGGGCGTCTGAGAAGGTACCGGGTGTGTTGAACCATCTGAAAACCTGCACACCGTCCTCAGTTGCTGATTGCAGTAAGTTCTTAAGGCCTCCGGCAATGTCCACACCCCCTAACACCCTCAACTGGCATGGGACCAAACCACCCCTTCTCGATTCACCCCTAAGGAAGGTTTTAATCGAGATGTTTATCAGTGCTGTGAATTCGGGGGTCTTCCCCTACCGTTTCAAAAAGGGAGCTGTGCCTTTGTCACCACCCATTCCCCTGCAACCCCCGTTTGTATGATTTTTCGAATCAGGCCCTTTTTAAGGGCTGAAACGAGGTCTTAATCGCTGAAAGGGCTGTAAAGGTCCTTAGAAGTAGTGGTGATACGAAATCAACCCCTTCCGATCGATGATTGACATTCCGTCCCCCAAATTCGAAATTTTTGCACCCCCAACCCTCCCTGTCTGGACGCGTAACGCGTCATGGCAGAGTTTTCAGAGTTGGATGGAAATGAAGCTTATGGCCTGCAATGGAGCCCAAAACAGCAGGTTGGATAGAAATTCATCGGTAGGTTGGGAAACGGGACCAAAATTTTTCAAAAAAGTGTACAGCCTACAGTAAGTACGCCCTTGCATAGGCAACCCACATCACGTCCGTGCGATTGGGTTGCCTATGATCGGCAATAGGTTACAAAGTTTGGCAATGAGAGAAAAATGACGTGATGTGGGTAGCCTATGCATTGGTGTACTTACTAGAGGCTGTTAATTTTTTGAAAACTTTTTGGTCCCGTTTCCCACCCTACCGATGAATTTACATCCAACCTGCTGTTTTGGGCTCCATGTCAGGCCATAAGCTTCATTTCCATCCAACTCTGAAAACTCTGCCATGACGCGTTACGCGTCCAGACAGGGAGGGTTGGGGGTGCAACAATTTCGAATTTCGGGGACGGAATGTCAATCATCGATCGAAAGGGGTTGATTTCGTGTCACCACTACTTCTAAGGACCTTTACAGCCCTTTCAGCGATTAAGACCTCGTTTCAGCCCTTAAAAAGGGCCTGATTCTAAAAATCATACAGACGGGGGTTGCAGGGGAAGGAGTGGTGACGAAGGCACAGCTCCTTTTTTGAAACGGTAGGGGAAGACCCCCGCATTCACAGCACTGATAAACATCTCGATTAAAACCTTCCTTAGGGGTGAATCGAGAGGGGGTGGTTTGGTCCCATGCCAGTTGAGGGTGTTAGGGGGTGTGGACATTGCCGGAGGCCTTAAGAACTTACTGCAATCAGCAACTGAGGACGGTGTGCAGGTTTTCAGATGGTTAAACACACCCGGTACCTTCTCAGACGCCCCCAATGGTAGTCCATGTTTAGGGGATGATGAAGGGGGTTGAAAATGCCCAAACGTCAAATGTAACGATTTCTACGTGTTTGTGGAACCTTTAAGTGCAAGACTCATTCATTTTCGACTGCTTTGGCAACCTGCGACAAGTCCTGCAGCGTTTTTCGCAAACTTCAATTTGCGGTTTTCGAAAATGGGCTGGTTTTCGGGGTGCTACCCCGAAACTACTCAAGTTGGGGAGTTGTACTGAAGCATATGCTTGGTAGGCGTCAGGACAAACGTCATACTGAGATTTTGAGCTTGTAGGTCATTTTTTCAAAATTTGGTGGCCTTTGAAAAAAGTGGTGCTTTAATTTTTTTGAGCAGTATATTATTAGGGGGACACACACAAAAATCCTTCACACACACACACGCACACACAGACATGCACACGGGCAAAAGGTGATCTCATAAGCCTATTTTTTCATAAATTAAAATAGGCTAATAACTGATTTCAAGAACATCCATCAAAGACGATAAAATAAATTCAAATGCCTGAAATAAAAACATGTTAAAATGTGAATATGTAGAACTATTGAAATGCTCACTCGCAGGCATGCTTCTAAATCACATACTATAGAGCTGAAGTACATAAATGGACATATTGTCTTAATGCGAGCAGGATCAAGTTGTTCAAGCGATGAGAATTGCGTATTATCATACGCGCTGCGGTTCGAGCTCAAGCACATTCCTTGGTTCGATGTCAGCACCGCTGGACACCTCATAGCTCCATGTAGGTACACCTAGACAGGACCATGATGTTACGCTAGGCCTCTCCGTGAAGATACACCCCGTCTCAACGCCTCGTACGCCCTCGGTCTCCTTCCCGGTTTGAACCTCGGCTTCTGCTTCCCTCTTGTTCTTCAACTCGTTCCGTTCTTCTTTTCTGGGCATCTTGAAGATCTTGCTGTCGACCTCCATACTCAGATTTTAAATGTTCAGTCCATGATGTTATATAGCACTGCGATCCCGAAGCCGTCGCGTAAATATCGTGTCTGCTTCTTAACTCCTGGTGCTCCTGAGATCATAACTCAGGCTACATTTCCCACAGCACATTTAGCACATAATCGCCATCTCCATTTAATAATAATCACACAATGTCCCTCTCAACCAAATCTTCTTAAAATCTTCCATTTTCGTAATGTGCAATATAATAAATTAATTTTCAGTTTCAAACAATGTTTCACTTCAGATATAATGTAATTCAACCATAAACATTCGATTCCCTTTATTTCACTTAGTCGATTCAGTCTGGTCTTTCACGTGCAACTTACTCGTAAGCACTTCGCTGTTCACGGGCGACTTTCTTTGTCTACCGCGACAATCTTCCTCTCATGAATTATTTCATATAATTCACTCAAAGCTCTAACAAAATACCTGTGCATTCAACACTACACTGGCACGTGAATCTCAAATCATACGTCGTTTTATTAAAGCACTTTTTCAACTCATTCGAAGTCAAGCTTTTTCTTTGTCTGCTATGGACAACCATCACTCGAATAATCTCGTAAATTCTCCCAAATTTCACCAAATGATTTGCGAATTTCACACTACACATATATGTGAATCTCTAATCGAATATTATATGTTTGAAGCACTTTCTTAAATTTATTCGAAGTCAAGCTTTTATAAGCGTTGTTACGGACTCACGGCACGACACGTCCAACCCCACCAATGGTCGCCCGAACAATCTACCTATAATGGCTGCCAATGCCTAATTCCTCCCTCCGATTATTGCACAACTATGGCTGCTTTTTTGCGTGAATCTGGCGGGAATCTTTACATATTTAATTTCTGTCGATATGAGGCAAATATCTTCGGAAATCTTTCCATAATAATTTCTTAAATAAATATATGTAATTATTCCAAGCCTCAAATTTAGTATAATTACTCAAAATGGCATATGCATAGGCGAGTAATTGTTTCAAGAAATTCGTTCATTGGTCCCCGTCGTCACGTGATCTTTGCTAAGCAAAAAGCAACACCTATGCTCACCTATATTCGTTGAGCGGGCGGTCTACCTCCCAGGAGTTCCAATAAAACTTGCTTTTCCTTCTTTTATGTATTATTTTCAACCATCTAATTTCTGATTGGACAACACCTTCTAACTGCACTTTCTGTCGATAGAACAGGTCTAGAGTCCACTTTTCAGCCTCGATAAATTTACAAAACTCCAAGGTTAAATTTTGTGGGTGAGTCTGACATAGCTCATACCACAAATTCGGGTACAGTACTTTACGTGATGCCACGGCCACCTCCTTCCCGCTTCCTTGCCAATTCCTCCCAGTCTTTCCGTCCCTTCCCATCGCTCATAAGGCCCCTGTTCGCTTTGCAGGTGAGGCCGCCTGGTCGAGGTGCTCGTACCACCTCCCCAGTTGTATCCCACGACCCAAAGTTTCAAGCTCTAGGGCACTGTCCTTGAGGCGGTAGAGGTGGGATCCCTCGCTGAGTCCGAGGGAAAAGCCAACCATGGAGGGTAAAACGACTAAGTTTAGGGGCTGCAACAACGTGGGCATGTAGCCCCGTGTACTTTGGGTGTGTGTAGTATCTGTCTGATAACCAGTATTAATAATTATGATGGCTGTATTAGTGTGTGTGACCTGCTTTAATTCAAGTAAGGACTGCAGACGATAATTTCAATTACAGCAGTTCCTACTTTTGCTACCAAATGCTACCGTCCACGATGCCTAGCTGCCGACCTGGCTACTTGCACTAGGCAGCACCTGGTGGCGAATGTTGGAACTAATATAGCGTTATCAAATAATCTAACCTACAGATTTTGACTTCACACAAGTGTAAAAAATACGAGCCTTACAGTAGTCCCATATGATAAGTAACATCTGACATAGAAGAAACCTCACGTGAAATATTTGATAAACCGGTATTTTATACTATTATTGGCACAAATATTAATCTATTGTAAAAGGGAGTGTTTTACAGATATTGTAGTTTATAATACGGAACTCATTTTATTAGATGATTTGTAGCTTCCACCAGCACTAGACTAAATAAAGAATATGATATGGATCAACTAGATTAATAGACGCGACACAGCTCATAACCTTAAATTCCTTATAAACAAGTCCTCTTCTTTCACAGACCAACAAGTAATTTCATATGGATTCTGTTAAAATGAGTCATATTGATATGATAAATATCGCTTAAAATGATAATCTGGTAGCAAAAATATCTATCCCGTCCGGTATTCGAAACCACGATCTCTAGATTCACAGTCATAAGCACTAACCCGACGGCTATTTCGAGTACACAAATAGCGTGCACAAGATGGTGACTTATTTCCACGTTCCAATAATACTGCATTACGGAATTAAGTTTCATTTATATTTTTCTTGTTTCGATAATGTTCCTGCGTGAAATTGAGTTTAAAATGCCTTATGAATAGGCCCTCTTGTGAGTAAAGAGGATGTATTCAGTAATAATTCATGAAGGCTTGCTCAATTCTCGTATAACCACAACGATTATATTATATTGATGACTGCATTACCGTTATGTGGGTTAATATTTGAATAACCATTGTGCAGAAACACAATACCGGCAATGCCGACTACTTACAATGTTTGATATTAAGGCAATTTACCATTTAAATACTGATACGAAGACTTCGAACATGTACCATGTCATTTGTTTCAATCACTTGACACCAGAGTTCGCATGAGCGTTTTCCGTTCAGTATGTCATATACATTCCATATGGCCGAGAGTACGTCATGGTATCAATTTCCGACACCGCGCACTCATTGTTTCTCGTACCATTGCCCGCTAGTACACTTCCATTCGATCGATCGAACGGGCAGTGCATACTTCCGTTTTCCACCACTGCCAGCTAGTACACTTCCGTTTGATTGATCGAGCGGGCAGTGCTTACTTCCATTCGATCCACCACTTCCATCCCCAATTTTCAAAATAACTCCCACAAAACTATCCAACAACCGAGCGGAAAGATATTGCTAATCAATAATGGAAGGTTCTTTTTTATGCCATAAATCTATGACATTTTACCGCCGGCTTTACTTCCCCTCCGAAGGAAGGCATACTGAGGGATGTTTAACGCTCTTAAAAAATCTGACGACTTCGGCTGTGTTTGAACCCGGGATCTTGGGCATAGAAGCTCAGCATGCTACCAACTACGCCACCGAAGCCGCCATTATCAATCTTATACATACAGGGTTAGAATAAGCGATTTCATGCACATGCATTATGGAAAGTATACAGCTTGCAGCATTGACACATTTACCAATTAATAGAGAAACTCAATAAGTTTATTGAGTCTGCTTACTACAAACTCTCGATGTGCCCTCCTCGTGCCACACGGCGAATATCGATACATTAGTCCAACTCCGACCACACACGCTGGAGCATATCCTGGTCAATTTTAGCTACAGTCGCATGGAACCGCTTCCTCAGTTCAACAAGAGCAAAACTGATAGTGACGATTATTGTCATCTTGTGACAGGTGAAGATTGGTATCTTATGCGCTGGCCTCCTCTGTTGCCTGTTCTGATCCCGCGTGTTTTCTGTTTATAGGGGTTTATCAAAGATGAAGTTTATGTTCCACCCATGCCAGTTAATCTTGTTGAACTGAGCTGTAGCTAAAATTATGATTTCAAGGTAAGTCCATCAACTAGTATACATATCTACTTATCAATACAAGTTATATTTTCTTCTCACAGGTAGGCTGCATGTTTCGGCACGCGTGCCTGCTTCAGCCTATTATTTATACCTTATTCTTCTTCTTTCTTTTCCTTTTGACTATCTAAGGACCACGATGCACGCTTTAACTCTTTACACGGGTCTTCTCCTCTGTCCACTTCGGTTTGATAGTTCCTGTGGTCTTCCTGCTGGTAATGGATACTGGGATAACCCTTGAAGAGTGAGCTGACGGAATTTGATCCGATCATGTGCGGTGTCAGGAGAAATTTTAAGCTGCTCCAGGTCTGATTTCACTGTGGTGATCCATTTGTTCTTGGAGGCTTTGCCACGAGACTCGCTTTAACTCTTTACATGGTTCTTCTGTTTCTTCTTAGCCCAGAAGGCTTTCATTTTCCTGCTATTGGCAGAATTCCTTCTCCACTGTCCACTCCGGTTTGATGATTCCTGTAGTCTTCCTGCTGGTAATTTATTTATTTAATCGTGTCAGAAGCAACATCAGTCTCAAGAAAAAGTACATAATACATGGTATTTAGCTGGTACTATATACAATCTCATCAAAACAGTCAGTGAAACTATATACTACTATATGTTACTATGTAACCAGTATTTTGCCACATCACGTGCTTCAGGTGTTGCCTCCATCAAGTCCTTCATCGTGCACATAGCAGGAGATAATCTGCACACAAGAAGGTGATCCATGGTTTGTTCTTCCCCGCACTCTCACATGGTGGTGTCGGAAGTATATCCCCATTTCTTCAAATTCACCTTGGACCTACCTACCCCACTTCGCAACCTGTTCAGTGTTCTCCACGAAACCCATCCATTGTCATGTCCCGGAGGTAAACTTTCATGAGGGATAATCCAGTCTTCAAGGTCTTTGACTCTCCTTTTCCATGATGTTAATCTAATTTTTCCGGGTGGTTCCGTGAGTCTATTTGCTGAAAGGAGGAAGCTTTTCCTTGACTTGGGCCTTTGATTTGATGATTTGATGGTGTTTAATGGATACGGGAATAACCCTTAAAGAGTGAGCCGACGGAATTTGATCCGATCATGTGCGGTGTCAGGATAAATTTGAAGCTGCTCCAGGTCTGATTTCACTGTGGTGATCCATTTGTTCTTGGGAGCTTTGCCTCTACCTGTCGTAGTAAGGATCCTGTTCGTTTGTCTGCAGGGGTTCATGCGGGTTAGATGACCATAAAATGTTTGTCGCCTGTTCCTCATCGATGTGATTATGTCCTCTTGGAGAAGGTACATCTCACTATTATGTCTGATCCTAGTGAGGTATTTCTCGTATTGGCCCAAGTATTCTCCTTAGGATTTTTTGTTCCTTGAGCAAAAGCCACTTTAGTGGACCCTTCCTGTTCAGCAAGAGACATTCAGAGGCATAGAATACGTAAGGCCCTACTATTGAGTTATAATGTTTGAGCTTAAGATTCTTGGAAAGGTACTTGGAGATGTAAATGATCTTGCATGAGTGATAGACCCTCTCCAAATGGACACACCTTGTATCTATAGGGAAGTTCTTGCTTTCGTTTGCTATTATTTACACCATTACATAACAAATACAATTTTTATCAATATCAGGATTCTTGCACTAAAAACGAAAGCACAATTATCTTTTTATTATTTGTAGCCAAATCTATCAGATTGGAAATTCGTATCTCAAGCTACCAAACATTTAAGTGGTTTTCTATTTTCAACTCCAGCCAAATGATGTGACGGTAACTACTGATAGCCCACGACCGCTTCCTTTATATCCTTGCTCGGATCATTCGTTTCATCTCTCATTATCTCCCCTCATGAGCTTGTCGTCAGGAAGGGCTTTCGGCTGTAAAACAATATCCGCCACACAGCCTTTCATCGCGCATCATCCCTGAACCTGACCCTGTTGACGACCGGAATAATAAGGGATAGACGGACATACAGTGGGATCTAGAACGATAATCATAGTAACTTAGCAGAAATGTAATACATTACACCCTTACGATGTCAGGGAAACAACGTGTTATAGTTGCAGCAGTAAAATACTTGACAGGTAACAAATGTGGAGAGAAGTGTAAGTAAGAGTTGCCAAAAAAGAAATTCACGTGTGCTGTATAGTAGGTTTTTGTTGTTGTTGTTGTTGTTGTGTGTGCACTCTCGCATTTGCCAACTGACTGTGCCAGGATTAGACCCCGCAACCTTGGGCACAGATGGCGAGAACGTTACCGTTGCAGGCAGTCGTATTTGTAATTGTGGAAAATATTGGGACGGACGCAATCGAGGCTTTAAGTAAGGAGCCTCCCCGATATTTGCCTGAATTAGAAGTGGGAAACTACGAAAATCCACTTGCAAGATGGCTGGGGTGGGAATCAAACACTCATCTTCACATTTGTTCCTCACGAGGCTGAGTGCACCCCGTTCCAGTCTTCAGACCAGATTTAATTTCATGGCAGAGCCGGGAATCAAACTCGCATCTTATGGGCGACAGCCATGAATGAAAGCCGCTACGCCTTGAAACTACCATTCTTGCTAACCCCTCAGGTGGATCCCATTAAATTCAGCGCGGGCCCAGTAAACACTAGACGTCGAAACAGCACTGTCAATATTGTTGTACGACAAGGAAGACAATATTCTCCGTCATTGCAAAACGACAGCAGAATATATTGATGAAACCACTTCATTTTAAATGCAGTGCATCAGTGCAGCATCTTCCATTAAAATCTAATGTGCTTTAAATTTATGGAATTGGATAACATGCATTTCATTTGTTTACAGCTACAGGGGAATTCATGGAATTAGAGGTAATGTAGTTGCGAGACAGCTAAAGCTTATTTCGTTGAATATCTGCTCTGTTTACCTCTGTGATATACAGACAGGTAAGAAGATTATTTGCGTGCGGTAGGAGGATGCAACTTGGTCTTAAATACACATAACCTATCTTCAGAACAGCACATAGTCTAGTAGTTAACAAATTCCATTTGAACTCGAATGCATTATTATTACTTACATTAATTTTATCGTTGTGGCCACTAGGGACCGCGAGATCTCAACTGTTTTTCTTCTTGTTAGCCCACCACCCCTTCATCCTTTCGGATTGGGATTTCTTCCATTCATCCGAGTGAACATATATCTTGCTGGGTTTTATTCCTCTTGATGAACCTGACGGATTTTTTGTTAACAATTGGTTTAGTATAAATGCATCACATATTTTGTGTTTGAATGAACGATTTTATTCGCGTTTCCTGCTGTTTTTATATACCACTAGCATTTCCCGTCGCGGCATCGCCCGCGAATATTGTAGTTGTAAAGAGTAAACTTAGCAAGGTCTCAATCATGAATGCTACGCCTGACTTTTCGTTTAATTTTGAATGATAATAATGATAATAAGTTGGTAAAGACCGTAAACTATCAGACAATAACGACAATATAACACAACAATGGCACATAAATATCAGAATCTCCCCAACGTCAAGTCGCATCGCAAGTATAAAATTCGACTCAAAATCACAACACGGTTTCCGACCACAAACGTTAATAGGAAATAAATGAGTTACAGTATATTAAACACACTGACTAAACACAAAATCCATTTATCTAAATGCCTGTGAAGGAAAATTCACATAATAAAATTACAAAAGTAAAATCCTCTGCGGCCACAATTCCACCCTTTCACCTCATAATACAGTATACACCACATCGAAAAATCCTTAGACACGTGTCTGCTTTTTTTGTTTCATTAGTTAATATGCCGAGTATCTCATCCACAAATGAAACCACTCGTGAAATATTGTTAATCAATGAAATTCAGGTTTAACCCCCCTTAACACCTCTTTAGAACCTGAATATCCAAATATCCTTCCTTAGTAGACGTTTCCAACATACAACAAACATTACCACAAAATTTCATGTTTCTAACTTTAATAGTTTTGGCTGATCGATGATGAGTGAATATACAAAAATTATTCCCTTAGTTGACGTTTTCCTTCCAGAATTTATCCCCCCCTTTCATGATCCCATTAAATTGGGTTTATGATAATACGATCGAAAAACTATTTACTTATATTAAGCTGATTGTTTTCCTCTGAGTTTCAAACTCGTAGCATATGTCGTTTAAGAGATGCACGCTCCGATAGGAATTCTTCAACCCCCACTTTTCATCCCTTTCACCTCATAATATACACCACATCGAAAAAATCATTAGACTCGTGTCTGCTTATTTTTAATGATTAGTTTATATGCCAAGTATCACATCCCCAAATGAAACCACTTGTGAGATATTGTTATTCAATGAAATGCACGTTAACCCTCTATACACCCCTTAAGAACCTGAATATCCAAAATTCTTCCTTAGTGGACGTTTTCGACATACAACGAACATATCCCCAAAATTTCATGTTTCTATCTTAAATAGTTTTAGCTGATCGATGATGAGTGAATATCCAAATATCCTTCTTTAGTGGACGTTCTTCTTTCAGAATTTCACCCCTCCCCATGGACCCCTTAAATTGGATTTATGAAAAGACGTCGAACACCTATTTACTTATCTTTAAGCTGTTTTTCTCCCTGGGTTTAGTGAGTCAGTCAGTTAGGACACTTTCATTCCTTTTTTTTCCTTCAGAATTTCACCCCTCCCCGTGGACCCCTTACATGGGAATTATGAAAAAGCGGTCGAACACCTATTTACTTATTTTTAGCCTGCTTTCGATTTTTGCAAAAAATTAAAGTAGACTTATGAGATCGCTACAGGGCCAAAAAATGTGTGTCTGTCTCTGTGTGTGTGAGTCTGTGTGTGTGTGAGTGTGTGTACTCTGAATGTCTGTTCCCCCCTATCAATTCAATCACGGTGAAACCGAATTGAATGAAATTTGGTACAGAGGTAGAACACCCAAAGGGAACCTCAGTGTAATGTTTTATATCGCCGTCATCTTGACGGAAACGTAATGGCGGCCACCTAAATGTTCAAAGCTTAAATCAAATTACGACTAACCTAATCGTCCGATATCTACCAAATTTTTCAACTACATATAACCATATGGCGAGCGTCTCTTGACCAAACTAAAAGGTCATCAGCACAATAATTTTCAGTTGGCGGCCATGTATGTGTGCAAATGGATTACCCTTAACAATTCAAACACGATGCAAATTAATTCAACGATATTTGGTACTGTGGTAGCACTAGCAATGGGCACTCCAGTGCCATGTTTTATATCGCCGCCATCTTGACAAAAACGCAATGGCAGCCACCCAAATGATAAAGTCTTGAATCAAATTTCGACCAATCTAATCATCAGAACTCTTCCAAATTTTTCAACATTATACCTTAATGTATAATTTTTTGGGGACCAAACTACATGGTCATCAGCCCGATCATGTGCGGATGGCGGCCATGTATGTGTACAAATGGATTTGCCCTATCTTTTCAAACACGGTGAAACCGAATTGAACGAAATTTGGTGCATAGGTAGCACTTGTAAAAGGCACCTCAGTGTCAAGTTTTATATAGCCGCCATTTTTACGGAAACGTAATGTTGGCCACCCAAATGTAAAAAGGTAAAATCCAATTACGACCAACCTAATCATCTGATCTCTACCACATTTTGCAACGTCATACCTATAAGCGAGAAGCGTTCTTTGACCAAGCTACAAGGTCGTCAGTCCAATAGCTTGCATATGCCGGCCATGTATGTGTACAAATCGATTCCCCCTATCAATTCAAACACGGTAAAACCGAATTGAACGAAATTTGGCACAGAGGTAGCATTAGCAAAGGGCACCTCAGTGTCATGTTTTATATCGTCGCCATTTTGACGGAAACGTAATAGTGGCCACTCAAATATTAAAAGCTTAAATCAAATTACGACCAACCTAATCATTTGATCTCTGCTAAATTTTGCAACAACATACCTTTTTGTGGGAAGCATCTTTTGACTGAACTACAAGGTCTTCAGACCAATAGTTTGCAGATAGCGGCCATGTATGTGTGCAAATCGATTCCCGATATCAATTCAAACACGGTGAAACCGAATTTAATGTTTTTTTTACAGAGGTAGCACTAGCAAAGGGCACCTCATATTCATGATTAATATCCGTATAGCACGTAGTATTTCAACAAGCTACTACAACCAACATTCAATTATACTCCTTGAAAAGGACAAATCGTTATAACAATACCCATTCTTTTAGGAGAAAGAAGGCAACACGTTCTTTACTGAACATCTTGTTTAAGCTTATATTTTCCCCTTCAGTTTCAAACTTCTCGCCTATGTCCTTTAAGGGATACACGCTCCGTTAGGAATCCTTCAATCCCCAGTTTTCACCCCTTACACCACATCGGAAAAAACATTAGACACGTGTCTGCTTAATTTTTTTAATGATTACTTTATATGCCAAGTATCACATCCCCAAATGAAACCACCCGCTCGTGAAATATTGTTATCCAATGAAATGCACGTTTACCCCCTTAACACCACTTTAGAACCTGAATTAAAAACTCCTTCCTTAGTGGACGTTTTCGACATACAACGAACATATCCCCAAAATCTCATGTTTCAGACTTTAATAGTTTTTTCTGGGCGATGATGAGTGAGTGAGTCAGTCAGGATATTTTCTGTCATTTCTTTTTTCAGAATTTCACCCCTCCCTCTTGACCCCATAAATGAATAGGTCCTTGTGAAAAACGGTCGAACACCTATTTACTTATTTTTAAGCTGATGTTTTTCCCCTGAGTTTCAAACTTCTCTCCTATGTCCTTGAAGAGATACACGCTCCGTTAGGAATCCTTCAGCCCCCACTTTTCACAACTTTCACCCCATAATTTACACCAGATCGAAAAACCCTTAAACCTGTGTCTGCTTATTTTTAATGATTAGTTTATATGCCGAGTATCACATCCCCACATGAAACAACCCGAGAGATATTCCTATTCAATGAAATGCAGGTCCCCCCCTTAACCCCCCTTTATAACCTGAATATCCAACAAGTAGTTTCGTGAAGAACTATACAGTCTATTTTCATATATCGTACTCATTTTGATTGCCTCTATCAACATACAAAATTTCAGTGCGATTGTTATAATAGATTCGTATATATTGAGAACCGTCTAATTATTTCAGATGGTCGCCAGGTAGGATTTCTATTTAAGTACTATTACATGAAGATTATTGTGTACGTTTGGTATTCAAACTTCAATGGCATGATTAGGACACAAGAAGTAAAAATTACACTTCAAAATTTCGCACAGCTGCCATCTTGTAGTTATGAAAACAATTGAAACAAATTAGATGCCATTGGATAAACTTTTGTTTAAGCATTTAACGTGCAAAGTTTCACAGCACTCGGATGGTTAAATATCGAGAAACGTCCATTTAAATATTTATACTTCGCGTCACCGTCATGTTGGATTTGTGCTCATTAGATTACTGAAGGTCCTATAGGTGAACTTATGTTCATAGCTCCTAATAACATAAAAAAATCTTTTTGATTGCTGTAAAAGATTCGTAGATATTGAGAACCGTCAAAATATTTCGGATGCTCGTCATTTTGGGTTGTTATGATTACGACTCAAGGAATAAAAACTTAATTTTAAAATTTCGCACAGCCACCATCATGAGGTTATGTAAACAATTGGACAAAATTATATGCCATTGCATTACAATATGTATAGTCATTTAGTGTGCCACATTTCACTGCGCTCAGATGGTTAAATCAAGAGAAAAGTCTATTAAAATGTTTGAACTTCGCTTGGTCGCCATGTTCGTTTTGTACTTGACAGGTTTTTGAAAGTTACATAGATAAACTTGTAGCACTGCCCTTTATCACCGTACAAAATGTCAGGGTGATATATGTAATAGTTTCGGAGATATAGAATGCCAGTGAAATATTTCGCAGTGCCGCCATTTTGAGGTTATGTAAACAATTGAACTAAATTAGACGCCAGTGCATTTCAATGTGTATAGGCATTTGCTGTACTAAGTTTCATTACGATTGTATGGTTAACTCGTGTGAAAAGTCTATTTAAAAGTCTCAACTTCGCTTGGCCGCCATGTTAATTTTGTATTTACGAGGTTTTTGACCGTCTCATACGTAAACCTCTAGTAGTTTCCTTTATCACCGTACAAAATTTCAGGGGGATATCGGTAATAGTTTCGGAGATACTGAATGCTGGTGAAATATTTTGCACAGCCGTCATATTGGATTGGTAAGACAGAATGAAATTTAAAGGGCACGACAGGGGTCGGCCAGAATGGTGCTATGATCTTACTGAGTTTCATTGAAATCGCTCCAGCCGTTTAGAAGTTATTAGGGTGGGACCCACACACGAATCACACACACACGCACACACAGATAGACACACGGACAAAGGGTGATCTTATAAGCCTATTTTTAGCCTATTTTCAATTTTGAAAAAAAAAAATAGGCTTATGAGATCACCTTATGTTCGTGTGTGAGTGCGTGCGTGAGTGAGAGGTGTGTGTGTGTCCCCCTAATTACTTCTAAACGACTGGAGCGATTTCAATGAAACTCGGTAAGTTTATAGCACTATTCCTGATGACCCCTTCAAATTTTGTTACGTCCCACCAATCCAAAATGGCGGCTGTGCGAAATATTTCAACCGCATTCAATATCTCCAAACTATTATCGATATCACCGTGGAATGTTGTACCGTGATAAAGGAAACTACTAAACGTTCACCTATGTGACCTTTGAACAAGTAGTTCCGTGAAGAACTATACAGCCTATTTTCATATAGCCCACTTATTGCAACTATCAACATACACCATTTCAGTTTGATTGCTGTAATAGATTCGTAAATATTGAGAACCGACTAAATAATTCGGATGGTCGCCATGTTGGATTTTATATATGTAGGTCCTAGAGTTATGTACTGTTACATGCAGATTATTGTGTACGTGTAGTATTCAAACTTCAATCGCATAATTAGGACACTAGAAGTTACAAGGAGATTTTAAAATTTCGCACAGCTGCCATCTTTAGGTTATGGAAACAATTGAAATAAATTAGATGCTAGTGGATTACCATTCGTAAAAGGATTTACTGTACCAAGTTTCACTGCTCTCGGATGGTTAAATTGCGATAAACGTCCATGTGAATATTTAGACTTCGCGTCGCCGCCACGTTGGATTTGTGATCACCAGGTTATTTAAAGGCCTATAAGTGAACTTGAGTTCATAGCCCCTATGAACAATAAAAAATTCAGTTTGATTGCTACAATAGATTCGTAGATATTGAGAGCCGTCTAAATATTTCGGATGGTCGCCATGTTGGATTGTTAAATGTATAGGCCATAGAGTCATGTACCATTATAGGAAAATTATTGGGTAGGTTCATTATTCAAACTTTCACTTCGATCGCATGACTACATCACAAGAAATAAAAACTTAATTTTAAAATTCGCACAGCCGCCATCTTGAGGTTATGTAAACAATTGAACTAAATTAGATACCAGTGCATTTCAATGTGTATAAATATTTCCTGTACCAGATTTCAGTGCTTTTGGAGCATTAAATCGCGATTGCCGGTGAAATATTTCGCAAATCCGCCATCTTGTGGTTATGTAAACAAATGAACGAAGTTAGTTGTTGGTGCATTACAATGTATATAAACATATACTGTACCAAGTTTCATTGCGTTTGGTTGGATAAATCGCGAGAAACGTCTATTTAAAAGTCGCAAATTCGCTTGGCCGCCATGTTGGTTTTGTAGTTACCAGGTTTTCAAAGATCACATAAGTGAACTTATAGTAGTTCCGTTTATCACCATACATGATGTCAGGGTAATATCGGTAATCGTTTCGGAGATATTGAATGCTGGTGAAATATTTCGCACAGCCACCATGTTGGATTGGTGAGTCGTAACAAAATTTAAAGGGCACGGTCGAGGTCGCCCGGAATAGTGCTATGAACTTACCGAGTTTCATTGAAATCGCTCCAGCCGTTTAGATTTTATTAGGGGGGACACACACATGAATCACACACACACACGCACACACACACACGGACAAAAGGTGATCTCATAAGCCTATTTTTTCAAAATTGAAAATAGGCTAAAAATTGGTAACTAAAAAACCAACAAGGCGGCCAAGCGAAGTTGCGACATGTAAATAGACGTTTCTCGCGATTTAACCAACCAAACGCAATAAAACTTGGTACAGTATATGTTTATACACATTGTAATGCACCGACATCTAACTTCGTTCAATTGTTTACATAACCACAAGATGGCGGATTTGCGAAATATTTCACCGGCAATCTATATCTCCGAAACTATTAGCGGTATCACCCTGAAATTTAGTATGGAAATGAAGGGCACTACTGGAAGTTCATCTATGAGCCATTCAAAAACCGGTTAACTACAAAACTAACATGGCGGCCAAGCGAATTTGAAATGTTTAAATAGACTTTCTCGTGATTTTATGTTCCAAACGCAATGGAATCTGGTACAGGAAATGTTTATACACATTGTAATGCACTGGTATCTAATTTAGTTCAATTGTTTACATAACTTGAAGATGGCAGCTGTGCGAATTTTAAAATTAAGTTTTTATTTCTTGTGTCGTAGTTATGCGATCGAAGTGAAAGTTTGAATAATGAACCTACGCAATAATTTTCCTTTAATGGTACATTACTCTATGGCCTATACATTTAACAATCCAACATGGTGACCATCCGAAATATTTAGACGTCTCTAAGTATCTACGAATGTATTATAGCAATCGAACTGATTTTTATTTATGTTCATAGGGGCTATGAACCTAAGTTCACCTGTAGGACTAAACTTGGTGATCACAAATCCAACAAAGCGGCGACGTGAAGTAAATGGTCGTTTCTCGCAATTTAACCATCCGAGTGCAGCGAAACGTGGTACAGTAAATCCTTATACGAATGTTAATCCACTGGCATCTAATTTATTTCAATTGTTTCCATAACCACAAGATGACAGCTGTACGAAATTATAAAATCCTCTTGTTACTTCTTGTGTCCTAATCATGCGATTGAAGTTTGAATGCTACACGTACACAATAATCTTCATGTAACAGTACATAACCCTAGGACCTACATATATAAAATCCAACATGGCGACCATCCGAAATATTTAGTCGGTCCTCAATATCTACGAATCTATTACAGCAATCAAACTGAAATTTTGTATGTTGATAGTGGGAGTTAACATAAGTAGGATATATGAAAATAGGCTGTATAGTTCTTCACGGAACTACTTGTTTTTTATCAAATGAAAATAGGCTAAAATCAATGTAACGTGTTAGTTTGTGTGTCTGTGTGTCTGTGGGTGTGTATCTCTCGTATGCGTTCATACAACACCCAACCGATAGCATTGAAACTTAGATGAGATGTTGTGTACACTCAAAGGAAGGATTCTGGCTGAGTAAATCCATTTTACAATAGGCCTAGGCAGCGCACGAGTAGATTCAATAAATGATCGACGACGCGAAAAGCGTTTCAACAAAGTCCGTTATTCATCCGATTGCGATGAAACTTGGGCGAGATGATGCGTATACTACAGGGAAGGTTTCTGGCTTAGTAAATCCGTTTTACAATAAGTAGTGCACGAGTAGATTCAACAAATGTGTGGCGACGCTCGAAGCGTTTCAACGAAGCCCCATATGCGTTCATATACCGTTCTTCCAATAGCGATGAAACTTGAGTGAGATGTTGTGTAAACTCCGTGGAAGGTTTCAGGCTTAGCATATACATTTTACAATAAGTAGCAGACGAGTAGAATCGACAAATGAGCAACGACGCGCGAAGCATTTCAAAAAAGTACCGTATGCGTTCATATACCATTCGTCCGATAGCAATGAAACTTGTGTGAGACGTTGTGTGCACTCCATGGAATGTTTCTGGCTTAGTAAATCCATTTTACAATCTGTAGCGCACGAGTAGATTCAACAAATGAGAGTCGACGCGCGAAGCGTTTCAAAAAAGTCACCTATGTCTTCATATAAGTTACCATTAGTCCGATAGTGATGCAACTTGTTTGAGATGTTGTGGACACTTACTTGAAGGTTTCTAACTTAGTAAATATATTTTACTGTAGGTAGTTAACGAGTAGATTCAACAAATGAGAGACGACACGCGAAGTGTTTAAAAATAGTCCCGTGCGCATTCGTAAACCATTCGTCCGATAGCTATGAAACATGGGTGATATGTTGTGTGCTCTTCAAGAAAGGTTTCTGGCTTAGTAAATCCACTTTACAATAGGTAGCGCACAAGTAGATTCAACAAATGAGGGACGATGCCCGAAGCGTTTAAACAAACTCCCGTGTATGGTCATATACCAATCGTCCGAAAGCGATGAAACTTGGGTGAGGTATTGTAAACATTCCAAGGAAGGTTTCTGGCTTAGTAAATACATTTCACAGTAGGTAGCGCACGAGTAGATTCACCAATTAGCGACGACATGCGAATCGTTTTAACAAAGTATGCATTCATATACCATTCGTCCGATTGCTAGGAGGCTTGAGTGAGATGTTGTGTACATTTCAGGGAATATTTCTGGCTTAGTATACCCACTATACAATAGGCAGCGCACGAGTAGATTCAACAAATGAGAGACGACGCACGAAGCGTTTCAAAAAATTCCCATAAGCGTTCATATACCATTCGTCTGATAGCGATGAAAATTGGGAGATATGTTGTGTGCACTCCAGGGATGGTTTCTGGCGCAGAAAATCCATTATACAATAGGTAGAGCACGAGAAGATTCAAGAAATGAGCAACGACGCGCGAAACGTTTCGGCAAAGTCCCGTATGCATTTACATACCATTAGTCCGATGGCGATGAAACTTCGGTGAGATTTAGTGTACTCTCCATGGAAGGTGTCTGGCTTAGGGAATCAATATTATAATAGGTAGCGCACGGGTAGATTCAACAAATGAGAAACGACGCGTGAAGCGTTTTAACAAAGTCCAGTATAAGGTCAAATGCCATTCGTCCGATAGCGATGAAACTTGTATGAGATGTTGTGTACACACCAGGGAAGGTTTCTGGCTTAGTAAATCTATTTTACAATAGGTAGCGCACGAGTAGATTTAACAAATGAGCGACGACTCTCTTCTCATTTCAACAAAGACCCGTATGCATTCATATACCATTCGTCCGATAGCTATGAAACTTGGGTGAGATGTTGTGTATCCTTCAAAGAAGGTTTCTGGCTTAGTAAATTCACTTTACAATAGGCGGCGCACAAGTAGATTCAACAAATGAGGGACGACGCCCGAAGCGTTTCAACGATGTCCCGTATAAGGTCATATACCATTCGTCCGATAGCGATGAAACTTTGGTGAGATATTGTGGACACTCCAAGGAAGGTTTCTGGCTTAGTAAATACATTTCACAGTAGGTAGCGCACGTGTAGATTCAACAAATGAGTGACGACACGTGAAGCGTTTCAACAAAGTCCCGTATGCATTCATATACCATTCGTCCGATGGCTATGCGACTTGGGTGATATGTTGTGTACACTTCAGGGTAGGTTTCTGGCTTAGTAAATCCACTACACAATAGGCAGCGCACGAGTAGATTCAACAAATGAGGGACTACTCGCGAAACGTTCAACAAAGTCCCGTATGCGTCCATATACCATTCGTCCGATAGTGTTGAAACTTTGGTGGATTGTAGTGTACACTCCAGGAAAGTTTTCTGGCTTAGTACATCTATTTTACAATATGTAGCGCACGAGTAGATTTAATAAATGAGCGAAGGCACGCGAATCGTTTTAAAAAGTCCCGTTTGCGTTCATAAACCATTCATCTGATTGCGACGAAACTTTGGTTAAACGTTGAGTACACTCCAGGGAATGTTTCAGGTTTAGAAAATCCATTTTACCATAGGTAGCCCATGAGTAGATTCAACAAATGAGTGAGACCGCGCGAACCGTTTAAACAAAATCCCGTATGGGTTTATATGCCTTTCATCGATTGCGATGCAACTTTGGTGAGTTATTGTGTATGCGCCTGGGAAGGTTTTCATCTTAATAAATGCATTTCACAATATGTAGCGCACGAGTAGATTCTACAAATGAGTGATGGCGCTCGAATCGTTTCAACAAAGTCCCGTATGCGTCCATATGCCATTCATTTCATTGCGATGAAACTTTGTGGAGTTGTTGAGCCCGCTCCTATGATTTCTTTGATATAGTAAATCAATTTTACAATAGTTTGGTCGTGGTTAATGAAAAAAAAAATTTGGGAATCCAAAAGCACTGCAACAAACATAATTACAACGCCAACACTTTCTTTGATTGGCATTGCAACGCATGCTGGGTACAGCTAGTCAATAAACACAAAACACAAACAAGTAAAAGGTATTGAACTTGCTTGGAATCGGTCCATGGACCTCTAGACTATGAGTTTAGAACTTTACCAATACGCTACACACGCCCAGTAATAACAGTAGGTTAACAACTGGTTTAATATATATGCATAACATATTTTATCTCGGTAAAGAGACCACCTAACACCCCAGTCCTCTTTGTGACCTACCAGAAGATGTTTTTGTGGCTCCATCTAATCTTGCTGTACCGATATCCATCGTAGAAGTCTTGCCTTGTCTGGAGGAATTTACAAAGGTTTTGGTGTACGAAGGAAACATTTTCTTGATTTTAGCCTAGGATGAGGTATTACATGGCCAAACAGTGGGTGTCCTTGAACGTTCTCAACCTTCTGTCATTCATGATCAGCGGCAACTTTTCGGCGAATACTTGGAGGTGTGATACCGGCAAGACAGTAAATCTTCTATACAGGGGAAAGTTTTATGCACCCTGTAATCAGCCTGTGGGCTTCATTCAGAGTAGGTCCACAATTTAGATGATTTATATCAAACAGGGAAGGCAAACTCAGCTGCAGAAAAAAACAGGGCCAAAGCAGTGGTTCTAATAACTTATGGCCTACCTCCCCGGTTTGAACCTCTTATCTCTCTCCCTTATTATGCGCCATATGGTAAAATAGCCAAAGACATTGAGCCCGTCAGAGGAGCTGCCAGGATAGACAACAACCGCAATGACTTCCCTAACATCTCATCCGCCGGACCTAACTGCCGAGAGGATCAGGTGAACTTCCAAATAGGCCAAAGCGGCACGAGAAACTGTAGTCCACGGGGATCGTGGTACATGGTGACGAAGGTCATAGACTGCCTAAGGAAAGGTTCACCTTAAAAGCTAGACTGAGAAAAGAAACATCCAGACTTATGTAAAACACCGTGAAAATTTATTGTAAATTTTACAAACCCCTAGCCTAGTTCGGAGGGTTTCTATCGGCTAATCCGCAAGCTAATAAATAATCAAAAATAAGGGGCAGGTCCCTACCTGAGAAGTTACAGTAAACCTTCGCGAAAGATCTGTCTCACAATAATAAAGCAACAACAGCAACACTAGGAAAATGGTACGACGCAAAGCCCTAGGTCAGGTTACAAGATTAAGCTAATATCAGAATTTACATTTAACAGGGTAGCAAAACAAATCTAAGTTAGGATGATACCATCTCCACATTTACATTTAACGTTAATTCATCTAGCTAAGTCCTATCAATTAATAACAAAATTTACGCCGGTGGTGTCCGTAATAACAAACAATTACATTCAAAGCTAAGTGAACAGCCATAAAAAACATCTAAGTCATTCTTATGAACTAAGTGCTAATCAGCACACTATAGGGTAACATAGAGGATTCATACACTTTTACATCATTAATAAATAAATAAGAGACCATAGTTTTATTCAAATGCCTGCCTGCACCTTGGTTCACTCTTTGTAAGCCATAGTCATCTAATGTGTGTAGTTACGGTGACGACTGCGTAGTAAAGACTACGTCTAACATCGTATGGCCTGCGCTCCACCAGCTACGAACTCAAGGTTCGAGCAAGCTTCAGTCACAACAAAAATGTGTCAGCTGTCCTCAAGTCATTTCCTCCAGGAAATACCTTCATAAACACGGCTATGTCAGCAGGTTCCAAATGCACAAGAACAAGGTTAAGCAGAAAGGATTCGTTAGTTAGCTTTTGTTTTATCAAAATTATGCGTTTTATTATTAAGATGTCGGTTTAGGTTATCGTTGGTTTATGGCGAATAATACTTACAAGCCTGGGCACGGAGCGTCTCCCCTGAGATCATCTCTGCCAAGAAGCCTCGACTCAAAAGTCGGAATACAATCAACGAGCAATAACAACTCGGACACACAATAACACAAGTTACCAGCGGCGCACAGCTCGCGTTCAATAACTCTGGGATGGGCCTGGACACAATCAGTTACCCTCCCTAAACATCTGGTCCACGGGAACGATCCCGGACATGGTACACACAATACCATCATTCATGAAAAACCTCCCTAACGGGGCTAGCCCACAACGTACTATAGAAACCTGACGTAACTGTACTCATCAAAACAACGGTACACGCGACAGCGTTTAACTAACAAATGACATTCTACAAAACAGATGATCAGATACAAGAATGGACACTGGGTTCCATAAGCCATAATTGCAATGAAAGGGAAAGTGAATGCTAAAAGCATTCTGTCCTATGTTAACATGAGTCCGTCTCACTTAGAAGCATGCGCTCTCACACGGGCGCTGGGTAGAATACACAAAACCTGTTCGTGTCGCCGCAGGCTACAAGATTCCTGCACTGATAGACACAACACACTAACTAGGCCGGCAATTTAAGCAAGTAAACAACAGTAAAACTGGCCTCACAATAATACCTTTACTATAGGTTATAAACCTCGAAGAATATGTGCCTAAAAAGCACGCTATAAATCTGAATACAATCATATAAATCTGTCTTTCACATCAAAGACGTTTAAAAGGTAGCAATGTCACTCATTGCTGGAGCTCTCTGCTCTCAAAGATAAAATACACTTCAGTAGTTGCTTGTGTCAAATATCAAATAAACACGTGTCATCACATATGACACTAACAAAATAATAATTGTGGCGCAAATTCCACTCTCTGCTGGATCTGCTTAATGATACGTTGGGAACTGAGTTCGATGCTAGGCAACGATGAAACGTCCCTTTTACTTATAAGGTCTACACATGACCTGGATGGCTTCTGAGCTCATCTCTAATGAAATATAATGCAGTTACAAAACTGGTAATTACAGTCGATTACCCAAATGATACGACTACTCTAACGAAGCCAGGTGTGTAACATAGACTGGCTGCAAAAAATGCAGTTAAAGAAACTTGACCATGGCATCAGATTGCCATAACTAGAGTCTGCAAAGACTTGAAAAATCACCCCAGATAGGGTTAAACAAAGTAGCCTCAAAATGACTACAGTCACGTTTAGCGTTAGGTAGAAATTGGCGTCTTACGACGTCCATCAAGCTGCACCAGGGTTGACCAAAATGTCAGACCCAAGGGTGACTCACAATCACTGCAAATAAATGACATCTAATTAGACTAAATTACATTCCATACCTATGAAATGGCTGTCACTAAGTTCGGTTGGTTCACAAACTACACTAATCTAACTATACCACCAGAAACTATAACAAGGAAGGGTGTACAAAACTCACGATACGAAGGAGTCCACACTTAGCTCTCTGTCCAACAACAAGGGTTGAACAAAAGCGCCTCTGGCTTTCAGGGTTGGCATCGTCCTCATCAGAACTTCCATCTGGGCTCTCCCAAAGACCAGGGTTCGGTCTGTCCCTGTAGTTGACCTCGTGAATGGACTGGACATGCCTAGGAAAGGCATCCTCGGTTCCTTCCTCCTCGTCTGATGTTCTAGAAGTTCCATAATCAAGCTGGTCCCATCCGAGACATCTCCCTCATACCATAATGGTATTAGCCCATGGTCTCGGTCTCGAACATGCTGTTGGAAAAGTTAACCACGTGGGCGGTAGAATAAGACTTGTAGTAGTTCATTATTTTCACTTGAAAATTACCGTATTCGTCGTAAATATCACAGGCTTTAAATATAACTGGTAACACGGCCTCTACACTTTGCATATGTAAATGATAAATGGCCATGCACTGTTCTGCGGTTCCACACGTGTACAGACGCTACTTTTTCTATCACGTGGCATCCGTGAAATGGGCGTCGTTTTATTATAAATAAATTCATCGTAGCAATTGGCTTATATTGTACTTTTATAATCACACGTGTTCAAAGTAATAATGTCACATTTACCTGTATATTTTCGCACCAGGCTCTCGGCCCTCCACAAACACGTGGGTGTAAAAATGTGGTGCTACAGTAATGTCATAAATTTCACAATACTTGCCAATTAATTCACAATACAATTCGTGTTGATCACTCACATCAACAACAGTAATTCGTAGTGCTATTGTGCTCGATGGCACTCGATAATGATTTCCACGCTGAAAAGCGGACTATTTGCCACGTCTTATGCGACGGATATAATAACACACCTACACAGGGCGGATTCTCCAGACGTAGTGCAAGGAACTGCGTTCCTCGTGGAAGCAAGTCGTCAAACTAAGTCGTTGAGCGACTACTTACATTCCTATTTGCGTATCTGCAATGATATTACCTTACCTTATAGTGAAAAAACATTCTCCAAAATATTTCAATAATACAGAATGACGAAATGGAATATTCTGAGTCTCGTGGAAAGATAAAATTGATTAATAAGATCTCAGATAAATAATTAGCAGACTTCACCAAAGTCAAAAGTGCGATTCTCCGCTACTTCAAAGAGAATAGTATAAGCTCTCAGCTTCTCGTAGCTTTCTGGGTGTGTTCAAAGGTACTACATCCAATCATAAATGTGCTGTCGTGATAAATATCACATGAACCTTAGCTAAGCGGGTTCAACATAAAAAATCTAACATATTGCTGTCTACGACGTTTGTTATGTCACATGCTAACATGCTATTATTACCGAGGTTATTTGAGATTTTAGTTTTCAAAAATTCACAATTTCCCCATGAAGCACTTATGCTAAAATACGAGCAACTTTACACTAGTTTTAATTCAGACGTTCCTTCTACATAAATACCACTTTTCATGCTGTTTACTTCCTAAGTTTCGACGCTCATCCAAAAATACAGACAAACAGCAAAAATCAAACTGAGGGAATATATGGTCACTTCGCACCTCATCGAGAATAAATACAACGTTATAGTAAAATAATCGAAATGTTCAGTCAGAAAGCTTACTTTATTTGTAGATATCTCGACCGGGCTAAGTTTACTCCACAAATTATCCCTGAGGTCTGCCATGTTACTGTTTGATGCCAAAATTACTCACTTATGGGATTGAGGTAGGATGGCACAAACTAAGCGTTGGAGATTTCCTGACACTTGAGAAGGTCAATGCAAGATATCTGAACGCGGTGCTTGGAGTTTCTAAATACGCCCGTTCAAGGCTGGTGTAAGAACTTGCTAGAGAGCCCTTCTTATTAGAGGATTTGAGATGCAAGTTCTTGCTGCCATCGGCGGACACCTGGAAGAGGTCAATAGAAGACCGACTCCTAAAAAGAGAGGCCATGACAAATAGAGCCTGGACAGAAGCGAACCAATACATACGACAATTTGTCAACTCACTAGCTGTACAGCGTGTTCCGATTCAACACGCAACTGTAAAATGGGTTGCCTACCCTCCCGCAATTGGCTTGAAATCTGCTCGCAGCGCGCTAGCGACGGGGCTGAGTTCGATTTCACTGATTGCCGCCTTCTTATGGAGCATTGCAAAGCATTTTGCTCTTTCAAAATATATTTACACAGGCTTCACAATGAGTTTGAATGATTTCTGTTTTAGAACTTGTTATTTTACGCTTCTGTTAGTGGCTTTAAGAGCATTTCTATGAAATAAAATGTTATTTTACAACATAGTTTATTACAACACAATGTATTTTTGTGTTGTATTACATTTACAACACAATTTATTGCTTTTTAACCCAACACCACAAAACGAGATACAATTTGGAAATGATTTGTTACAAAAGTGTAATCAGTCTTCGATGCGACTAAAAAAAATTAATTTATCACAGACGTTGCATCTACTACAAATTGACATTTACATTAAGTGTTCGAAGTGGCGTCCATAATTTTCCAAGCAGAGGGCCACCCGTCGCATGAAGTTCTCTCTTGCGTTCGACAACATCTGACAAGTAATTTCCGCAAAGGCTTCGGAACTGATGAGCTCCATTTCTTCGGGTATTTGTGGTGATCTTAAAAATGCTCTCGACCTGCCGTAGCCCCAAATGAAGGAATCCAGGACGGTCAGATCAGGTGGACGTGGTGGGAATTCTATAAAACTGCCAATTCTTATCCACTGGCCAGGAAACAAACGGTTTAAAACTTCTCCCGCCAGTCTGAAGGAGTACGCTGGATGACTATCTTGTTGAAAAAGTATGTTTTAATTCTGTTGTAATAAACTATGTTGTAAAATAAAATTTTATTTCATAGAAATGCTCTGCAAAAGCCATGTTGTAAAATAACATTTTAATTCATAGAAAAGCTCTGCAAAAGCCACTAACAGAAAAGAAAAATAGCAAGTTCTGAAACAGAAATCGTTCATACTTATTGTGAAGCCTGTGTAAATATATTTTGTAAGAGCAAAATGTTTTGCAATGTTGCATAACAAGGCGGCAATCTGTGAAATGGAACTCAGCCCCGTCGCTAGCGCGCTGAGAGTAGATTTCAAGCTAATTGCGGGTCGGTAGGCAACCCATTTTACAGTTCCGTGTTGAATCGGAACACGTTCTACATGACAACCACCACTTCATGTGTAAAGATGAAATGCTTCCATGAACCCAACACGATGTGCTACTGTGAATTCTGTGACCATAAATGTGAACGTTTTCATGTGATTAACTGCACAAGACGTGGAAAATCCATCATAGACATCTGCTCATCATCATTATCATCATCATCATCATCATCATCATCATCATCATTATCATCATCATCATCATCAGTGTTCTGCGCTAGGGCAGGTCCTCACATAGCAGCAAACCTTTCTCCTGCTACTCTCTTTGTTGTTTCATACCTTGTGTTGATCCTTATCGGGTTTACTTTTTAAAAATATGGACCAAAATTTCAAAAATGCAACAAAATTGCAATTAGGTATTTTTAGGTATTTGCATGTAATTTAGGTTTCTAGGTACTACAGAATTATTGAATATGGCTCTTTTGAATGCCATTCAGAAAATTAGCCTATTAATGTAAATTTTTATTTAAAAGTAAGGAAAACATATGAAAGTACCTAAGAATCCGGTCCCTAATCATAACAAATGAGCATTCGAATGAAAGTGAATTACCCGCAGCAGAGACGAATTACACTCTGATTTCCTAAAAATCGACAATTTGTTTACCAATTGCGTTTAAACAAATAAACAAAAACATGATGTTCAGGAAAGATCACATAGCGTACATTATCATAAAAGGTTGGTATAGTTATAACTCTTTGTCCTTATCACATCCTATTTTCTTCCTATTCGAAGTGCAAAATGGCACAACTCTATGACATACTGGATTTGAGAAGTGGCGTTCAATCCGTAGTTTATAATTTACCCCAACATTTTACAATTTCATCAGCAAACAACGTAGGAGTTCAGTATATGAACATCGACTACTTACTACAATGATTTAAACTGAAACAAAACTTCGTTGGTCTAAAGCTAAACGCATCACTGGGAGAAACACAATTAATAAACCTACTGCACTGCTAATTTTTAATCGCACCTATGTTTGGGGTCGAGTGCGCTCTATCGGCAACAAGAGGAAGTTTTTCAATTACACCGTATGCATGGGTTCACTAACTGGAACTGTCAGGGCTGGTATAGAGCGCAGCTCGCATCCAGTAGGCCGTGGTTTTCACACGCATAGTTCACCTGGTTGCTAGTAGAAGTCACTCGTGCAGATCCAGTGGCAAACTTTGTTTTAATTATATATATATATATATATATATATTTCCATTGCACGATGCACAACATAACGCTGAATTTTATAACGTCTCAGTACTTAATAAACAATAAAAATAAAAAATCAAGCAAAAAATAAAATACACCTCTGATAGGTTTTGAACCTCATCCGACCATGTGAAAGACCAAAGCTTTACCACAGAGTCAAACATATCCACCGAAGTATAATGTTATCAATCGATTTAGATACTACGTCTTAGCAAATAATGACTCAGACTAACGGATTTCTTCACTGGAGTATATATTCATTATAATCCATTTCATACAAGGTTTATTTTATTTCTATCAGTAGGCTATATTTCATTCGACATACTCAAATTAGTGAAATATAGGTCTACCATATTGTCTTGTAACCGAGACAGCTCAAATTTTTAAAGTCACTTCTGCAGTAAAAAATTATAACATAAAGTTTTAATTTCGAACCGACCACGTCCTTTAAAACAGTTCAAAGTTTTCTCAGTTCTATAATCGGAACTGGTGGTTACCAAGTCATGGATTCTAAATTTGCATAATTCACACGGCCACCATCCTGAAATCGTACGGTTGATGACCTTGTAGTTTAGGCACAAGACGCGTGCTATATGAACGTAAATTTTTACCAAATTTAGTAAAGATCCGATTATTAGTTTGGTCGTAATTTAATTTTAAGTTTTGACCATTTGAGTGGACACCATTAAGTTTTGGTAAAGATGGCGGCAATATAAAACATGACACTTAGGAGCTCTATGCTCTGTACGAACTAAACAAAAGTTTGGTGCCTTTCAGTCGGTCAACACGAATGTACCCAAAAGAACTGGGTTATACCCTAATCCCGAAAAAAATTACATGAGATTAATAAATATACTAAGATGAACGGTTTCGATCGTCAAACGATCATCATCAGATCCTTTAGTCTACACTTCGGCTATAAAATCTAAGTTTGAAAATACAGGTGATAATATTTGCAATATGTACAATAATTTAGTTTCAGTATTGGTAATGCAATTTGTCGGTGTATGCTAGCTATAATGTCTGTACGAACTTTCGTTCAATTTAGTTTCGTTGTGTTTAAATTGATAGGGAGCGGGACACACACAGACAGTCTGACAACCTTTTGGCCATGTAGATCGCATAAGTCTACTTTCATCTTTTTTCAAAAGTAGAAAGTATTACTCCAGTCAGAACTGTGTCGCGTCAAGCGTGCATAGCAATAAAGACGAATAGGTGGTTTATATAAATTCAAGAGTTCTCGGATAGGTTTGCAAGTTATTATTACCATCCCATATACTTTGCTTAATATCATCTAGGGATTCATGATGAGAAGTCTGTTGAATGTTCGTAGTCTCTGCCTATGCATTATTGGGGTGTCGTCGTTATTCAGCAACTTGTACGTAATACCTACTATTTAACAAAACATATTTAGATATTAAACGTCAGCTTACACGTGAAACACAATGAGTCTGAGAAGACGTTATTGAGCTGATGAGCCTTGGATGTCTATATAGAAAGCTCATTCATTTCCTTACAAACCTCATCTCTGACTTAGTGCGTGTGCCACTTGGAAGCCGACGATATATGATATCACATAGTCAATACAGTAATCATTTGTAGATATTTAAGTCCATTTTCATCATATGAAACAATAGGCTCATGAGTTTACCTTTTGCGTGTGTGCGTGTGTGTCCTCCCGTATGCCCTTCAGATTTCAATACGATTGACCAATTTAACATGGCGGCCGCGCGAAATATTTCACCGGCATTATATATCTCCGAGACTATTACCGATATCACCCTGTACTCTTGTATGATGACAGAAAATACTAAGTTGAGTTTACCTATGTGACATTTGAAAACATCCTAAGTATAAATCCAACAAGGCAGCCATGTAAAGTTACAATATTTGAATGCCATTTTCTCAAAATTTAATAATAATAATAATGTTATTGGTTTTACGACCCTTTTAATTACTGTGGAATTTAGAGACGTCGGGGTGCCAGAATTATGCCCAGAGGGACATCATTATCGTGCCAGTAAATCTACTGACACGGCTCCTTCACATTTGCGCACCCTCAATTGCCATATGGCAGCGCCAGGATTCAATCGTACAACGTCGGGCCCTGTAAGCGAGAACGTTACCGCTGAGCCATGAAGCCTGCCGAAGATTTAATCTACCGAGGGCAGTGAAACTTGGTACGATAAATATTTTCACAAGATTTAATCCACTGTCATCTGATTCAATTAAGTCTTCTTCATAATAGAAGGATGGCGACTGTGCGAAATTTTTAATTTTTGTTTTTATTATGTGTTTCACCGACAGTAGTGGCTACGCTGGCTAAAGCGCAGCATTAGGTCATGGGGCCAAGCTCTCTGCTGACTCGGTAGACGCGTGGGTTCGAGCCCCACCATCAGCCGTCCTTGAAATGGTTTTCTGTGGTTTCCCATTTTCAAGACCAGGCAAATGCTGGGACGGTACCTTCTGACAGGCCACGGCCGCTTCCTTCCACATCCTTGCCCAGTTACATTCACCATCATTCATTTCATCTCTCATTAACTCCTCTCATGAGGTTGGTGTCAGGAAGGGCATCCGGCCATAAGAACCATCGCCACAAAGACTTCCATGGCATCTCATCCCCGACCCCGTTGGAAAACGGGAATAATAAGGGGTAGACATACATACAATTATGTGTTTCCTAATCATGAGATCGAGGGGAACGTTTGGGCAATAAACCTAAGCAATAATCGTCATCTAATGGTACATAACTCTATGGCCTACATACAGAAAATTCTAACATGGCGACCATGCGAAATATTTAGATGGTTCTCAATATCTTCGAATCTATTACATCACTCAAACTGAAAATTCGTTTGTTGATAGAGGCTATTAACGTTAGTTCATCCATGGGTTTTTAGCCTACTTTCGATTTTTGCAAAAAATGAAAGTAGACTTATGAGATCAACACAGGGCGAAAAAGTGTGTCTGTCTGTGTGTGTGTATGTGTGTGTGTGAGTCTGTGTGTGTGTGTGTATGTGTGTGTGTGTGAGTCTGTGTGTGTGTGTCTGTGTGTGTGTGAGTGTGTGTACTCTGAATGTCTGTCCCCCCTATCAATTCGAACACGGTGAATGCAAATTGAACGAAATTTGGTACAAAGGTAGCACTAGCAAAGGACACCTCAGTGTCATGTTTTATATCGCCGCCATCTTTACTAAAACTGAATGGCGGCCACTCAAACGTTCAAAACGTAAAATCAAATAACGACTAACCAAATCATCCGATCTCTACCAAATTTGGTAACAACATACCTTCGTATAGGATGCGTCTTGTGACCAAATTACAAGGTCGTCCGCCATACCATTTCAGGATGGCGGCCGTGCGAATTATGCAAACTTTATAATCCATATCATGGGACCCACCAGTTCCGATTATCGAGCCGAGAATCGTTTTAACTGTTCTAAAGGAAGAGGCACGTTCGAAATTAAAAGTTTAATTTGTAATACTATAGTGCAGACGTGATTTTAAAAAGCTGAACTGATTCAGTAATAAGACAAGATGGCAGCGGATATCTTGTGCCGGACTTATATTTCACTAATTTGAGTATTGCATGCAATATAGCGTACTGATAAAAAATAAATAAACTTTGTATGAAATGCTTTATATATAAATAATATACTCCAGTGATGAAATCGTTTAGTATAAATCATTATTTGCTAACAAGTTCTATGTAAGTCATTTTAAATAGAACGATATTCGTTGACACAATTAGCTCAGTGGTAGAGCGTTAGACTATCGCTCAAATGCCGATGGTTCAAACCCGATCAGAGCTAGTTTTTTTGCTTGAAATGTTATATGTTTATTGTTTTGTAATGACTCAGATGTTTTAAAATTAAGCGTTATATTGTGCACATTATGGTGTAAAATATATATTTAATTAAAACATAATTCGCCAGCAGATTTACTCGGGACATCTAGCTGCCAAAAAGGTAACTTCCAGATTTTATTGAAAAGTTTCTTCTTCTGGCCGCTAGAATGCACTCGCTCTGTTAGGATTATATTGTTCGATATTTCACCAATAGATGTCACGACTAGTCTACGTGGGGATCCATTGATTACTATACCATTATCATTCTATGCGCATCGAATTTGAAGAATGACAAGATGATACTACGATACATTTTAACTTTTTATTTTAAAGGGTTTGTAACAGCCTATTTTGCGTTACTTGAAAATGTTATTAAGCGTTATATTGTGCACATTATGGTGTAAAATATATATTTAATTAAAACATAATTCGCCAGCAGATTTACTCGAGACATCTAGCTGCCAAAAAGGTAACTTCCAGATTTTATTGAAAAGTTTCTTCTTCTGGCCGCTAGAATGCACTCGCTCTGTTAGGATTATATTATCGAAAATATCCACATAGTTTGTATACACACGTCTCTGTAGGGTCATGGAAAGATTTGTTAATTCAATTAGGGTTGTGAAAGCCATGCACAACCAGACGTGTAAAGACATGCCTCAACTCAAAGTTGGATGTTGCCCACGGCAGGTCGTAATAATAATAATAATGTTATTGGTTTTACATCCCTTTTAACTACTGCTGATTTTAGAGACACCGGGGTGCCGGAATTTTGGCCCGAAGGGGATCTTTAACGTGCCAGTAAATGTACTGACACGGCTCCCTCGCATTTGTGCACCCTCAAATGCCAGCTGACTGCGCCAGGATACGAACCTGCAACCTAGGGCCCAGCAAGCGAGAACGTTACCGCCGAGCCACGCAGCCAGTCCGGTCGATTATGTCTCCAGATCCATAACATTCTTGAGATACTTCTTATCTTTCTTTCTTCAATGATGGTAGCAGTTTTTATCTAGATTGTGGCGTTTGGTAGAGGAAAATCGTTTCCATGGCCTTCAACAAAGAATAGTTCTATTATACTCTTTGATAATAACAACGAGTTATAACTATACTCATACATTTAGGAGAAAGTAGGCTATATGTTCTTTACTGAACATCTTGTTCAATAACCTAATGAAGGCAAATCCAACATGGTGGCAATGCGAAATTTAAATATTTACGAGGATTTTTCCGTGACCTATTTATCCTAGAGCAGTGACAGAATGGTAAATATTCCAACAACGCTGGCGTCTATTTTAAGTCAATTACTATGAAAACTTTAAAATGGCGGCTATGCAAACTTTTTGAAAATCACGTTTATATTTCTCGTGTCCCAAACAAGCGATACAAATGTATGTTGGTATAATGAGCCACGATTATAATATTCATCTGCTGGCATATCATTTTAAGGCATATTTATATCAAACAATCCAACATGGCGTCCATACGATACATTTCAGAAGTTCTCAATATGACCGAAACGATTTAAGCAATTAAACGGAAATTTTGTGTGGACAAATAAGGACTTTCAATAATCCTGAAAATCACAAAACATTATGGTGGCGAAGTGATTTTCAAATATTGCAAATAACATTTCTGGCGATCTAATCACTGGAGTGGAATGAAGCTTGGCACACCAAATCATTATTCAGATTGAATTTAATTTTAATACACTTTAATTGAAAAAAATCCTCTCGGCATGCCGAAACGCGGAGGTAGATTTCACCGGGCAAACTAGGGGATAGGCTATAATAGGCAAAATATGCAGGTTTTCGTAGGAGGAGGTTAGTTAACATTTTTTTCGTCTTTCTATGCATATTATAAACATTTTACTGTCTTATGGGGATGGTAACCTTCTTGTCATTTGGGGTTCATTTTTAGCCTATTTTCAATTTTGAAAAAAATAGGCTTATGAGATCACCTTTAGTCCGTGTGTGTGTGAGGTGTGTGTGTGTCCCCCCCCCCTAATAAATTCTAAACCGCTGGAGCGATTTCAAAAAAAATCGCTAGGTTCATAGCGCTATTCCGGGCGACCCCGACCGTGCCCTTCAAATTTTGTTACGTCTCACCAATCCAACATGGCGGCTGTGCGAAATATTTCACCAGCATTCAATATCTCCGAAACTATTCCCTATATCACCCTGGAAGTTTTCACGGTGATAAAGGAAACTACTAAAAGTTCACCTATGTGACTTTTGAGATAAAGGGCACTACTGCAAGTCCATCTATAAGATTTTCAAAAACCGGTTAACTACAAAACGAACATGGCGGCCAAGCGAATTTGAACATTTTGAATAGACCTTTCTCGCGATTTAATGTTCCAAGCGCACTGAAACCTGGTACAGGAAATATTTATACACATTGTAATCCACTGGTATATAATTTTGTTCAATTGTTTACATAACCTCAAGATGGTGGCAGTGCGAATTTTAAAATTAAGTTTTTATTTCTTGTGATGTAGTCATGCGATCGAAGTGAAAGTTTGAATAATGAACCTACGCAATAATTTTCCTTTAATGGTACATGACTCTATGGCCTATACATTTAACATGGCGACCATCCGACATATTTAGACGATACTGAATATGTACGAATCTATTTTAGCAATCAAACTAAATTTTTTAATGTTCATAGGGGCTATGAACTTAAGTTCACCTACAGGACTTTAAATAACCTGGTGATCACAAATCCAACATGGCGGTGACGCGAATTATAAATATTCACATGGACGTTTCTCGCAATTTAACCATCCGCGTGCAGTGAAACTTGGTACAGTAAATCTTTATCGGAATGTTAATCCACTGGCATCTAATTTATTTCAATTGTTTCCATAACCTCAAGATGGAAGCTGTGAATTTTTTTAAAATCTCCTTGTTTTTCTTGTGTCCTAATTATGCGATTGAAGTTTGAATACTACACGTTCACAATAATCAGCATGTAACAGTACATAACTCTAGGACCTACATATATAAAATCCAACATGGCGACCATCCGAAATATTTAGCCTAGTCGGTTCTCAATATCTACGAATCTATTACAGCAATCAAACTGAAATTGTGTATGTTGATAGTGGCAATTAACATAAGTAGGATATATGAAAATAGGCTGTATAGTTCTTCACGGAACTACTTGTTGAAAAGTGTGAAAAGTAGGCTAAAAATGAATGTGATCTCGTCAATGGCGTTGTCTTGGCAACCTCTGATAGATCATCACTTATCAATTTAAAAGCGTTGTTATGGTAACCTCTGAAGGCACTTTGCATTTTTTTTAATTCCCAAATCATTTTTCTCATCCCTTGGCGTAATGGTGGGTCATATCAAAAATTCTTTCAGACAAAAGTTTTAGGTAATTATTAGGGGAATATTTTCCATGTTGTACGGTTTTGATATTGTGCCTATTAAGAGAGATATTATTAATGTTTCCCGAAAAACCCACTTTTTGTCCACCCCTTTGGTCAATGGTTGGTGCTATCAAAAAACTTATTTGACATAAATTTTTGGCACTTATCCGACACATATTATGAACTTTGAATGGATTCGATATTTCACGTATTAAGAGAGTTATAGCGAAATTTCACTTTTTGAAAAAAGCCCCCCATTTTCACCCCCTTCGACCGATTTTGCCCATTAACGAACTCGACCGAGATTTTATAGGGATACATATTATGTAAAAAATTCAAAGTGATTGGTGCAAAATTACGACAGATATCGTGTCCACAAGAAACTGATATATATATATATATTATATATACATAAATTGCAAGCCTCCGTGGCTTAGGCGGCAGCATGCCGGCCTCTCACCGCTGAGTCCGTGGTTCAAATCCCGGTCACTCCATGTGAGATCTGTGCTGGACAGAACGGAGGCAGACAGGTTTTTCTCCGGGTACTCCGGTTTTCCCTGTCAAAATTTCATTCCAGCAACACTCTCCACTATCATTTCATTTAATCTGTCATTCATTTAATCATTGCCCCAGAGGAGTGCGTCAGGCCTCGGCAGCCGGCACAGTTCATATCCTCGCCGCTAGATAGGGGCTTCATTCATTCCATTCCTGACCCGGTCGGAGATTGGAAGCAGGCTGTGGATTTTCATTTTCATACATATATAAACTTTTGAACTGACGGTGGTTTTGGGGTCTGGGGGATTTGAAACGCGAAGATATGTCAAAATTTTCCGGAAGTCGAAACATGGTACCCATTGCAATAGTTAGCTTTCTAATGAAATCTACCTAATACCGGTGGGATATATGAAAATAGGCTACTTAATTTTTCACCGTAGCCTACTACTTGTTTACTCTGGAATCTGAAACTTGAGAAATTGTTCCTTCATCGGATGATATCTCATTCGATTACCGCTTTAAATCCCAACGAAACTCTTACAATATCCCGTGAGGGAATTTATGCCCCCATGTTTTGATTTTGAAGTTTCACAAAAATGTTGGGGAGCACCCACCAATATTATTATTGGTATTTCTTTGGTGAGTTCCAGCATGCCACTACCGCCGGGAAGATATGCAACCCAACATTCACTACAGACAGACTGGAAGGCACGGAAATTCTTAGCAAGCTACTGCGCACTAGTCACAAGATACAAAATCAATTTAAGGAATGTGTTAGATATACATTTCTGAATATAGCGTTACCAACTGAGAAGAAAGTATCATCATGCCGTAATATGCAGATGGTGTGCGCGTGCTGTTATGCAGTTACAATACCAGGCTCAGGAATATTAATTGGCAAGTGATTCTTGTCAGTAATATTGTTGTTGCTTATTTTAGAGGCTGCGTCATTGCAGCCATATAGCTCCATGTATTTTGGTGCAGTCTGGAATTTCTGTGATAACCTGTGTAATTGTGATGGTTGTACTAGTGAGTGTATTTGTGAATTGGGAATAGTAGCTATTGTGGAAGGATGTGGCCGTGGCCTGAAGTTAGGAACCATCCCAGCATTTTTCTGGTGTAGAAGTGGTGGGGAGACCTCGGAAAACCACTTTCAGGATGACTGAGGTAGGAATCAAACTCGCCTCTTCTCAGATTTGCCCCTCGGCACTGAGTGTACCCTTTCCAGCCCTTATGCCAGAATTGAACTGTTTTGAATGAGTCGGGAATCAAACCCGGGCCTCCAGAGCCACATCCAATAACGCTGATACACCACGAGATGGTGTTGTGACGTTAATATGTAGATTAGTTTATTTTCTTTGCATCCATACTACCACAATTTATCCCTGTTTCTGAAGTGCACCTGTAGGTTTTGCTTGATTTAATACAGGCGATCTGTTCACTCGTTCAAATATAGTAATAAATGAAAAATGGTTCTCGCCATTTACTATATGAAGTGCTGGTTTGGTTTTTCCTTCACCTCCTTCTATTTAGTTAGACCAATGCAACAGTTGGTTGAGTGTACTGAGTGAGTGGGATATAAGTTGTTGTTTGAGTATCCAATCTTAGGAGTTTTGAGATAAAAACAATATGCTCAGTAACTAACATATAGCCTACTTTCTCCTAAATGCATGGGTATAGTTATAACTCATTGTCCTTTTCAAGGAGTATAATTGAATGTTGGCTGTAGTAGCTTATTTAATAACAACGTGCTATATTATACATTGATTGATTAAATCCTCACATGAATTGTAAATCGTTAAAAATCCCTCAGTATGCCTTCCTTCGGAGGAGAAGTAAAGCCGGCGGTCCCATGTCATAGATTTATGGCATGTTAAAGGACCTTCCACTAATTACACTTGTGTGAAGCTAAATTGTATAGGTTAGGAATGTAAACAACGCTCTTAGGTTTCTACGTTCGTTGCCAAGAGCCGACTGCGGTGGCGTCTAGTAGCTAAGTTCTGAACTAGACCTAGTAGTCGTTGATGGTGGCGTTTGGCGGCAAAAGTAGGAACTATTTGAAAAATTCAAAGTTGCAGTCCTTACTTGAATTTAAAAAAAACAGATACACACACTAATACAGTCATTACAATTAACACCGGTTATCAGACAGATTCTACACACACCCAAAGTACACGGGGCTACATGACCGCGTTGTCGCAGCCCCTAAACTGAGGAACCAACCAACCAACCAATTATAAATACACACACTAATACAGACATCATAATGACAAAGGTTATCCGACAATATTCAACACTCACCAAAATAAGCGGGGATAAATGACCATGATGTCCAAACCTCTCAAATGAAACAAAACAGGAGCAGCTTCCTGTCCAAATCCTCCCTCGTTTAAAAATATACACACAGACATCACAGTTACACAGGTTGTCAGACAACTTCTACACAAACCTAAGTACACGAGGCTACATGATCACGATGCTGCAAAGCCCCTAATGAATCAACAACATCAACAACATCAACAACAAACAGCAGACTCTACCGCGGAACGACGACAGCTTCCTACACAAATACTTCCTCATTTACTGTACAAGTACACACATTAGTACATACATCGCAGTGACACAGGTTGTCAAACAACTTCTACACACACACACACACACACACACACACATGTAAAATGGGTACCGGTACATGACCATGATGCCGCAAAGACCCTAAAGAATCAACAATAACAGTCTCTACCGCGGATTTAGGACAACGAATTTTAATCGATGTAGTCCAGTATTGAAATATGTGAAGTTATAGGTATATATAATATTTTCAATTGCAAATACTCACATTATACTGCATTCTAAAGATTATAACGTGCGAGTAGCTATAAATAAATAAAACATATGAAGCCGCTAGGATTTGAACCTCAAACCTTATGATTAGTATTCTAGCACCTAACCACGCTGCAATAAATGCTCACTATACCTAGCAACGTTAACAACTGCTTTACTATAATTGCCTAGCATATTTCTTTTTGTCTCGGAATGGACGATTTCATTAGCGTTTTCTGCCGTGTTTTATAAACCATTTGATACTAAAATTGTATTATTTAGTTCAGCACATCACTGCAAGATGATCAAGCTACTAAAATATGGACTAGCGAGCAAACAATAGCCTCCATTTGATCCAACGGGACGGCATGCCCCAGAACGATACGGCAGGTCGGCCTGAACTGTCACTTCTATGGTATAAAAATTATATTATAAGACGTTAATATCCTCCGGGTCACGCCGTTGAGGACAGTTTAAACCATCCTCTCTACGATAAACGAATTTGATGATGCCAGGCCTTGTTGAATCGTAAATAACGGTTAGGCTATAGTACTTGCATGATTCATACTTTTGCCATCTTGAAACTATTTAGGTATTGACCTTGTATTTTGGGAAAAAGACAATACCTACATTATAGTACAGGGCGCCCGGGAATGTTCTCCGCAGTGGCTACGTGCAGCTGCGAGTGGTTACGTCATCAGTTTAGTTGGCAGCACAGTGTCCTTGAAAGGGGGACTCCCACGCGTGTGGGCTGTAGGCTGTCGAAATCGTCAGTGTGTATTGCGATAAGCGAACGTGTATGTCTTCAGTGTGTATTGCAGTAAGCGAGCGCTCAGATAGATTATTAGAAGAGTGCAACCGTATAGTTATTTAGTTATTGTTGTTTTAAGGGGCGGAAAGTGCAACAGTATACGGGCGGAGATGTTTACTATTGAAGAGAGAGTTTTTTGGTGGAATACGTTTTTCGCGAAGGCGATCGGTCTACAGAAAATATAAAATTAAGATTTCAGGCGTGGTTTCCTAATTCAAAGTGTCCAAACCGTGATACCGTTCGAAATTCGATAAGTAAATTTCGTGTGACTGGCTCAGTTCACGATGTACCGGGAACAGGCAGGCCTGCGTTTTTAATAGACGAGAAACTTGATGAAATCTCCGATATAATGCTACGTAATCCAAATAAATCAACACGAAATCTGAGGTATACAAATCTAAACCTAAAAAGGATTGAGGAATTTAAAATGAATGTCATTAATTATATGCAGTCCCTCCGTGGCTTAGGCGGCAGCACGCCGGCCTCTCACCGATGGGTCCATGGATCAAATCCCGGTCACTCCATGTGAGATCTGTGCTGGACAAAACGGAGGCAGACAGGTTTTTCTCCGGGAACTCCGGTTTTCCCTGTCAAAATTTCATTCCAGCAACACTCTCCACTATCATTTCATTTCATGTGTCATTCATTTAATCATTGCCCCAGAAGAGTGCGTCAGGCCTCGGCAGCCGGCACAGTTCATATCCTCGCCGCTAGATGGGGGCTTCATTCATTCCATTCCTGACACGGACGGAGACTGGAAGCAGGCTGTGGATTTTCATTCATATGCAGTCCATTCCGAAAGAAACTTTAGTGAAAGTCTTCGACAATATGTGTAGACGTGTTGATGCCTGTCTTCGAACTCAAGGACGACACTTCATGCATCTGTTATGAATGGCTGTGGTGAGTACAAAGTTTACTGTTTGTTTGTTTGTTTGTTATGGTTCAAGCGGTAGCCGTTCTGCCAAAATAACTGCAGTAGGCGCTACGGAGAACATTCCCGGACTCACTGTACAATGTTGCAAGGTTTCGTAGAGATCGGATGATTACGTTAGTCGTAATTTGATTTAAGCTTAGAACATTTGGGTGAGCTTCATTTCTTTTTCGTTTTGATGGCGGTGATATACGACATGACCATGAGTTGTCCGTTACTGGAACTACCTCTGTACGAAAGGTGGTTCGATTTGGTTTCGTTCTGTTTGAATTGGTAAGGGGGATCGATTTGCACACATACACGGCCACCATCTTCAAAAACTACTGTATTTGGCTGTTGACCTTGACACTGGGATGTTCTTTGCTAGTGCTACCTCTGTACCTAATTTGGTTGAATTCGGTTTCGTTGTGTTTGAATTGATAAGGGGGGAGGGCGAGGGCTGATATACACGCTCACACACATACACACACATTCACACACACAGAGACTGACAACTTTTGACCATGTAGACCTCATAAGTGTACTTTAATGTTTTGTAATAATAAAAAGTAAGGCTAAAAATCACACCTCCTTGGTAGATACAATATCAAAACCGTGTAGTGCAGGTCACAATGACCCACACAATTTTTAGCCTACTTTTCACATTTTGCAAAAATGAGGAAAAAAGTAGTCTTATGAGATCGATCCGGGAAAATGTGTGTCTGTCTGTCTATCTGCCCTTCTGTCTGTCTGTCTGTCTATCTGGCTGTGTCTGGCTGTCTGGCGCTGTTAGATCCAATGTTTAACTGCATGTAACGTCCATGCTATTCATTGGACTCCAACCAAATTTTGTATTCTGCACCTTAAGAGATGGAACTAAGAATATATTCAGTCACCCGGGCTGCCAACTGTAGTGCTCTATTAGGCTACATTATGCCAGGTATTCAGTATTTCGAACTAATTAGAATTTTCGATATTACCAACGTAATTTCGTCATTATTCTAGATTGATTCATATCGATTAATCATTGGCATGAATCTTAAATTTTAAGAAAAGTAGGCTCTTTAGTTCGTCACGGAACTTCTTGTTACTCGCTTATTCGTTATCGAGGACTTAAATAAAACGTCAGTAATGTCATTCGTTCCTTTAAATCATTGTTGTTGTTGCTTATGTAGTGGGATGAGACATCTTGGTCATATATCCCCGTGAACTTGGGTGTGTGTGGAATTTCTGTCATGACATGTGTTATTGTGATGGCTGTAGTAGTGTGTATATTTGCAAATAGGGGATAGGATTTGGAAAGAAGCAGCCGTGGCCTTAAGATAGGAACGATCCTGATATTTGACTGGAGTCAAATTGGAAAAGCACAGAGAACAACTTCTGGGATTGCTGAAGTAGGAATCGAATCCTCCCCTTTTGACTTTTACTTCACGAGGCTGAGTGTACCCCGTTCCAGTTCTCACACCAGAATTAAAATTGACTGGCTGCGTGGCTCAGCGGTAATGCTTTCGCCTAGGTTGCATGATCGAATCTTGGCGCAGTCAGCTGGCATTTGTGGTAGCGCAAATGAGGGTGCGCAAATGCTAGGGAGCAATGTCACTAGATTTACTGGCACGTTAAAGATCCCCTTTAGGGAAAAAATCCGCCACTCCTTCGTCTTTAAAATCCGCAGTATTAAAAAGGGTCGTAAACCAATAACATTATTATTTTTATTATTAGAATAAATATTTTATGGCTGAGCTGTGAATTGAACCCGTACCTCTAGGTTGTCAGTCAAGAACGCTAGCCGTTACACCACGAATTGGGTATCTTTAGTTCCCTGTTATGAATGGGAAAATAATGCACAGTGCACACTCCTTTAATATCTCTAAGTAACATACAAACGTCTGTTTGATGTTTTTAGCTTTATTAAAACACCGTATTCTTTAACATAAATTTTTGATATAATCACAACATAAACACCCAATTAATTGTGGGCAGAAACTGAACAGATCTTGTAATAGTCCCATTTTGACCACACGTTACATTTTAATTACTCATGTCTTATTATTTTATGCGATCTAATCAAACTATTTTATTATTAATACATTTTTCCATTCTGACAATTTATGACGCAAATCAAATCTGATTTCAGCATAAATTATATATCTTCCTTATTTAATGTTAACTAAACGCCAGCTGCCAACATACGGAAGCCATGACCCAGGGTCACTAGCACCGAGATCGATAAGTAGTGAGCGAACGAATAAGTTTTACTCATGTCTTAACATGCTGAGCTTCTATGTCCAACGTCGCGGGTTCAAACCCGGTCGAAGTCGTTGGATTTTTAAGAGCGTTAAAAATCCCTCAGTATGCATTCCTTCGAAGGGGAAGTAAAGTCGGCGGGGCCATGTCAAAAAAAAAAAAATTATGGCATGTAAAAGAACCTTCCACTAACTAAACTTGTGTGTAGCAAAATTTGTACGTTAGGTTGGATTAATGTTCTTAAGTTCCTACGTTCGTCACCAGGCGCTGATTGCGATGGCATCTAGTAATAGCCATGTTCACAGCTAGGTGTCGTAGATTGTAGTATTTGGTAGCGAAAGTTGGAACTACTTGAAATTATCGTCTGCAGTACTTACTTGAATTAAAAAAGATAACACACACTAATGCAGTCATCTCAATTAACACCAGTTATAAGACAGTTTCTACACACACACAAAGTACACGGGGCTACATGACTGCGTTGTCTCAGCCCCTAAACTAAGGAACCAACCATTACTTAAGTCTCTCTGTAAATGGATTTTGGGTAACAAGCTACTGTTTTGTAACTTAACTTATTTAAACCTCCGTATTTCATTTGTGCCTCATTTTAATGTAACTTCAGTAAATTCATAGTAACGTCATTACTATTATTTTGTTGATGTGTAACATATTTCCACTCGGTTGCTGGATAGTTTTGTGGGAGTGATTTTGAAAATTGGGGACGGAAGTGAATCGGGCGGAAGTGGATCGAACGGAAGTGGATCGGACGGAAGTGAAGACGCACTGCCAGCTGGATGTACAATTGAAAATGTGTGTATTGGAAACAAGGCAGTGTGTGCTCTGTAGCGCGAGAATATTATGGGAATACAGTAGGCAGTGCATTAAGCAGGCACTGGTTTGACGAGCACAGTGGCAAATGTTTCACCGACTTTCATTTGTCATTGAGCAGTTTATGAAGCTTCAAGTTCAAGGTTGAATATCACATGGGGTAGGACAAAGACGAAAAATGACATTTAAGTAAGCGGCATTATTGTCAAGCTGTGGGTGAGTAGTCAAATATTAAATGCATAACAGAATGTTGTTATATGAGTGGAATAAAAGCTGTATTTTCATCATATATGAGACTAGGTCATTTCATGATTGTAGGAAGCCATGTTTTGGTTGTTTACGACGAACTGTATGAGAGCCTTGAGCATAATGAATGTTATAGTTACTGAGGAATGTGCTCACAGTATTTGAGAGTACTGTCGACGTTGTGTGTCACTTTGTTATTATGAATTATTAATGTAAAAGGAAGGAAGGAAGCTTGTAGTTTTGCGTGTCCGTTAATCTCACGATCATGACCCACGGTACCTTCCTTTTACGTGGAATGCGAACCACAGGACATGGCATTTAAATTCGAAAATCTCACATGTATTGTCCCGGAATCAAACCCGGTCTACCTTGGTAAGAGACTAACAGCGGACCGCTGCACCACAAATGTAACAGTAGCATATCTACAATTCAATATATACATTCATCATAGTACCAGTATGAAAATGGAGTGTAAATTAACATTTTAAGAATGTCCATGCTGTGTAGTATACGAGTAGGATAACATGTCAGATGTTACACATCATATGCGAGTACTGTAAGGTTCGTATCTTTTTTTGGCTTTTGATCATATTGAATTATTTTTCCTTTATGCAGTCCATTTTATTCCCAGTAGTTAGATATACAAATAAGGCATCCCTTTTTCCTAAATCAATTGCTGCCGGGTTGGTGACCAAGTTACGCCACGAGCAGGAAAAGAGAGTTCTATGTGTAGTCTCTGGAGTATTAATTATTGTTATACATTTCGGTTCACCACTTCAAGCTGTGACCTGGCGCCCAACCAATATCCTTATTATTATTATTATTATTATTATTATTATTATTATTATTATTATTATTGATATTATTAATCTGGTGTAATTTATTGGTGATGTCATTCATCAGGAAGGTAAGATGGCTTTTTGGCAGGGTCTAGAACGTCTCATTTGGTTGCCCAATAGTGGAGCACCAATTAAAAGCATTACAAAGTTTTCAAATGAATTGATATTAATGAATATTAATTTAACCAACATTTCTTTCCGTACAACAGAACTTAATTAAGATAATCTATAAGGTGCGTTCAAAAAGTAAAGAGCCGGAGGCTGGAATGCGCAAACCGGTGACGACATCGGCTAATCGTGGCGTGTGTAACGAGATATGGTTCTGGCCAGGTCGTGGAAGGTCACAGCCCGTCGCTAGAGGGCACGCATGCACGTCACGTGACGATACAAAGTGAGCAGCAGCATGCATCAATCGTCCAACGCTGCCAGTCGCATTGCAAACAGTGACATGGAGGCGTCAAACGAAGAGCAAAGAGGTGTTGTTCGGTTTCTGACAGCGGAAGGAGTAGGAGGAACGGACATTCATCGCCGAATGTCACAAGTGTACGGCGAACACTGCATGTCCCTTGCAAAGGTCAAGGCGTGGCGCAAGCGCTTCACGGAAGGACGGGTGTCGTTAGCCGATGATGCCTGGTCTGGGGCACCCCCCTGCATTACCGATGACAACGTCCAGCTGGCTGATGCACCCATTACCCAGGACCACCGAGTGACAGTGAACGCCATAGCCGCCGTGGTCGGATTGAGCGTCGGAAGTGTGCACACCATCATGAAGGAACGACTGCACGTGCAGAAAGTGTGTGCCCAATGGGTGCCCCACAGTCTTGAACCACGCCGGGAAGCATGTCGAATGGCCTACTGCCTTGGTCTTGGTTGGACGATCGATGCATGCTGCTGCTCGCTTTGTATCGGCACGTGACGTGCACGCGTGCCCTCTAGTGACGAACTGTGACCTTCTACGCTCTTGTCGAAACCACACCTCGTTACACACGCTACGATTAGCCAATGTCGTCACCGGTTTGCGCATTCCAGCCTCCGGCTCGTTAACTTTTGAACGCACCTTATATAAACAGTATCATAGCGCATTTTCAACATATCGGCCACTGGCATTTCAAAAATAAAATTAAGACTCTGTCAATCAACATATTCAATACTGTGTATATTAATGGCATTGAAAGAAACCAGACAAGTCACACTCAACAATCCACTGCCAGAATCATTAAACAAAATCAAGTTGTCAAAAGTGTAAGATACATACTTGGTGTGGTACGGGTCACGCTGTAAACAAACAACAGCGCAAATTAGCGCTCACCTTACAACTGGCCTTTAAAGAGAGAGAAGAGACAGACAGCTACCAAGTACTGTGTGAGGGGTTTCTGACAGGAAAATTGTAAAACACAGAATGGAATATAAACATACTGAGGCGTTACAACCACACTAGATAGCCTAAGGGTTAATAGAGAACTAAGAAACCACTTTTATTTCAGTTATCAGGTTCTATGAAAATACAGTTCTTCAGTCAGTCAACAAGTTGAGGGGAGCTTATATTGTCTTTTGTTGTTAATATTATTATATTATACTGATATAAATACTTTAAATGCTTGAACTTTGTAATGATGAAGTTCACTATATTTAAAGTACAACCATCCTAGATTTTTCGGCTCCCATCTTCGTATTGACCAAAGAAGAACACTATTTCACACATTAACTACGAGTATTAATTGTGTAAGTATGGAATTAAGTTAACGAAGTGGGAGTTGGCTTTACCATAGGTACGCCCAAATGTGTTGAACCTCAATACCGATAGAGCTTTCCTATCCCCCAAAACTATTCCTCACAGTTTGTAGTGGAGAAGAAAGTCGATATTTTTTAACACAATAACCTCCAGATCGATCTGAATGCGCGGTGGAATTTAATTAGAAGTACGTATATAGATAACCACATAGCCTATTAATTTCCTTTCCGTTGCAAACGGAATGGAGTGATCTAGCTGACCACAGAATGTTATTAGGAACTAGTTTGTAGTTCTCTGGTCGGTGCTTAAGCTTCTATAAACGAACCAAGCATATCCCTGATCCAATGATACTAATTCTCACTTCAATAACCGCAACTCGTGCTTGAACTAAAACAGGTAAACTTTAACCATTATGACAATGGTAATAATGTAAAGCTTCAAATGAAGAATACAAATGCATTAATTGCTTAACCTACAAAAAATATAACCCTAATCACACAAGTGCATAAATCACACTTCTCTTGACAGGAATTGCCCAAGCTTGCAAGCTGCAATTATGAAGCAAATTCATAATACAGACTATTAATATGTATTCAGCAACCAATACCAAGAAATTAACAGGTATTAAAAACTCAAATAATTATGACAAGATCAACTGCCTACAGATTAATTTACAACACTCGATAGCTGCAACTGATAGCTTGATGAATCTGATACTACAAGGAGGAATAGATATGATATTTATACAAGAGCCATGAATTATATACAATAGGCCCACTGGTATTACAAATAGATATAGGAAGTTTGCTGCAAGTGAAGGTCGATGTCGTACAGTTACGTTGGTGACAAACCCTCAGATAGACGCTCAACTTATAAATGAATTGACTGACAAAGACACAGTAGTTGTCGAATTAACATACAGAAGTTTAAAATTTTATTCTGTTAATATGTATCTTGATAGTCAAGAAATAATAGAAAGTGACTTTAACAAAATCAACAACATTTTGAAATATACATGTGGACAAGGGCTACTCATTACTATGGACAGTAATTCCAGATCTACAACATGGCATGATATATTAACCAATGAATGGGGAAAGAATTTAGAGGAATTCCTAATAATATATCAGCTGTTTGTACATAACGAATACAGTGAATTAACCACTTTCCAAAGTAGTAGAGGAAAAAGTAACGTGGACTTGACCATCAGCAATAATAAACTCCTCAAGGAAATATATAACTGGAGGATAAGCGAAGAAGACAGTTGTTCAGATCACAGAATTTTGCAATTCTTAGTAGCACAAAACTTCTGTTATGATACAACAGAAACCAGATTCACCGGTATCAAATATATAACGAGAGAAGAAGATCGTGAATTTTATCAAGAAATGTTAAATAAATAAATAGCAAGACAGTTCTGGGGAATAATACAGGAAGAACAAACTGAGGATATTGACAACAAGTAGTTCCGTGAAGAACTATACAGCCTATTTTCATATATCCTACTTATGTTAACTGCCACAATCAACATACAAAATTTCAGTTTAATTGCTGTAACAGATTCGTAGATATTGAGAACCGTCTAAATATTTCAGATGGTCGCCAGGTTGGATTTTTATTTTTGTACTATTACATTAAGATTATTGTGTAGGTGTGGTATTCAAACTTCAATCGCATGATTAGACAACAAGAAGTAAAACCGAGATTTTAAAATTACGCACAGCAGCCATCTTGTGATAATGCAAACCATTGAAATAAATTAGATGCCAGTGGATCAACATTTGTATAAGCATTTAACGTGCAACGTTTCACGGCACTCGGATAGTTAATTCGCGAGAAACGTCCATTTAAATATTTATACTTCGCGTCGCCGCCATGTTGGATTTGTGCTCACCAGGTTCCTGAAAGTACTATAGGTGAACATATGTTCATAGTCTCTATGAACATAAAAAAATTCAGTTTGGTTGCTGTAAAAGATTCATAGATATTGAGAACCGTCTAAATATTTCGGGAGCTCACCATTTAGGAGTGTTATGTGTATAGGCCATAGAGTTATGTACCATTCAAGGACAATTATTGCCTAGGTTCATTATTCAAACTTTCACTTCGATCGCATGATTACGACACAAGAAATTAAAACTTAATTTTAAAATTTCGCACAGCCGCCATCTTGAGGTTATGTAAGCAATTGAATTAAATTAGATGGCAGTGCATTACAATCTGCAAAATCAATTACTGTACCACATTTCACTGCGTTCAGAGAGTTAAATCACGATAAAAGTCTATTAAAATATTTTAAATTCGCTTGGTCGCCATGTTCGTTTCGTACTTTACAGGTTTATGAAATATACATAGGTATACCTGTATCAGTACCCTTTATCACCGTACAAAATTGCAGGGTGATATCTGTAATAGTTTCGGAGATATAGAATGTCAGTGAAATATTTCGCACAGCCGCCATTTTGAGGTTATGTAAACAATTGATCTAAATTAGACTCCAGTGCATTACAATGTGTATAAACATTTGCTGTACCAAGTTTCATTACATTTAGATAGTTAAATCGCGAGAAAAGTCTATTTAAATATCTCAACTTCGCTTGGCCGCCATGTTGGTTTTGTAGTCACCAGGTATTTGAAAGTCTCATAGGTGAACTTCTAGTAGTGCCCTTTATCACCGTACACAATTTCAGGGCGATATCGGTAATAGTTTCGGAGATATTGAATGCTAGTGAAATATTTCGCACAGCCGCCATGTTGGATTGGAGAGACGTAACAAAATTTGAAGGGCACGGTCGAGGTCGCCGGGAATAGTGCTATGAAATTTCCGAGTTTCATTGAAATCGCTCCAGCCGTTTCGATTTTATTAGGGGGGGACACACACACGTATCACACACACACGCACACACACACACGCACACACACACGCACACACACACGGACAAAAGGTGATCTCATAAGCCTATTTTTTCAAAATTGAAAATAGGCTAACAAACTATCAGTGTACATAAATAATTCTGCAGATATGGAGGACATAGTAAATAAAGTTAGCTCTGCCCAGACGAAAGTTTGCATGCAGGCTTTCAAAGTTAGTAGACCTTCTGGCAAAACCTTCAGCCTAAAACACAGAACAGTGCCTTGGTGGAATGAAGAACTTACGATAATGCGGAAGAAAGTAAATGCATTCAGAAGAAAATTCCAGAGAACCTTAAATAATAATGACCTCCGAGAACAGCGAAAAACTGAATACTTTGCTGAAAAAACTAAATACCACGCTAAAATCAGAAATGCAAAGATACTGTCTTGGAAAGAATTCTGTAGTAAAATTTCTTCAAATCCCTGGGACATAGTCTATAAATCAGTGTCAGGAAAAATGAAGAATTCTCAAATTGTATCAACTCGTATTAACAATGAAGATCACTACACAAGAGACTTAAAGGAAACAATGCAGTGTATATTAAACCATCTCATTCAGAAGGATGATGAAATGGAAGATACTGCTCAGCCAAAGCAAGTAAGGAAGGAAGTAGAGGAACCAATGTTGTTGTTTTAAGGGGCCTAACATCTAGGTTATCGGCTAGAGGAACCAATAGACACTCAGGACGACTGGGAATTTACAGAAGAAGAAATTAAATCTGCAATCAAAGATCTAGGTCATAAAAGGACACCAGGTGAAGATGGAATCACTAGTAAAATACTATGGTGGACGTATGAAAGTATCCCTAGAACAATGACATCATTATATAGTGGTTGCTTGAAGAATGCTTGTTTCCCGAAGCGATGGAAAAATGCGAGACTTATACCAATCACAAAACCAGGGAAAGATAAGATTCGGGATCCCTCTAAATTCCGAACAATAAGCCTGATAAATGTGGCGGGCAAAGTATTAGAGAAACTTCTAATAAATAGAATAAATCACTACCTCTATACCAATATACTACTGAACGAAAATCAATATGGCTTCACAGTTCAAAAGTCTACTACGGATGCAGCTATGGCACTTAAGGAATTTATAACTGAGGCGTTCAAAAATGGTCAAATTACCGTTATAGTTAGTCTTGATGTCAAAGGAGCTTTTGACTCTGCGTGGTGGCCATGTGTCCTAAAGGCCCTAAAAGACTTCAAATGCCCGAGAAATTTGTACTGCCTGACTAAGAGCTACTTCAAGGATAGAACGACGTTCATGAATTCCAATAGTATCCAAGTAGAAACAGTAGTTAATAAAGGATGTCCTCAAGGTTCATGTTGTGGACCGGGGTACTCGAATGTACAATATAATTCACTGCTCAGTTTGGAATACGGTAAAAACACCAAAGCTATAGCATTTGCTGATGACCTTATAATTGCAGTCAGGGCTGAAACTGAAATTGAAGCAGAAAATATTGTGAATATGGAATTACGGAAAGTTACTAAGTGGTGAACAGAAAACAAAACCCGTTTTAATGAAAGTAAGTCAAGAGTTATTCTAATATCAAGAAGAAGAAAAGCAAAGAAGACAATTGATATCTTTATGAATTGGAAACGTCTTGTACAAGTAGATACGATGGAATAACTAGGAATAACTATAGACTCTCGCTTTAAGTTCAATGACCACATCAATAAAGTTAGTGAAAAATGTATTAAATTAATAAACGCATTATCAAAATCGGCTAGAATAGGATGGGGTCTAAAACACCAGGCTTTGGAAACAATTTATGAAGGAGCAATATTGCCAATGCTGTTATATGCTGCTCCGATCTGGATTGAATCCCTAGAAAAGAAATGTAATATGATTAAATACGTGAGAGTGCAAAGACTTATTCTCTTGAGAATAGCAAAATCGTACCGCACTGTATCTCATGAGGCACTGTGCATTATTACAGGAATTACTCCTATAGATATAATAGCTAAAGAGATTGTTACTCTATACAAAATCAAGTCAGGAAAAACAACTATGAACTATGTCATTGACCACCCCGAAAAACCTATGAGATGGCTCCATCCAGCCTATTTTCCTGGTACCGAAGATCCAAGAATAGCATTAAATGAATATATCCCATGGAACTGGGGGCGATACCTAAAGAATTTAAGAAAAGCAAGATTATTGCCATTTTGAAACCTGGAAAACCAAAAGATCAACCCGGAAATTATAGACCAATAGCTTTACTGAGCTGCTGTTACAAACTCCTAGAACGACTGATTTACAACAGAATCTGCCCTATAATCACCCAACACATTCCTATTGAACAAGCGGGCTTCAGACCAAATCGCAGCTGCTGTGACCAAATTCTTACCCTTACCTCATATATAGAGGCTGGTTTTCAACTGCAACTGAAAACTTCTGTTGCATTTTTAGACCTCTCAGCTGCTTACGATACAGTTTGGAAAGAAGGGTTAATATTCAAACTACACCGAGTGATTTCTTGTAAAACAACTGTCAAGCTCATCACGAACATGCTCAGTGACAGGATCTTCCAAGTGATCATGGGAACACAAATAAGCAAGCAAAGGAAACTGAACAACGGTCTTCCACAAGGATCGGTACTAGCTCCACTCCTCTTTAACCTATACATATCAGATCTACCGGAAACTCAGTCAAAGAAGTTCTGCTATGCTGACGATATAGCTCTTGCCACGAGGCACAGCAGCATCAGTGAAACTGAAAAAACGCTTGGAGAGGACATGTCTATCCTTGAAAGGTATTTCATCAAGTGGAGACTTAAGCCAAGCTTAACTAAAACTGAGGTATCCTGTTTTCATCTCAACAACAAAATGGCAAACAATGTAATTCAAGTACCCTTTGGAGGAACTATCCTCAGGAACAACAAATTTCCTAAGTATTTGGGCATTACCCTGGATCGCACCCTTTCTTTCAGAAAACACCTTGAGAATACAGCAGCTAAAATAAAAAGTCGCAACAACATCCTCGACAAACTTTGTGACACATCGTGGGGAGCCTCTGCAGAAACCCTAAGGAGTTCTGCTATAAGTATTGTCTTCTCTGTGGCTGAATATTGTGCTCCAGTATGGATAAATAGTCCTCATGTGAAACTGATTGATACCCAGCTCAACAATACCATGCGGAAGATCAGCGGAGTCATCAGTCCCACTCCCTCTTATTGGCTTCCTGTCCTCAGCCACATTATGCCACCTCACCTGCGGAGAAAACTCGCTCTTCTCAGAGAATATGACAAGATCATGGATAATTTGGACCTTCCCATTCACGATGACATCCCAGATCTTCAGAGAGGCAGGCTGAAGTCCAGAAATCCGCCAATTGTTTTTGCACAGGAACTAACTGAGAACCAGTTTAATCCATTCAACGAATGGAAAGGAGAGTGGACTCGCAATACTGACCACCTGCTTTGGCTTCTAGTTTCCAAAAACAGTCCAGTTCCAGGATTTCACCTGCCAAGGAGAGCATTGACTGCTCTAAATAGGATCCGCACAAATACCGGAATCTGCGCAGAGTCCTTGTTCAGATGGGGCAAAGTTCCGTCCCCCCAGTGTGACTGCGGTGCTCCTTCCCAGTCTATACCACACATTGCATTCGAGTGCAGACTGCGGGCCTATGAAGGTGATCCACTGGACTTTATTCAGGCCACACCTTCTGTGATACTGTGGCTGGATAGTTTGGACTTAAAATATAGATATGTTGCTGTTTCTTGTCATGTGTATTTATGTATATATTGTATATAGTACTTTCTGTCATCTTTCAATCTTGTTTCTGCATGCAAAAGACATACGATAAATAAATAATCCCATGGAAAATTTACACAGATGGAAGCAAAAGTGAAGAAGGAGTGAGAGCTGGCATAGCTATATTCAGGTTGCACGAATTAGTAGACCAATTGAAATATAGACTGCAAGACAACTGTTCGAATAATCAGGCGGAGCAATTAGCTATACTTAAATCTCTGGAATTCTTAGATACTACTAGGACGGAGGATGATGAAGATAAGAAAGTAATTATTTACACAGATAGTAAAATAGCAATTGACTCCATTGCGGACTTCAGAAATCATAACGAACTAATTGAGAATATAAGAAGGACTACAGCTATTCTAAAAAGAAAAAAATTGGATAATAAAATTTGAATGGGTTAAGGCACATACAGGTGTTGCAGGCAATGAACTGGCTGATAAAATTGCAAAGGAGGCTACAAAATTAAGCGAGGTTTGTTTCGATAGAATACCCATCTCAACTTTTAAAAGGAATCTCAAAGAAGAATCAATTCACGAATGGCAGCAAAAATGGGAACAAACTTCAAAAGGCACTGTTACAAAATAATTCTTTCCAACAGTTGCAGGTAGATTAAAATCCAAAATCACCTTAACACCTAATATGACTACAATACTGACTGGACATGGAAATATTGCTTCGTACTTACACAGACTTAAAATTATACGTAATCCCGAGTGTTCCTGTAAAAGTAGCCCTCAGACTATAGATCGTATAATTTTCGTGTGCAATGAAGTGAAAATTATCAGGCAATTCTTGATCAATAGTGTTAATAGAGATGATAACTGGCCGATTCAGAAATCTGTGCTATTAAAAAAGTATTTGAAGGAATTTTCTAAATTTCTTAATGCTCTGGTTTTTCAAGCTCTAAGGAAAAACGATGAATAATATTGTTTGATATTGTTAAGACTAAGTCATCTAGTAATTATTGATTTATTATAATGTAATTTATTTTGTTCATTTATAAAATGTAATGTAAGTGCATGTAGTACTACTTATGTAGTGGAGCATGCAGAGAGTATGAACAATAAAAATAAAATAAAAAAATGGTAATAATTAATATCCGTGTTGACTGATAGTATTATCTTATTAAAACAGCCTTGTCAAACACTAAAGAATGTGGTTTAATCACAGTATTAAACGTACTTGTTTCGGAATATCAATGATTCCATCATCAGCGTGAAAAATACTAGACCTTAAAAAACTAATTACCAGTATCAAGAAAATGGCTATCCTTACAAAACAGTTTTAAAATTAAAACAAGTTGTACACTAAAATTATATAGCCTACGTTCTCCTAAACGAATGGGTATTGTTATAACTCTTTGTCCTTTTCAAGGAGTATAATTACATGTTGGTTGTAGTAGCTTGTTGAAGTACAACGTGTTATACGGATATTAAACATGAATATGAGGTGGCCTTTGCTAGAGCTACCTCTGTACAAAATGTCATTCAGTTCGGTTCCACCGTGTTTGAATTGATATTGGGAATCGGTTTGCACACATCCATGGCCGCCATCTGCAAACTATTGGGGTGATGACCTTGTAGTTCAGTCAAAAGATGATACACACGAAAAGGTATGTTGTTGCAAAATTTGGTAGAGATCAAATAATTAGGTTGGTCGTAATTTGATTTAAGCTTTTAACATTTGGGTGGCCGCCATTCCGATTCCGTCAAGATGGCGGCGATATAAAACATGACCCTGAGGTGCCCTTTGCTAGTGCTACCACTGTACCAAATTTCGTTCAATTCGGTTTCACCCAGCTTGAAAAGATAGGAGAAATCGATTTGCACACATACATGGCCGGCATTCGCAGAATATTGGGTTGATGACCTTGTATTTCGGTCAAAAGATTTTTCGTACATAAAGGTATGTTACAAAATTTGATAGAGATCAGATGATTAAGTTGGTCGTAATTTTATTTAAGCTTTTAACATTTGGGTGGCCGCCATAACGTTTTCGTCAAGATGGCGGCGATATAAAACATGACACTGAGGTGCCCTTTTCTATTGATACCTCTGTACCCAATTTCATTGAATTCGGTTTCACCGTGCTCGAATTGATAGGAGTGGACAGACAGTCAGAGTACACACACTCACACACACGCACCCACTCTCACACACACACAGACTCTCTCTCTCTCTCTCTCACACACACACACACACACACACACACAGACAGACACACGATTTTTCCCTCTGTATTGATCTCATAAGACTACTTTCATTTTTTGCAAAAATCGAAAGCAGGCTAAAAATAATGAAAACATTCAAATATAGTAATTGACAGGCAAATGGAAAAATACCTTAAAATGCTATTTTGATATTCTGTGAATCAGATAGTCTACAGAGTGAAGTACCATTTTGAATTTTTTGACTGAATTTTTGACAGTATTTGATTACGTTTTTTCTCGAAACATTTTCAAATTGAAACGATGATTTACGTACCTTTTTACATATCTACATTTTACGAAAAAAGAAGTCTATTTTATTCGAGATATGACATGATTATTTAATAGATAATTAAAACATTATTGTTCAAAACATTGAGGGGGGGGGCTATTTCAATAGATGATATATTTCGATCGTCATTTGATCATCATAGGTCTGGCGCCCTGAGGCTTAGATGTGTTTCGGAGGGTATGTTTAAACTTATCTACAAATATATTAACATTTGAAACACTCTACTGAACAACGTAGTATGGGACATATCAAAATATTCAGGAACAAAGAAAATATATCTTCATCGCATATATATAAATTTTCGACTTTAAGACAATACAACATAGTTATTGGTGAATAGCAAACAATGTTCAGCCTGAAAATGCCATAACGCTACACCAATACGTGTACAATACCTGTTTGATATCTCAATATGGTGGAATGACGCTGTATGCGTCTGTTCTTACAGCGTTGTTCAATAGCAGACATAACATAGCGTATTCGAACAATAATGCCAGACATAATTTTATAATATATTCCATTACACAGAGATTTGTTGATCATACATTTACCTAGGAAACAAAATAACCGGTGATGGACGAAGCAAAGAAGATATAAAAAATAGGTTGGCTCGGGCAAGGAAATCATTTCTACAGAAAATGAATCTGTTGACATCGAATACAGATTCAGGTAATAAGAAGTCATTTTTGAAAGCCTTTGTCTGGAGCGTGGCACTCTATGGAAGTGAAACCAGGACTATTGGTGCAGCAGAGAAGAGGAAAATTGAAGCGTTTGGAAAGTGGTGTTACAGGAGAATGATGAAGATCAAATGGGTAGATAGGGTAACACATGAAGAGGTATAAGACGGGTGGGAGAGAATATATGTTTCTGGTGGCTGCTAATGAAGAGAAAGGATAGGTTGCAAGGACACATACTAACACACTCAGGAATAGCAAGCTTAGTTATGGAAGGAAGGGTCGAGGACAAAATCTGTAGGGATAGACCACGGTTAGAATATGTCAAACAGATTGCCTCTGATGTAGGGTGTGGTAGCTATGTAGAGATGAATCGATAAGCTCAGGACAGGGAAGCATGGAGCGCTGCATCAAACCAGTCACAAGTCTGAAGACTCAAACAACAACAACAATACATTTAATGAGATTGGGTCATCCAGCTTCGTGTAGTTGGGTGTGTTTTGTACTTGTCTGATAACCTGTATTTATGTGGTGACTGCAGTAGTACAGTATGTGTAACTGTATTAGGGACAAGGATGAGGTAGGGACGTGAAGTAATGTACTAGCCGCACATTTACCTGGTAGGTACCCCGGGACGTGAAGTAATGTAATAGCCGCACATTTACCTGGAGGGAATGTGGAAAAACCAAACTCAGGATAGACCCTGTCAGCGCCGGGATACAAAGCTGCGATCTTCAGACTTGTTGCACCTGCCTTCATGGCATTAGTGCACGATTTAGCGAGCTCGGCTATGCCGCGGGACATTACACAGATAAAACATTAACTTATTCTATCTACATAACATATATCAAAGTATTATTTCCATTTATCATTGATATCTAGTACTAATATTGACCCTACAAAAAGTCAAGAAATGTAATTCTGGTCTGAGGGCTGGAACGGGATACACTCAAGATCGGGAGGCAAAACTGAGAAGAGGTGGGTTTGATTCTTAGCTCAGCCATCCTGGAAGTGGTTTTCTGCGTTTTCCCACTTCTACTCCGGGCGAATGTCAGCCACGGCCGCCTCCTTCCCAATCCTCATCTGAATTAAAACTACACACACAAATACAGCCATCACAATAACACAAGTTATCAGACCAATTTCACTCCCAACAACACGCCAAGTACACGGGGATACATGTCCGTGTTTACGGGCAGCTGACCTCGTAGTGCCGCCCCTTAAAACAACAATAACTAACTAACTACATGTCCGTGATGTCTCAAGGCCCCTAAATAAATCAACAACAACAACACACACTCACCAACCCGGCTTTGCATTAACCACATAGCTATGACAGTACCATACAGCGTTGTTCCACTTACCTGGTTTCGAGGGTGTTTAGCAGGGATATTCTTCCCACAACGACTTACTGTATATACGCCTTTCCCTGATCCCTCAATTTATTGCGATTAATATTAATACCCTTCCACTCATTCACATTAACTTTACGTTTTCTTGAACTGTTCAATCGATTTACCCTACTAGGACTCAACACAACATCTCCCGTGCTCGCCATGTTGTACACACCATTGTGCTGTACATCGTTTTTAGCCTACTTTCGATTTTTGCAAAAAATGAAAGTAGACTTATGAGACCACTACAGGGCGAAAAAAAGTGTGTCTGTCTGTGTGTGTGTATGTGTGTGTGTGAGTCTGTGTGTGTGTGTGTGTGAGTGTGTGTACTCTGAATGTCTGTCCCCCCTATAAATTCGAACACGGTGAGCGCAAATTGAACGAAATTTGGTACAAAGTTAGCACTAGCAAAGGACACCTCAGTGTCATGTTTTATATAGCCGCCATCTTGACGGAAACGTAATGGCGGCCACACAAATGTTCAAAGCTTAAATCAAATTACGACTAACCTAATCATTCGATCTCTACCAAATTTTGCAACAACATACCTTTATGGGGGCAGCATCCTTTGACCAAACTAATAGGTCATCAGCCTAATAGTTTGCGGATGGCGGCCATCTTTGTTTGAAAATCGATTGCCCCTATTAATTCGAACACGGTGAAACCGAATGGAAGGAAATTTGGTACAGAGGTAGCACTAGCAAAGGGCACCGCAGTGTCATGTTTTATATCGCCGCCATCTTGACGGAAACGTAATGGTGGCCACACAAATGTTCAAAGCTTAAATCAAATTACGACTAACCTAATCATCCGATATCTACCAAATTTTGCAACAACATACCTTTATGGAGGAAGCATCCTTTGACAAATCTAATAGGTCATTAGCCTAATAGTTTGCGGATGGTGGTCATCTTTGTGTCAAAATCGATTACCCCTATTAATTCGAACACGGTGAAACCGAATGGAATGAAATTTGGTACAGAGGTAGCACTAGAAAAGGCCACCTCAGTGTCATGTTTTATATCACCGCCATCTTGACGGAAACGTAATCGCGGCCACCCAAATGTTAAAGGCTAAAATGTAATTACGACCAACCTAATAATCTAGTCTCTACCTTATTTTGCAACAACAAATCTTTATGTGGGAAGCATATTCTGACCAAACTGCTAGATCATCAGCCCAATAGTTTGCAGATGGTGGCCAAGTATGTGTGCAAATCGATTCCCCCTATCAATTCAAACTCGGTGAAACCGAATTGAACGAAATTTGGTACAGAGGTAGCAAAAGGCACCTCAGTGTCATGTTTTATATCGCCGCCATCTTGACGGAAACGGAATGACGGCCACCCAAATGTTAAAAGCTTAAATCAAATTTCGACCATCGTAATAATTTGATCTCTACCGGATTTTGCAACAACATGCGTTTTTGTGGAAAGCATCTTATGACTGACTACAAGGTCATCAGCCCAATAGTTTGCAAATAGCGGCCATGTATGTGTGCAAATCCATTACCCGGATCAATTCAAACACGGTGAAACCAAATTGAATGAATTTTTTTACAGAGGAAGCACTAGCAAATGGCACCTCATATTCATGTTTAATATCCCTATAGCACGTTGTATTTCAACAAGCTACTACAACCAACATTCAATTATACTCCTTGAAAAAGACAAAGAGTTATAACAATACCCATGCATTTAGGAGAAAGTAGGCTATATGTTCTTTACTGAACATCTTGTTTCACCTGGTGCCAAACTTTAGCCCAGCAACGAGGCGCTTCAAATTGTCATTCGGCAGTGTTTCCCTCGTCAGGACGCGGAGAATACCACATGCTTTATTATTCGGCCGTGAACTCAAATTGCCAAAAAAATGTGCTATAGTGTTGTTTGGTTGCGTGCTTCAATTATGTATTTAAGGTAAGTAAATATTTGTACTTCCCACCAAATATATGTTGACCGACTGAAAAGCATTATGATAGATAATATTCTTTACTGTCACCGTAGGAGTCCGGCTTGGATTCCCGACTCTGTCTAGAAATTTAATTCTGGTATGAGGGCTGTGTTCACTCAGCCTCGTGAGGCAAAACTCAGAAGAGGCGGGTTGGATTTCTAACACAGACATCCTATAAGTCGCTTCGTGAGGTTTCCCACTTATACTCCAGGCAAAAGCCAGAATTGTACTAAAATTAAGGCCACGGCTGTCTCCTACCAAAAACCCAACCCGGCAACCGCGAGTTATCCTCATGTATTTGGTTATTGGACGCAATAAATATGTCAATGGCAGGTGAGATTGATCAAGGATAGTGGGTGACGGTGCATGATTAATTGCGATCAGGGCAGCTATGTGTAACAAGCAACGATTTGGTCCATGTGTAAGACGACAAAATTTCCGTTTTCTACATGTTATAATGTTAGTTGGTAAGTGGGCTTCTTCACTGGCTTAAGTGAGCAGGATATACAGAAGCCTGACATACGCAACTAAACATATTTACTCATTCACGGAATCTATGTGGAAAAATAATTGAATTCATGTAGATTCTGATACAAAGAACATGATAGTTAAAACCAGTTCAAATGTTAGTGCCCCACATACATAAATATACATTGCAGAATTGCTTATTGTAGTCCACACTTGTAAACAAGTAGTTCCGTGTCGAACTAAAATAGTCTACTTTTCTTAAAATTTAGGATACATGCCAAAGATTTATCTGTATAGACCTATCTAGAATAATGACGAAATTATGTTGGCAATACCGATATTTTTAATAAGTTCGAAATATACCTGCAATAGTGCAGCCTAATGGACCACTACAGTTGGCAGCCCTGCTGACTGAATAAATTATTAGTTTCATCTCTTAAGGTAGAGAATGCTTATACTTGGCACAAAATTTGGTTGATGTCCAATGCATAGTGTGGACGTTATATGCAGTTAGACATTGGATCTATCAGTGTGCGTAAAATCATGTTGGCAATAATGTCTTGTATGTGTTGCTGAGAATTTCTCAGAAATGTTATGAACTATTTTGTGCCAATTTTGGATGTAATCCATCTTTTAGTATAGAAGTTACTGTCCATGTATTTAAAAATAAACCTAGCAGCAACCTTAGAATGGTGTTGGCAGCACTGACGTATAACATGTACTGAAAAATAATTTAGAATATCAGGTACTTACCGTATGCAAAGTTTAGAGCTGCTGGCTTGCATACTTTCTGATATATAGTGAGAGGATTTATTAACAGTTGGCAGCCCTGGTCTCTCATAAGAATAGCATAATCATATCTGTAATGGTATACAAAGCACATACGAAATTAGGTTAAGATCCATTTGTTATTGTAGAAGTTACATACATTTACAAATTGGACCTATCAGTAGGTTTAGAATTATGTTATCAAGTGGCACTCTCATGTATGGGCTCCTATATAAAAATCTGGAATGTTATCTTATATATAAAAGTGAAAGTCTGTATGTATGTATGTATGTGGGTGGGTTGGTTCCATATACAAATCTACACCGTTCCACCAATCTCAACCAAATTTTGCATACACATAGTTTAGGACCCAGAAAGAACCGCTGGCTACATGAATTTTCGATAGTCTTTCTCATTCTACTGATTTAGGCCCTTTTGCACTCGAGAAAAGGCTAATAAATTCATAAAATATACTCATGAAGGAATGGTAAGGCATATAGTTTCCATGGCAACATAGCTCAAGTCGAAACACGGCCGACTGGATGCCAGTTGCGCTCTGCACTACCGGTACAGAAAATGAGGAGCTTTACTTGAAATCCCGTTAGTTACTCAACTGCTCACACAGCACTGTCAACCGAGTATAGCATAACAAAGACTTGACACTATCTACCAGTACTAGATATTTCTCAAATACCACTCACTCACTCACTCACTCACACACACGTTCATCACGAAATCCCAGAAACCACCCAACGGATTGGAATGAAATTTGGTATGCAGCTTCCTCAAGGGCCGCAAACGCCCACTAAGAAAGGATTTTTGTATATTCAGGTTCTAAAGGGGTGTTATGGGGGTAGACCTGCATTTCATTGAATAGAAATAGGAAGACACGTGTCTGACGGTTTTTCGATGTGGTGTATATTATTAGGTGAAAGGGGTGAAAAGTGGGGTTTGAAAGATTCCTAACGGAGTCTGTATCCCTTAAACGACATAGGCGAGGAGTTTGAAACTCAGCGGAAAAAATCAGCATAATAAATAAGTAAATAGGTGTTTGACCGTTTTTTCATAAATCCAATTTAAGGGGCCCATGGGGAGGGGTGAAATTCTGGGGGAAAATCAGGAAAGAAAGTGTCCTAACCGATTGACTCACTCGCTCTTCAAACTCAGGGGGAAAACTGCTTAATAATAAGTAAATATATGTTCGACAGTTTATTTGAGAAATCAAATTTAAGGGGTTCATCGGGAGGGGTGAAATTCTGAAGAAAAAAAAATGAAAGAAAATATCCTGACTCCCTCACACACTCATCATCGCCCAGCCAAAAATATTGAAGTTGGAAACATGCCATTTTCGGGATATGTTCGTTGTATGTCAAAACCAAACATTAAGGGAGGATTTTTGAATATTCAGGTTCTAAAGGGGTCTTAAGGGGGTTAAACCTGCATTTCATTGATTAACAATATCTCACGAGTGGTTTCAATTGAGGATGTGATACTCGGCATATAAACTAATCATTAAAAATAAGCAGACATGTGTCTAAAGGTTTCTCGATGTGGTGTATTATTATGAGGTGAAAGGGGTGAAAAGTGGGGGTTGATGGATTCCTAACGGAGCGTGTAGGCCTATCTCTTAAACGACATAGGCGAGAAATTTGAAACTCAGCGAAAAAAAAGCAGCTTAAAAAATAAGTAAATCGATGTTCCACCGTTTTATCATAAATTAATTTAAGGGGCCAATGGGGTGGGGTGAAATTCTGGGGGAAAATGGAGAGAAAGTGTCCTAACTGACTGACTAACTCACTCACTCATCAAACTCAGGGGAAAAAGACAGCTTAAAAAAAATTAATAGGTGTTCAAGCGTTTTTTCATCAATCCAATTTAAGGGGCCCATGGGGAGGGATGAAATTCTGGTAAAAATAATTGAAAGAAAATGTCCTGTCTGACTCACTCACTCATCACGCCCAGCGAAAACTATTAAAGTTAGAAACATGAAATTTTGGGAATATGTTCGCTGTATGTCGAAAACGTAAACTAAGGAATGATTTTTGTTAATTCGGGTTTTAAAGAGGAGTTAAGGGGGTAAACGTGCATTTCATTGAATAACGATATCTCATGAGTTGTTTCTTTGGTGATGTGATATTCGGTATATAAACTAAACATTAAAATAATCAGGCATATGTCTAAGGGTTTATCGATGTGGTGTATATTATGAGGTGAAAGGGGTGAAAATAGGGGGTTGAGGGATTCTTAATGGAGCGTGTATCTCTTAAACGACATAGGTGAGAAGTTTGAAATTCGGCGGAAAAACAGCTTAAAATATAAGTACGAATCTGGCTATCATATACAAAAATAATTTTTTGAATCCGACTGGTAGTTCCAGAGATTAGCGCATTTAAGCATACAATCAAAAAAACTCTTCAGCTAAATTTTAATAGTATAGTTAGTATATACTTATAGATGAGCACGATGACGCAAAACCATCAAATGAATGAACAAAAACACGAACATATCACTGGTTAGTTTTTATGTGAGAATTCTCCGATGCGTTAGTTGGAATATCAACATTTTATGTGGCCGCAAACAATTTTGCAGTCATATTGGATCACCCTCCGGCATGTGAAACGTGCGATATTTGCCAGAAAGGTTCGAGATTAATAACCCTATACTGTGTGTGTACAGTCCACAACTTTTTAATTACGAATATATACTCTCTATTGAACTATAACAATTTTAAAAGAGGATTTTCAGTTCTACTATTGTGATCTAGTAACACAAAACGGTTTTCCGTCGCTCATCACGTGTCTTCGGTGGGGAATAGACCATATCTATTTACGTCTGCTGATATGGGAACAAGTAGTTCCGTGCCGAACTAAAGGGCCTACTTCCTAAAATTTAAGATTCCTGACAATGATTAATCTATACATCACAAATGCTTGCCACGGTTGGTGAGTGGTCAACGTGTCGGTCTAATAACCTCAAGCTTGCAGGTTCGCTCCTGGCCGTGGTAAGCGATTTTTGAAAGGCGACAGAAATTACGACACCATGTCATACGATGTTGGCATGTTAAAGAACCCATTTGAATTCAGTAAACCGTGTTCATAATGGCAAAATTAATCTCGGGAGTTTCCACCAACACTAAGTTCCTCATTTCTCTAATAGAAAGGGCTATAGTGTTCATGGAGCTTAGATATCTAATCTCCTTGACTTTCATAGTGCTTCAAGGAACAACAAAATTCGACATGCAAGCTACCCTTTGGGTGTCAAATAACAAAGCTTGCACCTGGCCCCCGAGGCCATACGATATTATTGCCACAAATAAAATGTTACATTGGATCTATCAGCACGCGTAAAATCATGTTGGCAACAATGTCATGTATGTGTTGCTCAGAATTCATTTAAAATATTATGATCTACTACTATCCCAATTAGGAATAAATCCATTTGTTAGTTGGCCTATAGAAATTAAAGAATATTTAAAAATTGGAACTGTCAGCTTGCTTATAATCATGTTGGCAGCACTGACGTATGTTTGTTATTCCAAATAAATTTAGAATGCCAGGTACTATGCCAAAACATTTAATTCTTGTGTGAGGGCTGTGTTTAATCAGCCTCGTGAGGCAAGAATCAGACGAGATCCATCCTAGAAGTGTCTTCGTGAGGTTTCCTACTTTTACTCCAGGCGAATGCGGAATTGTAATTAAATTATGGCCACGGCTGTCTCCTACCAAAAACCTAACCCGGCAACTGCAAATTATGCTCATTTATTTGTTTATTGGACGCAATGGCAGGTGAGATTGATCAAGGATAGTGGGTGACCGTTCATGATGAATTGCGATCAGGGCAGCTATGTGTAAAAAGCGACGATTTGGTTCATGTGTCAGACGACAAGATTTCCGTTGTTTTAATGTTATTAGGGAAGTGGGCTTCCTCGCTGGCTTAAGTGAGCAGGATATACAGAAGCCCGACATACGCAATTAAAAACTTTTACCCATTCACGGAATCAAAGTGGAAACATGAATGAATGCATTTAGGGTCTGATACAAAGAACATATAGTTAAAACCAGTTCAAATTTTAATGCCCCGCAAACATAAATTGGTTAATATAGTCCACACTTATAAACAAGTAGTTCCGTGAAAAACTAAAGAGTCTAGCCTACTTTTCTTAACATTTAGGATTCATGCCAAAGATTTATCTGAGTAGACCTATCTAGAATATGACGAAATTAAGTTGGTAATACTGACATTTTAATATACCTGAAATAGTGTAGCCTAATAAAGACCTGCTGACTGAATAGAATATTATAAGTTCCATCTCTTAAGGTACAGAATGCACATACAAAATTTGGTATTACCAATATCAGAAACAGAGTGTTCTTGAAAACAATGAATACAAGTTACTGATCAATCGGTATCACACAATAGACTGATAGTTGTCAGCAAGAAAATGAAGGAAACTACCTCGATTGATGTTGCGATCTCTAACAACAAGAATCTTCAAGCCGGTTTTCGTTATCAAGACTTATATGCTTCTTCCTCACATATTTTAATAGATCTGATTTTTGAAAATTGTAATGGTTGTTCTTTAGCCTTTAGACGATTAGTATTTTTTAGAAATAATGTTGATAAAAACCTTGGTTATGGGAAATTTATGAATAAAGTCTTGCATCCCTAGGTATGTTATAATTTGCCACTGATGAAGGTCATAATGTGGCCAAAACTATAAAAGTCAACTTATTATTGACTCAAGGTATTATTTTTCTGAATATTTTAAACTTCGCCAATAAGGAATAGGGCAGACAAGGTCATGGTCTGGGCTTTTCAGAAATATAACAGTTCAAATATTTGAAAATGACAAGTACCCGACAATTATAGCAATTAGTGCAAAGAAATATGTCCAGTGGACGAGTTGAACCTAAGAGGGGCGAATCTGATGAGTCGGGCTTCAAACTCTTCTCCATTTAGCCTGCAAATAAATATCATTTAACACAAGCACATTTGATTCTCTCCTTCTTCATTTTTTCCCTTTACGTTCCCTTTTCTCTTTGTGTTGTTATGTTGTTGTTGCTTTAAGGGGCGGAAGTACAAGGTCATCTGCCCTTCTTAACATAGATTAAAGAATACAAAATGGAGAACGGTAATACTTACAAAAGGGAATTTAGAACGAAAATACTCACAAAAGGAATAGATTGAAAAATACGCACACAATGTAGGTTAGGTTCAAAATACGTACAAAATGCAATGTAGAGTCGAAATACTTACAAAATGCAACTGTTATTCAAAATAATTTCAAAATGCAAATGAGATTGTAAATACGTACAAAATGCAATTGAGGTTCAAATTACTTACAAAATGTACTTGAAATTGAAAATACACAATGCAATTCCAAAATACTCACAAAGTGCAATTGAAATTCAAAATACTTACAAAATGCAATTGAAATTGAAAATGCTTATAAAATGTACGGTAGATTCAAACTACTCATTTGGATGGGCAATACTTACAAAATGCAATTTAGATTTAAAATACTTACAAAATGTAATTTAAATTCAAGATACCCACGAAATGCAGTCGAGAATCAAAATACTTGCAAAATGACCACCATACAAAATGCAATTTAGATTGAAAATACTTGCAAAAGCCTGTTTAGTTTGAAAATACTTAAAAATTGGAATTGAAAGGATTACTAAAAAGCAATTTAGATTGTCAATCCTTACAAAAGGCTATGTAGATTGAAAATACCTACAAAATGGAGTGTTTCTCTTTGTTTCTATGTTTATTGTAATAATTATGTTTAGAAAATTTAATTTAAGTCGCTACCACAGTATTGTAGTAGTTTGTCTTTGGTGTAATATTCTGATTCAAAGATGAATCTCGTTATAAGGTACGTATGTTTTGTCTTAACGGTTTTATAAATTACGTAGTTAAAATGTTTAAACATTAATTAAATAATTATTTAGTGTAAACTTAAACCGCTACACAGCGATCAAGATCTAATGAAGACCACTTGTACGTCGAAACGGGTAATCCAAAATTGCCGAATTAATTGTGATAATCTAATTAATTAATCTAGTTTCTTGCAAGACGGTGTTCACATATTTATATCTGTAACCCACCCATTCATTGGGCACATTCATGTTGACCGACTGAAGAGCTACACATTTCAATTGTTTAGATCAATACATTATTATGCATGCTCCATAAATGGTGTTGTATTCTGTTACTAGGTTTAGCCCGAGGCAGTTCACCGTGCGCCTGGGAGACGTGGACCTCAAGAGAGAGGACGAACCATCCGCTCCTGACACGTATAGAGTGACGGAGGTTCGTGCACATCCTCGCTTCAGCCGTGTAGGATTCTATAACGACATTGCCGTGTTGGTGCTGGACCGACCATACCGACGCTCGCGGTTCATCATCCCACTTTGTCTGCCTGGGGAAAGCGAGCAGCGAAGTAAATTCGTCGGACAGCGTCCCATTGTCGTTGGCTGGGGAACAACATATTACGGTTTGTAAACAGACATACCCATTATATAAAATGAATGGGAAATAACATTTTATCACAGGAACGTCATACATTATAAAGTGTGGATTTTCTGGTTGGTTGTTTTAATAAATTACTAATATGCAACCATTTTACTGCAGAGTAACTGTTTATATTCTTCAATTTCCCCGATGGGTAGTCACAAAGCACATATGTTTATAGTTTCGTTTCATCTTATCCATCTTTATAACTTATTTTGAATTCGTAAAAATGTGTAAATACTGAAATAAATATATATCTTCACATCAATTATTGTCGCCTCCGTAGCGTAGCGGTCAGCATGGTTAACTGCCGCTACGGAGCTCCTGGGTTCGATTCCCGGCTCTGCCACGAAATTTCAAAAGTGGTATGAGGACTGGAACGGGGTCTACTCAGCCTCGGGTGGTCCAAATGAGTAGAGGGGGTTCGATTCCCACCTCAGCCATCCTCGAAGTGGTTTTCCGTGGTTTCCCACTTCGTCTTCGGGCAAATGCCAGGACGGTACCTTCTGTAAGGCCACGGCCGCCTTCTTCCCTCTTCCTAGCCTATTCCTCCCAGTCTTCCATCCCTTCCCCTCCCTCATGAGGCCCCTGTTCGCTTTGCAGGTGAGGCCGCCTGGGCGAAGTGCTGATCACACCTCCCAAGTTGTATCCATCCCGACCAGATGTTCCAAGATCCAGGACACTGCCCATAGAGGCGGTAGTGGTGAGTTCCCTCGCTGAGTCCGTGGGAACCACCAACTTAGAGGGTAAATTTACTAAATAAAAAAATAAAATTAATTATTATTATTATTATTGCGTTAAGAATAGTAATTAACACTTAATGGAATCACAAAAGTCATATAAAACAACCAAAGTTAAAAATTATTAACAAAGTATCCCTATAAGGATAATTGTTCTTTTCTTGTCTAAAATCACACAGAGACTTCAAAATGAAATCTCAATGCATTTCTACATTTGTATGAATGCCATTCCTTGAAACTGGTATGTATCTATAAATCATAATAGTGTATTCGTTTTGTGTTAAATTTACCCAGCGCAGTAATTAGGAACCAACAGTTTAGCAAATATGTTGTTCTTTTGCAGTGGATCTGAAGAGGCTATGTGGTGTCATAACTAAGGACTGGGCTTTTAGGTTTTAAAATTGTCATTTTAGGTTTTCAAAAATAAAATAGTTGTTTTTAGGTTCTTTAATAGGTGGAATAGGGTTTTAAAGTAGGTTTTTATGAAAGTGTAGCAAAAGTTGACATAAATTCCACAAAACTTATAATTAATGCCTGATTGTTAGTAGAAAATCTGATTGCAAAGTGTGTGTAAATATTTTACATAAAGATACGTCTTCAAATTATCACTGGGAACTCCACACTTTTAGGCAATATTTCCTCTCCTTAAATATAATAAAAAGATACGAGCCTTACAGTAGTCGCATATGATGTGTAACATCTGACATGTTATCCTACTGTGAAATTGAGATGAAATGTATGTGAGTCATGAAATGTATGTGAGTCAGCTAACATGTTATCCTACTCGTATACTTCACAGCTTGGACATTATTAAAATGTTAATTTACGCTCCGTTCTCATACTGGTACTACGATGAATGTATAGATTGAATTGGAGATATGCTACTGTAACACTTGTTTGAACAAACATCACATATTATATTGTAAATTAAGAGGAGGAATGAAACCATAGTCTCTATCCTATCTATAGATCACTAGAAATAATGTTCAATACAATCAAATTTCCCAACTCCTGCTTGGTGCAAACTATTAGGTAATTAAATGAGACAAATCGTAATTTCATGTAGATTCTGTTAAAATGATGCATAATGTTATTATAAGTCGCCTCCGTAGCGTAGTGGTCAGCATGGATAGCTGCCGCCCCGGAGGTCCTGGGTTCGATTCCCGGCTCTGCCACGAAATTTGAAAAGTGGTACGAGGACTGGAACGGGGTCTACTCAGCCTCGGGTGGCCCAAATGAGTAGAGGAGGTTCGATTCCCCCTCAGCCATCCTCGAAGTGGTTTTCCGTGGTTTCCCACTTCGTCTTCGGGCAAATGCCGGGATGGTACTGCGCCCGAATTCCTCTAGAGCACAGTCCCAAATCCGCACAGATGGTAAAAGGATCGTGAGAATGTCAACACCCGGCTAAGAGCTGAACAACCCTCACCGGACTGATGACTAGGGAACCCTAGGAACACATATATACATCTCTAACTATACTACTAACTAGTTGCATACAGCACAGAAAATATAAACAAATAAAAGTAGAGCACTAACGAGCAACTCGGCTCTCGGGCGTTAAGATAAGTTGTCGATCATCTGTCTGCATCTAGCTAGCGGTATCGTTCTAGTGTAATTAAGCGTTGAATCAAAGAAACAGTTCTAAAAAACTCAGCAAGAATTTAATATTCTTGCCATTTATTAATAACTAGCTTAAGTACCCGTGCTTCGCTACGCGTCATAAATAAATTAAAATGTGAAGGTGACAATTAAAACAGGGGATAGGCGAGGTGCTGCGCAGAGGGAGATTAAGGATGGAACATTTTGTCCAACTACACCGCGCGGCGTTGACCGTGTTTTATAGCACAATTTTAGGTTTTACTCGCTAACCGTTGGAGATACCTTTCGGATAGAAAATGTAATTTTAAACCTCGTATATGCCATCAAAAGTTTGCTATTTCTTAGCGTCCTCTTTTTATTTGAAATGGACATATGAAAGTTTGAAACCAAGGGGTGTAGTGACGTCACTAAAATGGTCGCCATCTTTAAATAGTGCAAAGTATTCAAATCAAAAGTAATCTATGTGTTAACCAGGTAAATCAGCTGCTTCCATGTAAAATTCATGTAAATCGGACCAGTGGAACTTGCGTGATTGAGTAATACACAGACACACACCATCTCATGTTTAGCCTCGCTTCGCTCGCGTCATAGTCGTGTCGTATTGTTATTCAATGAAATGCAGGTTTAACCCCGTTAACACCCCTTTAGAACCTGAATATCCAAAAATCCCTCCTTAGTAGACGTTTTCGACACCCAACAAACATATCTCCATAATATAATTCTTCTAACTTTAATAGTTTTGGTTGGTCGATGAGAGAGAACATCCAACAATCCTTCCTTAGTGGACGTTTTTCTTCCATAATTTCACCCCTCCCCATAGGCCCCTTAAATTGCATTTATGAAAAAACGATCGATCATCTATTTTTTATTTTTTATTTATTTATTTTTAAGCTGATTGATTTCCCCAGAGTTTCAAACTCCTCGCCTATGTCGTTTAAGAGATACATGCTCCGTTTGTAATCTTTCAACCCCCACTTTGCATCCCTTTCACCTCATAATATACACTACATCGAAAAACCATTAGACATGTGTCAGCTTATTTTTATTGATTAGTGTATATGCCAAGTATCACATCCCCAAATGAAACCACTCGTGAGATATTGTTATTCAATGAAATGCACGTTTACACCCTTAACACCACTTTAGAACCTGAATATCCAAAACTCTTTCCTTAGTGGACGTTTTCGACATACAACGAACATATCCCTAAAATGTCATGTTTATAAATTCAATAATTTTGGCTGGGCGATGATGAGTGAGTGAGTCAGTCAGGACATTTTCTTTCATTTATTTTTGATAATTTTACCCCCTCTCCATGAACCCCTTAAATTGGATTTATTAAACAAACGGTCGAACGCCTATTTAATAATTTAAAGCTGTTTTCCCCCTGAGTTTGATGAGTGAGTAAGTGAGTCAATCAGTTAGGACACTTTCATTCCTGTTCTTTTCCCCCCAGAATTTCACCCCTCTCCAAGGGACCCTTAAATTTGATTTATGAGAAAACGGTCGAACACCCATTTACTTGTATTTTAAGCTGTTTTTCCCCGCCGAATTTCAATCTTCTCGCCTGTGTCGTTTCAGAGATACACGCTCCGTTATGAATCCCTCAACCCCCAATTTTCATCCTTTACACCTCATAATACACCATATCGATAAACCCTTTGATATATGTCTGATTATTTTTAATGATTAGTTTATATACCGAATATCACATCCCCAAAGAAACAACTCATGAGATATCGTTATTCAATGAAATGCACGCTTACCCCCTTAACATCTCTTTAAAACCCGAATAAACAAAAAAGATTCCTTAGTTGACGTTTTCGACATACAGCGAACATATTCCCAAAATTTCATTTTTCCAACTTTTATAGTTTTCGCTGGGCGTGATGAGTGAGTGAGTCAGACAGGACATTTTCTTTCAATTATTTTTACCAGAATTTCACCCCTCCCCGTGGGCCCCTTAAATTATTTTATGAAAAAAACGGTCGAACACCTATTTACTTATTTATTTAGCTGATTTTTTTTTCGCTGAGTTTCAAATTTCTCGCCTATGTCGTTTAAGAGATAGGCCTACACGCTCCATTAGGAATCCTTCAACCCCCACTATTCACCCCTTTCACCTCATAATAATACACCACATCGAAAAACCCTTAGACACACGTCTGCTTATTTTTAATGATTAGTTTATATGCCGAGTATCACATCCACAAATGAAACCACTCGTGAGATATTGTTATTCAATGAAATGCAGGTTTAACCCCCTTAAGGCCCCTTTAGAGCCTGAATATCCAAAAATCCTCCCTTAGTGTACGGTTTCGACATACAACGAACATATCCCCAAAATGCCATGTTTCCAACTTCAATATTTTTGGCCGGGCGGTGATGAGGGAGTGAATGAGTCAGGACATTTTCTTTCATTTGTTTTTCTTCAGAATTTCACCCCTCCCGATGAACCCCTTCAATTTGATTGATAAAAAAACTGTCGAATAACTATTTACTTACTTACTTACTTACTTACTTTAAAGCAGTTTTCTCCCCTGAGTTTGATAAGTGAGCCAGTCAGTCAAACAGTTAGGACACTTTCTTTCCTGTTTCACCCTCTCCCCCAGAATTTCACCCCTCCCCATGGGTCCCTTAAATTGGATTTACGAAAAAACGGTCAAACATATATTTACTTATTTTTTATGCTGATTTTTTCCGCTGAGTTTCAAACTCCTCGCCTATGTCATTTAAGAGGTACACGCTCCGTTAGGAATCTTTCAATCCCTACTTTTCACCCCTTTCACCTCATAATATACACCACATCGAAAAACCCTCAGAAACGTGTCTTCTTACTTTTTAATGATGAGTTTATATGCCGTGTATCACATCCCCCAATGAAACCAATCGGGAGATTATGTTATTCAATGAAATGCAGGTTTAACCCCCTTAAGACCCCTTTAGAACCTGAATATCTGAAAATCCTCCCTTAGTAGACGGTTTTGACATACAATGAACATATCCCCTAACGGTCATGTTTCTAACTTCAATAATTTTGGCTGGGCGATGATGAGTGAGTGAGTGAGTTAGCCAGAACATTTTCTTTCAATTTTCTTTTTTCAGAAATTCACCCCTCCCCATGAACCCCTTAAATTTGATTTATGGAAAAAACTGTCGAACAGCTATTTACTTAATTTAAGGCAGTTTTTCCCCCTGTGTTTGCTGAGTGAGTCATTCAGATAATCAGTTAGGACACTTTCTTTCCTGTTCCTCCCCCCCCAGAATGTCACCCCTCCCCATGGGCCCCTTAAATTGGATTTATGAATAAACGGTCAAACACATATTTACTTATTTTTATGCTGATTTTTTCCCGCTGAGTTTCAAACTCCTCGCCTATGTCGTTTAAGAGATACACGCTCCGTTAGGAATCTTTCAATCCCCACTTTTCACCCCCTTCACCTCATAATATACGCCTCATCGTAAAACCCTCAGACTCGTGTCTTCTTATTTTTAATGGTGAGTTTATGTGCCGAGTATCACATCCCCCAATGAAACCAATCCGGAGATATTGCTATTCAATGAAATGCAGGTCTACCCCCTTAACACCCCTTTAGAACCTGAATATACAAAAATCCTCTCTTAGTGGGCATTTGCGGCCCTTGAGGAAGCAGCATACCAAATGTCATTTCAATCCGTTCGGTGGTTTCTGAGATTTCGTGATGAATGAATGAGTGAGTGAGTGAGTGAGTGGTATTTGACAAATATATAGTAGAAGATAGTGTCAAGTCTTTGTTATGCTAAACTCGGTTGACAGTGCTGTGTTAGTAGGTGAGTAACTAACGGGATTTCAAGTAAAGATCCTCATTTTCTATACCGATAGTGCAGAGCGCTACTGGCATCCAGACGACCGTGTCTCGACTTGAGCTATGTTGCCATGGATACTATCTGCCTTGCCATTCCTTCACGAGTATATTTTATGATTTGATTAGCCTGTGCTTGAGTGCAAAAGGGCCGAAATCAGAAGAATGAGAAAGACTATCGAAAATTCATGTAGCCAGCGGTTCCTTCTGGGTCCTAAACTATGTGTATGCAAAATTTGGTTGAGATTGGTGGAACGGTGTAGATTTGTATACGGAACAGATCCACATACATACCCACATACATACATACATACAGACTTTCACTTTTATATATAAGATAAAATATGACAAAAATTATGTTCCCTTCACCAAGAATAAAATAAAATATTTGTGTGTGCCTCACTTAGGCATGACGCGCTTAATAAGTAACTTCCTTGCATCTTTACACGAATACAACATGTATCTCTTGCTTGATAATATTTACATAAACACATAGTTTAATTAATGACAGTAGTGTCTGTCCTACTTGTTTACTGAAGTTATACTTTAACGTTCATCACAACAAACATACTCCCTACGTAATACAATCGTTAAAGTCTTCAAATTTAAATCTCAAGTTCTTAAATATAATAAAAACAATAATTAATACTAGAATAATAACATATTTACATTTTATACATGATCGCGTCCCGCTCGATATAAAAACAATTGTCTGTAATTTATTAGAGTTCATTCCACCACTTTCCTCCTGATCATCATCATCTTTTTTTACGTGTACCACCATCTTTCTCCGTATCTCACACAATAAACTAGTCGAAATAGGTGTTTGTGTGTTAATTCCATGTGAATCATGAATTCAGACAGTGAAGTTAATATTTCATCACTAAAGTATACAACTCTGGTATTTCAATAATTAATAATAAAACAAACTAACAACGCACGACTGTTCAGATAAGCTCTTCAACCAAAAATCGAGTGTGTGTGGCATGAATCCTCACTCCCACACTCCCTTCTTCTCCAAATACAAATTATGACTTCTCTTAATCACCACAAAATATTACAAAACCTTTCTTCATAAACTCACGTTGCATATTATCGCGTCTCTAGTTACGCCTTCATCAATACAAATGCATTTCATCAACCTTTCTTCTCTTAGCACGTTCACAAAACTTCTACCGTTCCATATCAATTACTTTCATCAAAGTATGATATTTAGTATTCCTACTAGAAATTACAACTGTAATAACGTTCATGAGTACGTCCCACTTCCTCCTACAAACTCCTCTATCGATTATACATCTCGTGCTATGTTCAAATACTTCACATATTTCCTTGTTACAATTTATCGCTTAATTCTGAATTTCAAGTCTGCTTGTGTCTGTTATAAAAATAACAATAATCTTCCCTTACGTTAGTGTTCATAATAAATGTTTATATCTTTCCTTCCATCTTGCAGTATCGTTTTATGGTAAATATACATCCATAACATTTTATAATAACGTTTCTCCTTCAGTTATGCCTTCAACTATCGCATACTGTTCCTTTTCCATACCTCAAAATTTTGGGTTTTACAATGTAATTACATTTCTTACATACAAGAGTTACTTCATTGCCAATATTGAATACTCCTGTCAACTATTTCGTTTTATACTTCTTATTTCGTTCCTGAAATGAATAAACTCTTTACTTATAGGATTCTCTCTCCTCCCTTTCCTCACTTCAACTAGTAAACTTTTTTTTTAGCGTATGACTTTTAGTGCCGGGAGTGTCCGAGGACATGTTCGGCTCGCCAGTTTTGTAGCTGCTTCGAGACGGACACGCAATGGGTGAGCTACAAGTACCGTTGGGGAGGAATGTTGGATGGGAGGGTCGAGGAGTAGGAAGGTAGCGGCTGTGGCCTATAGTTAGGGACCAACCCCGGCATTTGCCTGGAAGGAAGATGGGAAACCACAGAAGACCATCTTCAAGATTGCCGGCGGGGGGATTCGAACCTCCTCGCCTCCCGGATGTGAGCGACTGCCAACAGTCATGCCGCAACGACCTCGGCTAACTCACCCGGTAACTAGTAAACTATTTACGTTCGTCAAACACATGATTATATTCTTTCTCTGACACATAATTTATTTATTTCTCACAAAGTTGTGCTTCAATTCTCATATTTCAATACACACATATATATATATTCTTTCATCAGTATTACCACAAATATACATAATTCTCTAATATTTCATCAAATCTACGGAGTTCTCCAATGTTACAACAAGTCTACGGAGTTCTCCAATGTTACAACAAATCTACGGAGTTCTCCAATGTTACAACAAATCTACGGAATATACGTTCACAATCGCAATGAGATCGTTCGTAAGTAAAATTTTAACGCTCTAAAATGACAATGAAAAATACTAACGATGTATAATATCATCAATCAATCAAGACTTCAAAATACGTCCAAGTGACGTATGAAAATAACTATCGCAATTACTAAAACTTACTAAACTTTCAAGACAATACAATAACATAGGTTATAAATGCAAATATGTTGGTCAATATTCTGGAATAACGTGAACAAGTTCTAACTACAGATATGAAAATTGCACTCTTCAACCTTCTTTCTGAGATCGTTGGTGACTGACCTGATGACTCCTGTGTCCTCGTAACCTCTCCGTGTGGTTGCTGGAATGCAGCGTGCTGCTCCAAACTGGCTGCATTATGTCACCTCGGCCTTGAGTGGACTGCAGTAAAGGTGAACGACCTGGTGTGCTGTCTCGAAACAGGTCAACCCACTTCTCTCGTACAGGATGATGACACGATCTCGCCTCCGTTCTGCTTGCCTCGCGTCCACCTGTCCTGGGTTCTTCGCCGTCTCCATCACGAATCCGCTCGTCTTCTTCTTCTCAGATCTATATATTCTTTGAAGTCGGTTGTTTGCATAGTTCTTTCCATCATGAGAAATCACCCCCATGCCGTGAATTTCTCTTGTAGTAGCTTGCAACGTTATGTGTCAGCGAAAACTGCGGTGGTCTGCAGCTCGCTTGTTCATACTACTATGTAATTCAGGTCATCTCTGGATCTCACCGGTTCAGTATAGTTCTATCTTCCCATCATGGTGAATTTAAAACAACATTCTCACCGCGCAATTGTTTGTAGTAGTAGTTCTTCCCCTCCGACCTAAATTCTTATTCATTCTTGTCTAGATTGTTGAATTTCCAATAGTTCAAGTCTCCCTTCTTCAGACTTTCCTTCTGCGTAGTTACGTGATCGATGTTCAGTCAGTAACTTGCAGTGTTTTATCTCGTCGTAGATTTCTTCTTTAAATACGATGAATAACTTTTCTCAATACTGTTGACTTGTAATATTAATTGTTCGTTTCCAATACTACTTGCTTCATCTTGAAGTCTCCAGTTCACAAAACCTTTGTCTAATTCTGTTTGAAGAGTGAATACAATTTACGTCTTGTCTTCTCGACGGTCCATGTAGAAAGAACCTCGTCTGCTAGCGTCTCCTGGCCTCCTCGGTTAGATTTTCCTCGTAAATCTGATCAACTAGCCTCCAACCGCTATGAATATTGACAAATTCAAACATAACTTCTCTCTCAGTCTTTTAATTTAAAATCTGTTTTGCCAATTACATTTCTTTCTCTCTGCTGGTGAATTCAATATGCAACACTCTTATATGATATTAAAATAAAGATTTTAATATTTGTTCCTTCCTCAGTATTCAAACTATTTTCTTATTGGTTCTCGCCTAAAAGTGGCGCGCTTCAGACACGCATTTGCTTCTCCCACTCTTGATACTGGCGTGTGTCTGACCTCTGGTCCACCTTCGCTCTCCCCTCGGATCAAAAACTGGTTTCTCACCACGAACCTTGTTAAAAGTGTCGGCTTCCAGGACAGCATCTCTTTCATTCACTCATGGTTAAAAATTTACCAGATCATAAAATCTCCATTATTACATGAAATAAAAATATTTCTTCAGGCGAAAATTTTCCCAAATGCTTGTATTAACGTTCTCTTCCATCTGGACTGCTAATTTAGTTCAAAATTCCAAATTTAAAATATGCCATTTTTCTGAGGTGGTCCTTTATTTCATACCTAATCCTGTCTTCTCCTCTCTACTAGACATGATTTCGAGCGCAGTACCTTCTTCAAGGCCACGGCCGCCTCCTTCCCTCTTCCTTGCCTATCCATCATAACCATCCCTTACCTTCCCTCATGAGGACCCTGTTCGCTTTGCAGGTGAGGCCGGCTGAGCGAGGTGCCAATCCCACTTCACCAGTTGTTTCCCTTCCGATTCGATGTTCCCAGCTCTAAGACACTGACCATAGAGGCGGTAGTGGTGAGTTCCCTCGCTGAGTCCGTGGGTTCCACCAACCTGGAGGGTAAACGACAAAAAAATAAATAAAAATAGAAAATATGTCATTATAGATATCGTTTAAATCGATAATCCGGTAGCAAAAACAAGATGTTCAGTAAAGAACATATAGCCTACTTTCTCCTAAATGCATGGGTATTGTCATAACTCTTTGTCCTTTTCAAGGAGTTGTAGTAGCTTGTTGAAATACAACGTGTTATACGGATATTAAACATGAATATGAGGTGCCCTTTGCTGGTGCTACCTCTGTACAAAATTTCATTCAATTCGGTTTCACCGTGTTTGAATTGATATGGTGAATCGATTTGCACACATGCATGGCCGCCATATGAAAACTATTGGACTGATGACCTTCTAACATGGTCAAAGAACGCTTCTCGCAAACAGGTATGTTGTTGCAAAATTTGGTAGAGATCAGATGATTAGGTTGGTCGTAATTTGATTTAAGCTTTTACATTTGGGTGGCCGCCATTACGTTTCCATCAAGATAGCGACAAAATAAAACAATGCATTGAGTTGTCTTTTGCAAGTGCGACCTCTGTACCAAATTTCGTTCAATTCGGTTTCACCGTGTTTGAATTGATAGGGGGAATCGATTTTCACACATACATGGCCGCTATCTGCAAACTATTGGGCTGATGACCTAGTCGTTTGGTCAAAAGATGCTTACCATATATTGTAAAGGTACGTTTTTCCAAATTCAGTAATGATCAGATGATTAGGTTGGTCGTAATTTGATTTAAGCTTTTAACATTTGGGTGGCTGCCATTACGTTTCCGTCATGATGGCGGCGATATAAAACATGACACTGAAGTACCCTTTGCTAGTGCTACCTCTGTACCAAATTTCGTTCAATTCGTTTTCACCGTGTTTGAATAGATGGGGGGAATCGATTTGCACACACACATAGCCGCCATCCGCAAATTATTAGGCTGATGACCTTATAGTTTGGTCAAACGATTCTACATAAATAAAGGTATGTTGTTGCAAAAATCGGTAGAGATCAGATGATTAGGTTGGTCGTAATTTGATTTAATTTTTGCGCATTTGGGTGGCCGCCATTACGTTTTCGTCAAGATGGCGGCATTACAAAACCTGACACTGAGGTGCCCTTTGCTAGTGCTACCTCTGTACCAAATTTCATTCCATTCGGTTTCACCGTGTTTGAATTAATAGGGGAAATCGATTTGCACACAAACTTGACCGTCATCCACAAACTATTGGGCTGATGACCTTATAGTTTGGTCAAACGATTCTACAAACATAAAAGTATATTGTTGCAAAAAATCGGTAGATATCAGATGATTAGGTTGGACGTAATTTGATATAAGGTTTGCACATTTGGGTGGCCGCCAGTACGTTTTCGTCAAGATGGCGGCAATACAAAACATGTCACTGAGGTGCCCTGTACTAGTGCTACCTCTCTACCAAATTTCGTTCCATTCAGTTTCACCGTGTTTGAATTAATTGGGGAAATCGATTGGCACACATACATGGCCGTCATCCGCACACTATTGGGCTGATGACCTTATAGTTTAGTCAAACGATTCTACGTTCATAAATGTATATTGTTGCAAAAGTCGGTAGAGATCAAATGATTAGGTTGGTCGTAATTTGATTTAAGCTTTGCACATTTGGGGGGCCGCCATTACGTTTTCGTCAAGATGGCGGCAATATAAAACATGGCACTGAGGTGCCCTTTGCTAGTGCTACCTCTGTACCAAATTTTGTTCCATTCGGTTTCACCGCGTTTGAATTAATAGGGGGAATCGATTTGCACACAAACATGGCCGTCATCCGCAAACTATTGGGCTGATGACCTTGTAGTTTGGTCAATGTATGTTCCCTACATGTAGGTATCGTGTTGAAAAATTTGGTAGAGATCGGATAATTAGGTTAGTCGTAATGTGATTTAAGCTTTGAACATTTGGGTGGCTGCCGTTACGTTTTCGTCAAGATGGCAGCGATATAAAACGTGACACTAAGGTGTCCTTTGCTAGTGCTAGCTCTGTACCAAATTTCGTTCATTTCAGTTTCACCGTGTTTGAATTGATAGGTGGGGACAGACATTCAGAGTACACACACTCACACACACGCACACACACACACAGAGAGAGACTCTCTCTCACACACACACATACACACAGACACACTTTTTTTCGCCCTGTGTTGATCTCATAAGTCTACTTTCATTTTTTGCAAAAATCGAAAGTAGGCTAATAATTGACGGGACTGGAGTTCGAACCTGAGACCTCATGATTTGCAGACCAAGATGGTATCCACGCAGCCATTACAAACAAAATAATTTTGGTTTCACAATTCAGGTACTCATTTACACGTTCTGGTAATAATATGGAAGTTTTTTTAATGCTCCTTTAATATTTAGCTTTTTTTTTCGATAATGTTCCTACGTGGAATTGAGTTTTAAATTAGTTATGAATACGCCTACTTAACAGTAAAGGGAATTCCTATAGTGGTCTATGAAAGGCTAGCCCATTTACCGTATAAAACATTGATCATATTACATTGATTACTGCATTACCGCAATGTGGGTTAGTATCTCAATAGCCATTGTGCAGAAACATAATACCGGGTTTGCCGACTAGTTACAATGTTTCAAATTAAAGTATATCATCATTTAAATACTGATACGAATACTCTTAACATGTGGTTTGTGTTTCAATCAGTTGATACCAGAGTTCGCATGAGCGTTTACCGTTCAGTATGAAAGTGTCGAGCAAAGTTACTCGGGGAGTGGATACCCATCACTTTTATCCAGAGATTGAAAAAACATTATCTTAATAAATCATAATTGATTTCAGCAAATATGATATAATGAATACTTTTACACTAAAGAAAGACAACTTGAAGATGATATTGTAGAAATATCTCTAATGGCCCCTCCAACCTTGAAGTAATCCGTATTTTATATACATTCCACATAGTACCACTGCTTTAGCAGCCAGGAGGGATGCAATCCAGATGGCAGTGCGTCTTACACACTTCCGTCCGATCCACTTCCGTCCATTTTTCAAAATCACTCCCACAAAAATATCCAACAACCTAGTGGAAAGATACAACCAAGGTTTTCAGAGGTGATTTTCACACACTAACTCGTTTAATTAATTAATTGTGTTTATCTGAAGAAAGCTTTGTATTTTCTGGCAGGTAGGATTTCTCTCAATCAGCTAGAGCTAGGAATAAACACCATCTTCAGGTTTACATTTAAAAGTTAAGGACTACAAATTCAAAAATACTACAATGAATGGAACAAATCAGCAATTCGGTTTTTTAGGTACTCGCATATCATTTAGGTCTTTTAGATATTACAAAATTCTTAAATATGGCCTTTTGGGTCTAATTGGGAAAAGTTAGTTAGTTATTGTTGTTTTAAGGGTTGGAACTACGAGGTCATCTGCCCCGATTGGGAAAAGTATTCAAGTATTTTGTATTAATTATTAGGGAACAAAATAGGTAGAAAACCTCCGTGGCCTAGGCGGCAGCACGCCGGCCTCTCACCGCTGGGTCCGTGGTTCAAATCCCGGTCACTCCATGTGAGATCTGTGCTGGACAGAACGGAGGCAGACAGGTTTTTCTCCGGGTACTCCGGTTTTCCCTGTCAACATTTCATTCCAGCAACACTCTCCACTATCATTTCATTTCATCTGTCATTCATTTAATCATTGCCCCAGAGGAGTGCGTCAGGCCTCGGCAGCCGGCACAGTTCATATCCTCGCCGCTAGATGGGGGCTTCATTCATTCCATTCCTGACCCGGTCGGAGACAGGAAGCAGGCTGTGGATTTTCATTTCATTAGGGAACAAAATAGGTAAAACCTAAGAATCAGGTCCCTAGTTATAACATTACTCCTTGTTCAATTGCACCTCCAAGGCAGGTAAAGTCGAGGGACCAGCGGAAGAGAAACCCTGGTTACCTGCGTACTGCAACATAACCATTTCATTTCATTTCATTTTCAAGGAAATTGCCGAGGATATGTGAGCTAACTTCAGTAATATTTTCCCTTGTAGCATACAAAACAATTGGAAATGCATATCAGTAAATCTGCCATTTGTATAGCCTACTGCTAGTTGTATGGAAAAAGTTCCTTCCATACTAGTGAATATGCAGTATTCACGCTCAAACCCCGGTAGTTAATTTAAGTAGCGCCGAAGTCTCATATTCCCATCAAAGCGTTGCTGCTCTTTATATCATACCCATAGCTTTTTGATACAGATCCAGATATCATTGACAAGCGGCTTCGGTGGCGTAGTCGGTAGCATGCTGAACTGCTATGCCCAAGATTGCGGGTTCAAACCCGGTCAAATTCGGCGGATTTTTGAGAGCGTTAAAATCCTCCAGTATTGCTTCCTTCGGAGGCGGTGGGCCCATGTCATAGATTTATGGGATGTAAAAGAACCTACCACTAAAATTGGTAGTGTGTAGCTAAATTTGTAGGTTAATTTGTTAGATATGCTCTATCAAGTTCCAATGTTCGCCGCTATGTGTCAGTGACAGTGGCAGCTCTAGTAGCCAAAGTTGGATGTACTTGAATTTGAACTTGATGGGGAGCCTACGGGCGTTCAATTTAAATACCTCGCTTTGGCTATTGGCTGCAATTTAAATATAATAATACCATTGTCTCACTTCTCTTCCTTCGGGATATTTCTCATTTATTGTTTGAATCGTATTACCGACAGCGGTAGTTAAGCTCGCTAAAGCGCAGCGCTAGGCCATGGGACCAAACTACCTGCAGACTCAGCAGACGTGGGTTCAATCCCCACCATCGGCCGTCCTTGAAGTGGTTTTCCGTGGTTTCTCATTTTAAACTCCAGGCAAATACTGGGAGGTACCTGCTGACAGGCCACGGCTGCTTCCTTCCAAGTTTCATTCACCATCATTCATTTCATCGCTCATTAAGTCCTCTCATGAGGTTGGCATCGGTAAGGGCATCCGGCTACAATAACCATCTGCCACAAAGACTTTCATCGCATCTCATCTCCGACCCCGTTGGAAAACGGGAATAATTAGCGACAGACATACATTATTTGAAACCTATTGCTCCCGCCTCTTTCTAAAGAAGTAATTTTGTCCGAGAATGTTGATAGATTAGATATATTTTTATTAATTCCATTTGATCAAATACATGTATACAATACATTTTTCATATAGGACACGTCAGAATTTACATCTATAAAATAAAAGTACTAATCGGTATATAATACTAATACTATAACTATTTATAACTTATTATAATAACAGATCTTAAGAGATACAATCTTATTGGACAACTATTTACACCTTACTCTATTATCATCATATGAAAACTTAATTCTATAAATACAACAACTTACAGCTAGGTATTACAATTAAAATAGGAAAGTAAAATATAATTATAGATTTTATCGCTCCTATACGCTAAGAATTCAACTACAGAGTAAAAACAATGGCACTGCAGATAAGCTCTCAACATTCTATCAAAGGTTTTTATTTTTGGGGCAAGTTTTATATACTGGGGTAGTTTATTGTATAATTTAACTCCTGTGTGAAAAGTTCCTTTTTGATATATGCTTGTGTGTGTGTGTGTGAAATATGAATGTTTTGATTTTGTCTTTTGTTATGCCTATGGACTTCATTGTTTGTTTTAAGAAAAACATCCTTATTCATTAAATTCTTTAAAAAAACATAATACTTTCAAAGATATATATGCAGGTCAGTGGGGGAATGTTTAAATCTTTAAACAGAGGTCTACATGATTCTCTCGTGTTTACATTTGCCATAATTCTAATCGCCCTCTTTTGTATCCTAAACATGCTTAGTACATCTGGCGACATACCCCAAAATATGACCCCATATCTTAAGTATGAATGGAAATAAGCAAAATAAGTATTTCTTAATGTGTGCATGCTAGTGCAGGTTTTCAAAATACGTAACGCAAAGCATATCGAGTTCAGTTTAGTATTCAGATATTGTATATGTTTATTCCATATCAAGTCATGTTGTATCCATAGTCCTAAAAACTTTGTTTCTGATTTATTTTCTATTTGATGACCATTTAATGTTATATTGGGCTTCGCAGGATTCCTATTCTGTATAGTGTGGAAATTTAGACATACTGTTTTTTTATAGTTTATTATGAGGCGATTATCTCGTGACCATTTGGTTAACTCTCCAGTAACGGAGTCAGCAGACTGCTGTATGACCTGTTTAGTTTCACCTTTTATTACGAGTGTTGTATCGTCCGCAAACAAAATTTCCTTATGTGAATGAACGTTCTGTGTTATATCATTGATATATAGAAGAAAGAGTAGTGGGCCCAAAACCGATCCCTGGGGTACTCCAAATTTAATAATTCCCTCATTGGACAATGTATCATTAAGTAATTTGGTTCCATCATCCTTTTGTCTCAAGCTTACTATTTATTTACGCCTTGTTAAGTAAGACTCTATCCATTTATTAGCTAGACATCTAATACCATATTGATTTTGTTTTGTAAGGAGGATTTTTGTCCTCTCAAAGAAATAAGTATGTGTATCAGTGGGTGTTTGTAACTTAATGATGAAAAAGCACGTAAAATAGGCGATAGACATAGCGGGATTCCAGCAGAGAACATTAGTGGACAAGGCATCTTGCCTCTGCCATCAAAGGAAGATCTTACCACTTTACGACGGTCTTTAAGAATAGTTTCTCTTAGTTGAGTGTCCTCGTGCCTCGTAAACGCGACGTTGGAAATACATTCAGTCTTGCACACAGTGGCCATTTTCTCACGACCATTGTTTGCCCCGAATTATAGCCACATGAAACCTCTATACCAATAAAGACAAGGGTTAATGTGTTCTAACTGCCTCTTTTTTCCGCATATTTAAGTACACGCGTTTAAGGGAGAAGTGATGAGATCATAGTTCAAAATTGACAGGAATCTGAAGTTGTTTATAATGGCGAAGTGGATATACTCGGTAAACAAAAAGAGAATTATGCAAATATGAAGGGAATCAAACACACCCCTTCTGATTTGTTCCTCATTAGGCTGAATGGATCTCGTTCCAGGCCTCAGACCGGTATTACATTTCTTGATAAAGCCAGGAATTGAACCCTGACCTTTGTGGCAGCAACCAAGAATGTTAGCCTGTGTGCCATGGAATGGTATAAGCAAGGAATGACCAAAATCAAGACGTCCACTGCCGGCGTCAGGGTTTTTACTTTACAGCTGCAGAATTCCTTCTCTTCTTGCTGTCGTGGTGTGTAAATTAACGCGCAAGGCCTTCTTGAAGGGTGGTACATAAGCAAAATACGCTGTTACACGGTTCCAGATATCTTCAATAATAAACCTAGTCATCTACATCTACGGTGATCTTCAACATCTGCTAAGTAACCTATTCGATATACCTATAGTAAGTACCCTCCACTGAAGAGGTGATATTATTTTCAATTACCGACAGCAGTGGCTACGCCGGCTAATGCGCAGCGTTAGGTCATGGGGCCAAGCTCACGGCTGACTCGGTAGACGCGTGGATTCAAGCCCCATCGTCGGCCGTCCTTGAAATGGTTTTCCGTGGTTTCCCATTTTCAACACCAGGAAAATGCTGGGACGGTACCTTCTGACAGGCCACGGCCGCTTCCTTCCACATCCTTGCCCAAATTCATTCATCCGTTCCATCTCTCATCCCGACGCGCAGGTCACCCACGGGCGTCGACTAGAAAGACCTGCATTCGGCCTCTCCGGAGGCCACACGACAAAAAAAACAAAACAATTTTTAGCACACAATAAAAATAATATTCCCCAATATCCATATCAGCCTTCAAAGTCTAATAATGTCTTCAATGATTTCAGGAGGAAAGGAGAGCACCATACAGAGACAGGCTGACCTTCCAGTATGGCGCAATGAAGACTGTGATCGCACGTACTTTCAGCCTATTACATCGAACTTTATCTGTGCGGGCTACTCAGAAGGGGGCAAGGATGCGTGCCAGGTATGACACTTCAGCATCAAACTAATTTCAATAATTTTTGATTTATAAATATAGTAGATCCAAAAAGGAATTAATAACTTTAATGTGTTTATTCTTTGTTTTATTTTCATCTTTCAAATATCCTTTCTTCTTTTGTCTCTTTTTCGCTATTCTTATTTACTTCATTAACGTAATTTAATTTCGAAATGTAATGTTCTTCAGTCAGTAAACCCGTTTGTACTCAATTGCAATGGGTGTTTCTCTGAACTTGAAGACAATCCATGGGATGGGAAGAATTTATTAATCCTATGTTTCCCAAAACCTGAAAAATATCACATGAGGTAGGATGAATTGATTTATCCCTTATAATGCATTTCAAGTTCAGGAAAGCACCCTTTGCAATTGGGTACTATTGTTTTGACCGACCGAAAAACAATAATACAACACGATAGAGTTACTTATGTCATGAGAACGCCATGGACACCCAGTCCTCGAGCCATGGGAATTAACCATAGGAGATCAACCAATTATCCACAGGGCATCATTGCAAATTGAAAGGAAGGATATCTCAGGAAGTTTATCGAAATTGGAGTAGAGAAAAACTGATGATATTCTTACAAGTTGTTATAATTCATGCTCCTTCTTTTATCCTGATATTGAGGTTGATGTTAGATCATAAACATGCTGCCAATAATACATGGCACCAACTACATTGTTATTGCTTGGGTAAAATGGATCGCTCTCTGAGCAGCCCTGATCTCTCTCCTTGCGACTGTCACGTGTTTGGTATACTAAATGATTACCTATAAGATGAACGTTTTGCAACTGATCAAGCGGTTCGTGATTCTGAGGTAGAATATTTCACCAGCAACTAGTATTTTCTTTGGAGAATATAAGGTAAATCTTATTTAGTGTTGGACAGGGACCTGAACAGAAGACGTGAATATTTGTAGACTCTCCCAAACTCTCATCTATGTGCTGTCGTTGAGATAAATTGCATATTGTCAAATTCACATTGTGTTCACCTTAGATTATAGTGTATTCATTTAAGTTATTCATTTATTCATTCATTCATTCATTCATTCATTCATTCATTCATTCATACTTTTTCATATATTTGCAATTGGGAGAGTTTCCTCCGGTGGTAAATATGAGTATAAAAATTAATAAATACATAACAATTAAACTGGAGTATTTACACAATTAGACTACGGCAGATGCAGAATTCCAATTACCAAGGACATAATTTACGGAAGCATATTTACCATAATTTGTACGCTGTTCTCGGCATCGTATGTTCATCTGAACAACATTCATGGTAGTACATATTCACCTTATGTGATAGATTAGAGGTTACAAATGCTAAGATGAACACATTATGCAACGTCGGTAATTAGGATTATGTTATATTTATTTAAATGCTCGTATTCTATAATGGTTTATGTTTTATGCTGAAGAAGGCTCCATATAGAAACGAAAAATGTACACATGACATTATCATTTATTAAACGAATAGTATTGACAAAGGTGAATGCTTCTGAAATGTACATAATCTATAACAAGTAAGGTGAGAATGCTTTTGTGAGTCAATATGGATCCGAAAAATAATATGATCCAATTCATATCTATGTATACTATTATAGTAATGTCGGAATGTAATAGTTGTTTGAATTTATTTTAGGGGCTTGGGATGTCATGGTCATCACCCTTGTGTAGCTATATGTGTGTTGAAATTGTCTGGTAAGCTGTATTTATGTGACAACTGTAGCAGTGTGTATAACTGTATTAGGGACAGAGAAAAGGTAGGTGACTCGGGACTTGAATTAAGGTAGTATGACATTATTTTCATGGAGGTGGTGTAGAAAACCACGCGGGAAAACCACACAGCGATGGTGACCATGGAGTCGAAAGCCCTTAAAATGACATAAAGACAAAATTGTTATTGGATGTTCAGAACTATTACTGATTAGTGTGGTAATGTTTTGTAATTGAGTATTAATATAATTTTATATTAGCTAAATAATCCACGACCAAGTCAACAAGTTTACAGATTAAGGTGTAAATCTCCAGAAATGTCTACAGTGCAAGCTGTGTTATTATTACACAGAGTAATGGCATGGTGCAGACAGTTGAACACGAGTTTCTAAGGGACACTCAGCACAGAGAGAAGTTTGCCATCCACCTTTACGACTGAGGACTCCATCAGATGTGGTTAAAATGTCATCCCTTTAAAATCTTAACGTCTCGGGTTGTCCGACGGGGACGTAATGTAGTTTACTTCGAATCACACGACAGATGCTTCGAAGTTATGGATATTTAGGGAGACGTTCAAAATTCGACAGAACTCTTGATGAACTGATAACACGTGGCTTGGAAGTCCTTACCGAATAAACACAATGTTACCAATCCAAGAGTTGGAGTCCAAAGATAGATTTTAGGTAACATATGCATTAACATACACATACATTATGTTTATCTCCTTTTATCACGTGAGGTGAAACATAACAACATTGAAATGCGTATGGTAATGGCCAACTTTACCGAACTTTGTGTTAATCCTCATTTATTGTACACCTTAATGGTACCAAATCAACACTATGTAAGAGTGGCTTCTCCCAATGTTTCTTACATTAAAAGTAATAATTCAATTATTGTATTATCGCCTATGATTTTCGTAGCGATTGTCTTACTTTATACCATTGTTCTAATATAACTATTTGCTAAAGAAGTCCAAGCAAATACATCATTAACAAGTAGTTCCGTGAAGAACTAAAGGACCTACTTTTCTAAAAATTTAAGATTCATAACATTGATTTATATATATATTACGAGGGATTGTGGAAGTCTTACATCAGTTGCTTGAGGAGAATCTGCAATCCTCAAATGTGTGAGATTCCTACCCACTAAAAACCACATACCATTTTCATCCGACATTCCATCCTGGAACCGCTCTTGCATTACTTCAGGTCGGTCTACGTCAGCATGGCACCATTAATCAAGACGACTTCAATTCCACGACTTTTCTTGGATATTTTGCTAGATACGTAATACATATAGCTGCTGTTCCAAGTTGTCCGCAAGCCACGAATGATGGCCCCGTCCTGATATTGCTCACTCAGTATGAATATATCTATTACCATTTCAAACTCCAATTGTGTCAAGATGTCCAACTCCTGAGAATATTACCTTGAAGAACTTTCATCATTTTCGAACGGTTTTAACTTTATCGAGAGCTTCTCGAAACACTATACATGCACCCAAACCAGGAAATGGTATCTAAACATTGCGGTTTTCCCGTTTCCTAAAAAATGTACAACATATGACATGGCAACTTTTCGAATGGACTGCCTCAAGAGGAAACCAACGAAATATACTCTTCTAGGACAGCAGAGGTGTGAATGTAGCCCATCTCTCCTCAATTTTCCTCACTAGGCGGAAGTGTATCCGGATCCAATCCTCAGACCAGTAATAAATTTATTGGCAGAGCGGGGAATCGAACACGGAACCTTTTACTCAGTAGTCTTAATAGGTGGCCTTGGACCACAGAACGTGACACAATATAAAGAATGAAATCTAAACTTCTGTGTTCGGTTTTACGTGATTTTAATCCTGCATCAAATACTATAATATCTTTACTTTTAAGTTATATCCGAACAGCTTGATATTCACACAAGCATTCATTGTACGCCAATTGCACCAGAGATTCTTTGGTAAGAGGCAAACTGAAGGACCACTAAGCTATCATGACCCTTAACAGGAACAATAATGGCAATTATGTTATACATGAAAGGAATTTCCAGTCTCTGGCATCAAAGAGTAATATTGAAGATAACAATGGTAGACTAATATTCAAGACTAGCTGTACGCGGCATGCGTTGCAATGCCAAACAAAGAAAGTGTTGGTGTTGTAACTTTGTTCGTTGAAGTGCTTTTTGATACACAACATTTTATTTTCTTTTTCCGTTAAGTGCCTCTAAACTATTGTAAAATGGATTTGCTATCTCAGAAACATTCGCGGGAGTCTGCTCTACAACTCACCAAAGTTTCATCTCAATCGGATGAATGGTATAAGAACGCATACGGAACTTTGTTTAAACGATTAGCGCGCCGTAACACATTTGTTGAAAATACTCGTGCGCCACCTATTGCAAAATGGATTTACTAATTCATAAACCTTTGCAGGAGTGTACACAACTACTCACATACGGGACTTTGTTGATACGGTTCGCGCGCTGTCACTCATTTATTGAATTAACTCGTGTGCTACCTGTTGTAAAATGGATTTAGTAAGGAGTGCACACAACAACATACCAAAATTCAATCGCAATCGGGTGAATGGCATTAGAACGCATGTGGGACTTTGTTGAAACGAATCGCGCGCCATTTCGTTGAAGCTACTCACGCGCTATATATTGTAAATTGGATTTACTATGCCTATAATTCTGGGTGTGTGCACTACAACTAACCAAAATTTGATCGCAATCGGATGAATGGTATGGGTACGCACAAGGGACGAACAAACGATTAATTTTTATAAATATAGTACGACGGCAATTCAGTACCATAAGTATTTGCATATTGTGCTCTAGGTGTCGTTAGGTTGGCTCACCGGCCGCTAGATGGCACCGTTGTCCACGTCTGCGTTAGGTTTAAGCGTTATCAGATTAGTACAACTTACGCTGTTGCGACGTAAGTACGGCCACGCCACTCTCTGTCTGCACCAAGGAAGAACAGCGTTCCGTAATCCGATTTTGTGGTGTGAGGGCGTACCAGGTGCGGAAACTCATATATAAGGTATAATGGGAATTACTAATGTGCGTTGAGTCATGATACAAGATTGCGATTTGGACCTGTAGCAAGTGCGGAGATAGGTGGTTTGAACCCCGGCACGGACAGTGGCCATCTTGAGTGTGGGGTTTCCCCGGGTTCCTCCATACTCTCTCCAAGCAAAACATTGTCCCCGTATTTTGCTGAAAGTTATCCAGAACCTTATACTTGTTTCCTTGTAAATATTGTCTGATAGTCCGAGTTTTTGCCTCCGTATTTTGTATGGCTAAGAGAAATTAGTGCCCTAATGCAGGCTACACACGTAACACTTTAGTGCAGCGGGTTGCTGTATTTCAAGCAGTAATAAATTGATTACAGATACATTGACTTGCCTACGCAGATAATAATGCAAGGAACTATTGTACAAGTGTATATTAAGGCTTTCACGGCCCGGATTATATAAATAATTCATGTTTTTTGGGTGAATGCCGTGTGTATGTAGATTAGAACCATACGTTTCGGAGAAACCTTGCCTCCTTTATCAATGGAAATCAAACAAGTATTTCAGCATAGTTTCTTGAAGGTAAGACGGCCCCGTGGTTTAGGAGTAGTGCGGCCCTGCGTTCGATTCTCGGCTTCATCAGGGATTTTAAAATCTGACTTGAGGTCTGAAATTGGGAGCACTCAGCCACGTGATCAGTTTTCTGACAGTGAGACAGCGCCACGGTCACGAAAACCAAGATTACAACCGAAGGGACACAAAGCACTGAACATGCGTCACCCTACACTCTGCAGGCCAAATGGCTGGGCAGCGGTCGTTTGGTAGGTCTAGGCCCTTAATGTGCGATGGGATTGGGTCTGGAAGGTAAACGTGTGCTCACTTTTTGTCCTTTCATTCATCTCTTTTGAGGTCGCTGGTGATCCCACTCGGTATTCCCTCTGTCCAGCCTTTGAATAATCTTCAACTGTTTATTTAACCGACATAATTGTTTGCATATTCCTTTAAGATTCATTTCATACATGGGTAATTTACCAAAAGGTATACATGGGATATGTTGAGTCCAGGCAAGTGGAAATCACATACAAAGTGAAGTGCTCACAGGCAAACGTGTTTAAAATTGAAACAGAAATGTAGGGAGTACGGTGTGAAAGTTATCCCTTCAAAAACATTGATTATGTTAATAGAAAGGATATGCAAGAATTTATGAGAATGAACGTTAACATTACTAACAATCTAGTAGATAGTAAATGAGTGAATTTATTGAAAATCGTTCAAGGTTTTCAGAGAGAAAAAGAAAACCACAGAACTATCAGTCATATACATGATGATGTAGAACATCAGTTAGTTACCATGTCGAATGCTACGGCTTTAGAAGCAGTGCAGTATTCTTGCCTGAGTGTTATTGCACGTCATTGTACAAAAGAAATATAACGCTTTAGTAACTGCTACAAGAATGAGAAATAAACGTATTAGGAACGGATTTGTGCGCATTAATACCCCTGGCACTAGGATCCACTTTCAACGAGTCAGTGCACATGGTTTTACAAACGAATTAGAATGAGTTATGCTCAGTGATCGAATACACTTCCTCTTAGGATCGACTTCGGATGTGTAAGCACACTGCTTGAATACACATCGTACTAGGATTGACTTCGAATAGAGTCAACTCAGTGTTTGAACCATCAAATATCCCTCGAAATAGGATCAGCTTCGTATGTGATAAACTCAGTGCTTAAACCATCGAATATTCTTTGAAATAGGATTGACTTAGGATGTGGTCAACTCAGTTTTTGAACCATCGAATACCCCTCGTAGTAGGATCGACTTTGTATGTGGTAAACTCAGTATCTGAATCACTAATACAAATCGTTTAAGAGTCGACTTTCAATGTGATCAAATCAGTGTTTGAATCTGAATACAACGCGTTATAGGATCGACGTTGGGTATGGTTCACTCAGTGTTTGAATCCAAATACAACCCGTCGACTTTTTATATGATAAACTCAATGTTTGACTCTGAATACAACTGTTTATCACATCGACTTTGTATATGATGAACTCAGTGTTTGAATATGAATGCAACTACTCATAGGATCGACTTTGCATATGACAAACTCAGTGTTTAAATCACTATATACAACTCGTTATGGGACCGACATTGAATGTGGTAAATTCAGTGGTTGAATAGGATACATTTAGTATTGGGGTCGTCCAAAAATGTGGCAAATTCACTTATTGAATAAGCTGCACTTCATATTTGCTTCGACATTGAAAGCTCTACACTCAATGTTTGAATCACTGATTACGTTTCGGTATACCAAATATATTCGATTTTAAATGTGGAAAATTCAGTGTTTGATTTACTGAATAACATTCAGCATATAATCGACTTTGAATGTGGTAAACACAGTTGATGAATCAATGTATGTAAGTCTTTCTCGCATCAACTTTGAATGTGGTAAAATCTATGCTTGAATAGGATACATTTCGTATTAAGATCGGCTATGAATGTGACAAACTCACTGCTTCAAAAGGCTTCAACTATTATTAGGATCGACATCGAATGTGGTAATCTCAAGGCTTATACACGTTATGCACTGCGATATGTATTGGGCGAGTTAATAAAAATATTTTAATGCATATTTATATTACATTAAATTAAACCAATACGAAACTGCTTACATTTGTTTGCCCCTAGCAAGAAAATTATTAAAATTTGAATCACTTTAGAAGCAACGATATAAACAAGAAGTTCTGTGAAGAACTATACAGCCTATTTTTGTATATCCTACTAATGTTAATTGCCTCTATCAACATACTAAATTTCAGTTTATTGCTGTAATAGATTCGTAGATATTGTGAACCGTCTAAATATCTCGGATCGTCGCCATGTTGGTCTTTTATATATGTAGGACTTAGAGTTATGCACTGTTACATGAAGATTATTGTGTACGTGTAGTACTCAAACTTCAATCACATGATTAGGACACAAGAAGTAAAACCGAGATTTAAAAAATTCGCACAGCCGCCATCTTGTGGTTATGGAAACAATTGAAATAAATTAGATGCCAGTGGATTAGCATTTGTATAAAAATTTACTGTACCAAGTTTCACTGCACTTGGATGGTTAAATTGCGAGAAACGACCAGGTGAATATTTATACTTCGTGTCGCCACCATGTAGAATTTCTGATCACCAGGTTATTGAAAGTCCTATAGGTGAACTTTTGTTCATAACCCCTATGAGCATAAAAAATCAGTTGGATTGCTTTATTAGATTCGTAGATATTGAGAACAGTATAAATATTCCAGATGGTCGCCATGTTGGAATGTTATATGTATAGGCCATAGAGTCATGTAATTTTAAAGGAAAATGATTTCTTAGGTTCATTATTCAAACTTTCACTTCGATCTCATGATTACGACACAAGAAATGAAAACTTAATTTAAAAATTCGCACAGCCGCCATCTTGAGGTTATGTAAACAATTGAACTAAATTAGATACCAGTGCATTACAATGTATATAAACATATATTGTACCAAGTTTCATTGCGTTTGGTTGGTTAAATCGCGAGAAACGTCTATTTAAAAGTCTCAAATTCGCGTGGCCACCATGTTGGTTTTGTAGTTACAAGGTTTTCAAAGGTCACATAAGTGAACTTCTAGTAGTTCTCTTTATCACCATTCAAAATTCCAGGGTGATATCGGTAATAGTTTAGGAAATATTGAATGCTGGTGAAATATTTCGCACAGCCGCCATGTTGGATTGGCGAGACGTAACAAAATTTTAAGGGCACGGTCGGGGTCGCCCGGTATATGAACTTACCGTGTTTCATTGAAACCAATCGCTCCAGCCGTTTAGATTTTATTAGGGGGGGGGGTGGCACACACACGAATCACACACGCACACATAGATGGACAAACGGACAAAAGGTGATCTCATAAGCCTGTTTTTTTTTTCAAGAATGAAAATAGGCTAAAAATAACTTATGTTTTCAGTTTTCTAATTCTCTAGAGTATGAATAATTTCTGAATCCTTCTGATAAAGGAACGCTATATTCGAGTGAGTCAGGGAAGCACAATATGGACTAGGGAATCAAAGTGTAATTTTTTCCTACGGTTGATATCTTTGAGAATGGAATTTATTGTTAATCTTACTATCTCCCTTGATTTTTTTGCAATATAGTGTAGATCAAGTTAACTTAGCCAGTGACTGGAAGCAGCCTATTATGACAATAAGGTTTACCTCTCTCCACTTGATCAGTAATATATTGGATGCTCAATTATTTCAACATCACAGCCTCTAAGAAATTGTCTGTGTTTTTCTTCCTTGCCTCGCATATTACACACCACAAATTATCACCGGTTGGCTGCTGCTGGCTTGGAGATAACCAAGATAAAATAGAAAGAAGTAAGAAGCTTGACGAAATGACACAAGGAGCTTTGAAAGATTGCTAGAGCTTGCCTTTTTCAGAAGAACACCTTGTGAGTAGGCAAGTTTATGCCACAAACAAGCAAAGAGTTTAATATGAAACATGGAGAAAGCATAAATTTAAGTCAGTAACGTGGCAAAACTTCAGTTGCGAATGTAATATCACATTCGTTCACGGTGCTACACAAGAGTAGGAAACATTATATTAGCTGGAATAAACTACATGCATGATTAGAGATTGTAAACAGAATGAAAATATATTCAGCCAAAATTAGAAAATGTAGAAGGCCAAAAACAAATTCAAACCTCTTTGTGAATACAAATAAATACATAAGGAAATAAATAAATAAATTTATAAATAAGTCATAGCGTTGCTGAACCTATTCATAGAACCACAGATACGTTTCTTGTTACTCTATTTGTATTGTAAGTACTGCACTCCCTCCAATGAGTGGGAACTAAGTGCGCTTGCACTCGTTGCCATGGCAACTAGGTTTCGGAAATTTATCCACGCTTACAGTCCACGCAAATTTATGATACACCCCCAGCCAAAAACATATCCATGTCAAAATCAAGGCTTACTGTAAGATTGACTTAAAATTCCTTAATTTAGGGGTTGCAGCTATTAAGAATAACTCATGTCATCCAGAGAATTGGTTCAGACCAACTTATGGTGTTGGTTGTCACCCTGTTGATCCAGGTTCAATTCCTGGCTCTGCCTAGAAATTTTATATTCTGGTCCTCCCAGCCTCGTGAGGCTTGACTGTGGAGAGGTAGGATCGATTCCCACCGCAGCCATACTGGAATTGGTTTTCCGCGATTTCCCACGTATACCCCAGGCGAATGCCGGGTAGGTTCCTTACATAGAGCCATGGCTGCTTCCTTCCCAATCCTCACCAGCCTCACAAATACACTCACAAATACAGTCATTACAATAACACAGGTTATCAGACAAAATTCCACACTCACCCAAATACACAAGGCTAAATGGCCGCGATGCCCAAGCCCCTCAAATGAAGCAACAACACAAGGGAAATGGATTCGTAACAGCATGCAGATATATTTGACTTCCAGCCACAGTACTGTTACGTGCCACCCCGGAGTGGCACTTCCGTTTACTGGATTACGGTGAGTCAAAGCACAACACAACTTGTTCCTTTAAAGAAACGTAATAGCTTTATTGCGGGCCAGAAAGATACACCACACAAATAGCAAATACAAGCAATTAATATCTCACTCTAGTTTCCTCTTGTAGGGAACACTTGCCTTTCACTTGTCAATAAAAGACAGAAGTCAATCTCTCCTAATGGGACCGGTGGCCTCGGTAGAACTACCTGCTCCTTGAATACACGAGCTACAGTTATTTACGATAGCCAGTCACTTACCACTACACTCTGCTTCGCTGTCAAGAGAATCAGCTTCACTAGGGTTTCGCAAGTCACGTCACCAACAATTGTCGCTCAGGTAAAAGCACGCACTAGCTAAAAAAAAGACACTGTCCATCTCGCTGGCCAGGTCGCTCTTATATAGCAGGCTGGTGACTCAATGAATGCTTCTAGACCCATCCAGGATTCACGGCTTCTCGAGATTTCCATCACTGGCTGGGTCACGAATATTCTGGACCATCCCTTTGTCCTAGTAGCCCTGTTGCGCAAGGCGCAGGTAATACACAGAGGCAGAGAATAGCACGGGGACGGCGGTGACTCACGCAGCGAGGCGACGAAACAAACTCACAGCCGTAACACCACCCCCTTCCTAAAAGGCTGATCGTCCCGATCAATCATTGGTCCGTCTGTGTCCCTCCGTAGGCTGCCAGGCGATCTCGATGCACGATCTTCATCTTCACCCTCGGGCTCCGCTGGATCCTGTAGACGACATCGTTGATCCGTTTCACGACTCGGTACGGGCCCTCCCAATACTTCTGCAGGTCGGGTCACAGGCCTTTCTTCCGTAATGGGTTGAAGAGCAAGACCAGGTCGTCCTCGTGGAATCCACCGGCATCCGTCTGCTGGTCGTATCGGGTCTAAATTCGGTCGGTCTCGATCCGCAGCCTCCTCCCCGCGTGCACGTCCTCCAGTTCTTGAAAATACTGGCTTACCATGACCGGATCATTCCAAAGTCGGCCGAAGGTAAGATCGACAGGTAGACGGAGTTCCCTCCCAGATACGGCAGATGAGGCCATCCCTTACAATCAGCGAGACCCACTGCGCCCAGTAGGACTTGACCTTTGGTGTGCACCCGGTGGCTTCATGCACGGCGGCGCGGTAGGCCAGGAGAAATAGTGGAAGATGTTTGTCCCAATCCCTCTGGTGATCACTGACGACTATTCGGAGATGGTTCTCGATGGTGCGATTGAATCGCTCTACCATCCCGTCGGACTGAGGGTGTAGCGGCGTCGTCCTTGTCTTCCGGATTCCCAGCAGCTGGCATAGGTTCTCGAACACCTGCGACTCAAAATTCCTCCCTTGGTCGGAGTACTCCGTACCGGCTGACGAATTCCTTCACCAGGGTCTCTGCGATCGTCGCGGCTTCTTGTTTAGGGAGCGCATACGCCTCCGGCCATTTGGTGAAGTAGTCGTTGACGACCAATATGTAGCGGCTCCCTGCGTCGCTCATGGGAATAGCCCAGCAACATCGATCGCCACTCTCTCCATGGGGCCGCCCACGTTGTAGGTCTTCAGTGGACCCCGTCGTCTTCGACCTTGTCCCTTGCTGGCTGCGCATTCGTGTCACCTCGCGCAGTGGTTCTCCACGTCTGCTCGGCATCCGATCCAGGAAAAACGCTCTCTCAGCTTCTCCAGGGTCTTCTTTATACTTAGGTGTCCAACAGATGATCCTCCATGGACTTCCTTCAGGACTTCCTCCGTCATAGCCCTTGGTACGACGACTTGTACCCGAGATGTCTTCCCGTCGGTGCTCTCCCAGGTACGGCAGATGAGGCCATCTCTTACAATCAGCGAGTCCTACTGCGCCCAGTAGGACTTGAACTTTGGACTGCAGTCGCTCACAATGTTCCACCCGGGTCTGGGAACACAGACCCACTTCCATTCGGCTATCAGTCCCAGGTCATCATCTTCTGCTTGTGCCCGCGTGAGAGATTCGCGGCTCCAGCTCCCTTGAAGTTCCACGTTAGTCCTTCGGCACTGTATCCCGGTGTTCTCCTCCCTTCTGGTACAGAAGGTGCAGTCTTCGGGGCACGGTCTTCGTAACAGGGCGTCGGCGTTAGAATGCAGTTGGCCTTTCCTGTGCTGGATAACAAAGTTGTACTGTTGAAGCCTCTCTAACCACCACGCGAGTTGACCCTCGGCTGCTTGAAGTTCAGGAGCCACCGCAGGGATGCATGGTCGGTCCTGATGAGAAATGTTTGCCCGTACAGGTACTTGTGGAAATATTCAATGGTCTTCACGATGCCGAGGAGCTCCTTCCTGGTGACGCAGTAGTTCCTCTCTGGCTTTGACAAGGCTTTGCTGAAGTAGGCCACTACTCTCTCCTCGCCGTCCACTACTTGCGACAGGATTCCCCCTATACCAAAGTCGCTGGCATCGGTATCGACGATCAACCTTGTTCCAGGTCTGGGTTAGGCCAGAATAGGTGCGGTGCACAGAGCCTGCTTGAGTTGTTCGAAGGCACTGTGGCATTTTGCTGTGCACGTGAATAGTTGGTCCTTCTCAGTCAGTCGATGTAGTAGTTTGGCGATGTCGGCGAATCCTCTCACGAAGCGACGGTAATAAGTGCAGAGTCCCAGGAAGCTTCGTAGTTGGGACTTGTCCTTCGGAACTGGCCACTCCCTCACCGCTGCGGTCTTCTCTGGGTCGGTGCGCACCCCTTCCCCGGAGACGATATGCCCTAGGTACTGGACCTGCTTCTGGAAGAGCTGACACTTCTTGGGGCTCAACTTCAGCTGGGCAGCCCGTAGCTTCATCAATATCTCCTTCGGGTTGCTGTAGTGCTCTTCGAAGCTTCTCCCCAGAACGATGACGTCGTCTAGGTAGACCAGGCAGGTCTTCCAGAGTAGTCCCCTCAGAATGGACTCCATTAGCCTTTCGAAGGTCGCAGGGGCGTTGCACAGACAGAATGGCATGACAGTGAACTGCCAGAGCCCACTGCCCACAGAGAACGCAGTTTTCTCGCGGACCTTAGGGTGGACCTCCACCTGCCAGTAGCCACTCTTCAAATCCAAGGTGAAGAACCATCTTGACCCTGATATGGTGTCCAGGGTGTCGTCAATCAAGGGTAGAGGGTAGCTGTCCTTCGTCATGACGTCATTCACCCGTCTGTAATCCACGCAAAACCTGGTGGAACCGTCCTTCTTCTTCACTAGCACGACCAGAGAACTCCAAGGACTATGTGATGGCTCGATCACCCCTTGCTCCTTCATCTCTTCTACCGCCCGGTCGACTTCGGCTTGCTTGGCGAGCGGAATACTTCAGAATGGGGCCCTTATCTGTGCGCTGTCCCCAACGTCGATTCTGTACTGGACCAAGCGTGTCCTGCCGAAATCTTTGCTCCCCACGGAGAAGACATCCTGGAATTCGTGTAGCGGGTCCAGAAGTTTGCGTGATTGTTCCTCGTCTAAATGGTCCTGGGATCCTTGGTACAGCTTCTGTAGTTCTTCTGGCAGTGCGCGTCTTCTTTGGTTGTCCGTCTGCAGGTGTCCGTCCGTCGTGTCTGTGATGCGGGCAATCCAGGTAACGGGCTCGCAGACTTCTAGGTTGGTGTCCCGGTGAACCGTAATGTCGTAGTCGTTCAGGTTGGACAGGCGGACGTACGGCCGAGACGTCGTTTTGATGAGGGTCTTGGCAATTAGCAATCCTTTTTCTGGATGTCCTCATATTTTGGCTCGATGACAGCCGCCACTCTCTCAGCAGTTCCGTCGACAATTACGGCAGCGCTGACCTCCGTCCTGGCGGGAACGATGATGTCCTCCCTCGGCTTTACTCGTCGTGCCGTGATGGCCTCGTGTGCTGGCTGCAAAGCAAGTTCCTCACCTCCGAAGTGCAGAGTGTTGGTACTCAGGTCCAAGATGATGTCGTTCTGGTCCAGAAAGTCCAGTCCGATGACCACTTCGTTTGATACGTCAGCCACAAGCACTGGATGCTTCACCGCCCGTCGACCAATGACGAACTCCAGTGATGCTTCGCCATGTACCGGTGCAGTCTCTCCAGTCGCGGTTATTAGTTGGAGGTTCCTTTGTGTGGGTTGCACTCTCCACCTCGGGATCACGGTGGGATTGACGATGGTCCTCGACGCTCCCGTGACGATCAGCATGGGCCAGCTCGCTCCGTTGACGGCTCCGTATACCTTCAGGCTGCTATTGTCCCTCCGTAACTTTGTCACACGAACTTGGACTGCCGGGGCTTTACGACTGTCACAAGCCAACCTTTGCCCCCCAAGGCTGGCTAATACTCGTTTCCCTGGGCCGCGCGGTTTTCAGACGACTGATTTCCCGTCGGATACCCTCGGCGGCGGCGATCACCGCAGTCCTTGCTCAGGTGGCCTTTCTTACCGCAGGTCCAGCAGGTCGGTAGTCCTCTTCCGGGCCGCCTCTCCGGTTGTCTTCCGGCTGTGTCGTTGCTGGTGGAGCCGCGACTATCGGAGAAACGGCTTAGTGCCTCCATCAATTCGTCGGCCAGGGGCTTGGTCTCGTTGGTTTTTGCTGGTTCGTCGACGTCCACTTGACGCATGCGCGTGCATTCTAGATGCCAGTTTTGCCGTCTCGAACTCAAGTGCGTGGCTTAGCGCATCTGCCTGGGTCTCATTGCGCGCGAGTAGCAGCGCCTGTTGAGTGTCCGAGTCCCGTTGCTCATCGGTTAAAGTCCGCGTCACAATCTGTTCCAGAATGTCGGCCGGCGCTGTTGGATAGGCGAGCCTTACGAGGCGTGCGATGTCCATCTCGAACTCCTGCAGGGTTTCCGCGTTCTTTTGTACCCGGGTCCGGAGCTGCATCTGGTAGGCCTGCTGAAGATGGCTATCTCCATATCGGGACTCCATATGGGCGATTAGTGAAGCGTAGTCCTGGGATCCAGTCGGGATGGCCGAAGGACGTTAAGGGCGTCCCCTCTCAGCGCTACAATGAGAGCTGTAGCCTTTTCCGTGCTCTTCCAGTTGTTTATGGAACAGGCTGCCTCGAACTGACGTAAATAGGTGCTCCACGGGACCTTTCCGTCGAAGGTTGGGAGCGTCACTCTGCTCTGTCCCGTTTCTGATATTCCCGGTGTACCTGTGGGCGGGCGTCGGCGCAGCTCGGTAACTTCCTCTTGAGGAGCGTTGAATCTCGCTTCCATCCCCGTCGGCGCGCGTTGGTTCAGCTCAGCAATTTCCTTTTGTAAAGCGTTGAATTTCTCTTCCACCCCCGTCAGTGGGCGTTGGCGCAGTTCGGCAACTTCCTCTTGTAAGGCTTTGAAGTTCTGCTCCACCCCCATCAGCGGGCGTCGGTGCAGCTCGGCAACTTCCACTTGTAAGGCGTCGTACTTCCTTTCCACTGCCGTGACTTCCTCACGTAGGCCCTGTTCTAATTTCCTTTGACTTTCCTGTAATTTCGTCAGCAGCACTCTTTCAGATTTTTCTGGCCATCCAGAAATTTGGCGGTTAGGTCCTCTGCTAGCTTATTCTGACCGTCTTCCATCTTCTTCAGGTCCTCTGCTAACGTCTTCTGGCTGTCCTCTAATTTGGAAGTTAAGTCTTCAGCTAGATTCTTCTGGCCGTCTTCCATCTTCTTCTGGCTGTCTTTTAGTTTGGCAGTTAGGTCCTTGGTTAAATTCTTCTGGCCGTCTTCTATCTTGATTTCCATGCCACTTAACTTTTCTAGCAATGCTGCCGATTGCGCTTCCATTTTAAATGTTTGTCTTGTAAAGGGCATGCACTCACAGTAAAATTAGATAACTGTGGTAAAATGAGCGGCTTGGGTTATGAAACCAGGACTTTCAGGTATTGTGCTTGTACTTGAGTTCGTAATTCGGCTTCTGACACCAGTTTTTACGTGCCACCCCGTAGTGGCACTTCCGTTTACTGGATTACGGTGGGTAAAAGCACAACACAAATTGTTCCTTTAAAGAAACGTAATAGCTTTATTGCGGGTCAGAAAGATACACCACACAAATAGCAAATACAATCAATTAGTATCTCACTCTAGTTTCCTCTTGCAGGGAACACTTGCCTTTCACTTGCCAATAAGCCACAGAAGTTAATCCCTCCTTATGGGACCGGTGACCTCAGTAGAATTACCTGCAACACTTCCTTGAATACACAAGCTACAGTTATTTACGATAGCCAGTCACTCACCACTACACTCTTCTTCGCTGTCAAGAGAATCAGCTTCACTAGGGTTTCGCAAGTCACGTCACCAATAACTATAAAAGCACGCACTAGCTCAAAAAAAAACACTGTCCACCTCGCTGGCCAGGTCGCTCTTATATAGCAGGCTGGTGACTCAATGAATGCTTCTAGACCCGTCCAGGATTCACGGCTTCTCGATATTTCCATCACTGGCTGGGTCACGAATACTCTGGACCATCCATTTGTCCTAGTAGCCCTGTTGCGAAAGGCGCAGGTAATACACAGAGGCAGAGCATAGCCCGTGGGCGGTGGTGACTCACGCGGCGAGGCGACGAAACAAATTCACAGCCGTAACAGTACTGTAACCATTTGTTACAGAAGTGCCTTAAAGTATAAATAATGCGGCTTCGGTGGCGTAGTTGGTAACATGCTGAACTTCTATGCCCAAGATAGCGGGTTAAAACCCAGCCGAAGCCGTCGGATTTTTTAAGAGCGTTAAAAATCCCTCAGTATGCCTTCCTTCGGAGGGGAAGTAAAGCCGGCGGTCCCATGTCATAGATTTATGGCATTTTAAAGAACTTTCCACTAATTACACATGTGTGATACAAAATTGTATAAGTTAAGAATGTAAACAACGATCTTAGGTTGCTACGTTCGTTGCCAAGAGTCGACTGCGGTGGCGTCTAGTAGCTAGGTTCTGAATTTGGCCTAGTAGTCGTTGACGGTGGCGTTTGGCGGCAAAAGTAGGAACTAATTGAAAAATTCAAAGTTGCAGTCCTTTCTTGAATAAAAAAAAAACAAAAAACAGATACACACACTAATACAGTCATCACAATTAACACCGGTTATCAGACAGATTCTACACACACCCAAAGTACACGGGGATACATGACCGCGTTGTCGCAACCCTTAAACTAACGAACCAACCAACCAAAGTATAAATAATTCATGCTTCAATTCCCAGATAAATGGGTGATAAAATACTGGTCACTTTCTGCCCAAACTGTTTGGCACTCTTGTGATGACCGACTGAAGAGCAATAGGCTGATTATGCAGGTCACACAAAAAAATGGCTTCACCGGATGTTAAGGTTACAAAAATTGAAGTGTTTTTACATTAAAAGTAATTTAATTAACGTATGTAATTTTTGTAGCTATGCCATTTAATATTTCTTTCTGCTAAAGAAGCCCCAGCAAATACTTTATTCAAATTTTTCATAACCGCAGCCTTCTACATTCATCGATCAACTAGAGATGGAAACATTTCAAATCTATGACGCATTTCCGGTACAGATATTCTTATGAATTGAACAAACAACAGCCTTGCACGATGTGATCTTCAGTTCTTCAGTTCTTTGACAGGTTTGATGCAGCGCTTCATGCCTCCCTGCCCTGAGCTAATCATTTCATCTCTACATAGCTACCGTTCAACACCTTAAATCCGAGGCAATCTGTTTAACATAGTCTAACCATGGTCTAACCCTACAGTTCCTATCCTTGACCTTTCCTTCCATAATTAGGCTTGTTTTTCCTGAGTGTCTTAGAATGTAGCCTACCAAACTATCTCATCTCTTCATTAGCAGTCGCCAGAAACATCTATCCTCTCCTACCCGTCTTAATACCTCTTCATATTTTACCTTATCATTCATCATTCATCTCATCTTCATTTTCCTGTAACATTACATTTCAAATGCTGCTATTCTCCTATTTCTGTTGTGCCAATAGTCCAAGTTTCACTTCCAGACAAATGCATTCAAAAATGACTTCCGTATACCTAAATCTATTTTTGATATCAGCTGATTTCTTTTCTGAAGAAACATATTCTTTGCCTGAACTTACCTACGTTTTATATCCTCTTTGCTTCGTCCATCACGGGTCATTAGCCTATTTCGATTTTTGCAAAAAATGAAAGTAGACTTATGAGATCTACACAGGGCCAAAAATATATCTACATGGCGAGCGTCTTGTGACTAAATTACACGTTAATCAACCCAACAGTTTGCAGATGGCGGCCATTTTTGTGTGCAAATCGATTCCCCCTATCAATTCAAACACGGTGAAACCAAATTGAACAAATTTTGGTACAGAGATAGCACTAGCAAAGGGCACCTCAGTGTCATGTTTTTTACTGTCACCATCTTGATGGAAACGTAATGGCGGCCTCCCAAATGTTAAAAGCATAAATCAAATTACGACCAACCTAATAATCTGATCTCTACCACATTTTGAAACAACGTACCCTTAGGTGGGGAGCATAGTTTGAGCAAACTACAAGATCATCAGCCCATTAGTTTGTAGATGGCGGCCATATATGTGTGCAAATAGATTCCCCTGTCAATTCAAACACGGGGAAAGCGATTTGAACGAAATTTGATACAGAGGTAGCACTAGCAAAGAGCACCTCAGTGTCATGTTTTATATCGCCGCTATCTCTACGGAAACCGAATGGCGCCCACCCAACTGTTCAAATCTTAAATCAAATTACGACCAACCTAATCATTTGATGTCTACCAAATTTTGCAATAACATACCTTTTTTCGGGAAGCTACTTTTGACTGAACTACAAGGTCATCAGCCCAATAGTTTGCAGATAGCGGCCATCTATGTGTGCAATCGATTCCCCAAATCAATTCAATCACGGTGAAACCGAAATTAATGACATTTTTACAGACGTAGCACTAGCAAAGGGCACCTTATATTCATGTGTAATATCCGTACATCACATTATATTTCAACAAGATACTAGAATCAACATTCAATTATACTCCTTGAAAAGGACAAAGAGTTATAACAATACCCATGCATTTAGAAGAAAGTAGGTTATATGTTCCTAACTGAACATCTTGGTTTTCTTCCTAAGTAGCAGAAGTCTCCTTCTTCCTTTATGTTTTTGTCTGCCAATTTGACATGTTTTCATTCGTCTGCCTTACATTATGTTTGGTTTACATTTATTGGTATTCATCATGAATTATTTCTTCATAACATGCTATCTCAAAACACCTCTGGTGATTCGGCTAAGATGACAGTGTCATCGCCAAATCTCAGATATGAAATTAATTCTTCTTTAATCTGTACTCCTGCTTCAAATGTTTCGGTTATTTCCTTCTTTGCGTGTTCAATTTATAGATTGATAAGTATGGGTGATACGTTTTAGCCTTGCCTTACACCTTAGAGCCTCTCGCTCATGTCCTACAGATCAAATAATTGCTCTCTGGTTTATGAATATATTGAAGATCACCCTCCTATCTCTGTACTTCATTCCATACCTTTTCTGAATGTCAAACAACTTACTCCAATCAACATGATCAAATGGCTTCTAACAGTTCAATATCCATAATTTTTGTTCATTAATAATGCCTTTAACCTCTACCCACGTAGTCGGCATTAGCACTGTATGGTATAAATGTATTTCTTTACACCTACCATGTATTTTGTTCACAGGGTGACTCCGGTGGCCCTTTGATGCTGAAGCGAGACGCACGCTGGATACAAATAGGAATTGTATCTTTCGGAAACAAGTGTGGGGAGCCAGGCTACCCAGGCGTGTATACCCGTGTCACGGAGTACTTGGACTGGATCCGAGAGAATATGTCCTCGTAGCGGAGCATAGCAATGAATGGGAATTCAACTCAGCAAAACATGGTTGCAATTCGTATCCCATCAAAGCATTATGGACCTAGTGCGACGTTACCACTAGTTGTACGAACAGAAACGCGAGCTGCTTTGAATCCTATTTTCACAAAACTGCTTTTAGAAACATGTTCCATTCCATGTCTCTTGAGTCAAATAGATTAAATTACCCCCATGTTTCGGGGAATTTGAATCCAAAGCAATTTTGATATTTAATTAAGGACTGATTTATAATTTAAATGGATGCAATTGTAAATATGTTATTTTATTTCAGTGCCATGAGATTTTCTATCTCAGTTGCCTGCAGTGCATAGTGTATGTTTCATGAGTGTACCATATGTGTATCCTGTACAGTTTTATATTTATAGTTAAACGAATGGTGAGTATATTAAAATGTGTTAATATTTGTATGTCCATAAATGCACATTTTTGTATACTTTTGTTTAAATACACGTTATTTAATTTCATATGCTCACTATCTGAATTTATTTAATTAATGGATATTCCCTCTATTTCTATGTACCAGTGGCAGCCCTTATTGAGTTCGAATCCTCATGGAATACCATCTGAGGTTGGCAGGTTCAATTTCGGTGCAGCCCTTTAGCAATTGCGAACGCGTGAATAAACCAGAAAAGCATCGATAGATTTACTGGTACGCCAAAAATCTCATTCTAGTAAAAAAACGCCACCCAGGCGTATAGAAATCTAACTCAATTAAAACATGATCCTCATACCACAACATTATTATTATTTGCAAAGGAAATCCAATTCTTGGTTATTATTGTTATCATAACTGAGCCGTTATAACTTCTAGCAGCTTAACAAACACTATATCGACGCTATTTCCATCTAGGGGTTATCAACTGAATGTCTAAGCGATCGTATTTATCGGCACATCTTGTAAAATGAGAAGCGCCCGATAAGGAGAATGTCATCTCAACCTAAGGAACTCGACAAAAACAATTGTTATGTCGAAGAATTGTTATAACGAGAAGAAGTGAAGAGACCGACAGACATAAAACAAGATGTAACCTAGATTTCTTTAATATGTTTCGACAAATATTCTAAATTTATTTGCTGTTAGTAAAACGATGTAAAGTTGCGTTTCGATACTCGTTGCTTATCTACAACTTGAAGTGTGATGAAAAAGCGTTAAATATGGAATCTATCTTCAGGAACTTCAGAACGTCTCCCAGGAAACGATAAGTTTATCATACCATTATTATTATGTTCTTGGTGTCATCATATATATGATTAAATGAAGATACTTTGGCAATAACACTATGTTCTCCAATTTCTCAGTGTTAATGTGTCCTGGGTGTCTTTCAAATATTAAACAAGGTTGGAGATAATTCTAGTTTTTTGGAGGTTAAAATTGTAACTTATTTTGGTCCTTGCCTTTTTCATATACATGCGTAGTGAGGGATCGCGTTGCTTGACGTAAGGGGTTTAATTTTTTTAAGGGTTTCTTGTTGTTATTGTTTGTTTCTGTTAGTCTGTTTTATTTTCATTACAGCGTGTTTTCTTACGTTTATTTTGCTGAATAATCGAATGTCAAGGGGACAATATCTAGTGACTTTGGGCGTTACCCTGGGTGAAATGTTTATTTGTGTGTGTTGTCGCAGGTCGTTGTCGTACTGTGCCCAACTCTAGAAATGGGTATTCCAAGATTCAGACACCTAGATATCAAGGGAAAGGCTACAGCCGCTATTGAAAGTTGAGATATTTGAATATCGCGCTCCATTGCTTCTAGAAGCAATTGGAAATTTTATGCAGCTAAGAGCTTGTCAAGTGACGTAGCGAGTAATAGCAGAGGTCGAGACTATTTATTGATTAAATAGTTAGCCATGGAGTAGAGACTTGAGACTTGGATCAGATTACTGGCACGGCCAAATGAAAGAGAATGCACTTAGTATCAAGTGAATCGGACCAGAGATACCAGAGATATGAGGATTTCCAGATTTCAGCTGATTCAGCGTGAACCTGACCGTTTTGAATAAAAGCCGGCCGGCTCAAGCAACTTCAGCTCACTTCGACACAAGCACTTGCCTAGCAAGGTGCTGCTACGCTGAGCCAAGGCACATGGTTGCCGGATCTACGCAGAAGTTATTTTCAAAATTGTGATAGTCAAAAAAAGTGCTGCAATACATGTGGAACTTAGTAAGTTTACGACAGAGAGAATCACTAAGGTGATTGATATTTTTCAACGGACACTGGTGAAATATTTTTATTTCTATATGGACATATGCTAGACTTTGTCTAGAATAGTACTTTGTCACAGTCCAGTAATAATCTAATACTTGGATATTTTAGTCCAATCCAGTCAGTTTAATATTTGTAACTTAATAACCACTCCGATCTTTCAGTATATTGAAGGCCAGTCTATCACGGTGTTGTTCATTAGCCGACAAAGGGAAACTATATGTTGCTTCGCACATGATAGATGGTGTGAAACCATGCCCAGGGAACGATCTTCAGAACAGCCGTTGATTGGTTTAGACTGTCAGTGTTTTCTTGTACTGAAACGATTACCGTGAGTTATGTTACAACTGACATATTTGAGAATAGATCATTTAGATCTGACCCCATTTAAGCAAACGGCTATGGTTTTGACAGAAGCCAATATTAAAATGGATCAACAGTTACTTCAAACTTCAAGAGATATTACCACTATGTCTTGTTAGACAGATGTGGGTATATAATGGCGGCCGATACAAGGATTAGACGTGCGTGTCCGACAGGGCATGTTTCTGGATAAATCTGGTACAGACCAGGTTCACTACGCTTCAAGACCATCAAGAAATGTAAGCCACATTTTGACTTTATATTATGCCTAGCTAATTGGAACAAACTCATTTTCTGCAGATGACCAACACATTTATTTTTCTTCGTATTTAAATCTTGCAATGATTTACGCAAGACATATTAGAGTTATTCTGAGTATTTTCACCACTCAGAACAGTTTAGGATCGATGACCGAGCATAACGAGGATTTATTTGAATATTTCATATTTTAGGGAAGACACGGAAAACCGTCGATGTAACTGTAAAAGTTAAATTATTTTTTGTTGAGGAATGGATATTTTATCCATATTCGAAGATTCGAACATGTGGATTCTCACATAATGAAATAATAATTAAATATATTTAAAATAATATAACAAATAATAATAATAATAATCCACTAATAATAATAATAATGATTTTCATAACTTTTCTAAATAATTTTTGGATCTTATATTTTCTAATAATCATATGTATTGAGAGAGAGCTTATGAAGTAGTTTAATCATTTCTAGTTTGGAACAGGTGATTTTCCGAAGGAGAGTGGTTAGCGCAAGCCCGCATTCAACCAACATGACAGTTCTGGTTGAACAGTTAATATTTGCACTGAGCAAAGTATATTTTTCAGATAACACGGAGAGGCATGAAACGGGAAGCAAATGATATTTGTGTCAAATAGGATATTTTTGTATTTATATAAAATCATGACGTAGATACACATTCGAAAGTGAAATAAAGATTATCATAAGTATGGTAACTTCACGGGTTGAACTGAATGGTAAAATAAAATAAACTTGTCAGTTTATAAATCTTCCAGTGTTGATAACAAGCAGAGGCTTGATTTATTGTATAAATTTTGGGAAGAAAATTTATGTGTGTGGAGTAGTTGAAATGCCATTCCCAGGTGCGCAGGTTTAAGTCGCAGGAATGAGGAGGTTTTTATTGAGCATCAATCAAATAGCAGGTTCGATGGCTCAGGTTTATAGAAGGAGTATTGGAACTACACATTTCGTCGTATGAATGACCCGAAGGTTATTTCTTAAAAACCATCAGTTCTTATTTCAACGTTGTTTACGGATTCCATTAAGACTTTGATTTTGCTAAAACCCGGATTTGTCATGATAGTATTTTATTCTTCTTCAGAGGAAGACCTTTGCCGTTGTTGTTGGAATATTGTGTTCTTATAAAAATAATGGAATGGGCCACTGCCAATTAAAATAATTCTATAACCACGAATAATTCGAAGGATGTTTTCAATCCTAGTGCCATGAACTAAATGCATTTATTATGAAGCTACAATTCTTATTTCCGCATTCTGTCGAAGAATTGCAAGTTGTGAAAGTTGCAAAAATGGCCATAAATATAAATATTTTTCTTAAGAATGATTCCAAGTGGAAAATCAAATAGTTGAATGGTTCAACAATTTATTGATCAAGTTGATGATTCAGAAATCATATATTTTGTTAGGAACTTGAAGTTCATAATCGAGTAACTTCTCGAAACATTTAATGTCAGAAGAACAATTAATTTTGTTGTGCTTCGCACAGTTCTTCGATGCTATGCTCAAGGTCAAATACTTTTCAGATGTTATTAATATGTGTAAATAATTTGTGTTGATTCAGAGTTGATAATATTTTTTTGACAATATATTTTTGAAACTGGAAAAATAAGTGAAAGCTAAAAATTCTATGAACATTTATTCTACGAGTGTTAATATTATGTAAAAATTCAAACAGTGAACTACGATATTTCCAGTAAAGACAATTAAATTTGAACTGGATTTAATCATCAATAATGAATATAATTTTGGAACACAGTCTACAGGACTAATAATCAGACTTGTGTTTCCAAAGATAATTGTCCAATGTGTTTGGGAAAATTTATGTACATTGTGTAAATAGGATGTGGGTCGCCACACGTGAATGATGCTGCTTTGAGCATTTTTGCAGTCAATTTTAAATTCAAAATAAAATGAGATAATTTTACATGATGTGTTATGCCCAGTTGAATCTCCTTCTATCCTTATTGTTGCATTGAGCCAAAAATCAGTAAAGCATCTTTTTTCATTTGATGTCGTTTTTGCGATTAGCTTTAACCCATCTGGCGCCCCGGGATATTTTGACTCTCGTGCTGACTGATTATTGGTAAAATGCATATGTGGTCGTGCGGACTCCGGTCTAAACGGGCACAGTACTACGGATGGGTAGTAATTATGTTGTTGTTTTGTTGTTGATTATGTTTTGGGTAAATGATTTAGAACTACGTATTCCTCCTCGACATTCCATTATAAGCTCAGTGTTTTCCCTTATTATTGCGGGTGGGTACATGTTATTTATTAATGTGGGTCTTGACTGGGCAGTGGGCCATTGTAGATGTCTTCTTGCGTTTTGTTTTTCGGCCCAGTCAAGAAACAGCGCGTGACCTTTCTACGGTATTAAATGAGATATATCGATTAGTCTTTCATAGGGGGATATGAATTTCGTTTTCATGTTTTCCGGAAGCTGAAATCGATCCTCATCTTGCCTTATGTTAGATAGTCGAATCTCATACTTTCGTTCGGAAAGAAGGTTTATTCTAGAAATTCATGAAGTCATTTTAGTTCGTTGTTTTTCTTTTATGTAGTTCCTTGTATTCTGTATTTTTGTGGTTCACGCTGAACTGATCTATATTTTTCTTTTAAGGTATGATAGGTCACGTCATGTCATGATTTAGTGAATTTCGGGTACCTGTTATTGCAGTGTTCTTTGTGAAGTTGTTTTGTTTCTCGCGTCTTTTCTGGGTTCATTTGGTTGTTCGTTAGGATGTGACATACGTTGTTAAGGGTGGTTGGTTAGACAGTTCATGGGATATATGTCTTCATAAGTTTCTTAGAATATTTCTTTTAACTACTTCCCTGTAGTTAGCCTGTGGTGGGACGAAAATACTATTGTTTTATTTTGAATTATTATTTTACTTAATTGTCCCCTTTAATTTTGAGTTAATTATCGTACGATCTCCAACCTCTTCGGGTCAATGACTTAGGGCATCTCATCTCTTCTCTTCACTTCTATCTTTTATGTGTTCTCTGATTGTATTTGTATTTTGTGTTTACTTTTGATATGTGTATTTTATTTCAGGCCCGAAAACATCTCCATACTCCATTTTCATGCGCTCCTTCGTTCCCCCTTTGTTACTGTTCATTGGTTTTAAATTTTTCTTTTGGGTTTCTACCTTTATATGAAACGTGTTGTCATTTCGTAGCCGGTCTCCAGCTAGTTCTTGATGTGAATTCTAAGCTCGACACGAGAATGTTTCGGTACACACACGCGCCTCTGCACTCCACAATAACTATTATTAATATTATTATGATTATTATTATGTATACACGCCTATTATGGGAGGCGGAAAACGATCACCAACGGCATTTTACTTCAAGTTGATGATCTATTTCATCCATGTGATGGGGAGTTTTAAACTATTTTTGATTATTGAGCTAGTGTTTAGAATGACAGGCATGTCCCACTGTACTGATTGGAAAATCCAGTGCCTGCAGAAGTCTCTTCAGAGATGTTGGTACAACTACTGTTCTTGAAAGGACAAGTGGTACAACAGTCTTTTTTGATGCCAACTCTTTTTTAGTTCTTCTGCCAACTCACTCTATTTGCTATTTTTAGCCTCTTTTCATTTACGAAAAGAAAAAATAGGCTTATGCGATCACCTTTTGTCCGTGTGTGTGTGCGTGTGTGATTCGTGTATGTGTTTCCCCCTAACAACTTCTAAATGGCAGCAGCGATTTCAATGAAACTCGGTAAGTCCAAAGCACTATTCCGGACGACCCCGACCGTGCCCTTCAAATTTTGTTACGTCTCACCAATCCAACATGGCGGCTGTGCGAAATATTTCACCAGCATTCAATATCTCCGAAACTATTACCGATATCACCCTGGAATTTTTACGGAGATAAAGGGCACTACTGGAAGTTCATCTATAAGACTTTCAAAAACTTGGCCGCCAAGCGAAGTTGAAAGTTTTAAATGGACTTTTCTCGCGATTTAATTATCCAAACGCAATGAAATTTGGTACAGGAAATGTTTATACACATTGTAATGCACTAATATCTAATATAGGTCAATTGTTTACATAACCTCAAGATGGCGGCGAAATTTTAAAATTAAGTTTTTATTTCTTGTGTCATAATCATGCGATCGAAGTGAAAGTTTGAATAATGAACCTACGCAATAATTTTCATTTCATGGTACATGCCTCTATGGCCTATACATATAACAATCCAACATGGTGGCCATCCAAAATATTTAGACGGCTTTGAATATCCAAGAAACTATTATAGCAATCAAACTGAATTTTCTTATGTTCATAGAGGCTATAAACATAAGTTCTCCTATAGGACTTTCAATAACCTGATCACAAATCCAAAATGGCGGTGACGCGAAGTATAAATATTCACATGGACGTTTCTCGCAATTTAACCATCCGAGTGCAGTGAAACTTGGTACAGTAAATCCTTATACAAATGTTAATCCACTGGCATCTAATTTATTTCAATAGTTCCCATATCCACAAGATGTCAGCTGTGCGAAATTATATAATCTCGTTTTTACTTCTTGTGTCCTAATCATGGGATTGAAGTTTGAATGCTACACGTACACAATAATCTTCATGTAACAGTACATAACTCTAGGACCTACATATATAAAAATCCAATATGGCGACCATCCGCAAAATTTAGTCAGTTCTCAATATCTACGTATCTATTACAGCAATCAAACTGAAATTTTGTATGTTGATAGTGGCAATTAACATAAGTAGGATATATGAAAATAGGCTTTAGTTCTTCACGGAACTACTTGTTTACTATAGACCTACTGGATGGTATGTGTATTTGGCACAGCAGTGTCGTTCAAATGCGTGTATTTTTGGGCTTTGTCCACAAGAATGAAGTCTGGTCTATTAGCTGGAAAGGTTTTATCTGCGATGACAGATCTGTCCCAACATATATTGTGCGTGTTACTTTCAAGAACTGTGTTTGGATTGTTATAGTATGGTATCATTGAATCTACTACCAGAAATTGATAGTTCTGAGCAGGTTTGCAGTAAATGATTTTGGCGACATTATTGTGACTTTGGGTGTAGTGCAAGTTGGCTAGGATGTGACTGCCTGATGTCATGTCTCAGAAGTACTGTAACATAATCTGCTTGTAGTGAAATGAAAATCCAAAGCCTGCTTCCAGTCTCCGACCGGGTCTGGAATGGAATGAATGAAGCCCCCATCTAGCGGCGAGGATATGAACTGTGCAGGCTGCCGAGGCCTGACGCACTCCTCTGGGGCAATGATTAAATGAATGACAGATGAAATGAAATGATAGAGGAGAGTGTTGCTGGAATGAAATTGTGAGAGGGAAAACCGGAGTACCCGGAGAAAATCCTGTCTGCCTCCGTTTTGTCCAGCACAGATCTCACATGGAGTGACCGGGATTTGAACCACGGACCCAGCGCACAGTGGTCCGGATCAGTAAAAAAGCGGACAAAAATAGATTTTTCAACTTTACATTAGAAAGGCCAAACCAACTCCCAAGTGAAGTATGCTAATCAGTGTACATTAATTTCACTTTTTCTTTGGAAATTGCTTCTGTGTTTCTCAGATATAATACTACAAAAGTGATACAACTCTTCGTTTCTGAATTCCGCGCTCCATTAAGTAAACTTTGAAATATCATTCTAACTTCAAAACGAAACTCGGGGTCTATAATACTGTATCTGTATGTAGTTTGTGATCTGATATATTTGATTATAGCATGATTTTCGATTTCAGATCACTTATAAGGACAGTTATACTTATTTTTATAGTGCTTTATTTTCTTCAAGAAAAATAAATGTTGCTTGACCTACAAAAAAATGTATACATATGTATACCATGAAACTTATGCAAGTTTTAAAATGAAGACTGGAGAATATATCCATAAAGGTTTCATCGCCAGAACCCGCCAGATGCGTGATTGAGAAGGGAGAGAACATTACTGCGCGCTCTGAGGATAAACACTCGCGCGAGATAAGGGCCTGTTGAGACATTTGTTTATGCTACGCAAGGGATATCTCGAGGCCATGAAACCAAAATACTCTTCAATCACGAGAAGTAATTGATTAGTAGTAGTTGTGTGTGTTGTGAAGAGTGAAAAATGAAATTTCGTTGTTAGTCGCAGTGAACTTATTAACAAGATTCCAGAGAACAAAAATCAGTCTCGCGCGCGTCAAGGAAAGTTTGTGGTAACATATCTCCTTAACAAATTCCAATTAAATGTTGACGACAGTGTAGAGAAAACAGTGTATAATAATATAAGAACCTTCTCTTTTTGCCGTATGTTGACCGGTGGAGAAAGTGTAACTTCTTAGAACATGTTTTTTTTGAAGAAATATTCAGACTGGTTGAAAACAGAAATTGTGATATCAATTCCGAGCATTCCTGGCTCCGCAAAATCAGTAGATCGAAGTCGTCCTCCAAAAGAATTTCAAGAGCTAACGGAGAGAAGCAAAATAAGGAAAATTAAAGACCTAAGGGAGAGTGCCAGTTCATCAGAGCTTGCCTATGCGACCGTTATGAATTTAAGGGCAGAGGGAGACGATTCATCAGCCAAGCTAAAAAGAAGCTACCACGACTACACCAACAAGGGGCAAACGAATGGTGCGAATTTTTCAGAAATGAAAAATCTACATAAGTGGCACAAAAGCTCGTCGACAATTTACAACTTGAGTTTGGAATTTCAGTTCCACACGCCCACTTTTGATTTTTTGAATGTCTCCTGCATATTTCGTACCACCTGGGTTTTAAAAAGTGGAAAGTGAGCGTGAAAGATGGTAATCGAGACTTATTCGAAAGGAAGAAAAAATTGTGCAAGACTCATTCAGAACGAGATTAGGTCTTCTAGTTGATATTCCGAAGCCTGGATATGGAACAACCAGTGATGGCAACACTGCCCGAAGGTTTTTTGATCAACCTCAAGTAGCATCCGAAATAACAGGGGTAGACTGTGAGTTAATAACTCGTTTTGGAATAATTTTAAAAGCAATTACCTCTGGTCATGAAATTAATAGTTCAGAGTTCAATTCCTACTGCTGCGAAACAGCAAACTTAAATGTACGGCTATATCCGTAGTGTTACATGCCTCTAACACTCCATAAAATACTTATCCATGGATCTTTCATTATAGAAGCAGCTATTTTGCCGATTGGAGAACTTTCAGAAGAGGTCTTAGAGTCTAGAAACCAAGACGTAAGAAAATATAGAGAAGACCATACCAGAAAATCCTCAAGAATTTCCAATAATTTTGACTTGTTCCATAGACTATTGCTAAGCTCTGATCCAGTAATCTCAAGCACGGGAAGTCTATCGAAGAAGAAATGAAGACAGTCGCCTCAGGAGGTGGGTAATTTATTGTCAATACCCGAGGACGAGACGGAGCAGGAAGGGGAAGAAGAAGTCGACTCATCCGGATCAGAGGATGAATAAGTAATTTTATGTACTAAGACAAATTTACCTAATAGTAACATCACATCTAATTTAAAGTTTTATACAAAAGTATTTCATTTCATTTAGCGGAAAGTATTTTTGTCCGCTTTTTTTCAAATCCGGACCACTGTGCAGCGGTGAGAGGCCGGCGTGCTGCCGCCCAAGCCACGGAGGCTTCAATCTGCTTGTAGTATTTTAGTATTCTCATGCTTTATAATTTACTTCATGTACTGTTTTGACGGCACAACATGATCTTGTATTGCAGAAATAAATCCTTCAGTTTTCGGAAGAAAGTCCCCATGAGTCAGCCAAACGTTCAATGCTTCACTATCTACATATGCTTGACCGAGATCTTTAAGATATCTACCATAAAGGTTTTCTGTTACCACAGATCTGTCAGATTAGGTTGAGGAATTATTTGTGCCGTTACGAGGTACATAGTGGTGAAGGTCTCGAGGTTTGTATCTGTTGTCTGCAGGGACAACAGCACGGCGCAGGATTGAGCTGACTTGCTTTTCGGCAAAGTAAACAGACCTGTTGTTCATGAAGATCCATGTTTGTGATGAGTCCTCTGCCTCCTCGGGGTCAAGGGAGTGTCACTCGCTCATTTTCAGATTTCCAGTGAAGGAGTCTGTGGTTGTTCATTGCTGTTCAAGTCCTTCTCTCAATGTATCTAAACTTTGTCTTTGGCCATCTTATTAGAGTAAAGTTGTATGCCACGCACTAGAGCCAAGTGGTTAAGAGTTTGATAGCATTCCTACCACACTTTCTCAAATATTGTTGTCAGCCTTTTCAGGTAACTTCCCTTTACCTTCTCCTTGATGAACTTGTGATCTACATTGGCTGTTTGGAAAATTGCAAGTTACTTTTGTATGTCCTATCTCGTCCAGGGGAGAGATCATACCCATCCCCATTGCTCAAAAATAACTTCCTGTCTAATACCTCTGTTGTCAGTCTGTTCTCCATTTGACAAAAACGAAGGACATGCGAATTTCTCAAGAGAACGTTTCGGTGGTCTGAACAAGCTGTTTCAAGCCAGTTGAGTTATATGTCATCGATATACAATAGATAAGTTACCTGAACCGATTCCAGGTCTACTTTTAAGGTGCAACTATTTCTAGTTTGGTTTGGCATGATTGATAGAGGGTTCAAAGCTAAGAGAGGGCTCAGAGAATCACCTTAAGAGATTCTTCTTCTAACATGTATTTGAGCGGATATCAAATATCTACCATTACATGTTAGTCTTAAAGATGTTTGCCACGTCAACATCAAGTGTTGGTGAGCATGGATATTGATTTATATTTTATTTTATTCATCGTATGGCCTTTAGTGCCGGGAGTGTCCGAGGACATGGTTCATCTCGCCAGAGGCTGTAGCTGCTTCAAGCTACAAGTCCCGTTAAATTCAAAGTAGTTCCAACTTTCGCTACCAGATGTCACTGATACCTAGTGGTAAACGTTGGAACTTTGATAGAGGTCAACCTTCTAGAGAGTCTCAACCTTAAAAGACAGTATGGAATTAAATGTGGTAGTTGCCTCTCACTCGCACTCCTATGTCCTGCAATTTGCTTCGTCCTCTTCCACCCCGGCGATGTTGCCATTTCCCAATAATTGAAAGTGACAAATCTAAGAAACTGTTGGCGTGGTCTTATAGATAAATTTCCTCTCTTTATGATGATGTAAAAATAAAAGCCATTAATAATATTAACACATGGCCCAATTTTCACAATTACGATATTTTAGCGCGAATCTATATTTTTGCAGATATAAAACTTATCACGCCATAGATAATGAACTAATGATCGCAACAGATCAAGAATTTATTTTTAGATTGCCTGATGTTGCTAGAAGATGCCCTATTTCTCAGGGCAGTAATTATTTTCATAGTAAGAAAGTTATGATTTCTTTTCTTAAATGTTACTTGAAAAATCTGAGATGGCATCACAGGAAAGTTACGTAGCGAAAAACCTTTTTGCTATTGACTTTACGTTGGTGACTAAGCAAGAAGAAATGTTCATTAATATGTGAAAAAGTTTTTAAATCAAACCCGAGCTCAATATCAGATAGCATTCATAAGTCATCGCACTTATTCCTCCCGCCCAGCGCTGACGCTGCGTAAGTTTGTTTACTCAGGCGCCAGTATCTCCCCGACTGATGGTGTGATGGTGTGAAGTTAAACTCTGAAATGAAGTGGTACTTGAGTTCTTTATAATTTGTCCTCCTCGTTGCGTACCGTAGTGGCTAGCATTCCTGGCTGTCACCGTGCTGTCACCGTGGAGGCCCAGGTTTGAATCCCGGCTCCGCCAAGAAATTTAATTCTGGTCTGAGGGCTGGAACGGGGTGTACTCAACTTCATGAGACAAAACTGAGAAGAGGCGGGGTCGATTCCTACCTCAGCCATCCTCTAAGTGGTTTCCGTGGTTTTCCTTTGTTCATCCCGGGAATAACATATTATAATATTATCATATTCATGAATAATTGAAAAATATAAATTGTTATAATGTGTGCATTAAACTCGCGCTCTGAGGTTCGGCGTATCATATCTAAATATTGTAGCGTTGTTCGCTGCAAGGTATGAGCTACAGTTATATACAACAAACAAATATTTTTGGAACTTTCCCGAGTTTTGCGTAAAAGCACGCCTCTATACGAGTTATATTACATCATGTGCCCGCCCTTGCAGAACATTGTATATGCAGTAGATCTGGTATCAGCGCGCCCCATTTAATGCGTACTATCTTTTAAGGTAGAGACGCACTATAGAGTTTCAACACTTTTATCAGTCATGCATGAGGTACACTCTCAAAAGCCTTCTGGTAATATGCGTAGGCCATACAAATATACATTCCTTTTCTTGTTCTTAGTTTGCCCCAAAATGACTAAACCTATAGCTAAATATGTTCTCTACATCTCTGAGAGCCCTTGATGTAGCGTTTGTGTTCTTCTGCTGGTATAATGTGGGAGTTGCAGTGCAGACATATCTTGTATCAATAACAAGATGGAAGAGAGCTTTAGGGCTTATATATTGATGGATCCTGAGTATTTTCATCCTTTGATTGCATGTAGGTGATTCCCTCGGTTAGGAACTTCTGTGCAAGATTTCGATTGAGCAGAAAAATGCCAAATAGGGATATTATTGATATTTTGCTCAGCCCTGGCCTCGTCACCAAGTTGGACCTCAACCTTATTCATTTGTGGCATATCCCTTCTTGTGATCTCCTTTGTTCCTATCCATGAAGCTGTATCGCTGTGTTCAACTGTTACAGACCACTTCCCAGACCAAAAATCGGTGATCTCTTCTGAGGTTGGTGGACCATTAGCTGCAGCGTGGTTATTCTGCTGAAGCCTCAAGTAAAACTGCTTTTCATTCTGAATGATTGATTAGTTTTGATTTCTCCTCATCCTTGCTTCTTGATATCTATGTAAGAGATGTGCAGCTTCTTGCAGTTTTTGAATTTGTGTATTAATAACTTCAGCTATTTCTGTGTTGTCTAGGTTGTGGATCGCGTGTGTTTTGGTTTACAGAAGTATTATTTTAACCATATTCGCCAGCTTGCATTGTCCTTTCCCATTCTTGTATTACTGTAGTCTACCTATTTCCTTCTTTAGATGTTCAATTTTAGTATCTTACCTTCTCTCCCTTGGCGAAATGATACCTCAGAAATAAAATATCATCTTCAGATAAAGTACAAACACTCGAATAACGCAAGTACCAGACAGTTCCCATACATTATTTTGGGCTTCTAACTGCAATGCTTCCTTCTTTAGAATAAGATGGAAACAACAACGTTACTCTGAAATATCAGACTGCCTCGTGGTGTAGTTGCTAGCATTCTTGGCTGTCGCCCCAGAGCTCCTGGTTCGAAGCCTAGCTCTGCCAAGAAATTTAATTCTGGTTTGAATGCTAGAACAGAAAATACTCGTGAGGCAAAACTGGGAAGAGACAGATTATTCCTTCCTCACCCCGGCCATGCTAGACAGAAGTGATTTTTTGTGGCTTCCCTTTTATGCTCCAGTTAAATGCTGTGACGGTTCCTAACTTACGGCCACAGCTGTCTCCACCCTAATCCTCGAGTTAATTAAAAGATATATTTTATTACAGACGCTACAATAGCACAGGTTATCAGATAAATTCTACACCTACCCATGTATACGAGGATGAAATGACCAGGAAGTCCAAGCCCCGAAATGAAACAACAACAACAACAACATCAATACCGTTTTGTTTGAAGACGATGAAAGTTGAGTTTCACTGTTGAGGGAAGAGGCAAAGACAACCGACTGAGAAGAAAGATACAATGTTTCCAGGACGGGAATTAAGATTGTAAAGGCATTCTGCTGAATAACTCTACTGATCTATTCAATTAAAAATGAATATCAATTAGCGACATCGTTCTTCCCCTTAATTAAATAGAGTTAAGATTTTAAGGAAGGAATTCTCATACAAATTAATCACTGCCAAACAAAATAAACTGCTTATTATCTCGTGATTCTCCATCAGAGCAGTAGGTCGGAATTAATTAAAAGTTCCATTGGCGAAATATGAAAAACATCTGAAGAAATGCGTGGGTTGTATCAAAAGTGCATTGACTAAATTTCTAAAATTTTATTCATATCATTTGAATATTGAAACTGTTTAAAATAGCACTGTATGTAACGGACTCCAATACGACAGTAGAAAGCTTTGGTTAACCCACTGTATTTTGGATCCATATAAACTCTGGTGTACAGACTAATATCATAAAACATACATTTACGAAACACATGGTTATTTTGTTATTGTTATTTTAAGGAGAGAAACGGCGAAATGCGTCCAGAGGATCAGATTTCTGATCCATGGGTTAATTCCCGCAAAATTACAATTTTGTTCGCCGGTTTACTAGCTTGCTCATTTGATCCTCTCACTAGTGCATCAGAATGGCATATGTTATCAGACTAATTCCACACACATCGAAGCACACGGGGCTATGTAAATATAGATATATATTACGGTAGGCTATATTCAAGGTTGTTAAAATTAAATGAACATCGTGAATTGCATTTGGTTGTTGAAATTATTTTGGGAAAAAACAGACTCTGTATATAGCCTTCACTGATATATTTTGTGTTTAAATGAAATATTACTGTTGAGCTACTCTTCTCTTGCAATATTGAAGAGCCATAACGAAGTGTGTTGCAGAACGTCACCTCACAATATTTCGATTCGCTCAAATGCCTTAGTATGGGAAAATATTTCAATGTGGATCAAAAAGTAGATTGTAGATGCCACAGTGATGAAATGATATGCTATATTGTCTCACAGTTTGATGATTTATGGGATATAATTTGCTTTTTACTGCACGACATGATTTTAAATTAAAGCTTTATTGAAAGAAACTAAAGAAATTTAAGAAATAGCAAAACATAGAGATTAAACATTTCGAATTATTTAATCCATTTACAATGAGGACCATTGGAAATCTAAAATTGGAAAGGAAGCGATATAACGGGAACTTCCGTGTGACAGGATCGGAGCATCCTTCATGTCTGTGTCAGGAATAACATATTCAGTATAATAATAACAATAATAATAACCCCTGGCACTTCAGCCCACGAAGGGCCTTGGCCTACCAAGCGACCGCTGCCCAGCCATTTGGCCTGCAGATATTGGGGTGGTGCGTGATCAGCGCATCGGGTCCCCTCGGCCGTTAATCTTGGATTTCGTGATCGGGTCGCTACCTCACTGTCAGACAGCTACTCAATTGTCCTCACGAGACTGAGTGCTCACCGTTCCAGCCCTCACGTCAGTTTCTAAAATCCTTGACGGAGCCGGGAATTGAACCCAGGGCCTCCGGGTGAGAGGCAGGCACGCTACCCCAACGCCACGTGGCCAGCAAAATATTCAGTATACATTTCTGAAATATCAAAACACATTATATATCTTGGAGAACATATTGCCTTTTTTGATCTTTATGGGTTCACTCACGTCACGTTATGTTGTAACACTGTTGAAGAGACGGATTATATTCTAAGTTGTTGTTTCATTTGAGGGGCTTGGACATCTTGGTCATATAGCCCCGTTGGTGTGTATAAAACTTTTGTATGGGAACCTGTGTTATTGTGGTGTCTGTAGTAGGGTGTGTATTTGTAAGTCAGGTGTAAGGAGGTGCCCGAGGCCGTAAGCTAGTAACCACATAACCTGAACCTGCTTGGTTTCTGTTAATGCAAGTATCTGCTATTGTTAAAATACACAACATGATCGGTGACCAATCTGACCATGCAAGACCTCGTAAGCTGCGACATTCTCTCTCCTGTCAGGTATACAACCTGTATATTAATGAATATAATTTCCCTTTGAACTTAATACTTATGGTTCAATGTCCTCTGCTATTGTCCTAGAAGACTGAACTTTAAATACGTCAGAGAAATTGCATATCCATGTACAGTATGTCTAGGCATTTGGAACCAACTAAAAGGATGAGAATGGAAAGACACAACATTGTCACTTATGAGGTCTTGCATGCTTATCGTCAATAAGTGAAAACCAAACTGTTATAAATTGTTAAAATTAGGTCTAGAGAAACTCAATTTTCGAGAATAACTGCTAAATTAACACAACTTTTAACTGGTGGCACAAGTGGAAATATCAAAATTCATAAATTAGATGGTTATGGTATGAAATTTGTCCGTTCATGATTTAGTTATATTAGGGTTATTCCGTTACAAGTAATTGAATCGTTACTGTAAATTTGTGCCCATTATTGAGTACACATTTGGCAACAGTGATGTCAAAGAAATGTCCAAAGAAAATAACAATACAAAATTTATACATACATGATTATGTCCTGAGAAAGGCATCAGCCCATACAATATCGGTGACTTCAGTGGTCCTAGAACATAACATTTCAGAAAAATCACCATTGCAAACGTATATTATACCAGAACTAGACTGAAATTGTCCTAAAGTCCTGTAAAATATGAAAATACCTAGGTGGCCTGTGAACTCGGCTATGGTGGGTGAGAGCAGTAGAGGTTATAACTTAAGAGTCGTTGGATTCAGTTTTAAACGATTTCAAAATACGGGACATAGAAACAGAGGATGCCGAAATTCTATCAGTTAATAGCTAGTCATGGAGGTGACTCGTTCGCAAACAGAGGTTTGCAGTCTAGTCATTACAAATCAAACATACTGTTTCGAGATTATAATGAGCACATGTGACATGTCTACTGAAACATACAATCAGCGTAAATCCATTATCCTTCCAAGTCAATGTCAGTCTGCTAGATCGTTTAACTAGCCTCCCCATTATTTGCCCCTCTCCCCGGAGAATGAAAGCAAATATTGATCAATCGCACCGCATTGCACTACTTCACTGATTGGAATTGTTGGGATGTTCTCCTCGGGTTCAATATACATTGCTCACCTCTCTGATAAGATTCCTGGATTGGTAAATATAAGAGCAATCCTCTTAACATCCATGCTATTGGTGTTTTCAATAAATAAAAGAAGACATACACAATCTGAATAGCCAGGGTGCTACACCAAGCAGATGAAGGAAGAACTCAGGAGGCTAGGAATCACAGATGAAGACTGTCAAGACAGAAAACTTTCTAACATAAAGGTTGTTGTGAAAAAATTGAGAGAGCGCAGAGCGCAGGGGAGGAGAATCGACAGGAGAGAGAAATGCGCAACACTCTGAAAGATTTTTTTTTTAGTCAATTTACCCTCTAGGTTGGTGGTTCCCACGGACTCAGCGAGGGAACTCACCACTACCGCCTCTATGGGCAGTGTCCTGGAGCTTGGAACATCTGGTCGGGATGGATACAACTGGGGAGGTGTGATCAGCACTTCGCCCAGGCAGCCTCACCTGCAAAGCGAACAGGGGCCTTAGGAAGGATGGGAAGGGATGGAAGATGGGGATGGATAGGCTAGGAAGAGGGAAGGTGGCGGCCGTGGCCTTACAGTAGGTACCATCCCGGCATTTGCCCGAAGACGAAGTGGGAAACCACGGAAAACCACTTCGAGGATGGCTGAGGTGGGAATCGAACCCCCTCTACTCATTTGGACCACCCGAGGCTGAGTAGACCCCGGTCCAGTCCTCATACCACTTTTCAAATTTCGTGGCAGAGCCGGGAATCGAACCCAGGAACTCCGGGGCGGCAGCTAACCATGCTGACCGCTACGCTATGGAGGCGACCACTCTGAAAGAATGAAGGAAATGTGGTGGAAAAGGAATCAAGAAAAGAACGATGAGAAGTAAATGAAGTAATATTTGCGTCGTCCTTAGTTTTGGCCGGTTCACAAGGAAAAAGAAAATGGCAATTCTAATTCACTGCCAAATACAATGGAGAGTGGAACGTCTTTAACAGCAGAGACTGACTTAAGCCCCTCCTAAACGACGGTTCTTCCTTTGTGGGAGTTCGTCTGATTCTTTAGATACAAAATCGTCAATCACCCTTCTCTCAAGCCATTTGTATAAATTTTTATTTTCTAATGTGTCGTAAAATAATTCATGTAATAATTCTCTCAGCTAGTAGAATGCTTCTCAGTGTTGACTGTACAAGCTGTCAATTTATAAGTTTAGGTCGGTTAACACGGCTTTTGCCCAATAGGATTGGGCAGGATTACTCTTTATATATATAACAATTGTCCTGGAAATAATGACATATACTGTATTATATGAGGACCTTACATGCAAAGGCCGCCAAGTCCAATTTCTGACATGTTTAAGCTGTAGGCCTATAAGCCATTATGAGCGCAACGAAGAATTATTTCATTATTCCCGGCTTTGCCCGGGAGGCGTCTTTTTATGTTATAGAAAAATATATGCCAATATATTTCGCAAAGTATATTCATTTTGCCCTTAAGTGAGTTTAGCACCTAGTTCTCCTCGAATCTGATGTTACTCAAGTGCAATATTAACTCACTGTAAACCTAGTCGAAAATTAGCGTGGACTACAATAACGTAGCAGAGCATGCAAGAATAGTAAAATGGGATGAATATACACAATTCCTCGATAACTCAGTCTCACAATTTCTTTCCTGATAGTGTTTATTTTTTTAATTTTGGTAATTAATACGTCCTATAACAGGGTTCACATATTTATCTCTACTATCCATAGAACAATCCGCAATATCACGCAAAAGTTACTATATTTCCGATTTGTAATACAAAATACAGTTTGTAGAGGTAAACACTGTCAATAATAAAAGAATGCAGCATAAATACATTATGATTAATAAAACATAAACGTCAACATATCAGTAGTAGAATACACCTTAACGGAGAAAATAAAACTTCAATTCATGTAGATATAACATACAATATATTGCGCGAGATACCTTTCGTCATAAGGTAAAGATTCAAAACCTTCCGTAACAACAGCGGCATCAGGAGTATAAAATTAGAACCAAAATGTCACATAGGTTTCGGTGCGCTACAGACTAAAAATTGATATATAAAATGCAAAAATCATTTAGTCGTCCACGTGTATTAGCAGCTAACATTCTCGTCTTTCGCCTTGGAGATCCGAGCTTGAATCCTAGCTTTGTCAAGAAATTTCAATTCTGGTCCGAGAGCCGGAATGGGCTACACTGCGTCTCCCGGGGAAAACTTGGAAATTGTTTTCCGTGCTTTCCCACTTCTACTCGAAGCAAATACCGAGATAGATCCTAACTGAAGGCCACAGCAACCTACTTTCCAATCCTCATTTGAATTACAAACACACACACTACTACAGCCATCACAGTAACACATGTTATCGGAAAAATTCCATACACACTCAAGTTCATGGGGCTGTATGACAATGATCTCGCATAGCCTCCAAATTAATCAACATCAACAGAATCATTTAAGCTCATTTAATCTTAATACTAAGTTTCGTGATGATATCTCCAGCTGTTGCAACCTTACGCCACATACAGGGTTATCCAATGTATTTCTATTTTAATTTTAATTCTCTTCAACGACCCCTGTTAATAACATAGAAAAACAAGTATTCAGATTTTTCTGACGTTCAGATTCCTAATGTTCTCATCTTGGTTTGGATAGAAAATGAAGTGCCATTGCCTCTTACAGAGATAGATGAAGACCTGGTGGTCATGTCTTAAGCTACTGTTGCCGTGGAGAAAATATACGGTAGTGCCATGGCCTCTTACAGAGATAGACGGAAACCTGGCTGTCATGTCTTGAGCTACTGTTGCCGTGGATAAATTGGTGTGGCATGGCCTCTTAGAGAGATAGATAGAAACTTGGTGGTCATGTCTTGAGCTAGCTTGAGGGGCAGATGACCTCGTAGTTACGCCCCTTTAAACAACAATAACTAACTAACTGTCATGAGCTACTGTTGCCATGGAAACGACCGGACTTGCCATTCCATCATCAGTTTATTTTCTGACTTTATTAGCTTTTGCTCTAGTGCCAAAAGGCCAAAATCAGAAGAATGAGAAAGACTATCAAAAATTCATGTACCCTTCTGTGTCCTGAACTATGTGTATGCAAACTTTGGTTCAGGTTGGTGGAACGTTGTAAATTTGAATAGAGAACAAATCCACATACATACATACATACATACATACATACATACATACATACATACATACATATATACATACATACATACATACATACATACATACAGACTTTCATTTTTAGATATGAGATAAGCAAAAACTGCCATTTTATGTAACAAATGTAGAAATTTGCAGTTTCAGACAATAAAAATCCACCAAGTTCTCATGAGCCAATGAAACTCCTCATCCGTCTCACGTGACATTTTAGTTACTGTATATGTTCATCACAGCCATAACTAATTCAATTAATCATTATTCTTGAATTTACATTTGTACAAGTGCTTTTCGTTATTTAAATATTTGATTGTTAACGCACTTGATTGCAGAGAATTAGCTTCTCATTCATCTGCATGACAGAATTTTGGATTGATGGTTACTTTGATGTTCCAACCAAAATCCTCAAGTCCAAAATAAAATCCGCATTTACAGCCAAAATAATCGTTACTCGTTTTTCGTTTCTTTGCTCATATTATTCCCAACCACCTTACATATCACTTGTCCAATACACGCACGGTAAGTACAAATTGTAAATTTCTGAAAACTTCAATGTGGGCTTGGTGACTTTTGCATGTATGGTACTCATATATTTCAGTAATACTAGCAAACCGCCCCTGCTTCACTCGGTATCATTAGCGGTTTACCCAGTGCAAGCTTAAAAGGCGCACGGATGACAGATCCCATACGCAATTCAAAAATGCCGAGGTGAACGGCGAAATTCCAAACACATATACTCTTCTCTGAAGTCTTAACTCGACACGCCTCGATAGTTTGATGCTGGCCGAAGCTGGGGTTATAGGCTCGCTTGCTAGCTAGTAAACTCGCTCAGAAGCAATTAATTCAAATTTACACTGAATGGAGACTGTTGAAAGAAATGAAAACGTAAGAACACTTATGGGGGCGATGTATTGAAGTCAGAGAAATCCTGTCCCGGACGTTTTTGTAGAACTTTTCATGCTGAACAATTATTACACTCATAGTACGGTATATTGATATTTTTAACGGTTTACCCAACGTAAGCTTAAAAGGCGCACGGGCGGCAGGGTTTTCTATGGCTCAATTTGCTGAAATCGTTTCTGCTTAGCTTCCTTTGGTCATACATGAATGTTTATCTACACAAAGCTTCCTCGAGAAATCCTTTACATAATGGTGAAGACTGCATCAAAATCCTTCGAGTGGTTCTTGAGATTACCCGTTACATCCAAGAATTTGGGACTTTGTTGTATACTATGAAGATATATTATTAATATTATTCACTGATAAATAACAGGGGATTTCGTATTACGCGTATCAACCATCACGTGGTCATCATCAACTTCTGGTCTTAAAGATTGAAATATAAATTCATATACAAATATTTATGATTGTGAATCTTTTTCATTCTTGGGAAAAATGCGTGTAGTTAGTGTTTGCCAGGTGTTGGCTAGCGACAAGTAAACATCTGAGCAAAGACAGTGCGTGGAGAAAGGATTATTTTAAGGAACAAGTACAGTACATTATCTTATTAGAAATCAGTCTGCATTCCCTAATTTTATTATATTGTGTTGTGGCTCCTTAACTATTTATACGTGCATAGTATTCGCACTAGACGCAAACCTATTACACAACATTATACGATATCCATTTTTATTTAAATAACGAGATTCAATGCGAATCATTAATACCAACACTAACAAGACGAATACGAAAGTATAATAAAAAATCCAAATATAAATATTTATTTAATGTATACATTTTAACTCCAAACCTAGCGATCAGGATTTGATGATGACCAAGTGAAGGTCAAAATGCGTATTCGTAAAATTTCCCTTACTTATCACTGAATAATATTAATACATGTATTTTTTTCTTCATGAACAGTGTTATATATATATAGTTATTTAGTTAATGTTGTTGGTTGTTTTAAGCGGTAGAACAGCGAGGTCATCTGCTCCTTATATGTAGTCTATAATGTAACCCCGTCCAATCATTTTGGGCAAAATAGCGTGTTGACCAACTGAGAAGAGTAAATTTATAGTTCAGGTAGTAGGGTTATAAAATAACTGTTACTACCCGCCCAATTTAATTGGAAAAACTTCTGTTGACTGAATGAAAATAAATTTTGTTATTAGATTAGAAAGACAACACAGCTAAATGGCTTCTAACATTTCGATAGTTAACAGAATGCAAAGCCATAGAGTATTCGCCAATGACGATATTGCACTCCTTCGCTTCGTCATTACATCAAGAGTTAACAAGCGAGCCACCTCCGGTGTGAAGCGTTATGTTTGTGTAGGCCTACCACCCGGAGTGCAGAGGACTCTGGTTCGATTGGCAGTGGTAGTTTCATTCGCAACTTAGGCTATGTGTCAAAAATTACCCCCGTCTTTAAAGAGACTGTGCGAAAAACGTTAGCATACTTCCATAAATCTATAAGTTTGAAATATGTTCATCAGTTTGATCTAAGGTATCAAAACGTATTTAAATAGACCTCAATTTTCAGAATTTGGCAAACATGCATGTGATGTGCTTCTCGCCCCATCACTGTTTTTTAATTTTTGATGTCAATGTTAACTGGTACTGATCCTACTCGTGTAAAATTAAATTCACTTATTCCTTGAGACCTATGATACTAGTTAAGCCATATCATGGGATTATTAATAGATGCAGTTAGGTCAAACAATGTACTCACATAAATGTTTGTTTGCTTCGCATTAATTAGATGATTGTAAACGGGAAGTTCTGTTGTATAAATGATTGAATTTGTCTCGCTCTGAGCTGCTTGTTATTAGTAGTTGGTTTTGACCTTTAGTAATGAAATATGACTTAAATATTTCATATTGTACATCCATAACTTATTTCACGTTCTGGCCTCCTTCCATTTCAGATCAGCAAGATTATTATAGGTTATTTTCCACATGGTCAATATGCTAAACCCATTATTATTGTACAACCAGACAACGTTAAAAGTTATGGCTTCAAGACATTTCGAATTATAACAAGTAGATCACTCGGTAAAATATGAAGCAACATATGGTCCTTAAAATGGGTCACGTGTAGAAGTAAGTTGCCTATATTTGCCATGTTACGCAGGGGGAAAATATACTTGAGGGGACATAAATATGCGATGGAAGTTACCAATAATCCGAGAAATGTTGTTTATATATTGCTCATGGTTGCGTTTAAATTTGATTTATTTCATAAAATACTTGGGGCATTCTGACAACAGATCTTTGGCATCTATACATGATTGAACAATGTAACTGAGCCATTTTCCCCCCACTTATCTTTGCGTGTATTTTTGTTTCAGGACGGGTCAGGGAAGGGATATTGGAAGGAAATCGGCCGTGGACCTATTGAAAGGAACCGTCCCGACATTTGCCTGGTGACGAAAATGGGAAACCACGGAAACCATTTTCAGGACGGCCGAGGTGGGAATCGAACCCACGCTCTCCCGATGCCAGCGAGGCAAGAGGTAGCGCTTTAGCCGTGGCCGGTATATTGCTGTACTTATTCAGGACCTTCCGTGTGTTTTAGATCCCTTATTGGGGGGTAGTTGGATCTAAAATGGAAGAGTTATTGTGTTAATTTATAAGGGGGTGCCTAAAAGGGGGTAGCTTCCCGTAGTCGGGTGAGCTGACCAGTGTAGAGTGTTGTTTAGTGTTAGGATACTAGGGGGTGCTCCTATAAAAGACGTAGGTGTATTTTAGGGGATGGAACTTAGTGTCCAGGTCAACGTGCTAGTCGTCCAGCTGGCTGGCTGGTTATATAACTGATGTGCACGCGTCAGCTTTATGGCGCGCGCTGCTCCTAGCAGTCGGGCTTATACGGGAATACAATGATACTTGCGCTAGCAAGTGTCTGGCTACTGTACGTCACGTCTAATCATGACGGAGGATTCAGGATGGACTTTAGGACGTAAAGAGGCGTGTAAAACAGTAATACAAGTGTAGTGTACTGACCAAGTATTTATTGGTCAGTAATATGGAATTATGAGTCCCTTTTAGGGGATGTAGTAAATGTCACAATGTAAGAGTACAAGAATGTGGAGTGGGTCACAAAATATAGGACTCTGAACACTGCTGACTCACCTGATGATAACAGCGATAGCCTCCGGCCGACGCACTGTAAGACTGGTAATTGAGAGAGAGCTTGTCCTCCTTAAAGCTCTCTCTTATAGTCTCCGGCGTTGTGCTGTCAGCATTCCGCTGCATAGATGCCCCAGTTAATTATGTGTCGCTGTTTGTGGTAGTGATGCAAGTATTGGGTAAGCTTTCCAGACTGGTTAGCTGCCCTTGCGGTGTTAATAGATGTTGTTCTGGACTTACAAGATTTGCCAGTTAGGGGTGGTTTAAATAGATGATGGGGGGATGGCCTCCAGGGGGTGCAGACCCCTGGGGGACTGTACAAGCCTCTTCCCCTATTTAATTCGCGTCCCCGCGAACGGGAACGGAACTTGAGGTTGGGATGTTGATGTAGTAGATATAGTTGATGTAGTTGTTCTTGGGTCTTCCTTGTATCTCCTGTTGGTGTCCTCTTCGGCGTCGTATGATGTGGTGATGTCGTGTTGATGTGTAGGTGTGAGATCAGCTCGTGTTCAGAGGGGTGGGTTATGGGATATACATATATATTATACCCTTCCGCGTTCTTCTAGGATGCCGACTCTCACTCGGGTGGTGCTCTGTTCGGGGTGGCTCTAACTTATACTAAACATCCTAGGAATATTGTCACAGGATCACAGGAGGCTTATCTTAAAATAAGTAGGTCAGAGAACTCCTAATATAAAATAATTTATTTCACAAAAACATCATCTCCCTTTTCTCCCAACCATAGACAAATAAAATAAAATCAACTCCCTTAAATTACTGAAAAACAACAATAACAAAAAAAATGCAAAATAATGTTTCACACTGGCTGAAACCAGGAATAGAAAATAGTCTATTTTACGGCAGTCCACTGCTTCAAGTCCAAGAGTTATTGTCAACAGACTTAATTCAAATAACTGTGGCTTAAATAAACCAGCCATTCTATCACAATAATATTGCGCACTCATTTTTATAACTTGCAAAACTTGTTCTTTGGGAAATCGGACATGTCTATTCGTACAATCATCATCTTTCCTCACAAGAGTCAGATAATGAAGGCAATAGGTTTATTCTAGGTTACGGGCATGTGTGTTTTTATAACTTTAAAGCAATTACTTCACTCAGAGCTATAACTCCGTTAATTATGGTAAAATAAACAAGTCAACATACATGAAGCATCAAATAAATACTTCGGCTGCCGATGCGCCGTGACTATTAATAAACAACAACATAATGAATGCACTCCAAAATAATTACAAATAGAACATCTCGCTTCCTGAAGCGGCATATAAAAGAAACCCCGGGGAGTTGGACTGCCTCCCTTCATATAATACAATGCCAAACTCGACCTTGTGACAGACGTGCTTTCTCCATGCTAACCAGCAGGCCAGCACAACCTTCCTGGCTGCTTTGAGAATTCAGACGGCTAACCAATTTCTACCTGCTTCTTAAGACTCCCTTTTACCTGCCTTGGGCTCGAGCAATTCAACCTCTTTCCGACGGAGCTAAAGTGGGCTCTCATCAGATAATGAATTCAATCATTTTACTTACCATTTATATATCGTCGAAGAATGCGGGAATATCACCTCCGCTATTATTTCACTCACCATTATATCATCGAAGACCGCGGGAATACCACATCCGCTTTATTTCTGCTCGACCCAAGATCGACTCTTAGCCTTATCTGAATAGATCTCATAATACCTTCCAGCCATTCTTGTCTTACCACTTTGTACCTTCGCGTGATAATCACTTACCATACTCATTACTCTCATAATTTCATTGTCACTTACTGGTCTTGTCACACTATCGAGCGGTCTTCCCCATTTTGCTTTTACAATTACATTGTGCATACGCACTATCAAACAAATATTCCCTTGACTGTGCATTCACAAGATAATGACATCCCAAAAACAAAACCATATTTAAATTAACACTTTGATGCTCATTTACTTATCTAATATATAAAAGTGAAAGTCTGTATGTATGTATATATGTTGGTTCCGTATACAAATCTACACCGTTCCACCAATCTCAACCATATTTCGCATACACATAGTTTAGGACCCAGAAGGAACCGCTGGCTACATTAATTTTCGATAGTCTTTCTCATTCTTCTGATTTCGGCCCTTTTTCACTAAAAAACAGGCTAATCAAATCATAAAATATACTCATGAAGGAATGGCAAGGCAGATAGTTTCCATGACAACATAGCTCAAGTCGAGACACGGCCGACTTGATGCCAATTGCGCTCAGCACTACCGGTATAGAAAATGAGGATCTTTACTTGAAATCCCGTTAGTTACTCAATTGCTCACACAGCACTGTCAACCGAGTTTAGCACAACAAAGACTTGACACGATCTTCTTTCTACTATATATTTGTCAAATACCACTCACTCACTCACTCACTCACTCATTCATTTATTCATCACGAAATCTCAGAAACCACCGAACGGATTGGAATGAAATCTGTATGCAGCTTCCTCAAGGGCCGCAAATGCCCCCTAAGAGAGAAATTTTGGCTATTCAGGTTCTAAAGGGGTGTTAAGGGGGTAGACCTGCATTTAATTGAATAGCAATATCTCCCGATTGGTTTCATGGGGGGATGTGATACTCGGCATATATACTTATCATTAAAAATAAGAAGACATGTGTCTGAGGGTTTTTCGATGTGGTGTATATTATGAGGTGAAAGGGGTGAAAAGTGGGGATTAAAAGATTCTTAACGGAGCGTGTGTCTCTTAAACGACATAGGCGAGGAGTTTGAAACACAGCGAAAAAAATCAACATAAAAAAGAAGTAAATATGTGTTTGACAGTTTTTTCATAAATCCAATTTAAGGGGCCCATGGGGAGAGATGAAATTCTGGGGGGGGGGGGGAGAACAGGAAAGAAAGTGTCCTAACTGATTGACTGACTGGCTCACTCATCAAACTCAGGGGGACAAAACTGCTTTAAATTAAGTAAATAGCTGTTCGACAGTTTTTTTTTCATAAATCAAATTTAAAGAGTTCATGGGGAGGGGTGAAATTCTGAAAAAAGAAAATTGAAAGAAAATGTCCAGACTCACTCACTTACTCACTCACTCATCATCGCCTAGCCAAAATTATTGAAGTTAGAAACATGACAGTTTGGGGATATGTTCATTGTATGTCAAAACCGTCTACTAAGGGAGGATTTTCGGATATTCAGGTTCTAAAGGTGTCTTAAGGGGGTTAAACCTGCATTTCATTGAATAACAATATCTCCGGATTGGTTTCATTGGGGGATGTGATACACGGCATATAAACTTATCATTAAAAGTAAGGAGACACGTGTCTGAGGGTTTTTCGATGTGTTTATGAGGTTAAAGGGGTGAAAAGTGGGGATTGAAAGATTCCTAACGGAGCGTGTATCTCTTAAAAGACATAGGCGAGGAGTTTGAAACTCAGCGGAAAAAGAATCTGCATAAAAATAAGTAAATATGTGTTTGACCGCTTTTCCATAAATCCAATTTAAGGGGCCCATGGGGAGGGGTGAAATTCGGGGGGGGGGGCAGGAAAGAAAGTGTCCTAACTGATTGACTGACTCACTCACTCATCAAACTCAGGGGGAAAAACTGCTTTAAAGTAAGTAAATAGCTTTTCGACAGTTTGTTTTTCAATCAAATTGAAGGGGTTCATCGGGAGGGGTGAAATTCTGAAGAAAAAAAAATCGAAAGGAAATGTCCTGACTCATTCACTCACTCATCATCGCCCAGCCAAAAATATTGAAGTTGGAAACTTGACATTTCGGGAATATGTTCGTTGTATGTCAAAACCGTACACTAAGGGAGGTTTATTGGATATTCGGGTTCTAAAGGGGTCTTAAGGGGGTTAAACCTGCATTTCATTGAATATCAATATCTCACGAGTGGTTTCATTTGTGGATGTGATACTCGGCATATAAACTAATCATTAAAAATACGCAGACATGTGTCTAAGCGTTTTTCGATGTGGTGTATTATAATGAGGTGAAAGGGCTAAAAAGTGGGGGTTGAAGGATTCCTAATGGAGCGTGTAGGCCTATCTCTTAAACGACATAGGCGAGAAATTTGAAACTCAGCGAAAAAAAATCAGCTTAAAAAGTAAGTAAATCGGGTTTCGACTGTTTTTTCATAAATTAATTTAAGGGGCCAATGGGGTGGGGTGAAATTCTGGGGATAAAAAGGAGAGAAAGTGTCCTAACCGACTGACTCAGGGGAAAAAGACAGCTTAAGAAATAAGTTAATAGGTGTTCAAGCGATTTTTAATCAATCCAATTTAAGGGGCCCATGGGGAGGGGTGAAATTCTGGTAAAATAAATGAAAGAAAATGTCCTGTCTGACTCACTCACTCATCACGCCCAGCGAAAACTATTAAAGTTGGAAACATGAAATTTTGGGAATATGTTCGCTGTGTGTCGAAAACGTTAACTAAGGAATGATTTTTGTTTATTCGGCTTTTAGAGACGTGTCAAGGGGGTAAACGTGCATTTCATTGAATAACGATATCTCATGAGTTGTTTGTTTGGGGATGTGATATTCGGTATATAAACTAATCATTAAAAATAATCAGACATATGTCTAAGGGTTTATCGATGTGGTGTATATTATGAGGTGAAAGGGGTGAAAATTGGGGGTTGAGGGATTCTTGACGGAGCGTGTATCTCTGAAACGACATAGGCGTGAAGTTTGAAATTCGGTGGGAAAAAACAGCTTAAAATACAAGTAAATAGGTGTTCGAACGTTTTTTCATAAATCCAATTTAAGGGGCCCTTGGAGAGGGGTGAAATTATGGGAAAAAAACAGGAAAGAAAGTGTCCTAACTGATTGACTCACTTACTCACTCATCAAACTCAGGAGGAAAACAGCTTTAAATAAGTAAATAGGTGTTTGACCGTTTGTTTCATAAATCCAATTTAAGGGTTTCATGGGGACGGGTGAAATTATCAAAAATAAATGAAAGAAAATGTCCTGACTGACTCACTCACTCATCATCGCCCAGCCAAAATTATTGAAGTTAGAAACATGAAATTTTGGGGATATGTTCGTTGTATGTCGAAAACGTCCACTAAGGAAAGAGTTTTGGATATTCAGGTTCTAAAGAGGTGTTAAGGGGGTAAACGTGCTTTCCATTGAATAACAATATCTCACGAGTGGTTTCATTTGGGGATGTGATACTTGGCACATATACTAATCATTAAAAATAAGCTGACACATGTCTAATGGTTTTTCGATGTAGTGTATATTATGAGGTGAAAGGGATGAAAAGTGGGGGTTGAAAGATTCCTAACTGAGCGTGTATCTCTTAAACGACATAGGGAGGAGTCTGAAACTCGGAGGAAATCTATCAGCTTAAAAATAAATAAATAAATAAATAAATAAATAAATAAATGAATAAATAAATAAAATAAATAGGTGTTCGACCGTGTTTTCATAAATGGAATTTAAGGGGCATATGGGGAGGGGTGAACTTCTGGAAGACAAACGTCCACTAAGGAAGGATTTTTGGATGTTTGCTCTCATCGACCAACCAAAACTATTAAAGTTAAAAGAATGATATTTTGGGGATATGTTTGTCGTGTGTCGAAAACGTCTACTAAGGAGGGATTTTTGGGTATTCAGGTTCTAAAGGGGTGTTAACGGGGTTAAACCTGCATTTCATTGAAAAACAATATGATACGACTATGACGTGAGCGAAGCGAGGCTAAAATTGAGATGGTGTGTGTCTGTGTATTACTCAATCTCGCAAGTACCACTGGTCCGATTTACGTGAATTTTACATGGAAGTAGCTGATTTTCCTGGTTAACATATAGGTTACTTTTGATTTCAATACTTTGCACTATTTAAAATGGCGACCATTTTAGTGACGTCACTACATCCTTTGGTTTCAAACTTTCATATTTCCATTTCAAATAAAAAGAGAACGCTAAGAAATAGCAAACTTTTGATGGCATATGCGAGGTTTAAAACTACATTTCCTATCCGAAAGGTATCTGCAACTGTTAGCGAGTAAAACCTAAATTTGTGCTATAAAACACGGTCAACGCCGAGCGGTGTAGTTGGACAAAATGTTCCATCCTTAATCTCCCTCTGCGCAGCACCTCGCCTATCCCCTGTTTTAACTGTCAACTTCACATTTTAATTTATTTATGACGCGTAGCGAAGCACGGGTACTTCAGCTAGTTACATTATAAAACACACAAAATTCTCATTATTGATAAACACACAAATCTACACAAACATGCCCGGTACGCCTAAAATATCTATTTCTATCATAACTGCTTATGATCGAGATAGACTTATCCGACCCCAATAATGGGAAACATTATGACCCTCATGCCCCATACAATATTTACTTATCTCTCATATTTCCTGATGCAGTTCTGGTCCATGATATCAGTCTTCTTCAATAGTTGATTCATCTTGATAGGAGGAGAATTTACACACGGTTTTTCTCAAAATTTCACCAAAAACAAAGGTCCACTGTGAATTATTACCATTAACACAATGCACGGTTCTCGTACATGAAGCTCCTATCTCATATAGCTATCATTACTTATTTAGTTCGGCCGACAGTTCGTAGCTTCCTAGAATACTGGTCTAGCTTTTAATAGCGCGTGCGGCTATACCTATCATTACAACTGCGTCATACTGTTATGATATGCACTGTTCTACTTTGCACTCGCGAATACTTAGCGATGTTCAATTTCGGAGGTATGCTAGCTCCTACTTATAACTTGTAACAATGTTAATTACTCTTATGCCTCAACGCAGGCTCTCGCGTCCACAGCGTATATTAAGACTTATAAAACTTGTAAAATGTTAATTTCTGAACGCTCAGGGCACGGGCTTTCGCCTTTGACGATGCCCCAAAGTATACTTATAGAACTTGTAAAAATCACCGTATTGTCCGAAGGCTCGCGGCACGGGCTTCCGCCGCTGATGTTGCCCCAGAGTAGACTAACTTCGCTGTGTTTCAATCCATTATTTATACGATTTCTCTTAAAGGGACGTGGAGTAGGGGGTTCTCAGAATGTATTTCCAAAATAATACTCACATGAATATGTGAACTAGCTCCTTAGAACGTCCTCATTCCCAATGTCTCAATGACTCCTTCATATTCAAAATCCGATCGTAGGATCGTTAGATAATGAGCTCCGTAATTTGCTTCATTGTCCCTCAATTTCGGCGGGATTTGATCGCGTCTAGCGTCTCTCACTGCCATTGGTCGTTTCAAATCCACCCCCTGATTTCATTTTAATTCTGGCAAAAATCACAGAATAATCCGATTTAAATTTTGATGATATTTCTGAGAGGCTGGGATCATCCCCTATACGATGGTATAACTCCTGTTTCTGTATTCCAATTACTGCTCTAATTCCTTTCAAATGGGCGGGGTTTATTTGGTGGGTAATCGTTGAGTTTTCTGCATTTGCCCGCGCAGTTGAACGACCTTCGCGCGTTGTCTGGTGCATTTGGTGTCCAGATGTGGATTTTCTCTTTCCTGCCACCTTTGTTCGCGCTGGGAGAAAGCTTCTTCAAGTCACTCACGAACCGTCCTTTTGTCCTTCTAGTTTCACAAGCAACTTCCATTCTCACATCGGCTTTGAGACATGAATTAAATTTTGTTGGAATAATATGTGGACTTTATGCTATCAGATATGCATAAAGGTCACATTACCCTTCTGCCAAGAAAAAAAATCGATATGGAACGTATGATTTTTTTTTCAATCTCGATCCGCCTCACGGATGCTGCAAGGTTTCGTCGTCACTCCTTATATTGTTCATTTGGTTCGCCACTGCTGTCGTGTGCAGGGATTCCCTTGGTACGATCCTTGTCTCCCTCTCCACATTCTTGCTAAGATTAGTGTCTCTGCTGTCTGGTGCAGGTAGCTAGCTATTGTCCGCCTGTCTCGCCCAGTTTTCTTGCTTCACGGTCTTCCACTGTAAACACCGGGTCTGTTTATGATCGACTACTTCCTCGTTCCACGTGCATTTGGCTCATCTTTATTCAATTTCCACAATGTTGACACCCGCGGTGTTCCGTGGTTGATCAAACGGTTCCCTTTTGTAATATAATTTGAGGTTTGAGCAATTTACAACTGATGTGCTTCCGCCGTTTACGTCCTGTATTTTATATGCATTATTCCCCAAATTTCTTATGATCCGATACGGTCCTACGTATGGGAAACACCATTTATGAAATACTTTGTTTGCTGGATCAGAGATAGGTGGCCTCTTCAACAAAACTAGTTCATTGACGTTCAATTCCCTGTGAAAGCGTTTTCCTTTCAGTCTTCTCAGCCTCCTGTCAGCTTGTTCTCTCATGTAGGTGACCGTCCGTTCGACTCTCAGCTGTGGTGCTGGTTGCGGATCTCTTGGGCAATCTAGTACTGTTGTCCAAGATCTCGGTGGTTGCTGGTTCAAGTGTACCGTGTACGGTACTTGTCCAGTTGACTCATGACGTGTCATATTGATGCAAATCTCAATATTTTTCAATGTATCGGCCCAACGGTGGTGTTCTGTAGGAATGTACATCCGGATGTGCTTCGAGACCTCACGTATGACTCTCTCGCTCGGATTTCCTTGTGGATGGCGTATGCTAGATAGTACATGCTTGATGTCTAGCTCATTTAATCCGCGCTTAAATTCTGCTGATGTGTAATAACTTCCGTGATCAGAAAGAATAAATTCAGGCTTTCCCATTATAGGTATAACTCGATTCTTGATGCGGCTCAGGACCTGTTTCGAAGTTGTTTTCTGGATAGCACATAGAACAACAAATTTAGAAAAGACGTCCACACATACAAGGACATGTCGCACTCCTCTGCGTCCTTTTGGCAATGGACCAAGACAGTCCGTAGCAATGAGCTCTAACGGTTTCTGTGGCAATATTGGCTTCGGGTATTGTCTCATGAGGAAGATATTGGGTTTTGCGCGCTGGCAAATATCACATGTCTTCAGGACATCGCGTATAGTAATCCTCAACCGTGGCCAAGTGAAAGCTTCACCTATTGTTGCTTGCGTCTTGTCTAACCCTATGTGACCAAGTGTGTAATGAGTATGCCACACTAATTTCCTCTGTAACGAAGCTGGTAACAATATCCGTAACTTGACATGATCCTCATCTATAAATTTATGGAGCATATTATTGAAGTATGAATAACTTCTCGCTTGAGCTTCAATTTCTCGATATGCTGGGGTATCAGGTGTTATCTCTCTCTTGAGGAATTTAATCATCTGCATCATCCATGGCTCCTTTTCTTGTTCCTGCGGTAACCTCTTCAGTTCTTGTAAGAAATCTCGATCTTCATTTGTCAGCTCAATGTGCTGCACTAACATTTCCTCCTGTTGTGCCTCTTCTTCTGGATTTCGGCTCAAAATATCCGGGATTACATTCAATTTTCCTGATATGTGCTCAATTTGTATATTAAACTGCTGCATATAAATGGCCCATCTGTTGATGCGTTCACTTACCATGGTGGTCTTAAATAAGAAAGTCAACGCCTTGTGATCAGTGCGGATTGTTATGGAGAAACCATAGATAATACGACGCCATTGTTGAAGCGCGTATATGATCGCCAAAAGCTCCAGCTCTGAGATGGTATAACTTTTCTCATGTTTTCTTAATTTCCTGCTGATGAATGCTAGGTATCAGCGGTTTGCTGTTCTCTCTGCGTCTTCTTGGAAAAGCATTGCTCCAATGCCCACTAAAGATGCATCTGCTTGAATTATAAACCCCTTCGAAAAATCTGGGTAACTCAGTTTGATGTTATTTGACAATAATTTCTTCGTAGCTATGAATGACCTCTCACACTCTTCGTTCCAAAACCAACGGTTGTTCTTTTTTAGCACCTCTTGTAATGGTGCTACTACTTCGGTGTATCCTGGACAGTTTTCACGAAAGAAGTTGGTGGCTCCCAAGAACATCCTTATGTGCTTGACTCTGGTCGGTCGAGGAAAATTTTTAATGGCTTCGATTTTCACTGGATTGGGCCTGATCCCTTCTCCATCAACAATATGTCCTAAATATAAAATTTCGTGCTGAAAAAAGTGTGATTTTTTTAGATTGATCTTGAAATTTGCCCTTTCTAGGTTCTCTAACAACTTGCTTAAATTTTGCATGTGTTCCTCATTGCTCTCTGATGCTAATAAGATATCGTCGACATATCTGACAGTCATGTCTTTCACTTCTTCTGTTAAATTTCGATCCAATGCTCGGATTAGTGCAGATCCGGCTGTCTTAACTCCAAATGGTAAGCGACAACAGGTGAAACTCTGATTGTCGAATAGAAATCCAGTTAACAGCTGTGATTTCTCTTCTAACTCGATGTGCCAATAGCTATTCGCAAGGTCGACAGACGAATATATTTTCTTCTTATGGAACTTCTTGAGTACATCTTTAATTAGTGGTGCCCGGTCGGTTTCATCTATTAATCTGGAATTGAGGGTGCGAGCATCGAGACACAACCTCACTGAACCATTTGGCTTCGCCACCGCTAATATGGCGTTCAAATATGGGGTTGGAGCCCCCTTTAAGCATCTCACCTATAATTTTCCTAACTCCTGCACGCTGCTTTTCTGGAATTGGGTAGAGTCGGCTCTTAAATGGTGTCCAGTCATCTACCTGCATAGCGTACTTGAAATTTAAAATTTTTCCCGGTAGTGTATTAAATGCTGCTGAGTGGTTACAAAGCATGTGTGCCAAGCAATTTCTTTCATCATCATTCAGCTTTGCCTCTCTTAATTTTTCTTTCAAAAGTGCCTCAAAACTGTCTTTGTTGCCATCTTCTTCTACTGCCATGGACCACATTTCATCTTCCAATTCTTGCTTTCCCTCCAGGAGTCCTATGTTCGAGTCCTCTTCATCTGCTTGACTTTCTTCTTCTTCTTCCTCAGGAATGGTCTCCAGCTTCCAAATGTCAGCTTCTCTATCTAAGCCGTGGTTGTTCATGTTCAGTCCCACTGCTGATAATCCTTCCATATTTCTGAATTTAATTGCATTGTTGCGCAGGTCAATTACTGCTTGGTGCTCATACAGGAAATCCGCCCCCAGAATCAAATTTACATTCATCTTGTTCATCACCATGAATACATGTGAGAAAGTGTGTCCTAATATTTCTAGATCCAATTGTACCTGAAATTTGCATACAGCTGATTTTTCGGGAATGACTCCTCGAATTTTGACCTGTGGCACTGGAATCGTAGGTATTCTCTGTTTCTCGCTTAGAGCTTTAATTAATGCCTCTGATACTAGACATAGCTGTGCCCCTGTATCCACTAATCCTTTTACTCTTAGTCCTTCTATCCTCGTAATGATGACTGGTAATCTCCTCAAACAATGTTGCTCCGGTTGAATAATTTCACGTGTAAAATCCTCAGGAGTTGCGACCCATTCCGCGATGTTCGCTATCATCCATTGTGTCTTATCTGGCGTGAAATTTAGCCTATCTCGTTCACCCTCTAATACGTTTTTTTATAGCCCCCGTGTTCCTTTTCTCATTCTGGCTTTTGCGATGCTGCTGCATTAATTCACTCTCTGCTCCAGTGATTTCCATATCTGGGTTCTCGCGATTCTCCATTGTCCTTCGCCAGCGATCCTTCTCCGTCTCTTGGTTGCGATGCAACTCATCTAGGTATCGTTGTGATGCCTCATGCCTGCTTTGTAATTCCCGTCGACTGTCTTCCGGATATCCTCGGTTCTCCTCTCGTCTTCGGTTCCACGTTCTATTATCTCTCCTATCATATCTGCGATGATGATATGGACCTTCGCGACCACGCCCTCTCCATTCATCTCTCCTGTACTGTTGTGGCTGCCAGTTCCTCTCGTTCCTTGGCTCATACCTCCTCTGCTCCTCTTTCGGCGAGTCTGGCCTTCCGTTATTATTCCCGCTTCTGTGGCTAACATTCGTGTTGGTGCTTTGCTCTCTAGTTTTAACTAGCTCGGCTTGGTGTACCAGCGCTGCGCTGTCACTCGCTCTGACGTGTCTATTTTGATTATTTAGTGACGTCTCGTCCAACTGACGTAACACCTCCTCTGCTTGCAGTGCGCTCGAGACGTTTGCCGCAATTAAAAACTGTTGTACTGGCAATGGAAACTGCTTTCCAATTGTCATCACCAGTTCTGACTCCGGTGGTAAAATATCCATATCCTTCAGTCTAAGTAGCTGAGCCGAAAAATATTCTGAGTAGCGTGTTGGTTGCGACGCGTGGTACTTCCTACTATATAATTCCATCCTTAAATTATGTTGTATAGACATGCTCCAGTAACGACGTAAAAATGCCTGCTTGAAGGTATCCATGTCCTCAAAGGTGTAGCGAAAGCTTCTGAACCACGTCAGGACGCTATCCGCCAGTAGTTTCTCTGTTATTCTGAGTTTCTTATTCTCAGGAATATTATTGTCTGTAAGGTAGTGTTCCAAATCTTTTAGAAAAGCTTTCGGTGTTTGTGAACCATCATTGTTAAATTTTCGTGGGCGATCCTCCTGCATCCTAATTATTTGAACATACTGTGTAGTTGGGTTATTGTTATTATTATCGCCAGTCGGCTGTTGAGGTGTTGAGGCCAGTCCCCTAAATGTTTGAAACCCTTCATTATTTTCGCTACCTGCGGTCGCACGGCCCGGACTAAGTTCATTCATTCTCTCTACCTGGGTCTGGCTTGTGTTGAAGTGATTAGCCACACTGCTCGTTTCTTTACCGCTGCTGTGAGCTTTCAGTTCCAGAAGCATTTCCTGTTGTTGTAGAGACTGTATCTCGGTCTTAATGATCTTCCGTTCTTGTACCTCCATTTTTCCCAGTAACTGCAGTTCGACCTCCTTTATTCTCCTTTGGTTTTCTTCCATCTGTTCTATAAGTTTCTTTCTATCCTCTTTCCCGTCAATTCCAATTTGTTGGCATGTCTTGTTTATTTCCAGTCTTATTGCCTCATATCTATTTTCCTCTTTTCTCTTTCCCTCTTTCTTCTCGTTTTCCAGCTGATCGAGCCTGCCTCCTATCATTTCATTGCTTTCCCGGATCCTCTCTTTAAGTGCATCATTCTCGTTTTCCTGAATGCTCCATCGTTCCGCTGAAGTCAAAGCTGCCTTGTCTATTTCCGTTCTAATCTCTATCATCTCTCCTTCCAGGCTGTGCAATTGTTTTGCCGCAGACTTAACCTCGTTATCTACTCCTTTTATGGTAGCTTGAATTGCTAATTGTTCTGTCTTTATCCCTTCTGTGTTAGCGTTACATATTTCTTCTAGCTGTATGAGTTTCGCTGCCGTCTTTTCTTCACTGAACGCTATTGATTGCCTTAAGTTCGTCTCCATCTGACCTAACTGTGTGGTAGTCTCGAGCGTGATTTTAGCTATTTGCTCTGCTAATTTATCTGTCAGTTCCTCTTTTAACGCTTCCTTATTCAGCCTACCCTGTTCTGCAATTTGTTCCGTTAGTAGTGCATTATTTGTCTTACTGTGTTCCGTTATCTGCTCCGCTAACTGTTCCGCAATACGTGCATTGTTTAATTCACTCTGTTCTGCAATTTGTTCCGCAATACGTGCATTGTTTAATTCGTTCTGCTCCGCTATACGTGCATTGTCTAATTTACTCTGTTCTGCAATTTGTGCCGCAATACGTGCACTGTTTAATTCGTTCTGCTCCGCTATACGTGCATTGTCTAATTTACTCTGTTCTGCAATTTGTGCCGCAATACGTGCATTGTTTAATTCACTCTGTTCTATGCATTCCCTCTTAAAGTGTTCGAACTGTTCCATCGTTCTAGCCACTGAATTCTCAATAATAAGTCGAATCTCCTCCACTGACGCCATATCACACAATATAATACTTATTTGAGAAGACTGGGGCATGGAGCCTCATGTTCCCATCTTTTGCAATCATAAAATGAGTCGCTTATTCCCAATTTACGTTAGTCCCATTAATGACTTTAATATGCTTGAAGAGCTGCCTATCTGATGTTTGCTTTTGTGAATAAACTTTCAGTTTACCCTTCTGCATTAATTTTAACTTCCCAGTTCTGTCAATAAAGTACTGACATCACTTTTACGGTTCATGCCGTCCTACAACATACATTTGGAGTTTGCTACTAATTATTCAAATATAAGGGCGCCACGAAAACGCTGCTTCTACCTAACTTATGCAAAATAAACTCAGCATTTTCGATTATTTACTTTAAACAAACTCCTGGCTTTACTTTCCCTTGAATTACTTGTTAATTTGGCCACACCGTTCGGTGCCATTTTTAAATATCTCTATACTTAATGGTTTGGCTTGTGCTCGTAAGACATCGCAGCAACCATCCAAGGACTCGGTTGTACTGTCGAAGCTTTCACTTGGGCCTCGCCATTAAATATCTATAGGGGAATGCTCTACATCAGTTTATATGACCTCAAGGGGGCATATAGACTTCAGTCGGCTCCGGCTAGCTACTCTCTGACACTTTCCATCACTGTGATCCACTAATTAATAAAAGAAAAACTAATATGGACATGAATAACTACATCATTATCACCAATCCATATATACCCTTCCGCGTTCTTCTAGGATGCCGACTCTCACTCGGGTGGTGCTCTGTTCGGGGTGGCTCTAACTTATACTAAACATCCTAGGAATATTGTCACAGGATCACAGGAGGCTTATCTTAAAATCAGTAGGTCAGAGAACTCCTAATATAAAATAATTTATTTCACAAAAACATCATCTCCCTTTTCTCCCAACCATAGACAAATAAAATAAAATCAACTCCCTTAAATTACTGAAAAACAACAATATAAAAAAAAATGCAAAATAATGTTTCACACTGGCTGAAACCAGGAATAGAAAATAGTCTATTTTACGGCAGTCCACTGCTTCAAGTCCAAGAGTTATTGTCAACAGACTTAATTCAAATAACTGTGGCTTAAATAAACCAGCCATTCTATCACAATAATATTGCGCACTCATTTTTATAACTTGCAAAACTTGTTCTTTGGGAAATCGGACACGTCTATTCGTACAATCATCATCTTTCCTCACAAGAGTCAGATAATGAAGGCAATAGGTTTATTCTAGGTTACGGGCATGTGTGTTTTTATAACTTTAAAGCAATTACTTCACTCAGAGCTATAACTCCGTTAATTATGGTAAAATAAACAAGTCAACATACATGAAGCATCAAATAAATACTTCGGCTGCCGGTGCGCCGTGACTATTAATAAACAACAACATAATGAATGCACTCCAAAAATAATTACAAATAGAACATCTCGCTTCCTGAAGCGGCATATAAAAGAAACCCCGGGGAGTTGGACTGCCTCCCTTCATACAATACAATGCCAAACTCGACCTTGTGACAGACGTGCTTTCTCCATGCTAACCAGGAGGCCAGCACAACCTTCCTGGCCGCTTTGAGAATTCAGACGGCTAACCAATTTCTACCTGTTTCTTAAGACTCCCTTTTACCTGCCTTGGGCTCGAGCAATTCAACCTCTTTCCGACGGAGCTAAAGTGGGCTCTCATCAGATAATGAATTCAATCATTTTACTTACCATTTATATATCGTCGAAGAATGCGGGAATATCACCTCCGCTATTATTTCACTCACCATTATATCATCGAAGACCGCGGGAATACCACATCCGCTTTATTTCTGCTCGACCCAAGATCGACTCTTAGCCTTATCTGAATAGATCTCATAATACCTTCCAGCCATTCTTGTCTTACCACTTTGTACCTTCGCGTGATAATCACTTACCATACTCATTACTCTCATAATTTCATTGTCACTTACTGGTCTTGTCACACTATCGAGCGGTCTTCCCCATTTTGCTTTTACAATTACATTGTGCATACGCACTATCAAACAAATATTCCCTTGACTGTGCATTCACAAGATAATGACATCCCAAAAACAAAACCATATTTAAATTAACACTTTGATGCTCATATACTTATTACATTATAAAACACACAAAATTCTCATTATTGATAAACACACAAATCTACACAAACATGCCCGGTACGCCTAAAATATCTATTTCTATCATAACTGCTTATGATCGAGATAGACTTATCCGACCCCAATAATGGGAAACATTATGACCCTCATGCCCCATACAATATTTACTTATCTCTCATATTTCCTGATGCAGTTCTGGTCCATGATATCAGTCTTCTTCAATAGTTGATTCATCTTGATAGGAGGAGAATTTACACACGGTTTTTCTCAAAATTTCACCAAAAACAAAGGTCCACTGTGAATTATTACCATTAACACAATGCACGGTTCTCGTACATGAAGCTCCTATCTCATATAGCTATCATTACTTATTTAGTTCGGCCGACAGTTCGTAGCTTCCTAGAATACTGGTCTAGCTTTTAATAGCGCGTGCGGCTATACCTATCATTACAACTGCGTCATACTGTTATGATATGCACTGTTCTACTTTGCACTCGCGAATACTTAGCGATGTTCAATTTCGGAGGTATGCTAGCTCCTACTTATAACTTGTAACAATGTTAATTACTCTTATGCCTCAACGCAGGCTCTCGCGTCCACAGCGTATATTAAGACTTATAAAACTTGTAAAATGTTAATTTCTGAACGCTCAGGGCACGGGCTTTCGCCTTTGACGATGCCCCAAAGTATACTTATAGAACTTGTAAAAATCACCGTATTGTCCGAAGGCTCGCGGCACGGGCTTCCGCCGCTGATGTTGCCCCAGAGTAGACTAACTTCGCTGTGTTTCAATCCATTATTTATACGATTTCTCTTAAAGGGACGTGGAGTAGGGGGTTCTCAGAATTTATTTCCTAAATAATACTCACATGAATATGTGAACTAGCTCCTTAGAACGTCCTCATTCCCAATGTCTCAATGACTCCTTCATATTCAAAATCCGATCGTAGGATCGTTAGATAATGAGCTCCGTAATTTGCTTCATTGTCCCTCAATTTCGGCGGGATTTGATCGCGTCTAGCGTCTCTCACTGCCATTGGTCGTTTCAAATCCACCCCCTGATTTCATTTTAATTCTGGCAAAAATCACAGAATAATCCGATTTAAATTTTGATGATATTTCTGAGAGGCTGGGATCATCCCCTATACGATGGTATAACTCCTGTTTCTGTATTCCAATTACTGCTCTAATTCCTTTCAAATGGGCGGGGTTTATTTGGTAGGTAATCGTTGAGTTTTCTGCATTTGCCCGCGCAGTTGAACGACCTTCGCGCGTTGTCTGGTGCATTTGGTGTCCAGATGTGGATTTTCTCTTTCCTGCCACCTTTGTTCGCGCTGGGAGAATGCTTCTTCAAGTCACGTACGAACCGTCCTTTTGTCCTTCTAGTTTCACAAGCAACTTCCATTCTCACATCGGCTTTGAGACATGAATTAAATTTTGTTGGAATAATATGTGGAATTTATGCTATCAGATATGCATAAAGGTCACAATATATAACATTGACATTGGCATAGACATTATAAAAAATAGTGCATGAAAAAAAAATCGATATTGACATATTGAAAGTTTGAAGAAAAAAAAAAATACATGGTGCTGTTAGTTATTCGGTACATTGTTGTGCAGGGAGGAAAAAAACCCAGGGCTGGACGGAAGATTGTGCCGTCCTCCCTATCTTAGGGAAAAAGTGCTCCCTGCAAAGAGAAAGAGAGAAGAAGTAGAAATATAGGTGTTCCAGGGTATAAGTTAAAGGAAATATTAAAAATGTATTTATTGCGTTGGGATGAAACGGAACACCTTCACAAGTTGGGAAGTTAGAAGAAAGAAAAATGAAAGAAAACAAATCATAGACATTGTGTACATGTGATTTTAACAAACAAACAAAAAAGTATACCGTTTAATGTGCTATGTTGCGATGTTCATATGTTAACATTTAGGAATATTATTGATCACCTCTGCAGACAATGTGGGGGTGCGAAGTATTATATATATATTGATTTCTAGTGGAATAATTGCCCGTGGGCGCATGAATTTGTATTAGGTTACCCTTTAAAATTATCAATTACAATGATCTTATATCTAACTTAAGCGCGCTAATCTCTTATGATTCTAGTTTTTGGTACCTCGCGTGCACGCTACCCCTTTGTACGTATGCTTGCCGTCTCACGGCTAATCCTGTACGGCCACTTCCTGTTATGGTTTAGTGGTCGTACCGCTTGAAATGTATCCTTAATCCTTAATCTGTGATGCATTCCCTGTGGGTGAATGCTTTCACACTTGACAATGAGAGTCGCCGCCACAGCCGGTTGCGCCCTCATTGCCGTAATTTGCGCCGCATTTTTGACGCCTTATGTATTTTCTTGTTTATGTTGATCTGCCAGCAAGCCTGATACCCCACAGGTATCAGCCGTGCTGTGCAGATTTTTTAGAGTGTAGCTGTAAAAATGTGGTGAGCCTGTAAGTGAAGATGGATATTAAATATAAATTATTGCGCACAGGTGTAATACAATAATAAGTCGGCATTAGTAGCATGCTGCTGCTATCATAGTCACCAGTGCCATATTCCTGGTGACGATGCCTGAAAAAAATGGAGAGGTTAATAAAACATTTAAATATTGCCTATTTTCTATGCCGCTCCCTGTGGCAATGTGTCCACAGTCTGAAGCTCTTTTGACCTGTGAAAAAAATGGCATGGTTAGTGTTAATCATGTATTCTAATGTGTTATAATGTATTATAATGTATTGTAATGTGTTTTCGGACTTATCCTGATGACGGATTTGTCGGCCATCAGGTGCCGAGATATTCTACCTTAATCTAAAAAGAAATTTCCTTAATTTAAAACAAAATTGCCTTAATTGTAAAACTATGCTGTATATACAAGCCGAGTAGACCTTATTCTAAAGCCGAAATGTGCTGTGCCCTATTTTAGCAACAGCGCTTGTTCAATTTGCTTACATCTAAGTGACCTTAAAAATGGCACTGTGACTTAAGTACTAAAATTTAGATGGAGGCTCGTCCATCCGATTTCTCTCGCGGGGGCCCTTGTAGTACATTGTTTGGACCGGAACCCAACAATGCCTCGTAGTCCCCTCCGTCTTAATCCTAATTGTCGACGTCTATTCTAGGTCTTACTAACTAGTACTAATCTAGTCACAGGCGGCTTACGGTGCCATAAAGCAAACCGTTTCGCCTGCTGTCTCTTCCTGCTCATTACCGTTGTTTTTCATACGTTGTCGTAGTTGGGTCGCCCACTTTAACCCCTATGAGTTGCTCGCTATGCCCCTCATTTAATGCCCTAGGCTGCCCGATGCGTCGCCATTTATGTGGGCATTCGACATCGTCCAATGGCATAATGTTAGCTTCGCCTTCATTGGCAATCGTAGTATAATAATATCTTCGCCTTTATCGGCCGCAGTAGTATGCTTTTCGCAGTATAATTATCTCTTCGCCTTTATCGGCCACAGTAGTATGCTTTTCGCAGTAATATTTCACTCCCGTGCATAGGAGACTTGCTTCCCGCTGTAGAAGCCGTACTTACTTACATTTACCTAAGAGTCTAGTCCTAGTTTGGTCGTCCCTAGGGTCAACTCCTGGGTCCGGCGTGGAGCGAGCTATTTCTCCCACCATCCTCAGAAAGTCTTCCCTGCAGGTCTTGGCTTCGGAGACCGTGGCACATAGTGGGTGTAGCATCCCTTCCTCCCAGGGGCAGTTTAGGTGCACCTAGGATTCCAGAGCTTGCCCGGCCAGGCCGCGAGTGCCTCAACCTTACGTGGTTCGTCTGTTTGGTCTGGTCGTTAAGTTAAGAAAGGTCACTGAGCTGTTGAGCCAACTGGGGTAAGGGTCAACATCACCTTCCCCAGCTCTGCTCCAGTGTGGTGCCTCTGGCCTTCGGCTTGTGCCGTTATCACCAATCAGAGTGATTCAGATTCCTTTTCATGTAATAAAAAAATATGGGCGTAACCTGTGTAAATAATTTATTTTGTGTAAAATGTAAAATATTTCAAGTGTTGTGGGGTTGTAGAGCTGCTAAGTGCATAGACTACTTTAGGTCTACTATTGCTACGTCGGCTGTCCAGCGATAATGCTCTGTTAACCTTAATGGAGGTGTTAGTAGGGTCTATGGCGTCAGGTACCCTGTTATTAGGATCTGGGGGTAGTTATTCGTAGAGTGCGCATTATGCTTAATTGTTGTCTGCCGACCCACCCCTAATACTCAGGTGGTAGCATCGAGATCCAAGGCGTAGTAAGCCCTCTTTTTAAACGCATGAAGTCTATCAACCCCTATGTATACTTTGTAATGTAGTGTAGCTGTTTTCATCGTGTTCATGTGTCTGCGTTGGTCATGTTGGACGTGGGAAGGTTATTCCAGGGGAGTAAGGTATTCAAAATGGTAGCCTTTGGGTGGTATGTCGGTAATCCCGCTGGGATTATCCACCTATGCTTCAGTCATTCTCCCTTTGTCCATGTCTGCTCGCTATCCGCTTCTTGGGATAGTAAAGCGTCGTGACGCTGTGGCGTCACGGCCTACTTTGGTCTCCCCTTTTGTAGTGTGAATGTGGCCAGTGGTCGTAGTGCGACTGGCCATGTCCTAATCGCCTGTAATGATTTTTGAAAACTGAAATCGAGAAAGGAAGTTATTAGGGGGGGTCTTGTTTCCTCAGAGCCCCTGTCTGTGTTCGCTCCTGATTAGTGAGCGCGTGTGTGTGTGACTATGTTCCGCTACCCCATGCGGACGGTTGGTCTGTTATATGCTATGTCCTAATGTGTATCGCGTGTATGGGCAGGAGGTGCCCGTGGCCTGTCAACGTCTTTGCGCACGTGCTCCTATGGGCCCAAGATAAGTTCCGGTCTGTCACGTCTGTCCATTGCTAAATGTCACAATTATTTTTGCAGTGTTAAAAAAATGTGTGGCATTATGATTGCTTTGCGTTTGTGATTTCACGGTCACTGCCGATATAACAATAGTGCCTGTCGGCAGCAGTGTTGCGATATGGTGGCCTCTGCAAGTCAGCGGTTTGTATGTGTAATGGCAGGCTCGGACGTTATGTATGTCAGCTGCCGGCACGTGCTTTCTTGCACGTATGTGAGTGTTGTCACTGTTCGGTATTCCGGGCGGACAAATGTAGCAATTTGTCCTATTCAGCTAGTACTGTTGTGTGGCCACTATTCCATAGGACCTTTGTCTTACGAAATTTTCATACCTGTGTCTGGGAAATGTATTTTCTATGTCAGGTGTAATGTGAAATTTTATGCCTGGTTTTTGGCGGGAGGAAATGTGGTATTTCCTGTTCATGTATTTGTATGGGCCAATTTCGGTGTGATTGGAAGCCTGGGTAGTTGTTTTCCATGGTGTCCAATTTTCGTTGGGATTTGGACCCGTGATCCATGTAATTCTCTGTGTTCTGTGTCTGCGTTGTGTTTCAGGGATTGAGGTGTCCTCAGTGTGGTTTTTGCTTGTGTCTCTCGTACCAAAAATACCGTTGGTTAGTTAGTTTTTGGTACGAGTGTGGTGTGTGATCATGGGTTCGGACCCGGCTTACTGTAAAGACTTGTTACGACGCTATCTGTGCCGTATATATTATGGCACATGTGCCGTGTATTTGAAATGCGCAGATGGGAATAGGCATTCCTGTGATGAGTTTGTGTATTTTTGAGTTCTCCCCGTAGTGTAATTTGGGGAGTTGTGTGGTTCTGAACTCGGCGTAAATGAACGTGTATTTCCCAGGTTCGTCTGTAGTGCTCCCAGTCTGTCTGTGCCAGCAAAGGTCGCCCATGGTGAGTGCGTTATCGCTGACGCTATAGTCTCTAGTTTCACTCACGTGTGCGTTATCTTGTTAGTTGCTTGACAATGCTCCGTGTCTGTATGTTTGTGCCTCTTAGCCAGAGTGCTAACTCTGTAATTGCGAGTGGGGCTTTCCGCCATACAAAAGAACCTCTCACTAACTACATTCGTGTCCCCAAGGTTTGTGTTAACTGTAACGTGGGTCGAATATGTCCCTATCCATTGTACAAAATGTCGTTATACACGAGTGTCTCCGGGCCGCTAGTCGCGTGTTTGGTGACTAGGTGCCGGAGGCGATTTTGTTGTTTTTCATTTATGAACATCTGTTAGTGGAACTGTTCCAATCTGTTTTAGCTTCCTACTTTTCTATCCTGCAACTGGATAGCTACCCGACCTGACATTCCTGGTATTCAGAAGGTTGCGGGTTTTGAGACCGTCTTTACCCAGAGTAATTGTTTCTGGTGCCATTCTATGCTGTGTCTCCGGGACAGTTCTGTCGTGTGTTAGGATCGTATCCCGGTGCGGTCAGTGAGGTCCGAAGGCTATTTCTTGGCCTTCTTTCCACGTCTGCCAGTGGGATCATTTCCTTTTCTTTTGGTAGTGTTCCCGCCTGTACGTGTAGGTGTGGGAGCATTGCGTGTATGATATGCCTTCATACGGCGGGCGTGAATAGTGTCTTTAATTATTTTTCTCCCATGGCGCACGCTGACTATGTAATTTAGGTCAGATACCTTCCTGCAGACTTTGAAGGGACCTGACCAGCGTGGCAGGAGGAACTCGGACACGTTTTTCTTACGGGCAGAATTGGAAACCATAACCAATTGCCCGGGTGTGTATTCCACGGTCTTCCTATGCCGATCATCCGCTCTTTCTGTTTCTTCTGCGCCGCGGCTATGTTCTTCCTAGCGTTCATTCGAGCTATCTGTAAGTGCTCTAGCCGGGCAGCATTGTCCGTGTGAGTGTCCTGTGGGATACATATATTATCTATGGGACTTCTGGGCGTGTACCCGTGCAGCAGGAAGTGTGGAGAGTGTTTCGTAGCCGTGGATATAGAGGTATTATAACTAAAAGTTATGGGCTGCAGGTAATCATCCCAGTCCGTTCCTGCGTCCCCTGTAAATTTAGCCAGCGCTATTCCGAGTATTTTGTTCATACTCTCCGTGAGTCCGTTGGTTTGCGGGGAAAAACTCGTGGTAGTGTATGCCTTAATCCTGAGTATCTCCAAAAACTGTTGGAGCACTCTCGAGGTGAAAATGGTACCTCTGTCGGATAATAAGGTTTTGAATAGGCCGTGTCGTGTAACTATATCAAATAGGAATTCGGCTATGCTGTTCGTGTCTGCTTTGGGAACAGCCTTTGTAATCATGTATCGTGTGAGATACTCGGTGGCCACCAGGATATATTTATTGCCTTTCTGAGATGTCGTAATGGGGCCTTTCACATCCATCCCGACTCTGTGAAATAACTCTCCTACGGGAATTGGGTTGAGTAATCCATGAGGCTTGCCAGGCCTTGTTTTGAATCGCTGGCAAGTGTGACATGTCCTTACGAAGGTATCTATGTCGGCCTTCATGTTTACCCAATAGTACTTGTCACGGATTCTAAGGTATGTTTTATGCGTGCCTAAATGTGCCCCTGCCAGTGGGCTATTGTGGTGTCCGATCATGATATTTTCTCTCAATGATTCCGGAACCGCTATAGGTGCGTTATCATGCATGGCTGTGGGCTTAAATTTCAGTACCCCGTCTTTGTCTAGGAAAAATCGCCTAGATAGCCGTGCTGTCTTGGAGTCCACTTTATCCAAGTTTTCTAGTGCCAATAGAATCTGTTTCAAGTACGGATCACTTTCTTGCTCCTGTTTGATGTTAATCACCGTCAGGGCAAAAGTGGGCATGTCGTCCCAGTCGTGGTCCTTACTGTCATCCGGGGGATCGGCTACTGGCAGCCTAGACAACCCATCTGCGTCTAGGTGTGTAGCGCCTTTCTTGTGTTTGACCACGAAGTCATATTCATACAGGCGGAATATAAACCTGTTGAGCCGCGAATTTGGGTTTTTAAATTTGTCCCAAAAAAGCAAGCTCGCGTGGTCAGTCACTACCGTGAACTTGATACCATAGAGGTATACCCTGAAATAGTTCACTCCCCACGAAAATGCCAGCATTTCCCGCTCTGTGGCAGAGTATCTAGTCTCAACGGCCGTTAGCTTCCTGCTAGCGAAAGCGACGGGCCGTATGCGCCCTTCTGCGTCTTCCTGCAATAGGGCCGCCCCCAGCCCATACAGTCTGGCATCCACGTGTAAAAATGTGGGCCTATCACTGTGGAAGTGTTGCAGTAATGGTGGTGAGGTCAATAGTTGCTTCAGTGTGTTGAAGGCATCTATGTGTTCCTGCTTGATGCTGAAGGGCGTTTTTTCCCGTGTGAACTCGGTTAGGGGATGGGCGATGTGCGCAAACCTGTAGATATATTTTCTATAATACGATGCCAGCCCGATAAAACTGCGCAATTGTTTCAAATTTGTGGGCATTGGGATGCCCGTTATTGCGTCAGTTTTTGCTGGGTCAGGAATAATGCCCTCTCTGTTTACAATGTGGCCCAATATGTTAATCTGCTGTCTGGCAAATTGACATTTCGCAGGTTTAAGCCTTAACTTGGCCTCTCTGATCCTTGCGAAAGCCTCCTCCAAATGCACGATATGTTCGTCGAAGGTATTGGAGAAAACTGTTATGTCGTCGACGTACACTAATACGGAACGCCACTTAAGCCCTGAAAATGTCTTATTCACCAGCTTTTGGAAGGTTTGGCTGGCGTTACGGAGGCCCATGGGTAACCTTGTGTAGGTATATAGCCCGTTCTCTGTAACGAACGCCAGCTTGTGCCTATCTGGTTCATAGACGGGGATTGAATAGAATCCACTATAGCAAGCCATCGAACTGAACCAGCTAGCTCCGCCAAGGGCGTCCAAATAGGTGTCTGCCCTTGGAGGTGGATAACTATCATTTTCGACTAACTTATTGAGCCTCCTGTAGTCAGTACAAAATCTGTGAGATCCGTCCCGTTTTTTGGTCAGCAGAACCGGCGAGCTGTAGTTTGAAATAACGGGAACAATGACCCCTGCCTCGAGCATCTCTGAGATCTGAGCGTCGATGGCATGTCTCTCCTTCTGGCTCACTCTGAAGGGAGGCTGGTGTACTGGCCGGTCACTAGTGAGTGTGACATGGTGTTCAATGAGGTCTGTCACAGCGAGGTCCTTCATTGAATGGGCAAAAATATCCCTGTTGGTCTCCATGAGCTCCGTGAGCCTTTTATTTTGCTCCGGAGTCAGGTCCTGTCTGTGGTTCTTGTTGGTCGCCTTACCTGTGTGTGTGTCTTTGTGTTGGCTGATAGTATGCAGTGCAGAGGCCTGGTGTTCGTGATTTTCTCGCTCCGCTCGAATCCCATCTGTGTTCCTGGTGTATATCATGGGATGTGTGGTGAGCCTCTGGTCGTGCTTTAAAAGCATCTGACCGCTAGCGAAATTTATGCTAGCCTCATATTTAGCGAGGAAATCCATGCCAATTATGGCTGAGGCAGAAAGATGTTGTATAACGAACATAGGGTGTGTTGTTGCAAAATGGCCTAGCCTAAGATGTACGTCTGCCTCCCCCGCGTTTTCTAGCGTCTGAGCATTGGCCGCTACCAGCCGGATGTCACCCGTGACATCGTGTATTTGGGCTTCGGTAACGTGTCTCCTATGAACACAACTTACGGCTGCCCCGGTGTCAATTAGGGCCTGCACTCTGTGGCCATTTATGGTGGCGTGTATCGTGAGGGCCGATACCTGAAATCCACTGCCCTGCACCGATGTGTTATGTAGGATGTATGTAGTTATTGTTGTTGTTGTTACCGGAGTGACATGTGTACTGGGAAGGCATGGAGCGGGCCGCTTATCGTATCGGGCACGCTTAGCCTCTAAGCCTGCTTCCTGTCCCGAGTGCTTTGCCTCAGTCAGCAAAGTGCGCTCACCCACTACGTTGCCAGCTCTCTTAATCGGCCTCGCTGCTAGAATAGAAGTCTGCTGGCGAACGTTTAATGTATTAATCGTTCCCATCCTTCGTCTAGTTGTGTTGTTGTTGTTTCCTTCCTCTCGGGAAGGTGTGTCTGCGAACGTGACCCTGAGCTTGCCCTTGTTACCCCGTTTGTTGTTCCAGGCGGTCGCGAGTTCGACTCCTGTTGCTGACTTCCCAGTGCCGAGCGAGCTCGCGTCCTGCGCCTGTGTGTGGTCATTTCCTACCCTGCGTTGTGATGTAGGGGGTATGGTCTTTTGTTTGGGGGGTGTGGGTGTGTTTTCAGGCTGTTTGCGCGTAATTATGAGGGGTGTATAATGTCCCACCTTAGGGTTCCCTGTAAAAAGTACATGCAGGTCCCTGTCGAATCCCGCAGTGGAAAATAGCGGGGGCAAGTGCACGTCAGTGTATACGTGGATATTGGTTCGAAGCACCTTGCCGAGAGCGGTCACCTCTACGGCACTGGCATAGGTGCCGTCCCTACCCATGTATTTTCTGTAATCCTCCCCGGTCTGGAATGGGTTTTCCCGCTCGTCCGACACAAAGTCTCGGTACTCTTTCCAGTTGGCCAGGATATGTTTGACCATTTCCTGCCTGTATTGCTTGTGATGGTCTTCGTTATGCCGAACCAGGAAGCTGATAGTCCTAAAGAGGCAGTTGCCGTCTCCTTGTACGGGGTGTGTTTGGAAACGGCCCGGGGGCGGATCGTCAGCCTTAGCTCTGGCTGGCTGCTTCTTCCCCTTACTCTTGCGAGTTTGCTTGGGGGAAGGGCCTTTCTGTTGTTGTGTTGGGGGAGGAACATCAGCTGCTTCATCCGCTAGCCGAACCTCCCCGTCTAGGCGTTTTTTTGGAACGTAGGTGTACGCCTGCCTGTATTGTATGTGCGCCCCCCTCGGGGTGGCTGCGCCAGCTCCCCGCCTGCGGTGTGTGGCTAGGCGTGGGGAGTATTGCCCCCCTGTCTGTCCTGTGGGGCGTCTCATCCCTGAACTCCCTCGGGTATTCGTCGGGGAGGGGGTAGTGTTCCGGGCCCTTTGTGTATTTATCTACATTGTCCCGTCCCCTTGTGGGTTTTCTTCCCTGTCTGTTATTGCCCGGGGGTCTGTTTTCCTGTTTCCGCCAGGGTGGGGTGTATATCTGCTGCTGCGGGGGCGGGTTTTCCCGTCGATTCCCCTGTTCCCTGTACTGGGCAGCTGCATACCCCTGTCTGGTCGGGGTTGGGTTTCCCCGCCTGTCCCCACTTCCCCTGTACTGTGGGGGTGCATAGCTTTGCCTGCGCGGGGGCGGGTTCTCCCGATATTCCCTGTCTGTCCTGTATTGTGGGGCAGCGTAAGACCGTCTACTTGGTGGCGGGCTGTTTCGACGGGGGATGGTGTGTTCGTACTCCTCAGGGTAGTACTCCTGTGTGTACGGGGATGGTGTTCGCCGTGAGGGGTGTGTCGGCTCTGTGTCCGTGTACAATACCGGTGAATACCGAGGAGGGTAGTGTGGCCTATCCTGTGGGGGATGTGTTGTTGGCCGCTGTGGAGGGTAGTAATTTTCCTCCCTCCCGTAGCGTCTCCTCTCTGTGTACCCCCTGTCCCTCTCAGGATAATAGCGTTCTTGTGTGTCTGCGTGCTCATCCCTTAGCGGTCTCCCGCCTGCTTGGATGGCAGCTATGGTCAGTTTCTCCATTCTGTCCACCAATTCGTCCATGTTATTGTTAGTGTCGTCTTTTTGTGTTTGGAAGTGCAGATCCACGGCTTTTTCCGTAGCCTTTTCCGTGATCTTTCTCCCCTCCTCTATGGTCTTTATGTTGTTTAACATATGTTGGACCGTGGGGTTGTTCATTATACACAGCTTTTCCACTATGGCTGGTCTGAGGCCCTGCATTAACAGCTTGACTTTCTGTTTGTTTGTCATGGCTGCATTGTACTTGTCGCACATTATCAACTTTACATTGATGTATGCCTGGGCGCTTTCTTTGGGTCCCTGTGACCACTGTCGAATTTGGTCGTAGAGGTCGTCATCGTCTGGTATGAGCTGGAATTCACTCTTTAACAGTAAAGTGGTTTCCTCCCATGTGGCAGCTTCTAGTGTGTCCTCATGGAGCTCATACCATGTCATGGCCGCCTTTGTGAGGTATGCAGGAAGGAGCCGTTTCCTAACTTCCTCGCTCCAACCATTGATCCGGGCCGTTCTATTGAAGGCCTTGAGGTATTCCTCGGGATCCTGGCCTTCCCCCGTGAACTTTGTGGGGTGGATCATGGGGTACTCCGTGTGTCTGTTCATTTCGTGTTCGGTTACTTCTTTTTGGCTGTTTAGTGATTGCGATCTGTCTATGTTGTTCACAGCGCTAACGTGTGCCGAGGTTTTTGAGTTATTTAGAGGGGAATTAGTCTCGCTTCCCGTGTACGACACCTGTGTTATGTTACCAGGTGGCTCGTCACCTGATATGTCTGTGCTGATGGATGGTGTGTTGCCGTACTGTGTGGATTTGACTATGTGTACGGTCCTGTCTAAATCCTGTTTCACTGTTTCTAGGATAGTGTGGATGTCAAGAACTGCTTCTGTCGTATGATTATTTGACTTGATAGTGTCTGTCTCTAGTAGCTCTGTAATGCGCTAGAGCAGATAATTGGTTTTCTGCTCTGTGATTTGCAGTTGCTGCAACAATAGGGGATGGAGTGTTGGTAGGCAATCTACTTCACTAGCGCTGGATACTGGTGACTCTTGTCTGTGTTCACTGGCCTGGGATCGTGTAAAATGTATAACTTGTGCTGCGGTGGTAGGGTGTTGAGCACGGATCTGTGATGTTTTGAATTCAAGGTCCCTGAGAAGTTGTACTGTGGTCTGGTCAGTTATCAAGTCACCGTTCTTAATTTTTAGTTTCGGCAGGAGTGGAGTCGTACTAGCCGACAAATGGTGCGCAAAGTCTCTTAGTGTAGTTCTAAATGTGGACATCTAATTTCCACCGAGTTTACACTATGGGGCGAATGGGGGTTGGTGTAATAGTACAAACTCCTATATATAAAAAAAAGTGTGTGACGTAATATGAGGTCAAAAAAAATCAGTCTCGCTTGGCTATGTGCGGTACGGGCCGTTTTGACCACGAGAACTCGTTGTATGAGTCCTATTTTACTGTGCGTGATACCCGGCCTCCACCATCTGTTTTAGATCCCTTATTGGGGGGTAGTTGGATCTAAAACGGAAGAGTTATTGTGTTAATTTATAAGGGGGTGCCTAAAAGGGGGTAGCTTCCCGTAGTCGGGTGAGCTGACCAGTGTAGAGTGTTGTTTAGTGTTAGAATACTAGGGGGTGCTCCTATAAAAGACGTAGGTGTATTTTAGGGGATGGAACTTAGTGTCCAGGTCAACGTGCTAGTCGTCCAGCTGGCTGGCTGGTTATATAACAGATGTGCACGCGTCAGCTTTATGGCGCGCGCTGCTCCTAGCAGTCGGGCCTATACGGGAATGCAATGATACTTGCGCTAGCAAGTGTCTGGCTACTGTACGTCACTTCTAATCGTGACGGAGGATTCAGGATGGACTTTAGGACGTAAAGAGGCGTGTAAAACAGTAATACAAGTGTAGTGTACTGACCAAGTATTTATTGGTCAGTAATATGGAATTATGAGTCCCTTTTAGGGGATGTAGTAAATGTCACAATGTAAGAGTACAAGAATGTGGAGTGGGTCACAAAATATAGGACTCTGAACACTGCTGACTCACCTGATGATAACAGCGATAGCCTCCGGCCGACGCACTGTAAGACTGGTAATTGAGAGAGAGCTTGTCCTCCTTAAAGCTCTCTCTTATAGTCTCCGGCGTTGTGCTGTCAGCATTCCGCTGCATATATGCCCCAGTTAATTATATGTCGCTGTTTGTGGTAGTGATGCAAGTATTGGGTAAGCTTTCCAGACTGGTTAGCTGCCCTTGCGGTGTTAATAGATGTTGTTCTGGACTTACAAGATTTGCCAGTTAGGGGGGGTTTAAATAGATGATGGGGGGATGGCCTCCAGGGGGTGCAGACCCCTGGGGGACTGTACAGGTGTATTCTAATCTGGGGTACCATATGTCCCCAGTAGACTATTTATAACCTACCTACACTCTGTAGTCGCAATTGTAGTTTCAATAACTACCACTATCGAATTTCCACGGGGCTGACCACTAAAACTTAAGAACATAGCTAAATGATTGAGCAGGTTTATTCACAGCATCATATTATTATTTGATATCAAAACATTATTGTCAGATCAATTATGAGACTGCCTTAGAACAGAAATATTGGGATCAGGAGTCACGGGACCTCCTTTTTACGTGGAATCCGAACCACATGACATGACATTTTACTTCGAAAATCTCACATGCATTAACTGGCAATCGAACCTGGTCCGCCTTGATGAGAGGCAAACAGCATGACCACTGCACCACTACTTAAATTATTTAATTATAGTCTTGATGTGTCCGGTATCTTTATTGTAGTGATCATAAATTCCAGTGTTTATTTAAATATACCTATTTAAATCCACCTTAATTGTTTATTAATAGTGTTGATGTGTCCGGTATCTTAGGCTAATTGCAGTTTTTTGTAAAATCCCGTGATCATTCCAATAGAGCCATTTCAATCCACCTTAATTGTTTATTAATAGTGTTGATGTGACCGGTTTCCTTGTTAAGTTTCTAAAATCTAGTATTAATTCCAATAGAACCATTTAAATCCACCTTAATTGATTATTAATAGTCTTGATGTGTCCGGTATCTTAATTGTAGCGTTTATGAAATCCAGTAGCCACCGTGGCTTAGGCGGCAGCACGCCGGCCTTTCACCGCTGGGTCCGTGGTTCAAATCCCAAGTCACTCCATGTGAGATCTGCGCTGGACAAAACGGAGGCAGACAGGTTTTTCTCCGGGAACTCCGGTTTTCCCTGTCAAAATTTCATTCCAGCAACACTCTCCACTATCATTTCATTTTATCTGTCATTCATTTAATCATTGCCCCAGAGGAGTGCGTCAGGCCTCGGCAGCCGCCACAGTTCATATCCTTTGCCGCTAGATGGGGGCTTCATTCATTCCATTCCTGACCCGGTCGGAGACTGGAAGCAGGCTGTGGATTTTCATTCTCATTAAATCCAGTGTTTATTCCAATAGACCCATTTAAATCGAACTTAATTGTTTATTAATAGTGTTGATGTGTCCGGTATCTTAATTGTGGTGTATATATAATCCAGTGTTTATACCAATATATCCACTTAAATCCACCTTAATTGTGGATTTGTCTGGTAACATAATTGTAGTGTTTACACATTTTTTTTCATTGTAATGATAGGATCCATTTTTTCAGTGTTACCTAATTCTAAAAAAGAAAGCTTTTCAGTCGGTCAACACAGAATTGTGCCCAATTACATTACATTAGGCAGGAAACAAGTATTTACCTACCCCACAAACTAACACGCTCTTTATGCACAATTACCTACTTAATTGGATGATATGTTTCGAACGTTACGCGTTCATCCTCAGATCCTGCTCACTTAGGCTTAATTAGTGTACGATGTTTATGAATCCCTCCCTATATTATTCTGCTAAGGTCCCATTCCAGTTTTGTCCGGAAAATAAGGTCCCATTAACACCAACCTACACACATGGGGTACCTACAGGTACGAACTCACTTACTCTTTAAATGCCTCACAATTAAATAAATACCTTAAAACATGTATATTTACAATGAAATAATGAAAGAATGCAACACGGTAAACATGGTAACAGAATCTCACAAGTCCATCTATTTCTGTAAGACGCAATGCAATTCCAATTATTACATTACTGTGAAAGTTTCCAGACGGTTATAAGGTTATGACTGAACAAAATTAAGCTGTAAAATTCGTCAATACATACAGTATAATGCGCTTAAGGGGGTCAAGGGGCACTCTTGAATTTTTCACGCAATTTACACGTGTGAGTGTGGTAAGAAAGGTCTTTTTCACCCGACTATAAAGGGTCTCCGGAAACCACATTTAAAAACCCTTAAATTAACAGTGTCTGTGATATTCCCAGAAAACTAACTTCGCTCTGATATACCTATGAAGGAATGACAAATCCCTAACCACTGCACCAGTAGCTGAATTTATAAAGTCTGATTATTCATACCAAGAATAAATCAGTCATAGCATTCATGATTGAGATTTTGCTAAATGTTTTCTTTACAACTAGAATATTCGCGGGCGAATCCGCGACGGGTAATGCTCGTCACAATTAAACACAAATAAATGTATACACTATATTACGTAAGTTTGTAAAAACATGTGTAACGCGTCAACTAATTACAAACAGTATATTACACTCCCAGTTTTTCCGTCGTCATAATATTATAAAGTATCTATTCATTGAAAAGGCGTAGTAATATTTATGTATTTAAAGTTACTCAGTTTTATTCTTGTAAATTTAAACGGTAAATTGCCATAGTGAATTGTGTAATGGTGTTATCTCTTTTTTAGTATTTACAATCCTCAGTTTCTTATATCAACATCCTGGATTTGTTAAGTGTGCAATAATAACTACTTTAGAAGGGGAGTGTTCAGTGCGAGCAGCATCTGACCTCATTTGCTCTGTTCCTCGAACAAAATGAACAATAGTCGTGTAGCATGGTGACAGCAAGGCCACCACTTTCACCTGCGGTTACGTCACCGCACGGAGACCCATCCCGGACCTGCCCACTGCGTGAAGCTCATGGCCGCACGGGATTACCATTGACTGAGGAATCATGGACATTCCAAAACAAAGAAAGATACAAATAAGTTGATACACGCTTTCTATTCCTTTTCATTTTTAAATAGCTTATCCTGACAGCTCAGCTTCACCCACGGACTCTTCTTGGGGTAATTCCTCTACCGTAGCACGAAAGGGGTCTGGGAGTAGAATACACTTTGTCAGCAGATACAACTGGGGATGGTAACTGGCTGATCGGCCAGGCGACCACTAACTTTGGTCTAATTGAGGAAGGGTCAATGAGGGAATTTTGGAAGGTATTCGACCAAGGACTTGTTGAAAGGATCCGTCCCGTTATTTACCTGGTGGTGAACATGGGGAACCATGAATACTATTTCCAGGATGGCTGAGGTGGGATTCAAACCCACGCTTTCCCTGTGCCAGCGAAGCATGAGCTAGCGCTTTAGCACTCTCGGCCATTTTGCCCAGTTACACGATTTCACGGCTGGTTACCTAGGTCTACCATACTTCTGGGCCAGGACTATAATGGCATCATTTATTTTTGCGCTAGCAATAAAATATTCGTTCAATATTATAGATAGCACATTCGCATACCAATCAAATTCAACTTTATCTGCTGACAAAGATATAAATAATTGACTGCAATTGGGATTAGAACCCGAAACTCCTGCTACCTAGGCAGGTGACTTTAGCCACTTATATCAATTCGGCCACTCTCCAACCCAGGCAAATTTTCAGATTGACAGGTATTCTTGTGCTAGGTTCTTCAATTACCAGAATATATCCATGACCTCCTAGAAGGCGCAATCAGAGCTACCTGTGAGTTGAAATCAGAACCTGCCATAGGTTTTTGATGTATAAAAATAACTGGAGGTTATGGCATGTTATGTAACATTTATTTTACTTCTGTACTTAAACAGTAATCGGCCACGGTGGCTGAGAGCGCTAACTCGAGCCTCGCGGGCATCAGGAGAGCGTGGCTTTGAATCCTACCTCAGCCGTGCTGAAAATGGTTTCCATGGTTTCCGATTTTCACCACTAGGGAAATGCCGGGACGGTTTCTTTGAACAGTTTTACGACCCACTTACTTCCAAAATCACTTCCCTGATTCTTCCTTAATTAAACCCAAGTTAGCGGCCGCCTGGGTGATCGGCCTGTCACAATCCCCAGGTTTATCTGCACCAGAACACCCTGTTGACCATTTCAAGATATTTTTAAACATTGTTTCTTAGTCTATTTTATAGGAATACTAGCTGAAGTACCCGTGCTTCGCTACGCGTCATAAATAAATTAAAATGTGAGGGTGACAGTTAAAATAGGGGATAGGCGATGTGCTGCGCAGAAGGAGATTAAGGATGGAACATTTTGTCCAACTACAAGGCTCGGCGTTGACCGTATTTTATAGCACAAATTTAGGGTTAACTCGCTAACAGTTGGAGATACCTTTCGGATAGAAAATGTAATTTTAAACCTCGTATATGCCATCAAAATTTGCTATTTCTTAGCGTTCGCTTTTTATTTCAAATAGAAATATGAGTTTGAAACCAAAGGGTGTAGTGACGTCACTAAAATGGTCGCCATCTTTAAATAGTGCAAAGTATTGAAATAAAAAGAAACCTGTATGTTAACCAGGTAAATCAGCTACTTCCATGTAAAATTCATGTATATCGGACCAGTGGTACTTGCGTGATTGAGTAATACACAGACACACACCATCTCATTTTTAGCCTCGCTTCGCTCGCGTCATAGTCGTGTCATATTGTTATTTAATGAAATGCAGTTTTAACCCCGTTAACACCCCTTTAGAACCTGAATATTCAAAAATCCCTCCTTAGTAGACGTTTTCGACACACGACAAACATATCCCCAAAATACCATTGCTCTAACTTTAATAGTTTTGGTTGGTCGATGAGAGTGAACATTCAAAAATCCTTCCTTAGTGGACGTTTTTCTTCAAGAATTTCACCCCTCCCCATAGGCCCCTTAAATTGCATATATGAAAAAACGGTCGAACACCTATTTTTATTTATTTATTTATTTATTTATTTATTTATTTATTTATTTATTTATTTATTTATTTTTAAGCTGATTGATTTCCTCCGAGTTTCAAACTCCTCGCCTTTGTCGTTTAAGAGATACACGCTCCGTTAGGAATCTTTCAACCCCCACTTTTCATCCCTTTAACCTCATAATAAACACTACATCGAAAAACCATTAGACAGGTGTCAGCTTATTTTTAATGATTAGTATATATGCCAAGTATCACATCCCTAAATGAAACCACTCGTCAGATATTGACATTCAATGAAATGCACGTTTACCCCCTTAACACCTCTTTAGAACCTGAATATCCAAAACTCTTTCCTTAGTGGACGTTTTCGACATACAACGGACATATCCGCATAATTTCATGTTTCTAACTTCAATAATTTTGGTTGGGCGATGATGAGTGAGTGAGTCAGTCAGGAGATTTTTTTCATTTATTTTTGATAATTTCACCCCTCCCCATGAACCCCTTAAATTGGATTTATGAAACAAACGGTCGAACACATATTTACTTATTTAAAGCTGTTTTCCCCCTGAGTTTGATGAGTGACTAAGTGAGTCAATCATTTAGGACACTTTCTTTCCTGTTTTTCCCCCCCAGAATTTCACCCCTCTCCCATGGCTCATAAAATTGGATTTATGAAAAAACGGTCGAACACCTATTTACTTGTATTTTAAGCTGTTTTTTCCCGCCGAATTTCAAATTTTTCGCCTATGTCGTTTCAGAGATACACGCTCTGTTAAGAATCCCCCAACCCGCAATTTTCACCCCATTCACCTCATAATATACACCACATCGATAAACCCTTAGACACATATCTGATTGTTTTTAATGATAATGTCTATACCGAATATCACATCCCCAAAGAAACAAATCGTTATTCAATGAAATGCACGTTTAACCCCTTAACACCTCTTTAAAACCCGAATAAACAAAAATCATTCCTTAGTTGACGTTTTCGACATACAACGAACATATTCCCAAAATTTCATGTTTCCAACAATAATAGTTATCGCTGGGCGTGATGAGTGACTGAGTCAGACAGGACATTTCCTTTCAATTATTTTTACCAGAATATCACCCTTCCCCATGGGCACCTTAAATTGGATTCATGAAAAAACGCTTGAACACCTATTAACTTATATTTTAAGCTGTTTTTTTCCCCTGAGTTTGATGAGTGAGTGAGTTAGTCAGTCAGTTAGGACACTTTCTCTCCTTTTCCCCCCAGAAATTCACCCCACCCCATTGGCCCCTTAAATTAATTTATGGAAAAACGTTCGAACACCGATTTACTTACATTTTAAGCTGATTTTTTTCGCTGAGTTTCAAATTTCTCGCCTATGTCGTTTAAGAGATAGGCCTACACGCTCCGTTAAGAATCCTTCAACCCCCCACTTTTCACCCCCTTCACCTCATAATAATACACCGCATCGAAAAACCGTTAGACACATGTCTGCTTATTTTTAATGATTAGTTTATATGCCGAGTTTCACATTCACAAATGAAACCACTCGTGAGATATTGTTATTCAATGAAATGCAGGGTCAACCCCCTTAAGACCCCTTTAGAACCTGAATATCCAAAAATCCTCCCTTAGTGTACGGTTTTGACATACAACGAACATATCCTCGAAATGCCATGTTTCCAACTTCAATAGTTTTGGCTGGGCGATGATGAGTGAGTGAGTCAGTCAGGAGATTTTTTTTCATTTATTAGCCTATTTTCAATTTTGAAACAAGATGTTCAGTAAAGAACATATAGCCTACTTTCTCCTAAATGTATGAGTATAGTTATAACTCGTTATTATCAAAGAGTATAATAGAACTATTCTTTGTTGAAGACCTTAGAAACGATTTACCTCTACCAAACGCCACAACCTAGATAAAAACTGCTACCATCATTGAAGAAATAAAGATAAGAAGTATATCAAGAGTGTTATGGATCTGGAGACATAATCGACCGGACTGGCTGCGTGGCTCAGCGGTAACGTTCTCGCTTGCTGGGCCCTAGGTTGCAGGTTCGTATCCTGGCGCAGTCAGCTGGCATTTGAGGGTGCACAAATGCGAGGGAGCCGTGTCAGTACATTTACTGGCACGTTAAAGATCCCCTTCGGGCCAAAATTCCGGCACCCCGGTGTCTCTAAAAGCAGCAGTAGTTAAAAGGGATGTAAAACCAATAACATTATTATTATTATTATTACATATACGACCTGCCGTGGGCAACATCCAACTTTGAGTTGAGGCATGTCTTTACACGTCTGGTTGTGCATGGCTTTCACAATCCTAATTGAATTAACAAATCTTTCCATGACCCTACAGAGACGTGTGTATACAAACTATGTGGATATTTTCGATTGCTATTTGCCTCAAATAAAAGTAGTAATTAATAACCTGAACTAACACCTACTATGTGAAATCGTTTTGTTTTTTACTTCAAATAACATTTTCAAGTAACGCAAAATAGTCTGTTACAAACCCTTTAAAATAAAAAGTAAAAATGTATCGTAGTATCATCTTGTCATTCTTCAAATTCGATGCGCATAGAATGCCAATGGTGTAGTAATCAATGGAGCCCCTCGTAGACTAGTCGTACCATCTAGTGGTGAAATATCGAACAATATAATCCTAACCACGGCCGACTGAATGCGCAGCTCGTATTCAGTCGGCCGTGTCCTAACAGAGCGAGTGCATTCTAGCGGCCAGAAGAAGAAACTTTTCAATAAAATCTGGAAGTTAATCTAGTTACCTTTTTGGCAGCTAGATGTCTCGAGTAAATCTGCTGGCGAATTATGTTTTAATTAAATATATATTTTACTCCATAATATGCACAATATAACGCTTATTTTAAAACATCTGAGTCATTACAAAACAATAAACATATAACATTTCAAGCAAAAAACCTAGCTCTGATCGGGTTTGAACCATAGGCATTTGAGCGATAGGCTGACGCTCTACCACTGAGCTAATTGTGTCAACGAATATCGTTCTATATAAAATGACTTACATAGAACTTGTTAGCAAATAATGATTTATACTAAACGATTTCATCACTGGAGTATATTATTTATATATAAAGCATTTCATACAAAGTTTATTTATTTTGTACAGTACGCTATATTGCATGCAATACTCAAATTAGTGAAATATAAGTCAGGCACAAGATATCCGCTGCCATCTTGTCTTATTAGTGAATCAGCTCAGATTTTTAAAATCACGTCTGCACTATAGTATTACAAAATAAACTTTTAATTTCGAACGTGCCTCTTCCTTTAGAACAGTTAAAACGATTCTCGGCTCGATAATCGGAACTGGTGGGTCCCATGATATGGATTATAAAGTTTGCATAATTCGCACGGCCGCCATCCTGAAATGGTATGGCGGACGACCTTGTAGTTTGGTCACAAGACGCATCCTATACGAAGGTATGTTGTTACCAAATTTGGTAGAGATCGGATGATTTGGTTAGTCGTTATTTGATTTTACGTTTTGAACGTTTGAGTGGCCGCCATTCAGTTTCAGTAAAGATGGCGGCGATATAAAACATGACACTGAGGTGTCCTTTGCTAGTGCTACCTTTGTACCAAATTTCGTTCAATTCGCATTCACCGTGTTCGAATTGATAGGGGGGGGGGGGACAGACATTCAGAGTACACACACTCACACACACACAGACACACACACAGACTCACACACACACATACACACACACAGACAGACACACTTTTTTCGCCCTGTGTTGATCTCATAAGTCTACTTTCATTTTTTGCAAAAATCGAAAGTAGGCTAAAAATAGGCTTATGAGATCACCTTTTGTCCGTGTGTGTGTGCGTGTGTGTGTGTGTGTGATTCGTGTGTGTGTCCCCACCTAATAAAATCTAAACGGCTGGAGCGATTTCAATGAAACTCGGAAAGTTCATAGCACTATTCCCGGCGACCTCGACCGTGCCCTTCAAATGTTGTTACGACTCACCAATCCAGCATGGCGGCTGTGCGAAATATTTCACCAGCATTCAATATCTCCGAAACTATTTCCGATATTACCCTGACATTTTCTGTGGTGATAGAGGGAACTACTATAAGTTCACTTATGTGGATTTTGAAAACCTGGTAACTACAAAACCAACATGGTGGCCAAGCGAATTTGCGACTTTTAAATAGACGTTTCTCGCGATTTGACCAACCAAACGCAATGAAACTTGGTACCGTATATGTTTATATACATTGTAATGCACCGACATCTAACTTCGTTCAATTGTTTACATAATCACAAGATGGCGGATGTGCGAAATATTTCACCGGCATTCTATATCTCTGAAACTATTAGCGGTAAAACCCTGAAATTTTGTACGGAGATAAAGGGCACTACTGGAAGTCCATCTATAAGACTTTCAAAAACCGGTTAACTACAAAACGAACATGGCGGCCAAGCGAATTTGAACATTTTAAATAGACCTTTCTCGCGATTTAATGTTCCAAGCGCACTGAAACCTGGCACAGGAAATATTTATACACATTGTAATCCTCTGGTATCTAATTTAGTTCAATTGTTTACATAACCTCAAGATGGCGGCAGTGCGAATTTTAAAATTATGATTTTATTTATTGTGATGTAGTCATGCGATCGAAGTGAAAGTTTGAATAATGAACCTACGCAATAATTTTCCTTTAATGGTACATGACTCTATGGCCTATACATTTAACAATCCAACATGGCGACCATCCGAAATATTTAGACGATACTAAATATCTACGAATCTATTTTAGCAATCAAACTGCATTTTTTAATGTTCATAGGGGCTATGAACTTAAGTTCACTTATAGGACTTTAAATAACCTGGTGATCACAAATCCAACATGGCGGTGACGTGAATTATAAATATTCACATGGACATTTCTCGCAATTTAACCATCCGCGTGCAGTGAAACTTGGTACAGTAAAACCTTATACGAATGTTAATCCACTGGCATCTAATTTATTTCAATTGTTTCCATAACCTCAAGATGGCAGCTGTGAAAAATTTTAAAATCTCCTTGTTTTTTCTTGTGTCCTAATTATGCGATTGAAGTTTGAATACTACACGTTCACTTTAATCTGCATGTAACAGTATATAACTCTAGGACCTACATACATAAAATCCAACATGGCAACCATCCGAAATATTTAGTCGGTTCTCAATTTCTACGAATCTATTACAGCAATCAAACTGAAATTGTGTATGTTGATAGTGGCAATTAACATAAGTAGGATATATGAAAATAGGCTGTATAGTTCTTCACGGAACTGCTTGTTTTTGATAATTTCACCTCTCCCCATGAACCCCTTAAATTGGATTTATGAAACAAACGGTCGAACACATATTTACTTATTTGAAGCTGTTTTCCCCCTGAGTTTGATGAGTGACTAAGTGAGTCAATCATTTAGGACACTTTCTTTCCTGTTTTTCCCCCCAGAATTTGACCCCTCTCCCATGGCTCCTAAAATTGGATTTATGAAAAAAAAAAACGGTCGAACACCTATTTACTTTTATTTTAAGCTGTTTTCTCCCGCCGAATTTCAAATTTTTCGCCTATGTCTTTTCAGAGATACACGCTCTGTTAAGAATCACCCAACCCCCAATTTTCACCCCTTTCACCTCATAATATACACCACATCGATAAACCCTTAGACACATATCTGATTGTTTTTAATGATAATGTCTATACCGAATATCACATCCCCAAAGAAACAAATCATGTGATATCGTTATTCAATGAAATGCACGTTTAACCCCTTAACTCCTCTTTAAAACCCGAATAAACAAAAATCATTCCTTAGTTGACTTTTCGACATACAACGAACATATTCCCAAAATTTTATGTTTCCAATATTAATAGTTTTCGCTGGGCGTGATGAGTGACTGAGTCAGACAGGACATTTCCTTTCAATTATTTTTACCAGAATTTCACCCTTCCCCATGGGCACATTAAATTGGATTGATGAAAAAACGCTTGAACACCTATAACTTATATTTTAAGCTGTTTTTTTCCCTGAGTTTGATGAGTGAGTGAGTTAGTCAGTCAGGACACTTTCTCTCCTTTTCCCCCCAGAAATTCACCCCACCCCATTGGCCCCTTAAATTAATTTATGGAAAAACGTTCGAACACCGATTTACTTACTTTTTAAGCTGATTTTTTTCGCTGAGTTTCAAATTTCTCGCCTATGTCGTATAAGAGATAGGCCGACAAGCTCCGTTAAGAATCCTTCAACCCCCCACTTTTCACCCCTTTCACCTCATAATAATACACCACATCGAAAAACCCTTAGACAAATGTCTGCTTATTAGCCTACTTTCGATTTTTGCAAAAAATGAAAGTAGACTTATGAGATCAACACAGGGCGAAAAAAGTGTGTCTGTCTGTGTGTGTGTATGTGTGTGTGTGAGTCTGTGTGTGTGTGTGTGTGTGTCTGTGTGTCTGTGTGTGTGTGTGTGTGTGAGTGTGTGTACTCTGAATGTCTGTACCCCCCCTATCAATTCGAACACGGTGAATGCGAATTGAACGAAATTTGGTACAAAGGTAGCACTAGCAAAGGACACCTCAGTGTCATGTTTTATATCGCCGCCATCTTGACGGAAACGTAATGGCGGCCACACAAATGTTCAAAGCTTAAATCAAATTACGATTAACCTAATCATCCGATCTCTACCAAATTTTGCAACAACATACCTTTATTGGGGGAGCATCCTTTGACCAAACCAATAGGTCATCAGCGTAATAGTTTGCGGATGGCGGCCATCTTTGTGTGAAAATCGATTCCCCCTATTAATTCGAACACGGTGCAACCGAATGGAACGAAATTTGGTACAGAGGTAGTACTAACAAACGGCACCTCAGTGTCATGTTTTATATTGCCGCCATCTTGACGGAAACGTAATGGCGGCCACACAACTGTTCAAAGCTTAAATCAAATTACGATTAACCTAATCATCCGATCTCTACCAAATTTTGCAACTACATACCTTTATGGAGGGAGCATCCTTTGACCAATCTAATAGGTCATTCACCTGATAGATTGCGGATGGCGGCCATCTTTATGTCAAAATTGATTCCCTCTATTAATTCGAACACGGTGGAACCGAATGGAACGAAATTTGGTACAGAGGTAGCACTAGCAAAGGGCACCTCAGTGTCATGTTTTATATCGCCGCCATCATGACGGAAACGTAATGGCGGCCACACGAATGTTCAAAGCTTAAATCAATTTACGATTAACCTAATCATCCGATCTCTACCAAATTTTGCAACTACATACCTTTATGGAGGGAGCATCATTTGACCAATCTAATAGGTCATTCGCCTAATAGTTTGCGGATGGCGGCCATCTTTGTGTCAGAATCGATTCCCCCTATTAATTCAAACACGCTGAAACCAAATGGAACGAAATTTGGTATAGAGGTAGCACTAGCAAAGGGCACCTCAGTGTCATGTTTTATATCACCGCTATCTTGATGGAAACGTAATCGCGGCCACCCAAATGTTAAAAGCTAAAATGTAATTACGACTTACCTAATAATCTAGTCTCTACCTAATTTTGCAACACCATATCTTTATGTGGGAAATATATTCTGACCCAATTGCAAGAACATCAGCCCAATAGTTTGCAGATGGTGGCCAAGTATGTGTGCATATCGATTCCCCTTATCAATTCAAACACGGTGAAACCGAATTGAACGAAATTTGGTACAGAGGTAGCACTAGCAAAGGGCACCTCATATTAATGTTTAATATCCCTATAGCACGTTGTATTTCAACAAGCTCCTACAACCAACATTCAATCATACTCCTTGAAAAGGACAAAGAGTTATAACAATACCCATGCATTTAGGAGAAAGTAGGCTATATGTTCTTTACTGAACATCTTGTTTAATGATTAGTTTATATGCCGAGTATCACATTCACAAATGAAACCACTCGTGAGATATTGTTATTCAATGAAATGCAGGTTTAACCCCCTTAAGACCCCTTTAGAACCTGAATATCCAAAAATCCTCCCTTAGTGTACGGTTTTGACGTACAACGAACATATCCCCGAAATGCCATGTTTCCAACTTCAATATTTTTGACTGGGCGATGATGAGTGAGTAAATGAGTCACGACATTTTCATTCAATTTTGTTTTCTTCAGAATTTCACCCCTCCCGATGAACCCCTTCAATTTGATTGATCAAAAAAAACTGCCGAAAAGCTATTTACTTACTTTAATGCAGTTTTTCCCCCTGAGTTTGATGAGTGAGTCAGGCAGTCAATCAGTTAGGACACTTTCATTCCTGTCCCCCCCCCAGAATTTTACCCCTCCCCATGGGCCCCTTAAATTGGATTTATGAAAAAAAAACGGTCAAACACATATTTACTTATTTTTATGCTGATTTTTTCCGCTGAGTTTCAAACACCTCGCCTATGTCGTTTAAGAGATACACGCTCCGTTAAGAATCTTTCAATCCTCACTTATCACCCCTTTCACCTCATAATATACAGCACATCGAAAAACCCTCAGACACATGTCTTTTTTATTATTAATGATGAGTTTTTTTTGTCGTGCGGCCTCCTGAGAGGCCGAGTGCAGGTCTTTCTATTCGACGCCCGTGGGCGACCTGCGCGTCGGGATGAGAGATGGAATGGATGAAGATGAATGAAACTGAGCAAGGATGTGGAAGGAAGCGGCCGTAGCCTGTCAGAAGGTACTGACCCAGCATTTGCCTGGTGTTGAAAATGGGAAACCACGGAAAACCATTTCAAGGACAGCCGACGGTGGGGCTCGAACCCACGCGTCTACCGAGTCACCAGAGAGCTTGGCCCCATGGCCTAACGCAGTGCTTTAGCCCGCGTAGCCACTACTGTTGGTATGATGAGTTTATATGCCGAGTATCACATACCCCAATGAAACCAATCGGGAGTTATTGTTATTCATTGAAATGCAGGTCTACCCCCTTAACACCCATTTAGAACCTGAATATCCAAAAATCCTCTCTTAGAGGGCATTTGCCGCCCTTGAGGAAGCTGCATACCAAATTTCATTCCAATCCGTTCGGTGGTTTCTGAGATTTCGTGATGAATGAATGAGTGAGTGAGTGGTATTTGACAAAGTTGATAGGGTGAAGTCTTTGTTATGCTAAACTCGGTTGACAGTGCTGTGTGAGCAGTTGAGTAACTAAAGGGATTTCAAGTAAAGATCCTCATTTTCTATACCGGTAGTGCAGAGCAAAACTGGCATCCAGTCGGCCGTGTCTCGACTTGAGCTATGTTGCCATGGAAACTATCTGCCTTGCCATTCCTTCATGAGTATATTTTATGATTTGATTAGCCTGTGCTTGAGTGCAAAAGGGCCGGAATCAGAAGAATGAGAAAGACTATCGAAAATTCATGTAGCCAGCGGTTCCTTCTGGGTCCTAAACTATGCGTATGCAAAATTTGGTTGAGATTGGTGGAACGGTGTAGATTTGTTTACGGAAGAGAGCCACCCACATTCATACGTACAGACTTTCACTTTTATATATAAGATAAAAACACCGACTATTTAGGTATATGTCATTTTCTCAAAATTATTAGCCTATTTTCAATTTTGAAAAAATAGGCTTATGAGATCACCTTTTGTCCGTGTGTGTGAGCGTGTGTGTGTGTGTGATTCGTGTGTGTGTCCCCCCCCCCCTAATAAAATCTAAACAGCTGGAGAGATTTCAATGAAACTCGGTAAGTTCATAGCTCTATTCCGGGCGACCCCGACCGTGCCCTTCAAATTTTTTTACGTCTCACCAATCCAACATGGCGGCTGTGCGAAATATTTCACCAGCATTTAATATCTTCGAAACTATTACAGATATCATCCTGGAATTATGTATGCTGATAAACGGAGCTACTAGAAATTCACTTATGTGACCCTTGAAAACCTGGTAACTACAAAACCAACATGGTGGCCAAGCGAATTTGAGACATTTAAATGGACGTTTCTCGCGATTTAACCAACCAAACGCAATGAAACTTGGCACAGTATATGTTTATATACATTGTAATGTACCGAAGTCTAACTTGTTTCAATTGTTTACATAACCTCAAAATGGCGGCTGTGCGAAATATTTCACAGGCATTTCTATACCGGTAGTGCAGAGCAAAACTGGCATCCAGTCGGCCATATGTATAGGACCCACAAGGAGCAATTTCTTGCCAAACGAAAGGTTAAGCGGACCCTTTGTACAATACACCTTGGTATGTCAACTTCCAGCCCAATATATATTAATCAATCACTTGCCCCAGCTAGAAGAGTTTTATTTGCAAAGGCTAAGCAACTGCAGCGGGAAAAGAGCTATAAATACCTTTGGGTTAGTAGAAGTGGAAAGATCATGATTAGGAAATTAGAAGGGAGTCCAATTCATGCCATCAGTACTAACGAGGACCTGAGTAAGTTGTGATTTCGATGTACTGGCACAGAAATGTATTTAATAGTCCGTTGGCTCCTCTTAATACTTTGGCATGCATTATTGATTTATATTTAGTTATATCAGTTTTTTATTCACTATATTTTTTATTGTATACTAATGTCTGTAAATAAATTGTCCATTTATTATCAAAATGTTCGGGGCCTAAGGACAAAAACTGACGTGTTTCTTAAAAAACTACTTTGTTGTGACTATGATATAATTGTATTAACAGAGAGTTTCTTGGGTCAGGATATTATGGATAGTGAGTTATGCGATGATCGTTATGTAATGTTCAGAAATGATAGGGATATGTTTATATCTGGGAAGTCTAGAGGTGGAGGAGTAGCCGTAGCAGTCAAAAAGGGGTATAAATCCAAATTATGTTCTATCTATAATGAACAACAATGCGAATCCTTAACTCTTTACATTCAGGGTCATACTCGTAAATTATTCATAAATGTTGTTTACATTACCCCCTCCTCTAAACTCTCTGTATATGAAGGGTATTTTAATTACATTGAAAACGTTGATAGTCTTATAACATCTGACTGCCTGATTGTGGGCGATTTCAACGTACCTGAAATTAGCAACGCCGGTTATAATTTTAATGAAGGGTCCACGGTCTGTCGTAGTTTATTCCAGTTCATCTCGTATCTTGGATTAACATCGCACAACAATATTCAAAATTCTAATTTCAAGACATTGGATTTGGCTTTAGGTAATATTCAAATTGATTTAAAGCACGAAGAATTCCCGTTGGTACCTGAAGACTTACATCACCCTGCACTTTATTTAGCAATACCACCTATTAAAAAGGTTCCATTGCTTCCTAGAATTAATCGTGAATATTACAACTTCAAAAAGGCTGATTTTTTGAGACTCTATTTTAACATACGAGATTTAGACTGGAGTTTACTGTACACATTTAAGGATGTTGATCATGCTGTTGATTTCTTTTATTCTTCATTCTACAAATGTTTTGAAAATTGTGTACCTAAGCAGAAATTCATTCGAAAATCCAAATATCCAGTATGGTTCTCACGAGATATTATCCAAACCATAAAAATTAAGAAAAAGTGTGCTGCAAAAAGACGTTTTTCGAAATATTATGATGAAAGATTTAGACAGCTTAGATTGGAACTAAAAACAAAATTACGAATGGCTTATGATGTTTACATTCATAGTCTGGAAAATGGAGTTAAGAATAACATTAATCAGTTTTGGACGTATGTTAAAAGCAAGCGGGAATCACGTACACGCGACTACACATTTATACTAAACGGAAATCAATATACAGCTGGAAGTATTGCAGATGGGTTTGCTGAGTATTTCTCTTCAGTATATATCAAAACGAATTTTACTTATAACGTGGATCATTTGTCTTTGAATGAATTTCCTGTTTTGCCCAGGGTTGATATGCTGAACGTGACTCACATAACGGTGGATGAAGTAAGAACAACTATAAATAGAAAATTAAAGCCTAAGAAATCCTGTGGGCCTGATGGCATACCACCTTACATAATCAAGGGCTGTGTGGACTTATTGGTTTCTCAGTTGGCCTTCATCTTTAATCTTTCTTTAAAGACGTCAAGCTTTCCTGGAAAGTGGAAAATGTCTAGAATTATTCCAATCCTAAAGGGAGGCAACTCTGAAATGATATCGAACTACCGCCCTGTCTCAGTGATAAATGCTATAGCAAAAGTATATGAGCACATTTTATATTCTAAGATTTACAATCACATTAAGGTTGAGCTCTCACAATATCAGCATGGCTTTATGCCCGGCAGATCAGTTATTACAAATTTGCTGGGTTTTACTCAAAAGGTTTACAATGCATTAGATACCAATAGAAGAACTGACGTGATATACATGGATTTAGAAAAGGCTTTCGACAAAGTAGACCATAAAATTCTGGTGACAAAGCTGTACCAGTTTGGAGTTGCTAAACCATTACTTCAATTGTTATGCTCCTACTTAAAATTTAGACAGCAATTTGTTTGTTTCAGAAGTGAAATTTCAGGTAATATTGTTAGTTCTTCTGGTGTCCCACAAGGATATAATCTTGGGCCTCTTCTATTTCTAATTTTGGTTAATGATTTGCCTAATATTCTATGTTACTCTGACTGCTTATTGTTTGCTGACGATGTAAAGCTATATAAGACCATATACAACTTGAGAGACGAGAATGACCTTCAGACGGATGTTAATAATATTGTAGCTTGGTGTGTTAGTAATAATTTAGCCCTTAATGTAAAAAAATGTAAAGTCATGGTATTTACAAGGAAGAAGGAGTATATAAATCCTAAATATTGTATTGGAGAAACAGCACTCGAAATTGTACCGTCGATAAATGATTTAGGAATTATTTATGACAGCAAATTAACCTTTAATAACCATATTGCAAATATAATTAGTTCGGCCAACAAGATGCTTGGTTTTGTCATTAGAAACTCCAAATTATTTACTAAAACTGGAGTAATTGTTAAGTTGTATGAAAGTTTAGTTCGAAGCAAGTTAGAATATTCAGCAGTAATCTGGGATCCCTTTTATAAAGATCAAATTCATCACATTGAGATTGTGCAAAATAAATTTCTAAGATACATGTATTATAAGACGTTCAATGTATTTTGTCCATTTGATACTTCGACTCAGTTTTTACGAAATTTGTTCAATTTCAAGTCCTTGAAAAGTAGAAGGTCGTTAAGTTCTTTGCAACTGCTGAGGAAAATTTTAACTGGAAAAGTTGACTGCCAAGAATTATTTCAACTCATCACTTTTCATGTACCACAAGTAAGATCTCGACAGCAAGCACTCTTTCACATCCCAAGATCTAAAAGTGTTCACCATTCTAATTCGCCTTTAGTTAAAATATTATCATTTTATAATTCAATTGATGTTCAAGTAGATTTATTCGCTGGCGCTAACTTATTCAATAAACAAGTAAAAGCAGCTGTTCCTTGAATACTGGGTACTCTTTTCTCCTTTATTTTTTTATATTCTTTTTTTCTACTTTGTACAGTTTTGTTTTCATTTTATGGTTTATATTTTCACGATCTCCTTTGTAGTATTTATGTTCTGTTCTTCATTTGTGTAATTTGTGTAATCTGTTTTCTCTATTTTCCACTGATACATGTTGTTATTTAATCAGATAATGTCAAGAAGGAATGTATTTGGGCTGGTGCCTGTGTTCCTTCATATTGATAAATAAATAAATAAATATCTCCGAAACTATTTATGATATCAACCTCAAATTTTGTACGGTGATAAAGAGCACTGCTACGCGTTTATATATGTAACTTTCAAATACCTGTACACTACGAAACTAACATGGCGGCCAAGCGAAGTTGACACATTCTAATACATTTTTCTCGTGATTTAATCATATGAGCGCATTGAAATGTGGTAGAGTAAATGATTATACATATTGTCATTCACTGGCATCTAATTTAGTTCAATTGTTTACATAAACTGAAGATGGCGGCTGTGCGAAATTTTAAAATTAAGTTTTTATTCTTGTGTCGTAATCATGCGATCGAAGTGAAAGTTTGAATAATGAAGCTACGCAATAAGTTTCCTTTAATGGTACATAACTCTATGACCTATACATATAACAATCCAAAAGGGCGAGCATCCGAAATATTTTGACGGTTCTCAATATCTAAGAATCTTTTCCAGCAATCAAACTATTAGCCTACTTTGGATTTTTGCAAAAAATGAAAGTAGACTTATGAGATCACTACAGGGCCAAAAATTGTGTGTCTGTCTGTGTGTGTGTATGTGTGTGTGTGAGTCTGTGTGTGTGTGAGTGTGTATACTCTGAATGTCTGTCCCCCCTATCAATTCGAACACAGTGAAACCGAATTGAACGAAATTTGGTACAGTGGTAGAACAAGCAAAGGGCACCTCAGTGTCATGTCTTATATCGCCGTCATCTTTACCAAAACTGAATGGCGGCCACTCAAACGTTCAAAACGTAAAATCAAATAGCGACTAACCAAATTATCCGATCTCTACCAAATTTGGTAATAACATACCTTCGTATAGGACGCGTCTTGTGACCAAACTACAAGGCCATCCGCCGTACCATTTCAGGATGGCGGCCGTGCGAATTATGCAAACTTTATAATCCATATCATGGGACCCACCAGTTCCGATTATCGAGCCGAGAATCGATTTAACTGTTCTAAATTAAGAGGCACGTTCGAAATTAAAAGTTAATTTTGTAATACTCTAGTGCAGAAGTGATTTTAAAAAGCTGAGCCGTCTCGGTAAGAAGACAAGATGGCAGCGGATATCTTGTGCCTGACTTATATTTCACTAATTTGAGTATTGCATGCAATATAGCGTACTGATACAAAATAAATAAACTTTGTATGAATTGCTTTATATAGCCTATAAATAATATACTCCACTGATGAAATCGTTAGGTCTAATCAATTATTTGCTAACAAGTTCTATGTAAGTCATTTTATATAGATCATTGTTCGTTGGCACAAATGGCTCCGTGGTAAAGCGTGGGTCTATCATTCATATGCCTATGGTTCAAACCCCATTAGTGTTAGGTTTTTGCTTGAAATTTTACATATTTGTTGCTTTGTAATGACTCAGACGTTTTAAAATTAAGCGTTATATTGTGCATATTACGGTGCAAAACATATATTTAATTAAAACATAATTCGCCAGAAGATTTGCTCGAGACATCTAGCAGCCAAAAAGGTAACTGCACGCCGGCCTACTTATTAACTTCCAGATTTTATTGAAAAGTTTCTTCTTATGGCCGCTAGAATGCACTCGCCCTGTTAGGATTATATTGTTCGATACTTCTCCACTAGATTTCACGACTGGTCTACATGGGACTCCATTGAAAGTATACCATTGGCATTCTATGCGCATCGAATTTGAAGAATAACAAGATGATACTATGATACATTTTTACTTCTTATTTTAAAGGGTTTGTACAGCCTATTGTGCGTTATTTGAAAATGTTATTTGAAGTAAAGAACAAAACGATTTCACATAGTAACTGAATTCTAGCCGCTGGTGCTAGTTCAGGTTATTAATACTTTTATTTCAGGCAAATAGCAATCGAAAATATCCACATAGTTTGTATACACACGTCTCTGTAAGGCCATGGAAAGATTTGTTAATTCAATTAGGGTTGTGAAAGCCATGCACAACCAGACGTGTAAAGACATGCCTCAACTCAAATTTGGATGTTGCCCACGGCAGGTCGATTTTGTAATAATAACAATAATAATAATGTTATTTGTTTTACGTCCCTTTCAACTACTGCTGCTTTTAGATACGCCGGGGTGCCGGAATTTTGGCCCGAAGGGGATCTTTAACGTGCCAGTAAATCTACTGACACGGCTCCCTCGCATTTGTGCACACTCAAATGCCAGCTGACTGCGCCAGGATACGAACCTGCAACCTAGGGCCCAGCATGCGAGAACGTTACCGCTGATCCACGCAGCCAGTCCGGTCGATTATGTCTCCAGATCCATAACATTCTTGAGATACTTCTTATCTATCTTTCTTCAATGATAGTAGTAGTTTTCTTCTAGGTTGTGGCGTTTGGTAGAGGTAAATAGTTTCTAAGGTCTTCAACCAAGAAATGATTCTATTATACTCTTTGATAATAACAACGAGTTATAACTATACTCATACATTTAGGAGAAAGTAGGCTATATGCTCTTTACTGGACAACTTGATTTTTTTAATGTTCATAGAGGCTCTGAATATAAGTTCATCTATATGACTTTCAGTAACCTGGTGAGCACTAATCCAACATGGCGGCGACGCGAAGTATAAATATCTAAATGGACGTTTCTCGCGATTTAACCATCTGAGTGCAGTGAAACATTGCACGTTAATGCTTATACTGGTATGTAATTTATTTCAATTGTTTTCATAACCACAAGATGGCAGCTGTGCGAAATTTTAAGATCTCGATTTTACTTCTTGTGTCCTAATCATGCGATTGAAATCTGAAAACCACACGTACACAATAATCTTCATGTAATAGTACATAAATAAAAATCCAACCTGGCTACCATCTGCAATATTTAGTCGGTTCTCAGTATCTACGATTCTAACATAGCATTCAAACTGAAATTTTGTATGATGATAGAGGCAATTAATATGAGTAGGATATATGAAAATAGGTTGTATATTTCTTCACGGAACTACTTGTTTTTTTATTATCATCAAATTAAAGCCCACATTTGTTACAGATATGTTTTTAACAATCTTATATAAGAAAATCATGGACAGACCTAGTAAGAGATTATTACAAAGCTTTGCTCGTAATTAGAATGTAGTACCTTTTAAAAAATATTGCTGATGAAGGCCATAATGTGGCCGGAACTGGTATAATTAATGCATATTAATTCCATTTCATTGACTAAGGTGTAATGAATTTATTAAATACCTATTGGTATTTCGTCCAATTAAGTTAAACAGACACTAAAATTCTTTCTATTTTTTAGCCTATTTACAATTTTGAAAAAATAGGCTTATGAGATCACCTTTTGTCCGTGTGTGTGTGCGTGTGTGTGTGTGATTCGTGTGTGTGTCCCCCCCTAATAAAATCTAAACGGCAGGAGCGATTTCAATGAAACTCGGAAAGTTCATAGCACTATTATGGGCGACCACGACCGTGCCCTTCAAATTTTGTTACGACTCACCAGTCCAACATGGCGGCTGTGCGAAATATTTCACCAGCATTCAATATCTCCGAAACTATTACCGATATTACCCTGACATTTTCTATGGTGATAGAGGGAACTAGTATAAGTTCACTTATGTGACATTTGAAAACCTGGTAACTACAAAACCAACATGGTGGCCAAGCGAATTTGCGACTTTTAAATAGACGTTTCTCGCGATTTGACCACCCAAACGCAATGAAACTTGGTACAGTATATGTTTATATACAATGTAATGCACCGACATCTAATTTAGTTAAATTGTTTACATAACCTCAAGATGGCGGCAGTGCGAATTTTAAAATTAAGTTTTTATTTCGTGTGATGTAGTCATGCGATCGGAGTGAAAGTTTGGATAATGAACCTACGCAATAATTTTCCTTTAATGGTACATGACTCTATGGCCTATACATTTAACAATCCAACATGGCGACCATCCGAAATATTCAGACGATACTGAATATCTACGAATCTATTTTAGCAATCAAACTGCATTTTTTAATGTTCATAGGGGTTATTAACTTAAGTTCACCTATAGGATTTTAAATAACCTAGTGATCACAAATCCAACATGGCGGCGACGCGAATTATAAATATTCACCTGGACGTTTCTCGCAATTTTACCATCCACGTGCAGTGAAACTTGGTACAGTAAATCCTTATACGAATGTTAATCCACTGGCATCTAAATTATTTCAATTGTTTCCATAATCTCAAGATGGCAGCTGTGAAAAATTTTAAAATCTCCTTGTTTCTTTTGCACTAATTATGCGATTGAAGTTTGAATACTACACGTTCACAATAATCTGCATGTAACAGTACATAACTCTAGGACCTACATATATAAAATCCAACATGGCGACCATCCGAAATATTTAGTCGGTTCTCAATATCTACGAATCTATTACAGCAATCAAACTGAAATTGTGTATGTTGATAGTGGCAATTAACATAAGTAGGATATATGAAAATAGGCTGTATAGTTCTTCACGGAACTACTTGTTTTTAGCCTATTTTCAATTTTGAAAAAATAGGCTTATGAGATCACCTTTTGTCCGTGTGTGTGTGTGCGTGTGCGTGTGTGTGTGTGTGTGTGTGTGAGGTGTGTGGGTGTGTGTCCCTAATAACATCTAAACGGCTGGAGCGATTTCAATGAAATTCGGTAAGTTCATAGCGCTATTCCCGGCGACCTCGACCGTGCCCTTCAAATTTTGTTACGTCTCACCAATCCAAAATGGCGGCTGTGCGAAATATTTCACTAGCATTCAATATCTCCGAAACTATAACGGATATCGCCCTGAAATTGTGTACTGTGATAAAGGGCACTACTAGAAGTTCACCTATGAGACTTTCAAAAACCTGGTGACTGCAAAACCAACATGGCGGCCAAGCGAAGTTGAGACTTTTAAATAGACTTTTCTCGCGACTTAACTATCCAAACGTAATGAAACTTGGTACAGCAATTGTTCATACACATTGTAATGCACTGAAGTCTAATTTAGTTCAATTGTTTACATAACCTCAAAATGGCGGCTGTGCGAAATATTTCACTGACATTCTATATCTCCGAAACTATTACAGATATCACCCTGCAATTTAGTACGGTGATAAAGGGTTCTGATACAAGTTTACCTATGTATATTTCATAAACCTGTAAAGTACAAAACGAATATGGCGACCAAGCGAATTTGAAATATTTTAATAGACTTTTCTCGTGATTTAACTCTCTGAGCGCCGTGAAATGTGGTACAGTAAATGATTTTGCTGTTTGTAATGCACTGCCATCTAATTCAATTCAATTGTTTACATGACCTCAAGATGGCGGCTGTGCGAAATTTTAAAATTAAGTTTTAATTTCTTGTGTCGTAATCATGCGATCGAAGTGAAAGTTTGAATAATGAACCTAGGCAATAATTGTCCTTGGATGGTACATAACTCTATGGCCTGTACATATAACAATCCTAAATGGCTAGCTTCCGTAATATTTAGACGGTTCTCAATATCTATGAATCTTTTACAGCAACCAAACTGATTTTTTTTTAATGTTCATAGAGACTATGAACATATGTTCACCTATAGAACTTTCAGTACTCTGGTGAGCACAAATCCAACATGGTGGCGACGCGAAGTATAAATATCTAAATGGACGTTTCTCGCGAATTAACTATCCGAGTGCCGTGAAATGTTGCACGTTAAATGCTTATACAAATGTTGATCCACTGGCATCTAATTTATTTCAATTGTTTGCATAATCACAAGATGGCTGCTGTGCGTAATTTTAAAATCTCGTTTTTACTTCTTGTGTTCTAATCATGCGATTGAGGTTTAAATACCACACGTACACAATAATCTTAATGTAATAGTACAAAAATAAAAATCCAACCTGGCGACCATCTGAAATATTTAGACGGTTCTCAATATCTACGAATCTGTTACAGCAACTAAACTGAAATTTTGTATGTTGATAGAGGCAATTAACATGGGCAGGATATATGAAAATAGGCTGTATAGTTCTTCACGGAACTACTTGTTCTATTACCTTGTAATCTTATGTTTTTGTCTTTTAGAAGTACTCATTAGTCACAATCCCCGGCTGAAGCCGTCGTTTTTTTAACAGCGTTAAAAATCCCTCAGTATGCCCTTCATCGGAAGGGAAGTAAAGCCGGCGGTCCCTTGTCATATTGTTACGTGCCACCCCCTCGTGGCACTTTTGTTAACTGGATTACGGGGGGGGGGGATTGTAGCACAACACCAATTATTGCTTTAAAGAAACGTATTAGCTTTATTGCGGACAGAAAGATACACCATTCAACAGCAAATACAAGCAATTAGAACCTTACTCCAGTTTCCTCACGGAGAGAACACTTCCCTTTCACATGTCAATAAGCCGCAGAAGTTAATCCCTCGTAATGAAGTGGCCCCGTGCGCTGGCTGGAAATATGTGCACTCAGCAGGTCACCGTACTACACACTGTTTCACAATTCACCACACTCACCTCTGTCGCACAGGAAAACACACTCGTTCAAGACACAGTTCCTCTGTAGGCTTCTCACTCCCTCGCTGTCAAGATAATCAGCTTCACTAGGGGTTTTGCAAGTCACGTCGCCAACAACTGTCGCTCAAGGTAAGCGCTCACTAGCTCGAAAACCACTCCCACCACGCTCGCCAGGTCGCTCTTATATAGCAGGCCGGTGACTCAATAAATGCTTCTAGACCCATCCAGGGTTCACGGCTTCTCGAGGTTTTCATCACTGGCTGGGTCACAAATATTCTGGACCATCCCTTTGTCCTAGTAGTCCTGTTGCGTAAGGCGCACGTAATACACTGAGGCAGAGCACAGCCCAGCCCGGGGGCAGTTGTGACTCATGCGGCGAGCGACGAAACAAACTCACAGCCGTAACACCGCCCCCTCCCTAAAAGGCTGACCGTCCCGATCAATCATTGGTCCGTCTGTGTCCCTCCGTAGGCTGCCAGGCGATCTCGATGCACGATCTTCATCTACGCGGGATCCTGTAGACGACATCGTTGATCCGTTTCACGACTCGGTACGGGCCCTCCCAGGACTTCTGCAGTTTGGGTGACAGGCCTTTTTTCCGTAATGGGAATCCGCCGGCATCCATCTGTTGGTCCGATCGGGTTTTCATTCGGTCGGTCTCGATCAGCAGTTTCCTCCACGCGAACGTGTGCACGTCGTCCAGTTGGTCGACCAGTTCTTGACAATACTGGCTTACCGGTACCGGATCATTCCCAGGTCGGCCGAAGGCAAGATCGACAGGTTGACGGAGTTCCCTCCCAAACATGCCCCGGGCTGGTGTGCACCCGGTGGCTTCATGCACGGCGGCGCGGTAGGCCAGGAGAAATAGTGGAAGATGTTTGTCCCAATCCCCCTGGTGCTCGCTGACGACTATTCGGAGATGGCTCTCGATGGTGCGATTGAATCGCTCTACCATCCCGTCGGACTGAGGGTGTAGCGGCGTCGTCCTTGTCTTCCGGATTCCCAGCAGCTGGCATAGGTTCTGGAACACCTGCGTCTCGAAGTTCCTTCCTTGGTCGGAGTGCAGCTCCAGGGGTACTCCGTACCGGCTGACGAATTCCTTCACCAGGGTCTCTGCAATCGTCGCGGCTTCTTGGTTAGGGAGCGCATACGCCTCTGGCCATTTGGTGAAATAGTCGCTGACGAACAATATGTAGCGGTTCCCTGCCTCGATAACGGGAATGGCCCAGCAACATCGGTGGCCACTCTCTCCATGGGGCCGCCCACGTTGTAGGTCTTCAGTAGACTCCGTCGTCTTCGTCCTGTTCCCTTGCTGGCTGCGCAATCGTGGCACCTCGTGCAGTGGTTCTCCACGTCTGTTCGGCATCCGATCCAGTAGAACCGCTCTCTCAGCTTCTCCAGGATCTTCTTTATCCCTAGTTGACCACCAGATGATCCTCCATGGACTTCCGTCAGGACTTCCTCCGTCATAGCCTTTGGAACGACGACTTATTCCCGAGATGTCTTCCCGTCGGTGCTCTCCCAGGTACGGCAGATGAGGCCATCCCTTACAACCAGCGAGGCCCACTGCGCTCAGTAGGACTTAAACTTTGGGCTGTAGTCACTCACAATGTTCACCCGGGTCTGGGGACACAGGCCCTCTTCCATTCGGCTAGCAGTCCCATGTCATCATCTTCCTCTTGCGCCCACGTGAAAGATTCGCGGCTCCAGCTCCCTTGAATTTTCGCGGTAGTCCTTCGGCACTGTATCCCGGTGTTCTCCTCCATTCAGGCACAGAAGGTGCAGTCTTCGGGGCACGGTCTTCGTGACAGGGCGTCAGCGTTTGAATGCAAATGGCCTTTCCTGTGCTGGATCTCAAAGTGGTACAGTTGAAGCCTCCCTAACCACCGCGCGAGTTGACCCTCAGGCTGCTTAAAGTTCAGGAGCCACCGCAGGGATGCATGGTCGGTCCTGATGAGAAATTCTTGCCCGTACAGGTATTTGTGGAAGTGTTCAATGGTCGTTACGATGGCGAGCAGCTCCTTCCTGGTGACGCAGTAGTTCCTTTATGGCTTTGACAAGGCTTTGCTGAAGTAGGCCACTACTCTCCCCTCACCGTCCACTATTTGCGACAGGATTCCCCCTATACCAAAATCGCTGACATCGGTATCGACGATGAACCTTGTTCCAGGTCTGGGGTAGGCCAGAATAGGTGCGGTGCACAGAGCCTGCTTGAGTTGTTCGAAGGCACTGTGCCATTCTGCTGTCCACGTGAAGAGTTGGTCCTTCTCAGTCAGTCGATGCAGTGGTTTGGCGATGTCGACGAATCCTCTCACGAAGCGACGGTAATAAGTGAAGAGTCCCAGGAAGCTTCGTAGTTGGAACTTGTCCTTCGAAACTAGCCACTCCCTCACAGCTGCGGTCTTTTCCGGGTCGGTGCGCACCCCTTCCTCGGACACAATATGCCCAAGGTACTGGACCTGCTTCTGGAAGAGCTGACACTTCTTGGGGCTCAACTTCAGCTGGGCAGCCCGTAGCTTCATCAAGATCTCCTTCAGGTTGCTGTAGTGCTCCTCGAAGCTTCTCCCCAGAACGATAACGTCATCTAGGTAGACCAGGCAGGTCTTCCAGTGTAGTCCCCTCAGAATGGACTCCGTTAGCCTTTCGAAGGTCGCAGGGGCGTTGCACAGACCGAATGGCATGACAGTGAACTGCCAGAGCCCACTGCCCACAGAGAACGCACTTTCTCGTGGTCCCTAGGGTGGACCTCCACCTGCCAGTAGCCACTCTTCAAATCCAAGGTGGAGAACCATCTTGACCCTGATATGGTGTCCAGCGTGTCGTCGATCCGGGGTAGATGGTAGCTATCCTTCTTCGTGACGTCATTCACCAGCCTGTAATCCACGCAGAACCTGGTGGAACCGTCCTTCTTCTTCACTAGCACGACCGGAGAACTCCAAGGACTATGTGTTGGCTCGATCTCCCCTTGCTCCTTCATCTCTTCTACCACCCGGTCGACTTCTGCTTGCTTGGCGAGCGGGACACGTCGGAATGGGGCCCTAATAGGTGCGCTGTCCCCAACGTCGATTCTGTGCTGGACCAAGCTTATCCTGCCGAAGTCTTTGCTCCCCACGGAGAAGACATCCTGGAATTTATGTAGCAGGTCCCGAAGTTGGAGTGATTGTTCCTCGTCTAAATGGTACTGGGATCCTTGGTATAGCTTCTGTAGTTCTGGCAGTGCGCGTCTTCTTCGGTTGTCCGTCTGCAGGTGTCCGTCTTTCATGTCTGTGATGCGGGCAATCCAGGTAACGGGCTCGCAGACTCCTAGGTTGGTGTCCCAGTGAACCATAATGTCGTAGTCGTTCAGGTTGGACAGGCGGACGTACGGCCAAGACGTCGTGTTGATGAGAGCCTTGGCAACTAGCAATCCTTTTGTCTGGATGTCCTCATATTTTGGCTCGACCATAGCCGCCACTCTCAGCAGTTCCGTCGACAGTTACGGCAGCGTTGACCTCCGTCCTGGCGGGAACGATGACGTCCTCTCTCAGCCTTACTCGTCATGCGGTGACGGCCTCGTGTGCTGGCTGCAAAGCAAGTTCCTGACCTCCGAAGTGCAGAGTGTTGGTACTCAGGTCCAAGATGATGTTGTTCTTGTCCAGGAAGTCCAGTCCGAAGATCACTTCGTTTGATACATCAGCCACGAGCACTGGATGCTTCACCGCCCGTCGAACAATGACGAACTCCAGAGATGCTTCGACATGTACCGGTGCGGAGTCTCCAGTCGCGGTTATTAGCTGGAGGTTCCTTTGCGTGGGTTGCACTCTCCACTTCGGGATCACGGTGGGATTGATGATGGTCCTTGACGCACCCGTGTCGATCAGCATGGGCCAGCTCACTCCGTTGACGACTCCGTCGACCATCAGGCTGCTATTATCCCTCCGTAACTGCGTCAAACGAACTTGGACTGCCGGGGCTTGACGACTGTCACAAGCCAACCTTTGCCCCCCAAGGATGGCTAATACTCGTTTCCCTGGGCCGCGCGGTTTTCAGACGACTGATTTCCCGTCGGATACCCTCGGCGGCGGCGAACACCGCAGTCCTTGCTCAGGTGGCCTTTCTTACCGCAGGTCCAGCAGGTCGGTAGCCCTCTTCCGTGCCGCCTCTCCGGTTGTCTTCCGGCTGTGTCATTACTGGTGGTGCCGCGACTATCGAAGAAACGGCTTAGTGCCTCCATCAATTCGTCGGCCAGGGGCTTGGTCTCATTGGATTTTGCTGGTTCGTCGACGTCCACATGACGCACCCGCGCGTGCATTCTAGATGCCTGTTTTGCCGTCTCGAACTCAAGTGCATGGCTCAGCGCATCTGCCAGGGTCTTATTGCGCGCGAGTCGCAGCGCCTGTTGAGTGCCCGAGTCCCGTAGCCCGTCGGTGAAGGTCTGCGTCACTATCTGTTCCAGAAAGTCGGCCGGCGCTGTTGGATAGGCGATCCTTACGAGGCGTGCGATGTCCATCTCGAACTCCTGCAGGGTTTCCGCGTTCTTTTGTGCCCGGGTCCGGAGCTGCATCTGATAGGCCTGCTGAAGATGGCTATCTCCATATCGGGACTCCATATGGGCGATTAGTGAAGCGTAGTCCTGGGATCCGGTCGGGATGGCCTGAAGGACGTTAAGGGCGTCACCTCTCAGCTCTACAATGAGAGTTGTAGCCTTTTCTGTGTTGTTCCAGTTATTTATGGAACAGGCTGCCTCAAACTGACGTAAGTATGTGCTCCACGGGACCTCTCCGTGGAAAGTTGGGGGCGTCACTCTGCTCTGTCCCGCTCCTGATATTCCTGGTGTACCTGTGGGCGGGCGTCGGCGCAGCTCGGCAACTTCCTCTTGAAGAGCGTTGAATCTCGCTTCCATCCCCGTCGGCGGGCGTTGGCTCAGCTCAGCAATTTCCTTTTGTAAAGCATTGAATTTCTCTTCCACCCCCGTCAGTGGGCGTTGGCGCAGTTCGGCAACTTGCTCTTGTAAGGCGTCGAACTTCTTTTCCACTGCCGTGACTTCCTCACGTAGGCCCTGTTCCAATTTCCTTTGACTTTCCTGTAGTTTCGTCAGCAGACGCTCTTCCAGATTTTTCTGGCCATCCAGAAATTTGGCGGTTAGGTCCTCTGCTAGCTTTTTCTGACCGTCTTCCATCTTCTTCAGGTCCTCTGCTAACCTCTTCTGGCCGTCCTCCATCTTCTTCTGGCCGTCTTCCTTCTTCTTCTGGTCATCCTTCAGGTCCTTGGCTAATTTCTTCTGGCCGTCTTCTAATTTGGAAGTTAGGTCCTCAGCTAGAATCTTCTGGCCGTCCTCCATCTTCTTCTGGCTGTCATCCATCTTCTTCAGGTCATCCTTCAGGTTCTTGGCTAATTTCTTCTGGCCGTCTTCCATCTTGGCTTCCATGCCACTTAACGTTTCTAGCAATGCTGCAAATTGCGCTTCCATTTTAGATGTTTGTCTTGTAAAGGGCATGCACTCACAGGAAAATTAGAGAATTGTGGTAAAATGACCTGCTCGATTTTTGAAACCAGGACCTTCAGGTGTTGTGCTTGTTCTTGAGTTCGTAATCCGGCTCCTGACACCAGTTGTTACGTGCCACCCCCTCGTGGCACTTTTGTTAACTGGATTACTGGATTACGGGGGGGGGGGGAGGGGGGGGAGGGGTTGAAGCACAACACCAATTATTGCTTTAAAGAAACGTATTAGCTTTATTGCGGCCAGAAAGATACACCATTCAACAGCAAATACAAGCAATTAGAACCTTACTCCAGTTTCCTCACTGAGAGAACACTTCCCTTTCACTTGTCAATAAGCCGCAGAAGTTAATCCCTCGTAATGAGGTGGGCCCATGCGCTGGCTGGAAATATCTGCACTCAGCCTGTCACCGTACTACACACTGTTTCACAATTCTCCACAATCACCTCTGTCGCACTGGAAAACACACTCGTTCAAGACACAGTTCCTCTGTAGGCTTCTCACTCCCTCGGTGTCAAGAGAATCAGCTTCACTAGGGTTTTCGCAAGACACGTCGCCAACAACTGTGGCTCAAGGTAAACGCTCGCACTAGCTCGAAAAACACTCCCACCCCGCTTGCCAGGTCGCTCTTATATAGCAGGCCGGTGACTCAATAAATGCTTCTAGACCCATTCAGGGTTCACGGCTTCTCGAGGTTACCATCACTGACTGGGTCACGAATATTCTGGACCATCCCTGTGTCCTAGTAGTCCTGTTGAGTAAGGCACACGTAATAAACTGAGGCAGAGCACAGCCCAGCCCGGGGGCAGTTGTGACTCATGCGGCGAGCGACAAAACAAACTCACAGCCGTAACAATATATTTATGGCATGAAAAAGAACCTTCCACAAACTACACTTGCGTGAAGCCAAAATATGTAGGTTAGGTTTGATTAATGCTCTGAAGTTCAAACGTTCTTCCACGGACGCAGGTTGCGATGGCATCTAGTAGTAGCCAAGTTCACAGCTAGGTGTCGCAGACGGTAGCAGTTGGTAGCGAAAGTAGGAACTACTTGTAATTATCATCTGCAGTCCTTACTTGAATTAAAAACAGATAACACACTTTAATACAGCCATCACAATTAATTAACACCTGTTATCAGACAGATTAAACACACACCCAAAGTACACGGGGCTACATGACCGCGTTGTCACAGCCCCCAAACTGAGGAACCAATCAACCAGTCTCAATACACCATCTTCGTTTCTCTCTATGTGCAAGGTTATTATCCAAACGTTTTTTCTTCTCATGTGTTCAAAATGACAGTAGCGAATTGAAAGGAACGCAGATATCACAGCCTCCATATCCAACATTATTACTGAAAGTGACTAGCATGGATCAGTCCATTGAAGCCTAAGTAATGGTTCAGATACGTAGCCGACGTCTTTTTAGGTGGATTTCATTAGAAAGCTAACTATTGCAATGGGTACCATGTGTCGACTTCCGTAAAATGTCGACATATCTTCGCGTTTCACATCCCCCAGACCCCAAACCCACCGTCAGTTCATATGTTTATATATAATTTATGTATATATATATACTAGCAGATGTACCCGCTCTTCGAAAGGTCTTCGGTATTAATAACCAGACGTTATCAATTGAGCTACTGTTGCAATGGTTAGGGGCTCGTTATTCCTTCATACGTTTATCAGAGCGAAGTTAGTTTTCTGGGAACATCAAAGACACGGTTATTTTAAGGGCTATAAAATGTGGTTTCCCTAGACCCTTTATAGGCTCCGGAATGTTGTGTCTCACATTGAGAAGCTCAACATATGCTTTGGTCGTCCTTCTAGGATCATTTTCGCCTATTTTAGCATGTATTTTGAAAAAACAAAACAAAAAAAAAACAAGATGTTGACTAAGGAACATATAGCCTACTTTCTCCTAAATGCATGGGTATTGTTATAACTCTTTGTCCTTTCCAAGGAGTATAATTGAATGTTGGTTGTAGTAGCTTGTTGAAATACAACGTGCTGTAGGGATATTAAACATGAATATGAGTTGCCCTTTGCTAGTACTACCTCTGTAAGAAATTTCATTCAATTCGGTTTCACCGTGTTTGAATTGATATGGGGAATGGATTTGCACACATACATGGCCGCTATTTGCAAACTATTGGGCTGATGACCTTGTAGTCAGTCATAAGATGCTTTCCACAAAGAGGCATGTTGTTGCAAAATCTGGTAGAGATCAAATTATTAGGATGGCCGTAATTTGATTTAAGCTTTTAACATTTGGGTGGCCGTCATTCCGTTTCCGTCAAGAAGGCGGCGATATAAAATATGACACTGAGGTACCCTTTGCTAGTGCTACCTCTGTACCAAATTTCATTCAATTCGGTTTCACCGTGTTCGAATTAATAGGGGTATCGATTTCCACACAAAGATGGCCGCCATCCGCAAAATATTAGGCTAATGACCTATTAGTTTGGTCAAAGGATGATCCTTCCATAAAGGTATGTTGTTGCAAAATTTAGTAGAGATCGGAAGATTAGGTTAATCGTAATTTGATTTAACCTTTCAACATTTGTGTGGCCGCCATTACGTTTCCGTCAAGATGGCGGCGATATAAAACATCACACTGAGGTGCCCGTTTCTAGTGCTACCTCTGTACCAAATTTCGTTCCATTCGGTTTCACCGTGTTCGAATTAATAGTGGGAATCGATTTTGACACAAAGATGGCCGCCATCCGCAAACTATTAGGCTAATGACCTATTAGATCGGTCAAATGACGCTCCCTCCATAAAGGTATGTTTTTGCAAAATTTGGTAGAGATCAGATGATTATGTTAGTCGTAATTTGATTTAAGCTTTGAACATTTGTGTGGCCGCTATTACGTTTCTGTCAAGATGGCGGCGATATAAAACATGACACTAAGGTGCCCTTTGCTAGTACTACCTCTGTACCAAATTTCGTTCCATTCGGTTTCACCGTGTTCGAATTACTAGGGGGAATCGATTTTCACACAAAGATGGCCGCCATGTGCAAACTATTAAGGTGATGACCTATTAGTTTGGTCAATGGATGCTCCCCTCATAGAGGTATGTTGATGCAAAATTTGGTAGAGATCGGATGATTAGGTTAGTCGTAATTTGATTTAAGCTATGAACATTTGTGTGGCCGCCATTACGTTTCCGTCAAGATGGCGGCGATATAAGACATGACACTGAGGTGTCCTTTGCTAGTGCTACCTTTGTACCAAATTACGTTCAATTCGCGTTCACCATGTTCGAATTGATAGGGGGGGGGGGTGGACAGACATTCAGAGTACACACACTCACACACACACAGACTCTCTCTCTCTCTCTCACACACACACACACACACACACTTACACACACACAGACAGACACACTTTTTTCGCCCTGTGTTGATCTCATAAGTCTACTTTCATTTTTTGCAAAAATCGAAAGTAGGCTAAAAATCCTAGATCAACCCTTCTATGAGAAGTACGGTGAAGAATTTTATAAATGATTGGTGTTTTGACTCTCATGGATACCTAATTTTACGATTCTCGAAACATTCGAACACGATTTATAGGCGTAAAATACACACAGAAAGGCCGAAAATCCCTAAGTATGCCTTACTTCGGAGAGAAAGTAAAGCCGGCGGTCCCATGTCTTCAATTTATGGCATGTAATAGAACTTCCACTAACTACAATTGTGTGAAGCTAAATTTGTAGGTGAAATTTGATTAACGCTCTATTAGTTCCAATGTTTGCCGCCATGTGCCGATTGCAGTATCATCTAGTAGCCAAGTTACAGGTTGGTGTCGTTGACGGTAGCATTTGGTAGCAAAGTAGGAACTACTGGAAATTGATCGTCTGCAGTCCTTACTAATACAGCCATGACAATTAACACCGGTTATCAGACAGATTCTACACACACTCAAAGTACACGAGGCTACGTAAACGCGTTGTCGCTGCTTCTATACTGAGAAACCAACCAACCAACCTACAACGTAGCCTATCACCTAGATGTCCGAATACGGATATATCAACCACATAGTATCAAACAAAATCATCCTTACGATGAACCCGTTTGTCGAAAAAAAAATATTTAAGTTAGAATGTGCGCAATCTAAATTCACCTAACGTGTACTTCCTGACGTGAAGATCAAATTGAAAACCTCGTAGACGAAACGCATAACAGCTCACATGAAGACTGATCCTCACAGTTGTGTAAGGTCCCCATCCACAGGAAGACACCTTTAACAAATAATAAAGGATTTTGGTGCATGAATATTCAGGTTTTATTAGCCTCCAACGGCCAAAATTCCTAATAGCCGCAAAAAATACTATTTCAATTCAGGAATTTTGAAAATAATGTTGCTGTTTGGAGATATAATTCTGTACGACATATCACGCGTGTAAGTAACGTGAAAAAATTCTAGGGTAACCCTTGACCCCCTTAAGCGCATTGATGAATTTTACACTCTAAGATGGATCCGTGATAACCTTATAGCCATTTGCAAACTTTCACAGAAATATTATAAGTGGAGTGGCATTGTTTTTACGGAAATAGATGAAACGTTGGATGTCTTCTCTTGAGAACCTCGTTATCGGCTTGCATTCCTTTATTCGTTTTCTGGGAATATCTCAGAAACTGTTGGTTTTAGAGCCTTAAAATGTAGTTTTCGTGAACCCTCGAGTTTTGTTTCTGCCAGCGAGGGGCTAGAAATGAGCTTTGTCTAGTCGTTGTATGCCATAACATAATAATAATAATAAAAATAATAACAATAATAATAATAATAATAATGATAATAATATGATAAATACAATATAGGGCTATGGATATAAAAGACCTTCCGTATCACATCCGCACTTGAAAATCGCGTGAAAAAATTCTAGTGTACCCCTTGACCCCCTTAAGCGCATTATACGTAGTGATCGCGCAGCTATTTCAAGAAGATCTCAACAGAAGAGTTCCCCCATGCACCAATTCCAACCGGCCATGTTGTTGAAGGGCCCGTAAGAGAAATTGTAGTCGAAGAGGTCAAGACTGCTTTGATGAAAATGAAGCCTGGAAAGGCCACCGGCCCAGATGATCTCTCAGCCGAGTTATGGTGTTCTAATCATTGGAAGGCAGCCGAATGGTTAACAGAACTCTTCAACAAGATCATTGATGAGGGACAAACACCAACTGACTGGCAACAAAGTACCACTGTGCCTATTTTTAAGAAGAAGGGAAGTCCCGCTGAGTGCACCAACTACCGGCCAATTCGGCTTCTATGCCACGACATGAAAATCTTTGAGTTTGTTCTGGACCAAAGAATCCGTGAGATCGCACAGATTTCCAGAAACCAGGCGGGATTTGTGAAGAACTGCGGAACAACTGCTGCGATTCATGCTGTAAGACTATTAGTCGAGAAACATCATGAGGAAGCCAAGCCACTGCATCTAGCATTCCTGGATCTCGAAAAGGCCTTTGATCGAGTGCCTCACAGTCTCATCTGGCTAGCACTCCGAAAACATGATGTGCCAGAGCAGCTTATTAACTGGGTGCAGTTGCTTTATGCACAGCCAAGAAGTTACGTCCGTACAACTTCTGGACAATCCAAGGACTTCCCCATCACAGTCGGTGTCCATCAAGGTTCTGCATTATCACCGCTTCTTTTCATTCTAGTTATGGAGACCGTGACAGTTGACCTGCACCGGCCATTACCATGGACCCTACCTTATGCTGATGACGTGATGCTGGCAGCAGAAAACAAGCCAAACTCAAGAATGGTGTGACCGGTTGGTGCAACATGGTTTGCGCCTTAACTTGAAGAAAACTGAGTACATGACATCAGATAGACATGAAATGGGAACCATCACGGTCAATTGTGAAGATCTGACGCGTGTAAGTAAATTTAAGTACCTCGGTTCCACAATCACTGTTGACGGCCGACTCACCGAAGAGGTCAATACCAGAACTCAGGCAGCCTGGATGAAGTGGCGAACAACAACCGGAGTCACTTGCGACCGCAGCATGAAAGATCATTTAAAATCAAAAATCTATCGTACTGTCATCCGGCCAGTCGCCTTGTATGGTTGTGAGTGCTGGCCGACTACAGTCGAGACAGAACGCCGCCTAAGTGTAATGGAAACGAAGATGCTGAGATGGACAGCGGGCCTCACTAAGTTAGAACACGTTTCCAATGACAGCATCAGAAAACAGTTTGGAGTTGCACCGTTCCAAGACAAGATCCATGAGAGCCGACTTCGTTGGTTTGGGCATGTTTTACGGGCCGATGATGACTATTGCCAAGACGGGATACACACTTGAAGTCGTCGGCAGAAGACCTAAAGGACGACCTAAACAACGTTGGGCTGATACGCTTCATAAAGACCTCCAAAGCGTGAACATCCGTCCAGATGCAGCCCGAGACAGAGCGAAATGGAGACAACGGACCCATGTAGCGGGACACACGCTGAAGAAAACGAAGAAGAAGAAGAAGAAGAAAATAAATTTTACAGTTTAATTGGGTTCCGTGATAACCTTCTAGCCGTTTACAAACTTCACAGTAATGTAATAAATGGAATTGCATTGCGTCTTACAGAAATAGGTTGGTTGGTTAGTTCCTCAGTTTAAGGGATGCGACATCGCAGTCATGTAGCCCCGTGTACTTTGGGTGTGTGTAGAATCTGTCTGATAACCAGTGTGAATTGTGTTGGCTGTATTAGTGTGTGTATCTGGTTTTTTTTAAATTCAATTAATGACTGCAACTTTGATTTCTTCAAATAGTTCCTAGTTTTGCGCCATACGCCTCCGTCAACGACTACAAGGCCTAGTTCAGAACTTAGGTACTAGACGCTACCGCAGTCGGCTCTTGCAAACGAACATAGTAACTTAAGAGCGTTGTTTACATTCTTAACCTATACAATTTAGCTTCACACAGGTGTAAGTAGGGGAAGGTTCTTAAACATGCCATAAATCTATGATATGGGACCGCCGGCTTTACTTACCCTCCGAAGGAAGGCATACTGAGGGATTTTTAACGCTCTTAAAATCCGACGACTTCGGCCGGCTTTGAACCCGCCATCTTGGGCATAGAAGCTCAGCATGCTACTAACTACACCACCGAAGCCGCCTACAGAAATAGATGGTCCTCTGAGATTCTGTTGCCATGATTACGGGCTTGCAATCTTTCATTAGATTATTAAATGAAATTAGTTTTCTCGGAATATCTCAAAAACTGTTCGTTTCTCACATTGAGGGGTTGAAAATAAGCTTAGTCTCGTCCTTCTACGCTTATTTCAGCAAGTATTTTAAGGGGGTAGGTACCGTTTTATGAGAGGTACGGAGAAGAGTTAAATCAATGATTAGTGTGGTGCCTCTGATGGATATCTGTATCAAATTTTACGTTGATCCACCCAGCCGTTCTCAAGTTTCAAGGACAGTAAGTTGTCCACAGACAGACAGACAGACAGACAAAAACATTATTTTTGCGCGCATCCGTCATAAAACAGTCTGAAACGCGCATGTAACGCATATTTCTGTGGAAATTCAGTAGAAAAACAGACAAACTCATTTTATATACGGTATATAGAGATACATATGTATATATATATCAGTTTCTTGTGGACACGATAACTACTGAAATTTTGCACCAATCGCTTTGAATTTTTTACATAATATGTATCCATCTCTCTTAATAGGCACAATATCAAAACCGTACAAAATGGACAATATTCCCCCAATAATTACCTAAAACTTTTGTCTGAAAGAATTTTTGATATGACCCACCATTACACCAAGGGATGAGAAAAATGATTTCGGAATTATTAGAAAATGCCAAGAGCCATCAGAGGTTACCATGACAACGCTTCTAAATCGATGAGGGATGAGCTATCAGAGGTTGCCATGACAACGCCATTGCACGAGATCACATTCAGTTTTCCATCTGACTGTGGGAAGTGGCATGCTGAACTTCTATGCCCAAGGTCGCTGGTTCAAAGCCAGCCGAAGTCGTCGGATTTTCTAAGAACGCTAAACATTCCTCAGTATGCTTTCCTTCGGAGGGAAATTCCAACGTTCGTTGTAAGTGGCTGGTTGCGGTGGCATCTACTAGCCAAGTTCACAGCTAGGTGTCGTTGATGGTAGTATTTGGTATCCAAATTAGGAACTACTACCTGAAATTGACCGTCTGCAGTCCTTATCTGATTACAGTCTAATACAGTCATCACAATTAACTTCATTTATCAGACAGATTCTACACTCACCCAAAGTACACGGGGGTAAATGACTGCGTTGTCGCAGCCCCTAAACTGAGGAACCAACCAACATCTCTGCGGGAGATAAAATTTGCGTGAAGAAGTAATAGACTGTTTGATACTTACACATCAGTTCCAAACCTTGCATAAGGACAGTGTGACCACAAGTATAACAAGTTGTTCCGTGAAGAACTATACAGCCTATTTTCATATATCCTACTCATTAATTGCCTCTTTCAACATACAAAATTTCAGTTTGATTGCTATGTTAGATTCGTTGAGGAAAGCAATGCCAAACTACCTCACTCCTCTTCTTGCCTAGAACGCCTCAATATAGCGCTGCCTTGGGTTTTTGTGGGTATCTACTCACATTACGTAACGGCGGTGCTTTTGAGGATCCAACCAGCCCTCGGGCTGACTACCTAACAGACAGTTAGATTCGTAGATACTGAGAACCGACTAAATATTGCAGATGGTAGCCAGGTTGGATTTTTAGCCTACTTTTCACATTTTGCAAAAATGAGGAAAAAGTAGACTTATGAGATCGGGCAAATGTGTGTGTGTCTGTCTGTCTGTCTGTCTGTCTGTCTGTCCTTCTGTCTGTCTGTCTGGCTGTGTGTGTGTCCCCCCCTATCAACTCCTAAACGGCTGCAGCAATCGAAACAAAATTTGGTAGGAGTAAAGATCTATACCTGAATATCTCACGGCCATATTTGAAAATGATGTCAGTGCTACCAACTGCTAAAAAATCGCAATTGAAATTTGAGCTCCATGTTGGATATCCTGGAAAGTATGAATGGGAGCTATTTCAAAATTGGCACACGTACAGATCATAATATTTCAGTTTAATTTCCAGGAGGCTAAACATGGCAGTGTTGCCAAAATGATTATAAGCCTCCTGATAGGTCCAATTTTTAAATGCATATAACTTCTATACTATCAATTGGAATTCAACCAAATTTCGTATGTTGTATGTGTACATAACTAGATATGACTGAGCGTATTCTTCAGACCTACCAGGGCTGCCAACTGTTAATAAATGCTCCTAATTTATTTTATCCAAATACCAATATATCAGAAAGTATGCAAGCCGACAGCTTTAAACTATGCACACGTATAGTCCCTGACATTCTATATTAATTTGGAGTAACTTATATACGTCAGTGCTACCAACATGATTCTATGCCTGCTGACAGGTCCAACTTTAAATACTTCCATACTATCATTTGGATTTCAACCAAATTTCGTATGTGCTATGTGTACCATAACAGATATGACTATGCGTATTCTAAGGAGCAACCAGTGCTGCCAACTGTTAATATGTACTGTCCCTATTTTTGTTACCCTAATATCAATATATCAGAAAGTATGCAAGCCAATAGCTCTAAACTTTGCACACGTATAGTACCTGGCATTCTAGACGAATTTGGAGTAACTAATATACGTCAGTGCTGCCAACATGATTCTAAGCCGGCTGATAGGTCCAATTTTAAAATGCATTTAACTTCTATACTAACTAATGGATTTCATTCAAAATTGGCACAACAATAGATCATATTATTTCAGATTATTTCTGACCAATACATGCATGACATTGTTGCCAACATGATTTTACGCGCGCTGTTAAATCCAATGTTTAACTGCATGTAACGTCCATGCTATTCATTGGACTTCAACCAAATTTTGTATTTTGTACCTTAAGAGACGGAACTATGAATATATTCAGTCATCAGGGCTGCCAACTGTAGTGCTCTATTAGGATACATTAAGCCAGGTATACAGTATTTCGAACTAATTGGAAATTTCGATATTAGCAACTTAATTTCGTCATTATTCTAGATAGGTTCATATTCTGTAGAATAATCATTGGCATGAAAAGTAGGCTGTATAGTTCTTCACGGAACTTCTTGTTAGCCTACTTTTCACATTTTGCAAAAATGAGGAAAAAGTAGACTTATGAGATCGATCCGGGAAAATGTGTGTCTGTCTGTCTGTCTGTCTGTCTGTCTGTCCGTCTGTCTGTCTGTCTGTCTGTCTGTCCTTCTGTCTGTCTGTCTGGCTGTGTGTGTGTCCCCCCCTATCAACTCCTAAACGGCTGCAGCAATCAAAACCAAATTTAGTATGAGTAAAGATGTGCACCGGAATATCTCACGTCCATATTTGAAAATGATGTCAGTGCTACCAACTGCTGAAAAAACGCACTAGAAATTTGAGCTCCATGTTGGATATCTTGCAAGGTATGCATGGGAGCTATTCCAAAATTGGCACACATGTAGATAAGACTATGTCAGTTTAATTTCCAGGAGGCCAACCATGACAGTGTTGCCAAAATAATGTTAAGCCTTCTGATAGGTCCAATGTTTAAATGCATATAACTTCTACACTATCAATTGAATTTCAACCAAATTTTGTATGTAATATCTGTACATAAACAGATATGACTGAGCGTATTCTTAAGACCACCAGGGCTGCCAACTGTTAATAATTGCTCCCTCTATTTTTTTCATCCAAATACCTATATATCAGAAAGTATGCAAGCCAACAGCTTTAAACTATGCACACGTATATTCTGACATTTTAGATTAATTTGGAGTAACTTATATACGTCAGTTCTACCAACATGATTATAAACCTGCTGATAGTACCAATTTTTAAATACATGTAACTTCTATACTATCAGTTGGATTTCAACCAAATTTCATATTTGCTATGTGTACCATAACAGATAATACTATTAGTATTGTTAAGAGCAATCAGGGCTGCCAACTGTTAATAATTGCTGTCTATATTTTTTTTTACCCTAATATCAATGTATCAGAAAGTATGCAAGCCAACAGCTCTATACTTTGCACACGTATAGCACCTGACATTCTAGATTAATTTGGAGTAATTAATACAAGACAGTGCTGCCAACATGATTCTATGCCTGCTGATATGTCCAATTTTAAAATACATGTAACTTCTATACTAACAAATGTATTTCATCCAAAATTGGCACAAAAAGATATCATAATATTTCAGATTATTTCTGACCAGCACACCCATGACATTGTTGCCAACATGCTTTTACGTGTGCTGATAGATCCAATGTCTAACTGCATGTAACGTCCATTGGACTTCAACCAAATTTTGTATTCTGTACCTTAAGAGATGGAACTAAGAATATATTCAGTCACCAGGGCTGCCAACTGTAGTGCTCTATTAGGCTACATTATACCAGGTATATTTTGAACTAATTAGATATTTCGATATTACCAACTTAATTTCGTCATTATTCTAGATAGGTTCATATTCTGTAGAATAATCATTGGCATGAAAAGTAGGCTGTATAGTTCTTCACGGAACTTCTTGTTATTTATGTACTATTACATGAAGATTATTGTTTACGTGTGGTTTTCAGACTTCAATCGCATGATTAGAACACAAGAAGTAAGAACGAGATTTTAAAATTTTGCACAGCTGCCATCTTGTGGTTATGAAAACAATTGAAATAAATTAGATACCAGTGGATTAACATTTGTATAAGCATTAACGTGCAAAGTTTCACTGCACTCAGATGGTTACATCGCGAGAAACGTCTATTTAAATATTTATACTTTGCGTCGCTGCCATGTTGGATTTGTGCTCACCAGGTTACTGAAAGTCATATAGGTGAACTTAAAAAAAATCAGTTTGATTACTGGAAAAGATTTTTAGCCTTCTTTTCACATTTTGCAAAAATGAGGAAAAAGTAGACTTATGAGATCGATCCGGGAAAATGTGTGTCTGTCTGTCTGTCTGGCTGGCTGGCTGGCTGGCTGTGTGTGTGTCCCCCCCCCTATCAACTCCTAAACGGCTGCAGCAATAAAAACCAAATTTAGTATGAGTAAAGATGTGCACCGGAATAGCTCACGCCCATATTTGAAAATGATGTCAGTGCTACCAACTGCTGAAAAAACGCACGAGAAATTTGAGCTCCATGTTGGATATCTTGCAAGGTATGCATGGGAGCTATTCCAAAATTGGCACACGTGTAGATAATACTATTCCAGTTTAATTTCCAGGAGGCCAACCATGACAGTGGTGCCAAAATAATTTTAAGCCCTCTGATAGGTGCAATGTTTAAATGCATATAACTTCTACACTATCAATTGGATTTCAACCAAATTTTGTATGTAATATCTGCACATAAACGGATATGACTGAGCGTATTCTTAAGAGCCACCAGGGCTGCCAACTGTTAATAATTGCTCTCTCTATTTTTTTAATCCAAATACCAATATATCAGAAAGTATGCAAGCCAACAGCTTTAAACTATGCACACGTATATTCTGACATTTTAGATTAATTTGGAGTAACTTACATAAGTCAGTTCTACCAACATGATTATAAGCCTGCTGATAGTACCAATTTTTAAATACATGTAACTTCTATACTATCAGTTGGATTTCAACCAAATTTCGTATGTGCTATGTGTACCATAATAGATATGACTGTAAGTATTGTTAAGAGCAATCAGGGCTGCCAACTGTTAATAAATGCTGTCTATATTCTTTTTACCCTAATAGCAATATACCAGAAAGTATGCAAGCCAACAGTTCTATACTTTGCACACGTATAGCACCTGACATTCTAGATTAATTTGGAGTAATTAATACAAGGCAGTGCTGCTAACATGATTCTATGCCTGCTGATATGTCCAATTTTAAAATACATGTAACTGCTATACTAACAAATGGATTTCATCCAAAATTGGCACAACAAGATATCATAATAATTCAGATTATTTCTGACCAGCACACGCATGGTATTGTTGGCAACATGATTTTACGCGTGCTGATAGATCCAGTGTCTAACTGCATGTAACGTCCATTGGACTTCAACCAAATTTTTTATTCTGTACATTAAGAGGTGGAACTAAGAAAATATTCAGTCACCAGGGCTGATTACTGTAGTGCTCTATTAGGCTACATTATACCAGGTATATTTTGAACTAATTAGATATTTCGATATTACCAACTTAATTTCGTCATTATTCTAGATAGGTTCATATACTGTAGAATAATCATTGGCATGAAAAGTAGGCTGTATAGTTCTTCACGGAACTTCTTGTTAGATATAGAGAACCGTCAAAATATTTCGGATGCTCACCATTTTGGATTGTTATATGTATAGGCCATAGAGTTATGTACCATTAAAGGAAAATTATTGCGTAGCCTCATTATTCAAACTTTCACTTCAATCGCATGATTACGACACAAGAATAAAAACTTAATTTTAAAATTTCGCACAGCCGCCATCATTAGTTTATGTAAGCAATTGCACTAAATTAGATGCCAATGAATGACAATATGTATAATCATTTACTGTACCACATTTCAATGCGCTCATATGATTAAATCACGAGAAAAATGTATTAGAATTTTTCAACTTCGCTTGGCCACCATGATCGTTTCGTAGTTTACAGGTTTTTGAAAGTTACATCGATAAAATTGTAGCAGTGCTCTTTATCACCGTACAAAATATCACGTTGATATAAATAGTTTCGGAGATATTGAATGCCTGTGAAATATTTCGCACAGCCGCCATTTTGTGGTTATGTAAACAATTGAACGAAGTTAGATGTCGGTGCATTACAATGTATATAAACATATACTGTGCCAAGTTTCATTGCGTTTGGTTCGTCAAATCGCGAGAAACGTCTATTTAAATGTCACAACTTCACTCGGCCGCCATGTTCGTTTTGTAGTTACCAGGTTTTCAAAGTTCACATAAGTAAATTTCTAGTAGTTCCCTTTATCACCATACAAAATCCAGGGTGATATCGGTAATAATTTCGGAGATATTGAATGCTGGTGAAATATTTCGAACAGCCGCCATGTTGGATTGGTGAGACATAACAAAATTTGAAGGGCACGGTCGGGGTCGCCCGGAATAGAGCTATGAACTTACCGCGTTTCATTGAAATCTCTCCAGCCGCTTAGATTTTATTAGGGACACACACACACACACGAATCACACACACACTCAAACACACACGGACAAAAGGTGATCTCATAAGCCAATTTTTTTTAAATTGAAAATAGGCTAAAAATGGACCCCAAATGCCAAGAAGGTTACCGTTCCCGTAAGACGACAAAATGTTAAAAATATGCATAGAAAGGAAAAAAGTTAATTAAGCTCCAATTACATTGTAAAATACTTTCTCGCAATAAATGAGGTCTGATCCTTCTACGAAAACCTGCACATTTTGCCTATTATAGCCTATCCCCTAGTTTACCCGGTGAAATCTTCCTCCGCCGTCCGGCATGCCGAGAGGAATTTTTGATATAGGAACATGGACGTATCACACTCCTGGACTGTCTAGACTTCATGTGCTCCAGACATCCGAGCATCAACTTTACAATGGAAGTAGAAGAATATAATCAGCTGGCCTTCTTCGACGCTCTGCTCTATAAATAAAACAGATAACACGCTCGGACACAGTGTCTAAAGGAAAGATACTCATACAGATCGGTACCTACATGCAAACTCAAGTTATCCTCTGTCGCAGAAGGAAATGGCAGCTAAGACACTCCTCACCAGAGCCAACCACATTTGCGATAAGGATAGTGGAAATTAAGAGATAAAACGAGTTTGGAACACGCTTCTAGCTAATGGTTTCAGCAAAGGACAGATAAATATGGCCACTCGGAATGTAGAACAAACCGGAGAACTGACAAAACGAACGAACTAAGATAGGCCCTACCATCATGCCTTTCTGCCGAATGTGCAGGGGTTGACAGATCGAATCGCCAGGCTGCTAAAGAAACACAATTTGACAACGGGGATGCATCCAATAAACAAGCTGAAGCAAGTGGTACGTAAAACAACCGAGATAAAGCAGCCAAACCAGGACGCAGGAGTTTACAAAGTGTCTCGCTCCTGTGGACAGGTTTTCATAGCTCCAAAAAAAGAAGTCGCGTTTCCATTATGATTTCTGAGCACATTCGAGACACAAAACAAACTACAGATTTGCAATAGTTGAACATGCTGACGTCACGAGACTCATCATCAAATTTGACAAGGCCGAAACTATAGCTAAAATACCTGGATATCGAAACAGGTTAATTAGAGAGGCAATAGAGGTCGTGAAGCATCACAATAATTTTAGTCGCGTAGATGGTTTCAGACTTAGCAACACTTGGAAAGCTATCCTAGCGCGCGACTGGCAGGGGCGCGGACCAATCAGGGAGCAGCGTGACGTCAATGCATTGCAAGCAGGCACTTCTGGCTGGCAATAACCGTCAGTTTGAGTACGGACACCAACTCGTACCCACCCATTATTAAGGCTGCTGCAATGACAGCCGAAACGTCGGGTAGGAATCACCGATACACGACGTGGCTCCATCCTGTAAGCCTAGATGATAAAATAACTCAGAATGTAATCTGACAATTAACTCAATCAATTAAGTCGGGGAAGAGTAACACACAAGAAAATCTGCTTCCATTAATAATACAATAAGACTACCCCACTGAGTATATGTTCGCTATAGTGCACATCCTGAAATAAAAATAAATTCCCAATCTTTTAGAATGACAATAATGAAAATTACCAATTAGTTTCAACCATCTGAACCTCCAATACAAAAGGCAACAGAAGAGCGACTCCATACTTTTTCGATAGCGGCTGAGGGTTCCATTAAAAATTCAAAATAAGCAACTCGGGATATAAATTCACAATGGAAATAAAGCGTTGTAAGAGAGGGGTATCATATATGAACCCTCACTGGCGTTAGTCATACGACTATCGCATTGAATATATTGTGCAATGCCAATCCTTGACGTTTAGAATAGAATAATGAATAACTATTTCAGAGGTACAATGCCCGGCTCCGTGGCTAAATGGTTAGCACGCTAGGGTTTGGCCCAAAGTGCCCCGGGTTCGATTTCCAGCCGCGCCATCAGGGGTTTTAATCTCCTGGTGTTAATTCCCGTGACTCGGGACTAGGTGTGTGTGACGTCTTCTTCATCACTTCATCCTCATTACGACGCGCAGGTCGCCCACGGGCGTCAACTAGAAAGACCTGCACTCGGCCTCTCCGGAGGCCACACGATCATTCAGAGGTACAATAACGAAACTTATCAGTAACCTAAGCGTGAACCGTACGATTGACTCCACATCTTTAAAAAAAAGAGACAATGAATATGTCGGACAGTCGTCATCTTGAAATGTTAGTATTCGATAACAAATCCCTCAATAACGAATATTAGTAAGATGGAAACGTGGAAGGGGATTAGAATGCCCCAGACAAAAGAACAGCGCTCCATGTAATCAAGACGGTGGCTGATCGAACGATTAAAACATACAAACCAACAACTCAAGATGTAACTACTAAGAAATATGGTATGAAATGTGTATCGTATGAGAGAACTCACTGGCATTAGTCATAATCTGTCGCACTGCAAATAGCACAGATTCGTTTTCTTTAGAGTACAATATCGACAACCCACAATCTATCAGAGATAAAGTGTTGAAACTCTTCAAGTAAGTAGTCTGAAAATATTTCGGTTTGCGGTGACTACAGTAGCCTATAGTCTGTAGTTGTAATTATAATTTTAGGATTATGCATGGTTTCCAGGGAATTTAAGTGACGTATCGGGAATAAGTATGATAAAACTGAAGTAAATACCCGAATGAGAGTTTTCGCAGTAGAGCCAATATTCTAACCCTCAGAACAGAAGTGAATTGCTTGGCAGAGCTGAAAACACGATATTGAAGAGCTTTAAGGACGTACTGTATAAGTAAGATAACGAATGGGTAATGCAAGGCTCTTTCAACATTGAGTAGTTCTGGAATAAAATATGGATTTGATTTTCGTCATTATAAACAAATCATGCCAGAGGTAAGTCAGGAACTCATGTAATTATTGATGTATCAAAGGAGTCATTAGCAAGTTTCCTACTGTAGTATGGAGGATGTTGTAATTAATGCTGTCAGTCATATTTATTGTGGAGTTTGATGCCGTCATAATTGCATGACTAGCATCAGTGGGATAGCTTCTGGGACATGTCTTGGCTTCTTAGAGAACTGTGCATTTAGCGATGAGGGTAGCTATACTAAAGATGACTGCTCATGCCATTTTACATAAAAACAAGTAGTTCCGTGAAGAACTATACAGCCTATTTTCATATATCCTACTTATGATAATTGCCACTATCAACATACACAATTTCAGTTTGATTGCTGTAATAGATTCGTAGATATTGAGAACCGACTAAATATTTCGGATGGTCGCCATGTTGGATTTTATATATGTAGGTTCTAGAGTTATGTACTGTTACATGCAGATTATTGTGAACGTGTAGTATTCAAACTTCAATCGCATAATTAGGGCAAAAGAAACAAGGAGATTTTAAAAATTTTCACAGCTGCCATCTTGAGATTATGGAAACAATTGAAATAATTTAGATGCCAGTGGATTAACATTCGTATAAGGATTTACTGTACCAAGTTTCACTGCACGTGGATGGTAAAATTGCGAGAAACGTCCAGGTGAATATTTATAATTCGCGTCGCCGCCATGTTGGATTTGTGATCACTAGGTTATTTAAAATCCTATAGGTGAACTTAAGTTAATAACCCCTATGAACATTAAAAAATGCAGTTTGATTGCTAAAATAGATTCGTAGATATTCAGTATCGTCTAAATATTTCGGATGGTCGCCATGTTGGATTGTTAAATGTATAGGCCATAGAGTCATGTACCATTAAAGGAAAATTATTACGTAGGTTCATTATTCAAACTTTCACTTCGATCGCATGACTACATCACAAGAAATAAAAACTTAATTTTAAAATTCGCACTGCCGCCATCTTGAGGTTATGTAAACAATCGAACTAAATTAGATACCAGTGGATTACAATGTGTATAAATATTTCCTGTACCAGGTTTCAGTGCGCTTGGAACATTAAATCGCGAGAAAGGTCTATTTAAAATGTTCAAATTCGCTTGGCCGCCATGTTCGTTTTGTAGTTAACCGGTTTTTGAAAATCTTATAGATGGACTTCTAGTAGTGCCCTTTATCTCCGTACAAAATTTTAGGGAGATACCGCTAATAGTTTCAGAGATATAGAATGCCGGTGAAATATTTCGCACATCCGCCATCTTGTGATTATGTAAACAATTGAACGAAGCTAGATGTCGGTGCATTACAATGTATATAAACATATACTGTACCAAGTTTCATTGCGTTTGGTTGGTCAAATCGCGAGAAACGTCTATTTAAAAGGCGCAAATTCGCTTGGCCGCCATGTTGGTTTTGTAGTTACCAGGTTTTCAAAAGTCACATAAGTGAACTTATAGTAGTTCCCTATATCACCATAGAAAATGTCAGGCTAATATCGGTAATAGTTTCGGAGATATTGAATGCTGGTGAAATAATTCGCACAGCCGCCATGTTGGATTGGTGAGTCGTAACCAAGTTTGAAGGGCACGGTCGAGGTCGCCGGGAATAGTGCTATGAACTTTCCGAGTTTCATTGAAATCGCTCCTGCCGTTTAGATTTTATTAGGGGGGGACACACACACGAATCACACACACACGCACACACACACGGACAAAAGGTGATCTCATAAGCCTATTTTTTCAAAATTGAAAATAGGCTAATAAGTGTATTGAGAGCAACTTCAACATACAGCAACATTTCTCCCTCCAGATTAACTTAAACCCCCTAGTGCCAACCTAGAATGCGAATATGTAATTCAACCCTCAGAATCATCGTAACCCTTGTGGAATACATAACCAGTGTGTAAGGTCCGGGACACCACACATATTTGAAGATGACAAAAGGTTTCTGTTTGAGAAAAATGTAATTAGGAACAGTAATGTAGAGATTTGAAGCCATTCTATTTTCAGTGTTGCCCATACAAATTGACTTTTTGTAGGTTTTGTATTTTGTCAACATTATTATTGTTACAGTGTATTACAGTGTGTCTGCGATGTAATGCTACCCCCAAAAGCCTTGGTGTAACATTAGATAGATATCTAACCTATCGCAATCACCTTCAGAAACTGGCAGTTGTAAGAACCTTCTGGGAAGACTAGCTGGAACATCATGGGGTGCAGATGCAAATTCAATGCGAACAACTGCTTTAGCACTAGTATATTCTTCAACTGAATACTGTTCTGCTGTATGGCTGAATAGTTCCCATAGTCGTCTGGTCGACGTCCAGCTACGCCACACAATGAGAATCATATCTGGCACACTGCACTCTACTCCTGCACAGTGGTTACCCATACTGAGCCACTTTCAACCTCCTCACATCAGACGACAAAATGCCCTTGTCAGATTATGGACTAAGGTGATGATGAACAGCTCACTTCCCATCTACCAGGATACAGATGAAAACGACGTAGCGAGACTGAAAACCCGGAAACCTGCCTGGAAGACGGCCTGGAATCTAGCTGACATACCTTTTAGACCTGACGAAGCATGGAAGCAAGAATGGGCCAGATTACACCCATATGGTCTATTCAACAACGATGACCCAACAGCAAATCCTCCTGGGTTCAACCTCCCGCGCACCATCTGGACCAGACTAAACAGGACACGCTGCGGCGTTGGAAGAACTGCTTCTGCACTACACCAATGGGGGTGGTTGGAGTCTCCTTCCTGTAACTGTGGTGCTGAAGTGCAAACCATCAGCCACATCGTGAAAGAATGTCCTCTACGAGCATTCACTGGGCCTATGGAGGAGCTACATCAAGTAATCCCCGCGGCACTCACTTGATTGGAAGGACTAGACATCAGCATGTGATTAAATCTCAGAATCTGCAGCTGTGTGTGTGTATGCGTGCCTCCTAGTTAGTCTGTAATACTTTATATCCATGTATATAAATATGTATATATTTTTTTCTAATAGCAATTATATGTAAAATACATTTCAAACGATTGTCAAATGTAGGATCATACGCTAAATAAATAAATAATTACAGTGTGTTATTCTAAATTGTATACAGGTGCATATACACCGTTACTCAAGCAATTCACAAATATCTAACGAACGACGAGATTCAAATCATATTATACATCACCTAACGACAGTAATGTACGACAATAGTGAATTTACATTAGTGAACATCATTTTAAATTCAAACACAGTGATCAGGATCTCATGATGGCCACTAGAGGGTCGAAACGCGTAATTCTAAATTTCTCCATTTAATTGTGGATATTAACTAATACATGTAATTTTTTCCAGGAGTGTATTTATATATTTATATCTTGTACCCTGCACATTCATTGGGCACAATCATGTTGACCGACTGAAAAGCTACACAAATTCAATTAGGAACAGCAATGTTGCGTTTAAAAAATTTTCATTCCAATCATTTACCCTAATGTCTTTAAGATATAACTACCAGCCGTGGTGGCCGAGAGCGTTAACGCTACCTCGTGCCTTGCTGGCTCTGACTCCCACGTTGGCCGTCCTGAAAATGTTTTTGTGGTTTCCCATTTTCACCACCAGGCAAATGCCGAAACGGTTCCTTTAAATAGGTCCATGGCCCATTTCCTTCCAAAATCCCTTCCCTGATCCCGCCTGAAAATAAAATAAATGGCCATTGTCTGCATTAATAAAACTATTAAGATATTACTCCACGGGGAGATTCTTAAACTATAATGTAGGGGATTTCAGCTCCTTAAGAAGCCAAATAAGAAGTGATGGAGGAAGCAAAGACGATATAAAAACACTGATAGTCAATCTGAAAGACTAGACTTTATATAATTTTAAATGCTACAAATGCTGCGTGAACTCAAAGTCCGTGAGAAAAATAAATAAAAGAATAAAATAAAATAAAACAGGAAAAAAAATATTGAGAAAATAAAAGAAATAAAAAATTAAAACATAAAAAATTAATTAAAAAAGCAAGTGCAAACCCAGGTCAAAGGAGGTAGCTGGCTGGATGACGTCACGCTCACTGGAGCGCGTGGGGAAAGGAGGAAGCTCAAGCAGTACTATGACATCACACACCTCAGTGCATTCTCGGTACATTTCGTCCCGTCACCGTAACGTAACGCCAGACCCCACCGAAGTCGACATAATCATTTAAAATGATAAAGGTAGGTTGGCACAGACAAGGAAAGTATTTCTACAGTAAAGAAATCTATTGACATTAGATATAGATTTAGTCATTTTTGAAAGCATTTGTCATGAGCGTGGCTCTATATGGAATTGAAACTTGGACTGTTGGCGCATCAGGAAAGAGGAAAATAGAAGCATTTGAAATGTGGTATTACATGGGTATGATGATGATGATGATGATGATGATGATGATGATGGTGACGATGATTGTTGTTTTAAGGGGTTTAATATCTAGGTTATTAGCCAACAGGAATATGATGAGCTCATCCCAATGGCTGCCCAACAGAGTACCGGTAACGCTGAAATATTGGAAACGGAGCGTTTGTGTTGGAGATAAGATCGCCTTGATGACTCCATATCGATTCATCTACACCAATCCATATTATTGTTATTTAAATTATTATTATTATTACAATCACCTTTATTAATAGATTATAATTATTATTATCATTATTATTCAAAAGTTTGGTGCTTTTCAGTCGGTCAACACGTATTTACCCAAAAGAGTTGGGTTATACCCTAATCCTGAAAGAAATTACATGAGAATAATAAATACACTAGGATGACCAGTTTCGATCGTCAAGCGATCATCATCAGACCCATTACACTTATGCTACAAAGTCTATGCTTGAAAATACGGGTGAAGATATTTACAGTATGTACACTTATTTACCGTAGTTTCAGTATTACTGGTTGGTTGGTTCCTTAGTTTAGGGGCTGCGACAACGCGGTCATGTAGCCCCGTGTACTTTGGGTGTGTGTAGAATCTGTCTGATAACTGGTGTTAATTGTGATGGCTGCATTAGTGTGTGTATCTGTTTTTTAATTAAAGTAAGGACTGCAACTTTGAATTTTTCAAATAGTTCCTACTTTTGCCGCCAAACGCCACCGTCAACGACTACTATGCCTAGTTCAGAACTTAGCTACTAGACGCCACCGCAGTCGGCTCTCGGCAACGAACGTAGGAACCTAAGAGCGTTGTTTACATGCATAACCTAGACAATTTAGCTTCACACAAGTGTAATTACTGGAAGGTTCTTTAACATGCCATAAATCTATGACATGGGACCGCCGGCTTTACTTCCCCTCCGAAGGAAGGCATACTGAGGGATTTTTAAAGCTCTTAAAAAATCCGACGGCTTTGGCCGGGTTTGAACCCGCTATCTTGGGCATAGAAGCTCAGCATGCTACCAACTACGCCACCGAAGCCACTTTTCAGTATTACTGCAGTATGTTTATGTATTACACTTATGCACAAATATACCAGGTGAATCAGTTGCCACTAATAATATTGTTTTATACAGCCCAAGGAACGTGTGTTATCAGGAAGGTCGATATTTCATTGATTGCATCCCGTATGGTACTAATGTACTGCAAGCATATGCTCTTACTAGTCTGTAGTCATATCGAGGGAAAAGTAATAGTGTTCAGTATTGTTTGCAGGATATGCTTGCAGTGTATTGTTACGTACTACCCCCCCCCCCCTCCCCCCGTAGCACGTTCGTTAGTTGGATCAAAGTAGGTCAAGCACAACACAAATGGTCCTTTAGAGAATTATTAGCTTTATTGCAGGTCTAGAAAGATACACCACACAATAAGCAAATAGAAACAATTAGCAGTCTTAATCAAGTTTGCTCCTTGCGGAGAACACTCACCCCTTTCACTTCTCAAGGAGCTAATCCTCCACTAATTAGACCCGTCTTCGCTAGAAATAACCACAACTCTTCATCAAGTTCACAAGTCACAGTCTGTCACTCACTGGTCTTGAATACTACACACTGTTTCGCAATTCACACGCACCACTGTCGCACAGGTATAAACACACTCCTCAAAACTCAGTCCGTCCCTCGCTGGCCTGGCCGTATTATATAGCGGGGCTGGTGACTCAATGGATGTTTCCAGAGCAGACCAGGATTCACGGTTACTCGAGAATTCCATTACCGGGTGGGCCGCGAAGGTTCGAGACGGCCTCTTTTTTACTACCTGTCTTCTTGTTGCGCAAACCACTGGTTAACCGAGGGGCAGGGGGTAGCCCGGGGCGGCCTGTGAATCACGCGGCGAGGTGATGAAGCAACCGCGCAGCCGTAACACCACCCCCTTCCTAAAAAGCTGATCGCCCCGATCAGTCATTGGTCATCTGTGTCCCTCTGTAGGCTGCAAGGAGATCTCGATGCACGATCTTCATCTTCGCCCTCGGGCTCCGCTGGATCCTGTGGACGACATCGTTGATCCGTTTCACGACTCGGTACGGGCCCTCCCAGGAATTCTGCAGTTTGGGTGACAAGTCTTTCTTCCATACTGGGTTGAAGAGCCTGCAAGCAGAAAAAAAAATATCGACCTTCCTAATAATAACGCTAGATGGGCTGCATAAAATAATATTATTCAGGGCACCTGATTCACCTGGTATGTACCTAAATATTTATATTACACACGTTAGTAAAACTTGTGTAACGTTTTAATCCTATTTACATATATTTACAGATATTACTGCTCGTTCGGTTTGAGGCACTTCTATAGTTGTTGCGTTATTATCCAATTAAGTACCCGTCCCCTATTCTTTTTCCTAAAATCGTGCTATTTTGTGATAAATATATTATGTAACATCTATTTCAGGTTAGGATGTACAGCCTAATCTAATGTGGCACAATTTGTGTTGTCTCATTGGAAAGCTTTCTTTAGTAGGTTGCGAAGACAAATCGCTGGGAATGTTCGTCGACCTTCCAGTTGCATATTTCAAACGCAATAGTAGTTTACTTATGTATTAAGGTTATTGTTTTGTTGTTAATTCATTTGAGAGACTTTCATATCTTGGTCATGTGGAACGTGTCTGATAACTTGTGTTCCTGTGATGACTATAGTAGTGTGCAAAACTGTATTTGGTACAGGGATGAGGTAGATGCCCTTGGTCTTTGAATAAGGTACCAGCACAGAATTTGCCTGGAGGTAATGCGGGAAATGTTGGGCAAACCCCACACTCAGGATAGCTGTTGTCAGCACCAGGATTCAAACCTGCGATCTTCGGACTTGCTGCAGTTACCCGCGTGGTCATGGTGCTTGATTTAACAAGAACCGCCATGACACGGGGTATGTGCAAAGGATTATTAGGTTTGATAACCTCAGTTATGGAATGCCATCTTCCAACATCAGGTATGTGTTGGTTGAAGCCTCCTACGGTAGCAATTGCTATACGATTACAACACCTTCGCGTCATGTGTGTTATCTACCTCGAGGCGCGTGGAACATGCGAACGAGTGATTATCATGTAACGCGCTTGAAGTGAGCCGAGGGCATGTTTCCATTTCTTGTGGAGCTATGCCCATCGTATTTCCCAAGTAAGTATCATATTCTTGGCTGAATACCAATTTAACAACTTGACAAGAAACTGAGCAAAGTTTCAGTGCTTGAGTGCGTTCTGCACTCATCGTCTCATACTAACCATTAATTTTTAAATCAATGAATATTCAGCACTCAAAAAATACGATAGAATTTTCGCCTGGTAAAGAAGATGGAAATCCAGATAGAAACGGAGTTGGGTGAAGACTAGTTTGGTTTAAGGAAAATATAGGAACTAGGGAAGCTGTTCTAAGTCTTAGGCTGATTTTGGAAGGTAGAATAAGGAAAGATAAGAGAACGTTCATGGCATTTGATAACTTAGAAAAGGTTTTTGGTAACGTTGATTGGAGTAAGTTGTTTGACATTTTGAAAACGATTGGAATAAAGTACAGGGATAGGAGGGTGATCTACAATCTATACAGAAACCAGACAGCAGTCATTCAAGCTGAAGGAGATGAGAGAGAAGCTGGTATGCAGAAAGGTGTAAGGCAAGGCTGCAATTTGTCACCCATACTTTTCAATTTTTACATTGGACAAGCAATTAAGGAAATTGGAGAACATTTTTCAGTGGGAGTGCAGATTCAAGGAGAAATTATTTCAACTCTGAGATTTGCTGATGACATCGTCATCTTGGCCGACTCGCCTGAGGATTTGAATGAGTTTTGATGGTATGGACTCCGTATTGAGGAAGGAATTCATGATGAAAATTAGTAACAGTAGAACAAAAATATTGGAATGCAGCCGACATCAAATTGGCAGATGAAAAGCTAAAGGAAGTAGGAGACTTATGTCACTTAAGAAACAAAATAACCAGTGATGGACGAAGCAAAGACGATATAAAACAGTAGGTTGGCTCCGAAAAGGAAAGCATTTCTACAACAAAGGAATCTGTTGACATCGAATATAGATTCAAGTATTAGGTAGTCATTTTTGATAGCCTTGGTCTGGAGCGTAGCACTCTATGGAAGTGAAACTTGGACTATTGGTGCAGCAGAAAAAAGGAGAATTGAAGCATTTGAAATGTGGTGTTACAGGAGCAGATGGGTAGATAGGGTTATAAATGAAGAGGTATTAAGACGAGTGGGAGAGGAGAGATGTTTATGGAGACTGCTGATGATGAGAACATATAGGTTGGTAGGACACATAGGCTACTAAGACACCCAGGAATAGCAAGCTTAGTTATGGAACGAAGGGTCGAGGACAAGAACTGTAGTGGTAGACCAAGGTTATAATATGTTAAACATAATTCCTCGGATGTAGGGTGTGGTAGCTATGTATGGATGAAACGATTGGCTCTGGACAGGCAGGCATGGAGAGCTGCACCAAACCAGTCAAAAGACTGAGGACTCAAACAACAGACTTCTAGTGGTAAGTAAATGAGATTCATAATAAATGTTCAGTAAAAATTGTACTGGGAAAGAAACTATGACAAAGGTTAGTTCTAAATTATGCATGAAGTAAAATATCTCCAAGATTATGTTTGAATTAACACTGTTAAATATACATAATACAGCCTTGAGACTATTATGTCGTGTGAAACTTTAAAGAACTGACGATTTGAGGCAATTGCTAGTCCCTTTATCAAGGTTTGACAAGAGAGAATATAGAATAAGTAAACAATGGCATAGCCTCCATATATAAATGGTATAAGATAGGAAGCCGTAAGATAACACCTGGCACGACAGCCCGTGAATGGCCTAGGCCTACCAAGCGACCACTGCCCAGCCATTTGGCCTGCAGATATTGGGGTGACGCGTGATCAGCGCATCGGGTCCCCTCGGCCGTTAATCTTGGTTTTCGTGATCGGGGCGCTGCCTCACTGTCAGACAGCTACTCAATTGTCCTCACGAGGCTGAGTGCACCCCATTCCAGCCCTCACGTCAGTTTCTAAAATCACTGATGGAGCCGGGAATCGAACCCGGGGCCGCAGGGTGAGAGGCAGGCGCGCTACCCTAACACCACGGGGCCATAGGAAGCCATGACGAAACAAATAGTTACTCCATGACCTCCTGAGACCAAGAAGATGTTGGTATTGAAACTATAGATGGCACCTATGATTTACTCAAGGGATAACCATCACGGACAGGACTAGCAATATTCTAAGAAGACACAATATCAAGACCATATTCAAGCCAAATATCACCGTAGGCAAATCCTTGCGATCAGTCATGAATTCTGTTGGTCTTAACAGTGCTGGAGTATATAAGATTCCATGTTCCTGTGGTTACGTATATATTGGACAGACATGTAGGAGAATCATATTAAGGGTCAATGAACATCGTAGGCATATACTGTGCCCGTTTAGACCAGAGTCCGCACGACCACATATGCATTTTACCAATAATCAGTCAGCACGAGAGTCAAAATATCCCGGAGCGCCAGATGGGTTAAAGCTAATCGCAAAAACGACATCAAATAAAAAAAAATGCTTTACTGATTTTTGGCTCAATGCAACAATAAGGATAGAAGGAGATTCAATTGGGTATAACACATCTGGTAAAATTATCTCAGTTTATTTTGAAGTTAAAATTGACTGCAAAGATGCTCAAAGCAGCAGCATCCACGTGTGGCGATCCACACTCTTATTTACACAATATACAGAAATTTTCCAAACACATTTGACAATCTTTTTTGGAAACACAAGTCTGATTAATAGTCCTGTAGACTGTGTTCCAAAATTATTTATGATTAATTCCAGTTCAAAGTTAATTGTCTCTACTGGAAATATCGCAGATCACTGTTTGAATATTTACATGATATTAACACTCGTAGAATAAATGTTCATAGAATTTTAAACTTTCACTTATTTTTCCAGTTTCAAAAATATATCGTCGAAAAATATTATTATCATTGAATCAACACACATTATTTACACCTATTAATAACATCTGAAAAGTATTTGACCTTGAGCATAGCATCGAAGAACTGTGCGAAGCACAACAACAATTAATTGTTCTTCCGACATTAAACATTCGAGAAGTGACTCGATTATGAACTTCAAGTTCCTAACAAAATACATGATTTTTAAATCATCAACTTGATCACTAAATTGTTGAACCATTCAACTATTCAATTTTCCACTTGGAATCATTATTATAAGAAAAAAATATTTATATTCATGGCCATTTTTAGCAATTTTCACAACTTGCAATTCTTCGACAGAATGCGGAAATAAGAATTGTAGCTTCATAATAAATTCATTTAGTTCATGGCACTAGGATTGATAATATCCTTCAAATTATTCGTGGTTAAAGAATTATTTTTAATTGGCAGTGGCCCATTCTATTATTTGTGTAAGAACACAATATTACAACAACAACGGCAAAGGTCTTCCTCTGTAGAAGAATAAACTACTATCATGACAAATCCGGGTTCTAGCAAAATCAAAGTCTAAATGGAATTCGTAAACGAGGTTGAAATAAGAACTGATGGTTTCAAGAAATAACCTTCCGGTCATTCATCCGACGAAATGTGTGGCTCCAATACTCCTACTATAAACCTGAGCCATCGAACCTGCTATTTGATTGATGCTCGAAAAAAACCTCTTCATTCCTGCGACTTAAACCTGCGCACCTGGGAATGGCATTTCAACTACTCCACACATATAAATTTTCTTCCCAAAATGTATACAATAAATCAAGCCTCTGCTTGTTATCAACACTGGAAGATTAATAAACTTACAAGTTCATTTTATTTTACCATTCAGTTCAACCCGTGAATTTACCGTACTTATGAAAATCTTTATTTCACTTTCGAGTGTATTTACGTCATGATTTTATATAAATACAAAAATATCCTATTTGATACAATTATCATTTGCTTCCCGTTTCATGCCTCTCCGTGTTATCTGAAAAATATACTTTGCTCATTGCAAATATCAACTGTTCAACCAGAACTGAAATGTTGGTTGAATGCGGGCTTGCGTTAACCACTCTCCTTCGGAAAATCTCCTGTTCCAAACTAGAAATGATTAAACTACTTCATAGGCTCTCTCTCAATACATATGATTATTATAAAATACTAGCAGAAGTACCCGTTCTTCGAACGGTGTTATATATTAACACCAGACATTATCAATTGAGCTACTGTTGCAATGGTTAGCGGTTTGTCATTCCTTTATAAGTTTATCAGAACGAAGGCGACAAAAATCACGACACTCATGTCATACGTTGTTGGCATGTTAAAGAACCCATTTGAATTCAGTAGGCCGTGTTCAATGGCAAAATTAATCTCGGGATTTTCCACCAACACAAAGTTCCTCCATTCTCTACTTGAAAGCGCTGTAGTGTCAAGGAGTTTAGATATCTAACCTCCTTGACTTTCATAGCGTTCAAAAGAACGACGAAATTCGACATGCAAGCTACCCTCTGGGTGTCAATTAACAAAGCTTGCACCAGGCACCCGAGGCCATACGATATTATTATTATTATTATTATCAGAACGAAGTTAGTTTTCTGGGAATGTCACACACACTGATAATTTAAGGGCCTTAAAATGTGGTTTTCCGAGACCCCTTATAGACTCGCGAATTTTGTGTCTCACAATGAGAAGCAACATAAGCTTTGATCGTCCTTCTAGGATAATTTTTATATTTCGCCTATTTTAGCATGTATTTTGAGAAGTGTTTCCCTATATCCACCCTTCTACTGCATGAAAAGTACGGTGAGGAGTTTTATAAAGGATTGGTGTATTGACTCATGTTTACCATACCTAATTTTACGATGCACCAAGCATCCGAAGACGATTTATAGGCGTACATAAAGATACACAGAAAGACAGACAGACAATTCTATTGTCTACAACATATCACCCAGATATCCAAATATGGGTATATCTACCATACGTATCAAACAAAATCAGCCTTACGATGAACCAGTATGTCGACAAAAAAAAAAAAAAGATTAGTTAAAATGTGCTCTCAAACTAAATTCACCTAACGTGTACTTCCTGACGTGAAATAGATTTGAAAGCCTTGTAGACGAAACGCAATACACCTCACATAAAAAATGGCCCTCTACGTTGTGTTAGGTCCCCATACACAGGAAGAACTTTCATAAATTATAAAGGCTTGTGGGGCAAGAAAATTCAGGTTCTTTAGCCTCAAATGGCCCAAATTCCCAAAAGCCGCAAAAAATGCTGATTCAATTCTGGAATTTTTGAAAATAATGTTTCTGTTTGCAGATATAATAGACTTTCTGTACTATATGTCGCACGTGAAATTGCATGAAAAAAATCTAGGTTACCCCTTGACCCCCTTAATTACATTGACGAATTATACAGTCTACATTGGCTCCGTGATAACCTTATAGCCATTTGCAAACTTTCACAGAAATGTAATAAATGGAGTAGCCTAATAATAATATCGTATGGCCTCGGTTGCCGGGTGCAAGCTTCGTCGAAATTTCGTTGTTCCTTGAATCACTATGAAAGTCAGGAGTGTAGATATCTAAGCTCCTTGAAAACTATAGCGCTTTCTAGTAGAGAAATGAGGAACTTTGTGTTGGCGGAAACTCCTGAGGTTAATTTTGCCATTATGAACACGGCCTACTGAATTCAAATGGGTTCTTTGACATGCCAACATCGTATGACATGCGAGTCGTATTTTTGCCGCCTTTCAAAAATCACGTACAGGCCGGACGTTTGTTTTAGACGATTGCCCTTGAAATTTAAGCCTGCGGGTGAGCCTGTACACAGTCACTCTCTCACCCTATCACTTCACATTTGTCACCACGGATCTGATGTAATGGAATTCCAGACTTGAGCAGACAGTACAGTCCACGTCGAAGTATTGTGTGACACGGAAGTACACGTTACGTAGTTACGAACAGAACGTCATTATATTTGCCAGCGACTATACTTCAGCAATAGTGTGAAACAGCTTTATCAATCATCGGAACGCTTGGGGTAGCTGATAACAACACAGGTACTGTAGTAACTCGCCTCCAGGCTTCCATTAAGATTTTTCACTCGTCTAAAACAAACGTCCGGCCTGTACCACGGCCAGGAGTGAACCTGCAATCTTGGGGTTAGTAGACCGACACGCTATCCACTCACCCACCGTGGCAAGGTATAAATGGAGTGATATTGCTTCTTACAGAAATAGATGGAAAGTTGGATGCCACCACTTGAGATAATGTTGTCATGGTTACCGATTTCCATTCCTTCATTAGTTTGTTATATTAAATTAAATTAGTTTTCTGGGAATATTTCAGATACTGTTGGATTTAGAGCCTTATAATGTAGTTTTCGAGGCCCCCAAGTTTTGTTTCTGGCACCGAGGGGCTTTGTCTCCTCGTTGTACGCCATAATATAATACTAATAATAATAATAATAATATAATATAGGGATAGGAATATAATAGACCTGCCGTACCACACCAGCAGGTGTAAATCGCGTGAACAAACAAGATGTTCAGTAAAGAACATATAGCCTACTTTCTCCTAAATGCATGGGTATTGTTATAACTCTTTGTCCTTTTCAAGGAGTATGATTGAATGTTGGTTGGAGTAGCTTGTTGAAATACCACGTGCTATAGGGATATTAAACATGAATATGAGGTGCCCTTTGCTAGTGCTACCTCTGTACCAAATTTCGTTCAATTCGGTTTCACCGTGTTTGAATTAATAGGGGGAATCGATTCTGACACAAAGATGGCCGCCAACCCGCAAACTGTTAGGCGAATGACCTATTAGATTGGTCAAAGGATGCTCCCTCCATAAAGGTATGTAGTTGCAAAATTTGGTAGAGATCGGATGATTAGGTTAATCGCAATTTGATTTAAGATTTGAACATTCGTGTGGCTGCCATTACATTTCAGTCAAGATGGCGGCGATACAAAACATGACACTGAGGTGCCCTTTGCTAGTGCTACCTCTGTACCAAATTTCGTTCCATTCGGTTCAACCGTGTTCGAATTAATAGGGGGAATCAATTTTGACATAAAGATGGCCGCCATCCGCAAACTATTAGGCGAATGACCTATTAGATTGGTCAAAGGATGCTCCCTCCATAAAGGTATGTAGTTGCAAAATTTGGTAGAGATCGGATGATTAGGTTAATCGCAATTTGATTTAAGCTTTGAACATTCGTGTGGCTGCCATTACATTTCAGTCAAGATGGCGGCGATATAAAACATGACACTGAGGTGCCCTTTGCTAGTGCTACCTCTGTACCAAATTTCGTTCCATTCGGTTCAACCGTGTTCGAATTAATAGGGGGAATTAATTTTGACATAAAGATGGCCGCCATCCGCAAACTATTTGGCTAATAACCTATTAGATTGGTCAAAGGATGCTCCCTCCATAAAGGTATGTTGTTGCAAAGTTTGGTTGAGATCGGATGGTTATGTTAGTCGTAATTTAACTTAAGATTTGAACATTTGTGTGTCCGCCATTACGTTTCTGTCAATATGGCGGCGATATAAAACATGACACTGAGGTGCCCTTTGCTAGTGCTACCTCTGTACCAAATTTCGTTCCATTCGGTTTCACCGTGTTTGAATTAATAGGGGGAATTGATTTTCACACAAAGATGGCACCCATCCGCAAACTATTAGGCTAATGACCTATTCATTTGGTCAAAGGATGCTTCCTCTATAAGGGTATGTTGTTGCAAGATTTAATAGAGATCGGATGATTAGGTTAATCGTAATTTGATTTAAGCTTTTAACATTTGTGTGGCCGCCATTTCGTTTCCGTCAAGATGGCGGCGATATAAAATATGACACTGAGGTGCCTTTTGTTAGTACGACCTCTGTACCAAATTTCGTTCCATTCGGTTGCACCGTGTTCTAATTAATAGGGGGAATCGATTTTCACACAAAGATGGCCGCCATCTGCTAACTATTACGCTGATGACCTATTGGTTTGGTCAAAGGATGCTCCCCCCATAAAGGTATGTTGTTGCAAAATTTGGTAGAGATCGGATGATTAGGTTAGTCGTAATTTGATTTGTGTGGCCGCCATTACGTTTCCGTCAAGATGGCGGCAATATAAAACATGGCACTGAGGTGTCCTTTGCATGTGCTACCTTTGTACCAAATTTCGTTCAATTCGCATTCACCGTGTTTGAATTGATAGGGGGGGGGGACAGACATTCAGAGTACACACACTCACACACACACAGACACACACACACACACACAGACCCTCACACACACACATACACACACACAGACAGACACACTTTTTTCGCCCTGTGTTGATCTCATAAGTCTACTTTCATTTTTTGCAAAAAATCGAAAGTAGGCTAATCATTTTTTGCAAAAATCGAAAGTAGGCTAATAGTGTACCCCTTGACCCCCTTAAGCGCATTATACCAATTGATGAATTTTACAGCTCAATTTGGTTCCGTGATAACCTTCTAGCCGTTTGCAAACTTTCACACCAATGTAATTAATGGAATTGCGTTGCGTCTTACAGCAATAGATGGACCTCTGAGAATCTGTTGCCATGGTTACCGGCTTGTATTCGTTCATTAGTTTATTAAATGAAATTAGTTTTCTGGGAATATCTCAAAAATGGTTGGTTTTAGGGCCTTAAAATGTGGATTTCGGGGACCCTTCGGGGCCCCCGAGTTTTGCCTCTCACATTGAGGGGCTGAAAATGATCTTTGTCTCGTCCTTCTCCTCCTATTTCAGCATGTATTTTAAGGGGGTAGGCCCTCTTTTATGAGAGGTACGGATAAGGGTTACATCAATGATTAGTGTCGTGCCTTGGATGGATATCTGTGCCAAATTTTACGTTGATACACCCAGTCGTTCTCGAGTTATAAGGGAACAAAGTTGTCCACAGACAAACAAACAAACCTACAGACAGACCAAAAAATTATTTTCGCGCGCATCCATAATAAAACAGTCTGAAACGCGTAAATAACTCAAATTTCCGTAGAAATTGCGAAAAAAAAAACATACAAACTTTACTTTTTATGTACGTCGAGATATACTGCACCGCTCGGTGTTGACCGTGTTTTATTGCACAAATTTAGGTTTTATTCGCTAACCGTTGGAGATACACGAGAAGTGATACGAACCTTTTGGATAGAAAATTAAATGCTAAATCTCGTGTATGCATCAAAGGTTTGCTATTTCTTAGCGTTCTCTTTTTATTTGAAATGGAACTATGAAATTTTGAAACCAAAGGGTGTAGTGACGTCACATATGTGGGTTTTACTCGCTAACCGTTGGAGATACACGAAAAGTGGTAAGGACCTTTCGGATAGGAAATTAAATTTTGAAGCTCGTGTGTTCCATCAAAAGTTTTCTATTTCTTAGCGTTCTCTTTTTATTTGATATGGAATTATGAAATTTTGAAACCAAAGGGTGTAGTGACGTCACTAAAATGGTCGCCATATTTTAATAGTGCAAGATATCGAAATTAAAAGTATCCTATATGTAAACATGGTAAATCAGCTACATCCATGCAAAATTTCATTTAAATCGGACCAGTGGTTCTTGCGTTATTGAGTAACAGACAGACAGACAGAAAGACAGACACACACCATCTCATTTTTATATATTAGTATGACTAGCAGAAGTACCCGTTCTTCGAACGGTGTTATATATTAACACCAGACATTATCAATTGAGCTACTGTTGCAATGGTTAGCGGTTTGTCATTCCTTCATATGTTTATCAGAACGAAGTTAGTTTTCTGGGAATATCACACACACTGTTAATTTAAGGGCCTTAAAATGTGGTTTTCGGAGACCCCTTATAGACTCGCGAATTTTGTGTCTCACAATGAGAAGCGCAACATATGCTTTGATCGTCCTTCTAGGATAATTTTTATATTTCGCCTATTTTAGCATGTATTTTGAGAAGTTTTTCCCTATATCCACCCTTCTACTGTATGAAAAGTACGGTGAGGAGTTTTATAAATGATTGGTGTATTGACTCATGTTTACCATACCTAATTTTACGATGCACCAAGCATCCGAACACGATTTATAGGCGTACATAAAGATACACAGAAAGACAGACAGACAATTCTATTGTCTACAACATATCACCCAGATATCCAAATATGGGTATATCTACCATACGTATCAAACAAAATCATCCCTACGATGAAACCGTATGTCGCAAAAAAAAACGATTAGTTAAAATGTGCTCTAAAACTAAATTCACCTAACGTGTACTTTCTGACGTGAAATAAATTTGACAGCCTTGTAGACGAAACGCAATACACCTCACATAAAAATTACCCTCTACGTTGTGTTAGGTCCCCATACACAGGAAGACCTCTTTCATAAATTATAAAGGCTTGTGGTGTATGAAAATTCAGGTTCTTTAGCCTCAAATGGCCCAAATTCCTAAAAGCCGCAAAAAAATGCTGATTCAATTCAGGAATTTTTGAAAATAATGTTGCTGTTTGTAGATATAATACACTTTCTGTACTATATGTCGCACGTGAAATTGCATGAAAAAATTCTAGGTTACCCCTTGACTCCCTTAATTGCATTGACGAATTATACATTCTACTTTGGTTCCGTGATAAACTTATAGCCATTTGCAAACTTACACAGGAATGTAATAAATAGAGTAGCCTAATAATAATATCGTATGGCCTCGGGTGCCGTGTGCAAGCTTCGTAATTTGACACCCAGAGGGTAGCTTGCATGTTGAAATTTCGTTGTTCCTTGAATCACTATGAAAGTCAAGGAGGGTAGATATCTAAGCTCCTTGAACACTATAGTGCTTTCTAGTAGAGAAATGAGGAACTTTGTGTTGGCGGAATCTCCTGAGGTTAATTTTGCCATTATGAACACGGCCTACTGAATTCAAATGGGTTCTTTGACATGCCAGCATCGTATAACATGCGAGTCGTATTTTTGCCGCCTTTCAAAAATCACGTACAGGCCGGACGTTTGTTTTAGACGATTGCGCTTGACCTTCAAGCCTGCGGGTGAGTCTGTACACAGTCACTCTCTCACCCTATCACTTCACATTTGTCACCACCGATCTGATGTAATAGAATTCCAGACTTGAGCAGACAGTACAGTCCACGTCGAAGAATTGTGTGACACGGAATTCCACGTTACCTAGTTACGAACAGAACGTCATTATATTTGCCAGTGACTATACTTCAGCAATAGTGTGAAACAGCTTTATCAATCATCGGAGCGCTTGGGGCAGCTGATAACAACACAGGTACTGTAGTAACTCGCCTCCAGTCTTCCATTAAGATTTTTCACTCGTCTAAAACAAACGTCCGGCCTGTACCACGGCCAGGAGTGAACCTGCAATTTTGGGGTTAGTTGACCGACACGCTATCCACTCACCCACCGTGGCAAGGTATAAATGTAGTGGCATTGCTTCTTACAGAAATAGATGGAAAGTTGGATGCCACCCCTTGAGATAATGTTGTCATGGTTACCGATTTCCATTCCTTCATTAGTTTGTTAAATTAAATTAAATTAAATTAGTTTTCTGGGAATATTTCAGATACTGTTGGTTTTAGATCCTTATAATGTAGTTTTCGAGGCCCCCAAGTTTTGTTTCTGGCACCGAGAGGCTTTGTCTCCTCGTTGTACGCCATAATATAATACTAATAATAATAATATAATATAGGGATAGGAATATAATAGACCTGCCGTACCACACCCGCAGGTGTAAATCGCGTGAAAAAATTCTAGTGTACCTCTTGACCCCCTTAAGCGCATTAAACGTATTGATGGATTTTACAGCTTAATTTGGTTCCGTGATAACCTTCTAGCCGTTTCCAAACTTTCACACCAATGTAATTAATTGCGTCTTACAGGAATAGATGGACCTCTGACAATCTGTTGCCATGGTTACCGGCTTGTATTCGTTCATTAGTTTATTAAATTAAATTATTTTTCTGGGAATATCTCAAAAATGGTTGGTTTTAGGGCCTTAAAATGTAGATTTCGGGGACCCTTTAGGGCCCCCGAGTTTTGTCTCTCTCATTGAGGGGCTGAAAACGATCTTTATCTCGTCCTTCTACTCCTATTTCAGCATGTATTTTAAGGGGGTAGGCCCTCTTTTATGAGTGGTACGGAGAAGGGTTACATCAATGATTAGTGTCGTGCCTCCGATGGATATCTGTACCAAATTTTACGTTGATACACCCAGCCGTTCTCGAGTTATAAGGGAACAAAGTTGTCCACAGACAAACAAACAGACAGACAGACAGACCAAAAAATATTTTCACGCGCATCCCTAATAAAACACTCTGAAACGCGTAAATAACTCAAATTTCCGTAGAAATTGCGAAAAAACCATACAAACTTTAATTTTTATGTATGTCGAGATATACTGCACCGCTCGGTGTTGACCGGGTTTTATTGCACAAATTTAGGTTTTACTCGCTAACCGTTGGAGATACACGAAAAGTGATCAGGACCTTTTGGATAGAAAATTAAATGTTAAATCTCGTGCATGCATCAAAAATTTGCTATTTCTTAGCATTCTCTTTTTATTTGAAATGGAAATATGAAATTTCGAAACCAAAGGGTGTAGGGACGTCACATATGTGGGTTTTACTCGCTAACCGTTGGAGATACACGAAAAGTGATAAGGACCTTTCGGATAGGAAATTAAATTTCAAAGCTCGTACGTGCCATCAAAAGTTTGCTATTTCCTACCGTTCTCTTTTTATTTGATATGGAAATATGACATTTTGAAACCAGAGGGTCTAATGACGTCACTAAAATCGTCGCCATTTTTTAATAGTGCAAAATTTCGAAATCAAAAGTATCCTATATGTAAACCTGGTAAATCAGCTACATCTATGCAAAATTTCATTTAAATCGGACCAGTGGTTCTTGCGTTATTGAGTAACAGACAGACAGACAGACAGAAAGACAGACACACACCATCTCATTTTTATATATTAGTATGATAATATCCAAGAATTATTTAGAAAAATTATGAAAATTATTATTATTATTATTAGTGGATTATTATTATTATTATTTTTATATCATTTTAAATGTGTTTAATTATCATCTCATTATGTGAGTATCCACATGTTCGAATCTTCGAATATGGAAAAAATATCAATTCCTCAACAAAAATAATTATTAACTTTTACAGTTACATCGGCTGATTACCGTGATTTCCCAAAAATATGAAATATTCAAATAAATGCTCGTAATGCTCGGTCATCGATCCTAAACTGTTCTGAGTACTGAAAATGCTCAGAATAACTCTAACAAGTCTTGCGTAAATCATTGCAAGATGTAAATACGAAGAAAAAGAAAATGTGTTGGTCATCTGCAGAAAAAATAGTTTGTTCCAATTAGCTAGGCATAATATAATTCAAATGTGGCTTACATTTCTTGATGGTCTTGAAGCGAAGTAAACCTGGTCTGTACCAGATTTATCCATAGACATGCCCTATCGGACAAGTACGTATAATCCTTGTATCGGCCGCCATTATATACCCACAATCCGTCTAGTCAGACATAGTGGTAGTATCTCTTGACGTTTGAATTAACTGTCGTTCCATTTTAATATGGGCTTCTATCAAAGCCATAACAGTTTGTTTAAATGGGGTCAGATCTAAGTGATCTCTTCTTTGATATGTCAGTTGTAACATAACTCACGGTAATCTTATCAGTACAAGAATAACACTGACAGTCTAACCAATCAACGGCTGTTCTGAAGATCGTTCCCTGGGCATGGCTTAACACCATCTACCATGCGCTAAGCAACCTGTAGTTTCCCTTGCGTAGACTAATGAACACCGCCGTTATAGACTAGTCTTCAGTGTACTGATAGATCGAAGTGGTTAACTAGTTACAAATATGAAAACTGACTGAAATGGATTCAAATATCCAAGTATTAGGTTATTACTGGACTGTGACAAAGTACTAATTCTAGACAAAGTCTAGCATATGTCCATGTAGAAATATAAATATTTCCACCAATGTCTGTAGAAAAATGAATCACCTCAGTTATTCTCCTCGCCGGAAACTTACTAAGTTCCAACTCGTAGCGCAGCATGTTTGTGACTATCACAACTTTGAAAAGAACTTCTGCGTAGATCCGGCAACCATGTGCCCTGGCTAAACGTAGCAGCAACTTGCTCGGCAAGTGCTTGTGTTGGAATGAGCTATCGATGCTTCGGCCAGCCGGCTTTTATTCAAAACTGTCAGGGTCACGCCGCATCAGCTGATATCTGGAAATCCTCATATCTCTGGTATCCCTGGTCCGATTTACTTGATACTAATTGCATTCTCTTTCATTTGGCCGTGCCAGTAATATGATCCAAGTCTCAAGTCTCTACTCCATAGTTAAATATTTAATCAATAAATAGCCTCGACCTCTGCTATTACTCGCTACGTCACTTGACATGCAAGTATCGGTATATTCTTACCAATTGCTTCGAGAAGCAATGTAGCGCGATATTCAAATATCTCAACTTTCAAAAGCGGCTGTAGCCTTTCCCTTGATATCTAGGTGTCTGAATCTTGGAATACCCATTCCTAGAGTTGGGCACATCCACCCCACACCTAGCAAAAAATAGAAATTGAAAAATTTTTATTTTTCCTATCTACACATCAAATCATCTGGTTCTTGAATAATAAATCTTAAAAATTCGATGCATTATAAGTTCCCACGATGTTACCAGTTCGTGTATTAGCGATTTCAGAGCTTCCATTGTTGTTTACTTCCACAATACGATAGGGTCCAGCGTAAAGGCTTGCAAACTTCGAGTACACTCGATTTTGCACGTCAGAGGGTGTAGGTCTTTTCACTAAAACAAGAGTTCCTACGCGCAAGGGTCTGCGAAAACGCTTTCCTCTCACTCTGCGCTCTCTTTTCTCAGCTCGACTCCTTAACTTGTCTAAAGCTAGAGTTTCCCTCATCTGACGACTTGGTACAATCTCAGGTGGAATAGAGATGATTCGATCCCATAATCTTGTTGGTTTAATTCCATGATGAAGCAACATGGGAATCTGTCCAGTACTCTCATGAATTGTAGAGTTGATGGATTCGGATGCTAAAGAAAGAACATCCATCCATATCCAATGCTCATTTGGACAATAGAGGCGGCAAAATTTTGCTATTTCAGCCATCACGCGTTCTGTTGGATTGCTTTCTAGATGTCTAATAGAACAAAACAATTGTCTAATCCCAAGATTATTCATGATGGTTCGAAATTCTAAAGATGTAAATTGAGGTCCACGATCTGATAAAAGGAATTCCGGTTTGCCTGCTTCCGGAATTACGCTGTCTCTAATTCTCTTCGCACAATATTTTGCGTTTGCCTTCTGAATTGGATGTAACATAGTGTATTTGCTGAAAACATCCATGGTCACCAAAATATATCGGTTACCTCTTTTAGATTTTGAGAGAGGACCATATAAATCAGTCGCGAAGATTTCGCAAGGCTTAGAAGGAATAATAGGCCTTGGTAATTCTCTCAGTAATCTAGAATTATGTTTACTTCTTTGGCATAAGTCGCATTCTCGAATAGTGTTTCTGACAGTTTGTCGCATTCGCTCCCACGAAAATTTCTCTTGAATCATGTTGACTGTCTTATCTACTCCAGCATGACCTGCGATTCGATGTGCCATCCAGATAATGGGTTTTTGCATTCGCAGAGGTATCACTACTCTCAACTTCATATGGTCGGGATCTGCAAACTTGTAGATTAAACCATCTAACATCATAAAATCTCTTGAAATTTTTTCAGTTTCCACAAAATCATCATCATTTGGATCCATGTCTCCCTGTAGAAAACGAAAAATGTTTCTAAGACGTCGGTCTCTCCTCTGAGATAAATGCAACAACCTTAACCTTCTCAAGGTATCTTCATCCTCCTGCGTCAGGTTAACTTGAAAAACCTTAGATGTAGACTCCACTGCTCTACTCAATAAATCAGCTCCAACGTTCAACTTTCAAGGAGTGTGTTCAATAACTAGGTTGAATTGTTGAATAAAAAGTGACCATCTAGTTATCCTATCACTGGCAAAGTTTGTTCTCAAGATAAACTCCAATGCGTGGTGATCAGTCCTCACAATGACTGAATGTCCAATTAACATTTTCTTCCACGACTCCAATGCGAATATTACAGCAAGTGCTTCTAACTCTGTGGTGTAATAATTCCTTTCTGATGGACGAAGTTTCCTGCTAATGAATGCCAGGTAATGTCTCTTGTGATCTTCATCTTCTTGAAGAAGAATAGCTCCAATCCCTACGGTGGATGCATTAGATTCTATGATGAAATTCTTGGTAAAGTCAGGACACTCCAATTTCACACTGTTTACCAATAACCTCTTGGCATCTTGAAATGATTGTTCACAATCTTCATCCCATTTCCATTTGTTTCCTTTCTTTAATAACTCCTGCAATGGCGCTACCGTCTTGGTGAAGTTCGGACAATGCCCTGCAAAGAATTGGCATGTCCCGAGAAAACTGCGGACATTCTTCACTCTAGTAGGTCTAGGGAAATTTGCAATTGCCTGTATCTTCGTCTCATTGGGACGGTATCCTTCTCCATCCAAAATGTGGCCCAAAAATTTTATTTCCTTCCGAAAGGAATGACATTTTCGAAGGTTTACTTTGAAGTTCGCTTTTCTCAAATCTGCGAATAACATCTGAAGATGTAACAAATATTCCTCCTTAGTCTCAGATGCAATTAAGATATCATCTATATAACGAATTGCTATCTCTTTTACTTCAGGACTCAAATTTTGTTCCAGTGCTCTGATCAAAACAGATCCAGATGTTTTGACTCCAAATGGTAGACGGCGGAATACATATGTCTGCTGGTCAAACATAAATCCTGTAAACTTCTTGGAATCTTCACTAAGCCTAATATGATGGTAGGACGAAGTGAGATCAATATTAGAGAACCAGACCTTGCCTTGGAATTTCCTTAACAGTTCCCTAATGATTGGTGGTCTGTCATACTCTGGCAGTAATCTTGAATTCAAATTTCGCGCGTCTAAACATAGCCTCAGACTTCCATCTTGCTTAGATACTACTGCTAATGGATTGACATAAGATGTAGTGTACTTTTCAATCACATTGTTGCTTTACATCTCCTTGATAAGCACTTTTACTCTTTCTCGATGCTTTTCCGCAACCGGATACAATTTAGCATGAAAAGGTGCATCATCATTTACACGAATATGATATTCAAAATCTTTAATTTCACCAGGCTTAATATCAAAAATATCGTGATACTCTTCCAAAATTTTCCCTAGCTCTGGGGACTCCTCCTCAGTGTAGACATCTCTTCCTTCAGCTTCATGAAAAATCAGAGACCATTGAGCATCTCCCTCGATGTCTTCCTCTTCTTCTCCCTCGAAGTTAATCTCTTCGGTATTCTTGAATCTGATCGTCTCTGTCTTCATGTCTATCACTGCTTGATATTTCTGAATGAAATCTGCTCCCAATATCATGTCAAAAGCCATGTCCTTCATTACAACAAACACATGTCGGAAATCATGTACTCCAATCGTAATACATAAGTATAATTGTGTTTTACACAGAGATATTTTATTGGGTATTATTCCTTGGATCTTAATTCCTGATACTGGAATCTCCTCTAAATTCTCTTTGAGCTTCCACAGAATATAAAGCTTCTCACTCACCAGGCAAAGCATAGCCCCAGTATCAATCAAAGTATCGACAGGCATACCGAATACTTCGCATGATATGATTGGCATTCTAATTCTTGTACCCATTTCTTTCCGTTCGTCATTCTGTTGAATTAAGTCATCATCCTCTGCTTGCCATTTAATAATTCTGGAAGTGAAAGTGTTCAAAATGCTATCTTCTACTGTGAATTCGAAGTTTTTTTTCATTACCATTCCCCCGGGATTGTTGTGTTCCCGATGGACCTGGTTCATTGGGCCTCTGCTCCAAAAATTGCAAGTTATCTTGGTGTCTTGCTTCCAAGTTTTTCCTCGTCTCCTTGTTGAACTCTTCATTGGACTGACGAGTATCCACATTCCCTCTGTTATTGTAGTTGTTTCTACCATAGTATCTTCTTTCCTGGTACCTTCCTTGAGTATCCCGTGGCCTTCTCCATCGAGTATTATATCGATTTCCACCATCTGGTCTCGCATAAGGCTTGTAACTGTATCTGTTACTGTACTGGTTCCATCCTCTCTTATTTGGATCTTCCCTCGGCGTTTTCTCTTCTCGCCCCTCTCGAATCTCTCGAGGTGTTTGAGAACAACTATCAGCCACAACAGCATACACAGCGTTGTTATTCTTTCCTCCCTTCTGCTGGAAGAATTGAGCGTTCGTATGATCCAGCTTCTGTAATACTTCATCAAATTGTTCCATATTATAGATATCAGCAGCGATCAAAGTTCTCTGGACGTCTGCTGGAAACTGACGTATCAATGCAGTAATCAATTCGTTATCTGGCATCGGCGGATCTAAATGTTGCAGTTTAGAAAGCTGTCCAGAAAAGTACGTTGAGTATCGAGTAGGTTGTGACGTCGAGAATCTCTTCGAATATAACTTTGCTCTGACTTGCTGTTGGGTTTCCGGGAACCAAAACATTTTCAATAACCCACGAGAAAACTCCTCAAAAGTGGTTAGAGTGGATCTAAAAGCTCTAAACCAAAGAAGTGCAGGACCTTCCAAAAACTTCCCTATCACTCGGATCTGTCTTTCTTTAGGGATCTTGGAATCTTTCAGGTAATCACCTGCTTCTCTCAAAAATTCCACGGGTGTCACAGAATCTCGCCCTGAAAATTTAGCAGGCTTATCCTCTACATTCTTAAATACAGTTATGGGGTTGGATTGAAATACTGTCGTGACCTCGTCCTGTCTTTGACTATCCGTTTCTCCAGCTGCTCCTAGATTTATCTGTATCTGTTCCTTTCCCCTTACACTTGGCATTTTCAACAGATGGTCAGACTGTTTCTCGTCCTTGATTTGGGTTTTCATAGCCTCAAGTTCCTTCTGGTTTTCTTCTGCCATTTTCTTAATTGCTTCAGTTTCTTTACAATTCTCCTTAACATCAATGGATATCTGGTTCATAACAGTCTCATGACTTTTCAATGACCCTGTCATATCTGATATGTCCTTCTGAGTAGCTTGGATATCTTTGGAAATTACTTGGATATGGGATGACAAAGATTCCCTAATCTCCTTGATTCCCTCTTGATTCTCCAGCTTGAGTGTGTCTTTAATTTAATTGACAACTGTGGTCTTAATTTCAGTTTGCAACTCATTAATCACACCTCTTATTTCTCCCATTACAAGTTCTTTGAATTGTTCCGTTAAACGTTGAACAACTAGAATTCCCATCTCATTACTCTCCTTCTTCATTCTGACTTCTAGGTCGATCATGTCTTCACCAACTTTCCTAAGACCATGTTCTATCCTATCAGCTAAGCTTTGGGATCGAAGATCGGCATCGCGAAATTTTTCGTCCATTAAACTTGCGTTAGTAGCTAATGAAGTTTCGAGTCATGTGTTTTTTCGCATAATTTATTCATTTTACTCTCAAGTGTCATTTTCAAAATTTCAGAATTCTCTTTCAATTTACTTTCCATGAATTAAATTTACTATTTAAATTTTCTTTCAAATTACTTTTTAACCTGCCCTCTAACAAATCAGAATTTTCCTTGAGTTTATCCTCTAAATTTTCTTTCAAGTTATCTTTTAAGGAATCAGAACTTTCTTTAAGTTTATCATTTAAACTTTCTTTAAGTTTATTTTCTAAAGACTCAGAATTTTCTTTAAGTTTATTTTCTAAAGAATCAGAATTTTCTTTAAGTTTATCATTCAAATTTTCTTTAAGTTTATTTTCTAAAGAATCAGAATTTTCTTTAAGTTTCCTTTCCAAAGCCTCAGTATTTTCTTTCATAATGGCTGCTACACGCAGTCCAGCCTCTTTGGAACTCTTCTCCGAACTCCTCATCATCCTCATCATTTCTTCCATAATTTCAATTATTATTCAAAACTTAGGGGTATACAATATTGGCAAACACAAGCTTATAACTAGAACAAGAAATATGAATAGCTAATTGGAACACTCTAATAAAATGAGATTTGTCCTAATGTCGACGTGATGGAAAAACAAAATTCTCTACTTTACGAATTACATTTACCACAATATCACAAGAAAAATATGCAAGTTCTCAAATATCCTCCACCTGGATTCTAATAATGTGTATGTCCAGTCATCGAACGTTTACTACTGAATTTACTTGACGCCCTAATGGTTAAGCCATTATCAAAAATAATCAAACCCATTCTAATTATTAATCCAGTTAAATTTTTAATTTTCCCCACTAATTGGGTTTCCTACTAATTTATTCATCCAAACCAGGCATCTCTCAACTCCCAAAATATTTCTATAAAAATTATCACAATTTCAAATCGCCATGCGATTGACCTTGTCTAAATCGAGACCCACGTTGGGCGCCATTTCTCTCTCTATCTTATTTTATGTGCCCGTTTAGACCGGAGTCCGCACGACCACATATGCATTTTACCAATAATCAGTCAGCACGAGAGTCAAAATATCCCGGAGCGCCAGATGGGTTAAAGCTAATCGCAAAAACGACATCAAATAAAAAAAATGCTTTACTGATTTTTGGCTCAATGCAACAATAAGGATAGAAGGAGATTCAATTGGGTATAACACATCTGGTAAAATTATTTCAGTTTATTTTGAAGTTAAAATTGACTGCAAAGATGCTCAAAGCAGCATCATCCACGTGTGGCGATCCACACTCTTATTTACCCAATATACAGAAATTTTCCAAACACATTTGACAATCTTTTTTGGAAACACAAGTCTGATTAATAGTCCTGTAGACTGTGTTCCAAAATTATTTATGATTAATTCCAGTTCAAAGTTAATTGTCTCTACTGGAAATATCGTAGATCACTGTTTGAATATTTACATGATATTAACACTCGTAGAATAAATGTTCATAGAATTTTAAACTTTCACTTATTTTTCCAGTTTCAAAAATATATCGTCGAAAAATATTATTATCATTGAATCAACACACATTATTTACACCTATTAATAACATCTGAAAAGTATTTGACCTTGAGCATAGCATCGAAGAACTGTGCGAAGCACAACAACAATTAATTGTTCTTCCGACATTAAACATTCGAGAAGTGACTCGATTATGAACTTCAAGTTCCTAACAAAATACATGATTTTTAAATCATCAACTTGATCACTAAATTGTTGAACCATTCAACTATTCAATTTTCCACTTGGAATCATTATTATAAGAAAAAAATATTTATATTCATGGCCATTTTTAGCAATTTTCACAACTTGCAATTCTTCGACAGAATGCGGAAATAAGAATTGTAGCTTCATAATAAATTCATTTAGTTCACGGCACTAGGATTCAAAATATCCTTCAAATTATTCGTGGTTAAAGAATTATTTTTAATTGGCAGTGGCCCATTCTATTATTTGTGTAAGAACACAATATTACAACAACAACGGCAAAGGTCTTCCTCTGTAGAAGAATAAACTAATATCATGACAAATCCGGGTTCTAGCAAAATCGAAGTCTAAATGGAATTCGTAAACAAGGTTGAAATAAGAACTGATGATTTCAAGAAATAACCTTCGGGTCATTCATCCGACGAAATGTGTGGCTCCAATACTCCTACTATAAACCTGAGCCATCGATCCTGCTATTTGATTGATGCTCGAAAAAAACCTCTTCATTCCTGCGACTTAAACCTGCGCACCTGGGAATGGCATTTCAACTACTCCACACATATAAATTTTCTTCCCAAAATGTATACAATAAATCAAGCCTCTGCTTGTTATCAACACTGGAAGATTAATAAACTTACAAGTTTATTTTATTTTACCATTCAGTTCAACCCGTGAATTTACCGTACTTATGAAAATCTTTATTTCACTTTCGAGTGTATTTACGTCATGATTTTATATAAATACAAAAATATCCTATTTGATACAATTATCACTTGCTTCCCGTTTCATGCCTCTCCGTGTTATCTGAAAAATATACTTTGCTCATTGCAAATATCAACTGTTCAACCAGAACTGAAATGTTGGTTGAATGCGGGCTTGCGTTAACCACTCTCCTTCGGAAAATCTCCTGTTCCAAACTAGAAATGATTAAACTACTTCATAAGCTCTCTCTCAATACATATGATTATTATAAAATATAATATCCAAGAATTATTTAGAAAAATTATGAAAATTATTATTATTATTATTAGTGGATTATTATTATTATTATTATTTGTTATATCATTTTAAATGTGTTTAATTATCATCTCATTATGTGAGAATCCACATGTTCGAATCTTCGAATATGGAAAAAATATCCATTCCTCAACAAAAATAATTATTAACTTTTACAGTTACATCGGCTGATTACCGTGATTTCCCAAAAATATGAAATATTCAAATAAATGCTCGTAATGATCGGTCATCGATCCTAAACTGTTCTGAGTACTGAAAATGCTCAGAATAATTCTAACAAGTCTTGCGTAAATCATTGCAAGATGTAAATACGAAGAAAAAAAAATAAATGTGTTGGTCATCTGCAGAAAAAATAGTTTGTTCCAATTAGCTAGGCATAATATAATTCAAATGTGGCTTACATTTCTTGATGGTCTTGAAGCGAAGTAAACCTGGTCTGTACCAGATTTATCCATAGACATGCCCTATCGGACAAGTACGTATAATCCTTGTATCGGCCGCCATTATATACCCACAATCCGTCTAGTCAGACATAGTGGTAGTATCTCTTGACGTTTGAATTAACTGTTGTTCCATTTTAATATGGGCTTCTATCAAAGCCATAACAGTTTGTTTAAATGGGGTCAGTTCTAAGTGATCTCTTCTTAGATATGTCAGTTGTAACATAACTCGCGGTAATCTTATCAGTACAAGAAAAACACTGACAGTCTAACCAATCAACGGCTGTTCTGAAGATCGTTCCCTGGGCATGGCTTAACACCATCTACCATGCGCTAAGCAACCTGTAGTTTCCCTTGCGTAGACTAATGAACACCGCCGTTATAGACTAGTCTTCAGTGTACTGATAGATCGAAGTGGTTAACTAGTTACAAATATGAAAACTGACTGAAATGGATTCAAATATCCAAGTATTAGGTTATTACTGGACTGTGACAAAGTACTAATTCTAGACAAAGTCTAGCATATGTCCATGTAGAAATATAAATATTTCCACCAATGTCTGTAGAAAAATCAATCACCTCAGTGATTCTCCTCGCCGGAAACTTACTAAGTTCCAACTCGTAGCGCAGCACTTTTGTGACTATCACAACTTTGAAAAGAACTTCTGCGTAGATCCGGCAACCATGTGCCTTGGCTCAGCGTAGCAGCAACTTGCTCGGCAAGTGCTTGTGTTGGAATGAGCTATCGATGCTTCGGCCAGCCGGCTTTTATTCAAAACTGTCAGGGTCACGCCGCATCAGCTGATATCTGGAAATCCTCATATCTCTGGTATCCCTGGTCCGATTTACTTGATACTAATTGCATTCTCTTTCATTTGGCCGTGCCAGTAATCTGATCCCAGTCTCAAGTCTCTACTCCATAGTTAACTATTTAATCAATAAATAGCCTCGACCTCTGCTATTACTCGCTACGTCACTTGACATGCAAGTATCGGTATATTCTTTCCAATTGCTTCGAGAAGCAATGTAGCGCGATATTCAAATATCTCAACTTTCAAAAGCGGCTGTAGCCTTTCCCTTGATATCTAGGTGTCTGAATCTTGGAATACCCATTCCTAGATTTGGGCACAATACGTCTTTGCCAACCAGAGAATTCTGTGGTTTCTGAACATGCCATAATGAATGACCATCGTATTCATTTTGATGAAACTTCTGTCATCTGTATGGAGAAATATCACAACTCGCATAATTCTGGAGGCAATTGTAATGAGTGAACAACCACACAATTTTAACATAGGTGACCCCCCATGGCTCACATATAGTGGGACGTGGGTTGGCGACCACGAGTCCCCAGCTGAGTCCAGCATTGCTTCCGCTTACGGGCTCCTCTCCGTCTTCTTTCCTGTCGACCTCACTTGGTCAACTCTTGTTCTCTTCCGACCCCGACGGTATTAGGGTATCTGAGCCCTAGGGAGTCTCTTCCTTTCCCGCCTTAATTGTTACGTGTCTCATTTTTTCTGATACCCTCCTTCTGCGAGGGGTCAGCCTTCTTTTTCTTTTCAGGTTATCTCCTGCCATCTGCCCAAGGCCCTCAAGCAGGCAGGTTATATGTAGCCCCACCACTTCTGGTGCACCCTAGATATTGCTACACCCTCAGGGGCTCACGGCTGGTGAGTTTGGGAGTTGGTGTCCCCAAGGGATTACTGACCTGGGTCCGGTTTTACCCCTTTTATCCGTTGCTATGGGGCAGACCCTCTCCTCTTTCACTTTGCTATGTGCCTTTCATGGCTCTCCTTCCTTCCGGGTCCCTTAATCCACATTCTTCGATGGTTGGGGGCGTTTCATTTCCTCCTGACCTTTATTTGCCTTATTGTCCTTTTGTTTTCCATTTCTTCTTCTATTGTGCAAGTTAGTGGTTAGTTTTGGTTATAGTTTTCATTTCATTCTCATTCTCACGATCACCCAAACCACTAGGGGCCGATAACCTAGATGTTAGGCCCCTTAAAACATCAATTTCCATCATCATCATCATCATTAATATAAGTGATGGTTATCCCTTGAGTAAATCATGGCTGCCCTCTATAGTTTCTTTATCAACATCTTCTTGGCCTCAGGAGGTCATGTAGTAACTATAAGGTGCGTTCTAAAAGTAACGAGCCGGAGGCATAATTACAGAAACCAGTACCTGTATGTTAGAAGTTTTGGCCCTGGCTGTTGAGGCACTTGTCCCACTGTGACACGAGGCGGTGAATGGCTGTCTCATAAAATTCCCTGGGCTGCGATGTGAACCACTTCCACACGTACAGCTGGACGTCGGCATCCGAGGTGAATCGGTGGCCCCGCAGATCCCTTTTCAGGGGACCAAACATGGCGTAATCACAGGGAGAGAGGTCGGGACTGTATGGAGGGTGGCCGAGAACCTCCCATTTGAATTTCTGCAGGAGTGCCGCGACTGTGTTGGCCGTATGAGGTCGTGCATTGTCGTGGAGCGACCACGGCGGCTATGGCGTTCACCGTTACTCGGCGGTCCTGGGTAATGAGTGCATCAACCAGCTGGACGTTGTCATGGGTAATGCAGGAAGGGGGGGGGGGTGCCCCAGACGGGGTATCATCGGCTAACGACAACCGTTCTTCCCTGAAGTGCTTGTGCCACGCCTTGACTCTTGCAAGGGACATGCAGTGTTCACCGTACACTTGTGACATTCGGCGATGAATGTCCGTTCCCCTACTCCTTCCGCCGTCAGAAACCGAAAAACACGTCTTTGCTCTTCGGTTGACGCCTCCATGTCACTGTTTACAATGTGAATGGCAGCGTTGGACGATTGATGCATTCTGCTGCTCGCTTTGTACCGTCACGTGACGTGCACGCGTGCCCTCTAGCGACGGGCTGTGACCTTCCACGCTCTGGTGGGACACGCCAGGATTAGCCGATGTCGTCACCGGTTTGCACATTCCAGCCTCCAGCTCGTTACTTTTAAACGCCCCTTATATTCGTTTTGACTGGCTTCCTATCTTATACCATTTATCTACGGAGACTATATGGAATTGTTTACTCATTCTTTCTTTCTTTCTTTCTTTCTTGACAAAACTTGATAAAGGGACAAGCAGTTGTCTCGAAACGTCGGTTATTTTTAGTTTCACCCGACCCAATAGCCCTAAAGCTATGTTATGTATGCAACTGGACGAGAAACTTTACGCAACAGTATAACTGTTAAATATCGTTGATAATCATAAATATAGTTGTTGTTGATTCCTTAGGGGTTTTGCGACATCGTGATAATGTAGCCCCGTGCACATGGGTGTATGTTGGATTTGTCTGATAACCTGTGTCACTGTGATGTTTGTACTACTGTGCGTAGGCCTATTGGTAATTGAGGAAGCATATGGTTAGGAAGCAGTCGTGGCCTTACGATAGGTAACATCGCAGCATGTGACTGGAATAGAAGTGGAAAACCACGGAAGACCATTTCCAGGATGGCTGAGGCGGGAATCGAACTTTCCTCTTCTGAATTTTGCCTCATCCCGTTCCATCGCTCAATTCAGAATTAAATTCCTTGGAAAAGCCGGGAATTGAAACCACCTCCTTGGTGAAAGACACGAATTCTACCATAAATGGGTTTCAACTGTAAAACAAGTATAATTTGAAATATCTTCCTATCGCTATGAGTTAAATTTATAAAAAACTGTCTACTTTGACTCCAACTACGGAAAAAATGAACATGCTTTTATTTTACAGTATAAACTAAAGCTGAATTGTTCCCGAGTTTGCTTCAAGAGTTGATGGCATGGCAGCAAATTGCAAATTTCTGTCTCTGGTGCTGTGTTTGAATCTAGTTCGGCATCTCTAAAATTAATAATAACACAAGCGCTTCCTCACATTGTGTTGCTCTTGGGCTCTTTTGTGTAAGGGGCAGACGACCTATGGCCTCCCTCTTCCTCCTGAAAGAACAGCAATTATCATCTCTTATGTGTAAACTCAATTCAAATTTTGATAAAAATAACACATAATTCACCTAAAATAACTATAGTAACTTGTACTAGCCCATAATTGCTTTCAATGCAATCGTCACTAATCAACTAAGGGAGCTGATACACCTGGAAATATGAAAATTTTCGATGTTTTGTTTTGATCTCGAATGAAAGAATACACACTTTTTTTTACCTATATCCGAAGTTTTATAGCGAAATATTCGATCTTGTATGAGATATTTCGAATAAAACTCATACATATACTGAACTTTCAGCTGTGTGGACGTGTAAGTGGAAATCTATAAATAGTATGTTTTGAGCCGTTTTCAAAAAAGTATACTTTTCCACTCAAGAAATGTAACTCAAGAACTAATGGTCCAAATTGCATGAAATTTGGAATTACTCTTTATGGAACTAAGTAATACGGGAAGAACTTCAATTATTGAATTCCTTTGGAAATATGCTCACTGAAATACCTATAACAGGGTAACATATTCTTCCACTAAATTCATAGAGGTCTATCCGGGTTAATTTAGTGTTGCCTTTGAAGAAAATAAAGTATATGCCAATCACATTGATAGTTTTCAATGAATTTTGTATTTTGTAACATTCAAGAAAGCTTTTTAAATATTTTAGTATGCAAATTTTATTACACTTGTATATTGAAATTTAAAACTTTACTAGCTTGTAATCTGAAGCCTCCGTGGCTTAGGCGGCAGCACGCCGGCCTCTCACCGCTGGGTCCGTGGTTCAAATCCCGGTCACTCCATGTGAGATCTGTGCTGGACAAAACGGAGGCAGACAGGTTTTTCTCCGGGTACTCCGGTTTTCCCTGTCAAAATTTCATTCCAGCAACACTCTCCACTATCATTTCATTTCATCTGTCATTCATTTAATCATTGCCCCAGAGGAGTGCGTCAGGCCTCGGCAGCCGGCACAGTTCATATCCTCGCCGCTAGATCGGGGCTTCATTCATTCCATTCCTGACCCGGTCGGAGACTGGAAGCAGGCTGTGGATTTTCATTTTTTCACTAGCTTGTAATCTATCAATTCTTGCCACAAGATGGCTTCACCCAGAGAAGCCATTTGTAACTTTGAAGATACAAAAATTAAATAAAAATGAATATTCTGCCTCATAAATGGCCTTTCTTTAAAATTTAAGCAAATGACATAATTAGTACTGTAATTGAACGAATCCACCTTTTTGAAACTCTTCTTATATCCGGGCGTGTGCAGATATTCTGAAAGGACTGGCTCGTACATAGGCCTTACCAAAACCTCCTATAAATTAATAAAGACGAAGGAAGGTTTACATGCATCTAACTAAAGAGAAACTATCCAATTTAAATTTACTTTATATTCCGAAGCTGCATGCAAGAAATGAATAAATATAATAAAAAAAGAGTGATACACAAGAAATGCAATTAAAATATATTATATAATAATATAATAATAATAATATTTAGGCCTGTAAAGATTTCTTAGTTTGTTTTCACATTACCGGTTATGCCGTCGTCTGCCCAATATGTCCATTTCACCTCTACACCACTTTGAAGCAGGTCAGCCATGCCTTCACATTTGACGGTTCTCTTCAACGTTGCACAATTATTTGCATAGGTTATCAGCCCTACTGTGATTGTGGCATAACAGCCAGAACCCAATCACCCTCCGTCGAAACACGAAGCACTCAGCTCAAGAGAGACACACTATCCAACCAGTAATCTCAATGTCTAGAGAGACAATCACCCCAGCAGTACTCACAGGTAGCTTGTTACCGCACGTCTCAATCCCACAGCCCGTCCGTCAAGCCACACCTCAGACCAGGGAGTCTTCTCAGAATCGCTATTGTCACATTATTCCCAAGCCACTCCAAGCAGTCTCCTTGCTCGGCTGTCTGACACACCCTGTTCCACGCCTAAGGGCTTCTTCCCTTCTCGTACACATCCAGTAGTTCATACAAGGCCATCTTCTAACAGCACAAGTGAGCTCGCTTGTCATAGTTCTAGCCCTTTGGATAGGTAGCACCACTTGCAAGGGCACCTACTCTTTCTCGTGACCAGCGACAGAATATATCTCACCAACAAGTGACAGGCCATTACCTCCCCCACCATTCTCCGTACTTAAATATACCAAAACTGTACAAATGAAATATACCATATTCCTTACAACATAGAATCAAAGCAAGCTCCAGAATCTCGTCAAAAGTGACCTAAAATACATTGAATAATTAATAACAAAAAGTATACGTATATGATAATAGTAATAATAATAATAATGACACTGCGTCTACTGCAGACGTGTCCAATGCAATTGAACACGTTGCCAACACGATAACATGATATAAAGAAATAACAAACCTACGAGCCTACATTAAAACTGTCATGGGGAACTCATAAAATATAGGTTACAAGCTGAAACCCGTAAAAACATGACGGTCATTGGGAAACTATTTATTAAAGGATTCCCTTAAATGCATTTTTTGAACAATCACTTTTTGACAATGTTGCAACTTTAAAGGCTTCGGAAGATCGACTTCGCAACATATAACTGGCCATGTCTGAAACCTTGATGAGGCAAATACATGGTCCAGAGTTTTCCCTTGAGCTTTATTGATTGAGATAATGTACGCCAAGCGATTTGGAAATTGGAAAATGGAAGTGTTGTGCCCGTTTGGACCGAGATCCAACGACCACATTTTGTAAAATACCGAAATCAGATCAGCACGAGAAAATATATCTCAGGGTCTATCTAGGTGAATACTTGGGTCTAACCTGGCATCCCTGATCTCGGTAATTCACAAGTAAGGTAAGGTGAGAAATTATTTTTGAACTAGCACATTCCTTAAAATTCTCAATTTATTTATAAATAAAAAATATGATTCAACTGGTAAAAACCCTCAACAAAGATAAAAATACATCACACATAAGAAATCAACGGTCCCTATAATATTATTAGAATTGTCGTTGATGTGATAATCAGAAAAAATTATTTAGTCCATTCTGATATCCATAAAAAATTTCAAAAAGAATATTTACACTCGGTAATCACTGTTCAATAAAGAGTTCTGAGTGATTCCTACTATTTACACGTTCGTAGTTCACTTTACAAAGATTGCAATTTGATTTTATCAAATATTCGTAGCAAAAATTTCTCAAAATAAATAGTCACTTGAATCATTCGGTGTTATTCCAAAATTAAACTTATTTGGAAAATTATCATATCACTGATTCGTTGTTTCATAACAATATCAATACTCGACTGACATAAAGTCGTATGTTAATAATTGTTCATAAAGATTTTCAAATTCAAAAAAACAAAATTTGTTCAAAAACTTTCATAATATTTTGAAAATTCAACTTTCTTCTTTTATCACTTTCATTTGTTTAAATGTCATAAACGATTTTAAATTATTCTCATATGTTATTACCATTACACAAAAAATGTTGTAAACAATGTTGTTATTTCTAACCACCATCAGCGGATTAAATCATCTAACTCTGCACCAAATTTTTATGTTAACAAAATTTTCTATCAGCAAACTTAACGTATAATCTCACATTTTTTTTATTAAAAAAAGTATTATTATTATTAATTAATTAATTAATTTCAAACTTTCCCTTCACTTTATTTATAACAAGTTTTCTCAACCTCTCACATGATGAATATTTTATTTGCTCATTTCCAATGTTATTATTGTTATTCAAAAATAAAAATCATTAATTATTTATTTTAATTCATTTGCATTTATCATCTTATTATTTTTTTCCTCCTCGGTCATGTTCAAAAAATCTAAATTCAAGTTCTTCAATTATTTATTTAGGCATTCCATTTGAATTTTTAGTTGAACCAAAAAGAAAATATTTGGATTAACAGAATAGTGAAATCTGACAAGAATATGGGGCGGTCCACATCGCCTAACACTTCTTTTACAAATATAGCCCACAGGCTCCTTCAAACATCCACACATCCTTCTGTGCCCACAACTACGGGAATAAAACCCACTTTTGGATGACCACCTAGGCCTCCCCAACTTTAAGTGTCGCCAAACGCGCACTAAAATCATCACCAGAATATTCTTCAAAAACATCATATTATTACTATTATATTTTTTTACATATTATATTTTTTTTCTTGTAATATTCTGTCAATTACTAGACTGTGGTTCTTCAGTATTCTTTTACCAATTAAATAAATTCTGGTCAATATCTCCTTGCCTCCCATTTACATAAATTCTCCCTATTTGATACATTAAATACCTGTCGTTCCCTTCTTTTTATCTTAATATTTTCCTTTCTTTCTTTTTTTTAAGTGCTTTTGAAAAAAATTATTCTGAGCTCAAAAATCTAATACCGGTACTTCATTCTCTTCATCCATAAACTCATTGAAATTTATTTAAACTTCCAAACAAAGTTATTTAATTTAATTCCTTCCAACTAATTAAATTCATCCACAAATTATTATTATCACCACAAAAAATATGTAAGCATCATCAATGTCAAATGATTATTATCGCCCTATTCTTTTAAATAAATAAATATTTAAGTCTCATCTGTGAATTATTATTATCAACGTCTCCTATTAATTTTTATGTAATGCGTTTATTATTTAATCACAATAAAAAATTAACACAATTTTATTTAATTCCTAATGTTCGGTATTATCACTCCCTAATTATTTATAACTTTAAATAGCGTTGTTATTATTTATAAATATTATTAACTTATTCACTTAACACTTGATTATTATTATTATATTATTATTAACTTATTCACTTCACACTCTATTATTATTGTTATTAAATAAATCAAATTATTTAAATAATCCAAGCCTCAATTACTTCTGTTCTCATAATCAGAATTAACGAAAAATATTGATATCCCTTGGAATAATCGAAATATTTCATGTCGAAACATGAACTAATGCCTGTCCTAACAGAAATCTTAGATCGAAAAATAATTTTTGTCAGACAGCAGTTCCATTTGTCATCCAGACAAATACAATCGAAGATCTAGCTAATATCTAGCTATGGTGAAAAAATGTGTGTTGATTTCTGATCGTGACTGTTCAATAATATGGAATTCTCTAATACTACTGGTTAGTGGATAGTACATGAAATGGTTGTCTTACTTCATTCTTGATGTAGGTGACGGGCGGGTCCTGCGGTGTACACTATTCCCACAGTGTCTTCTCATGGCCATCTGCCGTATCCAAATACCTCGTTCGTCTCCATGTCCTTCCAGTCCTACGAGTAGTTTTAGCGGCGCATGATGATGTTAGCAGTCATCCGTTCGAAATAACTCCCGTTATCACTAGTACCGTGTAACATGACAAAAAGTTGCTCAGTCATAGACTGGTACTGTACTCCTGTAGATTCGAGAATAAATATCATGTTCCAATAATGCGGTTTCGTTTGCACGCTTATATAGGAACACCTATTAGCTGCATTAACGAACAAAATGAAATAAACTTCTCCTGATGAATTCGAAGTGCCTGATGTATAGTCACCACAAGAAATAAATCGTTCTGTAGGCTAACTTCTGTGAATGGTTTCGACACTACCATCACCTGACTATAGAATAAGTGACCTGAAAGTCAGTGAATATTCTAAGTCCATTCGCTGCCAAAAGTTAAGTTCGTTCACTTGAACAAAAACTAAGTCGTGCTGACCACTGGTACGGCGACTAAGTCCTCCGACCGTCAGAATCTCGGCGTGTATACTGTCACTTTCACGTAGCGTAGATCCGAACATGAGCAAATGCTCTGAAGATATGATGACTCTCTGCTCAGACTCGTGGTCTTTTATAGTTCAGCGAGAAATTGTTCGAGAACATTCCATCTCGTATCTCGGCTTCTACTGGACCGATTTTAATGCTTGATAGCTCAAAATCCTCCTCTTGTTATAGCCAGAAAAGTGTACTAATTTCCTAGCGACTATCTCTTCTCCTTAAGGTAATTCTAAAAAATCATTTCTCATGACGTATTCAGGCTCCTCGTCATAATCTCGCGTCGCTCGCCCCTGCGATGTATGCTTCCCTCAGCACTCTCGAGACTCCTCCGCGCGTTATTCAAATTATCCATTCCTCCAACCTCTTCAACTAACAACTCCTCTTTCCAAAATAAGAATGTCAACAATGTCACGGACGTTTGAACGATCCGGGTATAGTGTGTTATCGGAAGATGTTAAATCAAGTCGAAGGATTATAGCTCCTTGCCCAATATTATCTGAAATTATTATTTCCAAATCCAAGCAATTTTATACATATTTCTTACAAATAATCTGGTTCCATTTAGGAGCCCTTGTGAAACATTAAAATATCTAAGGAGCGTAACTATGGCTCAAACTTTTAGAGTAAGTGTATGTGGAGGCAAATTCCAAGCAATTCAAAGATTCTGTAGGAAACTGATGTAGCTGATTTCATTTTCAGTATTTAATCTGTTAACGGTGGTGTATATTTTGGAACTACTGGATATCAGTTTAAAATTGATTTAATTACAGTGTTCATTTTTTAGCCTACCTTTCACATTTTTTCACATTTTGTAAAAATGAGGAAAAAGTAGACTTATGAGATCGGGCAAATTTCTGTCTGTCTGTCTGTCTGTCCTTCTGTCTGTCTGGCAAAATTCCGGCACCCCGGCGTCTCTAAAAGCCAGTGTAGTTAAAAGGGACGTAAAACCAATAACATTATTACGTCTGTCTGGCTGTGTGTGTGTCCCCCTATTTCAACTCCTAAACGGCAGGAGCAATCGAAACAATCTTTGGTGGGAGTAAAGATCTATACTTGAATACCTCACGGCCATATTTGAAAATGATGTCAGTGCTACCAACTGCTGAAAAATCGCACTTGAAATTTGAGCTCCCTGTTGGATATCTTGGAAGGTATGAATGGGAGCTATTTCAAAATTGACACACGTATAGATACTAATATTGCAGTTTAATATCCAGGAGGCCTTACATGGCAATGTTGCCAAAATGATTATAAGCCTGCTGATAGGTCCAATTTTTAAATGCATATATCATCTACTCTACCAATTGGAATTCAACCAATTTTCGTATGTGCTATGTGTACATGAACAGATATGACTGAGCGTATTCTTAAGGGCCTCCAGGGCTGCCAACATTTAATAAATGCTCTCAATTTTTTTAACCAAATACCCATATATAAGAAAGTATCCACGCTGACAGCTTTAAACTATGCACACGTATTGTATAGTACCTGACATTCTATATTAATTTGGAGTAACTTATGTACTGTACGTCAGTTCTACCAACATGATTCTAAGCCTGCTGAGAGGTCCAACTTTAAATACATGTAACTTCTATACTACCATTTGGATTTCAACCAAATTTCGTGTGAGCTATGTGTACCATAACCGATATGACTATGCCGATTCTTAAGAGTAACCAGGGTTGCCGACTGTTAATAAATACTGTCTCTATTTTTGTTACCCTAATATCAATATATCAGAAAGTATGCAAGCCAATAGCTCTAAACTTTGCACACGTAGAGTACCTGGCATTCTAGATTAATTTGGAGTAACTAATATAGGCCTACGCCAGTGCTGCCAACATAATTTTAAGCCTGCTGATAGGTCCAATTTTAAAATGCATGTAACTTCTGTACTAACTAATGGATTTCATTCAAAATTGACACAACAATAGATCATATTATTTCAGATTGTTTATGATCAATACGTGTATGTCATTGTTGCCAATATGATTTTACGCGCGCTGTTAGATACAATGTTTAACTGCATGTAACCTCCATTCTATCCATTGGACTTCAACCAAATTTTATATTCTGTACCTTAAGAGATGGAGCTAAGAATATATTCAGTCACCAGGGCTGCCAACTATAGTTCTCTATTAGGCTTCATTATGCCTGGTATACAGTATTTCGAACTAATTAGCAAATTCGATATTACCAACTTAGTTTCGTCATTATTCTAGATAGATCCATATAGATTAATCAATGGCATGAATCTTAAAGTTTAAGAAAAGCAGGCTCTTTAGTTCGCCACGGAACTTCTTGTTTTGGTGTAAGAATGCAAACCTCCGATAAATTTATTATATCCTTCGCAGAAGTGTATGTTTCGCCGTTAATCTCAGTCAAAATGTAATCATGTGTTGGAAGTCTGGCTAGTAATTCAATAACATTTTATTCCTCACCATTCACAGAGGGGTAGTCGTCGTTAACTTGTACCAAAAGAACGGAATATTCCATTTTATCTGGTTCCGATCGCGTGTTTTTATCTAAGGGGCGAATTTTGGAGAGTGGTCCGGGAGAATAGTATTTACTACAATTGTGAATAACTCTTGGGCGAGAAGGCACAACAGGAAAAACCTACCCGAAGTCTCCTCCAAGAAAAATAACTTTACCAAAAATAAATAAAAAAAATGTCGTTACGTAGATGTCGTTTCACACATTATTGAATGAAAATTTGCCATTGTGGCTTCACCCCACATTATGAGACTTGATAATCAAATATCATCAGTTGGATTGCTATTTAATTTTATCTAGACACTGAACTCTCGTTTAATTTGAAAGGTATTTGGAATGCTGAATGTAGAGCTTATGCACTTGCAAAATATTGTCTAGATTTTAAGTCTGCCCTACCTGATGCAAGAATTCACTTGATTTACAGATCTGACTTGATTAGCTTCTGAGGAGTATACTACTCGTATATACAACTGGTCGTTAGAACCATCGCTTTTATATTTGGAATATAAGGAAGAAATGCAATGATGTGATATTCCAGAAATTTTAAATCAATATGGACCGTATTCATGTGGCACGGTAATATTGGCACCAAAGGGAACAAAGGACATAACATTGTTGTTCGGCCGAATATTATCTCTGAAATTCCTTGATATATCATCTCCAGTGAAGAATAATTGTTGCAGCCTGTCAAATATTTGATAGTAAAACCAATGATACCATTACAGCAGCAAAGGCCAAAGTAACCAAATGTATATTTCTCGCTACAGAAATACAGTGCAGAACAATGTTTACATTTGTTCGTCAAGGACCCTACACTGTACGGCATAATACCTGGAATTATTTCTGAAATGGCAAATTATATTGGATTTTAAAAGTGGTCTCGAGTTTTCTCCGATTTCTCACACTTCTGCGTCTATTTGTTTTTTACCGGCCAATGCTCTTTTTCGTCGAACAGGATTCTTATAGTAGCATCTCTCCCCAAATTAGCGTCGTATTGCATAGCACCATAGTGCCCTGCATCATCGAAGCCGCTAAGTATTAAATGGCAAATAATACTTCCATTGCCAAAATCAACAGCGTGGTTTGAATGTACTCTAAACAAATAATCAATAAACAATCGCTTATACGGTACAATGAAGTTCAATATGACCAGTGTATTCACCGTCCAGAGACTATCATACTCAAGTTGGTTGCATTAGAGCCATCACAATAACACAGCTTATAAGAGAGAATATTACACAAACACAAAAGTAAACGGGGCTGAGTTGACCAAGATTTCAAAGCCCCTCAAATGAATTATGTTCACTCTCATGGCGAAAGAAATTGTGCGCACGTGCGAGTGCCTGGAATACAGTACTACATTTTTATTTAACAATTTAAAAGTATATGGCAACGTAAATCACGGAGAATTCGTTAATTTATGGGAATGATAAAAGTAAAATATGTTTCTACAATGTAATACCAATCGTAATAACGAAGAAAACAGAAATAAAAAACATATCCGAGGTGGGATTCGAACTCTCTCGACGATGCATAATACGAATTCTCAGACTGTAACGCTAGCCACTCGGCCACCCGTACGCCAGTGCAATATTGATCTAACTAAACAGTATATGCGCTCAACTGCCAGTTTATAATAAGCAATTTCCATCACCTGTTGGAGGTACAATCCTTTGCATTTCCATGACAGTAAATTAAGCAAGGGACCATGCTTCGCCAACTACTGGAATGAGCATAGACTCACTTCGGCTGCCTCCGTAATGGAGGGAGTTTTAGAATTACCTGTTCAGTGCCCAATCATAAGGCTACATTCTGAGATATCACCCCGGATTCCGGGTTCAATCCCTGCTTTGCCAAGAAATTTAATTCTGGTCTGATGGCTTGAACGGGGTGCACTCTTGAGGCAAAACTAGGAAGAGCAAGGTTCGATTCCCATCTCAACAAACTGGGATGTGGTTTTCCGTGGTTTGCCACTTCCACTGTGGGTAAATACCGGGATAGTTCCTAACTCTGTCGTCAATTTCCCATCCCCCACTTTAATTACAAATGCTCACATTAATACACCCATCACAGTAACACAGGTTATGTGAGGAAATTTCACACACACACACACACCAAAGTAGACGGAGCTGAGTGACCATGATGTCTGAGTCCATTAAATGAATTATGTTAGCCAATTGTATCTCATGGCGAAAGCGATAATGGCAATCTTTTATTTAAGGATTTAAAAGTATATGGCAACGTGAATCATGGAGAATTCTTTACTTTACGGGAATAAAAAAATTAAAATATGTTAAGACAATGTATTACCAATAGCCAGAAAGAATAATGGTGAAATAAAAAAAATGTCTGAGGTGGGATTCGAACTCCTTCGACTATGTAAAATTCACTTCGGGGTCCGCAATGCTACCCCTGAATCACCCAGACAACGGGCTTCAATTGCAATATTAAGTTACGTAACGATCAAACGCACTCAAAAGCCTGTTGAAGTTCTTCAACATATCCCTTCATTTATGTATCTATTCCACTATATATTTTGAGAACATCATAGGCGATACCTTCCCTCTTTATAATTCTCATAAACAAAGATCACACTACGATGCGGTGGCTATTTTATCCGCAATTTCTCTCGTGAAGGAACGCCATTGTACGCACGCGCAATCGCCACAAATATTAAATTTTTCTTTAATCATTTAAAAATATACCGGAGCATATAATTTCCTTTTAAAGACACTGCAAATATACATGCCAAGCGATTTCGTTATAATGCCTTACGAAGCCAATCGGTTAATCAGTTTTCTAAATCTCGATGAAACAAAAATCACCTTAGTGTTTTAATGTAAAAGATACATCGAATGAAAGCCCAACGATTGTGCTAGAAGTGTACAAAGTATAATTCAAATCCCTGTTAGGGTTCCATACATATAGCGTAATTTACAAAATGCATGCGCTCCAGGTGTATCAGCCCCCTTAATGGAAATTACGAATACAATTTCCTAATTTTTTGATTTTTCCCAAGAAATAATCCAGTACATTTGGTGATCCTCTCAGAGGCTATGTTTTATATAACACAATTAATAGTCACGCGTATCTATCGCAAATGACTTAATCATATGTTGTTTAAAGCTGAGCTTCAATATTGTTACTTATTCAGACACTACGTTCCGTTCCATTTGCTCTAGTACAAGGGTCTTCAAACTACGGCCCATGGGCCAACACCTGCTCGCGATCACTACCAATGTAACTCGCGTTAGCCGACCGGATATGCCCGGTATCCGTCCCGTCATAGCTTATTAGGTAGATTTCATTAGAAAGCTAACTATTGCAATGGGTACCATTATTTCGACTTCCGGAAAATTTCGACATATCTTCGCGTTTCACATCCCCAAGACCCCAAAACCACCGTCAGTTCAAAAGTTTATATATATATATATATTGAACCCTTTATCCTCTGATGGATAGGGGCCGATAACCTCGATGTTAGGCCCCTTAAAACACCATTTATCATCATCATCATCCTCTGATGGATAAATGATTCGATGTTTTATTTCTACATTTAATTAATATTTCCACCAGCGTCATGAAATAGCCAGACGAAGATGAGGAAACTTCAAGCATTTGTTGGAGACAGTGGGGACATACCTGCAGCAGTTTGACAAAAGGCTAAATACTTAAGGATTGTGAAAAGAAAGCGCCTAGCAATGTTTCAGAAGGACAGGTGGTGGCTACCTCAAAATAGAAGGGACGCGTGGTGAGACACGCTTATGGTATGTTCATTGTACTATTCGCGCCTAGAAAAAATATAATGCAGTAACGTGAGTGGCTGATGGTACTACTGGACACTCCTACGAGGCCGAGGTCTGATAAAAACCGCGAAGTTATTGAAAAAGTGGAACCAATGGGAGATGAATGCTTACGAACGCGCCAAGTCTAGCTTGGGCACGCGATAGCTAGCATTAACGCGGGAGATCGGCTAGACAACATCTCTACGATCGATTCTAGGATTAATGGGCATATTCTTGACCTGCGCAATTTTACGAGTGCAGTGATATTTGTTTCATTCCTGTACCACTATTATTTTGAGAAATTTTTATATAATTTCCCCCTCTATCGATACCTAGGGCCAGTTCATTTATAAGTGGCGTGAAGAGCCAAGAAAATTATTACATTTTGTGCGTCTGAGGACGTAGGTTATTACTACATTGTGTGTGTCGGGAGACACAGGTTATTATTACAATTTGCGCGTCTGAGGACGTAGGTTATTATTACATTGTGTGTGTCGGGAGACACAAGTTATTATTACATTTTGCGCGTCTGAGGACGTAGGCACTTGTACTTTGCGTGTCATGAGGACACAGATTTTTATTAATACAAATGTGTTGTAAATTCAGTGTGATATATAGTCACAGTACTATTTTGTAGGGACAGTATCATCGACAATTCGCCAACAGACTGTTCTGGGGAAATAAGTACCTAAAACGGTGAATTTAGTAGACAGATATCGAGTGTGTAATAATCTATAACTTTTTGCATCAGCACGAGAGATGACATCGCTTATCCTGGAAGAAGTTTGGAACTGTCAACACTCCGTCGAGATGTTTGAGATGAGCTAAGCAGCATTAAGTAGGGAGATGGCTGCAGATGTTCGCTGACGGGTGACTGGCCGAGGATGAGTACTGAATAATATTCTTATTATCTGACAAGTTAACTTATGGTATATGGGACATATTTTGTTTGTAAATATCTTGCTTGTGTTGATTAACGTAGTGTATTTAGTTTTGGTCTGACACACCTTTTGCATGGAAACAGCTCGCACAATTTTTCATAGTTGTAAGTTCTTGTTTATTTGTTTTAATTAACGTGGCTATGTGGACGACCGTGTTCGCATATGTTTACGTAATGCGTTTAAGAAGCGTCTCTCGGAGATATATTGTGTTTCAGAAGTAGGACTTAATTAGTATAATCATGCAGTAGATTGGAGGGTAAATTAATCTTTGTAATGTTTATTATTGATCATATTCAGTGAGTTTATTGCCGTTGGAGCAATGTGAGTTGTGGCGAAGAGCAGTCAGCTCTCTCGTAGGTTTTAATATTTTCTTAAATAGATTGTGAGCATTTGATTCAACCGACCTGTGTGAAAAGTGTTATGTCATTCCCAGCAGTGTGTGTGTGTGTGTATTTTATTGGTCATTACAAGCGGGAATTTCAGCGTAGACTGATTTCTGTCGGCTTGGTGCCGAGTCCATATGGTTACCTTGCGAGGACATATGTGGCTATATCGATTAAGGTCTTTCCATATGTTTATGTGGTTGAGATTTGTTGCTGTTGATACTACGAGATAACGGGACAGTTGGTCAAGTTATTTTTACACACTGGAGCTGGACGATGACAAGAGTTGAGGAAGGGGTGAAGCTGTTTTCACAAGGCGGACTGAGGAGATTGCATCGAGGTCATTAGTGGAGTGCTTGTTGGCTCCGTAACATTACTTGAAATACAGAATAAGAACTGATCGATGATAAAAATTGTTTAAATAAATGGGAGTTGCCTACTAATCACTATAATCTCCTAAGCGTTAGCTTAACGTGCATTTTTGTTCATATAAAGTAATCTCAGCCGGTGAGGCTTTTGTTGTTATTGGTTCCATTCCTTGTTTATGTTCCATATTAGTGACCCGTGCAGTCACGTGCGATGCTGTCTTTTCCTTGTTTGTGTATTGAGCAATTGGCCGTGTTGGCAGCTCATTTGTCAGATGCGTCATCGCATTGAAGGAGGGTCTCGAGGGAGATTCCTGTAAATATTAGATTTTAGATTGTGTGTCAGCATTAATTTTTAAGGGTTTTTATTAGTGTTGTGTCCTATATCCGTAAACGTTGATTTACGAGATGATTGTTCGTAAGCATCGTGGCTGTTACCCACTGTAAACGAACAGTCATCCAAGTACTCATTCCTCGTAGTTATTCATCACGCGTACATGAAATCCCAATGCAAGTTAGTGGAACTTGGATCCACATTTTTAGCCTATTTTCAATTTTGAAAAAATAGGCTTATGAGATCACCTTTTGTCCGTGTGTGTGTGTGCGTGTGCGTGTGTGTGTGTGTGTGTGTGTGCGTGTGTGTGTGATTCGTGTGTGTGTCCCCCCTAATAAAATCGAAACGGCTGGAGCGATTTCAATGAAACTCGGGAAGTTCATAGCACTATTCCCGGCGACCTCGACCGTGCCCTTCAAATTTTGTTACGTCTCTCCAATCCAACATGGCGGCTGTGCGAAATACTTCACTAGCATTCAATATCTCCGAAACTATTACCGATATCGCCCTGAAATTGTGTACGGTGATAAAGGGCACTACTAGAAGTTCACCTATGAGACTTTCAAAAATCTGGTGACTACGAAACCAACATGGCGGCCAAGCGAAGTTGAGACATTTAAATATACTTTTCTCGCGATTTAACTATCTAAATGTAATGAAACTTGGTACAGCAAATGTTTATACACATTGTAATGCACTGGAGTCTAATTTAGTTCAATTGTTTACATAACCTCAAAATGGCGGCTGTGCGAAATATTTCACTGACATTCTATATCTCCGAAACTATTACAGATATCAGCCTGCAATTTTGTACGGTGATAAAGGGTACTGATACAGGTACACCTATGTATATTTCATAAACCTGTAAACTACGAAACGAACATGGCGACCAAGCGAATTTAATATATTTTAATAGACTTTTCACGTGATTTAACTCTCTGAGCGCAGTGAAATGTGGTACAGTAATTGATTTTTCAGATTGTAATGCACTGCCATCGAATTTAATTCAATTGCTTACATAAGCTCAAGATGGCGGCTGTGCGAAATTTTAAAATTAAGTTTTAATTTCTTGCGTCGTAATTATGCGATCGAAGTGAAAGTTTGAATAATGAACCTAGGCAATAATTGTCCTTGAATGGTACATAACTCTATGGCCTATACACATAACACTCCTAAATGGTGAGCTCCCGAAATATTTTGACGGTTCTCAATATCTATGAATCTTTTACAGCAACCAAACTGATTTTTTTTTGTTCATAGAGACTATGAACATATGTTCACCTATAGGACTTTCAGGAATCTGGTGAGCACAAATCCAACATGGCGGCGACGCGAAGTATAAATATCTCGCGAATTAACTATCCGAGTGCCGTGAAACGTTGCACGTTAAATGCTTATACAAATGTTGATCCACTGGCATCTAATTTATTTCAATGGTTTGCATTATCACAAGATGGCTGCTGTGCCTAATTTTAAAATCTCGTTTTTACTTCTTGTTGTCTAATCATGCGATTGAAGTTTGAATACCACACGTACACAATAATCTTAATGTAATAGTACAAAAATAAAAATCCGACCTGGTGACCATCTGAAATATTTAGACGGTTCTCAATATCTACGAATCTGTTACAGCAATTAAACTGAAATTTTGTATGTTGATTGTGGCAGTTAACATAAGTAGGATATATGAAAATAGGCTGTATAGTTCTGCACGGAACTACTTGTTATGAGGGGGAGATCCGTCTGACTCCTCAACTTTGATAGATATTTCTGTCATGGGAAGATTCAGGGAGGAATATTATTATTGTTGTTGTCTATATTCATTTTTTTGCACAAATAGTCATTAAATTATGTTATTATTTTACGTCTTGTCACTTCTTTTCTTAATTATAGTTTTAATCCTATGACCCTTCCCTCAGTAGAGCATGTTGTTTGGCGAACGTAAACATCACACTATGAACTGAGCGCGACCCCTTGATCAAGATTCTTGCATATAAACACTGCAATACTGAAGGGTTCAATATATATATATTGTTCTATCCCGGTGATGGGGGGAGGGATGGACAGGGATGTGTAGATGTATAATTTTAGGGGTGGTTTCCGAAAGGTGCAGTTTTCCGTATTTGGGGAAACTACTAGTGTAAGTGTCTGTTTTGGGATGAAATATAACGGGGTCCGATCCTACGGGGTGCGGCTACTCGTTAGGGGATGAATGCTTAATAAAGAGCTATTAACTAAGTTTACCAATTAAGTGTGAGCGAGCGATAGCGAGCTCATATGCGGAGTCGGCACTTGGCCGCTGCTGTCTGGCTGCTACTCAAATACAATGGAGTTCCTGACGGTGCAATTCCTGGCGTTTACGGTCAGGAGCAATTAGGACTGAGGGCAGGCCGGGTGTGAGGATGTAAAGCTAAATGAAATAAGTATAAGATGTGCGTTTACTGACCAAGTGTTTATTTGGTCAGTTATGGTGACCTGCTGTCCCTTTTACTAGTGGACAGGTGTAAAACAATGTGTACAAGTACAAGTGTGGGTTTGGGTGGTAAAGTACAAATGTGTAAGTTGTAAGGAGATCTGAGCACACTCTATTCTCACCTGGAGGTGCTGGAGCTGGAACCGGAGATGCAGAGCCGACGGCCGCGAATAGACATTGGGCTTTCCAGGGGTCTACCTTTTAAGGTCTCCCGAGCTGCTGACTTGGCTTTTCGTCACTGTTGGTGTTCCAGATTCCGACGATAGTGTATTTGTTTATGAGTGATGAAAGCTTGGCTGACAGCTAGATCGCTGCGCCTGCCTGTGTTAAGGAAGTGAATGAGGCTTACAGCCTCTAAGGGGTAGTTTATAGGTGAAAGATGAAGGGGTGTGTTGGCGTTTCAGGTCCTAGGGTCGTCCCGACCCGTGGGCTGAACAAGACCTTCTCGGCCTTTGTTCGTGGCCTCACGAACGGAAAATAATGTAGATGTTTCGGTGTAGTGGTTCTTTTTCTTCTTCTTCTTCTCCCTCTTCTTCTTTGATGCCGTGTAGATGTCGGTGTTGTGTCGTCGTGTCATCCTGTCTGGTTGGCGATGTGAGGTTAGAGTGTGCTCAGGGAGGGTGGGTATTGGGTATGGAACATGTTTATGCTTTACATATGTGTACAATCAATCCTAAAAATTTGTTACATGGAGATTAAAAATACATAGCTTGATTACATAGTGTGGGAAATTGTTATTTTGCATTGTCACAGAAGGGAAAAAACATCGGTTTGGCTGTGAAGCTGCCCTGCAGCAGGATGAAAAAAATGCCTTCTGCGTTTTCACTTGGTATGACACTGAAATATAATGTATGAAAAAGTGAAGAAGAAAGAAAAATAGGCGTTCTGGGGTGTAATTTTTAGGGTGTATATTAAAATGAGTTTATTGTGTTTGGGTTAATAGAACGCCTTTACAAATTATCGTTATTGAGAAGAAAGGAATGAAAAACAAGTGTATTGGCTGTTTACAGTGTGGCATTGTGAAAAGTGAAAATAGAATACAAAATAAAATACAAAATAAAATACAAAATAAAATAAAAATTAAATACAAAAATAAAATATACTTAAAATACAAAATGTAATAAAAGCTAACAATATCTTTCTCTAGAGCTCCTTTTTTGCGGCCATTCTTCCGCGTCTTCCTCTCTTATGCCGGCTAACCCTTATCCTCTATACCTTATCTGCTTTCCTTTTACTCGGCCTTTCTGGATCGTGGTTTAGTGGTCAAATCGCTAGTCCCTCTTTACCTTGTCCAGTGAATTTCACCTCATGGGCGGGAGAATTTTCACCCTGATGGCTAGGTTTGGCACTTACAAAATTGTACCGTTCCTGGCCATCGCATGTCGCTCATTATTTAAGCGTCGGTGTGATTTGTGCCAGTGGCGTTCAGCGTCCCACGACCGCTGTCTGCTGCTGAGCACCGTTGCCGTCACCTTATTGGCGCGACTGAAGAACGATGGATAGTGTATTTGTATGTGAGTGATACTATAGGAGTATAGTGTTTTTGATGTGTTATGAAATATATTTACAACAGGTATATGTACAATTTCTGCTTCAACTGGAAAGAATGGTTTATTATGCATTTATTTGGCAATGGATGCCTTGCTGTTGCTTCCTTGGTCGTATGAAATGGGATTCAATGTTATCATACATGTATATGCATATTATATATATTATACCTATTTAGTGCACATAAAACATATATTCTACCTTAGCGCCACTTAGCCTAACTTAGTCTAAGCCGGCTGGATCTTATTTATTTATTTGGATTTATTGTGCTTCTAACAGGCATATGCCTAATAAAAAGAAACACATGTACATTTGGTTACACAATTCTATCAAATTATAATATAATTGACAGACATAATGCTGAGATTGTAATGCAAATTAATTCTACAACTAAATACGAAAATATAATAATACTGTGCAGGTAATTGGTAGGTGGAATGTACGAGTTCATGTGATCGCACAGCAGGCAGAAACAAAGGAACTATATGTGTAACTGAATAAGTCGAGGTTGTTTGCTATTGAATGTTCATTGTATAATTGAATAGCACTTATTATTGGGGAATGTTTATGCTGTTCAGTTCTAGTTCTTGGGCAGTAAAATGTAATAAACTTAGGTCGAGTTGATGGAGGTGGGATACGTAAATTAAACTGTGATATTAAATACGGACTATACAAAAGGTTATTGAATACTTTGAAGACAAAAACAAGAATTGCAATTTTTCGTCTGTTAGCCAGAGATGTATAATTCAGGTAACTTAGAAGATTTCCATAGCTATCATATTTCGGATAAATACCCGTCATTTTATACTGCAGATATCTTAGGAATTTATTCTGAACCATTTCAATTTCACTAATGTGGTTCAAGTACCAGGGATTCCAGATGCTGGATGCATATTCTAATCTGCTTCTAACAAAATAATTGAACAATAATTTTATACTTTTTGGGTTGACGAAATCTTTAGAATTTCTTCTTATAAAGCCTAGCATTTTATAAGCACTAGCTACCATTTCATGAGTGTGCAATGAAAATGTTAGCTTTGAATCAAAATGCACTCCTAGGTCTTTGATAGAATTTTTAATAGTGAGATACGCATCCAATATCCGGTACCGAAACATCACCTGGAATTTGTTTCTAGTAAACTTCATAACTGAGCATTTCTTTATGTTAAGGTTCAAGCGATTTAATTTACTCCAGGATGCCACATTAATGAGATCTTCTTGTAGTAATTGACAGTCCTGCTCTGTCTGAATATTTCTAAAAATTTTGACATCGTCCGCGAATAACAAAACGTTTGAATATTTAATACACCTTGCAAGATCATTGATAAGCAGTAAGAATAATAGAGGGCCTAGGTTTGAACCTTGTGGGACGCCTGATCGGGCATAGTATGAATAGGACTCACATCCATTGCAAGCAACAAACTGTTTTCGTTCACTGAGATATGAGGTGAACAACTTCAGCAAATTGTAGGAGAAGCCATAATATGCTAACTTATTTAAGAGGATATCGTGATCTACCTTATCGAATGCCTTCGCATAATCTGTATAAATTACATCAACTTGACTTCCTTTGTCCATTGCTGCTGATACTTTGTGAGTAAACTCCATTAGATTAGTTACTGTTGATCTTTTAGGCATGAACCCATGTTGAAAGTCACTTATAATGTACTGTACGTGCTGAAATATATGCTGATATAACAATTGTTCAAAGAGCTTTGCAATGGCTGACAGTATTGCCACGGGTCTGTAATTATCAAAATCAGACTTATGTCCAGACTTATGTATGGGACTTACCCTGGTAATTTTCCAACGACTGGGAAAAGTACCAGTTTGAATGGCTATATTAAATATTATAGTTAAAGGATAGGCCAGCACCTCTGCACAGCCTTTGATTATGTATGGAGGAATTAGGTCTGGGCCAGCGGCTTTCTTTTGATTTATTTTAAGTATCGCATTCTTAACATCAGAAATACTAATCTGTTTAGAATCCAGCACATCAAGCAATGGGTGTATGTCCTGGTCACTTGCACCTAAATTGTCATACTTGGCGCATTCCTTGGAATAAACTGACGAAAAATAATCAGCAAAACCGTTGACTATCTGCTTATCATTTTCTAATATTTCCCCATTAATTTTCATTACGGGTATTGCCGGGGATCGTTTCTTGTGTCGAATAAATGCCCAGAGGCGATTCGTGTCCTCTCCGATTGCATTTTCGACATTACGTACGTATTGCCGGTAGGCGGATTGAATATCACGTTTTAGAACTTTCCTGAGCTCTTTAAACTTTTCGCAATGAAAGTCCTTGTTGGCCTGTTCCCTACGCATTTTCTTTCGATGGTAAGATTTTCTTCGGATGTTTTTTATTATATCAAAATTAAACCAGCATGGATACAGTTTGGTCCTCTTACTAGTGCTTACAGGTACACTAGAATCCAGAGCCTGATAGAAACGGGAATAAATATTATCTACCGCCTCGTCTACATGGGAAAATTGCGAGAGAACACTCCAATCCACTTCTTGTAATTTTGTATAAAGTTGTTCGAAATTAGCCTTTTTAAAATTGTATGTATGAGTTTGGTGAATATTGTGTCTAACTTCTCTCTGCCAGTATCGTACATTAATGTTTAAGGGGGAATGATTATTGTCTTCCGGTACAAGGGGTTGTTCCTCTCTATTGACAGCAATAGAGGAGATGGTGGACAGTACTAGATCAAGTGTTCTATTATTCACATTCACGATATTATTAAAACTTTTCAAGTTCATCATATTTATAAAATTATTTAAGGAGGTAGAAAGCCGAGATCCTGTTTTTAAATCAAATGTTGGGGTTATTTCTGGAATGTTAAAGTTGCCCAAAATAAGAACAGGATTGTTGCTTATGAGTGAGTTCGATTCTATACTTGTGTAAAATTCCTCGTATTTCTCTGCCTTCGACTCCGGCGGAAAGTAAACAGAACAGACAACTATGGTAAAATAGTTGTCTATGAAGAGTTTCACACAAAGGACTTCCGTTTCCAGACCCAGGTCAATCTCCACAGCTTTATACTTGTTATGGACAGCGAGGACTACACCCCCTCCTAGCCTCTTGCCGGTTATATTTTCGTCACGATCATTTCTAAATACAGCATACCTCTCATCAAAGAGTTCAGACGAATAGATTGACGAAATAAGCCAAGATTCTGTTAAAACCACTATACCGTAGCTCTCGCTGGTCATATTTGTATAAAACTGAGTAGTTTTAGTTCTCAAACCCCTACAATTTTGATAATATAAATTTAGCGATTTATAAGAAGAAGACATTTTACTTAAATGAGAAGAGAGGCACCTGCAGTGAGGCTAGGCCATTAGTAGGGATTTCCGTTAGGCGAAACAATGGGGCAAGGGAAGAGAAAAGCTCAAGAAACTGTCCAGAAATAATCTGACAGTGACCCTCCAGTACTCTCAGTGTACAATCACTATAGACCTTACAAGGTAATTCAAATGAGACCTTACGGGTTGTCACGAATTATGATAGCTTCCTGAGATCATTACTGTCATTTATAATATAAATATTTGACCCCTCACTCTTCCTGAGTTTTATCACACCGTTACGTACCCATAAGAACTTGTAGCCGTGTTCCCTCTTGAAGTTCCGCGATAGAGCCAGCAGTTTCTTCTTCTCAGGTGACAGACTTTCATTTATGTAGATTATGCTGTCTCCAGAAAGCCCCATGTGCTTGGTGGACAGGTTACGCTTCACACGCCTTCGAAACATGAAGTCTTCCTTGTCGAACCGCCGGACAAATTTCACGATGATTCCACCATGAAGCTGATCTGGTCGCTTAGGCAAGCGATGACATGCGTCCACCATCAGATTGTCAATGTTCATGTCCATTGCCCTGCCAACGGCTTTAACGGTCTCGAGCACGTCTTCATTTTTAGTTTCAGGGACCCCAAATATCTCCACAGTGTTACGGCGTGAATACTGCTCTCCATCCGAGAGGCGAGTCTCCAATGTCTTCACACGGGCCCTGAGATCAGTGTTCTCTTGTTGTAGGGATAGAACGTGCTGCGTGATTTCCTTCAGATGAGTATCGTGTTATCTGTTATCTGTACTGCTCTCTCCTTCTTCAGTGTATTTGTAAATGTGTAGCCCGCTATAGGGCAGTGTAGTGTAACAAGTGTGTTGTTATAGGAAAATTATGCTGCCTTTGCGCATTGCCATTACCTGTGACCGTGGTTTTCGATGATCCCTGCCGTAGCGATGGAGCTCAAATCTGTAATATAAAGTACATTGGTAATGTGCCCTTGGCCAAATATTATTATGCGCACATATCGCGCAGCGCTGTTTAAGGGTCGGCTTCAGTGGTGCCACCGCTCTTGAGACCTCTTCGGACGTCTCGTGTACTGCTGAGGTTGGTCAGCCGAAATGGTCCTTAACCTAGTGCCGGAATGCGTTGTAGCTACTGTTTTACAACAGTGCTTATTAAATTTGCTTAAGTCTAAGTTGCTTTCCAAATGCAACTGCCTTACATACTAGAATTTTGATCGGAGCGATCGCCTGAGGCAGGTTTCCCTCCTCAGGGCACCACCCGTGAGTATTTTGGAAACACCGGTTGCTTCCAAAAACTCCATTCCGAAAGGCCCTTTTGAATTCCGCTCCCTTAAGTTTAACTGTCGACTTCCCCCCTTAAAACTAATGTGTAGCGTGTAGAGGCCTGTGTGATTGTGTTGCTAATTGGCAAACACTGCGCGCGGATATCCGCTTTGTTTACGTTTATATAATGCTTATAGTCGCTTTATTCACCATTTATATTGATTAGTGGGTGGCCCAAACCCCTCTGGGAGCTCGCCGCATTCCCCATGTCCATCTCTGGGTGCTCGCTGCAATTCCCATTTAAGCTCTGGAGGCCCGCTGCAATCCATTGAAGTGGGCTCGGGCCCGAATGATCGCATTCATTCCATACACATTATTTATCATTTATTATTCATTATATATCATTTATTAAATCATTTTCTCCCCATTTTTCCGGAATGAGGACTTGGCGTGCTCAAAGGTTGGTCCCGTTGAACCCTGAGTCACTTCCTCACTTCCTGCGGGCGGAAGACTGCCCTCTAGGCTTCCGAGAGCTGACTTAGCATACCTCTAACTATGAGTCTAGTCCAGTTGGTCGTCAGGGTCCGTTCCACGTCCTCGACTCTGCCCTCGTGTGGCGTTCCTGCTCCCATCAATATGCATGTTTGTCACCACCTAGTGTGACCTCAGATTCCTTTTGAGTTATATGACAAGCGTAATTTTGTATACTGTAGTGTTTTGGATGTAATATGTTGGTATAATTTTGTGTACTAGTGTAATTTGGTATAATTCTTAGTGTTCTGGGGTTGTAGAGCATTCTAATCGCAGTGCCTGCTTTAGGTCTTTCATTGCCTTGTCGGATCTCCAGCGCTGATGCCTTGTTATGTTTCAGGAGATATTAGTGGGTTAATGGGATTTCTGGTCCCTTATCATTATGATCCGAAAGGGTATTGCTGAATAGGGTTAAAGCGTGGTGGAAAAGGGTTATGCATCGTTGGATTCCATGTTTATGGTGGCCAAGAGTCAGTGATGCTGTTAGAATATTATTACTGTGAGTGGATGGGGTGGGTTTTCCCCAGGTGTCCAAATTTGAAATGCGTCATGCAGGTATGCTAACAGTACAACCCTTGGTGTGTGGGTGGGATATCTCATGCCTCGAGATGGATATGAGCGCATGTCTGCTCTCATTTGAGGAGAAGGGGTGTATTAGGGTGCAATAAGTGTATGTCCTCTGCATGCGAGATTATTTACTGAAACATTGGTTAGTATGTAAATATGGCCTCATCTCTCTATATGGAGATGTTCATCTGCGCTTAGAATTGGTGTCCGAATCACCTCTAATATTCAGGTGCCGGCATAATGACACAAGGTGCAGATGACCTTTGAGTTGTGAAACACATGAATGTCTAAACCAACCCCTTATGTATTATTTTAATGTAGTGTAATATGTTTTTATGTGTCTTTGTACCTGTGCGAGTTTGTATTGGGTATTAGGATAAATGGAAGGAAGGGTGTGGGGATGTTTTGCCCGTAAGCTCTACTATGACCATCCTGATGGCATTATCCACCTCACTTATTTTATGGTGTATCAGCCTCTCTTGGCTGTTCTGTGTTCTCTTTTGCTCTATAAGGTGTTTAATGGCGCTCGCTGAGCACCTATGTGTCATTTGAGATGCCATACAGAACCTAGTGTGTGCCAAAATACTAATCTGTGTAATGCCCATGGGCCTATCACCTCTATGTCTGTGTTCATGATTAAAATATTTTCCCTATCGCGGGAGTTCGCCTGTCCCTTTGCGCGTGGGCTGAGCATTTCTACAATGCCTGTCGTATACCAGGCCTTCTAAATAAAAATGGGGTGGGTTTTGTACGTATGTGACCCTATGTCACGATAATAACCCTGTGACCTGCGAATATAGACAGATATGGCATAGTTGCCTTTAGTAGTTTTGGGGAAGGAAATAGATTATTAGGGGGGGGGGGGGTCGTTCCTCCATGGCATCTGTGTGTGCCCGGCCTTAATTAGTATATATGTGTGTTTGTGTGTAATTACCTTGCTGCCGCTAAGTGCTGGGCGCGTGTGGGAGGGAAGCGGCCGTGGCCTCAATTTGCAGCGCGCTTTTATGCCCGCGGCTTGCTGCCAGCTGAGTTCTCGCCTGCGCGTTTCCTGTTATCTTAGAGGGTTTATCTGTACCGCGTGGCTACTCGGCACACGCCGTCTAGTGTTGCTTATCGCAGCTGTATACATGTTCCCGTTCTATTACTGGCCGGTCTGAAATAGTGTAGTCTCCCAAATCAAATCTGTCTGTCATATATGTGTAATATTTTGGGCAGAACCTAATGTAATACCGTCCTCATTTCCTGTGTAAACATCCGTGTTGTCAGTGTATGGCTTCCTACTATTGCTTGTGCCAACGTCATCATGTTTTTGTATTGTTGTCCCGTTCCGCTGTTGCAAAATTTATTCTGTAACAGTGTGTGGCGTCACGCTGTGTTCGCACCGCGCTGTTTCCTGTATTTTGTTTATCACCTTTGTGTAACTTAATGTCTTCAGCGACATGCAGGAAGAATAACAATTGTGTTGTCACTTATTGCCCGTGTGTCAATATATATTTGTGTGAAAAAGAGCAATTTGTTAACCTGTAATATTTCCGCTACTAGCTTGTTTGGGAACTTGCTTCCGCAATTCCTTCGCTTTATGCAATTATCTATTATTTATGTCTAGCAAGTCTATTTGGTCTGTGTCCGGGGTAATCTACCTGCCCCTGTACTGAATATTCATGATTTTCGGCAGTCGAGATGTGGTGTTACCATATTTTGTGTGAGCGTGTGTCTGGACCCCTCATATTCCCCGTGTTGTGGAATATGTCTGCCCGGGTGTATTTTTGTGTGAAAGAGTGTGATTTTGCCCTAGGATGTGTATTTTTGGGCTCTTCTGACTGTCATTCCTAATTTGTTTGCTCTGTATCATTCTGCCTGTCGTCTCCCTTTTCGGAGCGTATCTTGCCCTATTTCTGGGGCATTTCTAAGTGTCCTGCACTATTTTTACATACCGTCCAGTGTTGAGATGTGGTCTTACCACCTTTGTGTGTTGGTGTCTGCTGGGTTCGTTTATAGCGTCCTAGTGTTCCCAAAATGTATTCTGTATATGTCCACCTTTGTGTCATTTTTTGTGTGCGTGTGTGCTATCACTGTCCTGTGATCCGTGCACCTGAAATAGTTGCTCTTTAGTCGGTCAACTCCTTCTTCCATTACTATTCGTTGGGCCGCCTGTCCTTATCTAAAATGCGGACCCTGGATTGCGTATTGCTATCGTGTGTCACTGTGTGGCCTCTGGTATCGTAGTCCGCAACTATATGTCGTTGGCTAACTTCTGCTAGTTACGTTTCCCCTACCGGAGGCTGTAGATTGTCTCCTGTGCCTGTGTTGTATGACCGTGTATTTTCTAGGTTTTTGCCCTTGACGCGCCCCACAATGTATGCTTTGTGCCCCATTTCGGGACCTTCACTTTGGCAATTTCCGTCCCGTGGCGCAGATAGTGTGTGTAAGATGGGCGTGTCGGTGTTCCTTAATGTAAGTGTTCTGTATACTCTTGAAAGTCCCTCGTCTTAGAGTTCGGGCGTTATGGTTTGAAAGAGTATTTTGTGGTCTTGTAGAGGCCTGGTGTTTCTGATATATCCCCTATTGGTAGTCCCGGGGTTGCTAATGCCCCAACTAGGTTATAATAGCGAGTACCATGGAACAGGCCTGCGCACGTGTAAGTATGCCCTGTGTATGTCGCCTGTGCAAATTTTGGTCACCCCTGGTTTTGAACTGTGAGCGTAGTGGGGTTTTGAATTTGTACTAAATGATTCCCTGGCGACCGCAATGTTACCGTGGTCGCAGTATGCCCTGTTTGTGGCTGTATTACGGTGTTGTGACGCATATGCGTGCTGAATTTGCAGAGTATTGGGTTACATATGCAGTAATCGCCGGAGAGGAGATTACTTCCTGCCGCTGTTATCATGTCAAGTGTGCAGCACCCATGTTCTAATCTTGCTACAAATGGTGTGAGCTTGTTAGAATATGTTTTCCAAAAGACCCTCCGCCTCTTTACAATTACCGCGTCTTATCTTTTGCCTTTCTTATATGATGACGCTACATATGTCAGAGTTGTGTTGTGTAGCATTCATGTCATCTGTAATCGATGTCTGCCCGTGTGGCATCTAGTATCATGTGTCGAAGCTACATGTCGGTGTTTCTATCTGTGTAGTTTATGTGTTTGTGTCCTTTGTGTGCTTCAGGGCTTGCCTTTCTATCTCTCGGTGTGTTTTTGTGTCAATTTATATATTCCCTCTATGTAAAAGAACCTCCCCGTGTTTATGTTTGTGTTGTGAATGACGTTATTGTAATTCATATGTCAACCCTGGTGTCTGTGTGATGACGCAACGTGCACGGTGGGAGTTGTGTGCTGTGCTCCCTTAACTCTCTCGATGCCCTGTTAAAGAACCTACGTCTACTTACAATTATCCTGTTCTCTGTTGCTGTGTTCTACTGTGGTTTGGTGCGTGTATGCTACTTGAGCATGGTGTCCATGTTTGTGTAGACCATGCGTGTGTATACCTGTGCCTCCTGGCCTCTGACTGCATGTCTGGTAACTAGGTGTATGTGGCAGGTCCGTGTTTGGGTGAGGTTCTCGCGATTCGAGGCCTACCTCTTGGCTTTCTGACCCTGTCTGTGGGTAGAGCCATTTCCTTTCCTTTTTGCGGCGTTTCCGCCCTTATGTGCGGGTGTTATTGTTCTAGTGTGGTACGCCTTCATACGGCGGGCGTGTATAGTATCCTTAATGAGTTTATGTCCATGCCGCACGTTCACTATGTAGTTTAGATCAGATACCCTCCTGCAAACCATGAAGGGACCCGACCAGCGTGGTAGCAGGAACACGGACACGTTCTTTTTGCGGGCGGAACTGGAAACCATTACCAGTTGCCCGGGCGTGTACTCCACATGTTTGCGTTGACTATCGTACCGCTCTTTTTGTCTTTTCTGTGCCGCGATTATGTTCTTCCTCGCGTTCATTCGCGCTATCATCAAATACTCTAACCGGTCTGCGTTATCTGTGAGGGTATCCTGGGGGATGCATATGTTGTCTATTGGGCTTCTGGGTGTGTAGCCATGTAATAGAAAATGTGGCGAGTGTTTTGTGGCTGTGGATATTGAAGTATTGTAACTCAATGTGATGGGCTGTAGGTAATCATCCCAGTCTGTCCCTGTTTCCGCCGTAAATTTTGCCAGGGCTGTCCCGATGATTTTATTCATACTTTCTGTGAGCCCATTGGTCTGTGGTGAAGAACTCGTTGTTGTGTATGCCCTTATCCTTAGTATCTCCAGAAACTTTTGGAGTACTCTCGAGGTGAAAATAGTCCCTCTTTCGGATAATAGGGTTTTGAATAGGCCATATCGCGTGATTATTTCGAATAAGAATTACGCTATGCTATTCGTGTCTGCTTTGGGTATGGCCTTGATGATCTGTAGCCACAAGTATGTATTTATTCCCCTTTGCGGATGTGGAGATGGGGCCTTTAACATCTAGTCCTACTCTGTGGAATAGTTCTCCTACTGGGATAGCGTTCAGTAAACCAAGAGGCTTGCCAGGTCTTGCTTTAAATCGCTGGCAGATGTCACATGTTTTTACAAAGTTGTCTAAGTCGCCCTTCATGTTTACCCAGTAATATTTATCTCTGATTCTATGGTTTTCTATGTGATGGTGTCTTTATGTTGTTTGTAAGATGTCGCCTGTGTAATTGTCTGTCCCCGTGTCTATGTCCATGGCTTTAATTCTACTGTGCCATGTTAGTTGCCTTATTTCTAGCTAGTTTTTTTTCTATCTTGTGGGTGGACTTTTCACGGTGAATGATTTTATCCTCGCCCGAGCGCTGTTGCCCGACGGGGTGACTGTGCTCGTCCTGAAATGACGGCGTAGGCCTCTGCCCTCCATTGGGGTGGGTCCCCACTGTCTTTCTGAGGGTTTTTCAGTAGGGTGAGCCTGGGCCTACGTTTACCGTGTTGCCTGTTCATCGTCCTAGGTGATCTTGTGCCTGAGGATCTGCATTGCCCTTGCACTACCCTATCCGTGTCTGTGGGTGTGTATGTCCTCCTGTCTACTTAGCCTCGTGGGGTGGGCGGTAAAACCTTCCTTATGCCCCGTGTAGACAGTGTTTTAGGCATGATTGTACGTCCAGGCGTGTGTGTTGCACCCTGGGGAATTGGAAACAACCCCCCCTCTCTTCCTTTGCACTGGGGGTGCATATGTAATTGTCCGCCTCCATTCTGGCGAAATCGCCGTCCGAGCTGGCGGTAGGGGTCGTGTATCTGTGTGTGCATGTCCCTTTAGTATCTTGGAGGCTAGCCTGGCCGTTTTCTGAATTGTGGCCACGGCGGAACCCTTCCATTGTGTTTCGCTATGTGTGTGTGTCTGTATGGGCAAACTTTGCTGTGGCACGTTTTCTACGTCACCTGCCCATGATGTAGGATCCTCCAGGTTCCTTTTTGTGTAAATTTGTGTGTCTGGGAGGCCTGGCGTCAACTCCCTCTCGTGCATTCGTTCTGCGGGGGTTGGTGTAGGTTTCGCCTATCGGTCTGGCAAAATTGCCTCCCTGACCGGAGCTGCGGGACGTGTGTCTGTGTGAGTTTGGCCCTTTAGTGTATTGGATTCTAGTCTGGCCGATTTATGGATTGAGGCCACGGCGGACCCCTTCCATTGTGTTTTACTATGTGTGTGTGTAGGTGCAGAGATGGACATCAGCACGAATTGTTGTTTGAGTGTGTTTATGTCGCTGTCCTCTCTTAGTTGTGCTGGCGGCCCTGCTGCGAACTCGAAGATGGCGTTATTGGCCTGGAGTTCACGGTAGTCGTCCCAAATTTGGGCATACTCCCTATTGAGGCATATGGCCTGCTCAGCGACTTTTGTTCCGCTAGTCCCTACGTGTTTGTGTTATTTATTGAGTGCCTCATATTGCTGGAATATGACATCATGTAGACAGTGCAGTTTCCAGTGTGATTTGTTAAGTTGTGTACGGAGGGTGGGGATTTTCGCCCTAGTCTTTTGATTCTTGGCGCTGTGGTGTGGCCGGACAAGTGCCCTTATCATTCTCATATATTGAGCGTGCAGGAGCTGCTGATATCTCCTGAGGTAGTCCTGTCTTGTCTCAAAGACCTTATGCCAGGCAATTAAGTCCTGGTAGTCTCCAATATTCTTTAGCATTGCTAAACGGTATAGGAGGGCCACCTTGACTACGTGTATAATAAAAAAGTGTGTGTCTTTTGGCGTTCTAAGCGTGATGGTTCTTCCTAGGGAGGGTGGGTGAGCCAAAAATCCCCCCTTATGCTCACAGAGCAGAAAAAATAATGTGTAATCTGAGAAAAAATTGTATATTTTTGCTTGGCTGCTTTTAGTACCTTCCGATCTACCACAAGGGCTCGTTGCTGTGGCACGTTTTCTACGTCACCTGCCCATGATGTAGGATCCTCCAGGTTCCTTTTTGTGTGGTACGGCGCCTCCACCCATCTGTTCTATCCCGGTGTTGGGGGGAGGGATGAACAGGGATGTGTAGATGTATAATTTTAGGGGTGGTTTCCGAAAGGTGCAGTTTCCCGTTTTTGGGGAAACTACTAGTATAAGTGCCTGTTTTCGGATGAAATATAACGGGGAGCGATCCTACGGGGTGCGTCTACTCGTTAGGGGATGAATGCTTAATAAAGAGCAATCAACTTAGTTTACCAATTAAGTGTGAGCGAGCGATAGCGAGCTCATATGCGGAGTCGACACTTGGCCGCTGCTGTCTGGCTGCTACTCAAATACAATGGAGTTCCTGACGGTGCAATTCCTGGCGTTCACGGTCAGGGGCAATTAGGACTGAGGGCAGGCTGGGTGTGAGGATGTAAATCTAAATGAAATAAGTATAAGATGTGTGTTTACTGACCAAGAGGTTATTTGGTCAGTTATGGTGATCTGCTGTCCCTTTTACTAGTGGACAGGTGTAAAACAATGTGAACAAGTACAAGTTTAGGTTTGGTTGGTAAAGTACAAATGTGTAAGTTATAAGGAGATCTGAGCACACTCTATTCTCACCTGGTGGTGCTGGAGCTGGAACCGGAGATGCAGAGCGGACGGCCGCGAATAGACATTGCGCTTTCCTGGGGTCTACCTTTTAAGCTGTCCCGAGCTGCTGACTTGGCGTTTCGTCACTGTTGGTGTTCCAGATTCCGGCGATAGTTTATGAGTGATGTAAGCTAGGCTGACAGCTAGATCGCTGCGCCTGCCTGTGTTAAGGAAGTGTATGAGGCTTCAGCCTGTAAGGGGTAGATTATAGGTGAAAGATGAAGGGGTGTGTTGGCATTTCAGGTCCTAGGGTCGTCCCGACCCTTGGGCTGAACAATATGTATATAGATATATATATGTTTATATATCAGATTTTTGTGGACACGATAACTGCCGTAATTTTACCCCCAATCAGTTTGAATTTTCTGCATAATAAGTATCCCATTAAAATCTCGGTTAATTTCGTTAATGGGCAAAATCGGTCGAAGGGGGTGAACATGGGGGGCGTTTTTCGAAAAAGTGAAATTTCGCTATAACTCTCTTAATACGTGAAATATCGAATCCATTCAAAGTTCATAATATGTGTCGGATAACTACCAAAAGTTTATGTCAAATACGTTTTTTGATAGCACCAACGATTGACCAAAAGGGTGGAAAAAGTTGGTTTTTTCGGGAAACATTCATCATATCTCTCTTAATAGGCGCAATATCAAAACCGTACGAAATGGAAAATATTCCCCTAATAATTACTTAAACTTTTGTCTGATAGAATTTTTGATATGACCCACCATTACGCCAAGGAATGAGAAAAATGATTTCGGAATTAAATAAATTGCCAAGTGCCATCAGAGGTTACCATGACAACGCTTCTAAATTGATGAGAGATGAGCTATCAGAAATTGCCAAGACAACGCCAATGACGAGATCACATTCATTTTTAGCCTACTTTTCACACTTTTCGACAAGTAGTTCCGTGAAGAAATATACAGCCAATCTTCATATATCCTACTTATAATAACTGCCACTATCAACATACAAAATATCAGTTTGATTGCTGTAATGCATTCGTATATATTGGGAACCGACTAAATATTTCGGATGGTTGCCATGCTGGATTTTATATATGTAGGTCCTAGAGTTATGTACTGTTTCATGAAGATTATTGTGTACGTGTAGCATTCTAACTACAACGCATGATTAGGACACAAGAAGTAAAAACGAGATTTTAAAATTTCGCACAGCTGCCATCTTGTGGTTATGGAAACAATTGAAATAAATTAGATGCCAGTGGATTAACATTCGTATAAGGATTTACTATTTCATGTTTCACTGCACTCGGATGGTTACATTGCGAGAAACGTCCATGTGAATATTTATTTTTCGCGTCGCCGCCATGTTAGATTTGTGATCACCAGGTTATTTAAAATCCTATAGGTGAACTTAAGTTCATAGCCCCTATGAACATAAAAAAATTCAGTTTGATTGCTATAATAGATTCGTAGATATTCAGAGCCGTCTAAATATTTCGGATGGTTGCCATGTTGGATTGTTAAATGTATAGGCCATAGAGGCATGTATCATTAAAGGAAAATTATTGCGTAGGTTCATTATTCAAACTTTCACATCGATCGCATGATTACGACACAAGAAATAAAAACTTAATTTTAAAATTCGCACTGCCGCCATCTTGAGGTTATGTAAACAATTGAACTAAAATAGATACCAGTGCATTACAATGTGTATAAACGTTACCTGTACCAGATTTCATTGCGTTTGGAACATTAAATCAAGAGAAAGGTCTATTTAAAATTTTCAAATTCGCTGGGCCGCCATGTTCCTTTTATAGTTAACCGGTTTTTGAAAATCTTACAGGTGAACATCCAGTAGTGCCCTTTATCTCTGTACAAAATTTCAGGGTGATACCGCTAATAGGTTCCGAGATATAGAATGTCGGTGAAATATTTCGCACATCCGCCTTCTTGTGGTTTTGTAAACAATTCAACGAAGTTAGATATCGGTGCATTACAATGTGTATAAACATATACTGTAAAAAGTTTTATTGCGTTTGGTTGGTTAAATCGCGAGAAACGTCTATTGAGATGTCGCAAATTCGCGTGGCCGCCATGTTGGTTTTGTAGTTATCAGTTTTTCAAAAGTCACATAGATGAACTTCTATTAGTTCAATTTATCACCGCAAAAGATTCCAGGGTGATATCGGGAATAGTTTCGGAGATATTGAATGCTGGTGAAATATTTCGCACAGCCGTCATGTTGGATTGGTGATACGTAACAAAATTTGAAGGGCACGGTCAAGGTCGCACGGAATAGTGCTATGAACTTACGGAGTTTCATTGAAATCACTCCTGCCGTTTAGATGTTATTAGGGGGAGACACACACACACCTCACACACACACACACTGGCACACACAGACACACGGACAAAAGCTGATCTCATACGGCTATTAGCCTACTTTCGATTTTTGCAAAAAATGAAAGTAGACTTATGAGATCACTACAGGGCGAAAAAAGTGTGTCTGTCTGTGTGTGTGTATGTGTGTGAGTGTGTGTGTGTGTACTCTGAATGTCTGTCCCCCCCTATCAATTCGAACACGGTTAAACCGAATTGAACGAAATTTGGTACAGAGGTAGCACTGGCAAAGGGCACCTCAGTGTCATGTTTTATATTGCCGCTATCTTTACCAAAAGGTAATGGCGGCCAATCGAATGGTCAAAACTTAATAATGCATTACGACCAAACTAATCATCGGATCTTTACCAAGTTTGGTAACAACCTACCTTCATATGGGACGCGTCTTGTGCCAAAACTACAAGGTCATCAAACGTACCATTTCAGGATGGCGCCCGTGTGAATTATGCAAAATTTATAATCCATAACATGGGACCCACCAGTTCCGATTATCGAACCAAGAATCGTTTAATCTGTTCTAAGCGACGTGGTTCGTTCGAAATTAAAAGTTTATATTGTAATATTATAATCTAGAAGTGACTTAAAAAATCTGAATCGTCTCGGCTATTTGACAAGATGGCAGCTGATCTCTCGTTCTGACCTATATTTTACTAATTTCAGTATGTTGCATGCAATATAACCTACTGATAAACATTATATGAACTTAATATGAAATGAACTCGGTTTGAAATATACTCCAGTGAAGAAATCCTCAGTCCAAGTGATTATTTGCTAATACAGTACGTTATATGTATTTAATCGATAACGCGTGAGTTATGAATGTACGATTGGCTGTGTGGTTAGAGCTCCCGTCTCTCATGTGGCTGGCCGGGGTTCAAATCCTATCAGAGTAGAACTTTTTTGCTTGATTTTTTTAATATTCATTGTTTCTTGAGTACTGAGACGTTATAAAATAAAGCGTTATATGGTGCGTTTTGCAATGGAAATTATATATTAAAAAACACGACATTCTCCACCGGAGTGACATCTACCAGCCTTCAGTTGTACTATGCAGAAACTATAGATTCGAGCAGCGCTCTATACCGGCCAGTTGGTGAACCCAGTCTTAACGACTGCTAGGAGTAATAATACAGTAACATTTGTTTATTCCTTGTGCACATTGAACCAAGAATCGTTTAATCTGTTCTAAGCGACGTGGTTCGTTCGAAATTAAAAGTTTATATTGTAATATTATAATCTAGAAGTGACTTTAAAATCTGAATCGTCTCGGCTATTTGACAAGATGGCAGCTGATCTCTCGCTCTGACCTACATTTTACTAATTTCAGTATGTTGCATGCAATATAACCTACTGATAAAAATTATATGAACTTAATATGAAATGAACTCGGTTTGAAATACACTCCACTGAAGAAATCTTCAGTCCAAGTGATTATTTGCTAATACAGTACGTTATATGTATTTGATCGATAACGCGTAAGTTATGAGTGTACGATTGGCTGTGTGGTTAGAGCTCCCGTCTCTCATGTGGCTGGCCGGGGTTCAAATCCTATCAGAGTAGAGCTTTTTTGCTTGATTTTTTTATATTCATTGTTTCTTGAGTACTGAGACGTTATAAAATAAAGCGTTATATGGTGCTTTTTGCAATGGAAATTATATATAAAAAAACGACATTCTCCACCGGAGTGACATCTACCAGCCTTCAGTTGTACTATGCAGAAACTATAGATTCGAGCAGCGCTCTATACCGGCCAGTTAGTGAACCCAGTCTTAACGACTGCTAGGAGTAATAATACAGTAACATTCGTTTATTCCTTGTGCACAGAGGCGTTGTTGATAACCTCAAAACTTGCAATATGGATGATTTGGAGATGGATTATTTTGTTATACCGTGTATTTAAGATTAGCCTATAAATTAACGGGTTGCGAAGTTACTTCACTTAGTCCTATATCATTCGTATACGACACAGAACAACAACGTGACGTCAGTTTCTGATCTGCTCTGATTGGCTATTACATTGCTGCAGTCGGGTAGTTGGCAGTCAAAGATAAAATTCGCGACTGCCAACTGCCAGCTACCAACTGCAACTTCATGTTGTGTATGGTGCCTATAGTATACACGGAGTCGATCGCGACTGCCGACCGAGGACTACCAACTACGGACTGCCGACTGCGCATTGTAGATGGGCCTTATTAGAGCAACGAAGTTTCAATTATTGTAAGTAGTCGGTGTTTGGAGTGTTTGCTGATGAAATTGCAAAATGCTGGGGTAAATTATAAACTATGGTTTGAACGCCACTGTTCAAATCCTGTGTGCCAATTTGCACTTCAAATAGGAAGAAATTAGGAGATGATAAGGACAGAGAGTTATAACTATACCCATACATTTAGGAGAAAGTAGGCTATATGTTCTTTCCCGAACATCTTGTTTTTTTAAATTGAAAATAGGCTAAAAATGAGGAAAAAGTAGACTTATGAGATCGATGCGGGAAAATGCGTCTGTCTGTCTGTCTGTCATTCTGTCTGTCTGTCCGTCTGTCTGGCTGTCTGTGTGTGTGTCCCCCTATCAACTCGTAAACGGCTGCAGCAATCGAAACCAAATTTAGTATGAGTAAAGGTGTATACCGGAATATCTCAGGCCCATATTTGAAAAAAAATATGTCAGTGCTACCAACTGCTAAAAAAACGCACTAGAAATTTGAGCTCCATGTTGGATATCTTGGAAGGTATATATGGGAGCTATTCCAAAATTGGCACACATGTAGATAAAACTATTTCAGTTTAATTTCCAGGAGGCCATATATGACAGTGTTGCCAAAATAACTTTAAGCCTTCTGAAAGGTCCAATTTTCAAATGCATATAACTTCTACACTATCAATTGGATTTCAACTAAATTTTGTATGTAATATGTGTACATAAACAGATATGACTGAGTGTAATTCTTAAGAGCCACCAGGGCTGCCAACTGTTAATAATTTCTCTCTCTATTTTTTTATCCAAATACCAATATATCAGAAAGTATGCAAGTCGACAGCTTTAAACTATGCACACGTAAATTTCCTGATATTTTACATTAATTTGGAGTAACTTATATACGTCGGTTCTACCAAAATGATTCCAAGCCTGTTGATAGGACCAATTTTTAAATACATGTATCTTCTATACTGTCAGTTGGATTTCAACCAAATTTCGTATGTGCTATGTGTAATATAGCAGATATGACTATAAGTCTTCTTAAGAGCAATCAGGGCTGCCAACTGTTAATAACTGGTGTCTATATTTTTTACCCTTATATCAATATATTAGAAGTATGCAAGCCAACAGCTCTATACTTTGCACACGTATAGCACCTGACATTCTGGATTAATTTGGAGTAATTGATAGAAGTCAGTGCTGCCAGCATGATTCTATGCCTGATGATAGCTCCAATTTTAAAATACATGTAACTTCTATACCAACAAATGGATTTCATCCAAAATTGGCACGAAAATATATCATAATATTTCAGATTATTTCTGACCAGCACTCGCGTGACATTGTTGCCAACATGCTTTTACGTGTACTAATAGATCCAATGTTTAACTACATGCAACGTCCTTTGGACTTCAACCAAATTTTGTATTCTGTACCTTAAGAGATGGAATTAAGAATATATTCAGTCACCAGGGCTGCCAACTGTATTGTAATGTTATTGGTTTTACGTCCCTTTTAACTACACTGGCTTTTAGTGACGCCGGGGTGCCGGTATTTTGCCCCTAAGGGGATCTTTAACGTGCCAGTAAATGTACTGACACGGCTCACTCGTATTTGCGCACCCTCAAATGCCAGCTGACTGCGCCAGGTTTCGAACCTGCAACCTTGGGCTCAGCAAGCGAGAACGTTACCCCTGAGCCACGCAGCCAGACCCAACTGTATTGCTCTATTAGGCTACATTATGCCTAGTATACAGTATTTCGAACTAATTAAGTCATTTCGATATTATCAACTTAATTTCGTCATTATTCTAGATAGGTTCATATACTGTAGATTAATCATTGGCATGAATCTTAATTTTAAGAAAAGTAGGCCCTTTAGTTCGTCACGGAACTTCTTGTTCCATCTGACTATGAGGGAAGCGGTGAACTGGTAGCATGCTGAACTTCTATGCCCAAGGTCGCTGGTTCAAAGCCGGACAAAGTCGCCGGATTTTCTAAGAGCGCTAAAAATCCCTCAACATGCTTCCTTCGGAGGGGAAGTTATAACGTTCGTTGTAAGTTGCTGGTTGCGGTGGCATCTAGCAGCCATGTTCACAGCTAGGTGTCGTTGACGGTAGTATTTGGTACAAAATTAGGTACTACTACTTAAAATTGACCGTCTGCAGACCTTACCTGAATTACAGACTAATACAGTCATCACAATTAACACCGTTTATCAGACAGATTCTACACACACCCAATGTACACGGGGTTACATGACCACGTTGTCGCAGCCCCTAAACTGAGGAACCAACCAACATCTCAGCGGGAGATAAAATTTTGCGTGAAGAAGTAACAGACATCAGTTCCAAACCTTGCATTAGGGCAGTGTGATCACAAGTATAAAAATAAACCCCAAATGACAAGAAGGTTACCATCCCCATAAGACAATAAAATGTTAAATATATGCATAGAAAGACGAAAAAAAAAAGTTAATTAACTTCCAATTGTAAAATACTTTCTCGCAACAAATGAGGTCTGATCCTCCTACGAAAACCTGTATATTTTGCCTATTATAGCCTATCCCCTAATTTGCCCGGTGAAATCTACCTCCGCCTTCCGGCGTGTCGAGAGGATTTTTTAAATCAAACAGATTATAATCACATGTTTTATTTAATGTCCAGTTATTACGCAATAACTGGCATACATATGGAAATTGAACATTTTAGCTGTAATTAATGACATGAGATTCATCCTGTCATCAATTTATCCTAAAATTCTAAAATCTTATTATAAGTGAAATCTATAGATTATTCACACAATTAAATTATTCATTATTACTATTACTATTATTATTACTAAGATTAATGAAATGTGTGTAGCTATAACTTTGGATGGTTGATTCCTCAATTATTTAGGGGCTGTGACAACACGGTTATGAAGCCCCGTGTACTTAAGCTGTAACTTTCCACTGACAATTTGTGGATGAAATTTACTGGTGGGAATTATCGGCAGCGACTTCAATGCCCATCGGTTAATTGGGATCTGTATTTTTTTTTTTTTTATATTTCATTTTCGAGAATATTTTTTCACACACGAGTTCTGAGAACTGAAAATCACATTTACGCAACTGATCAAACTGATAACTTTAAATATATTTCTTTCAAAATATCGCAACACTACAAATCACCCATGCGCACTGTGCCATAGATATCTTACTCGTCAGCCAGTTCCGAAAATTTTGCCTAATTAAAAATTACAGTATGTTCGTGTGATGAGCTTGGACCTTGGGACTTAGTCGAGGAGTCAGTGTAGCCCTTAAGCTAAAATGTTTGGAGAACGCTGCTCTAGAAGAGCAAGGTCACGCGAGATCTGACAGTGGGAGTCGGCTGATTCATTCTGCCTCGACCGCCTTTCATTCTCTTCTGGTGACCTGACCCGGATCTCAATGTCCGTGCAGATGGAGGCTAAAGAAACCAACAAATATGAATGCATTTTTCAATTGATTAGATGTGTCATGTTACTTTCTCAATACAGGAATTGAATCCGTATGCTTTTGGAGCTATCGAAGTTCACAGTGTGTGTATCTGCTGAGCCACGTTCAAGCAGTGAAGAACGATGAAACTTCCTGTACTCTATATATTACCTATCAATGAGCACCTCAATTGGAGTCAGTTATGGCAGTAGCAATGTCAGCGTATTAAAAATAATTCAAGTTTATTTTTGTTTGTTATTTCAGTGAGATCGCACAATCATGGCTCAAAAGCAAAGAGTAACATTGTTGTTGGTAGGCCGCATGTTTTTGAGATGTTGAGATATGGTTCACATTATATTAGGGTAAATATTCACTTGGAAATCATGCTTTGTTTACAATATTTTTCAATATTGCAATTATTACATCAAGTATTGGATTTCTGCTTAAATTCGGAGGGATTTGCGAGCGATACCTGTTTCAGAATCAACGAGATTACAACATATTATTACTTAATTACAATATTATATTATTACAGCCGCAGCAATAAAAGCAATCTAGAGCTTTAAGGACCTTCAAAGACTAACGACAGAAAATGACAATGACTTGATTCCGATGTGTTATATTTCCTATAGCAACATATGGAATTGACTTAATCTGGGAAAAACTCAGAATGGGTGACTTAAACAAGGTGGAAAAATTAAAGACGTAGGATTAACATCCCCATCAATATTGATCTATGAGCTGCCGAAGGAAAATTTATTCATTGAGAATATTCGAAATTAATTGTATCAGCCAAATGCACAGACCTATGATCACACCCTTCAAATTCTAAGAAGTAAGAAGAACGACGTATGGAATGATCTTAATTCAACAGACGCAATATTAACGGACGTATGGATGAAGACAAATTATGAATTAAGATATTTAATTATGTTATTTAGCGCCGGGAGTGTCCGAGGACATGTTCGGCTCGCCAGGGGCTGTAGCTGCTTCAAACGGACAACCATGGGGTGAGATACAAGTTCCATTGAATTTCAAGTAGTTCCAACTTTCGCTAACAGATGTCACTGACACCTAGTGGTGAACGTTGTAACTTTGATAGAGAGTTTCAACGAAATATAACCTAGAAATTTAGCTTCACACAAGCTTAGGTAGTGGAAGGATCTTTTACATGCCATAATTCTATGACATGGGGCCACCGGCTTTACTTCCCCTCCGAAGGAAGGCATACTGAAGGATTTTATGCTCTTAAAAATACGACGACTTCGGCCGGGTTTGAACCCACGATCTTGGGCGCAACAGTTCAATATGCTACCAACTACGCCACCGAAGCCGCTAAGAGATTTAATGATACGTTACGCGGTACACGGATTCCATTATAAAGTTTGTAAATTTAACCGATTTCATAATAAATCAAGACGTGAAGACTGCAAATGCGAGCTCTGTGGGGAACAATGCGACAGATACCATGTAAGAAGGTGTAAGAAGAGATTAGTATCTGTAAATAGGTTTTGCTTAGATTCATAGATTTGTAAACCTGACCATGGCCATTTGGCTGCAATAAATTTAATAATAGATTTAATATTATTACTTTATTTTTATCGTACGCTATATAATTAGAGCTTTGCTCATTTACTTATTAAAGCGACCTTATATAATTATCTGGTATTTGTTTAAATTATTTTTCATTAGTTTTTCGTTATCAGCAAAGACATTGACTGAAGCAAACAATTGGGCTGATATTAGCGTGTCGATCGGCAAAGCAATATAACTAAATCAAAGAAGAATGAATACGTTTCCAAAAGTTAAAGGTGTACGCAAATGGAGCAATATGTCAAACAGTATGAAAGTTGTATTTCCTCATGTTATTATAAGGCTCTGCATTCTATACAAAGTTAATAAAAACACGGCAAATGTTTGAGGTAAAGGACTATGAAAGCCTGTTCTTGTGTTTATGAAAGTGGCTGTGACACATAACACAAGAAACTTTCATTATTTGCTCTATATTAAGACAATATGGAGACACAACTCTGGTTTATCCTCTCCCTTAATGTAACATTCCTTAATATTCCCTTCAACGCCAGAGTTTGTTATTTCAGTGAGATTACACAATTACAACTCGAGAAGCAAAACATTAATTTCACATAAGCAAAAGCATTTATTTCTGTTGATGTTATAGAAATTTCCATTTTAGCTTGGATTTCTCTCAAAGCAACTACAGGGATGGTACTTATTTTTCAAGTCTCGTAGCACCGACCTCAATTCTTGTCCTTAATAATTACACACACTATTGAAGTGAAATCAGAAACGTACGTCATCAGACAAACCAACACATACTCCAACTGGGCTGTTACTATCGTGTCGAGTGATGAAGCAATATAACATAACTGTGATAGAATATAAGCGCCTTCATAACTTTAATAAACGAATGAGACGATAAGTCGAACATTGTCAAGGTTGTGTTTTCCCATGATATAATTTAGCGCAGCATTTTCTACAAAGATAATAAAAACAAAGCAGAAAAGAAACAAAGCCCTAGATGTTCCAAGTCTCTGAACTGAATATACGAAAACAACTCTTCACGTAGAGAAAAACAATTACACTCAATTTTATAATTAATCATGGACTTAACTGTAGGTAACACGATATTTGAATGATTTCTTTATCCTTCTGGCTTATTTTCATGACTTAGATGCTACGAAGATTTTATTTCCTCTTCTTACAAGAATAAGCGGCCTAATCCGACTAAAAGTATATCAATTCAAACGGAATATTAAAATCTTTGAAGAATTGCACGCTTCATGTAGTTTCTTTTATCATTGTATACGCTTCCCCAAAGTGTTCATGAGTGCTGTAGTTAGATGTTGATCTGTATCGTTTAACCTTTGTTCATCATATGGAGACATAAGCCTGTGAGTAAATCTTTCAATACATTGCGATTGGCTAGAGAGACTTAAATGAACCTTGGTAAAAGCCTACTGCTATCCAGTACAACCTGGAACGGCGTCCGTGCGAATTATTTAACCGTTAATAGATATTCAAAATTTGAGCTGTTGGTACTGAGCCCTAATTCACTCCAACTCAAGTTATGGACAGAGCCGAGGATCGAACCGACCTGCCAACTTTTCAATGTAAGAAGTGGAAATTGGAAATAGGAACGTATTTTATTCACGGCTATGTTTTGGGAAGTGAATGGAATCATTTGGAAATATTTTTGGAAAATTTTGGACAATTTTGAAATATTTGGATGTGGAAATTTTGTAGTGAATGATAAATTAACCAAGGGAGAGTCAGATCATTTGAAGCTGGAATATGACCATGGCTTCAAGTTAGCACTCTCAAGACTGGTTTTGGTTAGCCGAGTCGGCAATAACAAATTATGCACACGACCCGACAATAAGAGACTAGGACAGGTAGAGTGTAAATGCGTTAAGAACGCTAGAATACATCGTTATTCAAGCTAAGAACTATTGTAAAACACTTGTTTGTTTGTTGCTTGTTTGTTTTATAGAAACTGATCATCTTTTCATTTCGCAATCGCCATGCGATGATACTGCCAGTTAGTTACTAGAACTCACTTAGTCTCAACTTCACCGTTCACGTCCGAGATCCGAGATTCTCGTACTACCATCTTATTATGGAATTAGTATTGCTAGTTGTGTAACTAATTTGTTGTGATGTTGTACGTCCGTATGCGTCCAGGGTTTCCTAGTCATTCGCCCAGTAGGGAAGTGTTGATGTAACTAGCTGGGTATCGACGTCCTTACAATCCTTTACCATCTCAGCGGATATGGGTGGTGGCTAATGCGAGATTCGGGCACATATAGGGTATTTTACTTGGCTCCCAATGTATTTTGGCATCGATTGTGTTGAGACACTAACGTGTTCAAATACAACCTTGTGAAAATATAGGAGGATATTTGAAATTAGTAAAAATGCCGATCCCAAATTTTGAAAATTGTTTAAGTGAATAAACATTGACAAATTTGAGGAGTACAATTGTTTGATGCACGTTTGTTAAACCAGCTGATGATATTTTGGTCATTTAAGTTAAGATATTGTTAAATTCACGTTGTTATAATTAAATTCAGTTAAGCATTGTTAAATGAGTTTAGATCAGTTTAATAAACTACGGTTAGGTAGATTTTAAGATTTCGGTATATTATTATCATAAAACTAGGGTTATCGAAGTATTCCTTTATCATAAACAGTATGAGTTGGTCACTCTGAAGTTCCCGTAATATAGTGTAGAGGAATCCTCCTCATTTCTCAATTATGTTATAATTATGTCGTCGGAAGATATGACCCACATAAGGTTCATCTTGGAAATGATTAAGCAGACTCAGAACCCGTTAACAGGAGATGTTGATGCCCTCCACAAACTCACTCATGAAAACAGTAAACAGCTAGAAAGGGAAATTAAACAGTCATCTGCGACAGTTAAATCCGAGATGAAAGCGGAATTAGCTGTAGCTCAAACTGCCACTAAAGCCAACATTACTCTAGTTCAGGAGGAATGTAGAAGGGTCCAAGATGAGAATAGAAAGGCACGGGAGGAAGACAAGAAAGTTCAAGAAGAAATGAGAAAAGCATGAGAGGAAGACAAGAAAGTTCAAGAGGCTATCAGAAGGGCCCAGGAAGAGGCAAAATAGCTCGGGAGAAAGCCCAAGAAGAGTCCAGGAAAGCCCAAGAAGAGGCCAGGCTAGTACAAGAAGAGGCTAAACAAACCCAGGAGCAAATCAAGAAAGCCTTAGAGAAAGCCCAGGAAGAGGGAAGAATAGCCCAAGAACAAAGTAGGTTAGTACAGGAGAAAAGTAGATTTTCAGTTGAGGAAAGTAGAAAAGCTCTGGAAGAGACCAAATCTGCTTTCAATCAAGAGAAGGAAGATATAGCCTTTACCAAAACATAGCTGAGCACATTAAGGGAAGATGTAACTAAGAAAGTAGTAGCAGCCAAAGTACAATGTAGTGAAAACATTATCTAGCTAGAGGGAAGGATTCAGAAAAGTATTCACAATGCCACCACAGAACAGAGAAAACATAATGCTAGCATTACAGGGTCCCTAAAGCAGCTCACTGAGCAGCACAACAACCTAAACAGCACTGTTCGCAACCTGCAAGGTAAGTTAGAAGAGCAACAAAAACTTATCATTGAAGGTATCAATGTTGATATTGAAACATGTATTTGTAAATCTGTGAATGACATGAAGGAGGATGTAATTAAGTCACAAAGAGTATATGTTCGAACTACATGGCAAAATTTTAAAATATGTCAGTAGAGTAGAAAATGAAGCGAAAACGCTTAACAATAACCTTAAACTAGAATTGTACAAGCGTATCGAAGAAACTATAGTATCGAGCTTAACCGAATTAAAGGGTATTGTAAATAGAGCAGATTCCGGTAAAAGTGAGAATTTAAATGAGATTAAAATACTGTTGATGAAATTAACGTAGAATTAGCAAAGGTTAAGTCAAGTCAGGATGAGGAACTACTGGAGATCAGGAACAGGATCAAAGAAATGTCCATTTCTGAACCATGTGATCATCAAAGATTTAAGGAGGAAATACGTCTAGGATTGAGACGAGATCTAGCGTAATTCTATCAGAAGAGAGATGACAGGCTTAAGGAGGAGCTAGGAAGACCTGAAGGACGAGAAGAAAGGATAGAAGAGTATATAGAGAGCTTATATAGTCGTATGCCGGAGAGACAACACCTAACTCATGATACAGAACATACTCATAGAGAATACGGAGGTCCAGGTGAATTCTATTACCAGGGAGGCCCAACAACTAACCAAAGCCTAATCGTTCTTAAAATTATAGATGACAAGCCATCTCGTTTCCGCGGTGTTGGTAATATATCAGCTGTAGAGTTCTTGAGAAATATGCGATGCTATTTAGACGACAATCGGATACCTCGTGATAGAGAGATGAGGGTCGTAGAGAAGTTTTTGGAGTCTGAGGCCCTAACTTGGCATCGAGCATTCCGTTATACTTACGCAAATTTTGAGGAGTTTGCAGATGCCCTGCAGAGAAGATTTTGGTCGAAAGAACTACAGCAGGATATTAGAGCGGAGATTTATTATAAGAGGTATGCACACTCTACCCCTAGGAGATATGCTTCCTTCTTTACATCTCAACTCGCAATGCTTCAGTACCTTCAACCCCGTTAGCTGAAAGCGAACTGATACACGCAATCTCACGACAGCTTCCTAACGATGTCAGAAGACACCTAATAGCAGCTGAAGTCAAAACGTTAGAGGATATGGCAGAAATCTAGCGTATACTTGACCACACAAGATCTACACCAAACGTTGTGTCTAATAGTAATTCCAGACGGAGGCAGGAGCACAGAGACGTTCATACTGTTTTCGTTGATCAGACACAGCAAACAGATGATAACGGAAGTAGGCCAGGTCCCACTCGAACTATGGGAGGAACCGCTACGAACCACCGTATCGCCGAGGGAGAGAAGGAAGGCCATACCAGGCAAGATACTGGAATAATGGTCAACTAACGACTGGTTACCATCGAAGCAATGACAGAAGAAGAAATCATTAATATGACAGTAACAATCGACGCTCAGGAGGAGGTTATCGCCGGTGAAATAACTGGAATGACAATATTTATGCCGAGAGGCAACAACAACAACAACAACAACAACAGCCTAGGCAACAACTATAACAGCAACAAAACAGAGGCTGGCGTAATAACGAAAATGTAAGACGCTACTACCAAAATAGGGATAGAGAAAGCCGAGGAGTATTTAATGACAAGACAATGATGTGCAGAGTCCAAGCATTGTTGAAATTTACAATTAATGGTCATGTTTACGAACAGAAATTCATTGTTCTGAACACAATTAGTTTTGATGCTATACTAGGTATAGACTTCATCACTAAAACAGGAGCTGTTATAGACTTAAGAAATGGTATATTTAAATTTAACGAGAGGAGTAACGAAGCTGACAGTGAAGAAAATGAATACCTCATGGAGAGAGAAATTCCCGAAGAAAACTTGGAAAGAATTATTTCTGAAGTGGAACTAGGAAAACCAGGTCACTATGGGCTGAAGATAGATAATTTTGAGATCTATGAAAGGAAACTAGGAGAATTAATCCGGATTTATTCCGATGTTTTCGATGACAAGCCAGGATTAATTAAAAGATTCAAATACCAGATTAAGCTGAAGGACAACTCACCATTTCAAAGGAAAGTGTATCCCATTCCTGAGAAATACCAAGCTGAGGTCAGAGAACTAATAAAAGACATGGGAAGGGACGGTATAATCCGGAAGCACGCAACCCCTTAATTAAACCTGATTACTGCAGTGAAGAATGCAGTCAGTACTCTGCGGGTTTGCCTAGATGCCAGGAACTTGAACAGACTTCTGCTATGAGGAAACGACCGACCGCCTAAGATCAGGGAGCTTCTTAGGAAGTTTAAGGGGAAGTCATGCTTTTCTGTCATTTACCTGACTTCTTCTTTCTATCAAATTGAGTGGACTGAGGATAGCAAGTGCTACACAGGCTTCCTATTTGACCAAACTAGTTATATTTTCGAGCGCGTTCCGTTTGGCCTTATAAACTCAAGTCCGGCTTTGATAACAGCGTTAGATTGCAAGCTAACAGATGAGGTGAAATCTCATGTCATTTGCTACGTGGATGATTTAATCATTTCATCGGAGAATCCCGAGCAACATCTATTGCATTTGAGGAACCTACTGGAGAACCTGAGAGATGCTAACATCAAAGTGAAGTTCAATAAGTGCCACCTTTTTCAGCAGAAAATTAATTTTCTGGGGCACACGATCGATCGATTTGATTACCATCCCAACCAAGATAAGATAAATGCCATTCAACAGTTTCCAAGACCAAGGAAAATCAGAGACGTGAGAGCCTTCGCGGTTCTTTGTCGGTTTTTTAGCGGCCATTGTCCTCGCTATTCTGAGATTATGACACCACTACATGAGTTATTGAAAAAGAACAACCGTTGGAAATGGGGCGTGGAAGCTGAAAATGCATTTATTTTGGCCAAGGAGATGCTCCGGGACAACATCAAACTCGAGTATCCAGATTTCGAACGTTCATTCATTGTGGAGACAGACGCTTCGAAAGTTGGAATCAGCACAGTCCTTTATCAAAAAGACCAGAATTGAAATAACCACTAGATTTCATTCAATAGTAGAAAGCTACGGTCACACGAGATAAACTACTTCACCACGGAATTTGAAGCTTTAGCCGTTATTAATGCTTTGCATCATTGGAAGAAGATTTTAATCGGACACCAGATCATCATTAGAACTGACCATAAAGCCTTGGAATTTATGCTGAAGTCTGACTTATCTAGCGATAGGATGACTCGGTAGACGTTGTTCCTACAAATATTCAACGCCACAATCGTGCATGTTCCCGGCAAGGATAACTTATTGGCCGACATTCTATCTAGGAATCTCACTGCTGATAATGATGTTAAAGTCAACGTGGTAGAGTTGGATTATGAAGATCAGGCAACGCTGGAGCGACTGAGGAGAGTATCAGTCAGCCAGAAGAGAGATACTAGTCTGAGGAACGTATTCAGGTTCATGGCAGGAAAAATGCAGGTGATGACGTAGAATATGCAGAGACTGGGAAGAAAGGCACTCAATACGTGTTACTTGATGGCATAGTCTGCAAATATGTTGAGGCGAACCACTCTAAGGTGAGAATCGCGATTCCACCTAGATTGAGAGTTCCTGTAGTTTGGTTAGTGCACAAGAGCATAGGTCACGGAGGAGTAGATAAAACCTATAGCACCGCTCAGGAGAAATTCTACTGGACTAATATGAGATAATCCATCCCTATTGCAATTAGATCATGCGAGTTATGCCAGAAGACCAAGTATAACTCAGAGCTCCTGAAAGAAAGCCCTAAGGCTATAATACCCAATAAACCTTTGGAATTGTTTAGTCAGGACACTTTTGGCCCAGTTCCAAAAGGTAGTAATATTTATTAGTAACCATGGACGTTTCTTCGAAGATAGTTATCATGAATCCGATGCAGAAAGCTACTACGAAGACTGTAATGTATCATCTCGAGAAAAACATCATTCCCAATCTTGGAAAGCCTGGAAGATTACTTACTGATCATGGGACGCAATATACTGCTGCGGAATTCCGAGAATCAATGGATCGTCTTGAGATTGGTCATATATTTTGCTCAATCCGAAGTCCGCAGACGAATCCGATTGAACGGACGATGCTTGAATGTTCAAAATACATCCGTCTATATGGTTTAGAGAAACATGCTAATTGGGTAAGCGTAGTACCACTCATGGAGTTCTGTATTAATAACACGAGGCATGAGAGCACGAACGAAGTACCAGTTATGCTGCACTACGACCAGAAGCCAGTCCGACCGTGGAACGGAATCTTCAACATTCTGGAAGATGACAAACCATCGGTGGAACAACGGATTGAACCAGCAAAAGAGCATCTAAATAAGCAAGAAGAAAAGAGGCTGAAGAGAGGTCAAGGCAAGAGGTACAATAGACCATTGAAACTTGGGGAATTAGTACTGGTCAGGATGCCCGTGAAAGCAGATGTCTTAATGAAGATATATGTCAATTCTCTAATATCTTCAAAGGCCCGTTCAAGGTTGGAAAAGTATATGGAAACAACTGATATCAGATCGTAAGGATCGAGGATGATCGTCCCATTGGGAAGTTTAACCACACTAAGCTCAGAAGATTCTATCCCAGGATTCATTGAGGGATGAATTTTGTCTCAATTATGGATGAATCAGGATTAAATAAAGTCTATGCTAACTTTACTTAACGAGTCAGGGGGGGGTCTGAGCCCTAATTCACCCCAGCTCAAGTTATGGACAGAGCCGAGGATCGAACCGAACTGCCAACTTTTCGATGTAAGAAGTGGAAATTGGAAATAGGAACTTATTTTATTCACGGCTATGTTTTGGGAAGTGAATGGAATGATTTGGATATGTTTTCGGAAAATTTTGGACTATTTTGAAAAATTTGGATTAGGAAATTTTGTAGTGAATGATAAATTAACCAAGGAAGAGTCAGATCTTTTGAAGCTGGAATATGACCATGGCTTCAAGTTAGCACTCTCAAGACCGGTTTTGGTTAGCCGAGTCGGCAATAACAATTTATGCACACGATCCGACAATAAGAGGCTAGGACAGGTAGAGTGTTTCACAATAAAACTATAGCCAATCAGAACAGATCATATAATTTGTGTGGGAACTGCTAATACACTACATTTGCTTTTATAAAGCAAGATTAACACTTCCACAGATCAAGAACGGTAAATGAAATTTATTTGGATGTATAGAATTGTATATTTTTGGTCAGGAGAACAGAAAAAAGCGTAATTCTATACAAATAGACCTGCCGCGAGGCTAGGACTTGATCTAGTCTGCAACGCGCGCGAAACGCGCCAAGAGTGAGGTGACACCTACAGATATTTTTGAAGAGAGCGGACCTGTTTGGAAAAGTGTCCCGGAATAACGCTATAGCAACGAAGAGTGCGGCCAGGATACTTCACTGGACTGCAGGAGACGCAGCTAAAGCCGAGGAAAAGAAGGTGATCTCGATAAAACAACGAAAGTGATATTCAGCACTTGAAAGAAGCAACTTTTAAAACCACAGCGCAGAGAGAAGAAGATTGGATTTACACGAACTGTATTATACATTCAGCAAGCAGCTTCACCAGTTATAAGCTACTAGATTATCGCAGCATTTCTACTACAACATTACAGAAACATAATTCTTTCTACAATTCACTACGCTCACGATCTCGAGTCAGGGGGGAAATTTGTATTCTGCTCTCACTAAAAAGAATACGATGAATCACTTAATCGTGGAAGGAGGATATTCTACATTATGGAGCGGGAAATTCAGGGTTGATCATGAGGTCCTTGGATAGACGTCACCACCACTGCTCATCCATCATGCAGTATTCTGAATTCCAACAACTCTACTCAAATGTCCACTACGATCTTGGAGAGATATGAACCAGAGACGCTTAAAGTTACTTTAATGACGAGGTGCAGAAGGAAGAAGAAGATGGAAAGCGGAGTTCAATGTTCCGGGTTCCTGCATCTAGGCTATCAAGAGCCGAGAGGAGACAAGTTTGCTGTGTGGCGAGGCGGGGAACAGTCAGGCAGGAACGAGTCGATCAGCTAGTAGCCACGTTTCATGCAGGGCTCGACTCAGAAGCACGACCGGCACGAGTCAACCCAGGGGAGGAACATTGAAGCCATTGGACGAGGTATTTCCTAAGCAGACCGTCAGAAAGGTAGAGAATTGACTGTTCCATTATCTCTGTTGCTAGTAGTAGTATTTGTAGGAATTTGAAGGGTGACCAATTCATATTTTGTACATTTTCTTTCGTATAACTCATGATATTATTTTGTCTATTTTAGAGATTTTTAGTTAACTTTTCATAGACGTCAACGTGTGTCGTTTTAGACGTGATTTCATTAGCATTTGAAATTTATATATGTCATTTAACTTTTTATTCAGGAACGTTTTTAATATACTCACTAAGCGAAAAGTGTTCTATGAATGGGAGTGCTCCGATCGATACACTTGCGTTATAAGCAATGTAAATGCGTTAAGATCTCTAGAATACATCGTTATTCATGCTAAGAACTATTGTAAAATACTTGTTTGTTTGTTGCTTGTTTGTTTTATAGAAACTGATCATCTTTTCATTTCGCAATTGCCATGCGATGATACTGCCAGTTAGTTACTAGAACTCACTTAGTCTCAACTTCACCGTTCACGTCCTAGATCCGAGATTCTCGTACTACCATCTTATTATGGAATTAGTATTGCTAGTAAATGTGTAACTAATTTGTTGTGTTGTTGTACGTCCGTATGCGTCCAGGGTTTCCTAGTCATTCGCCCAGTTGGGAAGTGTTGATGTATAAGGTTGGGTATCGACGTCCTTACAATCCTTTACCATCTCAGCGGATATGGGTGGTGGCTAATGCGAGATTTGGGCGCTTATAGGGAATTTTACTCGGCGCCCAATGTATTTTGGCATCGATTGTGATGAGACAATAACGTGTTCAACGACAACCTTGTGAAAATATTGGTGGATATTTGAAATTAGTAAAAATGCCGATCCCAAATTTTGAAAATTGTTTAAGTGAATAGACATTGACAAATTTGAGGAGTACGATTGTTTGAGGCATGTTTGTTAAACAAGCTGATGATATTTTGGTCATTTACCCTCAACCGGGTGCGCTCATCTGACGGACACTCTCCGACGCATCGTTCATTTCGACCGCTTTCTAAATCTTTAGTCCTTCACTGAACGATCTTGGGTTCTAATAAAAATGTTGACGATTAATTTTGTTGTATATAAGTTTATACTTATTTAGATAATATTTATAATATTTGTCTGTACTCATATGCCTTATGAAGATATATCCCGTTGTAAGACGAGTTGTTTTGAGAAGAAATCTGGAAAGCTCTGAACACCAAAGTTCCTTTCTATTTATTTTTTCTCGGTTAATAAAATGGAAGAATAATGTCATCTCCGCCCCCCCCTCACCTCCCCTCCCAGGGACCCCTCTCCAACCCAACACTCAGTAATATATTGAGACATATACATCTTCAACGGTGAAATTACTGTAAAGCACAATATTTCAGGTTTCACAGCATGACTAGAGACGGGTCAAACTATCAAATGGCTAGATGATCTCTTGGCCGAGATAGTCTGGAGGGGAGGGGGCATCTCTAACTTTCTAACGGATTGCCTGCCAAAAATTTTAAGAGTTCGGTCCTTTAGACCGCCATGCGCCCGAATAAGGGTTAAGAGATTGTTAAATTCACGTTGTTATAATTAAATTCAGTTAGGGATTGTTAAATGAGAGACGATCAGCTTAATAAAATACGATTAGGTAGATTTTAAGATTTCGGTCTATTATTATCATGAAACTAGGGTTATCGAAGTATTCCTTTATCATAAACAGTATGAGTTTGTCACTCTGAATTTCCCGTAATATAGTGTAGAGGAATCCTCCTCATTTAGCAATTGTGTTATAAATATGTCGTCGGAATATATGACGCACATAAGGTTAATCTTGGAAATGATTAAGCAGACTCAGAACCAGTTAACAGGAGATGTTGATGCCCTCCACAAACTCACTCATGAAAACAGTAAACAGCTAGAAAGGGAAATTATACAGTCATCTGCGACAGTTAAATCCGAGATGAAAGCGGAATTAGCTGTAGCTCAAACTGCCACTAAAGCCAACATTACTCTAGTTCAGGAGGCATGTAGAAGGGTACAAGATGCGAATAAGAGGGCACGAGAGGAAGACAAGAAAGTTCAAGAAGAAATGAGAAAAGCATGAGAGGAAGACAAGAAAGTTCAAGAGGCTATCAGAAGGGCCCGGGAAGAGGCAAAAATAGCTGGGGAGAAAGCCCAAGAAGAGTCCAGGAAAGCCCAAGAAGAGGCCAGGCTAGTACAAGAAGAGGCTAAACAAGCCCAGGAGCAAATCAAGAAAGCCTTAGAGAAAGCCCAGGAAGAGGGAAGACTAGCCCAAGAACAAAGTAGTTTTGCACAGGAGAAAAGTAGATTTTCAGTTGAGGAAAGTAGAAAAGCTCTGGAAGCGACCAAATCTGCTTTCAATCAAGTGAAAGAAGATATGGCCTTTAACAAAACATAGCTGAGCACATTAAGGGAAGATGTAACTAAGAAAGTAGTAGAAGCCAAAGTACAATGTAGTGAAAACTTTATCTATTTAGAGGGAAGGATTCAGAAAAGTATTCACAATGCCACCACAGAACAGAGAAAACATAATGCTAGCATTACAGGGTCCCTAAAGCAGCTCACTGAGCAACACAACAACTTAAACAGCATTGTTGGCAACCTGCGAGGTAAGTTAGAAGACCAACAAAAACTTATCATTGAAGGTATCAATGTTGATATTGAAACATGTATTTGTAAATCTGTGAATGACATGAAGGAGGATGTAATTAAGTCAAAAAGAGTATATGTTCAAACTACATGGTAAAATTTTAAAATATGTCAGTAGAGTAGAAAATGAAGCGAAAACGCTTAACAATAACCTTAAACTAGAATTGTACAATCGTATCGAAGAAACTAGAGTATCGAGCTTAACCGAATTAAAGGGTATTGTAAATAGAGCAGATTCCGGTAAAGGTGAGGAATTAAATGCGATTAAATTTACTGTTGATGAATTTAACGAAGAATTAGCAAAAGTTAAGCCAAGTCAGGATGAGGAACTACTGGAGATCAGGAACAGGATCAAAGAAATGTCCATTTCTGAACCATGTGATCATCAAAGATTTAAGGAGGAAATACGTCTAGGATTGAGACGAGATCTAGCGTAATTTTATCAGAAGAGAGATGAAAGGCTTAAGGAGGAGCTAGGAAGACCTGAAGGACGAGAAGAAAGGATAGAAGAAGATATAGAGAGCTTATATAGTCGTATGCCGGAGAGACAACACCTAACTCATGATACAGAACGTATTCATAGAGAATACGGAGGTCCAGGTGGATTCTATTACCAGGGAGGCCCAACAACTAACCAAAGCCTAATCGTTCTTAAAATTATAGATGACAAGCCATCTCGTTTCAGCAGTGTTGGTAATATATCAGCTGTAGAGTTCTTGAGAAATATGCGATGCTATTTAGACAACAATCGGATACCTCGTGATAGAGAGATGAGGGTCGTAGAAAAGTTTTTGGAGTCTGAGGCCATAACTTGGCATCGAGCATTCCATTATATTCACGCAAATTTTGAGGAGTATGCAGATGCCCTACAGAGAAGATTTTGTTCGAAAGAACTACAGCAGGATATTAGAGCGGAAATTTATTATAAGAGGTATGCACACTCTACCCCTACGAGATATGCTACCTTCTTTACATCTCAACTCGCAATGCTTCAGTACCTTCAACCCCGTTAGCTGAAAGCGAACTGATGCACGCAATCTCACGACAGCTTCCTAACGATGTCAGAAGACACCTAATAGCAGCTGAAGTCAAAACGTTAGAGGATATGGCAGAAATCTTGCGTAGACTTGACCACACAAGATCTACACCAAACGTTGTGTCTAATAGTAATTCCAGACAGAGGCAGGAGCACAGAGACGTTCATACTGTGTTCGTTGATCAAGACACAGCAAACAGATGATAACGGAAGTAGGCCAGGTCCCACTCGAACTATGGGAAGAACCGCTACGAACCTCCGTATCGTCGAGGGAGAGAAGGAAGACCATACCAGGCAAGATACTGGAATAATGTTCAACGTAGGACTGGTTACCATCGAAGAAGTGACAGAAGAAGAAATGATTAATATGACAGTAACAATCGAGGCTCAGGAGGAGGTTTTCGCCGGTACAAAAACTGGAATGACAATAACTATGCCGAGAGGCAACAACAACAACAACAGCAGCCTAGGCAACAACAACAACAACAGAAACAAAACAGAGGCTGGCGTAATAACGAAAATGTAAGACGCTTCTACCAAAATAGGGATAGAGAAAGCCGAGGAGTATTTAATGACAAGACAATGAAGTGCAGAGTCCAAGCATTGTTGAAATTTACAATTAATGGTCATGTTTACGAACAGAAATTCATTGTTCTGAACACAATTAGTTTTGATGCTATACTAGGTATAGACTTCATCACTAAAACAGGAGCCGTTATAGACTTAAGAAATGGTATATTTAAATTTAACGAGAGGAGTAACGAAGCTGACAGTGAAGAAAATGAATACCTCATGGAGAGAGAAATTCCCGAAGAAAACTTGGAAAGAATTATTTCTGAAGTGGAACTAGGAAAACCAGGTCACTATGGGCAGAAGATAGATAATTTTGAGATCTATGAAAGGAAACTAGAAGAATTAATCCGGATTTATTCCGATGTTTTCGATGAGAAGCCAGAATTAATTAAAAGATTCAAATGCCAGATTAAGCTGAAGGACAACTCACCATTTCAACGTAAAGGGTATACCATTCCTGAGAAATACCAAGCTGAGGTCAGAGAACTAATAAAAGACATGGAAAGGGACGGTATAATCCGAAAGCAAGCAACCCCTTTCTTAAACCCGATTACTGCAGTGAAGAAAGCAGAAGGTACTCTGCGGGTTTGCCTAGATGCCAGGAATTTCAACAGACTTCTGCTAAAAGGAAACGACCGACCGCCTAAGATCAGGGAGCTTCTTAGGAAGTTTAAGAGGAAGTCATGCTTTTCTGTCATTGACCTGGCTTCTTCTTTCTATCAAATTGAGTGGTCTGAGGATAGCAAGTGCTATACAGGCTTCCTATTTGACCAAACTAGTTATATTTCTGAGTGCGTTCCGTTTGGCCTTATAAACTCAAGTCCGGCTTTGATAACAGCGTTAGATTGCAAGCTAACAGACGAGGTGAAATCTCATGTCATTTGCTACGTGGATGATTTAATCATTTCATCGGAGAATCCCGAGCAATATCTATTTCATTTGAGGAACCTACTGGAGAACCTGAGAGATGCTAACATCAAAGTTAAGTTCAATAAGTGCCACTTTTTTCAGCAGAAAATTAATTTTCTGGGGCACACGATCGATCGATTTGATTACCATCCCAACCAAGATAAGATAAATGCCGTTCAACAGTTTCCAAGACCAAGGAAAATCAGGGACGTGAGAGCCTTCGCAGGTCCTTGTCAGTTTTTTAGCGGCCATTGTCCTCGCTATTCTGAGATTATGACACCACTACATGAGTTATTGAAAAAGAACAACCGTTGGAAATGGGGCGTGGAAGCTGAAAATGCATTTATTTTGGCCAAGCAGATGCTCCGAGAAAACATCAAACTCGAGTATCCAGATTTCGAATGTTCATTCATTGTGGAGACAGACGCTTTGAAAGTTGGAATCAGCGCAGTCCTTTATCAAAAAAATTCCTCTCGGCACGCCGGAAGGCGGAGGTAGATTTCACCGGGCAAACTAGGGGATAGGCTATAATAGGCAAAATATGCAGGTTTTCGTAGGAGGATCAGACCACATTTATTGCGAGAAAGTATTTTACAATTGGAGGTTAGTTAACATTTTTTCGTCTTTCTATGCATACTTTTAACATTTTACTGTCTTATGGGGATGGTAACCTTCTTGCCATTTGGGGTTAATTTTTATACTTGTGATCACACTGTCCTTATGCAAGGTTTGGCACTAATGTGTAACTATCTAACAGTCTGTTACTTCTTCACGCAAAATTCCATCTCCCGCAGAGATGTTGGTTGGTTCCTCAGTTTAGGGGCTGCGACAAGGTGGTCATGTAACCCCATGTACATTGGGTGTGTGTAGAATCTGTCTGATAAACGGTGTTATTTGTGATGACTGTATTAGTCTGTAATTCAGGTAAGGTCTGCAGACGGTCAATTTTAAGTAGTAGTACCTAATTTTGTACCAAATACTAACGTCAACGACACCTAGCTGTGATCTTGGCTGCTAGATGCCACCGCAACCAGCAACTTGCAACGAACGTTGTAACTTCCCCTCCGAAGGAAAGCATGCTGACGGATTTTTAGCGCTCTTAGAAAATCCGGCGACTTTGGCCGGCTTTGAACCAGCATCTTGGGCATAGAAGTTCAGCATGCTACCAGTTAGCCGCTTTCCTCATAGTCAGATGGAACAAGAAGTTCCGTGACGAACTAAAGAGCCTACTTTTCTTAAAATTAAGATTCATGCCATAGATTAATCTACAGTATATGAACCTATCTAGAATAATGACGAAATTAAGTGGGTAATATCAAAATGTCTTAATTAGTTCGAAATAAGATATACTAGCCATAATGTAGCCTAATAGAGCAATACAGTTGGCAGCTCTGGTGACTGAATATATTCTTACTTCCATCTCCTAAGGTACAGAATACAAAATGTGGTTAAGTCCAAAGGACGTTACATGGATTTAGACATTGGATCTATTAGTACACGTAAAGGCATGTTGGCAACAATGTCATGCGAGTGCTGGTCAGAAATAATCTGAAATATTATATATTTTTGTGCCAATTTTGGATGAAATCCATTTGTTGTTATAGAAGTTACATGTATTTAAAAATTGGTCCTATCAGCAGGCTTAGAATCATGTTGGTAGAACTGACGTATATAAGTTACTCCAAATTAATGTAAAATGTGGGGTAATTTACGTGTGCATAGTTTAAAGCTGTCGGCTTGCATACTTTCTGATATATTTGGATACAAAATAGAGAGCAATTATTAACAGTTGGCAGCCCTGGTGGCTCTTAAGAATACACTCAGTCATATATGTTTATGTACGCATATTACATACAAAATTTGGTTGAAATCCAATTGATAGTGTAGAAGTTATATGCATTTAAATATTGGACATATCAGAAGGCTTAACATTATTTTGGCAACGCTGTCATGTATGGCCATCTGGAAATTAAACTGAAATAGTATTATCTACATGTGTGCCAATTTTAGAATAGCTCCCATGTATACCTTCCAAGATATCCAACATGGAGCTCAAATTTCTAGTGCGTTTTTTTAGCAGTTGGTAGCACTGACATCTTTTTCAAATATGGGCCTGAGATATTCCGGTATACATCTTTACTCATACTAAATTTGGTTTCGATTGCTGCAGCCGTTTAGGAGTTGATAGGGACACACACACACACACACAGCCAGACAGACAGACAGAAGGACAGACAGACAGGCAGAAGGACAGACAGACAGAAGGACAGACACATTTTCCCGGATATATCTTATAAGTCTACTTTTTCCTCATTTTTGAAAGTGTGAAATGTAGGCTAACAAGAAGTTCCGTGAAGAACTATACAGCCTAATTTTCATGCCAATGATTATTCTACAGTATATGAACCTATCTAGAATAATGACGAAATTAAGTTGGTAATATCGAAATATCTAATTAGTTCAAAATATACCTGGTATAATGTAGCCTAATAGAGCACTACAGTTGGCAGCCCTGGTGACTGAATATATTCTTAGTTCCACCTCTTAAGGTACAGAATACAAAATTTGGTTGATGTCCAATGGACGTTACATGCAGTTAGACACTGGATCTATCAGCACGCGTAAAAGCATGTTGCCAACAATACCATGCGTGTGCTGGTCAGAAATAATCTGAATTATTATGATATCTTGTTGTGCCAATTTTGGATGAAATCCATTTGTTAGTATAGAAGTTACATGTATTTTAAAATTGGACATATGAGCAGGCATAGAATCATGTTGGCAGCACTGCCTTGTATTAATTACTCCAAATTAATCTGAAATGTCAGGTGCTATACGTTTGCAAAGTATAGAGCTGTTGGCTTGAATACTTTCTGATATATTGATATTAGGGTAAAAAGAATATAGACAGCATTTATTAACAGTTGGCAGCCCTGATTGCTCTTAACAATACTTATAGTCATATCTGTTATGGTACACATATCACATACGAAATTTGGTTGAAATCCAACTGATAGTATAGAAGTTACATGTATTTAAAAATTGGTCCTATCAGCAGGCTTATAATCATGTTGGTAGAACTGACTTATATAAGTTACTCCAAATTAATCTAAAATGTCAGAATATACGTGTGCATAGTTTAAAGCTGTTGGCTTGCATACTTTCTGATATATTGGTATTTGGATGAAAAAAATAGAGAGAGCAATTATTAACAGTTGGCAGCCCTGGTGGCTCTTAAGAATACGCTCAGTTATATCTGTTTATGTACAGATATTACATTCAAAATTTGGTTGAAATCCAATTGATAGTGTAGAAGTTATATGCATTTAAACATTGGACCTATCAGAAGGCTTAAAATTATTTCGCCAACACTGTCATGGTTGGCCTCCTGGCAATTAAACTGAAATAGTATTATCTACATGTGTGCCAATTTTGGAATAGCTCCCATGCATACCTTGCAAGATATCCAACATGGAGCTCAAATTTCTAGTGCGTTTTTTCAGCAGTTGGTAGCACTGACATCATTTTCAAATATGGACGTGAGCTATTCCGGTGCACATCTTTACTCATACTAAATTTGGTTTTGATTGCTGCAGCCGTTTAGGAGTTGATAGGGGGATACACACACACAACCAGACAGACAGAAGGACAGACAGACAGACAGACAGACACACATTTTCCCGGATCGATCTCATAAGTCTACTTTTTCCTCATTTTTGCAAAATGTGAAAAGTAGGCTAAAAATGAATGTGATCTCGTCAATGGCGTTGTCTTGGCAACCTCTGATAGATCATCCCTTATCAATTTAAAAGCGTTGTTATGGTAACCTCTGATGGCACTTGGCATTTTTTTAAATTCCGAAATCATTTTTCTCATCCCTTGGCGTAATGGTGGGTCATATCAAAAATTCTTTCAGACAAAAGTTTTAGGTAATTATTAGGGGAATATTTTCCATTTTGTACGGTTTTGATATTGTGCCTATTAAGAGAGATATGATTAATGATTCCCGAAAAACCCACTTTTTTCCACCCCTTTGGTCAATGGTTGGTGCTATCAAAAAACTTATTTGACATAAATTTCTGGCACTTATCCGACACATATTATGAACTTTGAAGGGATTCGATATTTCACGTATTAAGAGAGTTATAGCGAAATTTCACTTTTTCGAAAAAAGCCCCCCATTTTCACCCCCTTCGACCGATTTTGCCCATTAAAGAACTCGACCGAGATTTTATAGGGATATATATTATGTAAAAAATTCGAAGTGATTGGTGCAAATATATATATATATATATATATATATAGAGATAGATAGATAGATAGATAGATAGATAGATAGATAGATACATATATACATAAATTATATATAAACTTTTGAACTGACGGTGGCTTTGGGGTCTGGGGGATGTGAAAAGCGAAGATATGTCGAAATTTTCCGGAAGTCGAAACATTGCAATAGTTAGCTTTCTAATGAAATCTACCTAAAAGACCAGAATTGAAATAACCACTAGATTTCATTCAATAGTAGAAAGCTACGATCACAAGGGATAAACTACTTCACCACGGAATTAGAAGCTTTAGCCGTTATTAATGCTTTGCATCACTGGAAGAAGATTTTAATCGGACACCAGATCATCATTAGAACTGTCCACAAAGCCTTGGAATTTATGCTAAAGTCAGACATATCTAGCGATAGGATGACTCGGTGGACGTTGTTCCTGCAACTATTCAACGCCACAATCGTGCATGTTCCCGGCAAGGATAACTTATTGGCCGACATTCTATCTAGGAATCTCACTGCTGATAATGATGTTAATGTCAACGTGGTAGAGATGGATGATGAAGAACAGGCAACGCTGGAGCGACTGAGGAGAGTAGCAGTCAGCCAGAAGAGAGTTACTAGTCTGAGGAACGTATTCAGGTTCATGGCAGGAAAAATGCAGGTGATGTAGAATATGCAGAGACTAGGAAGAAAGCCACTCAATACGTGTTAGTTGATGGCATAGTCTGCAAATATGTTGAGGCGAACCACCCTAAGGTGAGAATCGTGATTCCACCTAGATTGAGAGTTCCTGTAGTTTGGTTAGTGCATAAGAGCATAGGTCACGGATGAGTAGATAAAACCTATTGCACCGCTCAGGAAAAATTCTACTGGACTAATATGAGAGAATCCATTGCTATTGTTATTAGATCATGCGAGTTATACCAGAAGAACAAGTATAACTCAGAGCTCTTGAAAGAAAACCCTAAGGCTATAATACCCAATAAACCTTTAGAATTGTATAGTCAGGACATTTTTGGCCCAGCTCCAAAAGGTAGTAGTATCTATTAGTAACCATGGACGTTTTCTCGAAGATAGTTATCATGAATCCGATGCAGAAAGCTACTACGAAGACTGTATTGTAACATCTCGAGAAAAACATCAATCCCAATCTTGGAAAGCCTGAAAGATTACTTACTGATCATGGGACGCAATATACTGCTGCGGAGTTCCGAGAAGCATTGGATCGCCTCTAGATTGGTCATATATTTAGCTCAATCCGAATTCCACAGACGAATCCGATTGAACGGACGATACTTGAATGTTCAAATTACATCCGTCTTTATGGTGTAGAGAAACATGCTAATTGGGTAAGCGTAGTACCACTCATGGAGTTCTGTATGAATAACACGATGCATGAGAGCACGAACGAAGTACCAGTTATGCTGCACTACGACCAGAAGCCAGTCCGACCGTGGAACGGAATCTTCAACATTCTGGAAGATGACGAACCTTCGGTGGAACAACGGATTGAAACAGCAAGAGAACATCTAAATAATCAAGAAGAAAAGAGGCTGAAGAGAGGTCAAGGCAAGAGGTACAACAGACCATTGAAACTTGGGGATTTAGTACTGGTCTGGATGCCCGTGAAAGCAGATGTCTTAAAGAAGATGTATATCAAGTACTCTAATATCTTCAAAGGACCGTTCAAGGTTGGAAAAGTATATGGAAACAACTGATATCAGATCGTAAGGATCGAGGATGATCATCCCATTGGGAAGTTTAACCACACTAATCTCAGAAGATTCTATCCCAGGATTCATTGAGGGATGAATTTTGTCTCAATTATGGATGAATCAGGATTAAATAAAGTCTATGTTAAACTTTACTTAACGAGTCAGGAAGGGATCTGAGCCCTAATTCACCCCAGCTCAAGTTATGGACAGAGCCGAGGATCGAACCGAACTGCCAACTTCTCGATGTAAGAAGTGAAAATTGGAAATAGGAACATATTTTATCCACGGCTATGTTTTGGGAAGTGAATGGAATGATTTGGAAATATTTTCGGAAAATTTTGGACTATTTTGAAAAATTTGGATGTGGAAATTTTGTAGTGAATGATAAATTAACCAAGGGAGAGTCAGATCTTTTGAAGCTGGAATATGACCATGGCTTCAAGATAGCACTCTCAAGACCGGTTTTGGTTAGCCGAGTCGGCAATAACAAATTATGCACACGATCCGACAATAAGAGGCTTGGACAGGTAGAGTGTTTGACAATAAACCTACAGCCAATCAGAACAGATAATATAATTTGTGTGGGAACTTCTAATACACTACATTTGCTTTTATAAAGCGAGATTAACACTTCCACAGATCAAGAACGGTAAATGAAATTTATTTGAAGGAATACCATTGTATATTTTTGGTTAGGAGAACAGAAAATAGCGTAATTCTATATAAATGGACCTGACGCGAGGCTAGGACTTGATCTAGTCTGGAACGCACGCGAAACGCGCCAAGAGTGAGGTGACTCCTACTGATATTGTTGAAGAGAGCGGACCTGTTTGGAAAAGTGTCCCGGAATAACGCTATAGCAACGAAGAATGCGGCCAGGAGACTCAACTGGACTGCAGGAGACGCAGCGAAAGCCGAGGAAAAGAAGGTGATCTCGATAAATCAACGTAAGTGATATTCAGCATTTGAAAGAAGCAACTTTTAATACCACAGTGCAGAGAGAAGAAGATTGTATTTATACGAACTCTATTATACATTCAGCAAGCAGCTTCACCAGTTATAAGCTACTACATTATCGCAGCATTTCTACTGCAACATTTCAGAAACATAATTCTTTCCACAATTCACTATGCTCACGATCTCGAGTCAGGGGGAAAATTTGTATTCTGCTCTCACTAAGAAGAATACGATGAATCACTAAATCATGGAAGGAGGATAATCTACATTATGGAGCGGGAAATACAGAGTTGATCATGAGGTTCTTGGATCGACGTCACCACCACTGCTCATCCATCATGCAGTATTCTGAATTCCAACAACTCTACTCAAATTTCCACTACGATCTTGGAGAGATATGAACCAGAGACGCTCAAAGTTACTTTAATGACGGGGTGCAGAAGGAAGAAGAAGATGGAAAGCGGAGTTCAATGTTCCGGGTTCCTGCATCTAGGCTATCCAGAGCCGAGAAGAGACAAGTTAGCTGTGTGGCGAGGCGGGAAACAGGTGTTCACCAGCTAGGCAGGAACGAGTCGATCCGCTAGTAGCCACGTTTCATGCAGGGCTCGACTCAGAAGCACGACCGGCACGAGACAACCCAGGGGAGGAACATTGAAGCCATTGGACGAGGTATTTCCTACGCAGACCGTCAGAAAGGTAGAGAATTGACTGTTCCCTGATCTCTGTAGCTAGTAGTAGTATTTGTAGCAATTTGAAGGGTGACCAATTCATATTTTGTACATTTTCTTTCGTATAACTCATGATATTATTTTGTCTATTTTAGAGATTTTTTGTTAACTTTTCATAGACATCAACGTGTGTCGTTTTAGACGTGATTTCATTAGCATTTGAAATTTAGATATGTCATTTCACTTTTTATTCAGGAACGTTTTTAATATACTCACTTTAAGCGAAAAGTGTTCTATGAATGGGAGTGCTCCGATCGATACACTTGCGTTATAAGCAATGTAAATGCGTTACGATCGCTAGAATACATCGTTATTCAAGCTAAGAATTATTGTAAAATACTATCATGCTGTCACTAACAATTTAATATGTCTAAACATTTTGCAACATTTGTAATGTTATAAACTATAACATTGAACAAGAATTATTCCAATTAAGGAATTTTAACATTGTGTGACGTTAATCTAGTCATGGATAATTAATGTAACAATTATATGTGTCAGAGAGGATCACATTTTGACAATGGAAGTCAGGTGATGCCTATAAATAGCAACAATTATTTAGCAACAATTTTGCTAGAACGAAATGATGACCAGGAGACATGGAGGTCTCCCTGAAGTCAACGATGTATAAAACATGCTCTTATATGAGTATTTCATTCATTATCGTTTATGAGAAGCGGAAAGACGAAAAATATTGTTATTAACTTGATAAAGACGAGCGGAATACTACTATATTGAAGTAGATGCTCAAGTATAACGTGGAATTACTGTATGTTGAAGAGGTTTATTATTGAAATGCATTATTGAAAGTTACGTGGAACATGTTACAAGGTATACAGTTATGAACAAATATATTGGTGAAATAATGAGCACGAGGATATTAAATTAGAGAAGTGAAGATTAGGAGTGTTACATGAACCGTATACACTGCTAGTGTTACGTAGTAGGATCACTAATTCTACTGCACGTATGTAGGAAGATGCGTTTTTGTTTTTGAAGGAATGCCGTGCAGTATTTTGTGAAACCTATTGTGATAAGGAGGAAGAAGGAGTTGTGTTATATTTGGAAGCGTATTTGACGCCATGATAAGGTATTGTTCACGTATTTGAAACGAAAATGAGTATTGCCGTTGGAGCAATAAATTACTACAGTGTGTTGAGAAAATAGCTGACATTTAGGAGTGAATTTATGTGTTGTTCATGTCAGTAAGCGTTAACATTATATCCACGACGTTTTTATGAAACTGTGTAGTTCCGTCTCGATCTTTGGTGTTACCATTATTTATTATTCATTGATATATCTACTTAGAACTAAAACTAGCTTAATTGTTCGTTATTAATATTTCAAATGGAATGTGACAATAACCCAGTGATACTTGAATTTATCGTTTGTGAGAACCAGTGTTGAGAAGGATTGTTTTTGTAACGAGGGCGCTAGTAGATTGACAAGATCACGTCAGATCTAGTTCAAATTTGAATGCCGCGCAGGGCGTGTGTATTTCAGTTATGTAAATAAGTTATTAATTTAATAATTACTATTATTATTATATTTTTATTCACGTGTGATATGATATAGATGTATATTGTAGGGTTTTTCATTATGTAAAATACTTTATTAAGACGAACAGCTGATCGCAGATCAAGCTACATTCATAAACAACCCTCCGTATGACTACTAAGTTTTGCTATTCGATGTTTACATTCGAAGTTTAATGTTTTCGCAACGCTATTCTTTATGAATATGCAAATTTAAGGTGTAGAGAGTTTATCTACCAATTTATTAATTTTAATTCTTGCATTTTAATATTTTTATAGGTGATAGGGATTTTATTGTTGTATATTTTTCGGAAATAAATCCCAGGCACTTGTTTTTGGTTTGCCTGTTTGTTTTATAGAAAATGATCATCTTTTCATTTCGCAAATGCCGTGCGATGATACTGCCAGTTAGTTACTGGAACTCATTTAGTCTTAACTTCACCGTTCACGTCCGAGATCCGAGATACTCGTACTGCACCATTATTCATAAAAGGGCTTAAGTACAGACATGGTTACAGTATTTTGGGAACACCCTGTAACTTCCTAACTTGCCTCTGAAGTCGATCATAACAGCTGGTCCGCAGCAAGAAAAAGCCATGCTATCAGGAAAGAGATCGGCAGAGCTCGTGTTTCCGACGAGGAACCCGAAGGTCATCGATAATAACCTTGTTGACTGTGTCTAACACCATATCGATCGATTCACCTGAGAGTGATTAATACAAATTAAAACATATTTAGCGCTATATGTAAGCAGCTACATACGTCTGTATATATATTTCCATGGCAGAAAGCTATTATTAAGAAAGTATGAAGAACAGAAGATGATATGTTAACTCACTGCTGATTACGTTTCGACTGCGATATATTTCGTATCGATTCGTGACGTGTGAGGAAGTGGGGGAAGATGTGAGACTCAGACGACCTCGTGGAGAGCGCAATGAGTATGGAACTTGACAGCGTAGAGGGTTGAGCTGGAAATCAGTGAAAGTAAAATCGCCAGCTAACGGGAGTTTTAAAAACGAGTGACCGTGCTGAAGTGTATGCTAGTTCGTTCAGCATTCTACGTGAAGTAGAAACGTGTTGAATAGGGCTCAGACATGGTCTTAAACATGTAATAGTTTATCTCTGCGACCATGTTTCTACAGCAACTAACGGGCCATGCGGATGGATACTTTTATAATCACAACCGCGAGTTCAGCCGTGATGTGTCACGAAACTCTGCATATAATCCGTCGTGGAAATGCAGCCTAGATTTGAGTCACTCTTCACAGTGATTAATCTTTTTGAAAAGAGTACATTCTCAAGCAAGGTGTCAGAGGGAAGGAACAATATGAAGCTTATATCCATTACGATGGTAGGCTAAATTGATTTAAGAATACTGCATTAGCAGGGTGCAGCGGGGACTTGTTGAAGGCAACTTCCATTTAGCATGAAGTGTGCACGCGACTCTCGTGTTGTAAGGGACCGCGTCGACCCTCGTGAACTTGTTCACACGCGCGTTCTCATATTGGAACTTGTTAGTGACGGTTCGAGTTCACCTTCGCTTCGTGTGCGATCCGTCCGTTGGTATTCGAATATGTATGGGAAGATATCGCCAGGATATGTTGGAACTATTTCGACCGATCGGGTGTTGTTCGAGCCTGGGAGGACTTTGGTTCGTTCTATGGAAACCCAGTTGAAGTCCAGCATATTTTCTGTTGGTCTGGAGCTGATTATGGCCAACGATATCCTTTTTTCCTCATCTAGATTCGCCAAAGGTACTGATCACTTCAACTTGTTACAGTAGTGTAGCGTGGACATTTAGAGATACCACTTTGCCATATTTGATTTTGTAGCTTAAATGGTTGAGTAGAAAGTGCAGGTTCGATGTTCATTTCGAAACTGACCTTCTATGATGCCAGGATTTTGACTCATAAAAATGAGTGCATCCTTTGTGCAATTTTGATGAATAAATTAATAATTTCAGTAGTATTTTACAGTATTTAAACTAATATGCTCATTCTTATTTGTCGAGAAGCAAAATGTAGGAAGAAGATTTACAATTTTTCTTGTGTAAGAACATAATAGTAACACAATTTTCTTTTGAGAACTTTGGTTGAGTTTTCATATAAGTGCATTGTTCTTTAAGCACTTTCGCTTGGATTATCGTATTCTTTGAGGGGAATTTTCCTTTTCGTATTCTGATTACGATATTAGGAAGTTTTCGGACCCAGTTATTCTAAATGTTACTTCGAGTCCTTGGACTATATTTTCTTCAGTTTTTTTAATAACAGATTTAACTTGTGTTTTCTGAGCGTGATTTTCGAAATGGATTGCCTAATGGGTCATTAGTCGCTTAGCCTTTGTTGCTAACCTAGATCCATGCTGTAGGTTTAATCCATCGACATTTTCGCGTTCGGGAAATTCAGGGAAGATCTTATTTTGAGATTGTATTTATCTTTATAGATCGCTTTGACAACCTCTGTTTGTGTGGTTGGGCAGCGTTATAATTATTTTTTTTAAGTTAACACTGGATTAAATTGATATCATTGCCTTTAGTGCAATAGTTTTTCTCTAGTAAGAGGGTATTTGAACGACGTCCAAATTTGCGAGGATAATCCCAGGGACGACTTACTAAAAGTCATACGTTTAAGAATTATGGATCATGTAATAAATCAATGTAAGGCAAGTTTTTAAAGTTAGGTGGAATATTTCTGAAATCCACTGGGCTTTGTTGGTAATCTGTTACGGAATCATATTTTTCTTGTTCAGGATTTTTACCATAAACAGCTGATTTGCATAATTGTGGATTTATAACAGTAAGGCTCCTATTATAGGTGCATGTTCGACTTTAGAGAGGCATGTACTATGAGTAATGTCGTTGTGTTTAAGTATATTGATGCAATGCTTTGTAAAGCATATTTTTCTTGTTGAAGATTGAGCCAGTTGTGCCAATCAGGATTAGATTGATTGGGATTTTAACCCAGAGAGGTGTTGTTTTAACCTAGTATGGTTAATATTTGGTCATAGTTAACTTTATCGCTGTTATCGTGAAAATGCCTGTGTGAAGATTAATATTTTCTGAGCAGTATTGTCGGGAATCTTGAGTGGATATCCGGTTAAATATTTCCAGTAAAACTAATATAACAATTTTGTCATAAGAAGTATGTTTAAAAAAAGGAAACCGATAACTATTTAAGACTGACTTTATGATTAATTTTTGCTTAGCTTAACTGTTCGGCAGAATTACCCTAAAACAAGAAATGAAATAATATTAAACAGAAAGGAATGTCGTGACATCAAGTCAGTGGGAAGAGAATAATTGAAATTATTCTGGAATTTTGTGTAAATTATATTCTGTAAATAGACCATATAAATTTCTTCGTTCAATAACAAGAACATATAATGTTAATGAAGATGTCGTGTAGGATTATTAATTATAATCAGGATATTTTTGTATAAGATGTTATTTCCGTTAAGGAACCGAAATGAATTTAATGTATTTGAGTCTTATAATATTTTTCTTTTTGTAAATGCTTACCCTATGGGATTGATCATTATTATTATTAATATGCCTTATATTTTAATCAGCTAAAAGTTAGTTGTGATAATGGGTAATATTTTTTTTTTGAAAGACAATCCAATATTATCAATGAGATTTTTTTTTTTTGATTGGTCGTGGTATCGACGAAATTGATATTTTTCTGTCTTGTTTATTCTTACAATAAACTACTTTATTACTTGATTTTAATTATTGCGTGATGCTTTATAGAGGTGATGGAAGGGTGTATTAAGGGGGCCATCGCTAGGTATTTTAGTGTTTACCACACCTTTGAGATTCTTTCTTCCTCTTGAAGAATTCTTGTGTTTTGAGCTAGTCCTTTCTTTTTCTGAGCCTTGGTCAGTCTTAATACATCCTGTTAGGTATTCGAGTGGCCCTATTATCCCTATGTCTGTTGGTAGAACTTGGGGGTCTTTTGAGCCGGGGCATTTTCAGGTTCTACGATCCAGCTGCTATCCAGGGATTCAACAGGTATTGGTAGGTAAAAGGGTACATTAGGTGGCGCCCAGCTCAGGGGCTTCGAAAAACTGGAATACCAGAGCGAATACCAGGGAGTTGAATGCCATAATTCTGCCAAAATTGAAACTGAAAGTACATAGTGGAAATTAGTTTTATGATCATGTAACACAGATCGCGAATTGGAACACCGTGTTTCTTGTGTGACTATGAATCGAGGCGACAAAATAATGGTGAACCAATATTTTGGCACGAACTATTGGAATTCCTATGGAACAAAGCAATTACGAGGATACTCGAGCTACTTGACTTACAAGTGGTATTGCAACCATTATTAATTTTTATTTTATTTTATGTATTGGAGTGGTGCCACACGCTTTGTTAATAATTTGTTCTACTTGTTTCCGGCTGATGATCATTGCTGACATCATTAAAAATAGAAGTATTTGTAGTAAATTTAAAATTTAAGTAATGGTAGAATCATAGACCTTCACCGATATAAACCAACACGCACTTGTATATGGTCGATCCCAAATCAAATGGGGCACTTTGTGTTTAGACATAAGCTTATTTTAAGGTAACGCCAGACAATAAGAATGAGCATGTATGGTAAATGGTGGTTGTTTGTAGATGTTCTCGCTGTGCTTTGTTGGTGTGGTATTCTTATTTCTTGTGAAGTGTAGTGAAGCATGTCTGAAGGTAATATAGTGACTGTTGGTGACGTTAAGAAGATGTTTGAAATTCTTCAACATAAAATGGACAATTTGAATCAGGACATTGAAAATATCAAGGTCCAAACTAAATCTGCATTAGACCATATGTCTGAAACTGTTATTCAAAGTCAGGGAGTGATAAAAGGTGCAGTTGCTGAAGGTATCAGGGGGGAAATTGATACTATGCAATCCTCCTTGAAGGCTATCAATGACAGTTCTAAAAGGGTAGAAAAGAAGGTTACCAGTGTAGAATCTAATATCGAAGATATCCAGGATGATAATAGAAAAACTCAACTAGATATGAGTACACTACGGGCTAATGTTGGATTGGTACAGGTTGCCCAAGAAAGAATCCAAACTAGTCAAACATCAATCCAAAATAGTCAAACATTAATGCAAACAGATCTTAACAATGTTCAGACTAGTCAAAGGGGAATTGAGGAAACTGTAAAGGATGTAAACTCTAATGTAAGGATTATGCAATCCAAAATCAATGATTTAAGAACAGATGTGGGATTAATAGAATCTAGTCAAAATAAAATGGAGCTAGAGGTCCGAAAAATCGAATCTAGTCAAAATCAGACGGAGGTTAAGTTAATGGAGCTAGAAAAATCTAATAAAGAATTTCAAGTTGAGATTAGACTAGACTTTGAAAAGAGTGTGAAGCTCAGTAAAAAAAATTTAGAAGCACTTCAGCTGCAGTTTTCCCATGACACTAATCAGACCCAGAATAGCCTGGAGCAGTTGAAATGTGAAATGGGGACACTCCGAGCTCAAGTCACTGATCATACGAAACTTCTCAGGGATGATTTTGACATCGATTTGAAAGGGATCATAAGTGATAATATTGTAACATTTCGTCAAGATATTATGAAAATTAATCAGGAATGTTTTAAAGTTGAGAAATCTAAGTTAGAATATAAACTTGCCACTGGTCTTGCAATTAATAGCAAAGACATAATAAATGTTAGGGAAGATCTAAGCAAAAGAATGGATGGAATTCAAAATACTCAAGTTAATAACATATCCGATTTAGAGAAACGTATTAACAGTGTTGAAACTAAAGTCGACCAAAGTAAGATAGAGTTAAATGAGGTCAGGGAGAAGAAAACTTCCGAGATTAACGAAATTAGAAAGGGTCTCGAGCAAATTAATCTAGAGGGGCATATCAGTTTAGATACTCTAAAAGATCAATTGCGATCACTTTTACAGTCCGATTTTCGAGTTGTAGTTGAACAACCTGAAGTGATAGTACCTGATGGTAGGGAAAGGATGATACAGGAATCTTCCAACAACATACCCAACGTTCGGCTCAGTCAAATGGAACATTCGAGTCCCATTCGAACAAGCAGGGAAACTTTTAGTTCTCCGAACCCCAACGTAGGCGTGGGTGATTATACTTCGAAATCATTGGAAAGGACACCGAATGTGACCATAATACGAAATTTTGATGACAAACCTAGGAAGTTTAGCAATTTGGATGGAATGACACCAATCGAATTTGTCAAGACATTAAGAGATTACTTTTTGGAGTCACATGTGCTACGTGAGCGTGAACTACGTATGGTGGAAAGGTTTCTCACCGATGCTCCGTTACAATGGTTCCGGGCTTTTCGTTACACATTTGACAATTTTGAGCAGTTTTCGGAAGCCTTCATACAAAGATTTTGGTCGATCGAGGTCCAACAAAATGTGAGATCAGAAGTCTATTCACGCAAGTACTCCAGTACAGGACCAACCAGCTATGCTGAATACTTTGCGTGTCAGTTAGCAAAACTCCGTTTTCTTCAGCCGCCGTTAACCCAAGAAGAACTCCTTGAAGCTATCTCACGTCAATTGCCTGCGGAAGTAAGGAGATCTATTATTTCCTCCGGAGTATCGTCTTTAACGTCGTTAGATGACCTGTTACGTCGATTAGATCATATGAGTATGATGACGCAACCTACTATAGTCAAAAATGCCAGGCAGGAATCGAAAGTTGTAAACGCGGTAATGATGAACCGTACACAGCAGACGGATCGTTTCGAACAAAGAGGAGATGATAGAATAGGTCCTATTAGAAATACCCATCAGGAAGAGAGGAGATGGGAAAACCAACGTAGGGACGCCCAGGAGAGGCCTTGGCAACGTCGCTACGAGGAGAGAAATTTTTATCGAAGAGATAATGATCGAGACCGGAATGATCATCGAGAAACGCCTTATAATAGGAATTACAGATATGATCAAAATAATCGAGATAACAGATATAATAGGAATGATAGAGATACCCGAGACAATAGAGATAACAGATACAATAGGAATGATAGAGATACCCGTGACAACAGAGATAACAGACAAAATCAAGGGTACTCAAGATACAACAATTATCGAACGGAGGCGTCCGATAAAAAGGTGCAACAGGAGAGGCTCAAGAGAGGGCGAGATAAGTCCACGGAGGTTGGACGAAGAAAATCGAAGGAAAGAAAGGATGAAAATCTAGATAAGTCACAACCCAGCACTAGTAGAGAAGGTCGGAGTTCAGAAAGAGCTCCGGATCTAGAAAAAAAAACGCCAATTTCCGGGCGAAATTAATAACTGACGTTGCCACGCATTCCTCTGATATCACGATTTTTGAAATATTTGAAGCTACTGACCATGACCTTCTATTTGAACCAGAAACGGTACCGAGAGGAAGGGTAGTTGAACTTCCCGTTATTGATATACTAATTGGTCTACAACATTGTAAAGCCTTGATGGACACAGGTGCTATGATCTCAATAGTTGACGAGGACTGTTTTGAAAGATTGAAACCAGAAAACCAATTTACAATTCTTCCAGCATCTCCAACAAAAATTCGTGGGATATTTAAGGATAAAACTATGAAATGCAAAGTGCAGATTCTAATGAAATTCTGGATCAATGAGAGAAGTTATGAACATATTTTTATAGTCGTTAAGAATATTAATTTTGACGTCATACTAGGCATTGATTTTATTACTCAAGCTAGAGCAATCATCGACTTGGATAAAGGAATAATAAGATTCAAGGAAGAAAGTACAGAGGATGTAGTGATGGAAGAATTGGATGGAAACGAAATTAATAGAGATATCCCTAGAATGGAAATCCTAGATCACGTAGTTGAAGAAACTGAGCAAGTGAGGGAACAATATACCTTGAAAGCCGAGGGATTTTAAAACGTGAAAGAAGAATTTGACGACTTGATTTGCCAGTTTGCGGACATCTTCGATGATAAACCTGGTTTGATTAGAGACTTCAAGTACCAGATTAGGCTAATAGATGAATCCCCTTATCAAGCCAAGCTTTATCCTATCCCAGAAAAATACCATGATGAGGTCAAAGAGATCATAGATAAAATGGAAGAGAAATGATAGGTCGTTTCAATGCAAAGAACCTGAAAAGATATGTGCAGAAGATAGACTGAGTGTTGACTGAATAATGCTACATATGCTGAGATTACCTGGAATGGTGTAAATAAAAGCTGAGGAGACTTTTATTTAAGGTATCAAAGGGAAAATGCACCATTATTCATAAAAGGGCTTAAGTACAGACATGGTTACAGTATTTTGGGAACACCCTGTAACTTCCTAATTTGCCTCTGAAGTCGATCATAACAGCTGGTCCGCAGCAAGAAAAAGCCATGCTATCAGGAAAGAGATCGGCAGAGCTCGTGTTTCCGACGAGGAACCCGAAGGTCATCGATAATAACCTTGTTGACTGTGTCTAACACCATATCGATCGATTCACCTGAGAGTGATTAATACAAATTAAAACATATTTAGCGCTATATGTAAGCAGCTACATACGTCTGTATATATATTTCCATGGCAGAAAGCTATTATTAAGAAAGTATGAAGAACAGAAGATGATATGTTAACTCACTGCTGATTACGTTTCGACTGCGATATATTTCGTATCGATTCGTGACGTGTGAGGAAGTGGGGGAAGATGTGAGACTCAGACGACCTCGTGGAGAGCGCAATGAGTATGGAACTTGACAGCGTAGAGGGTTGAGCTGGAAATCAGTGAAAGTAAAATCGCCAGCTAACGGGAGTTTTAAAAAACGTGTGACCGTGCTGAAGTGTATGCTAGTTCGTTCAGCATTCTACGTGAAGTAGAAACGTGTTGAATAGGGCTCAGACATGGTCTTAAACATGTAATAGTTTATCTCTGCGACCATGTTTCTACAGCAACTAACGGGCCATGCGGATGGATACTTTTATAATCACAACCGCGAGTTCAGCCGTGATGTGTCACGAAACTCTGCATATAATCCGTCGTGGAAATGCAGCCTAGATTTGAGTCACTCTTCACAGTGATTATTCTTTTTGAAAAGAGTACATTCTCAAGCAAGGTGTCAGAGGGAAGGAACAATATGAAGCTTATATCCATTACGATGGTAGGCTAAATTGATTTAAGAATACTGCATTAGCAGGGTGCAGCGGGGACTTGTTGAAGGCAACTTCCATTTAGCATGAAGTGTGCACGCGACTCTCGTGTTGTAAGGGACCGCGTCGACCCTCGTGAACTTGTTCACACGCGCGTTCTCATATTGGAACTTGTTAGTGACAGTTCGAGTTCACCTTCGCTTCGTGTGCGATCCGTCCGTTGGTATTCGAATATGTATGGGAAGATATCGCCAGGATATGTTGGAACTATTTCGACCGATCGGGTGTTGTTCGAGCCTGGGAGGACTTTGGTTCGTTCTATGGAAACCCAGTTGAAGTCCAGCATATTTTCTGTTGGTCTGGAGCTGATTATGGCCAACGATATCCTTTTTTCCTCATCTAGATTCGCCAAAGGTACTGATCACTTCAACTTGTTACAGTAGTGTAGCGTGGACATTTAGAGATACCACTTTGCCATATTTGATTTTGTAGCTTAAATGGTTGAGTAGAAAGTGCAGGTTCGATGTTCATTTCGAAACTGACCTTCTATGATGCCAGGATTTTGACTCATAAAAATGAGTGCATCCTTTGTGCAATTTTGATGAATAAATTAATAATTTCAGTAGTATTTTACAGTATTTAAACTAATATGCTCATTCTTATTTGTCGAGAAGCAAAATGTAGGAAGAAGATTTACAATTTTTCTTGTGTAAGAACATAATAGTAACACAATTTTCTTTTGAGAACTTTGGTTGAGTTTTCATATAAGTGCATTGTTCTTTAAGCACTTTCGCTTGGATTATCGTATTCTTTGAGGGGAATTTTCCTTTTCGTATTCTGATTACGATATTAGGAAGTTTTCGGACCCAGTTATTCTAAATGTTACTTCGAGTCCTTGGACTATATTTTCTTCAGTTTTTTTTAATAACAGATTTAACTTGTGTTTTCTGAGCGTGATTTTCGAAATGGATTGCCTAATGGGTCATTAGTCGCTTAGCCTTTGTTGCTAACCTAGATCCATGCTGTAGGTCTAATCCATCGACATTTTCGCGTTCGGGAAATTCAGGGAAGATCTTATTTTGAGATTGTATTTATCTTTATAGATCGCTTTGACAACCTCTGTTTGTGTGGTTGGGCAGCGTTATAATTATTTTTTTAAGTTAACACTGGATTAAATTGATATCATTGCCTTTAGTGCAATAGTTTTTCTCTAGTAAGAGGGTATTTGAACGACGTCCAAATTTGCGAGGATAATCCCAGGGACGACTTACTAAAAGTCATACGTTTAAGAATTATGGATCATGTAATAAATCAATGTAAGGCAAGTTTTTAAAGTTAGGTGGAATATTTCTGAAATCCACTGGGCTTTGTTGGTAATCTGTTACGGAATCATATTTTTCTTGTTCAGGATTTTTACCATAAACAGCTGATTTGCATAATTGTGGATTTATAACAGTAAGGCTCCTATTATAGGTGCATGTTCGACTTTAGAGAGGCATGTACTATGAGTAATGTCGTTGTGTTTAAGTATATTGATGCAATGCTTTGTGAAGCATATTTTTCTTGTTGAAGATTGAGCCAGTTGTGCCAATCAGGATTAGATTGATTGGGATTTTAACCCAGAGAGGTGTTGTTTTAACCTAGTATGGTTAATATTTGGTCATAGTTAACTTTATCGCTGTTATCGTGAAAATGCCTTTGTGAAGATTAATATTTTTCTGAGCAGTATTGTCGGGAATCTTGAGTGGATATCCGGTTAAATATTTCCAGTAAAACTAATATAACAATTTTGTCATAAGATGTATGTTTAAAAAAAGGAAACCGATAACTATTTAAGACTGACTTTATGATTAATTTTTGCTTAGCTTAACTGTTCGGCAGAATTACCCTAAAACAAGAAATGAAATAATATTAAACAGAAAGGAATGTCGTGACATCAAGTCAGTGGGAAGAGAATAATTGAAATTATTCTGGAATTTTGTGTAAATTATATTCTGTAAATAGACCATATAAATTTCTTCGTTCAATAACAAGAACATATAATGTTAATGAAGATGTCGTGTAGGATTATTAATTATAATCAGGATATTTTTGTATAAGATGTTATTTCCGTTAAGGAACCGAAATGAATTTAATGTATTTGAGTCTTATAATATTTTTCTTTTTGTAAATGCTTACCCTATGGGATTGATCATTATTATTATTAATATGCCTTATATTTTAATCAGCTAAAAGTTAGTTGTGATAATGGGTAATTTTTTTTTTGAAAGACAATCCAATATTATCAATGAGATTTTTTTTTTTGATTGGTCGTGGTATCGACGAAATTGATATTTTTCTGTCTTGTTTATTCTTACAATAAACTACTTTATTACTTGATTTTAATTATTGCGTGATGCTTTATAGAGGTGATGGAAGGGTGTATTAAGGGGGCCATCGCTAGGTATTTTAGTGTTTACCACACCTTTGAGATTCTTTCTTCCTCTTGAAGAATTCTTGTGTTTTGAGCTAGTCCTTTCTTTTTCTGAGCCTTGGTCAGTCTTAATACATCCTGTTAGGTATTCGAGTGGCCCTATTATCCCTATGTCTGTTGGTAGAACTTGGGGGTCTTTTGAGCCGGGGCATTTTCAGGTTCTACGATCCAGCTGCTATCCAGGGATTCAACAGGTATTGGTAGGTAAAAGGGTACAGTACTACCATCTTATTATGGAATTAGTATTGCTTGTAAATGTGTAACTAATTTGCAGTGTTGTTGCCCGTCCGTATGCGTCCAGGGTTTCCTAGTCATTCGCCCAGTAGGGAAGTGTTGATGTATCTAGCTGGGTATCGACGTCCTTACAATCCTTTACCATCTCAGCGGATATGGGTGGTGGCTAATGCGAGATTCGGGTGCAGTACCAATATACAGGACTATAAACATAGTTCACAAGTACGACTTTCAACATCGTGGCGAATGGCGACTAAAATTTTCAACTATCAAACGTCTTTCTTCAAAATCGCTTTCAGCTGGAAGCCTAAAATGTGTTACTCTGATAAGACTACAGAACAAGTTAACGGATATAGTTCTCAAACTCGTGATAGTCAGGGAATCTACACGATTGCCGAGGGAATTTTAATAATTGAATAGCCTTCCCCGGCATGCCAGGCATCCTAATGGAACTAAATTATATGGCGTATAATGTAATTCAACAGCTTTCAAATATTTCAAGATTGCGACAATTCAAATATATATATAACAACAAATTATCCTTTGTTATCATATGAAAAAGGGGCATTTGATCGGTTTGATCTGTTTGTGTGTGTATCTGTGGTGTCCACAAATTGAATTTCATCGGTTGAAGCGTTGTTTTTAATGATTGGTAGTGGGTTACTTTAATCTCCAGAGAACTCAACAGAAATCTGAGATTTCCACAATCTTCACTAATATGCCAGCAGTAGGTAGGTCACATATCATATGGATATTTGATTTTAACTAATTTTGTCATACTGTATAACGAACTGAGATATTACATATAAAGGTATATAGTTAATTAATTGACGTAAGTAATCGTTTTCTCTCTGTTAGTTTCGAGAGTCATTTGGTTTCTAACGCACACATCTTCGTATATTCTATTTGTCTCTCTTGAAAATTTTCCGTCATATGACCAAAACTGAAAGTTAAAATAATTATAAAATAACAATAATAAATATTAATGAAACAGAAGAAGCATGCGTGGTGGACAAGTACCTGTGACCAAGTGATTGCACAGAGACAAACAGATTGGCTACGATGGAGTTCACAGAAGTTCCAAATAAACAGAGATAAGTTCATAGAGCAGCGCTGGTTAACTGACAAAACAAGCAGACAGATTAAACGTCAACAAACTCAGGACCAATCGACACAGATGGATGAAGCGAAACCTCGGGAAATATATACCCCACCCAACTTACACTTATGAGGAAGAGATGGGATATTAACTTATAACGATAAGGACACCTGCCACATATTGGCCATGTATTTTGAAAATCTTCTCAACTAAGAGGCCCTTAAGATCTCCTTTAACTTTCAAGACAGGCCCAAACAACGAAATTCTCACCCTCCGACATTAGAAGAGGTGAAAAACATCATTCAGTATCCAAAAAATTACAAATCACCGGGGGAAGACTCGATAGTGGCCGAACTTCAGAAGCAGGCTGGAGATAAAGCAATCAACAAGTTGACCGAGATCTTACGGGACTTTTGGGAGACATGTGGACATCTGCTTTGATTCACCCCTTACACAATAATGGAGACTTGACCGTCATCAACAATAGAGGGATCTCCTTGATACCAGTCACATACATGATACTATCTGAGGCCTTATTGAAAAGAGCTGAGTTTCAGTTAGATCCACAATTGGGAGAATACCAGGCAGGTTTTAGGAAAGGACATTCGTGCGCTGAGCAGATCCTCAACTTGAAAGCAGTATTAAGACAAGTTAAACTAACAGGCAAAAAGTACATAGTTATTTTAGTGACTGTAAATAGGCACGACATATGATTCTGTGGACAGATTTATACATGCTACAGTAAATGTGCCTGGACCAGAACACACACAGCCTTAGTCAAAAGACCCAGAGTAACACCAGTTCAAGAGTGAAGTTCAGAGGAACACTTTCGGAAAGTTTTGAGATAAAGGCAGGAGTTATACAGGGAGACAAGTTTCACGTCCTCTCTTCAACTGCGCACTGGACAAGATCATCAGAGAGTGGAGAAAAGAAATGGGAGAACAAAATGTACCGACCGGGATTTACCTGGGACTTAGACGAAAGGGTTTACTTGTAGACTGTTAAGCGTTCGCAGATGACTTGGCACTTCTGGAAATTTCAGTAGAAGAACCAGTGAAACAGATTAACACACTCCAACAACAAGCTGCCAGAGTGGGATTGCAGCTGTCACTAGAGAAGACAATATATTTCACCAACATCAGTAAGAATCCCAGTAAGCTACAGTTGGAATAGGGTCAAATTTTGAGAGTTAACAGATTCAAGTACCTGGGAGAATGTTGGTAACCCTAATCTATCAATCGGGACAGCACCAACAACCCGGATTCAAAAGTTAGAACTGGCATATCAACTGGCCAAGGATGTTTATAACAAGAAGTGTATGTCTTGCAACACCAAATTGAAACACTTCTCCGCAGTTATTCGCCCAGAAACCCTGTATGCTACAGAGTGCTTGGTACTGAACAGGAAAGGTTTGATGGACAAACTTGATATCTAGGAGAAGAACATCTTGAGAAAGATACTGGGATCAGTTAAAATAGATGAGTACAGAAAAAGACCAAATCAGGAGCTGTACAGATATACTAAGAAAATCACAGACGTGGCCAGGAAGAGATGTCTTGCTTTCTACGGACATGTCTCAAGGACTAACCCAACAAGACTAACCAACCGGCTTCTCAACTACTGGAAGAATAGAAAGAGCGTGACACCGTGACTAACAGAAATTAACAAGGTCATCCAAGAACTGAAGATAATGGAAAGTGATATTAGAAACCGATCACATCTCAGAAAGATACTTAAACAGAGGAGGTTTCAGGACAGACCGCCCGGTAAGAAATCCGGCACCATCTGGACAAAAGAGAGAAAGGAGAAACATGGCTAGAGAATGCGCGAATATTGGGCAAACATCAAGAATCATCGGCAAGTTGAAAAGTTGGACGTTTATTCATTCATTATTTTTTTGCAATTGGGGGTTTGTCCCACGGTGGCAAGTAGGATATACATAACCAATAAATAATTATACATAACAATTCAATAACAATTAAATTGGAATATTTACATAAATAGTCAGTCTTTTCTTAAACACACCTATATGTTTGGGAAAAGGCTCTTAGACTGCGGCAGGTAGAGAGTTCCAGTTATCAATGGCACGGTTTACAAAATAATATTTAACATAATTTGTTCGCTGTGGTCGGCCCTTAACGTTGAAAGGATGATCGCTCCTACCCATGTAAGTGGGCTTTCCCATACGTTTGCTAAGCTCACCCCGTGCTGGTTGATTTGTAAACGTGTTGTACATAGCGCAGAGTCTAGATTTCATCCTCCTAGCCTCAAGTGATTCCCACCCAAGTTTCTTTACAATACAGCTCACACTGCACCTGGGATTAAAGTCACTGAGCACAAATCTAGTGGCCTTTCTTTGTACCATTTCTAACTCATTTATGAGCCCTACTTGATATGGATCCCAAACTGCCGAGGCGTATTCCAGAATAGGTCTAACAAGTGACAAATATCCTAATTCGTTAATACCCTCATTACAAAGTGCTGGGATTTGTAAGCTTTAGAAACTACACATCCTACATGACTACTCCATTTCATATCTTTCCTTATGTGAACGCTCAAATATTTGCAAGAATCTTCTTGTACACGTAATTCTGAGCCAATGTTATAACAGGCCCATCCGAAAGAAGAAGAAGAAGGATAATAATAAGTTTCGTAATTATTAATGGCCCCCGCAGTGGTCCGGGAACAATCACGAAAAGCCTAACGAAGAGCCTGACTTTATTCACCTTGGCGAACCCCTAAAAAAGACATGGTAAAAACCTATACCTTTTGGATGTAGTTATGAACATACTCTATTAAGTTATATTAATTGGTGATCTCTGTCTAAAGAAGATAAGAGTATATTAGAGTTTTAAAATGTGGAATATAGGATAAGGAACAAAACTTTTTTATACCATGCAAATTCTTAGAATTGATATTGGAAGTGAAGCGTCATTGTTGCAATAAAACTTGCCTTCCAATTTAATTGCTCAGCGAAATGCCACAGTTGAGACTAGAATTGTCTGATTCCCCATTACGCTAACGTTATTAGCGTTATTCAGGAGTGCTTATTTGAGAGCGCTCCACTACTTGCGCTTCCCATTCGGATGATTAAAGAACTACCTGAGGGAAAATACATTTTATTGAAATTTAAAGTGTTTTTCAAATTACTTTCTTAATGTTTGTTTTACTTATTTACATTTTTGTTTGTTTGATTTGAACACTCCTCCAACACGAAGAAGTGACATGCTGGTGCAGCGGTCAAGCTGTTAGCCTCTCACCAAGGTGGATTGGATTAAATTCCCGGTCAATGCATGTGAGATTTTCGAATTGAAATGGTTCTGATGTGGTTCTGATTCCACGTAAAAAGGAGGTCTCGTGGCTAAAAATCACAAGATTCATGGTCACTTAAAACTAAAATCTTCCTTTTTTCCTACATCAAGAAAAATTTGAAATGTCAATTACTAGAGTATATGTAACGTCCTCGTTTATTACAAACCATTTTTAGCCTACTTTTCACATTTTGCAAAAATGAGGAAAAAGTAGACTTATGAGATCGATCCGGGAAAATGTGTGTCTGTCTGTCTGTCTGTCTGGCTGTGTGTGTGTGTCCACCTATCAACTCCTAAACGGCTGCAGCAATCAAAACCAAATTTAGTATGAGTAAAGATGTGCTCCGGAATAGCTCACGTCCATATATGACAATGATGTCAGTGCTACCAACTGCTGAAAAAACGCACTAGAAATTTGAGCTCCATGTTGGATATCTTGCAAGGTATGCATGGGAGCTATTTCAAAGTTGGCACACATGTAGATAATATTATTTCAGTTTAATTTCTAGGAGGTCAACCATGACAGTGTTGCCAAAATAATTTTAAGCCTTCTGATAGGTCCAATGTTTAAATGCATATAACGTCTACACTATCAATTGGATTTCAACCAAATTTTGTATGTAATATCTGTACATAAACAGATATGACTGAGCGTATTCTTAAGGGCCATCAGGGCTGCCAACTGTTAATAATTGCTCTCTCTATTTTTAATCCAAATACCAATATATCAGAAAGTATGCAAGCCAACAGCTTTAAACTATGCACACGTATATTCTGACATTTTAGATTAATTTGGAGTAACTTATATACGTCAGTTCTACCAACATGATTATAAGCCTGCTGATAGTACCAATTTTTAAATACATGTAACTTCTATACTATCAGTTGGATTTCAACCAAATTTCGTATGTGCTATGTGTACCATAACAGATATGACTATAAGTATTGTTAAGAGCAATCAGGGCTGCCAACTGTTAATAAATGCTGTCTATATTCTCTTTACCCTAATATCAATCTATCAGAAAGTATGCAAGCCAACAGCTCTATTCTTTGTACACGTATAGCACCTGACATTCTACATTAATTTGGAGTAATTAATACAAGGCAGTGCTGCCAACATATTTCTATGCCTGCTGATATGTCCAATTTAAAAATACATGTAACTTCTATACTAACAAATGGATTTCATCCAAAATTGGCACAACAAGATATCATAATAATTCAGATTATTTCTGACCAGCACACGCATGGTATTGTTGGCAACATTCTTTTACGCGTGCTGATAGATCCAGTGTCTAACTGCATGTAACGTCCATTGGACTCCAACCAAATTTTGTATTCTGTACCTTAAGAGGTGGAACTAAGAATATGTTCAGTCACCAGGGCTGCCAACTGTAGTGCTCTATTAGGCTACATTATACCAGCTATATTTTGAACTAATTAGATATTTTGATATTACCAACTTAATTTTGTCATTATTCTAGATAGGTTCATATACTGTAGAATAATCATTGGCATGAAAAGTAGGCTGTATAGTTCTTCACGGAACTTCTTGTTTCAACTGCCTTCAATTTTTCACAGCGTAATAGTATTGTAACTCCTTATTAGCCTACTTTCGATTTTTGCAAAAAATGAAAGTAGACCTATGAGATCAACACAGGGCGAAAAAGTGTGTCTGTCTGTGTGTGTGTATGTGTGTGTGTGAGTCTGTGTGTGTATGTGTGTGTGTGAGTCTGTGTGTGTGTGTGTGAGTGTGTGTACTCTGAATGTCTGTCCCCCCCTATCAATTCGAACACGGTGAATGCGAATTGAACGAAATTCGGTACAAAGGTAGCACTAGAAAAGGACACCTCAGTGTCATGTTTTATATCGCCGCCATCTTTACTAAAACTGAATGGCGGCCACTCAAACGTTCAAAACGTAAAATCAAATAACGACTAACCAAATCATCCAATCTCTACCAAATTTGGTAACAACATACCTCCGTATAGGATGCGTCTTGTGACCAAACTACAAGGTCGTCCGCCATACCATTTCAGGATGGCGGCCGTGCGAATTATGCAAACTTTATAATCCATATCATGGGACCCACCAGTTCCGATTATCGAGCCGAGAATCGTTTTAACTGTTCTAAAGGAAGAGGCACGTACGAAATTAAAAGTTTATTTTGTAATACTATAGTGCAGACGTGATTTTAAAAAGCTCAGCTGATTCATTAATAAGACAAGATGGCAGCGGATATCTTGTGCCAGACTTATATTTCACTAATTTGAGTATTGCATGCAATATAGCGTACTCAAACAAAATAAATAAACTTTGTATGAAATGCTTTATATATAAATAATATACTTCAGTGATGAAATCGTTTAGTATAAATCATTATTTGCTAACAAGTTCTATGTAAGTCATTTTATATGGATCAATGTTCGTTGGCACAAATAGCTCCGTGGTAAAGCGTTAGTCTGTCATTCATATGCCTATGGTTCAAACCCCATCAGAGATATGTTTTTTGCTTGACATTTTACATATTTGTTGCTTTGTAATGACTCAGACGTTTTAAAATTAAGCGTTATATTGTGCATATTACGGTGCAAAACATATACTTAATTAAAACATAATTCGCCAGCAGATTTAATCGAGACATCTAGCTGACAAAAAGGTAACAGATTTTATTGAAAAGTTTCTTCATCTGGCCGCTAGAATGCACTCGCTCTGTTAGGATTATATTGTTCGATATTTCACAACTAGATATCACGACTAGTTTTTATATTTATTGTTTCTTGAGTACTGAGACGTTATAAAATAAAGCTTTATATGGTGCTTTTTGCAATGGAAATTATATATTAAAAAAAACGACATTCTCCACTGGTGTGACATCTTCCAGCCTTCAGTTGTACTATGCAGAAACTATAGATTCGAGCAGCGCTCTATACCGGCCAGTTAGTGAACCCAGTCTTAACGACTGCTAGGAGTAATAAGACAGTAACATTCGTTTATTCCTTGTGCACAGAGGCGTTGTTGATAATCTCAAAACTTGCAATATGGATGATTTGGAGATGGATTATTTTGTTATACCGTGTATTTAAGATTAGCCTATAAATTAACGGGTTGCGAAGTTACTTCACTTAGTTCTATATCATTCGTACACGACACAGAACAACAACGTGACGTCAGTTTCTGATCTGCTCTGATTGGCTATTACATTGCTGCAGTCGGGTAGTTGGCAGTCAAGGATAAAATTCTCGACTGCCAACTGCCAGCTACCAACTGCAACTTCATGTTGTGTATGGTGCCTATAGTATACACGGAGTCGATCGCGACTGCCGACCGAGGACTACCAACTACGGACTGCCGACTGCGCATTGTAGATGGGCCTTATTAGAGCAACGAAGTTTCAATTATTGTAAGTAGTCGGTGTTTGGAGTGTTTGCTGATGAAATTGCAAAATGCTGGGGTAAATTATAAACTATGGTTTGAACGCCACTGTTCAAATCCTGTGTGCCAATTTGCACTTCAAATAGGAAGAAATTAGGAGATGATAAGGACAGAGAGTTATAACTATACCCATACATTTCGGAGAAAGTAGGCTATATGTTCTTTCCCGAACATCTTGTTTTTCTTTTGTTCCTGTTTCGAATTCAAGCACAATGTCACGGTAAGATATATTTTCCCCTCTTTCTTCTCACCTCTCTTACACGTATAATAGAAACAAGGTAATGTTTTATTGTTTGTTCTATTTCTTCTAATATACAGAGTGTCTGAAAAAAACATACGGAAAAGTTGTGGGTAATATATTTCTCAAAATATGAGAGAGTTACCTTCGTCAATTTTTAACTAAGCAGTTTGGTTAATTGGCAGTGGTAACTTCTTCCGAATGTTAGCGGTAAACAGTAGCCTATTAAACTTTACTTGGTGTTGTATTTTCCTACTTAATTAATGGTTCTGTCAGTTTGTGGTACCTACGATAGTTATCTGTAATATTTATTGTAAACTATTTATAGGACAAAACTGCGTTCAGATCTTCTCCCATAAGCAATAAAGTATGGGGGAGACTTTGCTATCTCCGCAGTACTTAAAATATTATTTTCTGCAGAGTGCAAGAGACGATTTCATCTCACCAGTTGAGTCAACTAATTAATTTCCCTTGGCTATGAATTTTGAAACGATAAATGCTACCACCTGATGGTAAAATCGCGAATACTTGTGCTATTTGTGAACTGTTCATAAAATCTCGTGAAATTCGGTGATGCCGTAGTGGTAGTAATGAAAAATATTATTAGACTTATCATATTGTGGATTTAGATAAGGTACCATGGATTTAGACCTAGTACCACTACTGTCAACCCATAATGCCTAATAAGTTAAATTTAATTGTATTCGAAAGTGGTATTTTAAGTAGCCATGCTAGATGATTTAGACTACCCACGCCAGACGAAATTTTAAGAACTGAATATATGCCACAAAGACATAGTAATTACATTTCTATGTTAATAATTGAAACCATTTCCCTTAATTTATCAAGTTTACCATCAACCCATTAATATTTCCGATTTAGCTGAGTCTCCTCTACATTTAAATCAAAAAATGTACTTACGACTAAATAAAAGTATAAAAACTTATATTAAACTACATGATATATCAAGTAATTCAGAAGAGAAGTATGTATTTCTATGGCCACTTAACTCGCATGAAACCCGAAGAGAATCGCCAGTCGGATATTACCTATTTTCTTAACAACAACAAAAAACAAGGGCCCCTGGCTTTGTAAGGTAGACAAGGATTTGCAAGAAGTAGGTAACACCCACGCAGACATTAAGGAACGTGATCTTTTGAAAGAAAAGCTTGGAGCACACCACCAATTCCAAGAAAAACTGGCAAGAAATGGTCTGATGAAAGAAAGGAGTTTCACAGGCAGCGAATGCGTGAACACTGGGGTAAGATCAAGGCCCAAAGACGGAAGCAGTTGAAATGACGTGGACCATAGCTGGCCTAAACGAAGAAAGAAGAAAGAAACTACATGATAAAATGCTAAGTATTTTCGCAAGTGTTCAAGAATATTTCACCAACATTACAAAGAACTCAGCGAACGATCTCTTTATATATCATAGCTACAGAATTACTATATGAAAATAATAAGGTAGGTAGTGTCAGTGGCATTTGATAACCGAAGATGGAAATATTATTTCTAGCACAATACCTGATCCATTTACGTGCATATGTCGCTGAGCGCGGTTAGACAATGACGAAGGATAATAAACGGTGCCACAGCGTTGTTGAAGATCGACCGTGTAGGTTATCCAGTTTCAATTAGTCTGTTTAGTATGCTTGGCCACCCACACTAACTAAAGGTTAGTATTTGAGTTTAAAATTCCACATGGAAAATGCATGGGTTAAGTGGAAATTTTCACAAACTATAATTCTAATGGAGTGGACACGTGACTGTAGATTAGGCTACATGGTATCAGATAATTACATTTTGACAACGATTACAGTAAATTGTAAGTCAACACATCTAGGACAGGGGGTCTGATAGAGGGGAATAGAGAAGGAGAAATTCAAAACTTTTCCTGTAAGCATATATTTAAAAATACATTGCAAGCCATTTCTTCAGTTTTGACTATTAGAATCTATGTGAAGCGGCTTCGGTGGCGTAGTCGGTAGCATGCTGAACTGCTGTGCCCAAGATAGCGGGTTCAAACCCGGCCGAAGTCGTCGGATTTTTTAAGAGCGTTAAAAATCCTTCAGCATGCCTTCCTTCGGAGGGGAAGTAAAGCCGGCGGTCCCATGTCATAGATTTATGGCATGTAAAAGATCCTTTCACAGACTAAACTTGTGTAAAGCAAAATTTGTCAGGTTAGATTTCGTCAGAACGCTCTATCAAAGTTCCAACGTTCGCCACTAGGTATCATTGATATCTGGTGGCGAAAGTTGGAACTACTTGAAATTGAACGGAACTTGTAGCTCACCCTTTAGGGTGTCCGCTGGAAGCAGCTACAGACTCAGGCGAGCCGAACATGTCCTCGGACACTCCCGGCGCTAAAATCCATACGATAAATAAATAAATATGTGGAAAGTCCACGGTTCCTACACTGTCGGTAAAGTTACGGTGTTCATAGCTAACAAAGTACGAGACAGACTGGAGCAAAGCCCTGTCGTAAGCACCGCTTAATCTGAATCTACCCTTTAACAAGGAGGGCCTACGTGGCTTGTGGTGAAACCGATTCGTTCGAATTCTCCATTAAAACCAACAACAACAACAAAATAATCTATTCCCTTTCACGTAAATTTAAAATAAACTAAAATATTTTGTGTTTCTTTGTAGACACAATGGCGAAAAATGCCTGGCGTGTTGTTTGATGACGACACAATTACGTCACGGTTCCCAGGATCTCCATTCCGAGAATCCGAGACGACCTACTGTACGTTAACAACGATGCACCAGGAAAGTTTATCCGAAATGTCAAGGACATAATTAGACCAGGATTACCGTTTTCAATTAACTTTTAAGCAGCATCAATAATAACTACTCCAGACAGTGGAGGTGTTGGTAAGAGGTTCATTGTGTTGTTGAAGGTTACAGCACCTGGTTTCAATGTTGTGTTAATGTTATATCTGCGATCAGATCTCAATTAATTTAGAGCTTATTTCTGCCCTTATACTAGGAGTACGTATTGGAATTTCATTCCCAAAGCCCCCCAGGGGCTCACATCTAGTGGGATGTAGGTTGGCGACCACGGGGCCCCAGCTGAGTCTGGTATTGCTTCCACTTACTTGTGCCGGGCTCCTCTCCGTCTTCTTACCTGTCGACCTCACTTGGTCAACTCATGTTCTCTTCTGACCCCGACAGTATTAGGGTATCCGAGGCCTAGGGAGTCTCTTCCTTTCCCGCCGTAATTGGCCCTTGTCTCATCTTTTCTGATACCCTCCTTCTGCGAGGGGTCAGCCATCTTTTTAATTTCATGTTATCTCCTGCCTTCTGCTCAAGGCCCTCAAGGAGGCAGGGTATATGTAGCCCCACCACTTCTGGTGCACCCTGGATATTGCTACACCCTCAGGGGATCACGGCTGGTGAGTTCGGGAGTTGGCGACCCCGAGGGATTCTTGAGCTGGGTCCAGTTTTCTCCCTTTTATTCATTACCTCTGGGGCGGACTCTCTCCTCTTTCACTTTCCTATCTGCCTTTCATGGCTCTCCTTCCTTCCAAGTCCCTCAATGCGCATTTTCGAGGGTTGACGGCATTTATTTTCATCCTGTCCTTCATTTACCTTATTCTCCTTTTGTTTTCCATTTCTTCTTCTAGTATTAGTTTTAGTTATAGTTTACATTGCATTTTCATCTTCAGAATCACCCACACCATTAGGGGCCGATTACCTAGATGTTGGACCCTTAAAACAACAATTATCATCATCATCATCCTTTTCCAAAGTCCTTTCTTTCATTTATTAGCTCTCCAGAGAGATGTAATTCAGGTCTGAAGACTTCAACGTGGTTCGCGCATTCTGGTATCGAGAAGTGATGTTCATAATGATGATGATCCCCATTTCAATATGGACGGGAATGAGATACGATTAATATCTCTGTAGCGGATGGTTATTACGACAGGACATCGTTCCTAACGCCAGCCACATCACAGGAGACAATGCGGGATGAAATGAATGGACGTTAATGAAACAGGGAAAGGAGTACATAGGTAGGGCCGCAGTCTATTACAAAGTAGTATCCGCGTATTTGCCTGGTGTTGAAAAAAGAAAAACTACACAACCATTTCAAGGACTGCCGACGGTGGGGATCGAATACAATTCTCTACAGAGTGTGCTGAGCATTTTCTAACGTGTGTGGGTATCAAGAGATTAATTTATACTAAAAACTGAAAACAGGAAAAATGAAAGAAACTCTTTATATGGTCACTTGGCCCAAATGAACCAGAATAGATTGACTAAAATAGAATATTTGATAATTTTGTCAAAATTCCCAAAACGCAAATAAAATGGTTCATCAGAGTGAAAAATAATTTAACACAAATGAAAATTACAAAAGAAGGAATTTTAGGAAGACTTGGTTGTTTGTTGTTTGAGCCTTCAGTCTTTTGACTGGTTTGATGCAGCACTCCATACCTCCCTGTCCTGAACTAATCGTTTCACCTCTACATAACTACCACACGCCGGGCCCGTGGTGTTGGGGTAGGGCACCTGCCTCTCACCCGGAGGCCCCGGGTTCGATTCCCGACTCCGTCAGGGATTTTTAAACTGACGTGAGGGTTGGAACGGGGTGCCCTCAGCTACGTGAGGACAATTGAGAAGCTGTCTGACAGTACGGCAGCGCCCCGATCACGAAAACCAAGATTAACGGCCGAGGGGACCCGATGCGTTGATCACGCGCCACCCCAATATCTGCAGGACAAATGGCTGGGCAGCGGTCGCTTGGTCGGCCTAGGCCCTTCATGGGCTGTATAGTGCCAGGGGTTGACTTTTTTTATAGCTACCACACCCTACATCAGAGGCAATCTGTTAAACATATTCTAACATTGGTCTACCCCTATAGTTCTTGTCCTGGACCCTTCCTTCAATTAAGCTTGCTATTCCTGGGTGTCTTAGTCAGTGTTCTACCAACTTATCTCTTTTCTGTCGCCAGAAACATCTCTCCTCTCCATGTCGGCTTAATACCTCTTCATTTGTAACCCTTTCTACCCACCTGATATCATCATTCTCCTCTAACTTACATTTCTAAATACAATTAGACGTTAGAAATTGTACTGTAACTCCCTAACCACTTTCAAACACAGCATTCAGGTTTTATTAGACTTAGTATGTTAGGTTATGAATCGTACATAATGATTGTAATCTATGTAATAAGTTGCATTATGTTCGTGCATGTGTGGTAAATTGTGAGAGAGGCCAAGAGACGTAACTTTGCCACAATAAAGGCTTCAATAATAATTAAAATAATTATTATTATTGGTTATCCTTGCAGTCCGATTTGACTTCGTGTTTACCTGTAATGTTGCAGCCGTGGCAGTGAAATGATGTGTAATTATGCCATGGTACGTTAACTTCCAGAATGATCTTAAAGAAATGGGCATGCGAGCAGAAGATGCACACGACCTGAATCTTTATAGAGCAGCCATCAAGACGTTTAGGACGAAAAACCGACAACTGGTGCGAAATGGACAGAAGAACGTCGTGCTAAACACAGTGAGCTCAAGGTGGATCAAGCGAAAAATGAACAAATGCCATAATGTAAAATGAAGCTTATCGTGGTCCCGATTAGCGAAATTCAATGAATGAATGAATGTATAATAATAATAATAATATTAACAATAATAATAATTATAATAATAATAGTGACAGATGTTGCAGTTAGTAACAACAGGCCAGATATCACTGCCATCAATAAGGAACACAGAGAGGCATTACTGTTAGATATCGCATGTCCCAACACTCAAAACATCCAAACAACAGCTGCTACTAAAATATCTATGTACATAAAGCCGGCAATTGAGATAAAGCAGACGTGGAAACTTGAGTCGGTGACTACTATCCCAATAATTGTATCGTGTAGGCCTACTGGTGTTATACCCAAAACTCTCCACAGTAGTATATCAATATTGAATATGCACCCGCAGATATACTGTATATTGAATTACAGTTCTGTTAAGCACATGCCATATTGTTAGAAAGTTCCTTGGTGACAATACCCTGGCCGAATACTCATCCTATAAATGAAGGAGACTTTTGAAGACTGCAGGCACGACATGGATGTACAGTAGGCCTAATGTGAAGTCTCTAAACAGTGTGTACGAAATTATCTCAGTACAGATGGTTCCTTGCTAAGGCCGAACCAGGCTGTAACATAAAATGTAGCCGGTATTTGCCGTGATAATGTTGTCAAACAATAAACGACAATAATAATATTTTTTTTGTCGTGTAGCCTCCTGAGAGGCCGAGTGCAGGTCTTTCTAGTCGACGCCCGTGGGCGACCTGCGCGTCGGGATGAGAGATGGAATGGATGAAGATGAATGAAACTGGGCAAGGATGTGGAAGGAAGCGGCCGTGGCCTGTCAGAAGGTACTGTCCCAGCATTTGCCTGGTGTTGAAAATGGGAAACCACGGAAAACCATTTCAAGGACAGCCGACGGTGGGGCTCGAACCCACGCGTCTACCGAGTCAGCAGAGAGCTTGGCCCCTTGACCTAACGCAGCGCTTTAGCCCGCGTAGCCACTACTGTCGGTAATAATAATAATGAAAATAATAATAAAAGTAATAAAGAGAAAATGCGTGGATTTTCAGGAGAAATTATAAAAAGAAACAGGCAACAGTTTTGACAGCTGAAAGTACATAGAAAAGAGCTCAGTGAATACTACTGGGAAATCTTAGAATCTTAAAGAAGGTATTATTTTCACGTGGTCCATAGAAGGCCAAAATCAAAGAAATAATGATAATATAGTATACATTTCTCCACATTATTTCTGTTTGTACGGGAATTATGGATCAGGTAAGATGAATATTTCGGTGGCAATGGTTTTCAAGGTAGGATACATTTCTGACTGCAACATCATGAGAGGAGATAATGAGATATGAAATGAATTATATTCGTTGGAAGGACGTTACTCTCGCCTAATAAACGTTATCGTCGTCCCAGCATTTAGCTGGAACTGGAAATGGCGAAACCAAAAATAATATTTCAAGGATGGCTGACGGTGAGTTTCGGACTTATTTGTGTCCTGAGTATGGTGATAGCTCGTCCCCAAGACCTTTCCGGGATGGTCGAACTCCGCTAATTAGTTAGTTAGTTATTGATTTTTAAGGGGCGGAACTACGAGGTTCCGCTAATTAGGTTAAACCCAAACTGTCCTGTCAGCTCACGCTAATGGGTTTGGGACGAGAGTGGGGGTAGGCAACCTCCCCTGAAATGTTGGTTAAGCCATGAGTTGACAGCTACGTACATCTGGAACCCCTGGACATTCCGTAGATATAATCAGTGCAGCTAACATGTTATCTTTGTACAGTCAAAAAGGTGGAGGATTGAGAATTATAGGAAACTATAAATTTCATAAGTGTGAGTTGTCAAATCGGGGCCAAAAGTGGAGGTGTTCAAACAAGGAATGTTTTGCCAATTTATTTACAAATGGTGGTAACTTTCTGTTATGTGGGTCTCACAATCACGAACCATGTGCCACGATCAATGTGCATATTGATCTGTATAGTAACTCTGAACACACAGAGAAAATTATTGCATTTGAACTTTAAAGGCAAATCTGGAATAACTCCTAAAATTTCTAAAGAGTGGTATGAAATACATGTTCAAGATAACGAGAGTAGATAGTGAGGATTAGCGCAGGTTGACAAATTCCGACAATATTTACTATCACGTCCACTTTGGAGTGGGGGGCAGTGAAACATGCCTCAGGCAACTTCCCCTGTTAGGATTTTCCTAATTGACCCCCGTGGAGAGAACTCATTAGCGAACCTCAGTATCACCCGGCCTTGCACACCAGCATGCAGAGCTGCCTGAGTCGGTTGACCCATAACTATGGCATGTTCTAATTGCATACAAACTGGCCACACTATCGATCCATTCATGAAGAGTTTCCCCATTTAGTACAGGACAGCTGCACCGAAAAAAAAAAAAGTGCTATTGTTGGCCTTTTGTAAATCGTTAGAAAAGCACAAAAAAAAGCTTAACTCTGAATTTTAGAGTAATTTGCACGATCATTTTGTCGGAAAACTCAAAAAAACATTGAAAAGCGTTTTTCTCTGAATCGACGTATTTTAAAGAAAAGTTCTTTTTACATAAAATGTAGAGGACGTTGTCACCTATAATTCGTCTCATTAAGGTCATGTCATACGTTTTGAACTGCAGAAGCTAGGGGGCGCCAAAATTTCCAAAAAAGTGTTTTTTCACATTTTGTCCTAGAAAAAATGTTTTGTTCACAAAAGGACTAATCAGAAATTTGATCCTCTCAAAATTGTCTACAACATTTATTGAAACATTTTTTCCTATGTCTTACCGTTCCAAAGTTATAGTCTGCCGAATTGTGAAAATTGTACCTTTCAGATGGCACAAAGATTAATATGTGTACAGTAGGGCGGAACGTCGGTATAGGGAAAAAATAGTTTTCTGTATTGCCCATTCTAATAGTGATTAAAATTTGTCTTTTTATGTGAGAAGTTATTCTACAAAGTTTTATTGTGATAGAACCACATCTCGAGGTGCCGCAAAATCCTTGAACATAATTATTTGTCATTAAATTTTTAAATTTTCTAGATTTTTTATTTTATTTTATTAACGGTTTTTTATATTTATTATTTCCATTTAATTAAAACTACGTCTAAAATAGTGCAAACAATTAAAATTTGTTGTCCATCATCATTTTATAGGCACACTTAGTAGGCATTAAAACATGAATAAATAAAGGGTTTTCTTTAAAAAAATGTACTTTTTTGGCTTTGTCGTAGTAAGATAGGGGTAGATATGATATTGTAATGACTTTCCTTTGACTAAAACGTATTTAAGGTACTTAGAATGTCTCCTTTCATTTTTATAATACAGTGATAATATTGAACCAAATCAGAGAGTAGGAAAGGTACTTAACCTAAGCAATAAAGTCGTAACCATTGAGATAAGAACACACATTTTTTTCATAAAATACATAAAATATAAAAAAAACATTATAACAAAGCTAAATCAATATTCAATGTTCTCAAATACATTTTCGGCAAAGTGTTCCTATGTTTCAAATTTTGGCATCATCTTGTGTGAAGCAATTCTGGCTTTGACAAATCCATTTCTTTCTTCTATACCACAAACACAGAGTGATGATTCTGTTACAAGCTTGATTATTCTTTCCACTGCTTGTGTATGCCAGGGTAAACATTGAAAATCAATAGAATGCATCAAGCCATCTTCTCTTGCTTCACTTTATCCTCATCAATTATGTGCTTTGTCATCGGTGGTTCTGTGATTGTTACATCAGTCCAATTGATCATGTCGATGTAATCTTCAGCTTTGAAGTTTAGTTTAGGTCTCTCAAACTTCCGTGTCTCATTCTTCTGCTCTGACCTTGCCTTCAAAAGTCGTCGGAGGCCTAACTCTCTTATGTGTTTTCTCTCATCACTTAACATACAGACAAGCATGTTTTCAGGTTGAGCGTAATAGCCATTTCTTTGAATAACCGGGTCAATTACTTTGATATGTTCGTTACAAAGGTAACGTGAAAACGAAATCAGTCTCCATACGTGTTTGGCTCCATTTACACAAGAGGGCTTCAGCTTAATGTAAAACCAGATGGGTGCATACACCTTAACTACATACTCTGTAAAGGTTTTCAGGTTTTCTGAAGGGTTCCCGTTCCAACATACAACCGGAGAATGCGACTGGCCAACGTCAGCCATCGTGAATGTGCCAACTTTCCTGGTTTCTTCATGGCTAGATCTGGGAGACAGATTCCACTTGAGATTGATTTACACATTTCAAGTAAATAATTTTGATCGCTACTTAGAATCTGTTTCATTTCGAGGTCCGGAAGGTTGTCCTCAATCGGTGAGTACGTAACTACTGGAAGCTCATTACATTTTTCAAGTCGTTTGCCTAATACTCCTCCGAACTCATTTGGTCCTTTTGTATTTCCATCCAATGCACAAAACAGGTGGCGCAACGGCAACTCGCTGCAATGAAATAAACATATTAGCCACTGCAAAGAATTATGAACGTTCTTTTCTAATAGAGCGATAACATCATTATAAGCTCCAGTGTTTGTAGCAGTGCCATCACATCCAATTGCAGTTACACTGTTCAAGTTCAAATCACAGTTACTATTGAAATACTCAATAATACGATCTTTGATGCCTTCACCTGTACCGGAGGCATGAGCAACATGCGCCAGAAAAAGAGAACCAGGCTCTTCAACTAACGAAACGTGTTCTTCAACGACCGTCTTTCTGTAAAATTTGTTCCCCCTTTTCTCTTTTACAATTGTCTTATGCTTTCTGCCATTAAAAACAGCCCTATGTTCTCTCCAAATTAATTGTTGACACTGGTTGCAACTGGCATTTTTCGATTACTGGCTCTAGCTCTTCGAATTTTCATCCTGTCATTGACGTTAGTTTTATTCTCCTCAGAAATCATTCCCACATCTTTAAGAACGGCACTTTCTATGGCTGCTGCAACCCTGTCAGAAACCCCAGTTCTGTCACAGATAGAAGCTACTGTCGGCAGTTGTAGCATATTTTATTGTGAGGGCCTGAGAAGAGGTGGAAGGATTTGCATTATCAATTGATTCAGCCAGGAACTCGTCTACTGTATCATAATCTTCAGGTTGAAACACATAAATTCCAGTCATATTGGCCGATTCTACCGGCAACTCGTCATCCGAAACATCAGATTGAAGCACCACGTCATTTTGTGTTTTATTAGCTGCCTCAGCTTCCAAATGTTGTTTGTATTTAAGCTCTTGTCGAATCACCTTTAACTTTCGATCCTCTCTCTGGCTCAAAATCTTAGTAACCGACTTATCAAGTATGCTGATACACATTTTCCTATCAGTTCTTTGATCTACTAAAAACTTTTATTCAAGCACAGGTACTGTTTTGTCTTTTGAACACTTACACTCTGAGAGCAACTTGCACTTGCAAGATGCTATATCAAAAAGACGCTTAATTTCATTAAAAAATTTGTCTACAGCTAAATCATAATTTTCTGTGCCTTTTCTTCCCTTTGATCTCAATAAATATCTATACTTGTCATGATATGCTTTTCCCATTTTCAACATACGGGCACGAGACACTGAAGGAATTGATGCTTTAACCCAAACATTTTCAACTTTCTCCATTAGAATATCTAATATCTCACTCACCGTTGGCTCTTTTGTTGATATATCTCGTTCCAACTCATGTCGAATAGGCTATAAAGGTAATTCTTCATGACATCACCATAGGTTGGTAAATAATTATCACTCAATGCTTTAGGATGACCGAAAATGGGACATTTCCACTGAAGTCTAGTCTGAACTCGCTTTGACGACATATCTGCCATAACATTAACAAAAAACTTGTAAGTATTATGCAAATACACTAAAGGTCTATTAACAAATTATTTACTGACACTACCAACACGATCAAAATTGATCATTCACAACTTGCACTTCACAACTCCTACTTGTGTCTCACACCAACACTTGGACTGGACTGACCTCTGAGGCATAGAGAAGCAAGTCGCGACATGACGTCGCGACATGAAACTTCCCCTCCACTCTAACCGTACATACTGTCACCAACTATGATCACATTGATGAGTTGTTACCTAATGCATCTTAGTCACCTAAAACTGCAATTTTTAAGCAGAAATTGATAAATACAACAATATTTTTTTGCCAATCCAAATGTATTGAAATTTCGTATATTTCACTAAAAAATCACAATTTCTAACCCTTTGCGGCACCTCTTACCCTACTCCAATCGTGTTCAAACTTTACAATCGATTGAATAATAGAAAAAGGGAACTTTTTTTACTATTACGTATTGAAATTGAAAACAATATTTTTTCGTTCCACCCTAGTGTGCAGTTATGATTGATACGTTGCGATTGAAATAGATATGATTGTTTGAGTTAATTAACAAACACAGCCCGCGTCCTGTTTGACCGAGCCTTAGGCAGCTGTCCGACACCTGTCCCTGTCTAAGTTATGCCCACCGCTCTCTCCGCAGTAAAAATAGTAGCCTTGACTACGCAGCGTTGCATTTGCTGCGCTATAACTTTGGAACGGTAAGTCGGAGGAATCAAACGTTTAAATAAATATTGCAGACAATTTTTAGAGGAACAAATTTCTGATTCACTCTTTGTGAAAAAACTATTTTTTCAAGGACAAAAAGTGAAAAAACACTTTTTTGGAAAATTAGGCGCCCCCTAGCTTCTGCATTTCAAAACGTATGACATGACCTCAATGAGACGAATTGTAGGTGAAATTGTCCTCTACACCGTTTGTTTAAAAACCTTTTCTTTAAAATACGTCGATTCAGAGAAAAACGCTTTTCAATGTTCTTTTGAGTTTTCCGACAAAAGGATCGTGCAAATTATTCTAAAATTTAGAGTTAAGCATTTTTTGTGCTTTTCTAACGATTTACAAAAGCCAACCATAGCACAGTTGTAGGAACAAAACCATTCTAGCTGTACTGTACTAATTATTACGTACAAATATAACAGCATTACATCATACAGTCTTTATCGCTGACTATCTCATACTTCTCTTCTGACACAAGACTCCTTTGTGCTCTATTTCTAACAAGTGGTGTTCTCAGAATAAATAATCCCTAACCCTTGGAGAAAATGCTCGTTATAACAAGGCCAACTTGCTTTGTGAAACCTTGAAATAACCTTAGACAAGGGCATTGACATCTCACGAGCGCTGCCATGTTCATCGTGACGGGATTATCCAACACTTACTCTAATGATGTTTTATGGTAATAGCCTAGTCGTGCGCTTCGTCAACAATTCCGGAAATACTCAATCTACAGCTGTTTGGCTGCTTTATTTCCTACCTGACTTTAGCGGAGAGTGTGGTTCAGGAGTAGTTAAAAGAACAGGAATAACGTTTTGGTGTTTCAGGAACTAAACCACGAATTACGGGAATGTTTTTATTCCTGTATTTTATTATATATGAATTGCAGCCGAATGGCCATATCTGGGTAGTTTTGATTAAACGCCCGAGGGCTCCCAACAAGTTCAATTTCACGTAGTTCCAACTTTGTCACTAAACAACTACTGTAAACGTTGGAACCTGATAGAGCGTTTCTAAACAGCCATATATAACCTACAAACTTTGCTACACACTACCAATTGCAGTCGTAGGTTCTTTTACATGCCAACATGGGTCCGCCAGCTTTACTGACTACTTCCCCTCCGAAGGAAGGCATACTGAAGGATTTTAACGCTCTTAAAAGTTCGATGACTTCGGCTGGGTTTGAACCCGAGATCTTGGGCATAGCAGTTCAGCATGCTACCGACTACGCCACCGAAGCGGCTTATTCGTGTATTTTAAGTACCTCCATTGACTTGTGTCGTACATGCTTCAACGAGTGAGAACTACCATCGGATTTTTGATGTGTAACGTGTTTCCACTCGGTTGCTGAATATTTTTGGGGGAGTGATTTTGAAAAATGGGACGGAAGTAGATCGGACGGAAGTGAGTAAGACGCACTGCCAGCTGGATAGCATCCATCAGCCAGGAGGGATGCGATCCAGCTGGCAGTGGTACCATGTGGATTGTATATTACATATGGATTACTTCAAGGTTTGGAGGCGCCATTACAGATATTTCTACAATAAATCATTTTCAAGTTGTCGTTCATTGGTGTAAAAATATTCATTATACCATATTAGCTGAAAACAATTATGATTTATTAAGAGTCTGTTTCTCAATTTCACCGAGTAACTTTGCTCAACGCTTTCATACTGATCGGTAAACGCTCATGCGAACTCTGGTGTCAGATTGAAACACAAACCACATGTTAAAAGTCTTCGTGTCGGAATTTAATTTTGTTGTTGTTGTTTACCCTCCAGGTTGGTGGAACCCACGGACTCAGCGAGGGAACTCACCACTACCGCCTCTACGGGCAGTGTCCTAGAGCTGGGAACATCGAATCGGAAGGGATACAACTGGTGAGGTGGGATTGGCACCTCGCCCAGGCGGCCTCACCTGCAAAGCGAACAGGGTCCTCATGAGGGAAGGTAAGGGATGGTTAGGATGGATAGACAAGGAAGAGGGAAGGAGGCGGCCGTGGCCTTGAAGAAGGTACCATCCCGGCATTTGCCCGAAGACGAAGTGGGAAACCACGGATAACCACTTCGAGGATGGCTGAGGGGGAATCGAAACCCCTCTACTCATTTGGGCCACCCGAGGCTGAGTAGACCCCGTTCCAGTCCTCGTACCACTTTTCAAATTTCGTGGCAGAGCCGGGAATCGAACCCAGGACCTCCGGGGCGGCAGCTAACCATGCTGACCGCTACGCTACGGAGGCGACATTTAAATGATGATATGCTTTAATATGAAACATTGTAACTAGTCGGCAAAGCCGGTATTATGTTTCTGCACAATGACTATTCAGATATTAACCCACATTGCAGTAATGCAGTGATCAATGTAATATATATCGATGTTTTTATACGGTAACTGGGCTAGCCTTTCATAGACCACTATAGGAATTCCCTTTACTGTCAAGTAGGCGTATTCATAACTAATTTAAAACTCAATTCCACGAAGGAACATTATCGAAAAATAATGGATCATAAAAGAATACTTCCATGTTATTACCGGCACGTGAAAATGAGTAACTGTCTTGTACTCTAACTTTACGTGTTTCTAATGGCTGCGTGCATATCATATTGGTATGCGAATCATGAAGTCTCAGGTTCGAACCCTAGTCCCGGCAATTATTTTTGCTACCGGATTACTGATTTAAACGATATCTATCATAACATTAAGCGTCATTTTATCAGTTCTATATGAAATTACGATTTATCTAATTGTAATTACAATAGTTTGCACCAAGCAGGAGTTGGGAAATTTGATTGCATTGAACATTATTTCTAGTAGTCTATAGATAGGCTAGAGACTATGGCTTCATTCCTCCTCTTAATTTACAATATAATATGTGATGTTTGTTCAAACAAGTGTGACAGTAGCATATCTCCAATACAATCTATACATTCACCATAGTACCAGTATGAAAACGGAGCGTAAATTAACATTTTAAGAATGTGGAAGCTGTGTAGTATACCAGTAGGATAACATGTCAGATGTTACACATCATATGCGATTACTGTAAGGCTCGTATCTTTTTTATTATGCATACCCGAATTTAGGCATTAATTACAGAGAAACCAACATACCTATTCGACAATAGTGTATTCCAATATTTTTCTTGCTTAATTCTGCGTTAGACTATATAAGCCACTTACTCTCGAGTGTAATATTTATTTTTGTATTTGTGATTGTATGGATAATTGTCCGGGATTTTGGTGTCCTTTCTATGAACCGCTCACTTAAAACTATAATTTTATGGAAAACTATTTGTCTGAGGTTTATACGAGTACAATTGGTATATGTTATAGGCACAAGTATTATTAATGTAGAACTCCTCAAGTTTCAAGTTATTTCAAATACGCAATAAAAAGTTCTTATACTTTTTCTAAAGTAACTTTTTCTCAGTCCATGATTATCGTACAACAGGAAACTTGGGCTTAATTTGAGGCTCTCATTTAGGATTATCGGAAACTACAACCAATACAAACGTACAGTGTGACACCGAATTTATGAAGAATAATATTAATGGAAGGATTTGGGCGTGCTGGTACGTGCGATTAAGGGAACTATACACGATATTTACATTCCCCACAATTAAGAACCCCCGCGAGAAACTATCAGAAAATATGGATAATTTTCCTGGTATGTCAATCTCTATTGTGACCGTTTAGTTGAGTCAACAACCACGATGACTTAACTAACGACACATAAATCGAATAAAAAGTACCGTGAGGATCAGGTGACCTTCCATAAAGGCTAAAGCGGCACGAGAGTCCGTAGTCCACAGGGATCGTGGTACATGGTGACGATGGTCATAGACCGCCTAAGGAAAGGTTCACCTTAAAACTAGACTGAGAAAATAAACATCCAGACTCATGTAAAACACCGTGAAAATTTATTAAAATTCACAAGCCCCTAGCCTAGTTCGGAGGGTTATAATCGGCTAGTCCGCAAATTAATAAATAAACAAAGATAAAGAGCAGGTCCCCTACCTGAGAAGTTACTGAAAACCCTCGCGAAAGATCTAACTCACAATGATAAAGCAACAACAGCAACGCTAGGAATATGGTACGACGCAAGTCCCTAGTTCAAGTTACAAGATCAAGCTAATATCTGAATTTACATTTAACAGGGTAGCAAAACAAATCTAGGTTAGGGTGGTACCATTTCGACATTTAAATTTAACATTAATTCAACTAGCTAAGTCCTATCAATTAATAAAATTTACGGCGATGACGTCCGTAAAAGAAAACAATTACATCCAAAAGCTAAGTGTACAGCCATGAAAAACAAACAATTTAATTATGCTTAATAACTATGTGCTAACAGCACACAATAAAGTAACATGTAGGGTTTAATACACTTGACATCATAAATTAATAACGAAATGGACACAGTAGTTTTATTAAAAATTCCTGCCTACACCTTGGTTTACTCTTTGTAAACCATAGTCATCTAATGTGTATAGTTACGGTGACGAATGCGCAGTTGAGACCACGTCTGACATCGCATGGCCTGAGCTCCACAAGCTACGAACTCTAGGTTCGCACATGCTTCAGGTCGCTACAAAAATGTCAACTGTCCTAGTCATTTCCTCACAAGGAAATTATCTTCAACTGCACGGCTATGTCAACAGTTCCAGAATGCAAAGAACAAAGTTAGATAGAAAGAATCGTTAGTTAGGCTTGTTTTACAACAATTATGCGTCTTATTATTAGGATGTCGGTTTATAGGTCTATCGTAGGTTTATGGCGAATAACATTGACAATAGCCTGGGCACGGAGTGTCTCCAACTGAGATCATTCTCCACCAAAAAGCCTCGACGCAACAGTCGGAATATAATCAACGAGTATAACAACTCGGACACACAATAACACGGGTTACCAGCGGCGCTAAGCTCGCGTTCAATAACTCTGGGATAGGCCTGTACAACAGTTACCTTCCAATAACATCTGGTCAACGGGATCATCCCCGGACAAAGCATACAATAACATCCTGCTATAACAGGGTAGACTTCACCATCCTATAGAAAACCTTACATAACTGTACCTGTCATACGACAATACACGCAACAGAGCGTTAAACTAACAAAAACCGATCCATAAAACAAGTGATCAAATACAAGAGTGGAAACTGATTTCCATAAGCAAAATAGCAATGAAAGGAAAAGCGAATACAAATTGTACTCTGTCCTCGTCTATAGTAGTTTTGTCTCACAATGAAGCAGGCGTGCTCTAGGTCACTGGGTTACATAACCAGTTTATTCAAGGCCGGCGATTTAATCAATACAAAACCTGCACTTGGCCGGTTCATAAAAAAACTTTACCATAGGTTACGGATCTCTACAGAGTCCGTGTATCAAACGCACGCTATAAATCTGAGTATAGTAATACAATTCCGTCTTTCTACCAAAGACGTCTAAATGAAAGTAAACTTACAATAACTGAAGCTCTTTGCTTTAAAAATGCAACTCAGTAGTTGCTAGAACATCAAATAAAAACGTGTCTCACACGACACAAGAAAAATATGATAAATGTGGCACAGATTCACACACTAGATCTGCTTAATGATACGTTGGGAACCGCGTTCGATGCTAGGCAACGAAACATTCCTTCTAGTTGTTAGGTTCAAACATGACCAAGAATAGCTTCTGAGCTTATTCAAAATGAAATATAATGCATTTACCAAACTGGTAGTTACTGTCGACTACCTAAATGATACGACCGTTCTAACGACAGTCAGGGGTGTAACAAAGGATGGCTGCGAAGAATGCAGTCAATTAATAACCAAGGCATCTGATTGCCATAACTACAGTCAGCAAAGACTTGAAAATTACCCCAAGTAGGGTTGAACAAAATAGCCTCAAAATGACTACGATCAGGTTCAGCAAAAAGGTAGGCATTGACGTTCCACGACGTTCACCAAGCTGCACCAGGGCTGACCAAAATGTCTGACCCCAAGGGTGTCTCACTCTAAACTGAAATAAATGACATCTAACTAATCTAGTTACATCCCTACCTAGAAAAATGGCTGACACTGAGTGTGGTTGATTCACAAACTACATTAAAACTACTATACCACCAGAAACTAGAACAAAGAAAGGGTGTGACAAAAACTCACGAAATGGAGGAGCTCTCACTCAGCTCTCTGTTCCACAACAAGGGTTGTACAAAAACCTCTCTGGCTCTCTGGATCGGTATCCTCCTCATCAGGATTCCCATCTGGACTCCCCCAAAGACCAGGGTTCGATTTGTCCCTGTCGACATCTTCGTGGATATGCCTGGAAATGGCATTTTGGCTCCTTCCCTCTCGATCATCGTTCTGGAAGTTCCACCATCATGCTGGTTCCTGTAGAAACGTCACCCCCCCATACCGGGATGGTATTAGCCCATGGTGACTGCTTCAACCATGGTGAAGAAAAGTCCAATCACGTGGGTAGCGAAATAAGTTGCGTGATTATTCATCCTCTCACTTCCAAAATTGTAATGTCCGTCGTGACTATTATTGGCTTCAATTATAAAATACGACACAGCCTTAATCTTGCAGATGTGGATTAGCATGTGAGCTAACACTATTTTGTAATGCTGCACGTGCTAGTGACGCTACTTTTGTATCACGCAGCATCCGTGAATTATACGACGTTTCAAAGATGAAGTTTCCACTTTGGCAATTTAAATATCTCATATAATTATAATCACACTTATTCAGGATAATTGTAACACTATTACCTGTATATTTCCACTAGGCATCTGCCCTCCACATACGCGTGGGTAATATGTGATGTCACAGCAATGTTGTGCAATACACTATACTTGCCAATAATTATTTCCCAAGCTTCTTATTTAATTCACTGGACTCTAACAACAGTGAATTAGTATTTGCATGCTCGATGGCACCTTATAATCACTTTTAACGCTAAACAGCGGATATTCTTCTACGTCTCGTAGGACAAATGTAATTCCACGCCTACACAAGGCGGATTCTCAAGACGCAGTGCTCCGGTACTGGGTGTCTCTAGAAAGTAGGTCGTCAAAACGAAAACGTTGAGCGACTACTTACGTTCCTTTTTTGCGTATCTGCAAGGGTATTACCTTACCTAAAGTAAAAATAAACATTCTCCAAAATATTTTAATAACGCAGCATGACGAAATGGAATATTCTGAGTCTCGTAGGAAAGATAAAAATAATTAATAAGACCTCAGATAATAATTAGCAGTTTACACCAAAGTCAAAAGTGCGATTCACCGCTACTTCAAAGTATCGCGTGATCTCTCAGCTTCACGTGGCTTCCTGGGTGTGTTTAAAAGTACAACATCCCATCATAAATGCTCTGTGATAAAAAATATCACATGAACCATAGCTCAGCGGGTTCACTATAGACTATATAAAAATTAAAGTTTGTCTGTTTTTTTATAAATTTCCACGGAAGTTTGAGTTATTAACGCATTTCAGACCGGTTTATGACGGTAAAGCACTAAAACAAAATGTTTGTCTGTCTGTCTATCTGTTTGTCTGTGTAAAACTTTGCACGCGCATCACTCGAGAACGGCTGAGTGGATCAACGTTAAATTTGGTACAGATGTCCATCAGAGGCACGAAAGTAATCAATGATATAACTCTTCTCCATACCTCTCATAAAAGAGGGCCTACCCCTTAAAATTCATGCTGAAATGGGCGTAGAAAGACGAGACAAAGCTCATTTTCAGCGTCTCAATGTGAGAAACAAAACTCGAGAGCCCTACGGGCCCCGAAAACCACATTTTAAGGTCCTGAAACCAACAGTTTTTGATATATACACTCAGAAAACTAATTTCATTTATTTAGCTATTGAAAGAATGCAAGCCGGTAACCATGGCAACCGGGATGGCAACACAATCCCTGAAGTCCATCTATTTCTGTAAGACGCAATGCCATTCCATTTATTACATTACTGTATATAATGCGCTTAAGGGGGTCAAGGGGTACTCTTGAATATTTTCACGTGATTCACACGGGCGGGTGTGGTACTAAAGGTCTATTATAATGCTATCCCTATATTATTAAATTATTATTATGACTAGCAACCCACCCCGGTTTCGCCCGGGAACAGTTATGAATGCATTACATGATTTCGATGTCAGTGATTTACGATCTATAACCCCTTTACGTCTCGGCATGGCAGGTTGAAATCACTGACTGGGCTATTTATTATTTTATCTTGGAGATGCATGTGCAACGAATTCTTGTCAGACGTAATTTAAGAATGGCGAGGTGCATGAAACACATATCCCCCTTCCGTCCAATCTTAACTTGACTGTGTGTTTTGCGGAACGAAAAGTTCACAGAGGAAATAAAGAAAAGCCGAGTTGCACTTCCAGGAAATCTCTAAGCACAACCACTCTTCTCTGAAGTCTTAACTAAGCAGGACTCGACAGTTTGCTGCTGGCTGTCTCTGGGATCATAGGTTTTCCCGATAGCTAGGTTGTAACTGGGGTAATAGGCTCGCCTCTAGCTAGTTCGTAAACTGTCAGGAATTGTATAGAGATTGTAGGAAGAAATGAAAACGTAAAAACACTTACAGTGGGTGATGTCTTGCCCATAGAGATATGCTCTCGCAGACTTTTTTGTAGAACATTTCATGCTGAACAATTCTTACACCCGTAGTATTTAGATATTTTAACGGTTTGCCCAGCGTACGCTTACAAAGTGCTCGGACGCCAGATATTTTTTCGACTTTTTCACTGAAATCGTTACTGCTCGGCTTCCTTTCATCATACACAAATTATTTTCTACAGAAATCATCCTCGAGATATCCTTTACAGAATGACGAAAACCTCATTAAAATCCATCCAGAGGTTCTGTAGATTATCCGTGACATCCAAGAATCGGGGACTTTGGCGTATAATCTCTACTTAGTATAATACAATCAGTAATTTAATCTATACACACTCACTCACTCACTCGCTCACTCCGTTGGCTTCTCTGGGACGTGACGATCCCGTGCCGCTCTCGCTATCTGCCTCCTATCCAGCGCAGTATTCTCCCACCCACTAATACCCATTTGTCTGCAGTCAGAGGTAACCTCATCTTGCCATCTACTCCTAGGTCTTCCAGGGGGTCTCGAGCCTTCGATCTTTGTCTCGTACACCTGGCGAACTATTCTGGCAGCGTCCATTCTGATAACATGCCCTGCCCGTTGCAGCCGTTTCGCTTTCATGACGTCCACTACCCTGGGTTGATTGGCTAACTTGTACAGCTCATGATTTGATCTGAGAACCCATCTTTGTGTTTCCTGGTCAAAAATGGGGCCGAATTTTTTTCTATATATCTTGTTTTCGAAGACTGTAAGTTGGCGTTCCTCCCTTTTGGTCACACTCCATGTTTCGGCTCCGTATAGCAGTACTGGCCTGATGATCGCGTTGTATAGTTTTAGTTTTGTTTTTCTGGTCAAAAGTTTGGAAGAAAGTAATTTATGCAGGGAAAAGTAAACTTTGTTTGCATTCCGTAATCTAATTTGGTGTTCAACTTGTCTTCTATTGCAGTCATTTATATTTACCCCAAGGTATTTGAAGTTTGGCGTGTTCTTAAAGGTAAAATTGCCTATATGAAGGTTGTTGCGTTGGTCTGTGGTCATGTTTTTCTCTCTGTATTATCATATATTCTGTCTTCTCTTCATTAATATTTAGACCTATTTTAGCAGCAGTTTCATTTAATTTCCTGAATAAAGCTTCAATTTCTCCTCCATTATTTCCTATTAATACAAAGTCATCTGCATATGCCAGGATGTTGTGGTTGTTATCTACTAGGTGTCCAGTTGCAGCTTCTTTGGTTTCCCGAATTACTTTTTCCAGAACGATGTTGAAGAGAAGTGGGGAGAGCGCATCACCTTGTTTTAGTCCTGTTCTGTTTTCAAAACAGTCCGATACGGATCCACAGTGTGTCACTTTGCTCACTGTCTCCTTCATACACATTTTGACCAGGCTGATGAGTTTCTGTGGGATTCCGTATTCTGCCATAATTTCCCACACCGTTTTTCTGTGGACTGAGTCATAGGCCTTTCGGAAGTCAATAAATAGGTAATGGACGTTTTTGTTATATTCCCAAACTTTTTCATTGATTGTCTTAATACAAAATATATTGTCTGTTGTTGATCTGTTTTTACGGAAACCATTCTGATAGTCTCCTATTATATCTTCGGTGTATGGAATTAGTCGTTGTAATATTATGTGCGACAGTAATTTGTAAGCTGTGACAAATAGGGATATTCCTCTGTAATTTCCACAGTTATGTTTATCTCCTTTCTTATGTATTGGAACAATAATTGCTTCCTTCCATTCATCCGGTATTTGTTCCTCGCGCCATATTTTCAGGATAAGTTTATGCAGTTTTTCATGAAGCTTCTCACCCCCATATTTCAGCAATTCAACTGGTATACCGTCAGATCCTGCAGCTTTGTGGTTTTTCAGTTTCTTCAGACTGCTGGTTACCTCTTCATATGAAGGATCTTTTATGAGAGGTCCTACCGTTGAAAGAGTGGTTCTCTCCAATTTGTTGTCTGGTTTAGGGCAGTTCAGTAAGTGGTCAAAGTACTCTTTCCATGCCTGTAATATGTAGGTTGTTCCTGCAATGATGTTACCATTGTTGTCGTGGAGAACTGCTGATCGCGGTTGGTAACGGATGTTGTTCTCCTTCTGGCCATTCTCAATGCTCTCTAACATATGTTTAAGGTAAAGCTTCTTTTCTTTTCGCAAGATTCTGCTTGATTCTCTTTGTGTCTCCTTGGAGTGCTGTTCCAAATCTTCATTTCTCCTGACCTGTGGACATGCTTTCTTTGCTGAGATGCTAGCTGCTACTGCTGTTTTGCGTGTACCATTAAACCATTTCTTCTTTCGTTCCACTTTTGGTATTGCTTTTTTAGCTGATTCTTGAATCACCTTCTTGATATTCTTCCACAATCTATTAATATCTGTAGTTCCACTTTCATCCACTTCTTCTCCTACTTCATCAAGTACGCCAAACCTGTTGCTCACTTCCACTTGGTACTGACAAGTTTGAGGAGCTTCCTTGAATGCTTGTAGATCATACTGTATTGCGCGCCCTTGTTAGGTAGATTTCATTAGAAAGCTAACTATTGCAATGGGTACCATGTTTCGACTTCCGGAAAATTTCGACATATCTTCGCGTTTCACATCCCCCAGACCCCAAAACCACCGTCAGTTCAAAAGTTTATATATAATTTATGTATATATGTATCTATATATATATCAGTTTCTTGTGGACACGATAACTGCCGTAATTTTGCACCAATCACTTTGAATTTTTTACATAATATGTATCCCTATGAAATCTCGGTCCAGTTCGTTAATGGGCAAAATCGGTCGAAGGGGGTGAAAATGGGGGGCTTTTTTCGAAAAAGTTAAATTTCTCTATAACTCTCTTAATACGTGAAATATCGAATTCATTCCAAGTTCATAATATGTGTCGGATAAGTGCCAAAAATTTATGTCAAATAAGTTTTTTGATAGCACCAACCATTGACCAAAGGGGTGGAAAAAAGTGGGTTTTTCGGGAAACATTAATCATATCTCTCTTAATAGGCACAATATCAAAACCGTACAAAATGGAAAATATTCCCCTAATAATTACCTAAAACGTTTGTCTGAAAGAATTTTTGATATGACCCACCATTACGCCAAGGGATGAGAAAAATGATTTCGGAATTTTAAAAAATGCCAAGTGCCATCAGAGGTTACCATAACAACGCTTTTAAATTGATAAGGGATGATCTATCAGAGGTTGCCAAGAAAACGCCATTGACGAGATCACATTCATTTTTAGTTTCACACTTTTCAAAAATGAGGAAAAAGTAGACTTATAAGATATATCCGGGAAAATGTGTCTGTCCTTCTGTCTGTCTGTCTGTCTGGCTGTGTGTGTGTCTCTCCCCCCTATCAACTCCTAAACGGCTGCAGAAATCGAAACCAAATTTAGTATGAGTAAAGATGTATACCGGAATATCTCAGGCCCATATTTGAAAAAGATGCCAGTGCTACCAACTGCTAAAAAAACGCACTAGAAATTTCAGCTCCATGTTGGATATATTGGAAGGTATACATGGGAGCTATTCTAAAATTGGCACACATATAGATAATACTATTTCAGTTTGATTTCCAGGTGGCCATACATGACAGCGTTGCCAAAATAATTTTAAGCCTTCTGATAAGTCCAATTTTTTAATGCATATAACTTCTACACTATCAATTGGATTTCAACCAAATTTTGTATGTAATATGTGTACATAAACATATATGACTGAGTGTATTCTTAAGAGCCACCAGGGCTGCGAACTGTTAATACTTGCTCTCTATTTTGTATCCAAATATATCAGAAAGTATGCAAGCTGACAGCTTTAAACTATGCACACGTAAATTACCCGACATTTTACATTAATTTGGAGTAACTTATATACGTCAGTTCTACCAACATGATTCTAAGCCTGCTGATAGGACCAATTTTTAAATACATGTAACTTCTATACCAACAAATGGATTTCATCCAAAATTGGCACAAAAATATATAATATTTCAGATTATTTCTGACCAGCACTCGCATGACATTGTTGCCAACATCTTTTACGTGTACTAATGGACCAATGTCTAAATCCATGTAACGTCCTTTGGACTTCAACCACATTTTGTATTCTGTACCTTAGGAGATGGAAGTAAGAATATATTCAGTCACCAGAGCTGCCAACTGTATTGCTCTATTAGGCTACATTATGCCTAGTATACCTTATTTCGAACTAATTAAGACATTTCGATATTACCCACTTAATTTCGTCATTATTCTAGATAGGTTCATATACTGTAGATTAATCTATGGCATGAATCTTAATTTTAAGAATAGTAGGCTCTTTAGTTCGTCACGGAACTTCTTGTTCCATCTGACTATGAGGGAAGCGGCTAACTGGTAGCATGCTGAACTTCTATGCCCAAGGTTCTGGTTCAAAGCCGGCCAAAGTCGCCGGATTTTCTAAGAGCGCTAAAAATCCGTCAGCATGCTTTCCTTCGGAGGGGAAGTTACAACGTTCGTTGCAAGTTGCTGGTTGCGGTGGCATCTAGCAGCCAAATTCACAGCTAGGTGTCGTTGACGTTAGTATTTGGTACAAAATTAGGTACTACTACTTAAAATTGACCGTCTGCAGACCTTACCTGAATTACAGACTAATACAGTCATCACAAATAACACCGTTTATCAGACAGATTCTACACACACACCCAATGTACACGGGGTTACATGACCACCTTGTCGCAGCCCCTAAACTGAGGAACCAACCAACATCTCTGCGCGAGATAAAATTTTGCGTGAAGAAGTAACAGACTGTTAGATAGTTACACATTAGTTCCAAACCTTGCATAAGGACAGTGTGATCACAAGTATAAAAATTAACCCCAAATGACAAGAAGGTTACCATCCCCATAAGACAGTAAAATGTTAAAAGTATGCATAGAAAGACGAAAATATGTTAACTAACCTCCAATTGTAAAATACTTTCTCGCAATAAATGAGGTCTGATCCTCCTACGAAAACCTGCATATTTTGCCTATTATAGCCTATCCCCTAGTTTGCCCGGTGAAATCTACCTCCGCCTTCCGGCGTGCCGAGAGGAATTTTTTTTGTATGTGGTGAGTTTTCAGTTTCACCTCCATGGATGCAACCAGCAAGTTGTGGTCAGAGCCTATGCCTATCTATACTAATATAATAAAGCTGAAGACTTTGTGTGTTTGTGTGTTTATGTGTTTAAACGCACTAATCTCTGGAACTAAAAGTCCGATTCGAAAAATTCTTTTTTTATATGATAGCCTGATTCAAGAGGAATAGTTTAGGCTATGTAGCATTAGGCTTCAACTTTCAGGTGAACATCAAGATTGATTTTTGTTCAGTAAGTAGGTAGAACAAGTGCTCCCGAACAGCTCTATCCGCATGTGCTGGCGTTATGGTTAGTGATACGTACACCGATTCACATATCTGAACCAAAATTTGTATACTTACCCTTTGGAACCCTGATGGTAACACTGTCTACGTGAAATTTATGACTGACCAGTCCATTTCCTGCATTTAGGCCCTTTGGTTCAAATCTACACCTTTTCCCCGATCTGAACCAAAATTTGTATACCTACGCTTTGGAACCCTGCGAGTAACACTGTTTACATGAAATTTCGGACAGACCACTCCACTCCTTGCATTTAGGCCCTTTGGCACAAATCTACACCGTTTCACCGATCAGAACCAAAATGTGTATACTTACCCTTTGGAACCCTGCGAGTAACACAGTATGCATGAAATTTCGGACAGAACACTCCATTCCCTGTATTTAGGCCCTTTGACACAAATCTACACCGTTTCACCGATCTGAACCAAAATTTGTATACTTACCCTTTGGAACCCTGCGAGTAACACTGCATACATTAAATTTATGACAGACCAGTCCATTCCCTGTATTTAGGCCCTTTGGCACAAATCTACACCCTTTCACCAATCTGAACCAAAAGTTGTATACTTACCCTTTGGAACCCTGCGAGTAACACTGTTTACATGAAATTTCGGCCATACCACTCAATTTCCTGCATTTAGGCCCTTTGGCACACATCTAAACCGTTTCACTGACCTGAACGGCAATTTTTATACTTACCCCTTGGAACCCTGCGAGTAACACTGACTGCACGAAATTTTGGACAGACCCCTCCATTCCCTGCATTTAGGCCCTTTGACACACATCCATACCGTTTCACCGATCTGAACGGTAATTTGTATACTTACCCTTTGGAAACCTGCGAGTAACACTGACTGCATGAAATTTGGAACTAATCTACACCGTTTCTCTTAATTGCACCAAATTTTACATACACTTTGAAACCCTGCTGGTAACACTGTTCACTTGCTATTTTGGACAACGCTCCCCATTCCCTACATTTAGGATAACAGACAAAATTAACTTGAAAACCACGTATTAAGGCCCTAGAACCATTCATGTCCGTAGTAGTGTAACTGTAAGAGTATTTTAATAAGTCTGTTGTTGACGGGCAGTTCGGGCTGCATCACGTCACCCCTACCAGTGATCTGGTGCAGAATTGCGAAAATAGTTGCATCTTGCGCTGTTTATAAATTGCAGTCACGGGGGGTAATTCGTGCAAAAAGATTTCTTAGACCCCTTTAAACAGTTATCATCATGAAAATATTATGCCTCTGTATAAGTGCAATGGTGTTGGTGCAGTACATTGAGGTTATCAGCTGCAATAAGCGTTGGTGCTTTCAAATCTACCTTCATTTATTCTGAAACTTATCGTTAAGCGCTTTGTGGCGATAAATGATACTATTGCTACCTCAGTAGCTCGGGACAGCCGAAGTTTGCCAAAGAGTCTGAATATTTTCGTACGGCACTATGCGACAAAAGACGACACTATTGGTCTCTACATTTCTAACAGCCAATGAGATATAGGCCAAAGGCAGTGTCTTTTGTATCACTTACTGTTCTTTCTTTTTTTTTTTTTTTTGTAAATTTGTTTGTAAATTACATGTGTCAGTGCTGTAGTTAGTAAATAGCTGTTTCCCTATTCATGATTATCATTACTGGAAATTGACCTGTATGTTACGTCCATTATACTGTACTACTTAACAACCCCACTACAACCACCACCACCACCACCACAAAAATATATATTTTTTAAATATTGGTTTCTGATAGTTACGTATCATGTGCCAGTTCTGTAGTAGTATTCATTATCATCCATAAAACAAATAAATCCACCGGGCGAAGCCGGGAACTACTGTTAGTATAATATAATCCCCCTTCCGTCCAATCTTAAATTGACTGTGAAATTTGCGGAACGAAAAGTTCACAGGCGTAATGAGAGTTGCACTTCCAGGGAATGGCGAGGTGAATGAAACTCAAATCCCCCTTCCGTCCAATATTAACTTGACTGTGTTTCACAGGCGAAATGAAGAAAACCCGAGTTGCACTTCCAGGGAAACTCCAAACAAAACCACCCTTCTCAGAAGTCTTAACTCAACACGGCTGGACGGTTTGCTGTTGGCTGTATCTGGGGCAATAGTTTCGCCCGCTAGCTAGGCTGTATCAGGTATGATAGACTCGCCCTTATCTAACTAGTAAACTGTTGCCTCAGTAGTTGAATGGACAAGGTTGGAAGAAATTAAAACGTAAAACACTCATAGTGGGCGATTTATTGAAGATAGACATATGCTCTCGCGGACGTTTTGTAGAACTTTTCATGCTGAACAATTCTTACACTCAGAGTATTTAGATATTTTTAACGGTTTGCCCAGCGTAAGCTTACTAAGCGCTCGGACGCCAGGTTTTATCCGACTTTTCCACTGAAATCGTTACTGCTCGGCTTCGTTTGATCGTAAATAAATATTTTTTTACAGAAATCTTCCTTGAGATATCCTTTACAGAATGGTGAAGAACACGCATCAAATTCAATCCAGTGGTTCTCGAGTTTACCCGTAACATCCAAGAATCGGGGACTTTGTTTTATACTAAGGAGAGATTATTATTATATTATGACGTACAAGAACGAGACAAAACTCATTTTTAGCCCCTCGGTGGCTATTACGTTTTAAGGCTCTAAAACCACGTTTCTGAAATATTCCCAGAAAACTAATTTCATTTAATAAACTAATAAATAGATGACGAGTACAGAAGAACACCAAATCAGGAGCTATATAGATATACCGAGAAAATCACAGATGTGGCCAGGAAGAGACGTCTGACTTTCTACGTACATGTCTCATGGATGAACCCAACAAGACTAACCAACCGGCTTCTCAACTACCGGGGGAATAAAAAGTGCTTGACACCGTCGCTAACAATAGTTAACAAGGATATCCAAGAACTGAAGGTAATGGAAATTGATATTGGAAGCCGATCACATCTAATAAAGATACTTAAACAGAAGAGTTTTCAGGACAGACCACCCTGTAAGAAAACCGGCATCATCTGGACAAAAGAGAGAAAGGAGAAACATAGCCAGAGAATGCGCGAATATTGGTCAAACAACAAGTCCCTCGCCAAGCTGAAAAGTTGAAAGTCGTGTTCCTTAGCTGGCCCATCCGAAAGAAGAAGAACAAGAAGAAACTAATGAAGTAATGCAAGCCGGTAACCATGACAACAGTATCACAAGAGGTGACATCCAACTTTCCATCAGTTTCTGTAAGAAGCAATGCCACTCAATTTATTAAATTTCTGTGAAAGGTTGCAAATGGCTATAAGGTTATCGTGGAATCAAACACAGACTGTGAAATTCAACAATGCGATTATGGGGGTCAAGGGGTACCCTAGAATTTTACACGTGACTTACACGTGCGATATGCGACATGTTGTACAGAAGGTCTATTATATCTCCATACAGCAACATTATTTTCAGATATTCCTGGATTGGAATAGTGTTTCTTGCAGCTTTTGGGAATTTGGGCCATTTGAGGCTAAATCCCGAATTTTCATGCTCCACAAGCCTTTGTAATTTATTAAGGGGTTCTTCCTGGGGATGTGAACTTTCCATAACGGTGAGGGTCATTTTTAATTAGACATATATTGCATTTCGTCTACGAGGTTTTAAATATTATTTTCACGTCAGGAAGTACACGTTCGGTGAATTTAGTTTGAGAGCACATTTTAACTAATCATATTTTTGTCGACAAACGGGTTCATCGTAAAGATGATTTTGTTTGATACTGTGTGGTTGATATATCTTTATGTTTATGTATGCCTATAATTCATGTTCGGGTGCTTGGAGCATCGTAAAATTAGGTATTGTAACCATGAGTCAATACACCAATTATTTAGAATACTCTTCAACGTACTTCTCATTGAATGGTGGGTATAAGGAACAAATTTTCAAAATACATGCTAAAATAGGCGAAAAATAAAAATTATCCTTGAAGGACGACCAAAGCATACGTTGCGCTTCTCAATGTGTGACACAAAACTAGGGAGTCTATAAAGGGTCTCCGAAAACCACATTTTATGGCCCATAACTTAACAGTGTCTGCGATATGCCCAGAAAACTAACTTCGTTCTTATAAACTTATGAAGGAATGACAAGCCCCTAACCATTGCAACAGTAGCTCAAATGATAACGTCTGGTTATTAATACCGAAGATCGTTCGAAGAGCGGGTACTTCTGCTAGTTTCTATAATAAACATGAATGACAGCTATTCTGTTATTCAGAATATAGAGATTCTTCAGACGAAGAATACTGACAGAACTAAATATTTCAAAGATATGTAAATAATGTAAACAGTCCATGAAATATTTGTGTAGTATGAAATTTCCAAATTAGGAAGCAAACCATTTTTAAAACCGACATTGAAAGTTCAAAGCGCTTGTGTGAAAAGGTGTGGAAAGTGCAATTTGTACGAGGAAAAGAAATCAAAGGTTGAGAGTAAACATAATGCTGTGTTATTTCGTTGCGAGCCGCGACGACTGCTACTGAACGCGGCAAAGCTGCACCTAACTTAACCAGCCCACCTGCTTTTAATTGCACGAACCAGCGCGCACAAAACCTCCCATCAATATTACTCTTCAAAATTTCGATATCGCACTGTACAAGTACAGTTGTTGTACTTTCCGATAATCCCGAATGAGAGCTTCATAATGAGGCCAAGTTTCCTGCTGGACGTTTATCCTCGGCTGAGAGAAAGTAACTTTAGAAAGAGTATATGCACTGTTTATTGGGTAGTTAGAAAATTTCAACATGAGTTTTACAATACCAATACTTGTGTGTATAACATATACAATTTCACTATCCTCAGACAAGTAGCTTTCTATGCATATAGTTTTAAGTGAGCGGTTCCTTGAAAAGACGCCTAAATCCCGGACACGTTTTAATGCAACCACAAGTAAGAAAATAATTATAATACTTGAGAATAAATGGTTTATATAGTCCAACGCAGAAATCAACATGAGAATTATTGGTATAACTCTATTTTCAATAAGTCTGTTGGTTTGCTTGTAATTAAGGCCCAAACACGGGTATCCATAAACAATCCGAAAATAAGTGATGGACTCAATAGGTACTGGCAGGACATCAAACATAGCAGACGATCAAGAGCTAAGCATTGAAAATAATATATATTGTTTATCCGTAGTCCATAGTGGCTCAATTCGAATAAAACAATAATAAAAAAAATTACGAGCCTTACAGTAGTCGCAAATGATGGGTAACATCTGACATAGAAGAAACCTCACGTGAAATTGTTGATACACCGGTATTTTATAATATTATAAGCACAGATATTAATCTATTGTAAAAGGGAGTGTTTTACAGATATTTTAGTTTATAATACGGAACTCATTTTATTAGATGATTTGTAGCTTCCACCAGCACTAGCCTAAATAAAGAATACGATATTGTTCAACTAGATTAATTGACGCGACACCGCTCATAACCTTAAATTCCTTATAAACAGATCCTCTCCATTCTCAGACCAACACGTAATTTCTTATGAATTTCTTAAAATGAGTCATATTGATATGATAAATATCGTTTAAAATGATAATCTGGTAGCAAACATATCTACCTCGTCCGGGATTCGAACCCAAGACTGTCATAAGCACTAACGCCACGGCTATTTCGACTACGCAAATTTTGTGCACAAGATGGTGACTTATTTCCACGTTCCAATAATACTGCATTACGGAATTAAGTTTAATTTATATTTTGCTTGTTTCGATAATGTTCGTGCCTGAAATTGAGTTTAAAATGCCTTATGAATAGGCCCTCTTGTGAGTAAAGAGAATGTATTCAGTAATAGTTCATGAAGGCTTGCTCAATTCTCGTATAACCACAACGATTTTATATTGATGTCTGCATTACCGTTATGTGGGTTAATATTTGAATAGCCATTGTGCAGAAACATAATACCGGCAATGCCGACTACATACAATATTTGATATTAAGGCATTTTACCATTTAAAAACTGATACGAAGACTTCGAACATGTAACATGTCATTTGTTTCAATCACTTGACTCCAGATTTCGCATGAGCGTTTTCCGATCAGTATGTCATATACATTCCACATGGCCGAGAGTACGTCGTGGAATCAATTTCTGACACCGCGCGCTCATTGTTTCTCGTACCACTGCCGGCTGGGTCTTACCACTGCCCGCTGGTTCGATCGAACGAGCGGGCAGGGCATACTTCCATTTTCCACCACTGCCAGCTCCGTTCCACTTCCGTTCGATCGATCGAGCGAGCAGTGCATACTTCCGTTCGATCCACCACTGCCAGCTCGATCGTTTCGATCCACTTCCATCCCCAATTTTCAAAATCACTCCCACAAAACTATCCAGCAACCGAGCGGAAAGATGTTACACATCAACAATAATAATAATTCTAGAACAGAAAACTGGAACATCACTGACCAAATCACGAAAACACCATCCCAGGTGATCTGTGGAACGAGTCATGCTACCGAGACACATGGGTGTGAGAGGAATTGTTGATATAAATAACCAAGTAGCTCGACAGATCTATGAGCTAAGGAAATACTTTGTTCTGTATCGAACCATTCGATGCTGCACAAGGCTGTCACAGAAGCAGATCATCCAACTCCACTACTCTTAAGTCAGCAAGAGACTCAAAATCAGGAGTGCAGTGATTTGGATAGATTCAATGCCTTGTTGTCCAAGCCACTGCACGGAAGATATCCCAATGAAGTCATTCAAACTCACGGCGACAAGCTATCGTCGAACTATTGGTTGATTTCAGGGCAGATGTTTCCTGAAACAGAAGGCTTTATGTTGGCTACTCAGGACCAGGTTGTCCCCACTACCTGAAGTTCATTATCAAGGATATATCTGTGCAAGATGACCATTGCCGATACGGTTGCCCAACATCGGAGACTGTTCAGCATATTATTTCAGGTTGTCGCCATTTTGCAGGGACAGAATATAGGAAGAGACATGATTTTGTTGCCAAGATAGTACATCAAGAACTGGCTATACACCTTCAACTGCTGAGCCAAGAGAATGATCCGTACTATAAATATACCCCTGAAAGTGTACTGGAAAAATGACAACTTTACGTTGTACTGGGATCGTACTGTATTGACAGACCAGTTAGCCGTGCGCAATAGACCTGATCTGGTTCTCGTTGACAAATGCACGAGACACACCACCTTCATAGATGTGGCAATCCCAAACAGTGGCAACATGCCAACAAAGAATGTAGAAAAGCTGTCAAAATACACTGAGCTTTCAGAACTGATAAGGAAGAAATGGCTCATGGTACAAGTCAGGACAGTTCCTATTATCATTTCCAGCACTGGCGAGATTCCCAACAACTTAAAGGATTATCTCACAGAGTTGAAATTAGACCCAGAACTTTAAACTGATGCAGAAAACAGTCATACTGTCTACGTGTCGCGTAGTAAGGCTGTTCTTTGGAAATCAGGCCTGAAGGGGTGAGGGAAAAGTATAAAGCTACTACTGAATGCAGTCACATAGAATTTGCTCCTTATGATATGTACGGTATCTGGGATTGTAAATGTTTTCTTTCCAGCAACGCTGAGAATGTGTAAGCGCACGCGCAAAATAAACAATAGTAATATATTGCAAACAAAAATATGTGGCATTCAAAAATTAGAATTTCAGATAATATAAAAGGAACGGGTTTTCTGAGTCACATAATACTTGGAAATTGAGACTATTGGCACTTACCCACTCTATCATATAACGCGATCAGTTGCCTTTGTCAACCACAAGGTTGATCGTATCCTGCAAACCAAGTTTTCTTCATAGAACAGCAAGATCCACACACTTGGTTGCGGTGAATAAGATGTTACAAGTACAAAGTGGGGAGGAGGGGGTCTTCGCTTTTAATCGGTTACTAGAGGGTGGGCCATGCGTGACCTATATTTATCATACTAATATATAAAAATGAGATGGTGTGTGTCTTTCTGTCTGTCTGTCTCTCTGTGTGTTACTCAATAACGCAAGAACTACTGGTCCGATTTAAATAAAATTTTGCATTAATGTAGCTGATTTACCAGGTTTACATATAGGATACTTACGATTTCGATGTTTTGTACTATTAAAAATGGCGACCATTTTAGTGACGTCACTACACACTTTGGTTTCAAAATTTCATACCTCCATATCAAGTAAAAAGAGAACGCTAAGAAATAGCAAACTTTTGGTGGCACATACGAGCTTTAAAATTTAATTTCCTATCCGAAAGGTCCTTATCACTTTTCGTGTATCTAGAACGGTTAGCGAATTAAAAAAACTACATTTGTGACGTCACTACACCCTTTGGTTTCAAAATTTCATATTTCCATTTCAAGTAAAATGAGAACGCTAAGAAATAGCATCCTTTTGATGGCATACACGCGCTTTAACATTTAATTTTCTATCCGAAAGGTCCTTATCACTTTTCGTGTTTCTCCAACGCTTAGCGAGTAATACCTAAATTTGTGCAATAAAACACGGTCAACACAGAGCGGTGCATTATATCTCTCTCTAAATAAAAATGAACGTTTGTCTGTTTTTTTCTGAATTTCTACGGAAATTTGAGTTATTTAAGCGTTTCAGACTGTTTTATGATGGATGCACGCGATTTTTTTATGTCTGTCTGTTCGTTTGTTTGTCTGTGGACAACTTTGTTCCCTTATAACTTTACTCTAGAACGGCTGGATGTATCAACGTAAAATTTGGTACAGATATCCATCAGAGGCTCGAGAATAATCATTGACGTAACTCTTCTTCGTAGCTCTCATAAGAGGGGTCCTACCCCCTTAAAATACATGTTGAAATAGGCGTAGAAGGACGAGACAAAGCTCATTTTCAGTCTCTCAATATGAGAGACAAGACTCGAGGGCCAAAAGGAGTCCCCGAAAACCATATTTTAAGGCCCTAAAACCAACCGTTTTTGAGATATTCCCAGAAAACTAATTTCATTTAATAAACTAATGAACGAATGCAAGCCGGTAACCATGGTAACAGATTCTCAGAGGTCCATCTATTGCCGTAAGATGTAATGCAATATTCCATTAATTACATTAATGTGAAAGTTTTCAAACGTTTTTTTTTTAGCGTATGGCTTTTGGTGCCGGGAGTGTCCGAGGACATGTTCGGCTCGCCAGTTTTGTAGCTGCTTCGAGACGGACACCCAATAGGTGAGCTACAAGTACCGTTGGGGAGGGAAGGAGGGAAGTTGGAATGTAAGGACGAGGAGTTGGAAGGTAGCGGCTGTGGCCTATAGTTAGGGACCAACCCCGGCATTTGCCTGGAAGGAAGATGGGAAACCACAGAAGACCATCTTCAAGGTTGCCGGCGGGGGGATTCGAACCTCCTCGCCTCCAGGATGTAAGCGACTGCCATCAGTCATGCCGTAACCACCACGGCTAACTCACCCGGTTGCAAACGGTTAGAAGACTATCACGGAACCAAATTAGGCTGTACAATTCATCAATACGTATAATGCGCTTAATGGGGTCAAGGGGTACTCTAGAATTTTTTTCACGCGATTTACACCTACGGGTGTGGTACGGTAGATCTATTATATTCCTATCTCTATATATTATTATTATTATTAATATTATTATTATTATTATTATTATTATTATTATTATTATTATTATTATTATTATTATATTATATTATGGCGTACAACGACGAGACAAAGCCTCTCGGTGCCAGAAACAAAATTCGGGGGCCCTAAAGGTTCCTCGAAAAGTACATTATGAGGCTCTACTGCTGTCATGGCGACCGAGATGCATCGTGCGTAAAAGTGCTCCGTAGAATACCTGCCGAAACCGCAACATAACTCACAAATAGAGTCTGCTAGGGTGTGTATTATTAACTATATACAACTTGGTGAATATTTAGTCAACAGTCATGACCCTAAAAGCCGTCAATCAAAGAATCTCAGCGTTTGAAGAAAAGCTCAAAGTATTTCAAACTCGCCTAGAGGGAGCCACCACAGCTGGAACGAGCACTTCTACCAACCTCAACTCCGTGAAAGTGGAAACCCTAGCTTCGGAGTTCGAGACTTTTCGCCTTGAAGTCATAACGGAGCTAAGTGACTTAAAAAGGGATTTGAATGAGCAGATTGTGAAGCAAGAACTTCGAATAGATGAGGCAGAACAGTACAGCCGCCGGAACTGCCTCCTGCTACATGGGGTAAGTGAAACTCCTAACGAAGACGTGTACGCTAGAGTAACGGAGGTACTTAAGGACAAGCTTAACATAGAACTGACTATGATGAGCATCGATCGGTGTCATCGATTGGGGAAACCAAAGAGATCGTCTGCGGATGTGGTGGTTACCGGTAGAAGACCTATTATTGTCAAGTTCGCCCGCTACCACGAGAGGGAACGTGTCTGGCGCGCCAAGAGACTTCTCAAAGGAACTCCTATCCTCATAACTGAGTCCCTCACAGCATCACGCAAGGACATGCTCAACAAGGCCAGGGATCACTTTGGAGCAAGGAACACCTTCACTCTGGATGGGCGAATAGTGATAGTGGATTCTGACGGTAAAAAACATTACGTTAACACTCCAGCAGAACTTGCCTGCTTAATAAAAGGGCAGGTATCGGAAGTTAAGTGAACAGGTTAATGTGTGTAATTGTGAGTGTGTGTTTAATATGTTATTTTAATTTTAGTGTGAGTGATTGCATAAGTGATAGGTGGTTTAATTTTAAATTCAGTGAGAGTGGTTGTTTAATTGCTTCTAGTGGCCTGTGCATACATGAGGAAACAATGGTAAGTTGCATGCTCTCTTTTGTTTTATGGCCAGTGTAGTTGGTACCGTTACATTCAGTCCCGACAGAGATAATGACCTTCACCTTGACAATGAGCCTCCCAGCCCTCCCCAACCCCTGTCTTCGTCTCTCCCCACCCGCAATCATCTGGAAAGGGAATTTTCCACATTTCCCCGTTCACTGCTGTGTGCTCATGTCAATGCCCAGTCCATAGTAGCGCATCACGCTGAGCTCCAAGCTATTTTTGAAGGAAGCATGGTAAACGTTGTAGCAATTAGTGAAAGCTGGATGAAAGACTCTGTCCCTTTAAACATGATAAGTCTAGTAGGGTACAATTCGCTCTTTCACAACCGACTGAAGCGTCGAGGAGGAGGAGTAGCTTTATTCTATAAAAACAATTTGGCGGCAAGGATTATAAAAACATCGAACCTATCTACTGACCCCTTGACCGAATATATGTTTGTTGAGCTCACTGTTGACGTGACTAAAGTGCTTATTGGTGTATTATATAAACCACCTAAAGAAGGGAACTTCATGGACTTTCAAGGAACTCTACTAAGACTGTTACCTACCTACGAACACGTACTTATATTTGGTGACTTTAACACAAACATATTAATAGACTCCACTGACGCAAATCGTTTACGGAATATGTTTACCTCTTGTAACATGACAATATTACCACTCGGTCCTACTCACCACGTACACACCCCCCAAGGATCTTCACGCACTCTAATTGATTTAATTATCACAAATAACCCACAGAAAATACTAAAACACGGACAGATTTCAGTACCTGGCATATCTTTACACGACCTGATTTATTTAGCTTATTCTCTAAAAACTCCAAAATCTGCACCTAAATACATAACATATAGAGACATGAAAAGATTGAACCTTCAAGAACTAACACAAGACGCAATTCTCTGTCCATGGAACGATAAACTACACTTGACTGACGTTGATGAAAAGGTGAGCAGATTTAACAAAATACTGCTGGAACTATATGACAAACATGCACCTAAACGAACAGCAAAAGTCACTCGTAAAGCTGCCCCCTGGCTATCAAGTGACATTAAATCCGCAATGGCCAAACGTGACGCATTTCACAGACGTTATAAGCAGACCTTATCAAGTGACGATTTTGAAAAATATCGTGTGCTTAGAAATCGAGTTAAACAAATGATTCGAAATAAAAAGTATGCCTACTTCCAACAGCTAGCCGGTAACTTGAACGCTAGAAGCACCTGGCAGCAACTCAGGTCGGTAGGTATTGGGAGGCGCACTAAAAACACCAATACGCAGGATATTAATCCCAATGAATTAAATGCTCACTTTGCTCGAGAAATAATTAGAACTGATCCCCAAATAATACAAACAACAATAAATACACTGCGATGTGTCCCACTACCTCACCGACCGTTATTCAAGTTTCGTAAAATAGATGATACTGTCGTAAGAAAAAAAAAAATATCTATCAAATCACAAGCAGTCGGAATAGATGACATCCCAATTTCCTTTATCGTTAACCTGATAGAAGTATTACTGCCAATTATTACGCACATTTGTAACACATGTCTTTTAGAAGGTTTCTTCCCAACAATATGGAAAGATGCTTTAGTTATTCCAGTTCCGAAAAATTCTCTTGCTAATTCTCCATCCGACTATCGACCTGTAAGCATACTTTCCTCAGTTTCCAAAATACTAGAAAAACTTATGCATGAACAACTTCTTCAGTACTTGACGCAATACTCACTACTTGATCCGTTACAATCTGGATTTAAGAAAGGACACAGCACATCTACTGCACTCATTAAGATCACTGATGACGTAAGACGAGCAATGGATGAGCGTAAAGTGACTATACTCATTCTTCTAGACTTCAGCAGTGCATTCGACACCATTAACACGGACATACTTATGGCTAAATTGCAATCATTCCATCTTAGCCCCGTTGCTCTCAAATTATTCGCCTCCTATCTTCATAACCGAAGACAACGTGTACTCCTTAATGAAAACAGAACTGAGTGGAAGTTCAAAACAAATGGAGTACCTCAGGGTTCAATTCTCGGCCCCCTTATATTCATTCTATATCTGAACGACATCTCTTCGAAACTGGAAAACTGCAATTACCATCTATATGCTGATGACCTTCAGATATATTGCCACACAAAAGTAAACGACATAGATGCGGCAATTGAAAATATGAATCTAAATCTAAAGAGGATCAGCCGCTATGCAACTGAAAATTATCTTGCCATCAACCCAATTAAAACCCAAGCTATCGTAATAGGGCAGACTAAATTGCTTTTCCATTTACACAGTAGACCGCTTTCTTTAATTCAACTAAATGGTGTTGCTATCCCGTTCTCTAAATCGGTAAAAAGTCTTGGAGTCACACTAAATGAAACTTTGAATTGGGATGGGCACGTTACTAATACATGCAGGAAAGTTTACTCGTCACTTCATCCACTTAAGATTCACCAGTCCGTTCTACCCCGTAACTTGAAAATAAAACTCGTCCAAACCTTGATACTCCCAATATTTAACTACTGTGATGTTGTATTAGTAGATGCTACCGGTGAACAAAACAAGAAACTTCAGAGAGCTTTAAATTCCTGCATTAGGTTTATTTTCTCCTTGAAATTTTCCTCACACGTGTCTCCTTTTTATGATCTACTTTCCTGGCTAAAAGTGGAACAACAAAGGAACCTGCACATTTGTACCCTCATCTATCGACTTCTCAATGAAAGTACTCCTCACTATCTCTCTTGTAATTTTCGTTTTCTTTCTTCCTTTCATGATCGTCACACGCGATCTGGATCTATAATTGCAATTCCTCTACATCATTCTTCTGCCTTCAGTAACTCTTCCCTCGTGTCGGGAACTAGAATTTGGAATAATTGTCCTCGTGACGTCAGAAATTGTACATCCCTTACAACTTTCAAACGTGCATGTAAAGATTTCCTCTTGAATTCGTAGGCCAACTGGAACAATTTGTGTATGAATGTGTGAGTGAATGACCATAGTATAATTTTGTTAAAAATGTATGTCATTTAAATTGTATAGCTTAGTTAATCTCACGCAGTCGCCAATTTAATTTAATTTAATTTTTATTTTATTTTATTTTATTCTAGTATTTAAGGTTTTCCTAGTATTTAAGTTTGGTAGGTTAAGAATAACATATGAGTATTCATGTAAGTTGCACTGTATGTGGTTAAGTGTAAGAGAGGGCCTAGAGCCCTAACTTCGCCACAATAAAGGCACCAATAAATAAATAAAACCAACAGTTTCTGAAATATTCCCAGAAAACCAATTTCATTTAATTTAACAAACTAATGAAGGAATGCAAATCGGTAACCATGACAACATTATCTCAAGGGGTGGCATCCACATTTCCATCTATTTCTATAAGAAGCAATGTCACTCCATTTATTACATATCTGTGAAAGTTTGCAAATGGCTATAAGGTTATCACGGAACCAACGTAGACCGTATAATTCATCAATGCAATTAAGGTGGTCAAGGGGTAACTTAGAAATTTTTCATGCAATTTTCACGTGCGACATATAGTACAGAAGGTCTATTATATCTCCAAACAGCAACTTTATTTTCAAAAATTCCTGAATTGAATCAGCATTTTTTGCGGCTTTTTGGAATTTGGGCCATTTGAGGTTAAAATAAACTGAATTTTCTTGCACCACAAGCCTTTATAATTTATGAAAGATGTCTTTCTGTGTATGGGGACCTAACACAACGTAGAGGGTCAGTTTTTATGTGACGTGTAATGCGTTTCGTCTACAAGGCTTTCAATTCTATTTCACGTCAGGAAGTACACGCTGGGTGAATTTAGTTCGAGAGCACATTTTAACTAATGTCGTCCATAATATGATGTGCACTCGAGTGTGAAGTTTGTTTGTGAAGTAACCAATATACCTACATAAAATACAATAACATCATCATTTTCGTCGTTCTATTTTACGTTAGTTCATATAGGTTGGGAATTTTTGATTTATATTTTAATATTTTTTATCGCAGTTGAAACACCCAAAGTGTCCGTTTTTAAGTGTGTTTCAACCATGCGTCACATTTAAGAATTATTATCTCACAAATCCGTCATCAGTTCGAATCCAAATTTTAACACAATATACAATGGCATGTTGTATAACTGGTTTATTAATTTCAATTTTTCTCGTGTTCAAGAATGAAAGTTGTTATCATTTATGTAAGGTAACTTTTTCTCGGCTCGGGGTCGTTGGAAAATGTAGTTCATGGTTGCGTTGTAATCCTTATACATCAAAAAATATGCTGTATGACTGTGAAATACGTAAAATAATTCACATATTTTATATCGGTTTTTATTTGTACGGGGAATTAAGACATGTTTCACTAGTTAGCCGCTCCGGTGAAAGCTGTACAGCGTTGCCAAGATGGGCTCCTTCACGCGTCAAGGCGCGCCTCGCTCGGAAGTGCAGAGCTCCGTATCGTTCTTGAACTCACAAAATTTTGAAATTAACCAACCAGTTGTACAACATTCCAATGTATATTGTGTTAAAATTTGGATTCGATCTGATGACGGGTTTGTGAGATAATAATTCTTAAATGTGACGCATGGTTGAAACACGCTTAAAAACGGGCACTTTTTGTGTTCCAACTGCGATAAAAATATTAAAATATAAATTAAAATTTCTAAACCTACACGAACAAACATAAAATAGAACGACAAAAATGATGAAGTGATTGGATTTTATGTAGGTCTATTGGTTACTTCACAAACAACCTTCAAACTCGAGTAGGCTACACATAATATGTATTTTAGTCGACAGTAAGCTTTTTTTCGACATATGGGTTCATCGTAAGGATGATTTTGTTTGATAGTGTGTGGTAGATATACCCATATTTGGATATCTGGGTGATATGTTGTAGACAATAGAATTGTCTGTCTGTCTATCTGTGTATCATTATGTACGCCTATAACTCGTGTTCGGATAACCATGAGATTCAATACACCAATCATGTATAAAACTCTTCACCGTACTTTTCATACATTAGAAGGGTGGATATAGGGAAAAACTTCTCAAAAATACAGGGTAAAATAGGCGAAATATAAAAATTATCCTAGAAGGACGACCAAAGCATATGTTGCGCTTCACAATGTGAGACACAGAATACGGGAGGCTATAAATGGTCCCCGAAAACCACATTTTAAGGCCCTTAAATTAAAAGTGTGTGTGATATTCCCAGAAAACTAACTTCGTTCGGATAAACTTATGAAGGAATGACAAACCGCTAACCATTACAACAGTAGCTCAATTGATAATGTCTGGTGTTAACACTGAACACCGTTCGAAGAACGGGTACTTCTGCTAGTTCTTCATAAATTGGATTAACACGATGCCCGGAAAGAGCTCCACCAAACACGAGTAGTTCCTATTATCTCTCTCAGTTTACTGTGCCTCAGTACTTGGGGGCGTAACTGAAAGCGAATATCTGTAGAGGGTACCTCCATCGGTGGTAGATATACCACCTCTTTTGCAGCTTGACCCGCTAACTAATTTCTCGAAATCTCCAATGTGGAGTGTGTTCGGTTGGTTCCTCAGTTTACGGGCTGCTAAAACGCAGTCATGTTGCCCCGTGTACTTTGGGTGAGTCTGATAACCGGTGTTAATTTTGATGGCTGTATTAGTGTGTGTTATACACAGGAAGGTTATTAAATTGTTAGCGTTGCAGAACTTGGCTAGAAGGTCGTGGATTCGTTGCACCAATTGACTGCAATGAACTCAAGGAATCAATACACACAAAGAAGTGAAGTGATGCATCCTGTAGTTCAAACTACAGAGCTACACGGCAAGAAGCTTTGCAGCGAGGACACTACAGGTCTCTGGCAAAGGGTTCTTTGTATTTGCACCATTGGTGGGGTGGATACAACCTACTCTTTAGCTAGGAATAAACTGGAAGTAACTTGGAGGGGAAAACAACTACAACACTGTGACACCCCTACATACATCGGAGTAAAGCTCGACCGCTCACTCACTTCCAAAGACCATTGCGAGGATATGAAGCTCAAAGTCTGCAGCCGAAATAATATCATACTCAAGCTCACTAACAGCACATGGGGGGCTCAACCAAGTGTACTACGTACGTCTGCTCTAGCTCTATGTTCCTCCACTGCAGAATATGCAGCACCAGTCTGGCAGAACTCCCCACACGCCAGGAATGTTGACACCGCTATCAACGAGACAGGCCGCTTTATGACAAGTTGTCTACGACCAACTCCAGTTGACAAAATCTACCATCTTGTAGGCATAGCACCTCCGGATATTAGAAGAAGATCAGCGGCAGAGGTTGAGAAGAAAAAACAGGAAAATGATCCTAGGCATCCCATGTTTGGAAGTAAATCATCACGTCCCAGGTTGAAGTCAAGAAAGAGCTTTCTTCGAACAACTTAAGCAATTGCAACAACATCTTCCGCTCGCCGTATAGAGCTATGGCAAAAAAGGACACCTGGAATTAATGGCCAAAACCGAAAGGAAGAGCCGGCTGCTGGATTTCAACTACCTTACCAGACGTGGAATACGTTGAACAGACTGCGAACTGGAGTGACGCGGTGCAAACAAAATTTGAAGCGGTGGGGCTACATTGCTGAAGATGCACCCTGCGAATGTGGAGATATTCAAGATGTTGAACACCTCTTGGTCTGCCCGAACTTGCCTGAGGCCTGCACGCTGGATGACCTGGTTTCAGCAAATGCTCGTGCAATCAAGGCTGCCGAGTTCTGGGCCTCAAAATAGATTTGATGTGTTCACAATTTGTGTGTGTATTGTGAATATGTTTTGAATTGTAAATAGCTGTATTGTACTGTCCTGGATACGAAAATATAATATATATACCTATTTTTTGACCACCTTAAAAATCCGTGCCTAGAATTCCAGCGTCCGGAAATTGTCGAACTCGGCTGTGGGACTGCTTCCGATAAACAGATGCAACCGTGTTCAATTTAGAACCTCGTTGTAGGTATAACCGAATTTCAGGACTTGGGACTTGCATGGATGCAGCTTACTAAGTGTCCAGATCATACAAATACCAATAGCCACGCCTATTTCATTAAACAAGCTATCAAGTCGCATTCCAATCGATCGTGTGGCTCCAGTGATAGTAATGTCATAGTTGTGCGTGAGGAGAAGTGAACGAATCCCCGATCATACACCCTTACAAACGCTAGCCAAATAGGTATATACTGTAGACAGTTATGTCATGGGTCGAGAGATACTCATGTATGTATATATTCTAATATTCATACCAGGAATGTTTGCACACTGCTTTTTTATACCTACATTATCTAAATTAGAATTTTTGTAACAATGTCAATTTAAAAGTTAAACGATTTTCAAATTTCTAGGCCATTTTATCTATATATTTAGTTGAAGCTGAAAGCCAAATTTCTCCTTTATCATTGTTGTCACGCACTGGTTCACTCTAATTATAAATGTTCGTTCACTGAACGAAGTGGTTGTCTCTGTCACTTTCAGATTACCGTCACAATCAAAAGGTGAGGTAATTGGAACAAAATCTGTCTCTGTCCGCAGACGATTGAAAGGGAAGACACGTTTACGTTTCATGAAGCTCTTAGCGGAAGACGAAGACTGAATTAGAGAAGGAAAGTAAGGTGTCAGAGATGTGATAAAACCACTTAAAGTGATGGACATGTTTAAATTCAGTATTTTATATTCTTCTCTTCGACGCGTTAGAAGCCATTTTCAGCGTTCCCTTCCTATGCGTTAGAAGCCATTTTCAGTGTTCCCTTGCTAAGAGGAAACTAAATACTTTTCAGTTGGTCAACACGATTGTGCCTGACTTGTAATGGGTGTTATTACCAAACCTGAAAAGAATTTCATTATCCAAGTGAAATAATTAATCTCATTTAATTGTTTTTTGCAGGATTATGGAATTACACTCGTTAAAATGTGGGTATGACAAGAATTTTGAAAATTTACGAACTTATTTTTGGTAGCTTGGTGTCTTGTGTTTCGTTGGAAATGTGATGTTGTACAACATTTACGACAGTCGCAGTCTTTTGTTCGTTATTTATTTATTGATCATAAGCCTTAAAAGCATTTATGGAAGGCTAGGGTAAGAAGGGGAAGTCCCATACACAGTGTGTCCCCTGGCATGTTTAAAATAAAGACAAATATTTCAACTATTCGCATAATTTTATTATTTATTTATTTATTTATTGGTGCCTTTATAGTGGCGAAGTTAGGGCTCTAGGCCCTCTCTTACACTTAACCACACACAGTGCAACTTACATGAATTCTCAAATATGATGTACTTAACCTACCAAACTTAAATACTAGGAAAACTTAAATAGTAGAATTAAATTAAATTGAATTAAATTGGCGACTGCGTGATTTTAACTAAGCTATACAATTTAAATGCCATACATTTTTAACAAAATTATACTATGGTCATTCACTCACATATTCATACACAAATTATTCTAGTTGTACTTCGAATTAAAGAGGAAATCTTCACATGCACGTTTGAAAGTTTTTAGGGATGTACAATTTCTAACGGCACGAGGACAGTTATTCCAAATTCTAGTTCCCGACACGAGGAAAGAGTTACTGAAGGCAGATGAATGATGTAGAGGAATTGCAATTATAGATGCAGATTTCGTGTGACGATCACGAAAGGAAGAAAGAAAACGAAAATTACAAGAGAGATAGTGAGGTGTACTTTCGTTGAGAAGTCGATAGATGAGGGTACATATGTGCAGGTTTCTTTGTTGTTTTACTTTTAGCCAGGAAAGTAGATCGTGTTGGAAAACATTTTTCAGTGTTTTCTTAGTAATCAATATTTGATGTTCTTCACACGGTCAACACGATTGTACCCAATTATTGTAATGGGTGTTTCTCTCAGTCATTCATTCTTTAACATATTAACACATTTTCTCATCACATACTGGTATGCTTCCTAACATAACATTTACCTATATTTACATTTTTACAATTAATGTTGGCGGGAAGGTTGTTCGAAAGTCGCTCTGAGCGAGCAAAGATCCCGAGTTTGAAGAACTCTGTACTCGCAAAGAAGGGAGGTATAAGACACTCCCCTTTGCCCTTGGGAATGGTAAGGTAGGATAGCGAGATTCGGGTAAATAATGAAAGATGAAAGTCCCCTGTGAGGGACTTGTGTAGTGGCGTGGCACCTATTTGCTTGCGTGGGGATGCGACTGATGGCAGGAATGGATGACACTTAACCATGGTTATTATTATTTCTGCACGATGTTGGATACATTCTAATTTTTGAAGGTTCAGAGGTGGTGGGGTGCAAGGTAGATAGATTATAGGTCAATATTGGTCCCACAAGTTCATTTTTCATTTACTTTCTTTGCAAATTGTGGTAATTTCCCAATGGCAAATTTTTACACTTAGAGAAAATTACCAGCAAAAATATCAAACCGACTTAATTTTGGCCTATGCAAGTCGTGATTAGGAAACTATAGTAATTTAATTTACACCTTTTTTTTGTCTTCTTTTAAACAAACACATATGTTTGGGGAAGGGATCTAAGACTTTGGTAGTAGTGAGTTCCAATTATCAATACCACAGTTAATGTAAGAACATTTCCTACACTTTATGCGGATTATCTGCCTTAGGTGGGATTTTCCAGACGTTTGCTTTGTTCTCCCCATGATGGTCGTTTTTTTAGTGTAAGAGTATGGCGTAGTGTATAGTCTGGATTTTGTCATTGTATCTTGCAAAGATTCCCACCCTAATTTCTATATCATATGAGTCACACGACTCCTTGGATTAAAACAGCTGTTGTTCACAAACCTAGCAGCCTTCAATTGGACCATCTCCAGCCCATTGATGAGCCGTACTTGATATGGGTCTCAAACCGCTGAGTCGTATTCCAAGATTGGCCTCACCACGGCCAAATATCCTAATTCGCTTGTGTTGGACCTATGCCTTTTAATACACTCATTACGAAATGAAGTGATTTGTACGCTTTGGAGACGACATATCCCACATGAGTTCTCCATTTCGGATCATTTCTCACATCGATACCCAAGTATTTGCAAGTGTTAGATAAGCTCTCCATTTGGTGCGTTACTTTTCAGATATTCAGAAATTTTTATACCTGTCACCAACTGTCACAAAATTAATATTTTCTTTCTTTCGACTCTTTAAACTGTTTGTCCCTTCTTAAGGGAATCGGGACGTGTGAATCGATAGAAAAATGTAGATTCCGATATTTAGTTACATATCTCAGAAACTACAATAGATATTTCCTTGAATGTGATTTCTGTATATTCAGAGTACATTCATCATTATTCGGGTAGAATTTGAAGCTTCTATGTTGAATATTTTGTGTCTGAGAGAGCATTCCAAAAACAATCTTAAGGAAATATATTGTTAAAAATTTCCCCAACTCATGTCCCTTTTTCTGAACAAATACTCAAACCAGACAAACCCGCCAAACTCTGCATGCATAATATTTAAACCATTTTTGAGCTACTGAAGTAAAAGTATTGTCCTATAATTTGAGATTTTGTTTATTGCATCCTAGTTGAAAACTGGCATTTTTTGTAAAATTGTCATTGCTTTTCAAGCTGGGCTCCATGAAATAATCAAGATACCTGAATACATTTACTTCCACTAGTAGATCTATATTGTATCTTAGAGACTACCAACTTTCAAATACATTGATCAGATAGTTTCTGAGAAAATGGAATATGAAATTTCAAGAAAAATGACTTACGGAAAACACAAAAAGAAACTTTGACTAGTAGCTACAGTATAGCCTTAAAATATTATGTTTAAACCTAATTTCATCGCATAAAATATCATTTCAGCACAATAATTGATAGAAAAAAATATTCAGGAAAGATGGGGTATTTGTTTAAAGCATTAAAAAAGTTGACAATTTTGAGCTTACCACACGTCCCGGTTCCTTTAAATGATAAATCGCATTCCTCTTCTATTCATTGAAGACATTTTTACATTTTAGCCCTCCTACTATGTACAGTATATTTTATAAGGTATTTGTGAATGTGTCGAAAATACCGGTTTTAATTTTAAGCAGTGGTTATAAACTAAGAATGCTTAGCTAAAGATTATTTTATCCAGCCCAGTCTTAAAGCTTTTTTTCTTTTTTTTTCCCCTATTTTTTTTTTCTTTTTCAAATTTGCACATTATCAGTATTTTTCACCCGCACAGTATCAGGCTCAGCTAATACGTCGTCAACTTCCTCTTCACTTTTGCTGTCACTACTTCCGTCCAATAAATTTAGATTCGCAATATGACACTACTGCTCGTAGGAAGCCATAGTTGTAAATGAAGGCCGCGTAACCTACGTAAGCCTATCATCACTAAGCTACCACTAGAAGAATATCTTGTTTCACTTAACATATTCAGAGTTTGCAGCTTTGAACTAAACACCTAGATTGATTGAACACATCCTATCTCTATCTCTATCTCTATATATATAAGAATGAAAGTTTGTCTGTTTTTTTCTGAATTTCTACGGAAATTTGCGTTATTTACGCGTTTTAGACTGTTTTATGACGGATGCGCGTGAAAATGAAATTTTTGTCTGTCTGTCTGTCTGTCTGTTTGTTTGTCTGTGGACAATTTTTTGTGTCCTTATAACTCGAGAACGGCTGAGTGGATCAACGTAACATTTGGTACAGATATCCTTCAGAGGCAAGACACCAATCATTGATGTAACTCTTCTCTGTACCTCTCATAAAAGGGGGCCTACCCCCTTAAAATACATGCTGAAATAGGTGTAGAAGGGCGAGAAAAAGCTCATTTTCAGCCCCTCAATGTGAGAAACGAAACTCGGGCCCCCGAAAACCACATTTTAAGGCCCTAAAACCAATAGTTTTTGAGATATTCCCAGAAAATTAATTTCATTTAATACAATAATGAAAGGAAGCTAGCCAGTAACCATGGCAACAGAAATTCACAGGTAATTGCTGTAATATAAGACGCAATACAATTCCATTTATTAGCCTACTTTCGATTTTTGCAAAAAATGAAAGTAGACTTATGAGATCAACACAGGGCGAAAAAGTGTGTCTGTCTGTGTGTGTGTATGTGTGTGTGTGAGTCTGTGTGTGTGTATGTGTGTGTGTGAGTCTGTGTGTGTGTGTGTGAGTGCGTGTACTCTGAATGTCTGTCCCCCCCTATCAATTCGAACACGGTGAATGCGAATTGAACGAAATTTGGTACAAAGGTAGCACTAGCAAAGGACACCTCAGTGTCATGTTTTATATCGCCGCCATCTTTACTAAAACTGAATGGCGGCCACTCAAACGTTCAAAACGTAAAATCAAATAACGACTAACCAAATCATCCAATCTCTACCAAATTTGGTAACAACATACCTTCGTAGAGGATGCGTCTTGTGACCAAACTACAAGGTCTTCCGCCATACCATTTCAGGATGGCGGCCGTGCGAATTATGCAAACTTTATAATCCATATCATGGGACCCACCAGTTCCGATTATCGAGCCGAGAATCGTTTTAACTGTTCTAAAGGAAGAGGCACGTACGAAATTAAAAGTTTATTTTGTAATACTATAGTGCAGACGTGATTTTAAAAAGCTCAGCTGATTCATTAATAAGACAAGATGGCAGCGGATATCTTGTGCCTGACTTATATTTCACTAATTTGAGTATTGCATGCAATATAGCGTACTGAAACAAAATAAATAAACTTTGTATGAAATGCTTTATATATAAATAATATACTTCAGTGATGAAATCGTTTAGTATAAATCATTATTTGCTAACAAGTTCTATGTAAGTCATTTTATATGGATCAATGTTCGTTGGCACAGACGGCTCCGTGGTAAAGCGTTAGTCTGTCATTCATATGCCTATGGTTCAAACCCCATCAGAGATATGTTTTTTGCTTGACATTTTACATATTTGTTGCTTTGTAATGACTCAGACGTTTTAAAATTAAGCGTTATATTGTGCATATTACGGTGCAAAACATATACTTAATTAAAACATAACTAGATGAAACCCGTCAAAACATGACGGACAATGGAAAACAAATTTAATGAAGATGCTTCTTATATAAGTTACATTCTTTGTACGATTACTTTTTAGCACTATTTCAACTTTAAGGGCGTCAAAAGATAGCACTCTCAGCATTGCAACATATTGCTGGTCATGAACGAAAACGTGATGAGGTCATCATCATCCTGCACAGTTTCCAGCCACTGGCCGGGTCTGTTTGGAACACAAGCCTCTCCAACGTCTTCTGTCTTCCCACCATCTCTCAGCCTCCACCCTTGTCCAGTCTTCTCCTCTCTTCTTCACGCTTTCTTCCACCCCCTTCAGCCACCTGTCTCTCGGTCTCCCTCTTGGTCTCTTTCCTTCCCACTTCGTTTCGTGTATCCTCCTGGGTATCCTCTTCTCCTCTATTCGTTTTACATGTCCATACCATCTAAGTCTAGATATCTCTATACCATCCTGTAATGGTTCCTCCTTCATTAATTCTCTGGTCCTCTCATTTCTTATTCTGTCCCTCTTTGTAGCTCCAATACTGCTTCTCAAGAACCTCATCTCACTGGCCTGTATTTTGCTCTTCTCCCTTCCTTTCGTAACCCAGGTCTCCGAGGCATACGTCAGGATAGGGACATAGTACGTCCGATATATGATCTTTTTGCTGTTCTGAGGGACATCCTTGCTCCATAACATGCTTCTCACACTCCTCCGGAATGCTTCTGCCTGTCTACCCCGCTCATTTATTTCTCTATCGTTTCTTCCAGTCTCTTGTATCAGGCTTCCCAGATACTTGAAACTCTCCACTTTCTTCAGCTGTTCCCCACCAATTGTTATTCCTGTTGTGGTTTTTTCCTTCTTCCTTGTTGTGATCACCATCTCACTCTTATTTATGCTAAATTTCATCCCATAACCTTGTATTATTCCTTCCCACACGTCCAACTGTTCCTGTACCTCCTCCTCCTTGTTTCCCCAAATCATCAAATCATCTGCAAGCACCATTGCTTTCATCTTTCCTTCCCCAATTACTTGTGCCACTCGGGTCATTATGTCATCCATCACTAAAATGAAAAGTAACGGTGACAGTGCACTTCCTTGTTTCAGGCCATTTCTCTGTTCCAACCAGTCCGATCTCTCTCCTCCCACTTTCACACAGCTCACGCTTCCCTTGTACATCTCCTTTATCCTCCTTATAGTCCATTTTTCTATTCCTCTATCCTCCACGGACTTCCATACTTTGTTTCTGCATACACTGTCATATGCTTTCTCAGTGTCCAGGAAGGCCATCAGTAGATCTGTTCCATACTCATAGTGCTGTTCTTGCAACTGCCTTACAGCAAAAATCAAATCCACTGTGGACCTTCCTGCTCTGAAGCCATGTTGTTCTTCCCTCATCCCTCCTTCTATCCTTGTCCTAATTCTCCTTTCCAAAACTTTCTCAAACATCTTTGCACAATGACTCATCAGTGTTATTCCCCGATAGTTTCTGCATTCTGTTCTACTACCTTTCTTGCAGATCGGGACAATTATTCCCTTTTTCCAGTCCTCTGGGGTCTTCCTTTCCTTCCATGCTGTCTTCATCACTCGGTACAACCATTGTATCCCCACCTCTCCTGCTGCTCTCACCATCTCCACACTCAACTCATCCACACCCGGTGCCTTCCCTCCTTTCATCTTCCTCACTGCATCTTCCACTTCTTTCCATGTTAAGTCCCTTTCTGTTTGCAGTTCATCTACTGTACCTCTTCCCCGATTTCTTCCTCCTCGCCGTGGTTTCCATTTGGGTTTAGGAGTTCTTCAAAATATTCTTTCCACATTTTCTTCAGTTCTTCCCTATTTTCTATCTCATGTCCTCTTTTGTTCACCATTCTAATATAATCCGTAGGATCCTTCCGCCTCTTATTCTTTACCATCCCATACAGGACCTTTTTTGTACCTTCACTATCCTGCTGGTCATGACTTAAAACGTGATGAGGTAAATAGCCCAATACGTTCAAGAGTTTCTCTTTGAGCTTGATTGATTGTGATAAAGTAGGCCGAGCGAATAGGACATTGTTGCCGATTAAAAGAAAATGTACTGTACCTAAAAGTGTTTTATCGGAAGGTGCTAAATCAAGTCGTAGGATTTGAGCTCTCTGCCTAATATTACTGCACCTATTATATCCGAATCCAAGCAATTTCTTACATATTTCTTACAATTAATATATTACCATATATGAGTCCTTGGGAAACGTTCAGATTTCTAAGGAGCATAACTATGGCTCAAACGTTCGGAGTATGTGGAGGCGAATCACTTAATTCCAAGGAATTGAAAAATTCAATAATAGGGAAATGAAGTAGCTGGCTTTCATCTTCAGTATCCAATCTCTTAACGCTGATGTATGTGTTTGAACTACTGGATATAAGTTCAATGACTTTTAAATTAATATAATTACATTGTTGCAGCTTGGCAAATATGTTATATTCCAGCAGATCAATTTTGCCCTCACAAAAGTAAAGACCAATGTAACCACGCATAGATTTTACGCAAGAGAAATACAATGTAGAACAATGTTTACATTTGATCGTCAAAGACCTTACAGTACACTGTACTGCATAATATCTGGAATTGTTTCTGAAATGGCCTATTTATATTGGATTTTAAATGTGGCTTCGTATTATTCGATAACACTATAGTGTCCTGCAATAACGGAGCCGCTAAATATTAAATGGCAAATAATACTTCCATTGCCGAAATCAACTGCGTAATTAGACTCAGTACTCTAAGCAAATAATCATTAAACAATTGTCTTATACAATGAAGTTCAACATGACGGTCCAGAGACTTTCATACTCAAGTTGGTTGGTGAGGAGAATGCGATGAGACTGATCGCTTAAAATAAATTCCTTATAATTGTTCCTGCCAGCGAAATTTTTTGCAATAGCTTGAAAACGCAGCTCAGAATGACGTTCTTCATTTTGTTATAAACAGTACGAAACGCTCTAAATAAGCAATTTCCATCACCTGTTATAGGTTATGGCAGTATATTTTGCAGGGGAACATAGAATCACTTCTCCAACTACTGGAACGACCATAGGCCTATACTCAATACTCACTTCGGCAGTCACCCTAATGGAGGCAGTTTTTGAATTCTATGTCCCGTGCATGTCAAAAATCGTATTAACACATGGAGGCCCACCTATTCTTGTCTATCGCCCCGGAGACCCGGATTACATTTCCTGCTCTGCCAAGAAATTTAATTCTGGTCTGAGGGCAAAAACGGGGCACATTCAGTCTGTTGAGGTATAACTAAGAAGAGGAAGGTTTAATTCCCACCCCGACAATCTTGGATGCGGTTTTCCGAGGTTTCCCACTTTCACTTAAGGCAAATACCGGGATGGTTCCTAACTTAAGGCCTTGGCCGTCTCCTTGCCATTTACCACCTTAATTACAAATACACACAGTAATGCAGCCATCACAATAACACAGGTTATGAGAGAAAATTTCACACATACACACCCAAGTACACGGGGATGAGTGACCACGATGTCGGAGCCCTTCAAACGAATTATGTTTGCCAAGTGTCTCTCATGGCGAATGCAATTGTGGACACGCGCGAGTGCCTGGAAAACTACTTTTTTCTTTATTAATTTAAGAGTATATCGACGATGCATAATTATAACTTTTAGTCTAGGACGCTAATAACTTGACCACCGAAGCATTGGGAAGAAATTGCAATATTAAGGTACATAAACAACATAGCCTACACATTCAACTGTCGGTTAATGTTCCTCAAAATTTCCCTTCTTAAATATTCTCCTCCTTTATAATTCTCATATCGATGCAATGGTGCTGCCATCTGCTGTCAGTTACTGGAACTATATGGGCGATGTACTGCCATCTGTTGTCAGTTATAGGAACTGATTGCAGATATTTAAACGGCGTACTGAGGACAACAGTTTGCTCTCTCGATCACATGCTGTAATGCAATGGTAAAACGGAAATAAAACGTATTGAGAGGGAATGTAGAAATATGTATCTTTAACAGACATAAAACCTTACTAATACTACTTGATTAAACAATATTTCAGTGGTAAAAAAAAAATAATGGCGATGGCTGGGATCGAACGGGTGAACCTTGGAACCACAGTCAGTCGCCTTAACCACATAGCTAGTCGCGCACTCTTGTTCAATAGCAGACGCAGCCATTCATTATCATCAAAAGCCGCTGTCTGAAGGAAATAATCCATTTCATTTTCCAAATCAATGTTGCACATTTGTATACGTTCATACTGTTATTATATTTTATTGTCAGAACTTGGTTAATGTATGTTTTCAATTACATGGAAGCTTATTAAATAACTTACATTTTAATGGACTTCTCACCACCATTTTGCCATGACCCCAGGCGGATTGTGCGCATGCGTGAGGGCCAAGGATTCTGCTATTTTCTATATTAATTCAAAAATATACCGTAATATATTTGTTTATTTTAGAGACACTCTGCAAATCTAGAGGCCAAGAGCTTTCGTTCGAGTGCTCTACGAAGTAAATCGGTTCTGTCGTTCTCTCAATCTCGTGATAACAAAAATCACCTTACTGTTTTAAATATATAGATTCGCCAGCAGATTTAATCGAGACATCTAGCTGACAAAAAGGTAACAGATTTTATTGAAAAGTTTCTTCTTCTGGCCGCTAGAATGCACTCGCTCTGTTAGGATTATATTGTTCGATATTTCACAACTAGATATCACGACTAGTTTTTATATTTATTGTTTCTTGAGTACTGAGACGTTATAAAATAAAGCTTTATATGGTGCTTTTTGCAATGGAAATTATATATAAAAAAAAACGACATTCTCCACTGGAGTGACATCTTCCAGCCTTCAGTTGTACTATGCAGAAACTATAGATTCGAGCAGCGCTCTATACCGGCCAGTTAGTGAACCCAGTCTTAACGACTGCTAGGAGTAATAAGACAGTAACATTCGTTTATTCCTTGTGCACAGAGGCGATGTTGATAATCTCAAAACTTGCAATATGGATGATTTGTAGATGGATTATTTTGTTATACCGTGTATTTAAGATTAGCCTGTAAATTAACGGGTTGCGAAGTTACTTCACTTAGTTCTATATCATTCGTACACGACACAGAACAACAACGTGACGTCAGTTTCTGATGTGCTCTGATTGGCTATTACATTGCTGCAGTCGGGTAGTTGGCAGTCAAGGATAAAATTCTCGACTGCAAACTGCCAGCTACCAACTGCAACTTCATGTTGTGTATGGTGCCTATAGTATACACGGAGTCGATCGCGACTGCCGACCGAGGACTACCAACTACGGACTGCCGACTGCGCATTGTAGATGGGCCTTATTAGAGCAACGAAGTTTCAATTATTGTAAGTAGTCGGTGTTTGGAGTGTTTGCTGATGAAATTGCAAAATGCTGGGGTAAATTATAAACTATGGTTTGAACGCCACTGTTCAAATCCTGTGTGCCAATTTGCACTTCAAATAGGAAGAAATTAGGAGATGATAAGGACAGAGAGTTATAACTATACCCATACATTTCGGAGAAAGTAGGCTATATGTTCTTTCCCGAACATCTTGTTACATTACTGAGATAGTTTGCAAACGGCTAGAAAGTTATAACGGAACCAAACTAAGCTGTAAAATTCATCAATATATACAGGGTGTATTTGATATGATGGAAGTCCGTTACACTGGTGATAGAAGAGACTATTCTAAGCTTCCTAGGTAAAAACTTTGTCACCTATCTTGAAATTGATAATTAATCATTAAAAAGTCAATGTTTTTAGTTGTTTCAGAAACTAATCAGGCAGAAAGTGGTGCGGCAGGCTGGGGTAAACGAGGTGGAGCCAGGAGAGACGACGCGCGAAGGGGAAGTTGTTACGTAATCGGAGCATTGACCTTACCGGTTGACTTGAGGGGTGGTAGGCTATCAGCTGTTATGAGGATGAGCTCTACCGTCTCGTAAGAAAATGTGCATTGCCGTTGTTCTTGTTGTTGTTGTTGTTGTTGTTGTTGACCACGCACGCAATGGCTTGGGACGTTAGGACCGGTAGTATTGTGTAGCCTACTTTGTAAGTGTGGAATTCATTGATTGATGTTCATGTATAAAATAATTTCGATACTCAGCTCTGATATATCATTGGCGTCCGTGTCGGATCTTCTGTTGACTAGTTTCTGAAAATACTAAAAACATTCACTTAATGAAATGCAGTGTGACAAAATTCCGACATCCCGTAGTCTGTTCAGAACTAGGCATTTAGGACGGAAGTAAAATACTTGATGTTTTGTTTGAGAGGCTTGGTGATTTTGGTCATTTAGCCCCATGTAGCTGGGTGTGGGTAGAATTTGTGTGATAACCTGTGTTTTGTGGTTTCTGTAGTAATGTGGGTATTTGTAATTCAGGTGAGGATTCGGAAGAAGGCGCCGGCCCTGTGATGTTGGGGCAGTGCGACTGCCTCTCACCTGGAGGCCCTGGGTTCGATTCCTGGCTCCATCAGGGATATTAGAAACTGACGTGAGGGCTGGAACGCAGTGCACTAAGCTTCGTGAGGGCAATTGAGTAGCTGTCTGACAGTGAGGCCGTGCCCGAGTCAGGAAAATCAAGATTAATGGCCGAGGGGACCCGATGCACTGACCACGCGTCACCCTATTATCTGCAGGCCAAATGGCTGGACAGCGGTCGCTTGGTAGGCCTAGGCCCTTCATGGGCTGCACTGCCAGCGGTTATGATTATTGAGAAGAAGGCGGCCGTGGCCTTAAGTTAGGAACAATCCCGACATTTGCCTGGGGTAGAAGTGGGAACCCATGGAAAACTACTTCCAAGATTTAATACTAGTACGGTACCACATGTTCATATTGTGAATTGTCCCATCCCATCTCCAGCCCTCGGGTGGCCATTAACTGGAGAGGTGGGGGGGGGGGGGGGGGGGGGAGGGTTGATTTATTGGTCCATCAACAAAGTAAATACATATGAAAATACACGAAAATGAAAATAAAATACAAATACATTGTTATAATACAGTGTTATAATAATAATAATAATAATAATAGTCTAATAATAATAATAAGAGTCAGCATGTGTAGTTCTGGTGGTAGAGTGCTAACCTTCCCGAGGGTGCGATCTACGTTCAGTCATGTAGTAAATGAATGGGATCTAATACGATCATCTCCATGGATGTCATGGCACATACAAGAAATCCTACGTACATTAAAGTCTGGCAACTCGACATACCAAAAAGAAACATAAACGAAGTTAGTGTGTCTAAAAGCCTATTATTACTATTATTAGTATTATTAATATGTTTATTACTGTTGTTGCACTATCTTCACACAAAGATAGACCAACCGTTCCTTAAATTAATTTACCAAATCTTTAGGATTTCTATTTTCTATGCATAGTCCATGAAGCTGGCAAAATCCTAGACAGATCCACCATCCCTAGTCATGTAGCCACTCCCCATGAAGGTGTGAATCAGCTGTTCATAGGCTCGGTTTGTGTATTTCAATGTCATTGGCAGACAAGGTGAGGAGGTTACTCAACTGCAGACTCTGGTTAACATTCCTCAGCGTAGGAGGGGAGGGTGACTGGGAAAAGTCAGCTCTGCTGCTTAGGGGAACGAAGTGAAAGCCCGTTTCCAAGACATTGACCGACGATTTTTGTGATTTAATTCCACCTACACTAATTAAGATCCGACTTAATTTCACGAAGATATTTGCTTAGAATACCATCTTCTATCACCAGTGTAAAGGACTTCCATCATATCAAATACACCCTGTATAATGCGCTTAAGGGGGTCAAGGGGTACTCTAGAATTTTTTCACGCGATTTACACGTGCTGGTGTGCTACGGAAGGTCTATTATATCCCTATCCCTATATTGTTATATTATTATTATAATTAATATTATTATTACACTACGAAAAAGGAAGACCCCAGAGGACTGGAAAAAGGGAATAATTGTCCCGATCTTCAAGAAAGGTAGTAGAACAGAATGCAGAAACTATCGGGGAATAAAACTGATGAGTCATTGTGCAAAGATGTTTGAGAAAGTTTTGGAAAGGAGAATTAGGACAAGGATAGAAGGAGGGATGAGGGAAGAACAACATGGCTTCAGAGCAGGAAGGTCCACAGTGGATTTGATTTATGCTGTAAGGCAGTTACAAGAACAGCACTGTGAGTATGGAACAGATCTACTGATGGCCTTCCTGGACATTGAGAAAGCATATGACAGTGTATGCAGAAACAGAGTATGGAAGTCCCTGGAGGATAGAGGAGTAGAAAAATGGACTATAAGGAGGATAAAGAGATGTACAAGGGAAGCGTGAGCTGTGTGAAAGTGGGAGGAGAGAGATCGGACTGGGTGGAACAGAGAAACGGCCTGAAACTAGGAAGTGCACTGGCACCGTTACTTTTCATTGTGGTGATGGATGACATAATGACCCAAGTGGCACAAGTAATTGGGGAAGGAAAGATGAAAGCAATGGTGTTAGCGGATGATTTGATGATTAGGGGAAACAAGGAGGAGGAGGAGGTACAGGAACAGTTGGACGTGTGGGAAGGAATAATACAAGGATATGGGATGAAATTTAGCATAAATAAGAGTGAGATGGTGATCACAACAAGGAAGAAGGAAAGAACCACAACGGGAATAACAACTGGTGGGGAACAGCTGAAGAAAGTGGAGAGTTTCAAGTATCTGGGAAGCCTGATACAAGATAATGGGTAGAAACTATAGAGAAACAAGAAGTTCCGTGAAGAACTATACAGCCTACTTTTCATGCCAATGATTATTCTACAGAATATGAACCTATCTAGAATAATGACGAAATTAAGTTGCTAATATCGAAATTTCCAATTGGTTTGAAATACTGTATACTTGGCATAATGTATCCTAATAGAGCCCTACAGTTGGCAGCCCTGATGACTGAATATATTCTTAGTTCCATCTCTTAAGGTACAAAATTCAAAATTTGGTTCAAGTCCAATGAATAGCATGGACGTTACATGCAGTTAAACATTGGATCTAACAGCGCGCGTAAAATCATGTTGGCAACAATGTCATGCATGTATTGGTCAGAAATAATCTGAAATAATATGATCTATTGTTGTGCCAATTTTGAATGAAATCCATTAGTTAGTATAGAAGTTACATGCATTTTAAAATTGGACCTATCAGCAGGCTTAGAATCATGTTGGCAGCACTGACGTATATTAGTTACTCCAAATTCGTCTAGAATGCCAGGTACTATACGTGTGCAAAGTTTAGAGCTATTGGCTTGCTTACTTTCTGATATATTGATATTAGGGTAACAAAAATAGGGACAGCACATATTAACAGTTGGCAGCCCTGGTTGCTCCTTAGAATACGCATAGTCATATCTGTTATGGTACACATAGCACATACGAAATTTGGTTGAAATCCAAATGATACTATGGAAGTTACATGTATTTAAAGTTGGACCTGTCGGCAGGCTTAGAATCATGTTGGTAGCACTGACGTATATAAGTTTCTCTAAATTAATATAGAATGTCAGGTACTATACGTGTGAATAGTTTAAAGCTGTCGGCTTGCATACTTTCTGATATATGGGTATTTGGATAAAAAAATTGGGAGCATTTATTAACAGTTGGCAGCCCTGGTAGGTCTTAAGAATACGCTCAGTCATATCTGGTTATGTAAACATACAACATACGAAATTTGGTTGAATTCCAATTGATAGTGTAGAAGTTATATGCATTTAAAAATTGGACTTATCAGGAGGCTTATAATCATTTTGGCAACACTGCCATGTTTGGCCTCCTGGAAATTAAACTGAAATATTATGATCTATACGTGTGCCAATTTTGAAATAGCTCCCATTCATACTTTCCAGGATATCCAACATGGAGCTCAAATTTCAATTGCGATTTTTTAGCAGTTGGTAGCACTGACATCATTTTCAAATATGGCCGTGAGATATTCAGGTATAGATCTTTACTCCTACCAAATTTTGTTTCGATTGCTGCAGCAGTTTAGGAGTTGATAGGGGGGGACACTGTCGTGACTGTGAACCTCCAGGATTCAGAACCCAGGACTGCGGTTCGAAGGAACATTATACATAAGGGCAATAGAGTTATTATTATTATTACTAAGTTGGATGTGAGCATTTGTAAGCCAGAGATGTATTTCTGGAGGAGATAGGATTGCTGGAGCCAGGATGTGTGCAAGAGGTCCCTAAATATTGATAGTACAACAGTACGTTGGTCGAGCACTTTGTATTGTAGGGAGAGTGATTCATAGTCACAAGTCAGGCCAGAAGTTGAACCTTGGATGTCACGTAGACACAAGTATGGGCAGTCGCCGCTACCTTAGGGAGCAGCACTTGCCAGGCACTGGAGGGTGGAATGGACCAGGCCTCAGTGGAAGGGAGAGATGGATTCTGGGTCATCTCTAGTTGAATATAAGGGTATCCAAAATGGCGAGCGACAGAGTTATTACAGAGTAACCGAGTTGTCAAGCAGCAGAGCAGCGGAGTAGTGGAGCGGCAGAGTAACAGTAGCTCTCACGCCTTAGTTCTTGCCAGAGTAACGTCGTAACGCGCGCGAGCAGAATTCAGCCTCGCGGAGACACACTAGATGTCAAGTATCAGTAAGACTTAGTAGGGCTATTACAGACCTGCGTGCACCTCCAGCAGTAACTTCACATAATTTGTATATAGTGTATATATACTTCGACTGCCAAGGGCTCAATAAATCGGCAGTAGTCCAAGGGAATTTCATCTTTTATTCCGGTAGTTCCGGGACGAGTCTGTGAAACCTCAAGTTCCCTTATCTAGAAAACCGCTCGGCTAGTAGGGAAATCGTCGGAGGAGCTGTCAACCTGCCAGACCGTCTCACAGGCCAGGTAGGTCACGACAGACCTAACTTTTGGTGTCAGATGTGTGGGGTCCCGAGTTCGACGCACTGAACAGAGCAACTACGGAATAGAGAGAGAGATCGCGACATCGCAGAAGATTGTCCGATAAAGACCGCGACAACGCAGAAGATTGTCCGTCCGCGCATCCGCGTAAATCGTACCGAGTGCCGCGCAACGCAGAAGAGAGAAGAAGAAGCCTACTAAGCAGAAGGAGCCGTGCAGTAGCGAGCCGTGCCACCAGCAGAAGGGAGAACCGATCAGCCGCAGTATCCAGTTAGCAGAGACAACAAAGAAGAAGAAGTAGTCTCCAGGTAAGCTAACCTTATTACAATGGCAAGACAGACAAGTGCAGCTACCGGTGTCCAGGTAGAGGAGAGGCTAGCAGACATAGATATGGTGAGTACAAGTGGGCCTTTTGTATCAGTAACCGATGGACATCGCCTGATAGGTCGGGAGTTCGATGGAACACAGCCCGACAGATTACGTGAGTTTGTGGCCAATGTAGACGCTGCTGTTCGCATGGTAAAAGACGATGATCAAGAGCTGTTCTTTAAGTATATCCTGACCAAAATCACGGGCAAGGCCCGAGACAAGTTGTTAGTCAGAAGAGGTATAAATCACTGGGAGGCTGCCAAACAGGCATTACAAGAATACTACGGATTTCAGGGCACATTAGACTTGTATATTTGCCAGATGTTTCAAACAGCGCAGGATCCGAGGGAATCAGTGGCGATATGGGCACACAAAGTAGAGACTCTATCAGCTGCGTTCAGGGAAGCAGTCCTCGATGGAGAAAGTTGGGAGGACAGGGAAGCTCAGTTAAGAATCACAAGAAAAATATGCGTAGCTAGCTTCATACTGGGGTTAAGTAACCCGCGAATCCAAGCTAGAGTCCAGGGCCACGGAGCCATTACTTTCGAGAAAGCTGTAGCCACTGCGAGGCAAGAAGAGGCGGTAATTCTGTCAAAGAAGGCACGAGAAGGGCTGCACACGAAACATAGCTCAGGGGTAAGAGCAGGAAAAGCCGATCAGGAAAGGAAGGCACCACTAAGGTGGCATACTAAGCCAACACAAGCGAGTGTTAGGGTGGTCTGTTACAATTGTAACAGGGAAGGCCACATCGCACGGGAGTGCAAGGAGGCACGAACCCGAGGCGCACGCACCGCGTTAGGTAATACACCTAATGTACAGACCAAGTAAGATCATATGTAGATATTGCAAAAAACTGGGACACATAGAGCGCGATTGCCGAAAGAAGCAGAGAGATAAGGAAGCCGTGGCGCCGGAAGCCGTGCGCATAATTAGAGAGAAGCCTCACACGGAAGCGGACAGGAGCAGAACCTGTTACCGTTGTGGGAAGAAAGGGCACGTACAAAACAACTGCCGACAGACAGCCCAGGTACCACAAGTAGGAGTGGACCAGCGGAAGTGTTATAAATGTGGCCAGCAGGGTCACATAAAACGAAATTTTCCGGAGGCCAGGAAAGGCCAGGGCCAGAGTAGGCGCACGGGAGGCAAGGCCATGAAAGGCCGACGACAGTGCGATATTTGTGACCGGTGGTCACATGGAACCAAAGACTGTTGGTTCAAGAGTGGGAAAGGTAGTAAGAGAAATATCACTCAGACAGGGGCGACAAACTGGAACGGGTCCATAACACAGGGACAGCTATGGAATCCCGTAATTTAAGGAGTCCCGAGGCACGTGACATGGAGGGCACTATATTAATGCATTGTGGGGGGCCTCTGAGGTTTTTAATTGACACTGGTTCAGATGTCAGCCTAGTGAAGAGGCAATCAGTGCCTAAAACAGTTACAATCAGTAGAGGCACCACGATCGAATTAATGGGTGTAAGCGAGGGAACGATTTACACCCAAGGGACCGTTCAGTTTGTTATTGGAGGTACTAAACACACAGTGCATGTGGTGGGCAGTGATTTCCAACTAAGCCAGGATGGTATAATAGGGAGAGACATCCTAGCTGACAGCGTGATCGACTACCGGGAGGGTCATGTTACGATCCACGGTAAAAGATACCCGCTGGGAGCGAGGGAGGCGAAGATAATCAGCCTCGAGCCTCGAACTCAGAAGGTAGTAGTTATTGAAGTCGATAAGAACCTACCAGTGGGAATTATTGAGAGGGCCGAGGTAGCACCAGGGGTTTACCTCGCAGAGTGTCTAACTAGGTCAGAGCACAATGAGGCAGTAGTCAGCATGATGAATACTACCGAGGAAGAAGTGACTCTGTACAGCCCTCGAGTGCGAATGCAGGAGGTGGATGACACCTGCCTGGCAGAAGTACGCAAGGTACAGCAAGGCAGTAAGGCGGTAACCGGAGAAGCGGCTACTCAGAAGCCCAGATCACGCCGAGTGATAGACTGCTTGCGAGTAGACCATCTCACGCAGGTAGATAAGGAAGGTATATACGCCATCTGTGCGGAATACAATGACATCTTCCACCTTGAGGGAGATAAGCTCACATGCACGGAAGTTATACGTCACGAGATCCCAACGCCCCGGGATCAACCCCCGATTAATGTGCGGCCGTATAGGCTGCCAGAGGCTCAAAAGGGAGAGATACAAGCGCAGATAGATAAGATGCTAGGTGATGAAATTATTGTACCTAGTACATCCCCTTGGAATGCACCATTATTGTTAGTACCAAAGAAAATGGATGCGTCAGGTAAGCAAAAGTGGAGAGTTGTGATTGACTTCCGAAAATTGAACGAAGTAACGATAGGGGTTAGTTATCCCCTCCCACCCATCTCAGAACTATTAGATGCTCTAGGTAAGGCCAGGTATTTCAGTACACTTGACCTCTGTAGCGGTTATTATCAGGTGTTATTAAAACCTGAAGACAGGCCCAAGACAGCTTTTTCAGCATTAGGGCGCAAGTACGAATTTGCAAAAATGCCCATGGGGTTGAAAGATGCGCCAGCCACATTCACAAGGCTGATGAATACAGTGCTTACCGGATTGACAGGTATTCAGTGTCTGTGCTATCTAGATGATATAATAGTGTATGGTAGCTCAATAGAGGAGCACAATGCTAAGTTAAGGGATGTTTTCCAAAGGCTGAGAGAAAATACGTTGAAGCTCCAGCCAGATAAGTGTGAGTTCCTGAGGACTGAAGTGACGTTCTTAGGGCATGTAATTACTGAAGAGGGAGTCTTACCAGACTCACGAAAGGTGCAGGCCGTGAAGGATTTTCCGAGGCCTACCACGAGCCGCCAGATTAAACAATTCTGCGGACTCAGTGGGTATTATAGGAAATTTATACCCAATTATAGTAAAATCGCGAAGCCACTATATGAATTAGTGAAGAAGGAAGTTCCCTTCGTGTGGGGAGATGCACAGGAACAAGCGTTCGAAACGCTAAAGCAAAAACTCATTGAAGAGCCTATATTACAGTACCCAGATTTTGAAAAGCCATTCGTTCTTACCACAGATGCTAGCAACGAAGCAGTGGGGGCCGTATTGTCACAAGGGCCCGTGGGTAAAGATCTTCCCGTAGCGTATGCAAGCAGGACGCTTAATAAGGCAGAAAGAAATTATAGTGTCACAGAAAAAGAATTATTAGGCATTGTTTGGGGTGTAAAGTATTTCAGGCCGTATTTGTTCGGACGGCATTTCACGGTGGTGACAGATCACAAGCCGCTGAAGTGGGTATTCAATGTCCAAGACCCGTCGTCACGCCTGCTAAAGTTCCGATTGAAATTGGCAGAGTATGATTTTGAAATCATTTACAAGCAGGGCAAGCCGAACTGCAATGCTGATGCCCTTAGCAGGAATCCCACTGATGCACAGTGTCAAGCGCGAGTGATCAACTCGGCTGGGCACGAGTTACGGCAGGGGGCGGCCGTGGCCACTCATATGGAAACTCGTAGGAGGGTAGCGACAACTTCAAAACCCGAGGACGCTACGGTAGAGGGAATTGAAGCAGACGGTAGTGAGGTATCCGAGGACGCTAACGCAGAGGAGTCCACGCCCGAAGACAGCTTACCCGAGGTAACCGAGTTGCAGGAGGCTGAGAAATTGGCCATCCTGAAGGAGTGTCATGATTCCTTGGTTGGAGGACACCTGGGAATAGCCCGCACGTACGCCAGGGTACGCGAACGATTACAGTGGAAGGGAATGAAAAGCGACATTGAGCGTTATATACGCTCGTGTCCTTCATGCCAAAGGAATAAGGGGACTAGACCAGACGTCAGAGCGCCAATGGTAATTACGGACACCCCTAGCACGGTCTTTGAGAAGGTATCTCTGGATGTGGTGGGTCCACTTCCGGTGACAGAGCTTGGCAATAAGTATATTTTGACATGCCAGGACCAAGTGTCGAAGTACTTGGTAGCTAGTGCCATGCCGAATCAGGAGGCTGAAACAGTGGCACGGACGCTCATTAATAATGTTATAAGCATTTACGGGATACCGGGGCAGATTCTCACTGACCAGGGTAGTAACTTCATGAGCGAAGTTTTCAAGGCACTTTGCAAGAAATTGCGAATTAAGAAAACAAACACAAGCGCTTTCAGACCACAGTCCAACGGTAGCGTAGAGAGATCTCACAAGGTACTAGCAGAGTACCTGAGGCATTATGTTTGCTCAAGTGAACAAAACGACTGGGATAAATATCTGCCCACAGCGAGCTTTGTGTATAATACTACCAAGAGTACTAGTACAGGGTTCACACCCTACGAGCTTATTTTTGGAAAGAAGGCGAATATACCAGGTGTATTGCAAAAGCCACCTGAGGTGGATTATAATGAACATTAGAACGTGGTAGAGGAGCTGACGTCACAGCTCAGGAGGAATCATGAAGCCGCTAGGAGGACGCTAGTTGAGCGTAAAGAACTGGAAAAGGCTAATTACGATAAAAAGCAGAACGAAGTCACATTTCGAATTGGTGACAAGGTACTCTTGCGTAATGATGCATTGCGAAGAGGACGATCAAAAAAGCTGAGTCCGCCATTTGTAGGACCTTATGAGGTAGTGGACATTTCAGGGATAAATTGTACCCTACTGCTTAATAAGAAAAGCAGAAGAGTTAAGGTGCATAAGAATCGGTTGAAAATGTACTTGTAAAAGGACTCCAACGGGTTTAGAACCCGGGTGGGTGCAGAAGCAGCACAGAACGGATTAAGGAGTAAGGACGTATATATACGGTTAGTAGACTACAATGACAGCTAAGGGTTAACACAGCTGTAAGAGATTGTGTGCGAATGGAGTCAATATAGTTTATCAGTAGGCACACAATAATATTTGAACAGCGGACAACAGAGGCGAGCAGCCTAGATAACGCACCGGGAGACATGAGTTACGTAAGGCGGAATACAGGGATGTCCATAGTGGCCCCGGAGCGGCCATCCTGAGGAAGTAAAACCCCCGTGTGGGAGGCGGGAACCATTGGAACGTTTAGACACGTGATCATTGGTGTTAGAATACCCCCAACAGTGAGCCTGCTGTGTCGTAAGAGGCGACAGAAAAGAGGCGTTGCCTGATGACCTCGATGACCTACTGGTCAGGCAGGCGCGAATCCCGGTGAGTAGCTCTATGTAATTGAGCCATGTGTTGTGAAGGAACCAAAGGAACGCGGAGGCTTGCCGTTCATAGTAAATGGAAGCCAAGCAATGGCATAGGGGTGAATCAGAGACGCCTGTGTTAAAGGTACAAATTATTTAGGGACACATACGTGTGTATAGCAAGTAGAGAAGAAGTGCTCTAAGAGGCACATTTGAGAAAAGCGAAGAGTCAGAACCTCAAATTTCGGCCACGACGAAGTTACACACCCCTTCGTCTCAATGGCAGCTAGGAAGATAGCGACAGCTGCTGGTAGGGTTCTTTAATACCCCGCCAAGCTACGGAAAACAAAATTGGGTCGTATTAGAAATTTTAACAGTCAGACAAACAGAGGTTCGACGGGTGGCACTGAGGTGCTCGTAAGTAAAGGGTTGCACGAAGGCGAGCGTGTAGCCTATATGTGACTCGTCACCCCTAGGGTAGTCGCGGATACGCACCCGTTAAGACAGGGGTAGGGAAAACCGGAAATTAGCTTAGATGAAATGACACAGAAACCGAGCCATGTAAGGCACATTTTGAGAGCATTCAGTAAAATGCAAACGGCATTAGTGTAGCCATCCCCGAGGTGGGATGTGAAGCCGAGTCTCTATGTAACAGAACTCGAAGTTAAGGGAGCAAGTTTTTGAACTTAGTGTATGACACTGCTGATAGTTTTGTAGCCGCATGCCTAAGCCAGGATGCGAGGCAAAGTCTTTTGAGACTTTAGTTATTGAAGTAGATAAAATTTTGATGGAAAATCAGTAAAATAGGTAACGAATAACCTGTCTTTACCTTGCAGGTAAGGCAGAAGGCAATGGCACGAATGCTAGAATGGTTCTACACCATGGTGGCGGTGGTAACAGTGACGTCATCACCCCACGGCATAACCGGAGAAGTACTAGATGTACAAGTGACACCATACGAGAATACACCTGGAGTATACTTCGACAACCAGGGTGAGATACAGTTGTATAATATGGAATGGACATTAGTTACCTATGTGAATTTGAATCAGCTAAGTGATGTATTTTCAAATATCAGGGAGCATATACACTGGACACAATTGGCATGTATATTGTTAGAGCAGAAAACAAATTTGACATGTCAGCATGACGTTAAGATGTTAAGTAATCATTTACAACGGATTAAGGAATCTAAAGAAACGATAGCCAAAATCACTAGACCAAGTGGGGAGACGGATAATACCAGACCGAAAAGGGGATTGATAAATGCTGTAGGTTCAATAGCCAAAGCGTTATTTGGGACGTTAAGTCAGGATGATGCAGATAAGTATGAGTCACAAATAAGTGAGTTAGAGAGAGAGCAACTCTCAATGATTAAGGTCACTAAAGAACAGATGTTAGTGGTTAAGTCCACGTTACAAACAATGAACAGCACCATCTACGATGTAACTGCAAACGAGCAGAGGTTGACTCAGGGTTTAAATGAAATCAGGACATATTTGTCCAATAGTACGCTTCGGATTACAGAAGCATTTGAGCAAGCAGAGTTAGAAATCTCATTAAACAGACATTTAATTGAGATAGAAGGCTTACTTGTACAGCTGTATGAGCAGTACAGTGTGGTACTGTCAGGCATCATGAATGCACAGGTAGGAGTCATCCAGGTACAGATAATATCACCGGATGACATCATAGAAAGTTATAAGAAAGCCCAGGAGGACTTTCCCAAGGGTCTGTCTCTGCCATTTGAATTAAGGTCAGCTTACGGTTACCTAGTCTACAAGGTGGCCACAGTGGAAGTGTTTACAAGTGAAAATTATCTTGTGTATGTTATAAGGACACCCCTTACAGACAGAGTGGTTTATAGTGTGTATCATATGATCCCATTCCCCACTTACATGAAGAGTAATCCCCACCATTTAGTGTACATTCAAGAGGCCAAGGACTATATATTGATGGACAAGGAAAAGCAGACATTTGCGCAATTAGATAGGGAACAGGTGAGGCAGTGTAAGGTAGTGTCTGCCACGTGGAGGTTGTGTCATGCTCAGTTCCCTGTTAATTTGGTTCACTCGCAAGACAGTTGCGCAGTGAAGATACTCAGTGGAGTTAATCAGGTACCGGAGAATTGTGATAAGAGAGTACTACCAGTACAGCGATTGCTGTGGATACCTATAAGGGAAAACAGGTATATTTATGTGTCTCCAGGTGAGACGAGGGTCACCTGCATGTGTAAGGACACTACAAGTGATATGGGACTAACTGGCACAGGTATTGTTGTGTTAAGTCCAGGGTGTACGTTGTACAGCCCACATAGTAAGGTACAAGGGGTAGGTAAAATAAACACTACTCGAGGTAAGGACTTAGTGCCAGATTTGATACTTAATTATGACTGCTGCGAGCAGATTGGTAGTGAGATTAAGTTAGAGCAGGTACCGGAGGTTAATAAACTGCCACTGAATAATTTGTTAAATCATGTGAATGATTTAAAGTGGGCCACGCACAAAACAGAAGAGGTGGAGGACTTGGTAAGAAAACAAGAAGAAGACATACAAAGTCAGATGATGTATAAACATTTCAATGTATATAAGTATATTGTACTAACTATAGCAGGTACAATTGGGATAATTTTATGGTGCTATTGTTGCAATTGTTGTTGTGATTGCCCTAAATTAGGGTTTCCAGCCAAGAAATGGTTTGATGATGCAAGGTCACATTGCCCAAATATTTGCATAAGGCAAACAGTAATTACGAGGGAAGGTAAGGCTAAGACTTCAGATGAGGATATTACGATATTCCAACGTCCCAGGCAACTTCGGGGACGCCCGGAGATGTCTGAGGAAATCCTGGAATTAGACTCTAGGCCTGCTGAAGGACGCTTCAGTACGCCTACTAGGGCTATTGTAGATTCAGATATGAGTGCGAGTCAGATCGCATTACAGCCTTCACCCTCAACGCAAAGTCGCAGATCATTACGACTCGACAGTAACCGAGTGTAATATTGGGACAGAAATGAATGCAAGGAAGATTGCACCCATTTCTTCCCTGGGGAGGGAGGTGTCGTGACTGTGAACCTCCAGGATTCAGAACCCAGGACTGCGGTTCGAAGGAACATTATACATAAGGGCAATAGAGTTATTATTATTATTACTAAGTTGGATGTGAGCATTTGTAAGCCAGAGATGTATTTCTGGAGGAGGTAGGATTGCGGGAGCCAGGATGTGTGCAAGAGGTCTGTAAATATTGATAGTACAACAGTACGTTGGTCGAGCACTTTGTATTGTAGGGAGAGTGATTCATAGTCACAAGTCAGGCCAGAAGTTGAACCTTGGATGTCACGTAGACACAAGTATGGGCAGTCGCCGCTACCTTAGGGAGCAGCACTTGCCAGGCACTGGAGGGTGGAATGGACCAGGCCTCAGTGGAAGGGAGAGATGGATTCTGGGTCATCTCTAGTTGAATATAAGGGTATCCAAAATGGCGAGCGACAGAGTTATTACAGAGTAACCGAGTTGTCAAGCAGCAGAGCAGCGGAGTAGTGGAGCGGCAGAGTAACAGTAGCTCTCACGCCTTAGTTCTTGCCAGAGTAACGTCGTAACGCGCGCGAGCAGAATTCAGCCTCGCGGAGACACACTAGATGTCAAGTATCAGTAAGACTTAGTAGCGCTATTACAGACCTGCGTGCACCTCCAGCAGTAACTTCACATAATTTGTATATAGTGTATATATACTTCGACTGCCAAGGGCTCAATAAATCGGCAGTAGTCCAAGGGAATTTCATCTTTTATTCCGGTAGTTCCGGGACGAGTCTGTGAAACCTCAAGTTCCCTTATCTAGAAAACCGCTCGGCTAGTAGGGAAATCGTCGGAGGAGCTGTCAACCTGCCAGACCGTCTCACAGGCCAGGTAGGTCACGACAACACACACACAGCCAGACAGACAGAAGGACAGACAGACAGACAGACAGACAGAAGGACAGACAGACAGACAGACAGACAGACACACATTTGCCCGATCTCATAAGTCTACTTTTTCCTCATTTTTGCAAAATGTGAAAAGTAGGCTAAAAATGAGCGGTGGAGACAGGCAGAAGCATTCCGGAGGAGTGTGAGAAGCATGTTATGGAGCAAGGATGTCCCTCAGAACAGAAAAAAGATCATACATCGGACGTACTATGCCCCTATCCTGACGTATGCCTCGGAGACCTGGGCTATGAAAGGAAGGGAGAAGAGCAAAATACAGGCCAGTGAGATGAGGTTCTTGAGAACCAGTATTGGAGCAACAAAGATGGACAGAATAAGAAATGAGAGGACCAGAGAATTAATAAAGGAGGAACCATTACGGGATGGTATAGAGAAATCTAGACTTCGATGGCATGGACATGTAAAACGAATGGAGGACAAGAGGATACTCAGGAGGATACACGAGACGAAGTGGAAACGAAAGAGACCGAGAGGAAGACCGAGAGGAAGACCGAGAGACAGGTGGCTGAAAGGGATGGAAGAAAGCGTGAAGAAGAGAGGAGAAGACTGTACAGGGGTGGAAGCTGAGAGATGGTGGGAAGACAGAATACGTTGGAGTGGCCTGTGTTCCAAACAGACTCGGCCAACGGCTGGAAACTGTGCAAGAGAATGGTGATGATGATACTACGGCCTACAACGACGAGACAAAGCTCATTTTCAGCCCCTTGGTGTCAGAAAAAAATCCTCGGGGCCCCTAAACAGTCGTAAAGGGTCCCCGGAAACTACATTTTAATGCTCTAAAACCAAGAGTTTCTGAGATATTCCCAGAAAACTAATTTCATTTAATAAACTAATGTAGGAATGCAAGCCAGTAACCATGACAACAGTGTCTCAAAAAGGTACATCCAACTTTCCATCTATTTCTGCAAGAAGTAATGCCACTCCATTTATTAAATTTCTGTGAAAGTTTGCAAATGGCTATAAGGTTATCACGGAACCAACAAAAACTGTAAAATTCATCAATGCGCTTAAGGGGGTCAAGAGGTACCCTGGATTTTTTCACAAGACTTAAACGTGCGATGTGTCGTACAGAGGGTCTATTATATCTTCAAACAGCAACATTATTTTCTAAAATTCCTGAATTGAAATAGTTTATTTTTTATTTTATTTTTTTGCTTTTAGGAATTTGGGCCATTGGAGGCTAAAAAAAACTGAATTTTCATGCACCACAAGCCTTTATAATTTATTAAAGGGGTCTTCCTCGGGATGCGCACTTGACACAACAGTGTGGGTCAGTTTTTATGTGACGTGAATTGCATTTCGTCGACGAGGTTTTCAATGTTATTTTCACGTCAGGAAGTACACGTTAGGTAAATTAGTTTCAGGGCATATTTCAACTAATCATTTATCTTTGTCGACAAACAGGTTCCAAGCCCCTAACCATTGCAACAGTAGCTCAATTGATTACGTCTGGTTATTAATACCGACGACCGTTCGAAGAATGGGTACTTCTGCTAGTATTTATATATAACTAGCAACGCGACCCGGCTTCGCCCGGGAACAGTTGTGAATGCATTACGTGATAAGCGCTTCTTTGCGATGTCAATGAACTACGATCTATATCCGTTTTACGTCTCGGCATTTTGGGTTAAAATCACTGACTGGACTATTAACTATATTATCATGAGATGCATGTGCAAAAAATTCTTGTCAGACGTAATTTAAGAATGGCGAGGTGAATTAAACTCAAATCCCCCTTCCGTCCAATCTTAAGTTGACTGTGTTTCACAGGCGAAATTAAGAAAACCCGAGTTGCACTTCCAGGGACACTCCAAACACAACCACCCTTCTCAGAAGTTTTAACTCAACATGACATGACGGTTGCTGCTGGCTGTATCTGGGGCAATGGGTTCGCCTGCTAGCTAGGCTGTAACAGGGATGATAGACTCGCCCTTAGCTAGCTGTAAACTGTCGCCTCAGTAGTTGAATAGACATGGTTGGAAGAAATTGAAACGTAAAAACACGTATAGTGGTCGATATTGAAGATAGACATATGCTCTTGCGGACTTGTTGTAGAACATTTCATGCTGAACAATTCTTAAACTCATAGTATTTAGATATTTTAAACGGTTTGCCCAGCGTAAGCTTACAAAGCGCTCAGACGCCAGTTTTTTTAACTTTTCCACTGAAATCGTTACTGCTCGGTTTCCGTTGAGCATAAATAAATACTTTTCTACAAAAATGATCCTCGAGATATCCTTTACAGAATGGTGAAAACCGCATCAAAATCCATCCAGTGGTTCTCGAGTTTACATGTAACATCAAAGAATCGGGGACTTTGTTTTATACTAAGTAGATATTCTTTCAATAACGCTGCTATCAGGATTCTGAAGAAATAAAATAAATGCCCATAATATTATTGCTGATGTTGAAGACATTACCACATATTTCTCCCTGTCGCAAATAAATTACGTGTAACAAATAGAAATTAAATAAATAAGGGTCGAATTGATCCATTCAGCGTATAATCATTAAAGTAATATTATACTGTGCTAAGAACATGGACAAGTTGTTTAAAATTAATACCGTAATCGAGAATGTTATCTGGAATCAGACTCATATGCATTGGGAAATAAGCCTTGACCCTACATCACCTGAACCTACCCGACTACAAACAGTATCTACGCCGAGAAGGATGGATGTACATTACAGTATTAATAATAATAAGACAATTGAACCTGCCTTTCATAAGTGCCTATTTATGTTTTAAATATCCTAGAGTGACTATTATTTTCAGTGTTTTTAATATTCCTACTTAGTGAACCTGTTCTTCATAAGTGCATTTTTTTAAAACTGTGCAGTGACAATTATTTTCTGTGGTCGCAACGTTATTAATAAATAAACATAAAGGAAGCTAGATATTCGAACCTGTAAATCTACAATTGTTGTCGTAACAATTGAATTCCAAATAAATGTCCCCTTTATATGAAAGGTAAAAACCGAATCATTAATTGGATACGTGTTGTTAATTATCTTAATCTTAAAACATGACTGTGCGCATATATCTTTTAAATATGAAAGACACAATTGTTTATCCTGATATTCCACCAATGATTCTATCGAACAATTAAAGATAAACCATCTACCATTATTCATTATTTACCATTGGTCAGTTTCCTTGGTTGCTTCTATGGTCTAGGGGCACGATTGAGACCATAGTCCCTAACGTCTTGGGTTTGGTTACCAGTTTTGACTGGATATTTAGTTCTTTAATTTAATATCTTGGGTTTGGTTACCAGTTTTGACTGGATATTTAGTTCTTTGATTTAATTTAAGTCCACCACCTCGTGGCACAACGGCTACCATCCTTGGCTGTCACCCCAAAAGTTCGGGTTCAATTCGCGTCTTCTGCTCCGAGGCTCGAACGGGGTATACTCAGTCTCGTGAAGCAAAACTGAGAAGAGCTGTGCTCGATTAACACGTCAGTGAAGCTGGAAGTGGTTTTCAGTACTCCAGGAAAATGCTGGGTTGGTTCCTAACTTAAGGCCACGATCTCCATCTTCCCAATACTCACCTCCATTACAAATACACACATTTCTACTGCTACTTCTATAACAACTACTACTACAGATGCCGCAATAGTGCAGGTTATCAGAAAAATTATCCCTCCATATATACCGGTACTGTACAGTATACAGGGTGTATCTTAATTATACCGACAAAAAAATCAGGGACGCTCTGCGTGTTATGTAAATTGGATGGCGGAGAAAATTTTTCCCTCCGAGAAAATGAGGTTACTTTGATACTTCCGGGAGCGTGATTCAAATCTACGAACTCGCCGTATTTGCTGAGCTAGGGAGCAAGCCGCTGGCCACCGCTGTGCTTCAAGCAAGGGAAGGGAGTGTGATAGAAGGAGACAGAGATATGCTGGCGGGCATGCGGCAAGCCTAGGCGATCGAGGAAACTTGCGCATGCCCGCCAGCATATCTCTGTCTCCTTCTATCACACTCCCTTCCCTTGCTTAAAGCACAGCAGTGGCCAGCGGCTTGCTCTCTACCTCAGCAAATACGGCGAGTTCGTAGATTTGAATCGCGCGCCCGAGAGTATCAAAGTAACCTCATTTTCTCCGAGGGAAAAATTTTCTCCGCCAATCCGATTGCGGCATCGTCTTTTACATAACACGCAGAGCGTCCCTGATTTTGTTGTCGGTATAATAAAGATACACCCTGTATATCCATACACAGCGAGGCACACGGGGCTGCCTGAATGACCTCGATAAAAATAATAATATCGTATGGCCTCGGGTGCCGGGTGCAAACTTTGTTATTTGACCCCCAAAGGGTAGCTTGCATGTCGAAATTCGTTGTTCCTTGAAGCACTATACGAGTCAAGGAGGTTAGATATCTAAGCTCCTTGAATACTATAGCGCATTCTAGCAGAGAATTGAGGAACTTTGTGTTGGAGAAAACTCTCGATATTAATTTTGCCACTATGAACACGGCCTACTGAATTCAAACGGGTTCTTTGACATGCCAACATCGTATGACATGCGTGTCGTATTTTTGCCGTCTTCAAAAATCAGTTACCACGGCCAGGAGCGAACCTTCAAGCTTGAGGTTAGTAGTCCGACACGTTTAGAACTCACCCACCGTGGCAAGCTATGATCTCGATGTCCAAGCCTCTTAAATGAAACAGCAACAACAACTAATTTAAGTCCATGTTTCTCCAAATCTTAGCATCAGTCACACACACTATAACAGAAACAAAATTAGAGAATTTTAGACAAAGGTTGTACACACTCAAGCCAAGGGGCTGATTACCACGGTGTTGCATTGAAACAACAACAACAGCTATTGCCATACAACAACCAAGGCAGTATTCTTTCTCACGTTAAAACAGACGTTAACTAATGCACCTTAAGTACAGTTTTTAACGACCATGGAACTTGACACTGCCAGTTCAGAATGTTGCGTGCAAGGAAGTCCATGATCGTTAGTTGCATGATCGTCTAGATAAGTTAACTGATTTGGCTGGGAACACACAAGTATACTCACGGTATAAAGAAAGAGAGGAAGAAAGATTTTAGCTAGGCGTAACCAGTAATCTCTCGATCATAAATAGGGGTCCTGTATTTTCAAAAACAAAACAACTGAGATAGCCCCGTTCTCTTAATGGGCAGAGCATTATTAAGTAAACAAGCACAATAAGCATACATTAACTAGTACAAAATTAATGTTGTAGATTTCAGTCGTTCATTACATTATTTAAATGACTCATGGTGGTTCCGTATTGATATTCTAGAATAGTTCTTAATAAGATTGTACACCCGCCTGAATCAATACTAGAAAGAAAATTATTTATTTAACTTGTTTTAGTACATGTTTCGAGGATTAATTACATGTTATCCCCTTCATCAGCTAAAAAACATATTGAAAGAAAAAACTAAAACGTAGCACAGTAATAAGATATTTTATTAAACCTAATATGGTTCACCATATAATTTAGGTTATAAGATCAGAAACAAGTAGTTCCGTGAAGAACTATACAGCCTATTTTCATATATCCTGCTCATGTTAATTGCCACTATCAACATACAAAATTTCAGTTCAATTGCTGTAACAGATTCGTAGATATTGAGAACCGTCTAAATATTTCAGATGGTCGCCAGGTTGGATTTTTATTTTTGTACTATTACATTAAGATTATTGTGTACGTGTGGTATTCAAACTTCAATCGCATGATTAGAACACAAGAAGTAAAAACGAGATTTTAAAATTACGCACAGCAGCCATCTTGTGATTATGCAAACAATTGAAATAAATTAGATGCCAGTGGATCAACATTTGTATAAGCATTTAACGTGCAACGTTTCACGGCACTCGGATAGTTAATTCGCGAGAAACGTTCATTTAAATATTTATACTTCGCGTCGACGCCATGTTGGATTTGTGCTCACCAGGTTACTGAAAGTCCTATAGGTGAAGATATGTTCATAGTCTCTATGAACATAAAAAAATTCAGTTTGGTTGCTGTAAACGATTCATAGATATTGAGAACCGTCTAAATATTTCGGAAGCTCGCCGTTTAGGATTGTTATATGTATAGGCCATAGAGTTATGTACCATTCAAGGACAATTATTGCCTAGGTTCATTATTCAAACTTTCACTTCAATCGCATGATTACGACACAAGAAATAAAAACATAATTTTAAAATTTCGCACAGCCGCCATCTTGAGGTTATTTAAACAATTGAATTCAATTAGATGGCAGTGCATTACAATCTGCAAATCTGTACCACATTTCACTGCGCTCAGAGAGTTAAATCACGAGAAAAGTCTATTAAAATATTTCAAATTCGCTTGGTCGCCATGTTCGTTTTGTACTTTACAGGTTTATGAAATATACATAGTTAAACTTGTATCAGTACCCTTTATCACCGTACAAGATTTCAGGGTGATATCTGTAATAGTTTCGGAGATATAGAATGTCAGTGAAATATTTCGCACTGGCGCCATTTTGAGGTTATGTAAACAATTGAACTAAATTAGACTCCAGTGCTTTACAATGTGTATAAACAATTGCTGTGCCCAGTTTCATTACGTTTGGGTAGTTAAATCGCGAGAAAAGTCTATTTAAAAGTCTCAACTTCGCTTGGCCGCCATGTTGGTTTTGTAGTCACCAGGTTTTTGAAAGGCTCATAGGTGAACTTCTAGTAGTGCCCTTTATCACCGTACACAATTTCAGGGCGATATCGGTAATAGTTTCGGAGATATCGAATGCTAGTGAAATATTTCGCACAGCCGCCATGTTGGATTGGTGAGATGTAACAAAATTTGAAGGGCACGGTCGAGGTCGCCGGGAATCGTGCCATGAACTTACCGAGTTTCATTGAAATCGCTCCAGCCGTTTAGATTTTATTAGGGGGGGGGGCACACACACACCTCACACACACACACACACACACACGCTCACACACACGGACAAAAGGTGATCTCATAAGCCTATTTTTTCAAAATTGGAAATAGGCTAAAAATGAAATGAAATAGATGGTGACCGTGATCAGCTTGCAGGTGCTTATGACAAATAGTAGTTCCGTATTGAAGCTTGAAATGGTAGATTTGGAATACCAATACTTCACCAATCCGCGAGTTAAGTTTGTCGCTTAACAGTCTTCTTTAGTGATGTACTAAGAAGTCGTTGCTACTGCTAAGTCAGTAGGTCTCGTGGTTCTTACTTCTGATGAGTAGTATCTGCTTTCTATGAATGAGAACTCGTTGGTTAAGTTTGTAGAAGTATTTATTAATCTTCGACAATCCAATATATACAAGTTAACACCAGACAGTCAACCTGTTCGGTCGCTGCTGTAACTGGAAAGAGGACCTTTGCTTCTCAGCCCAGGTCTTTTATACAAAATCCCTTCATAACAAAGTGCGTCACAGTGGAGGGGCGTACTAGATAACATGTATGTGGAAATATATATCTTACAGGATATGGACTCATGTCTTTGATAACAGTTCCGTGAATTTGATCACTCATAGCTGTTGCTGTTAATACATCTGGAAATAACAGATTAAGTAATCATATGAGGAAATGTGCAGGGCCATTTCCTTAGTCCTTCTAGGAAGTATTTGATAAATAATAATCTACAGATAGTAAACCACATGTGTTGAAGATAACATGTTTGTGAAGGAATCATTTCCTTGTTTCCTAGAATGAGCATTGTTCCAGTTAACACGTTGATAATAGCATTACATTGGGCAATGGTGTTCCTTCTATAGGAAGAATGACCATAACCTTTAGTTTAGAATGGAGTCTGGGGTTCGACCCTGGACGGGATACATAACTCCTCCACCCTTTGTTGCTCGTTATCGTCCTCGATAACAATTTTCTTAAATCTATTCTTTGCAGATTTAATACCTTGATATATTCTTGTTCTAAATATTAACATAATAACACAGAAAATAAGTATTATAATACTTGTGTTCACAGACACAAAAGTTTTCATTTTAGTATTGTATTCTGGAATGGGTTTTAAATCTAACTTCATTCCTTTCACATCGAGGTGGGATGAATGGAAATTTATTTCGGTTTCAACGTATGGATCATTTGGAGTTGACAGGAATGGAAACAGGTGCACATAATTTGTAGGTTGCTGTTGCAAAGTTATGCCCATACTTGTAATAGGGCAAGACTCATTTGAGTAGATAACATATGATCCTGCTAATTTTATAGTTCTCTGAGATTCTGGGCAGGTTTGCAAGATTATTTGAGGATTTTTACTAGAGAAAAGGCTATGCTTCTTATTTAGTGGTTGAAATAGTTGTACCTCGTTTTTGACAGTGGCAAATTGACATCTGGTAGTGTCCGTTAAATTACATGAAGTTATTGTAGTATTAAAGAGTATACATGCGTAATATTGAGTAATTTTTATACAAGGTGCGTTAGACCATCTTAAGGTAGGTCCTTGCAAGTAATATTTTTCCGGAGGGATTAATATTAGATTATTGCTAGGTACAGGAGAAATTTTATACAATGTATAAGTTTTAGCATCAGTGATTGGCATATATAATATTACAACCATTTCTTCGTTCATCATGAGAACTTGCGTTTTTGACAGTTTAAGTTTCTCAAATTGATGATACTGGTCAGTATGAATATAGTTTTTGTTGGGTAGATTAGTTGTAAATGTTTTACAACATTTGTTAAATCCTTTTGGGAGACCATCTTGATATTTGTCATTTCATTAAATGACAAGCTAATAGTATCTTGCATCACTTGTATGATTTTATCTAATTTGTTCGTACACAAGAGCACATATTGTTGATGTTCCAGAAGGTTAATCTTGAAGTCTTCTTCTTGTAAAATACCTTTAATTACCTTCATATTATAGTTTACATGGTTCATTTCATTATAGAACTTCTGAGCAATGGAGTTACTGAATGATATTAATTTATTAATATGTTTAATTTCTTTGGCGTTACTTTGTTTTAATGCTTCTAATTGTTCTTGTAGGTTGTCTAGGTCATCTTGGTCTAGATTACCTGATATGAATTTAATTATACTACCTAAACCATTTATAAGACCTCTCTTACTTCTAGGTGTAGCAGGTAGTAACTTATTTAATTCCTTTTTTGTTTCTTTAATTGATTCTCTTAATTCTGATATTAGATAAGGAAAAGTATTATTGCTTCGTGATATGAGACTTGAGATAGTGTCTTGAATATTATTATAAGATTCTTTTAAACTCGTTAAATTGAAATGAAACATGAACCGGTGATAATTTTTAATTATTAAGGCTGGTCCTAATGAGTCGGCATAGAATCCTTGTGTCTGGATGGGCTGTGTGATGATAATGCCATATCCAGGGAGGAATCTGGAATAAGAAATTTTCTTTTTGGTTTAATGTCCCGAAAATTCCTTACATGAGTTTTACCGTTTCTCATTTTACAGTATACCCTGTTTTCTTCAATTTTGGTAATGATACCTTCGTTGTACAGGTTTTTTGATTTCTTGTTTCTGGTGAGGGGATCTAATACGTAGACAGTTTCATTAATTTGGTAATTATGATTGAAAGTGTCGGTGTTTGGTTTAGTATGACTCTCGTTTACAATTTTCAACTGATTTCCTTGTCTTTCAATGTATTTTTTGATTTTGGGACATGGCGAGAAGACGTGGTCTAAAGCCTTATAGTAGGGTCCGTATAGAACGTTGAAAGGAGGTTGTTTAGTAGTGGAATGGATTGAAGAATTGTAATTCGTGATTATGGTGGTCACGAGCTCTGAGAGCGGAGTGAACTTATCGTGATCTCTGGAGATACGAAGTTTCTCTAGAAGGGTCGAATTCAGTCTTTCTACTGGAGAATTAGATGAAGAATTCAAAGGGGTAGTAGCGTGATATTCGATGTTCGTGGCTTTACAATATTCTTTTATGACATTGTTTTCGAACTCTCCTCCTTGGTCATGTGTGATTTTCCTTGGGAATCCATGGTGGGAAAAGTAAACTTGTAATAGGCTTAGTGTGGCCAGACCTGTACCATTTGGTAAAATGTAGGCTTGTCCATACTTTGAGAAAATGTCAATTATAGTTAATATGCGACTTTGCTCGAAGTGAAACGTGTCGATGTGAATTTGAGAGAAAGGGTGATCGGCGGTGATGGGACCTTGGTTCGATACCTCGTTAGGGTGTCTCTCGTATTTGTTTCTTTGACAGAGGTTACATTGATTGATGATTGTCCTAATTTGTTCTCTTAAATGAGGCCAGTAGTATTTGGTCTTAAGATGTTCGTAAGTTTCTACTATACCATTGTGGTTTTCAGAATGATAGTGTGAAATCAGCTGTCTCTGAGTTTCGGGGCTTTCAATGTCTTCCAAGAATTTGGCTGACCTGATAATGATTAGTTCAGATGTAAATAGCTTCTGGCATGCCCTGATGAATGGGATCTCGAGAGTGATATCGTCAAAATAAGTAGCGTACTTGTTTGAAGTTACTATTATTTTGAGGAGGTGATTTGCTAAATCTTCCTGAAGATTCTTCTTTGTGACAATCATTATGTGTCTGGTACATTTTTTAAACAGGTTTTGTTTAAGTACCTTGGGATAATTACCATATTTTACAATAATCTGATTGCGGTTTTGGTTTAAGTTCCGTTCAGATATTTTCAATGGGAATATGGGGTCTGCTTGGTTTGAATGGACAGTTTCATTATCCATATCATTTTGGTAGGTGTCATCTCCGGGGATGGCAATGATTGAAGCTGCTTCATAAGCCATGTTAATCTCTACTCTAGAGAGTGCGTCAGCGACATAGTTAGTTTTGTCTTTGACGTAATCAGACTCTCCTGGTTTTGTGTGGGGATATTCTTGAATGTTACCGTATGTAATGGAATTTATTTCCATTGGTTCAACTAAAATTGGTTCCTTAAACTCGTGTTTTAGTTGTCTCTCTGTGGGCTGTATGGCTTGGTGAGTTTTGGCATCTAAGAGATACATTTCACCATATTTAAAATTCAGAACATACTCTTCTTCTTTTTCGATATTGACGGGAATCGCAGTGTTAGCTGTATCTACCGTGGGTTGAAAATGATTCACTTGATTATGTGAAGAATGAAAGTGAAACGGTATGTCTGTGCTGTTGAGAGTGACTAGGTTCGATGCGTAGTCAATCTTTGCGTCTAATTGAGCGAAATCTGCGCTACCTAAATTATTTAAGTCTTCGATTTTGATGGCTGGGCCAAGCGAAAATCCTGAGACTGTTCCTCTGTATCGTACTCATATTCATAGTACTGAGTGTCGTACTCTTTCGGGTAGTTTTTTATGTTGTACTCATCTACATACTCTAGTGATTGCTGTGTGGGACCTAAAGCTTCCTGTTCGATGTATTCTGAAGGTTCTAAGTGAGCATTCAGATTACCTCTAATGGTTGAAACACCGGACATCGGCTGTGGAAATCTTTGCTGGTTAGGGGGTGTGAAACGTCGGCCAATATTATTGGGAGTTGGGTAAGGACGATTCATGGAGTTTGGTGGCTTGAAAGGCTGAGTGTTCGGAGCTTGAGCGTGTCCGAAAATTGGTTGTGGTTTATCTTTAAAGAAGGGTCTGTGGGTTTGATTTTGCATGAAAGGTTGGTTAAATGGGTTCCTTGGTGGAGCTGGGTTAAAATTCGAGAATGGATTGTGTGCTGAGTGGCCTAGTGGTCGAGCTGTTGGAAACTTGCTAGGAGGTAGTTTTCCTCTTAGTTGGTCCATGTAGTCTTCATGGGCACGATCGTTATCATAAGACCTGCATAACCTGAGACAATGATTCAGGTCTGTAATCTGTGCATATCTTAAGTATGAACGGTAGGGTTCCAAAACTCCTGCTTTAAACGTGTTTAGGCTTAACTCTTCAAGTTCTCTTAATTTCAATTCCAAAATTTGATTTTGGTAATTGAGTTTGCATAAGCTTTTGCATTGCAAAGTCAATCCTTCCAATTTATCATGGTAGTCATTGTATGATTCGTTTCTTTTCTGGTAGCAATTAGAGATCTCCTGGATGAGAAGTCTCTCGTCTTTGACGTTACCATATTTTCTTATGAGTTTATCTTTAAATTTTTCATAAGTACTGTTGGCTTCTAAGTCAAGAATGCTACATGCTTCACCTTTTAGTTTTGACTTTATGACGTTAAATAGGAAGTCATTTATTAATACTGAGTTTGTAGCTGATGCTATTCGCTTGTGAGTGTTTAGAAACGATTCTGTTCTTACTAAGAAATAGTCAAGACTGCAAGAATTAGTGCCGTTAAATTCAGGCAAAAGCTGTATCTGAGCATATTCGAATTTTGAAAGTAACTCGGTTTCAGGCATCTTGTTTGAATTTATAAAGACGGTTTTCAAAATTGTTTATAATAAATATTTAATTTGCTAGATTAAATTTTGTAACAGTTGTTACTTTTAAAAGTTAATTACTTACTTATTAGTGTTAATATTAATCAAAATATATGTGAAAGAGCCCCAGTTAGGTTTTCACAATAAAGGAAATAACTTATTATTATTAATAATCAAAATATATGTGAAAGAGCCCCGGTTAGGTTTTCACAATAAAAGAAATAATTTATTATTATTATTATTATTATTATTATTAATCAAAATATATGTGAAAGAGCCCCGGTTAGGTTTTCACAATAAAGGAAATAACTTATTATTATTATTAATAATCAAAATATATGTGAAAGAGCCCCGGTTAGGTTTTCACACTAATGGAAATAACTTATTATTATTATTATTATTACTTTAAAAATTAATGATATGTGGATATCCCGTTTAGATTCTCCACAATATGAACTAGTTAAATGATATTTCTTCTGAAATAAGGATGATGATTGATAATGATAATAAATATTTAATTATTTTATTAATTTCTCTAATAGTGACAAGCGAAAGACCAGTATGGGCTGCACTAACTCACTTTTGCTAGGAAATGATATAACTTTATTATTATTTTTTTGTTTTAATTGTTTAGTTACAATATTAATTCAAAAGTAAATAAAGAGTGTAAGGTCTGCTAATTAGAGCCCACTAAATTATTTCCTCTTGAAAGTCATGAATATTTATTATTAAGTATTTATTGTTTGTTTTAAGTTTATTAAGTTTAATTCAAATCGAAATGACAAGGCTAACTCTACTAGTTAAAGTTTACTGTAATTTGTTTTCGTTTGAAAGGGAAAGAATGTATTATTTAGGTTTTATTATTATTATTGTTGTTGCTCTCCCAATTTGTCACTTGAAATATTGAACCATGCTTTACTAATAATACTCTAGTTCACAAATAAGGTATTATTTGGAGTTTGATTTACAGACAAGAAAAGATGATCAGTGCTGGCTGCATCCTCTTGGAACTGCGGAGTCGGTTGGTTCTCTTGTGTCGTCGTGTGGTCGGAAAGCGCTTCTGGGGCGTTGTCGGCACGTACGGCGATGGCGGTCGGTTGTTGCGAAAGGCGTTTACTTGGAGCGTGGGCTTCTTGGAACGTTTGTCGGCGAACTTCCTTCCTTCAAGCTGGCGAAGTTAGTCGTGGATGAAAGGCCTCCCTGAGGTTGTCAGTTCCACTCCTGGCTTGCTGGCTGGTTCATAGAAACGATGACTGCATCTAGTGTTGAAGATAGGTACCTTGGTGTCGCCAGTATAGTGACGAAAGGCCTCCTTGTGAGGTTTGTCAGAACACTGTACTAACTTACTCTTAGATTATCTGGCAAGGATAATCGTTACCTATCCCGGACGGGCCCCCAGTTAAGTTTGTCGCTTAACAGTCTTCTTTAGTGATGTACTAAGAAGTCGTTGCTACTGCTAAGTCAGTAGGTCTCGTGGTTCTTACTTCTGATGAGTAGTATCTGCTTTCTATGAATGAGAACTCGTTGGTTAGTTTGTAGAAGTATTTATTAATCTTCGACAATCCAATATATACAAGTTAACACCAGACAGTCAACCTGTTCGGTCGCTGCTGTAACTGGAAAGAGGACCTTTGCTTCTCAGCCCAGGTCTTTTATACAAAATCCCTTCATAACAAAGTGCGTCACAGTGGAGGGGCGTACTAGATAACATGTATGTGGAAATATATATCTTACAGGATATGGACTCATGTCTTTGATAACAGTTCCGTGAATTTGATCACTCATAGCTGTTGCTGTTAATACATCTGGAAATAACAGATTAAGTAATCATATGAGGAAATGTGCAGGGCCATTTCCTTAGTCCTTCTAGGAAGTATTTGATAAATAATAATCTACAGATAGTAAACCACATGTATTGAAGATAACATGTTTGTGAAGGAATCATTTCCTTGTTTCCTAGAATGAGCATTGTTCCAGTTAACACGTTGATAATAGCATTACATTGGGCAATGGTGTTCCTTCTATAGGAAGAATGACCATAACCTTTAGTTTAGAATGGAGTCTGGGGTTCGACCCTGGACGGGATACATAACTCGTGTAGGTCTATAATTAATGAAGAGCCTGTATGCTTAAAGATCCATTTTTAAGCCTTTACAAATCCAAGCGTCTTCAAGTAACACGACGTGATGGAAAGTGATCTCTTGGTAAAGAGAGGTTAGTTCAAAGCATATGGTGTATGACGTTAGGACAATGTTACATTTAGAAAATTCTAAGAACGATTCAGTCGTTCAGCCAAAAAAATATTCCAATTTGAACAACTTTCTTGGTTCATTAATCATAACTTATTTATTTATTATATTTTTATTATTTGTATTTAATATTTCTCGATCTGACATTTAAATTTTCCGCCCGCCATGTAGGTTGGTGCGAGTCGTAACTTCACTTCCGTTTATTTCTTTTACTATTGGTACCCTTATCTATCTTTCTGTGTTTGGTCACTTCCTTCTTTGTTGTCTAGCCATCTTGGCATTTCTCCGCCATTCGAGTACGAGGCTAGACGTGAATTATGTGAAGTTCTTATTTTAATGTCGCCTCCGTTGCGTAGCGGTCAGCATGCTTAGCTGCCGCCCCGGAGGTCCTGGGTTCGAATCCCGGCTCTGCCACGAAATTTGAAAAGTGGTATGAGGACTGGTACGGGGTCTACTCAGCCTCAGGTGGTCAAATGAGTAGAGGGGGTTCGATTCCCACCTCAGCCATCCTCGAAGTGGTTTTCCGTGGTTTCCCACTTCGTCATCTATACCTACTGTGAGGCCACGGCCGCCTCCTTCCTTCTTCCTAGCCTATCCATCCCAATCTTCCATCCCTTCCCATCCCTCATGAGGCCCCTGTTCACTTTGCAGGTGAGGCCGCCTGGGCGAAGTGCTGATCACACCTCCCCAGTTGTATCCATCCCGACCAGATGTTTCCCAGCTCCAGGACACTGCCCATAGAGGCGGTAGTGGTGAGTTCCCTCGCTGAGTCCGTGGGAACCACCAACCGAGAGGGTAAATTGACGAAATAAAAAAATAAAATAAAAATAAATCTTATTTTAATGTGGTAGGCACTCTACCTATCCACATATTGTGTTAACTTCTGTTTTTAGCCTACTTTCGTTTTTTGCAAAAAATGAAAGTAGATTTATAAAATTTACACAGGGCCAAAAATTATGTGTCTGTCTGTGTGTGAGTCTGTGTGTGTGTGTGGGTGTATGCATGTGTGTGTGTGAGTGTGTGTACTCTGAATGTCTGTCCCCCCCCCCTATCAATTCGAACACGGTGAGACCGAATTGAACGAAATTTGGTACAGAGGTAGCATTAGCAAAGGGCACCTCAGTGTCATGTTTTATATCGCCGCCATCTTCACAGAAACGTAATGGCGGCCACCCAAATGTTCAGAGCTTAAATAAAATTACGACTAACCTAATCATCCGATCTTAACCCACTTTTGCAACGTTATGCCTTTGCGTATTAAGGATCTTTTCACCGAACTTTGTATGTGTGCAAATCGATTCCCTCTATCAATTCAAAAACGGTGAAACCAAATTGAACGATATTTGGTACAGAAGTATCGCTAGCAAAGGGCACCAAAGTGTCATGTTTTATATCGCCGCCATCTTGACGGAAACGTAATGGCGGCCACCCAAATGTTCAAAGCTTAAATCAAATTACGACTTACCTAATCATCCGATCTCTAATAATTTAACAACAATATACATTAATGTGGGAAACGCCTTTTGTCCAAACTACAAGGTCATCCACCTAATAGTTTCAGGATGGTGGATGTATGAATCATGCAAGTATTATAGCCCAACCATAACTTACGATTCAACAAGGCCTGATCTCAACAATTCAGCTTATCGTACATATGGAGGTTTAAACTGTCCTCAAGGAGGTGACCGGTAGGATATTAGCCTATTATAATAGAATATGTAACCGTAGAAGTGACTTAACAGGTCTGATTGACCATGCCTTATGGATGTGGATCGTACACAATATGGCCCCTATTTGTGCTCGTAAATCCATTTATATATGTCGCCTCCGTAGCGTAGCGGTCAGCACGGTTAGCTGCCGTACCGGAGGTCCTGGGTTCGATTCCCGGCTCTGCTACGAAATTTGAAAAGTGGTATGAGGACTGGAACGGGGTCTACTCAGCCTCGGGTGGCCCAAATGTGTAGGGGGGGGGGGGGGTTCGATTCCCACCTCAGCCATCCTCGAAGTGGTTTTCCGTGGTTTCCCACTTCGTCTTCGGGCAAATGCCGGGATGATACCTACTGTAAGGCCACGGCCGTCTCCTTCCCTCTTCCTAGCCTATCCATCCTAATCTTCCATCCTCTCCCCTCCCTCTTGAGGCCCCTGTTCGCTTTGCAGGTGAGGCCGCCTGGGCGAAGTGCTGATCACACCTCCCCAGTTGTATCCATCCCGACCAGATGTCCCCAGTTCCAGGACACTGCCCATATAGGCAGTAGTGGTGAGTTCCCTCGCGTCCGTGGGAACCACCAACCTAGAGGGTAAATTGACTAAATAAATAAAAAAACCATTTATATTCGTAAGTGCGTAAGGTTATATCATTATAGGAATGTACTGAACAAAATACAGGGTGTATTTGATATGATGGAAGTCCGTTACACTGGTGATAGAAGAGACTATTCTAAGCTTCCTAGGTAAAAAATTTGTCACCTATCTTGAAATTGATAATTAATCATTAAAAAGTCAATGTTTTTAGTTATTTCAGAAACTAATCAGGCAGAAAGTGGTGCGGCAGGCTGGGGTAAACGAGGCGGAGCCAGGAGAGACAACGCGCGAAGGGGAAGTTGTTATGTAATCGGAGCATTGACCTTACCGGTTGACTTGAGGGGTGGTAGGCTATCAGCTGTTATGAGGATGAGCTCTACCGTCTCGTAAGAAAATGTGCATTGCCGTTGTTCTTGTTGTTGTTGTTGACAACGCACGCAATGGCTTGGGACGTCAGGACCGGTAGTATTGTGTAGCCTACTTTGTAAGTGTGGAATTCATTGATTGATGTTCATGTATAAAATAATTTCGATACTCAGCCCTGATGTATCATTGGCGTCCGTGTCGGACCTTCTGTTGACTAGTTTCTGAAAATACTAAAAACATTCTCTTAATGAAATGCAGTGTGACAAAATTCCGACATCCCGCAGTCTGTTCAGAACTAGGCATTTAGGACGGAAGTAAAAAACTTGATGTTTTGTTTGAGAGGCTTGGCGATTTTGGTCATTTAGCCCCATGTAGCTGGGTGTGGGTAGAATTTGTGTGATAACCTGTGTTTTGTGGTTTCTGTAGTAATGTGGGTATTTGTAATTCAGGTGAGGATTCGGAAGAAGGCGCCGGCCCTGTGGTGTTGGGGCAGTGCAACTGCCTCTCCCCTGGAGGCCCTGGGTTCGATTCCTGGCTCCATCAGGGATATTAGAAACTGACGTGAGGGCTGTAACGCAGTGCACTAAGCCTCGTGAGGGCAATTAAGTAGCTGTCTGATAGTGAGGCAGTGCCCGAGTCAGGAAAATCAAGATTAATGGCCGAGGGGACCCGATGCACTGACCACGCGTCACCCTAATATCTGCAGGCCAAATGGCTGGACAGCGGTCGCTTGGTAGGCCTAGGCCCTTCATGGGCTGCACTGCCAGCGGTTATGATTATTGAGAAGAAGGCGGCCGTGGCCTTAAGTTAGGAACAATCCCGACATTTGCCTGGGGTAGAAGTGGGAACCCATGGAAACCTACTTCCAAGATTTAAAACTAGTATGGTACCACATGTTCATATTGTGAATTGTCCCATCCCATCTCCAGCCCTCGGGTGGCCATTAACTGGAGAGTGTGGGGGGGGGGGGGGGGGGGGAGGATTGATTTATTGGTCCATCAACAATGTAAATACATATGAAAATACACGAAAATGAAAATAAAATACAAATACATTGTTATAATACAGTGTTATAATAATAATAATAATAATAATAATAATAATAATAGTCTAATAATAATAATAATAAGAGTCAGCATGTGTAGTTCTGGTGGTAGAGTGCTAACCATCCCGAGGGTGCGATCTACGTTCAGTCATGTAGTAAATGAATGGGATCTAATAAGATCATCTCCATGGATTTCATGGCACATACAAGAAATCCTACGTACATTAAAGTCTGGCAACTCGACATACCAAAAAGAAACATAAAAGAAGTTAGTGTGTCTAAAAGCCTACTATTACTATTATTAGTATTATTAATAAGTTTATTACAGTTGTTGCACTATCTTCACACAAAGATAGACCAACCGTTCCTTAAATTAATTTACTAAATCTTTAGGATTTCTATTTTCTATGCATAGTTCATGAAGCTGGAAAAATCCTAGACAGATCCACCATCACTAGTCATGTAGCCACTCCCCATGAAGGTGTGAATCAGCTGTTCATAGGCTCGGTTTGTGTATTTCAATGTCATTGGCAGACAAGGCGAGGAGGTCACTCAACTGCAGACTCTGGTCAACATTCCTCAGCGTAGGAGGGGAGGGAGACGGGGAGAAGTCAGCTCTGCTGCTGAGGGGAACGAAGTGAAAGCCCGTTTCCAAGATATTGACCGACGATTTTTGTGATTTAATTCCACCTACACTAATTAAGATCCGACTTAATTTCATGAAGATATTTGCTTAGAATACCATCTTCTATCACCAGTGTAAAGGACTTCCATCATATCAAATACACCCTGTATAGTACATTATGCAACGAGCCTATAATGGCTATAATAAAGACACGAGTATTTTTTATAAAACGAGCGTATGCGAGTTTTATAATTTCCATACGAGTGTCTTAATTACCATTATAGGCGAGTTGCATACGACTGTTTATGTTCGACGATAATTATAACTTTATTATATGTTTTAACATAAATATTCATAAATATCTGTTGAGAGTCAGCTACTGGAATTTTGTGATCGCAGAGCGAGCGTTGGGTGTTATATCTTTGTCTTTCAAGAGCTTTGAACGACCGACGCATGCGCTCTGTGGGCTTGCAATGCCATATGCAGCCATATGTTTACATCAGCCGTCTCTCAGTAATATTGTCACCGCAGTCATTTGAAGACAATGCTCTGTGTAGAAATTAGTGTTAGTGATTTTAAGGTACAGTGCTATTTCTTGTCTCATATTCGCCAGTTTATTTACGCGAACATATGGACGGTGGGTATTCCATGTCGGTAATTTATTATAGTTCGATGTTGTGTTTATGTCCGACATGTTGGATTTTGAGCGCATGCGCGAAGTTATCGTTACCTAATTGGTCAATGAACGAGCTCTGATTGGCTGGAGAAACTGTATCATAATGGAAAACAGTGTTATAATGACCATCATTATGATACAGTTATCTGACACATAATAGTGAGGGTCGAACATAAATACATATTTAGTATCAAATGGTTTATACAAGCGCCAAAGAACGATAATGAAATCGTTGATTAAAACACAAAATATGATACAAGAAGTTATTTATATTTCCATCTTGTACTGCATTCGTGGCGTAGTGGTAGCGAGCTAGCTTCATATTGAAGGGTTCCGTGGTTCGTATCCCCGTGGTTTCGTTTTTTTTCTTCGTTTTTTGTATTAATTGGTTCATAACTACTCACACGTTATAATGTTAACCATGTATTGTGTGTATTTGCAATCGAAAAGATTATGCTGTACTCATAAAACCACACATTTCAACACTCGACTAGAGCTATTTAAATCTTTGTCCTTGATCCGCGATTTGAGTCTAACGTTGTTATTTTTGTTGTTGATTCTTTAGGGGTTTTGCGGCATCATGGTCTTGTAGCCCAGTGTACTTGGGTGTGTGTAGAAGTTGTCTGATAACCTGTGTCAGTGTGAGGTCTGTAGGCTTAGTAGTGTGGGTACTTTTATACAAGGCAGGATTTGGGTAAGAAGCTGTTGTTGCTGCTGTTTCATTTGAGATTCATGGACATCATGGTCATTTAGTCCCGTGTACTTGGGTGAGTGTTGAATTTTGTCTCATAACCCGTGTTATTGTGATGGCTGTATTAGTGTGTGTATATATCATTCAGGTGAGGATGCAATCAATCAACGTATAATATCCGTATAGCACGTTGTATTTAAAAAAGCTACTACAATCAACATTCAATTATACTCCGTGAAGAGGACAAAGAATTATAACTAATCCCATGCATTTAGGAGAAAGTAAGCTATATGTTCTTTACTGAACATCTTGTGTCTTCCGTGTTCGTTCTGGAGTGGGTTCATATCGTGATTTGTATTTAAATTCATTTTTAATTGTGTTCGTGTTTGGTTTTGCGCTTGTGCTTCGTTATATTTCGAACTTCTGAATCCACGTCGCATTTTGGTGAGTTGCAGAAATGTTTGTGTTTGTTTAATTTCGTAATTTCCGTTCCTCCCTTTTCTCTTGAGTTTGGTACGCGAGTGTTAACCTTTGCCTGGTGGCTTTTCGTTTTGGCTGTGTCTCCCTTATTTGTGTCTTGGGGTCAGGGCTGGTTGAATTGTTGGATTCCATCCACTTTCTTTCATGCATTGCCTGACGCTCATATGACTATTTGATGTTTGTATTTTTAGCTGTGTTTTTGTATATTCCAATATGGCCATGTCAGACGATTCTGTGTTTGCCACGTTCGTTCTGGGTCGGAACCAATACCGGCAAATCCACATCCTTTGGGACCAGCAAAGTGATATTGAGATCTTGTTGCATCTCGTAGCATCCTCAAGATTATTTTTTGTGTATCTCGTATTTATAGCGATTTGATTTATTCCCTGTACCCTTGTCTTACCGTAGTCCATTTCTATAGTTCATTTGGTGCGATATGGTTCCGACGTATTCCGTCTTTAGTTTCTAAATTTTATTGTTTGCTGTTTGCTCGCTATTTTGGCTTATTACGGTATGTACCTCTACCTCCACAACGACACACATTTCACTTAATTTATTGTAACGTCATGTCTGTCCTTTAGTATCTTTACATCGCACGTCTAGCCTAGTCTACTCATTTCCTTTCGTTCTGTTTATCAGTGACCTTTATTTCACTGCACATTTATTGCAGTACTTCGGTACTAAATTCATAATTTGGTAATTCTCCTTAATTCTGCCTTTGTTTATTTCGCCCTTTCATTTTAGTGTGTACACGTTCCTCTCCGCATCGTCATTTACTTGATATTCCTTTTGAATACATCCTCTCGGCCCGTTTCAAGTTCCTTCGAGTTTCATTTTTAGTTGTAGCCTTCCCTCCCGGTTGCGTTATAGACCGAGTGTTGGCGTATGTTGTCTTGGGGATTTCGGGTGTGCTTATTCCCTTGCGGAATACGCACGTCCGCACCTCTGGAGATGTCAGTTGTCATCTTCTCCGTCTAGCACGTAACTTCCATTGCGTTTAGCATCTTATGCTCTGCGAGGAGATCGATGCTGTTCATCATCTAATTGAGGGTAAGTATCTCCCCCACTCGTAGGTAGTTCAAATTACTGGAAAATCTGAAAAGTAACCTAAAATAAATTACATGTGATTAAGATTTATGAATATTGATACGGACTAGTGAAGAAACGAAGAAGAAAGCAATATACCAGGTAAATCAGCTGTCCCTAAAAATAATGTTTTATGTAGCCCAACTAGCATTGTTATCAGTAAGGTCGATATTTCTCTGCTTCCATCCCGTATGGTACTAATGCACAGGAAGCTCAACTTATTGTTTGCATACTATATTGTTTTACACTTTTTTTGTACCAAAATGAAGTACATTACACATTAGTTGTTACGTCTAGCTTCTTGCAGTGCATTAGTAGCAACGGGATGCAAGCTGAGAAATATCGACCTTTCTGACAACAACCGTTAGTTGGGCTGCATGAAATAATATTCTTAGGGGCAACTGATTCACCTGGTATATAAATCTTAATAATCATTTGTGTCGCCTCCGTAGCGAAGTGGCCAGTGTGGTAATCTGCCGCCCCGGAGGTCCTGGGTTCGATTCCCGGCTCTGTCACGAAATTTGAAAAGTGGTATGAGGACTGGAACGGGGTCTACTCAGCCTTGAGTAGTCCAAATGAGTAGAGGGGGTTCGATTCTCACCTCAGCCATCCTCGAAGTGATTTTCCGTGGTTTCCCACTTCGTCTTCGGGCAAATGCCGAGATGGTACTGCCCGCGAAATATGAATTATTTGGGACAGAAATGATAATTGTTTTCTAGCCCAAGATATAATTTAACATGGTAATATAAATTCTGGAACTTGACGCAAACCAGTCGTGTTAGTGTCTCGAGAAGGCAGGGAGATTCCAATCACGCGATATGTTGCGCAATAGAATATTCTAGAAGATTGAAATCGACATAGCAACAGTGAATTAGCTATGGAATATTATAAATGTTGTTATTATTTATGTCATTGGACATAAGCCCCCAGCCAATGAGGAGAGGTCTTATTGAAGACGGGATTAACTTCAACTATATTATATGGAGAGTTTTTACATTTAGGCCCCAAGAAGGATATTTTATTCATTGGTAATGAGAAGAAAATTAAAGGAAAATATTACAGATACTTTGAAAGTCACTGAATGGACGAATTACGCAATAATAAGCATTTTTAAGGTGCGCGCTAAATTTCTGGGGGGAGACAGAAATGGCGGACAGAGTTTCGACTTGGAGAGTTAACGAAAAGCATCCGAGTTCTAATTCCTACAAACTTTGAAGAGTGTAGAGGTGTATTCCGGGGTAACTGAGGTCCCGAAGGCTTTATCCGAGGACGGAGTTTGACTGCTCGTGGAGATAGTGCGATTTGCAGGGTAGATATTTAGAGATCCCCGTGCATACAAACTAGGCGAAGTTCGCTAGAGAGTTGATATTGCGTTTTCTCATTATTAGTTGAGATTATACTTCAGCTATTTGAATATATATAGTACAGAACGCATACTATTATTCTACGAAATGTAAGCGTCACAAATAGAATACTTTCGAAGATATTAACTTTTTAGAAGTGTATAACAATAGTGACGGACGCAGAGCTGTAAAGAATTATTAGTTGGAACGAGATTGCAGCGAACAAAGTCCAAGTGAGTAACAGTGATTGACTTTAACATTGGAGCAGCATACTAACATTATTTAATTATGACTGCTAATGTTCATCGAGAATTATTATTCGATATTTGTCACATATTTGAGATGATGAACTAAGGACTTTATGCGCCAGGGACATATCTGAAGCAGATATATAGATGCAACATGGAGCTTCGTTAACCAGAATACTTCTGAATGTAGACGTAATGTACATTACATCTAGTGCATTAACGTCATTTCACGAACTTTAATATAACATCTACGAGCTAGAGAAATACTTCATAAACCATCTATATGAATATTTCTACAATATTACTAGACAATGACATTAAACTATATCTACTATGGAGAATGAAGATTCATCATAAGAATATTTATCAATATGCCAGGGAGGACCCGGCAACGAGGAAGACCTATGAACGGGAGATTGCTTTTCGATTCCAGACGGAGATTGGTGATTACCGGAGAGGTAATTCATTCCTTATCCGATGGTCGCTGGTTCGAGGAAACGGACAAGGGTCCAACTCAGTATCTTGGATTGAGGAAACATCTAAGTATTTTCCAACTACTTAACCAGATCATCTAAATATCGTCTGATAAGGTGGAAATGTTATTTTCCTATGTAGTTAGAGCTTTTTAAGGACATTCAGAGCAAACGTTTTACTCCATATTTTCTGTGTTGCCATGTTTCGATATATATTTATACTTCATGTGTGTAACAAGATTTTATTTTACAAGACCATGTGAGATGATCGTCTTTCATCATTTTCACATTTTCATTCTACGATGCAGTCTCTGAACTGACATGCTTATTTGTTTAAGGAATCAGTATTCCTTATTTAAGACCAGTCATTTTAACTTTCGACGTTTTCCAATTTGATTTTGAATTGAGGATGCAGACATTTAGTCGTGGATGCCAATTCATTTCCTTTCAATAATTTAATTTGGGCATCTTATTGTAAGGAAAAAGCTTCAAGAACAGAAGAAACTACAAGTGATATATTGTTATATTATCATAATTACTATGAACTTTACGTCGATCTGACAAGAAATATTCGTCACGATATGATGGAAGTCATATACTCATAGACATTCTTTGTATATAATGGAAACACATTTCGGAATTGACAATCCTTACTTTATTTGAGAAAGCTAAGAGCTTTAGTCATTTAAGTGTATTAGGAGGTATATCTTCATAGAAGATAATTTTTATCATACGACAGTGAATTCAAAGCTAGTTTATCCCGGTCATGATTGAATTCTATTGGACATATAAATAACATGTGTCGTTATTTATACACTATATGTGGTGTCACGTCATATTGTGGACATGACATTGCAAAGACGTGTAATTTCAAAGATAGATAAGAGTGGTGGAACATAATAGTATTTCTATTAAATGTATTTGTAACAATTTAGTGGGCAGTTGAGTAACATTTTATAAAGTAAACTCACGGTGGTCATACACGATACGTCTAAGGTCGTCTTTTATAAATGGAAGTTTCTTTTAAGAACAGAAGGAAGTGTTCAGTATACCAGCAGTTGAGTGTTACAATGCTGAGGAATATGCCAGTAATTTAAATGCATGTTCTTCAGAAGAGATGTTGGTAACAATTAATGTGTGTTAAGGAATTGTTCAACATAGTAGATGAGAGTTTTAATACCATATACAGGGTGTATGTGAAGCTATGTGGAGAGATGTTTGTGCTCATGCGAGCTTGTTCCGCATTTTAGGTAAGTTACAAAAGTATGGTTCTTTTGGTAAGAACATGGCATCGTAGCAGTGGAGTCGTTGTTGTCATGAACTCCGATATATGTGAATTTACGACTTATAAGTGATGACGAGAGTGTTAATGAGCGGAAAATAATTTGGGAAATAATGTTGTCTGCTTATGTCAACTAATATTTCCATTAAACATTTTATTAAAACACGGATTTGAGTATCTACATGCATTTGATCTTTGTTGGATGAAGGCATTAGACTGATATTGACTGTAAACACAATTATGACAGGGTGTTGCAGTATATTAACATTGGTGAGTGATAAAGAATTTATATATGAGGATCACATTGTATATACTTGATAGAAAGGTGTATTTTGTAAGAGAGCTAAGACTCTAATATATAACGTATGGATATTCTTATACAACTTTAAACATAACGAATACAGTGTGTGTAAATACTTCTAACAATTATTTAATTAAGGGGATATTTTTGCAATAATTATTAGATCATATGTGTTTGAAATACAGTGTATTTTAGAATGAATGTTTTTGAAACGAATGTTTTGAATTGCTAAGAGTGTATAAGGATAACTTCGGCAGTCATGAATGTCGCGAAGGAATGCATGGATGGTTGCGTTAAAATTTGAGTGTATTTGATAGAGAATTGTCTAAGTTATAGCCAGTTTTGTAAAGAGGAAATGTAAATTCTGAGACAAGGCTACTGCACGCACAAGCAGCGTGTTGGCAACAAATGAGGAGGGAAGTGTCCCGTTAAAATTCAAGGCCAGTATTTTGCATAAAGTGGAAAAAATTGTTGGCAAGCTACAGCTTGATGAATGGAAACACGTTACCGGCAGATTGAATATGTGTCAATCTATGAATGGGTCGGCTAACCAGATGTGCAGTGCATGGAGCGTGCCATATTGAATAGCTCCGTAGGAACTCCAAGGACGCCGGAATTTTTGTTAAACGTTTTATTACTTGTAGTAGGTTTTTGGGCCGTTCAAAATTTATTTTTGTACAACTGACAGTATAGTAACTTCAGTAGTGTGTATATTGTTAGAGAGGAGAGTGTGTGAATGTATTAATTAATGTGTTAATTTAGGAATTGTTATTAATTGTTTAAACTTTAGATATAGTTTACAATTGATAATAAATTTACTTACTTCGTTTTTCAATATCGTCTGTTGTGTGCAAACATAATCTCTGGTAGCTTATAAAGGAATTCCACTTTTACTTATTTACGACGTTTATTATCTTAAAACTAACTAGATCATAAAACAAGGGAGAACAACAACAATAATATAAGACAAGGAGCTCATGAAGTCAAAGATATGGCATTACACGGAATGCGCAAGATTCCCGACCGTCCAACGGGTGCTGCCGTACGTGGGCACTGGGTGAACTATCGTTAATATAGAGATCAGCACCGTACATGCCGCCCACCTAATTTGTCAAACAAATTACAATTCATAGACACACTTCTCCAATACAAGTCTCTAGCAACTAACAACAGATACTGTACTCATACAAATATAAGAAACAAAATGGAACACAGTACAGTGGTAGTCCTTTAAATGATCTCGTCAGGGAAAGACTGATCCTTGTCACTGGCCTTTTATATGACCCTTTGCTTGTCCACACGGTCACTACACGCACCAGACCATCGATCCCAGGATGAAGCTCTTCAATTATTCCGGTTGGCCATGTGAGGGGGGAGAGTATTGTCTCCTTTTTAGAAGTACCAGCCTTCCTGTTTTGAGGTTGGGTTGATTCTGAAGCAGTTGGCAGTTGGCAGTCAAAGTGAAAGGTCGTGTTTTTCCCAAGCTCTCAGGTGTGCTGGAATGGGTTGTTCTCTGGAATGTTATCGGGCGAGGATCGGACTGTGGTATGTGAAGGGTAGTCGGGATTTCCGGTGTTTGTGTGTGCGTACGGGACCTAGCAACTTGTGGTTCATAGCCCTAGTGATAGCTGCATTGCTAGTTATTGGTGGAGTGGAACTGAATCCAAGGCCTGTTACTCCAAATGTGAATCAGGCAAATGATCCAGTGACAGTTTTAAAGTGTTCGACGTGCAGTAAAACATTGAAGAATGGTGTTGAGTGTGGACTATGTGAGAAATGGTTTCACTTCGGCTATATTAAGGTCAAGAAGGAGGATTGTGATGTCGGAAATTGGTTTTGTAAAGTATGTGATACGCCGGACTGTTTGAGGGTGCAAATCAAAGCAAGGGATCAAATAATACAGGAACTTAGAGCTAAGCTTCGTGAATCAGAAGAAACGGTGAAGGATGTGACTGAACGGCTTTCTACTGGGATCAGTGTGGAAGAGGGCGTGCAGGAGCAAACTGAGGATGACGTTATCATAATGGGTGATTCAATGATACGATGGAGTGCGAATATCTCGAGAAAATCAGGTGCGAAAGTGCGGTGTTATCCGGGGATTAAAATTGACCAGCTTGCCCAACAAGTGGAAGAAACAAATATAGAGGACTGTGTAAAAGTTAAAGTGTTGTTGCTCCATGTTGGGACGAACGATTTGAAGAAGAGGGCTACAGCTGATTACATCATGGGGGAGCTCTACGAACTAGGCAGAAAAGCTAAAAGCAAGTTTAGAAATGAAAAAATTATAATGAGTGGCATTGTTCGGCGGGGAGATGTTCCGTTAAGGCGAGTTAAGACTGTAAATGACCGCATGGACTGGGTATGTGCACAACTGGGATTAGTGTACGTAGAAGCTGACTGCTGGATTGGTGGCCGTGACTTCGCCCGAGACGGGCTGCATCTAAATCGCCGGGGCGCTTACAACCTAGGGAGCCTGCATGATAGGGTCATCGGTTCGTGCCGGCTTTTGTGAGGAGGAGCAGGTCCAGAGGTTGCCAGCCGATGGGAACAGAAGGAGCTACTTCAAGATATTTGCTGCGGAGGTAAGACTCTAAGATTACTGCAGGTTAATTGTCAGAGTTTAGGAAATAAATTAATTGAATTTTGGAATCTTGTAGAGACGTATTCTCCGGACATTGTCATTGCAACTGAATCTTGGTTATATGAGGACATAAATAGTAGCGAAATAATTCAAGGGACCTACGAAATGTACAGAAGGGATCGGGGGAAGCGAGGTGGTGGGCTATTTATTTGTGTGCACAAAAATATAGCTAGTTTCTTAAAGTGGGCTGATATGGATCATGAAATGTTATGTGTACAAATTTCGGATAAAGGAAATAAATTCCCTCTTCAGGTGATAGGGGCGTATAGAGCACCGAAAGATAACTTTTCTCTCCTCGAAACACTGTATGATAAAACTTGTACGGGTAATGCTATGAAAAAGAGCATAATAATTGCTGGAGATTTAAACCTCCCCAAAGTAGACTGGTCTGGTGAGTCAACTAGCTGTGGTCAAGCTCAGAGCGCTGCAAATAAATTCTTAAGGGAGGGGGGATTTTCCCAAGTAGTTCACTTCCCAACTAGAGACAATAATACCTTAGATGTTTATCTCGTAAGGCCTGTAGAGCTGTATATTAACTGTCTGAAAGTACCAGGAATTAGTGACCATTCTGGGGTTGAATTAAATATTAGATATGGTGACGTTACAAAATTAGACTCTGATGTAGCGAAAAAGATCATATTCCAGTATCGCAGGGCGGATCAGGGCAAGTTTCAGGGGTATTTGAATGAGCTATTTGTAGGATGGGCATCGGAAGGTAATCACATTAATATCCTGTGGACTAACTTTTTGAAAATTTTAAATAGCGCTGTTGATAAATTTGTCCCATTTAAATTGCTGAAACAAAACCCAGACCCTGAGTATTACACACGAGAAATTAGGAGACTAAAACGGAAAATTAGGAAATTATACAATAAAAGACATGATAGTGACAAGTATATGTTGAAATTTAAGTCCTTAACAAGAGAGCTCGTCTTAAAAAAGAGGGCTGCTCATGACAGTTATATGCAAGGTTTACTTGGTTCGGGAGGGGGTGGGTGGAAAAAATTTTACAGTTATGTTAGGAGAAGAAAGGGAAATTCAAATAATTTGTCGATGATAATGTCCGGTGACGGTAAATTAATTACTGAGAAACAGACCATTGCTAATGAATTAAATGTCTTTTACGGTAGTGTGTTCAATAAATCCAATAGCTGTGTGTTGGACCTTAACGACGAATCAGGGGCTCCCCTGTTCCAAATAAACCAGTCAGCAATTGTAAAGCTAATACAAAAACTGCGTTTCAATGTATCAAAGGGTCCTGATAATATTGTTAGTGAAGTACTTAAATTAGGAGGTAGGGCCGTGGCACGATACTTGGAGGTGATATTTAATGTGTCCATAAACAATGCGCAAATCCCAGATGACTGGAAAAAAGCTACGGTAGTCCCAATATTTAAGGGAGGGAGCAGACTTGAATTGGGCAACTACAGGCCGGTTAGCCTTACGTCCATCGTTTGTAAGCAGATGGAGCATCTCATTTGCGACTACTTGAGGGAACAGTGGGAAACATTATCATGGTTTAATGATAGGCAGCATGGATTTCGGAAAGGTTACTCATGCGAGAGTCAGATGCTATCACTTTTTCAAGACATTAGCGAATCGTTAGACCATGGAGTTTCAGTCGACGCCGTGGTGATAGATTTTGCGAAGGCATTTGATGTCGTGCCGCATGACATGCTACTCCATAAATTAGCTTCGACGAAGATTGATAGAAGAGTAATTTTATGGATCCAAGAATTTTTGACGGGTCGTTCCCAGAAAGTGAAAGTTGAAGGCGTATTCTCGGATGAAATTACCGTAACGTCGGGTATCCCTCAGGGCAGCGTAATCGGAACTTTGTTGTTTTTGGCGTTTATAAATGACTTACCAAATGGAATTCGCAGTGACTGTCGATTGTTTGCGGATGATTGTGTAATATATCGAAAGATACACGACTCACAAGACAATGCAGTGCTGCAAGAGGACCTGAACCTGGTCTATAAGTGGGCAATTTTAAATAAAATGAAAATAAACACAAGAAAATGTAGTCTCTTAAAAATAGGGAAAGTGCGAAGGCAGGATTTTCAATATAACATTGGCTCGGAAATACTTGTAGAAGAAGATTCTTGCAAATATTTGGGCGTTCACGTAAGGAATGATATGAAATGGAGTAGTCATGTAGGATGTGTAGTTTCAAAAGCTTACAAATCCCTGCACTTTGTAATGAGGGTATTAAAAGGAAGTAGTACCTCTGCTAAAGAATTAGGCTATTTGTCACTTGTAAGACCTATTCTGGAATATGCCTCGGCGGTTTGGGATCCATATCAAGTAGGGCTCATCAATGAGTTGGAAATGGTACAAAGAAAGGCCGCTAGATTTGTGCTCAGTGACTTTAATCCCAGGAGCAGTGTGAGCCGTATGTTAAAGAAACTTGGGTGGGAATCACTGGAGGCTAGGAGGATGAAATCTAGACTCTACGCTATGTACAACACGTATACAAATCAACCAGCATGGGGTGAGCTTAGCAAACGATTGGGAAAGCCCACTTACATGGGTAGGAGCGATCATCCTTTCAAAGTTAAGGGCCGACCACAGCGAACAAATTATGGTAAATATTCTTTTGTAAACCGTGCCATTGATAACTGGAACTCTCTACCTGCCGCAGTCTTAGAGCCTTTTCCCAAACATATAGGTGTGTTTAAGAAAAGACTGACTATTTGTGTAAATACTCCAGTTTAATTGGTGTATAATTGTTATTGAATTGTTATGTATAATTATGTATTGTTATGTATAATTATGTATTTGTTATGTATATCCAATTTGCCACCGGGGGACACACCCCCCATTGCAAATAAATGAATGAATGAATGAATGAATGAATGAATAAAAGTCATTGTTTACTACTTGGAACGCTGCTGGAGCTGGCCCAAATAATCAGTTGACCAGCGTTTCCAGATGAGTCGTCGGCACTGCTGGACCAATTGCCATCTTGACAGCCGTGATGATGGCGCTAAGAGACAATCAGGTTCAGGGAAAGAGACTAAAGGCTCGCCAGTCAAGAAATGACCCGGGGTGAGGAAAGCATATTCATCAGGACTGTTGGGTATTGCGACGATTGGTCTCGAATTTAAACATGCTTCAATTTATGTGAGCAGTGTGGTTATTTCTTCAAAGGTTAGCACAGTGTTACCGGCAACCTTCTTCAGGTGGGTCTTCACTGATCTTAGACCTGCTTCCCACAGTCAACCGAAGTGAGGGGAGTAAGGAGGTATGTGATGCCAACGAATTCCTTCTTCAGCAGTGAAGTTCAATAATTTCGTTTGATGATCTTCTGTCCGGATGAAGCGTGACAATTCATCTAATTTCCTTCTTGCTCCGGTAAAGCACGTGCCATTGTCACTGTACATGTGACTGCAACGGCCTCGTCTTGAAATGAATCTTCTTAAGGCGGCAATAAAAGCCTCTGTGGCTATATCACTGACGGCCTCAATGTGTAATGCCTTGGTCGCCATGCACACAAACAATGCTATGTAGCATTTCTTCTGAGTTTTACTTCGTGGATTTCCATATTTTACCTGCAGCGGACCTCCATAGTCTACACCGCAATGAGAGAATGGCTTGCTAGGGGTCACTCTAGACTTAGGCAATTGTCCCACGTGTTGGATGGTGTCATTGGTCTTCGCTCGGAAACATGTTACACAACTGTGGATCACCTGCCTGATAGCAGATCAGCCATTCGTTATCCACCACCGTTGCCACAACGAAGCTAAGAAAAGTTGGCTTCCTGCGTGCAGAAGTCGTATGTGTTCATTCCAAATAAGCAATTTCGTGACATGATGCTTAGGTGGCAGTATCAAAGGATCTTTTTGTTCAAATGATGCTTCAGCATTCTCTAGCCTGCCGCCTACCATCAATAGGTTATCACTATCTAGGAAAGGGTGCAGAGTGAGAAGTTTGCTCTGAAGTGGCACTGCGTTCTTTTTATGTAAATTATGAATCTTCTGACTGTACGAGCAAAGCTGAACGATGCGAATGATTGCTGTCAGACTAACGCGAAGTTCGGCAGTAGTTAAAGGTCCATGCCGTCTTGCTGCTGCATCCTGCTTTAGATTGCGAAAAAACCTGAGAATGTAAGCAACTACTCTGTGTAGTTAAGTCCATCTGGAAAAAACGGATGAAAATATTATCTGCATTGTGATTACTCGCCACGAAACACAATCTTACTCCTCGTTGTTCAGGAATTTCGGTTGGTCTAACAGTGGTAAGTTCAGGCCATGTTGAAGGATCCGTAATTAGCCAAACGGGCCCCACCCACCATGCTCGATTGCTTCGAAGTCGATGTGGCTCAGTTCCCCTGGAGATAATATCTGCTGGATTGTCCTGTGATGAGACATGGTTCCAATCTTGCTGGGACGTCAGTTTGTGAATTTCTGACACCCTGTTGGCCACATATGTTTTCCAAGCTGAAGAATTATCTGCAATACAGGATAGAACAACAATGGAGTCTGTCCAATAATATCGTCGACATGAATGTAACATAAGGGCCTCAATCACCCTTTCCATTAGTCTGCTCAGAAGTAGTGCACCATTCACCTCCAGTATTGGAAGCGACACTTTCTTCAAAGGGGCTACTCTAGATTTTGAACAAAGTAAATGAACGGAGATTGCTCCATTGGATTTGATGCAACGTAGATAAACGCATGCACCGTAGGCTCTTTCTGACGCATCCGCAAACCCGTGAAGTTCAACATTGGCATTCATGCCGTCTGCGGTTACCCTCCGTGGTACATGAATTTCATTTAGTTTAGGGAGCTGCTGATGTATCTGTTTCCATTGTGTCTCAAGTTCTGAGGGCAATTTACCATCCCAATCCAGGTGTTGTTGCCAGAGAACTTGTATAAACAACTTGCATTGAACAATTAAAGGCCCTATGAGTCCCAATGGATCATAAATGGACGCTAGATTGGCCAACACTGATCTCTTAGTCCAAGTCACATTATTGCGGTTGAGGGCCCCCACTGAGAATTGAAATGAGTCATGACTCGAATGCCACAACAAACCAAGAGTTTCTACGCCGCCATCTTCAAAGGGAAGACTGCATGACACCCGGCTCTCGCGAAGTATTGATGGGATGGCTTCCAAAATATCAGGATTGTTGGATCGCCATTTACGGATGGGAAATCCTCCGGTTTTCAGGAACGATGTGAGGTCTTTGCATAATTGCATGGCTTCTTCAATTGTATCTGACACTGTCAAATGATCGTCAACGTAGAAGTCTCTTTTGGTAACTTTGGCTGCTGTAGGGTATATGTCATGACCAACGAGTGCCAACTGCAGTAAACAACGGGTAGCTAGATAAGGAGCCGCTGAAGTACCATGGGTTACTGTAGTCAATCGGTACATATCCAGTTGTTGATTCTGAGAACTGCGCCATAAGATTCTCTGGAAGTCACGATCTGCTTCATGAATCTGGACCTGTCGGTACATCTTCTCGATATCTGCTGTTAGCGCATCCTTGTGTGTACGGAAGCGAAGAAAGATCGAGAACAGATCCTGCTGAACAGTTGGCCCAACCAACATCACGTCATTCAGGGAGATCGACGAAGTAGTTTTAGCCGATGCATTGTAGTCAACTCTGGCCTTGGTAGTGCTGCTCGTATCCTTGATTACCGCGTGATGAAGCATGTAATAAGCAGGTTTCTGCTGGTCACTAGGATCGACAAGTTCCATGTGTCCTAGTTGTAATTATTCGTTCATGAATTTGATATACTCATTCTTCAGGTCAGGTTGTAGATGTAAGTTCCTCTCTATAAAGCCAAAGCTCCTCCTGGCATTGTCAAAGGAGTCACCAACGGGAAACTACAGCCGTAATGCTTTTCCCGAGGATATGCACCTCTCTATACATAATTACATGTGATGATGGCCTCCTCCCTTGTAAAATTTCAATCCGGAGGTAAACTAGTCCCCCGTTCGGATCTCCGGGTGGGGACTACTCGAGAGGAGGTTAACATCACAGAAGTGACAAAGAGGAAATCTGACATCTACGGATCGGAGCGTGGAATGTTAGAAGTCTGCTAGGAGATGGAAGGTTAGAAAACTTAGAAAGGGAAATGGATAGGTTGAGGTTGGATTTGGTTGGGATTAGTGAAATGCGCTGGTAGGAAGAACAGGACTTTTGGTCAGGTGACTATAGGGTCATTAGCACAAAATAAAACAATGGCCAAGCAGGAGTTGGTCTCATATTTAGTAGGAAGATTGGACAGCGGGTGGAATATTATGAGCAATATAGTGAACGGATTATTGTAGCAAAAATCAATACTAAACCTACGTGCACCACAGTGGTACAAGTCTATATGCCTACCAGTCAAGCTGATGATCAGGATGTTGAAAAGGTCTACGAAGTAATAGACGAAATCCTGAGGTATATCAAGGGTGATGAAAATGTTATAGTAAAGGGAGATTGGAATGCTGTGGTAGGAAAAGGCAGAGAAGGGAAGATGGTAGGAGATTTCGGATTAGGTGAAAGGAATGATCGAGGAAGCAGGCTGATGGAATTCTGCACCGAGAATGAGTAGGTCATAGCTAACACCTTATTCAATAACCATAATAGAAGGATATACACATGGATGAGACCAGGAGATACAGGGCGTTACCAAATCGACTTCATTATGGTCAAGCAGAGGATTCGAAACCAGATTTTGGATTGCAAAACATATCCTGGTGCTGACATAAACACTGACCACAATCTGGTTGTTATGAAATGCAGATTAGAGATGAAGAAACTGAAGAAAAGTCTAAAGCCAAAAAGGTGGGCAATAGACACACTGAAAGTGAAGGATGTATACGAAAGATTCAAGAAGAGTATAAAGGAAGGACTAATGAAAAACCCTAAAGCCAAAAAGGTGGGCAATAGACACACTGAAAGTGAAGGATGTATACGAAAGATTCAAGAAGAGTATAAAGGAAGGACTAATGAAAAACCCTAAACCTACTTCAATTGCTGACGAATGGGTACTTTTGAAGAATGAAATAACAAAATCCGCAGAAGAAAACATTGGTAGGAAAGAAAGAATACGTAAAAAACCGTGGATCACTCAGGATATACTAGAATTGATGGATGAAAGGCGGAAACACAAGAATGTAAGAGATGAAAAGGGGAAAGCAGAATACAGACGTCTGAGAAAGGAGGTTAACAAGAAGTGCAAGGAAGCGAAAGAAGAATGGTTGAAAGAGAAATGTGCAGGTATAAAAAATTGTCTGAAATTAGGAAAAGTAGACACAGCTTATATAAGGATTAAGAACACTTTTGGGGAAAAGAGGACTAAGTTCTGTAATATTAAGGACACACATGGAAAGCCTCTAACAGATAGGGAAGAAAAGTTTGAGAGATGGAAAGCTTACATAGAGTGTTTGTATAAGGGAAAGGAGATTGAGAATCATGTAATGGAAAGAGAGGAGGAAATTGATGAGGATGCAAAAGGAGATTTAATATTGAGATCAGAATTTGACAGAGCATTGGAGGACTTAAACAGGAACAAAGCACCAGGCATAGATGATATACCGATTGAGTTGCTACGCTGCATAGGGGATGAAGGTCTGATCAGGTTATTTCACTTGGTGTGTAGGATTTATGAGACAGGTGAGGTACCCCTTGATTTCAAGAATAATGTTATTATCCCTATACCAAAGAAAGTGGGAGCTGACAGATATGAAGATTACCGTACAATCAGCTTGATTACTCATGCTTCAAAAATTCTGTCTAGAATAATTTACAAGAGGATGGAAAGCCAGATAGAAACGGAGTTGGGTGAAGACCAGTTTGGTTTCAGGAGAAATGTAGGAACAAGGGAAGCTGTACTAAGTCTTAGGCTGATTTTGGAAGGTAGAATAAGGAAAAATAAGAGAAAGTTCATGGCATTTATAGACTTAAAAAAGGCTTTTGATAACGTTGATTGGACTAAATTGTTTGACATTTTGAAATCTATTGGAATAAAGTACAGGGATAGGAGGGCGATATACAATATATACAGAAACCAGACAGCAGTCATTCGAGCTGAAGGACATGAGAGAGGAGCTGGTATTCAGAAAGGTGTAAGGCTAGGCTGCAACTTATCACCCATACTTTTCAATCTTTACATTGAACAAGCAATGAAGGAAATTGGTGAAAAATTTAAAGTGGGAGTGAAGATTCAAGGAGAAATAATTTCAACTCTGAGATTTGCTGATGACATAGTCATCTTGGCCGAAACGCCTGAGGATTTGAATGAGTTTTTGAATGGTATGGACTCCGTCTTACGGAATGAATACATGATGAAAATTAATAAATGTAAAACAAAAATACTGGAATGTAGCCGAAATAAATCAGAAACCTCTATGGAGATCAAATTGGCAGGTGAAAAGCTGAAGGAAGTAGGAGTCTTCTGTTACTTAGGAAGCAAAATAACCAGTGATGGACGAAGCAAAGAGGATATAAAAAGTAGGTTGGCTCAGGCAAGGAAAGCCTTTTTACAGAAAAGGAATCTGTTGACATCGAACATAGATTTAGGTATTAGGAAGTCATTTTTGAAAGCCTTTGTTTGGAGCGTGGCGCTCTATGGAAGTGAAACTTGGACTATTGGTGCAGTAGAAAAGAAGAGAATTGAAGCATTTGAAATGTTGTGTTACAGGAGAATGATGAAGATCAGATGGGTAGATAGGGTGACAAACGAAGAGGTATTAAGACGAGTGGGAGAGGAGAGATGTTTTTGGCGACTGCTAATGAAGAGAAGAGATAGGTTGGTAGGACATATTCTAAGACACCCAGGAATAGCATGCTTAGTTATGGAAGGAAGTGTTGAGGACAAGAACTGTAGGGGTAGACCAAGGTTAGAATATGTTAAACAGATTCCTTCGGATGTAGGGTGTGGTAGCTATGTAGAGATGAAACGATTAGGACAGTGAGGCATGGAGAGCTGCATCAAACCAGTCGAAAGACTGAAGACTCATACAACAACAACAACAACAACAACAACAGTTCTCCAACTCCTTGCCGAAGTGGTAATCTCACTATGAAGCTGCCCGACTCATGGCGCGTGAAGGATTTCTGAAAATGTTCCTCGCATTGACTTTCTTCCTTGGAATGGCTACGAGTCGTAAGCTATTCCTGTTCCCAAAAGCGTTCCACCTGTGCGTGCAAGGTTTCAGCCGTGGACAACAATGATGTTGTTCCATTCTTACGTTGTTTAACTGAGTGAGAGGGAATTCAACCAGATAGCACTCAATCAAGTTGTGTATTTTGAAGAGTAGGGTAACCATCCCTAGATTGTTGTTCAGGTCTTAAGAGTTCAAAGAATATAGTAGCACCTAACAGTAGATCTATCTCTTTGGGCTGGTTGAAATTAGGGTCAGCTAATGGAATGTTAACGGGCAGTTGGCAGTCCTCGTAATCTATTCTAGATGAAGGCAGTGGACCAGTAATCTGACGCAGGACAGAACATACTATATGCCGACTGTAAGTACTAACTCTCGACTCTATCTGAAGTTGACAGAAGTAAGAGGATTGAGTCGCTTGCGTGTTACTGATACCATTTATAGGTATCGAATGACGATTCAGTATGATACCCAAACGGTCCACTAAGTCTCGAGACACGAAGTTCATCTGTGATGCACTGTCTAATAGTACTCGACATTGATGCATTCGAACTTTGCTATCCCTAATGTTAACATTGGCAGTTGATAACAATACTTCATTGTGAGGACATGCGCTTCTGACAGAAAAATATGCTTGCTGCTGGGATGCATTTAGTACCGGGGTAGCAGTACTGTTCATATTCTAGTGTATATGTAACAAAGTGTGGTGACGTTTATTACATGTTCTGCAGTTGCCTCAGTTGAAATTATTGGCTACATGGACACTTCTCAAGCAATTGAAACAAAGATTATATTCTCTCACAACACCTACCCGGCTATTTACGCCCATGTACTTAAATTTGGGGCATTTATGCAGACTGTGAGATGTCTTACATAGCACACAATAAGGTGACGTGGTGACGAAAATTCGATGTGGTCCCCTGGAACTTATACCAAGCTTGTCCTCAACTTGGGTTACAGCAGCTGACTTGTTGGACGTGACTATTTCTAAAGTTTGGCAATTGTTTTCCAAGAATTGAATTAAGTCCTTCAAGTTGGCGTGCGTGTTATTTGACGTACAGTTCTCCCATTGCTTCCTGAGATTGAGACTGATTCTCTCCAAAACTAAGTGCGAAAGCATGAGGCCATGTAAGGGCGTTTCAATTTTTAAAGCTTCTATGGCATTTAAGTTGCTGCTAAGTTGATTTATTAGCAAACGCAGCTCTTTAGGAGAATCGTGCTTTGCATTAGGGAGTGACAACTATTCCTTGATGTGCAGGTCTGATATAAGTCTGGGATTGTGATACCGACTGCGAATCAATTCCCAGGCAACCTTGAATTTATCATGTGAAATTGTAAATTCTCAATGAAGTGGTGAGGTTCGCCAGACAAGCATGATAGAAGATAATAGTATCTTTGAATGTCTGTGATTGTTTCATTATTGATGATCAGCGCTACAAAGGTGTCATAGAAATGCATGTAATCTTGTAGAGCGCCATTGAACTTGGGTAGTGAAATAGTTGGAAGTTTTAGTGCACAACTATTGCTCATGTTATCACTATTTACAGGCGGAGGTGGGTGTATATGTTCGGGGCACGATAGCGTTTCCATTTTTGACTTAATGTCCAAGCATAAATCATCAAAGGCTGCTCTATCTAGATCATGTGATTCGTTTTCAGGTTCATCGATTTCCAATTGTGTCTGAATGTAATTATCCTCATCCATTAAGCTCGCCAATGATTGCTTCCTAACCTTTATGTCGTTAAAATTCCCACCTGCAAATTCATTCACGAATGTACTTAAGCGAGTCACGCGAGATTTGATGACTGCTCTTTTCTTTGCCAATACACGTTTTTGATTGGTATCCATGATGACCCGGTAAGAAAAGGACAAAGGAAATGTTGAACCAGATTGTACTTACTGGTGTAGTTCTGTGCTCTCTAACTCAACCAAGCTAGCTATTTTCATAGATGATTACGTAGTTCACCTATATCCGGCAATCGGAAGGACCAAAACATGTTGTGTGCAAACATTCTCTCTGGTAGCTCATAAGGGAAATCCACATTTTCTTATTTACGATGTTTATTATCTTAAACCTAACTAGATCATAAAACAAGGGGGAACAACAACAATAATATAAGACAAGGTGCTCATGAAGTCAAAGATATGGCATTTCACGGAATGCGCAAGATTCCCGACCGTCCAACGGGCGCTGCCGTACGTGGGCACTGGGTGAACTATCATTAATATAGAGATCACCACCGTACATCGTCTTTCGAGTGATTTATTTTAGATATAATAGGAACGATGGTAATGTGGAACCCCTTTTCCCTTTATAAGACCCCGAGAATAAAAGGTAGGTGTGCATCTGAGCCCCAGTGTATTTTGCTGTATATCCATAATATCATTGTAGAATACAGTGTAAATTCCCGAAGACCATGTTCGAGCGATTTCTGATGAAATGTTAGCCGGAGCCTTTTTAGAAATTAGCAATCCAGCTTTGCCATGGATTTCCGATAGGCATCTTCCTGAATTTACGGGTACAGTACCTCCTGTAAGGCCACGGCCGCCTCCTTCCCTCTTCCTTGCCTATCCCTCCCACTCTTCCCTTCCCTTCCCCTCCCTCACGAGGCCCCTGTTCGCTTTGCAGGTGAGGCCGCCTGAGCAAAGTGCTGATCACACCTTCCCAGTTGTATCCAAATCGTCCTAGTGTTCCCAGCTCTAGGACACTTCCTGGAAAGGCGTTAGTGGTGCGTCCCCTCGCTGAGTCCGTGGGAACCACTAACCTGGAGGGTAAAATTGACTAATAAAAAAACCATTTGTAATTTATTTCAGGTAATTTTTCACATATTCCAGTCATTGAAATGATTTTTGTGTTGACCGAGTGAAAGCTAAAATATGTATTGTCAATATGGCAATAATGAATAAATGTCTTCAACGCTATCTTTGGTACAAAATTGTTGCAAAGAAACCAACCTTTGTCCACACATTCAAACGTGATAGCCTAACTATCACGTTGCCCGCAGCATAACTTACAACTACAATCTTAATTTATGATGTGAAATGCTTTAATAATACAAATCTTGTGATGGAAGCCGTGTACTGCATGACGTGTCATTACATGTTGAAAGTCTGTGTGTCTTCATTGAGTTATCATCACAGCGTCTGTTCAACACTATTCGAACCGAATTTTGTTCATTATGACATACCTTTCCTGGAGTGATTCTTCACATGCAGACATAGATGGTAGAATCTTTGCATCGTATTTTCTCCATAAAGAAAGATTCTTGAGCTAGCTCGTACACTTTACGCAAAGCTGGAGATAAAATATGCAATAAAGTGCACGATAACATAAAACATAAAAGAACACTACAAAGTAAAAACTGAATAAAAATATTATATTCACCGAGGTAAAAAAAATACCTTTTGAAGTAGGAAGCACGCATGAAGACATCCATGAACTTGTTACCATTGAGAAAAAACTTCAAGCATACCAGCGATTCCAAGAATGGTCAAAGATGAAAACATGCAGGAAGTGGACTGATAAAAAGAACCCCAGTTCACAGTGATTGAATGGGGGAGTACTGGGGGGAGAATTAAAGCTCAAGGATGCACACGGTTAAAATATCAATGTCCACAGTGGCCGAAACGAATACAACGAATTGAGGTATTGTATTGAATGAAATTGGAATGTGTGTCTTTTATATAGATTTGAAAAGCAAAATTCTTACCAGGTTCCATTGCTCACATAGGCCCTATTTGTTAGCCATTGGTCACTGGACGATCCGCACCCGGGATTGAGCTTGTTGTTGTTTAAAGGGTTGGACAGCGGGGTCATTTGCCTCTGATTGAGCTTGCTGGAGCATTGAATATTAGATTGTGCCCCAAATGTGTACAATATATAAATGCAATTTTGTTTCTTTTATCTGAATGTCCACGGAAGTTTGGAGTAATTGCGCGTTAGACTCATATATGACGAATGCTTGCAAAAAATGCTTTTATACCTGTCTGCCTGTCCATTTATTTGCATATTTTTAACTCGAGAAGGGCTGGGTGGATCAACGTAAAATTTGGTATGGATAGCCACCACAGCCAAAGAACCTATCATGTATATAACTCTCTACAGTGCCTCTCATAAAAGGTGAGCATGGGGGATAACTTCCGAATTTCATGCTAAACTAGGCGAAATATAAAAGGTGTCATTTTGAACCCCTTGATGGGAAAAATAAATTTTTGATGGTTCTGAATGAACCCCTAATACCATGTTTAAAGACCATAGAAAGAACCGTTTACGAGGTATTTCAATCATAGTACCCCAGGTATGTGAGGCGAAGGATCTCAGCAAGGAATTTCCCCTTCATTCATCACATAAAATAAGATATGAAGATATGAATGTTATGTATAAACGCTCCATTTTTTTAAAGTTCTGTAAATGTGTACTGTAATCTCTCAAACATTCTTAGAAAAGAAATAATAGGTCGAAAAATATCCAAAACTTGATCGACATTTAGGTCACGACAAAAGAAACGTCTGAGCTGAAATTATGACAGAACCGTTAACATTTTATCATATTCAATCCTTAAAACAATACATGTTAACTTTAAAACTCGAATAACCAACATAATAGTGTAACGTGTAGCGTATATGTGCCTGAACCTTCCTTTATTTATGATGATAATGTAACTTAGCAAACTATGCGAAGAACTACCACTAACATAAATCTTTCTCAAATAAAAATCAATTGGTATGTTGATTCAAAAGAATACAGTTTAAAGATTAAAGGTTTTGAGCAATTACTAAAAGAAGCATTCATGAATGGAGTGTTACAACACTGACGTATGGTGTCCATGTTAATAAGGCACACCACAACTCATTTTAAACCTCCTATGCTTAACCAATATTATACACCAATATACTGTATGCCGTGTTTGAAAATACAATTTTAAAAAACGTTGACAACCAACGCATTGGACGAACAGTTTGTTTTTTACATTTCAGTCGGCTTACTAGCGATTTTAAGTTGCAGTCAGGGCAGGCAGCTCAGCCAAGAGAGGCAGGAACCAGCCTGTCAGCGTATGGTTCAGCATAGCTAGCACGCTGAGCGTCCAAAGGCTGGCCACCACTTGCGAAGTCATACATTTTCAGCTGTTTGTCACAAAAGTTATTGGTCTCTCGCTGCTGCTGTTCGCTGACAGCAGCTCTGCCTATTATGTTTTCTGACCATTGTTTCATTTAGGGGTTTTCGATATCTGAGTCATAGTGTCCATTGTACATGGGGATGTATGGGATATGTGTGATAACCCGTGTCATTGTTTTATTGGTCATAGTGTCCATTGAACATGGGGATGTATGGGATATGTGTGATAACCCATGTCATTGTTTTATTGGTGTGTATATTTGTGATTAGGGCAAGCATGTGGCTAGGGTTGGCAGTGGTCTTAATTAATGCACTATTCAGACATTTAACTGGGGTTGATATGAAAAGCCATGGACAACCTAAACTAGTATGGCTAAAATATTTAAATAGGACGTAGGATATATCAGGTACTGTGTTATAGGTTGTTATTTCGTTAACGGAAGGAAATCATGGTTAAACAGTTGAAGACATTACTATTTCATCCTGATAGAACGTAGTTCTGCCATATGTTTTGAACCCATTTACTTACATCAACAAAATATGTACTGTGTAACAATGACGGCTGGTGTATAGAATCAGTTGTATGCTGTAACCCATCCTCCCTTTAAACAATAACAATATTTAGAAACATTCTCGCAGAAACACTCAAAAGTAAGCAGGGAGTGTTGAAAAACCTTCTGGTGGGATGAGCAGATAGTTTCCTCTATCCCTCCCCCCCCCCGCCCCCCCAGTTTGCTCTGAGCGCTTCCCTCTAAAATGGTACCGCAGTCTACAAGGTGCACTGGTCATGTTCTCATTTCGTGTGACCAGTGCTGCCGCTCTGTGGTCGAACGAAGAAACATTGTGATGTCTTGGCTCTAATCTTGACTGTTGTCCCAACAGCGCAACGGAAAAGTTGGGCACGCAAGCGCAAAAGGCAGAGTTCGTGTGTGCTGGCAATAGACTTAGAAATTCTCGCTGAGCTGCAATCTATACAGCCAGTGCCGGACGCGTAGTGGAGCGCACGACTAGATACCAGGTTGCGGAGGGGGGGGAGGGTTGAAATATTTCCTATTCATTGGTTGGCGTGTTCTTTTAATGCATTGTATTTGATAGTATCACTCCCTATATTATTCTGCTAAGGTCCCATTCCAGTTTTGTACCAAAAATAAGGTCCCATTTAAACCAACCTACACATATGAGGTACCTACAAGTTCAGCATAACCCAATGCGTAAGCGAAACGCACTCCCATACTCTTTAAATGCCTCACAATTAAATAAATACCTTAAAACATATATATTTACAATGGAATAATGACAGAATGCAACAGGTAACCATGGTAACAGAATCTCACATATCCATCTATTTCTGTAGGGCGCAATGCATTTCCAATTATTACATTACTGTGAAAGTTTCCAGGGGGTTATAAGGTTATCACTGAACCAAATTAAGCAGTAAAATTCATCAATACATACAGTATAATGCGCTTAAGGTGATCAAGGGGTACTCTAAGAATTTTTTCACGCAATTTTCAAGTGTGAGTGTGGTACGAAAGATCTTTTTCACCCGACTATAAAGGGTCTCCGAAAAGCACATTTAAAGGCCCTTAAATTAACAGTGTCTGTGAAATTCCCAGAAAACTAACTTCGCTCTGATATACCTATTAAGGAATGACAAAACCCTAACCACTGCACCAGTAGCTGAATTGATAAAGTCTGATTATTCATACCAAGGATAAATCAGTCATAGCATTCATGATTGAGATTTTGCTAAGTGTACTCTTTACAACTAGAATATTCGCGGGCGAAGCCGCGACGGCTAATGCTAGTATAATACTATTAAAGTAATTAATTTTAAAATAAAACATTGTACTGCAGCACTTCAGCACTTCAGCACATAAGGTGTAGCCGCCACTGTTGTGTCATGCTATTTTTAATGCACTGCTGCTTCTACTTAACAAAAATCCCTTACTGTGTGCAAGCATGGCTCCAGGGGTTGCCTTATTGAGGATGCCCGAGGGAAACTCATCCATGATCTCTGCAGTGCCTGCAATTTAAGTATACTCAATAATGGCAACAAGCCGACATATGCGTAGTAACTCTCGAAAGTTTTGTAGATATACTGTAACTGCATGCTACTCCACACTCTTTCCGTTTTTATAAGCAGTTTTTAACTTTTATTCTTGTAATTTTTCAAATGATTCTCATAATTTATAGTGTAATTTTTTTTTTTTTAATTTTGTAACAAACTACAACCCTAATGTACTTTGTGTAATAGGGTTCCATTTACTGTGATGGATATTCAATAATAATAATACTGTGTAAGTGAATTTTATGTTATTTACCCCTTTCTCCAGCTTGGCATTACTCTGCTTACGGTGTTAATGATTGCAACCTTTATCTGGATTTTTAATTTTTCGATTTTTCCATTTGCCAATAAAATGTGAGTCAAGAGTATTAGAATTATACTGTCTTGTTCCTCCCAAGTACCACTTCAATTACGGCGAGAATAAATGCGCTAGAGCATAAGTTTATTTATATTCTCCATCAGCATTTGAGTGAAGTTTCTTCTTTATTATTTCTTCTTATTCCTGCTACGTTAGCATAAATGTCAGTGCACAGACACGTAATTACAACAATTGTATTTAGTGTCATTATGTATATCGTTTAACCCTTTATAGTGCAACACCTGCTAGAACACCGCTGCTTGGCCAGCAGCACGTCGGTAACTCGATAACCAACGCTCTGCTTCACCACTGCAACACCTGAAAGAACACCGCCGCTTGGCCAGCAGCACGTCGGTAACTCGATAACCAACGCTCTGCTTCACCACTGCAACACCTGGTAAGACACCTGCGACACCGGGAATGGACGGGCCCAACTTACCTTTGTTTGAGAGGTCCGGGTCACCTCCGCAGCAACATCACCTCCAGATGACATGTCCCAACAGAAGAGCTCCAAAAGGGGTGGAAGGGAGATGGAGAAGGGGACAACACACACAGGCCATTCAACAGACACCCCCCCACTAACCGACAGAACTGCTGCCGGTGAAATAATGCCACAACAAAAGATTAAAAATTTTACGTAAAATTTAATGTTAAAATATAAGGAACACTTCCACCAGAGAAAGAACATGCATCAGCCACCATAATTTACAATGAATGCAAGAGACCGCCAAACATGCTTGCTTGCAAGGCCAAGAAAATAAAAGACTTAAATTAAAATTTAAAATGTAAACAACCCAAAGGTTAAAATAAAAAAAATTACATGCATAACACAATGAAAAAGGGCTTGATAATTTGCAAGGGAATGCAATAGCGATCCGGCATGCGTAGATCCATGTTAAAATATAAAAAGCACCTTCACCAGAAACGGAAATAAAGTTAGATTAACAAAATTAAACTGAATCAGGAAACAATCTATTAATTTGCATGAAGGAGATAAACACAGGAACAATTACGAAAAACACAATGTTAAACCCATAAGGTTAAATAAAAGAAACATCTTAAGTTAACAAAACACGTTTGAGCTTCGCGGTGGACGCCTAGAGACTGACCTCGAGACCATAATGCATCTCTTCAAAATAAATCAAAAACATGCCCACTAAACCAAATGCCTGATCGAAATTACGGCAAATAATAAATAAAAATTAAATTTAAACATTAGAAGAAGGAAAATAACGGCGGAAAATAATTATGTCTAAATACTATTACAACAGAGAAATGCACCGGATCATGAATAAATTAAATTGAATACTATATCAATCACAAGATTGGCAAAAGAAAATAAATAATAATTTAAACGTGAAATAAACTAGAAATGTGTCTCCAGGAGGTACGAAGAAAAGATAACAAGGTTCAAATAAATCAGGAAACGTAATTAAAACAGAAATAAAATTAGGCCTATAAAACAAATGAGGAACAGAATTAAAATATTACTACAAGATAATATCGGAGCTCCATAACAATAATAAACATCAAGAAAAAAAATAATGTAACGTACCTTACGTCCTTCGCAGTGGAGACACAATAAAAATAAAAAAAACTAACACATTTTAAATAAAATAAAATATGGCACTATATTGCCTTGAAAATGGCCACACGGCACATGCCTCGTGTAGATGACAGCACTCGTTCGCATCCAGTTGCGATTAAATTTGCATATTTCCTCTTCACCGGGGAACGATGAAATTAAACCTTATGTAGCACAGGCGTTCCCTTTTTCTTGAATAAGTATTCACATTTTGAAAAATCTAGGGGCAAGGCCCCTAGCGCAACGGATAGATACTCTTGGACCAGCAGCCGGCTTGTTGTTTTTTTGACGACAGCTAATGGACTCCACAAAAATGGCGGAGAATTATTGCGTGTCAAGTGCAGAACTGCCTTCATGTAAAATTTATTGTCCAATCACGGTTTGACACCTCAAACAACAATGTCATAAATAGGAAATTAATTTGGCGGTATCCTGAATACACTGGCATTTGTTTCATGACGAAGAATGTAATTGTCTTTCAATTATGTCACGCATATAAGGAGTTTTATAAGGCGCAGCACACGCTACCTATCGGAGAGAAACAGGAACCACGTGCAGACCTTACAAAGTCCGACTGCCGCTACCATCTCGTGGTCACAGGCGGAACTGAGCGACGAAGCGGTCAATTCAAAACTTCAAGAACAGCATCCATGAGCAAATACATGTTTAAAAAGTTGGGACGTGCACATGCACGTAACAGTCTCCCTCCCTTGAGCGTGAACACGGTTCACGAATATGCCTAGGCATAGACAGTACTCCTTAACTTGTCGATTCACCAGAGATGTTTCCCGAAGATAAAGTTCACCAGTTAACTCCCATTGATGGATGAAACCGCATCGTTTAGGTTAGGAAGAATGCAGGGTCAGATTATCAGTGAAGGGATAATTGATCACCTCGCAAACCACTTAGTTAACAGCTTCAATGTGTCCAAAATCTTCAGAAATGCAGAACACCAGCACCTGCAGTGCTTTCATAGTCCGAGACACGTTAGATACATTTTCAATAAGTCCAATTTAGGTCGCTTTAGACGAAGTAGGTGGAAGCAATGTGCAAGATATGATTCGACGCGTGGGCAGCCATTAACAAAAATAGAAGTTAATCTAATTTCAAACAAAAAGGTTTACAGAATTATTAATTCTTACTACATTTTACAAAAGAGAAACAAAGTTGAATTTAAATGAAGAAAATATTTCTGACCATGCCCTAGACCCGTGCTTACAAAATTTCATTAACAAGTTTACCTTTTTACAGATTCGAAGTACATTACAAGATTACATGAGTTAGATGACTATACATTTCGAAGGAACTACGGTAGAGGAATGACCACTAAAATTCCCAAAGGGAACAGGAATACAAGGTTACCATGAGTTAGGCCTCCCACCGAGCCCAACTTACATGTTAGCATCTCCTATGAAACATCAAAATTAGGTACACTTTTACAATTTACCATTACAATGGGAACTTCCCCACATTTACATTTTGTATCCCATCAGAGTTTGCATATCCAGTTCAAAATTCCAGAAGGAACAGAAGCCTGAAGGCTTCAATGAAGGTTAGGGATACTCTACATTATACAAAATTTGTTTTACAAAATTTACGGTAGCATTTCCTCATTAAACACCTCTCCACCTCGCTTAATGTGTGATAGATGCACTCTAGAAATGTTGTTGGCCTTAGGGTTTCGAACAAGAAGAGTAACAGGGGTCAAGAATGCCTCTACATAACATGGGCCTTTAAAACGAGGGGTTAACTTGCTTGAGACAAGATTACTGACGCCCTTGGGCTCGAAATTGCGGACGTACACAACATCACCAATTTCCAAATCAGCTGGCTTGCGACAGGCATTGTGTCGCCTGGCAAGTTGGTCATGGGATACCTTAATATTCTCTCTAGCCTTGTCGAATTTCTCCCTCATATCCTCGGGCGTGAAACTGTCAGGAAGGAGATCGTGCAGGTTCCACAGGTTGGACAACGGAGAATTAGCCATAAAGGAAAACATTAACGAAAAAGGGGTAGCTTGCGTGCTCTCATGCACGGCGGTGTTGAAAGCAAAATTGAGCCAATGCAAATTAGAATCCCACTTGGAATGGTCGTCGTGGTGGAAAGCAATCAGAGCAGAACGGAGATTACGATTGACTCGCTCAGCGAGAGACGGGTTAGGAAAATAGGGAGTGGTGGTTACGTGCGAAATAGCATAATCAAATAAGAATTGACGGAACTGATGAGATACAAAGCACTTGGCATTATCTGACACCAGATACTGACACGGCCCAAAAGACGAGAAGATGGAATTAAGACACTTTATGACGGAACTGGTCGTAGCCTGTCTGGTGGGGAAAATCCAACTAAACCGGGAGAAACCGTCAGTGCAAACAAGCGCAAATTGGTTTCCCCGACCAGAGCGAGGGAACGGTCCAACATGGTCGATAAAAAGCCTCTCCATGGGTCTAGATGCCGGTTCAGATGACAAGAGGCCAACCTTAGTAGAAACCGGAGGTTTGCTAATACTGCATGCAGCACAATTCCTAATGAGCCTCCTGATGTCGCCATCCATACCTTGCCAAATGAAAAACTGTCTGATTTTAGCTCGGGTCTTGAATACTCCTAGGTGGCCACCAATAGGAGATTCATGATAGTAACGAAAGATTTCGGGAATGAGGACCGACGGGAGCACAATTTTAGGTAGGCGGTCATGACGAGACGAACAACACAATACACCGTCCTTCAGAGAGTAGGGCTTGATCACTTCACCAGAATTGATTCGGTCAATAAGGCTAGATAAGGAGGGGTCTTCCTTCTCAAAAAGCACAGGGGAATTGCTAAGAACGGCACTGACACAATTTACAGCAGATACAAGGTTTACCGGTTCACATTCCTGAACATCCTCTTCAGCTGTTTCCTCGTACATGCGGCTTAAAGAATCAGCTACCGCATTTTCGGACCCACGAATATGTTGGACAGTGAACTGGAACGACAGAATCCTAGTTGCCCACCTAGCAATTCTACCAGTTTTGCGGGGTTTCCCTAAGACCCAGCTCAAGGCTTGGTTATCGGTCTCAAGGAGAAATTTGGTGTGCTCAAGATACATACGGAATTTTTCTAGAGCGAACAACACAGCTAAACCCTCAAGTTCGTAAATGGAATACTTCCTCTCTGCGTCCGTTAAGGTACGAGAAGCGTATGCAATGGGTTGCCTACCCAGATCAGATTCCTGCAGTAGAACACAACCAACACCACGACCAGACGCATCAGTCTGCACAATGAACTGCTTCCCAAAATCCGGAATGGCTAACACAGGGGCGTTAGAGAGCGCAAGCTTAAGATCTTCGAAGGCTGCTTGCTGAGAGGGACCCCACTCGAACTTCACAGCCTTTTTGCGTAATTGATTTAGAGGAGCAGCACGGTCGGCAAAGTTACTGATAAACTTACGGAAGAAGTTCACCATACCAACGTAACGAGCAACACCCTTGGCGTTCTTGGGTGGTTTAAAATCTCTGATGGCCTGCGTACGAGACTGGTCCACTGAGATACCAGATTCAGAAACAATATGTCCCAAGAAGGAAATTTTGGGCTTGGCAAAGGAAACCTTGGACAATTTGACGGTAAGGCCAGCGTCACGCAACCGATCAAGAACAATTTTCAGATGATCAACGTGTTCCTCGAAGGACTCGGAATAGATCACCACATCGTCAAGGTAGTGGTACACAAACTTGAATTTAATTTCTGAAAATACCTTGTCCAGAAGTCTAATCAACACAGCGGCTCCGGTGGATAGGCCAAACGGGACACGGGCATACTCAAACAGGTTCCAGTCAGTGGAAAAAGCAGTAAAATGCTTGGATTCAGGAGAGAGGGGGATTTGGAAGTAGGAAGAATTTAAATCGAGGATCGTGAACACCTTCGCGTTGCGAAACCAACTAAAACATGTGTGAAGGTCCGGCAAAGGAATGGACTGCAAAACAACTTTTTGATTAAGAGCCCTATAGTCGACCACCGGCCGAAAACCACCGTTAGGTTTTGGCACAAGAAATACAGGGGATGAGTAGGCAGAGATAGAGGGTTGGATTACACCTTCTTCTAACATCTTATCGATAATCTTACGAAGTTCAGCCATCTTGGGCGGGGCAAGGCGATACGGGCTGGAACGCACCGGCACAGAATCGGTTAGCTCAATCTTGTACTGCATCAAATGGGTTACACCCAACTTGTCAGTAAATACATCGCCATACTCCTGACATAACCTCTTAATGGCATCCTTTTGAAGACTCGTTAAATTTTCCAGATCGAGATCCTCAATAGTCATAGGTTCACTAACAGAATTGACAGCATGAGAAGATAAAAGCGGGTTAAATGATAATTTAGTCTGTGGATTAAACTTAAACCATAAGTTGCGAGCACAAAAATCAAGAAGCATACCAACGTGTGACATGAAATTAGCTCCAATGACCACAGCACAAGAAAGATTTCTGGCAACCAAAAATTTAAATTTCCAAGAAAAATTTAGAATATGAATTTTGACTGTCATACTACCCAAAATACTTAAATTTGAACAATTTGCCGAAATAAAAGATTCATTGTTAGGCTCTAACTCAGGAAATTTGCAAACACTCTTCATAGATAAAAAAGTCCTCTCGGCACGCCGGAAGGCGGAGGTAGATTTCACCGGACAAACTTGGAGATAGGCGAAAATAGGCAGAATATGCAGGTTTTCGTAGAAGGATCAGACCTCATTTATCGCGTGAAAGTATTTTATAATTGGAGATTAATTAACTTTGTTTTTCTTCATTTTAAACATATTTTAAACATTTTATTGCCTTACGGGGACGGTAACCTTCTTGTCATTTGGAGTCCTTTTTAGCCTATTTTCAATTTTGAAAAAATAGGCTTATGAGATCACCTTTTGTCCGTGTGTGTGTGTGAGGTGTGTGTGTGTGTGTCCCCTAATAAAATCTAAACGGCTGGAGCGATTTCAGTGAAACTCAGTAAGTTCATAGCACTATTCCCGGCGACGTCGACCGTGCCCATCGAATTTTGTTACGTCTCACCAATCCAACATGGCGGCTGTGCGAAATATTTCACTAGCATTCAGTATCTCCGAAACTATAACGGATATCGCCCTGAAATTGTGTACGGTGATAAAGGGTACTACTAGAAGTTCACCTATGAAACTTTCAGAAACCTGGTTACAACATAACCAACATGGCGGCCAAGCGAAGTGGAGACTTTTAAATAGACTTTTCTCGCGATTTAACTATCCAAACGTAATGAAACTTGGTACAGCAAATATTTATACACATTGCAATGCACTGGAGTCTATTTTAGTTCAATTGTTTACATAACCTCAAAATGGCGGCTGTGCGAAATATTTCACTGACATTCTATATCCCCGAAACTATTACAGATATCACCCTGCAATTTTGTACGGTGATACAGGGTACTGATACAAGTTTACCTATGTATAATTCATAAACCTGTAAAGTACAAAACGAACATGCCGACCAAGCGAATTTGAAATATTTTAATAGACTTTTCTCGTGAGTTAACTCTCTGAGCGCAGTGAAATGTGGTACAGTAAATGATTTTGCAGATTGTAATGTACTGCCATCTAATTTAATTCAATTGTTTACATAACCTCAAGATGGCGGCTGTGCGAAATTTTAAAATTAAGTTTTTATTTCTTGTGTCGTAATCATGCGATCGAAGTGAAAGTTTGAATAATGAACCTAGGCTATAATTGTCTTTGAATGATACATAACTCTATGGCCTATACATATAACAATCCTAAATGGCAAGCTTCCGTAATATTTAGACGGTTCTCAATATATATGAATGTTTTACAGCAACCAAACTGAAATTTTTATGTTCATAGAGACTATGAACATATGTTCACCTATAGGACTTTCAGTAACCTGGTGAGCACGAATCCAACATGGCGGCGACGCGAAGTATAAATATTTAAATGGACGTTTCTCGCGAATTAACTATCCGAGTGCCGTGAAACGTTGCACGTTTTAAATGCTTACACAAATGTTGATCCACTGGCATCTAATTTATTTCAATTGTTTGCATAATCACAAGATGGCTGCTGTGCGTAATTTTAAAATCTCGTTTTTACTTCTTGTGTTCTAATCATGCGATTGAAGTTTGAATACCACACTTACACAATAATCTTAATATAATAGTACAAAAATAAAAATCCAACCTGGCGACCATCTGAAATATTTAGACGGTTCTCAATATCTACGAATCTGATACAGCAATTAAACTGAAATTTTGTATGTTGATAGAGGCAATTAACATGAGCAGGATATATGAAAATAGGCTGTACAGTTCTTCACGGAACTACTTGTTATACTTGTGGTCACACTGTCCTTATGCAAGGTTTCGACACTGATGTGTAACTATGTAACGGTCTGTTACTTCTTCACGCAAAATTATATCTCCCGCAGAGATGTTGGTTGGTTCCTCAGTTTAGGGGCTGCGACAACGCGGTCATATAACCCCGTGTACTTTGGGTGAGTGTAGAATCTGTCTGATAAACGGTGTGAATTGTGATGGCTGTATTAGTCTGTAATTCAGGTAAGGAATGCAGACGCTAAATTTCAAGCAGTAGTTCCTAATGTTGCTACCAGATACTAACGTCAACGCTACCCAGCTGTGAACTTGGCTACTAGATGCCACCTCAATCAGCAACTCGCAACGAACGTTGGAACTTCCCCTCCAAAGGAAAGCTTACTGAGGGATTTTTAGCGCTCTTAGAAAATCCGATGACTTTGGCCGGCTTTGAACCCGCGACCTTGGGCATAGAAGTTCAGCATGCTACCAGTTACGTCACCGAAGCCGCTTCACACTTAGTCAGATGGAAATCTGAATCTGATCTCGCGCAAGTGCGTTGTCATGGCAACGTCTGATGGCTCATCCCTCATCAATTTAGTAGTGTTGCCATGTCAACCACTGATAGCTCTTGGCATTTTCTTATAATTCCGAAATCATTTTTCTCATCCCTTGGCGCAATGGTGGCTCATATCAAAAATTCTTTCAGACAAACGTTTTAGGTAATTATTAGGGGAATATTGTCCATTTTGTACGGTTTTGATAGTGTGCCTATTAACAGAGATATGATTAATGTTGCCCGAAAAAAACACTTTTTCCCACCCCTTTGGTCAATGGTTGGTGCTATCAAAAAAACGTTTCAAACATAAATTTCTGAGCTTTATCCGACACATAGTATGAACTTTGAACGGATTCGATATTTCACATATTAAGAGAGTTATAGCAATATTTCATTTTTTCGAAAAAAAAGTCCCCCATTTTCATCCCCTTCGACCGATTTAGCCCAGTAACGAACTCGTCCAAGATTTTATGGGTATACATATTCGGTAAAAAATTCAAAGTGATTGGTGCAAAATTACGGCAGTTATCGTGTCCACAAGAAACTGATATACATATATATACATATATTACATAAATTATATATAAACTTTTGAACTGACGGTGGTTTTGGGGTCTGGGGGATGTAAAATGCGAAGATATGTCGAAATTTTCCGGAAATCGAAACATGGTACCCATTGCAATAGTTAGCTTTCTAATGAAATCTACCTAAAATACTGCCGTTAACGACAGATAGCTGTGAACTTGGCTACTAGATGCCACCTCAATCAGCAACTCGCAACGAACGTTGGAACTTCCCCTCCGAAGGAAAGCAAACTCAGGTTTTTTAGCGCTCTTAGTAAATCCGACGACTTCAGCCGGGTTTGAACCCGCGACCTTGGGCATAGAAGTTCAGCATGCTACCAGTTCCGATACCGAAGTCGCTTCCCACTGACATATGAAAACTGAATGTGATCTCGTGCAGTGGCGTTGTCATAGCAACTGCTGATGGTCATCCCTTATCAATTAAAAGTAAAGTTGTCATGGCAACCTCTCTTGGCACTTGGCATTTTCTTATAATTTAAATCATTTTGTTCACCCCGTGGCGTAATGGTGGGTCATATCAAAAATTCTTTCAGACAAAAGTTTTAGGTAATTATTGGAGGAATATTGTCCATTTTGTGCGGTTTTGATATTGTGCCTATTAACAGAGATATGATTAATGTTTCCCGAAAAACCCACTTTTTCCCACCCTTTTGGTCAATGGTTGGTGCTATCAAAAAACTTATTTGACATAAATTTTTGGCACTTATCCGACACATATTATGAACTTTGAAGGGATTCGATATTTCATGTATTAAGAGAGTTATAGCGATATTTCACTTTTTCGAAAAAAAGCCCCCCATTTTTACCCCCTTTGACCGATTTTGCCCATTAACGAACTCGACCGAGATTTTATAGGGATACATATCATGTAAAAAATTCAAAGTAATTGGTGCAAAATTACGGCAGTTATCGTGTCCACAAAAAACTGATATATATATATATATATATAGATAGATAGATAGATACATATATACATAAATTATATATAAACTTTTGAACTGACGGTGGTTTTGGGGTCTGGGGGATGTGAAACGCGAAGATATGTCGAAATTTTCCGGAAGTCGAAACATGGGACCCATTGCAATAGTTAGCTTTCTAAAGAAATCTACCTAAAACCAGTCCTCGCTTATAAAGGATGCGACACTACCAGAATCAAGCAACGCAGAAACGGGCTCGTCATTAACACAAATTTCAATAAACGGGGATATTTCTTTAGCCACAGGAGAAATTCCAAAATCATTACTCACTCTAACACGATTACAAGTAGGTGACGAGGACACCCGCACCACAGGTTTCACACAACGTTTAGAATTAGGCTGACTTGCCACGCCATTGCTCACCGACAGGTTAGGTAGGCCAGCGACATAAGCAGAATTAGCACATGATGAATTAGTTTTCAACGTGTTATCAAGACTATCATTGGTAGGGCGACCAGAACTTCACAGGGTTTTCCCAAATTCTTACGCACAGAAATATCCTTGGAAGTAACACACGAATTGGTCTCCACAACGTTCCGTCATTGGCGATACACAGCCTGGTTACTCGAACACATCTTCTTGACATGTCCCACGCCACCGCACGTGTGGCACTTAATGTTGGGTCGAGGATGAAACATAACCTTTGGCGGGGGACGAGACATCAAGGAAGGAGGGGGACAAGACATCAAGGAAGGAGGAGGAACATTAGCTACCCGAAGGGAATCTGCATGCTTCACAGCCATAGCCTCTATAACGACCTGTTTCAGCTCGACAAATGACGAAGGCCTGGTACACAGAGTCATGTATGACCTATATTGAGGCGAAAACCCATTCACAATCGATGACACCAACTGTCGCTCTGTTAAAGGGGATGCAAAAACCTGGGCATACACCTTAATGTCGCTGACATAGTCGCTAAGGGACTCGTCCAGCCTTTGGACACGATAAAGGAACTTTTGCTCGAGAGCACTTAGGGCGCTTGCAGGGACAAAAAAAACACAACACTTCCCTAATAAACATGGCTAAGGACATGCGGAGGTGGATAGCTTCAACAAGCTTATCGCGCAGCATACCGGATGCAACTGGATACAAAAGTTGGAAAATCTGAATTTCCGACATCCCAAAAATCGAGGCATGGTTGCCCAACTCGACCACTTGCTTTAAAAATTGTACCACTTGGGTAACGTCATCAAGGTTGAAATGCTTTAATTTAGTTAAGAAACCAGAAATAGGATGAGGAATCGACCCATAATTAACGGTAGGCGAGAATGTAGCATTAGGAAAAGGGACATTGTTACCAGGGTAGCCCGCTCGCACACCCTCTACAGGCGACAAAACATTTATATTACTAGAGAAAGAACTGGGATGCAATGGGTCGGCAGGACCCAGGAAATCATTAGGTGACCTACCATGAGAAGAATGACCGTATGCAGGATTAAGTGGTATGGACGAGCCAGCGCCAGGCAACAAAGGGGCAGGCAAACTACTACTGGTAATCGATCCCAAAACCTCAGACCTAGTAACCAGAGGTGATTCACGTTCAACCCCAGAAGAACTCTCCAAATTCACAAGGTTATCTCTTAAATCAATTAAATCGAAAACACTATTGTTGTCGGCCATTTTGGAAAACACAGAATGCAGACAGCAAATATAGAAGGAAACAAAATTTCAGGAATTACAAGGACAGTTTACACTTTCACAACAGTACCACAACCACCAATTACCAACACCAAAGATTAGGCTGACACTCGAACACAGCCACACTACTACACCAAATCATGCACCATGCTGTCCAGAACTGCACACGTCACCACCTGCTTGGCTCGAGAACAGGGAGCTAAATTACAAAAATAGGCACAAAACATCAGGCTACCAGCTTCCGACGGGGCTCCAGGATGCCTTCACACGCAGCATATAGGCTATCAGAACATTAAGAAATCCCATTTCCCATGCCAAGAACACATGTCAGTCACTCACCGGGCTTCATCTTCAGTGGGGATGTTGCACACCAACAGAGTAAAATACAGGAGTAAACGCCTCGCTTAGAACAGGTCACATACAGCATACCACATGGATATCCAGAGGCAAACATGAAACACAACAAACGGCAAGGATTAGCTTTGCACAACATCAAGTGCACTGGCCTGACAAAATCCCACCAACAACCGAGCCATCAGCATTAGAGGGGTCCATAAAACAGCCTGTGGGTACTGGGGAGGGGATAGTTACGGAAGTGAACTCGAGCGCGATCTGCTACCACTGCAACACCTGCAAAGAACACCATTGCTTGGCCAGCAGCACGTCGGTAACTCGATAACCAACGCTCTGCTTCACCACTGCAACACCTGAAAGAACACCGCCGCTTGGCCAGCAGCACGTCGGTAACTCGATAACCAACGCTCTGCTTCACCACTGCAACACCTGGTAAGACACCTGCGACACCGGGAATGGACGGGCCCAACTTACCTTTGTTTGAGAGGTCCGGGTCACCTCCGCAGCAACATCACCTCCAGATGACATGTCCCAACAGAAGAGCTCCAAAAGGGGTGGAAGGGAGATGGAGAAGGGGACAACACACACAGGCCATTCAACAGACACCCCCCACTAACCGACAGAACTGCTGCCGGTGAAATAATGCCACAACAAAAGATTAAAAATTTTACGTAAAATTTAATGTTAAAATATAAGGAACACTTCCACCAGAGAAAGAACATGCATCAGCCACCATAATTTACAATGAATGCAAGAGACCGCCAAACATGCTTGCTTGCAAGGCCAAGAAAATAAAAGACTTAAATTAAAATTTAAAATGTAAACAACCCAAAGGTTAAAATAAAATAAATTACATGCATAACACAATGAAAAAGGGCTTGATAATTTGCAAGGGAATGCAATAGCGATCCGGCATGCGTAGATCCATGTTAAAATATAAAAAGCACCTTCACCAGAAACGGAAATAAAGTTAAATTAACAAAATTAAACTGAATCAGGAAACAATCTATTAATTAATCTATTAATTAATTAATTAACCGATAAGGTTAAATAGAAGAAACATCTTAAGTTATCACAACACGCTTGAGCTTCGCGGTGGACGCCTAGAGACTGACCTCGAGACCATAATGCATCTCTTCAAAATAAATCAAAAACCTGCCCACTAAACCAAATGCCTGATCGAAATTACGGCAAATAATAAATAAAAATTAAATTTAAACATTAGAAGAAGGACAGGCGTTCCCTTTTTCTTGAATAAGTATTCACATTTTGAAAAATCTAGGGGCAAGGCCCCTAGCGCAACGGATAGATACTCTTGGACCAGCAGCCGGCTTGTTGTTTTTTTGACGACAGCTAATGGACTCCACAAAAATTGCGGAGAATTATTGCGTGTCAAGTGCAGAACTGCCTTCATGTAAAATTTATTGTCCAATCACGGTTTGACACCTCAAACAACAATGCCATAAATAGGAAATTAATTTGGCGGTATCCTGAATACACTGGCATTTGTTTCATGACGAAGAATGTAATTGTCTTTCAATTATGTCATGCATATAAGGAGTTTTATAAGGCGCAGCACACGCTACCTATCGGAGAGAAACATGAACCACGTGCAGACTTTACAAAGTCCGACTGCCGCTACCATCTCGTGGTCACAGGCGGAACTGAGCGACGAAGCGGTCAATTCAAAACTTCAAGAACAGCATCCATGAGTAAATACATGTTTAAAAAGTTGGGACGTGCACATGCACGTAACAATAGGATTGTGGTCTATATATTAACCACCTGTCATAAGGACAGTTTATGCTTTCAAAGAAGCTGATGGTTGAATCTTTCAGACAAATTTCTGGGAATTTTCATGCTGAAGTGCTAGTATTTCTGAGAGTTAAATATTATATATGTATGTATTTGGCGTAATGTGCTGGATAAACTTTTAATAAAATTAAAACTAAACAATTAACAATTCAAGTGTAAAAATAAAATATAAATATAGAAATAAAAATCTTAAACATAAAATTACAATAAAAAACAATTATATAAGTTAAAATAATCAACATAACTATAAAAAACATGAAAACAATTTTAAAGCAAATTCGTAATTAATTAATTAATTAAATAAATAAAAATACCAAAGTAAATCTATTAGAACATAAATTAAAAATCAAAAACAAGATGTTCAGTACAGAACATAATAGCCTACTTTCTCCTGAATGCATGGGTTTAGTTATAACTCTTTGTTCTCTTCAAGGAGTGGGGACCGTGATGGTGCAGTGGCTTAGCTGCTCGTCTTTCACCTGGACGGCCCGGGTTCAAATCCCGGTGACAGCGGGGTGGAATATTCACCAGAAATATCACGTGGCGTCAGGAAGGGCATCCGGTCTTAAATCCCCGACCAAAACCAAAATGAGCCTGGTTGGCTCCGGCGACCCCAATTAATTGGGAGAAGCCGAAGAATTTTTTTTCTTCAAGGAGTATAATTGAATGTTGGTTGTAGTAGGTTGTTGAAATACAGCGTTCTATACGGATATTATACGCTGATTGATTGTATCCTCACCTGAATTACGCTTTATATACACACTAATACAGACATCACAATAACATGGGTTATGAGACAAAATTCAAAATTCACCCAAGTACATGGGACCATGATGTCCATGCTTCTCAAATGAAACAATAACAATTTCCTACCCAAATCCTTCCTCGTATAAATGTATACACACTAGTTGGCCTGCAGACCTTACAGGTTGTCAGACAACTTCTACACACACCCAAGTACACGGGGCTACAAGACCATGATGCCGCAAAACCCCTAAAGAATCAACAACAAAAATAACAACAACAATAAAATGGAACCGCGAATCAAGAACAAAGAATTTTAATCTCTGTAGTCTAGTGTTGAAATTTGTGGTGTTATGAGTACAGCATATATATAATACTAGCAGGTATCCGCAGCTTCGCTCGCGATCAAGACCATGGGGACGATGCATTATTGCTGATAATTGGTCTATTCTATTACAGCAATCGCGGCTACAGGTGGGTCCATTCGAATTCTGAAAATTCTGATACATACAGTATATTGATATGAGCAGCAAAGTGGGAATTTTATACAGTTGTCAAAGTCTGCAGGGTACGATGTTACATTATGTGAACACATTTGAAAATTACGTTTTTGGTTTTGCTAACTTCGGCTCAGACATAACGATTTTGTTGTCCGGATACTCGTGAGCACGCCACATACCGTTGCCCATGGGAAAAAATTGTTTTGTCTAAATGTACACCTACTGCTGTTAAGTGTGTGTCATTGCGCTTCGTTAATAGAAATTTCGAATATTGTGTGTAGAGGGAACTGCACTCTTGCGCACTGGAATGGCAAATCTATCGGAATATGGGGAATTAAAAGTATTTTTCCTTAAACTGTTCTGGGTGTAATTTTGCCATACTTATTGATGATTTGAACGACAACATGTCACTATTAATAGACCTATAGTAAAATATCTCTCAACTTGGCCGCTGATGTACATTATGCAGTCTCTTCCAGTATTAGGCCTACATCCCAGGGAATTGATATTTTCCAGGAACCCTTTTGCCTCACATGTCTCTCTAAGTAATTAATATTCCTGATTGTTGTTGTTTGAGTCTTTAGTTTTTTGACTGATTTGATGTAGCCCTCCATGTCTCCCTCTCCTGAGCTAATCGTATCATTTCTACATAGCTACCACACCCACATCCGTGGCAATCTGTTTAGCCCTGGTCTACCCGTACAGTTCTTGTCCTCGACCCTATCTCTTCTCTTCATTAGCAGTCGCAAATACATCTCTCCTCTCCCACTCGTCTTAATACCTCTTCATTTTTTACCCTATCTACCCATCTGATCTTCATCATTCCCCTGTAACCCCACATTTCAAACGCTTCAATTCTCCTCTTTTCTGCTGCACCATTAGTCCAAGTTCTACTTACTTATATTGTCACGCTCCAGATAAAAGCTTTCAAAAATGAGTTCCTAATACCTGGTTGTATAATCGATGTCAACAGATTCCATTTCTGTAGAAATGCTTTCCTTGCATGAGCCAACCTACTTCTTGTATCCTCTTTGCTTCGCCCATCACTGGGTATTTTGCTTCCTAAGTAACAGAAGTCTCCTACATCCCGTAGCGTTTCACCTGCCAATTTGATGTCCATAGAGGTTTCTGATTTATTTCGGCTGAATTCCAATATTATTGTTTTACATTTGTTGATTTTCATCATGAATTCTTTCCTCAAGACAGAGTCCATACCATTAAAAAACTCGTTCAAATCCACTGGCGTATCGGCTAAGATGACGATAACATCAGCAAATCTCAGAGATGAAATTATATCTCCTTGAATTTTCGCTCCCACTTTAAATTTTTCCTCAATTGCCTGATTATTATTGTGTTTTTAGAGATCTTTGAAATGCGTTGCCCTCGCACATGGTGTAGATGTTTTCACACAAAGATGGCCGCCATCCGCGAAATATTAGGCTAATGACCTATTAGTTTGGTCAAAGGATGCTCCCTCCATAATGGTATGTTGATGCAAAATTTGGTAGAGATCGGATGATTAGGTTAATCGTAATTTGATTTAAGCTTTGAATATTTGTGTGGCCGCCATTACGTTTCCGTCAAGATGCCGGCGATATAACACATGACACTGAGGTGCCCTTTGCTAGTGCTACCTCTGTACCAAATTTCATTCCATTCGGTTTCACCGTGTTCGAATTAATAGGGGTAATCGATTTTGACACAAAGATGGCCGCCATCCGCAAACTATTAGGCTAATGACCTATTAGATTTGTCAAAGGATGCTTCCTCCATAAAGGTATGTTGTTGCAAAATTTGGTAGAGATCGGATGATTAGGTTAGTCGTAATTTGATTTAAGCTTTGAACATTTGTGTGGCCGCCATTACGTTTCAGTCAAGATGGCGGTAATATAAAACATGACACTGAGGTGCCCTTTGCTAGTGCTACCTCTGTACCAAATTTCATTCCATTCGGTTTTACCGTGTTCGAATTAATATGGGTAATCGATTTTGACACAAAGATGGCCGCCATCCGCAAACTATTAGGCTAATGACCTATTAGGTTTGTCAAAGGATGCTCCCTTCATAAAGGTTTGTTGTTGCAAATTTTGGTTGAGATCGGATGATTAGGTTAGTCGTAATTTGATTTAAGCTTTGAACATTTGAGTGGCCACCATTACGTTTTGGCAAAGACGGCGGCAATATAAAACATGGCACTGAAGTTCCCTTTGCCAAAGCTACCTCTGTACCGAATTTCGTTCAATTCGGTTTCACCGTGTTCGAAATGATTGGGGGTGTGCTACACATTCAGAGTACACACAGAGGAAATTATCAACCTCGATTTACTCGTTTTATAAGCATACACGTGTATAAATTATTGCAATTATTGGCTCTTTGCTTAATGTACTAATATACACCTACTAACACACACTCACTCACAGACACACACACACAGACACACAATGTTTGGCCCTGTGTTGATCTCATAAGTCTACTTTTATTTTTCGCAAAAATCGAAAATAGGCTAAGAAATATAAACTTTCAAATTAGAAAAACAAAAATACATTAATAATAATAAGCTAATTAATAGCCTATAAATGAAAATGTCAAATCACATAAAAATAAAAAAATAGTTTGCCCTATAGAGTTTTAAAATATCGACAATTAAAAAGTGATATTCAAAGGTTGTTTTGTTTCCATTAGATGGAAAAAAATTTACCAACTGTAATTCAATTCTGACTCATTAAATTGCCTGCAAGGGATAAATTAAGAAAAATATATCACTCTAAAACCTAATTTAGTGCTGGAGAATGAGTTTTGCCTTCATAAAATGTACCCAAAAATGTGCCTTGCTAATGATGATAATCCAAGATTGAAAGATATGTGATAACTAAAATAGATATAACAGGTTTGATTATCTACTGGGAATTTCCAGGATTTGTATGGTGAATACACCTTACAATAAATTATGCGTCTCATCGAGATCCTATGTTCTCTTCGTGAGAAATGTCTGGATACGTGCGTGTGTATGTTTGTCCATTGTGCTTGTAGCATGAATGAATAAACTAGCATTACGTAATGCTTGATACAACTGCTACGAGCGAGCGCTTATCAACATGAAGTCACTGCCAGCTGTTGTCCTGTAACATTTAGCTAGATCCGCCTTCACGCGACTACCAGTGTATGAATCAATATAGTAATTAGAGGCTAATCTTATTTGCTAGCCATTTGCCCTTTCCAAATCCAAGAAGCAAGTGAGTGTAAGCCAAACAGCATTGAGCAATTCTCTGCCTAACCACTCCTCCCAAATAAGGTGTGGCTAATTCGCTGACAACAATAGTCTGGGAGAAATGGGTTAAGGTGAGATTGACCTCATACAGTTTGTCTATGGTTCTTTACGAAACAAAGGAGAGAGAAACTAATTCATTCTAGTAAGAGGTTCACCTTGAACCTTGCAAGACCACGGCAGAACTCTTGCCGCTTGAAGATCCAGACGATTAGCACGGACTATGAAAATATTCTTCACATACGACCATAAACTCGGTGTACTTAACACGACAATGCAAGATCACAATCTATCGTCCCACCCTTCAGCATTGTGTGCGAGCGTATCAAACGCATCCACTTTCCTACTCTTCTCAATGCATATGTACACTCTGTTTCATGCTCTATGTAATGAACCCGCAAACAGTAAATTGACTACATAAAAATGTAATTCTCCTATTAACTTTACATAAGGATATAGTAATATAATGGACCTAGTTTGTTCAACTCAAAAAAATATAAAATCAAACTAGACATAACGTGCACATTAATACATAAAAGACCACCTCATGTAGTAGTTACCTTATCTGACACCCCTAAGGATTGGTTCGATTCATGGTCCTATCAAGGAATTCTATTCCGGACAGAGGGCTGAACGGTATGCACTCATCCTCGTGCGGCAGAGCTAAGAAGAGGTGGGTTCAGTTTCCACATCAGCCATCCTACAAGTGGTTTACAGGGACTTCCCACATTTACTACAGGCAAACGCCGGTATGGTTCCTGACTTAAAGCTACGGCCGCTTCCTTCTCCATCCCTTCCTCATTTGCAAACACACACAGTACTACAGACATCACAATGCCACAGGATATCTGATACAACCCACGCCCAAGTGTACGTGGTTATATGACCACAAAGTCGCTAGCCCCGAAGAATTTATCAACTATTCACAATAATCACTCGGAATAGATGTGAGGGATAATTATAATGTCGTTTGAGTCTTCAGTCTTTTGAATGGTTTGATGCAGCCCTCCATGCCTCCCTGTCCTGAGCTAATCGTTTCATCTCTACATAGCTACCACACCCTACGTCCGAGGCTATCTGTTTAACATATTCTAGCCTTGGTCTACCCCTACAGTTCTTGGCCTTAACCCTTCCTTCCATAACTAAGCTTGCTATTCCTGGGTGTCTTAGTATGTGTCCTACCAATCTATCTCTTCTCTTCATAAGCAGTCGCCAGAAAAATCTCTCCTCTCCCACTAGTCTTAATACCTCTTCGTTTGTAACCCTATCCACCCTTCTGATCTTCATCATTCACCTGTAACACCACATTTCAAACGCTTCAATTCTCCTCTTTTCTGCTGCACCAATAGTCCAAGTTTCACTTCAATAGAATGCCACGCTCCAGACAAAGGCTTCCAAAAATGACTTCCTAACACCTAAATCTATATTCGATGTCAACAGATTCCTTTTCTGTAGAAATGCTTTCCTTGCCTGAGCCAACCTACTTTTTATATCCTCTTTGCTTCGTTCATCACTGGTCATTTTGCATCCTAAGTAGCAGAGGTCTTCAACTTCCTTTAGTTTTTCACCTGCCAATTTGATGTCCATAGAGGATTCTGATTTATTTCGGCTGCATTCCAATAATTTTTGTTTTACATTTATTAATTTTTATCATGAATTCTTTCCTCAAGACGGAGTCCATACCATTCAAAAACTCATTCAAATCCTCAGGCGTGTCGGCCAAGATGACTATGTCATCGGCAAATCTGAAATTATTTCTCCTTGAATCTTCACTCCCACTTTAGTTTTTTCTACTATTTCCTTCATTGCTTGTTCAACGTAAATATTGAAAAGTATGGGTGATAAGGTGCAGCCTTGCTTTACATCTTTCTGAATACCAGCTTCTCTCTCATGTCCTTTAGCTCGAATGACTGCTGTCTGATTTCTGTATAGATTTTAGATCACCCTCTTATCCCTGTACTTTATTCCAAGAGTTTTCAAAATGTCAAACAATTTAGTCCAATCAACGTTATCAAACCCTTTTCTAAGTCTATAAATGCCATGAACGTTCTCTTATCTTTCCTTATTCTACCTTCCAAAATCAGCCTAAGACTTAGTACAGCTTCCCTTGTTCCTGCATTTCTCCTGAAACCAAACTGGTCTTCACCCAACTCTGTTTCTATCTGGCTTTCCGTCCTCTTGTAAATTATTCTAGACAGGATCTTTGAAGCATGAGTAATCAAGCTGATTGTACGGTAATCTTCACATCTGTCAACTCCCGCTTTCTTCGGTAGAGGGATGATAACATTTTTCTTGAAATCAGAGGGTACCTCACCTGTCTCATAAATCCTACACACCAAGTGAAATAACCTGATCAGACCTTCATCTCCTATGCAGCGTAGGAACTCAATCGGTATATCATCTATGCCAGCTGCTTAGTTCCTGCTTAAGTCTTCCAATGCTCTGTCAAATTCTGATCTCAATATTTGCATCCTCATCAATTTCTTCCTCCCTTTCCATTACATGATTCTCAATATCCTTTCCCTTATACAAACACTCTATGTAAGCTTTCCATCTCTCAAACTTTTCTTCCCTATCTGTTAGAGGCTTTCCATTTGTGTCCTTAATATTACAGCACTCAGTCTTCTTTTCACCAAAAGTATTCTTAATCCTTCGATAAGCTGTGTCTACTTTTCCTAATTTCAGACAATTGTCTATACTTGCACATTTCTCTTTCAACCATTCTTCTTTCGCTTCCTTGAACTTCTTGTTAACCTAATTTCTCAGACGTCTGTATTCAGCTTTCCCCTTTCCATCTCTTACAATCTTGTGTTTCTAGTATATCCTGAGTGATCCACGGTTTTCAACCAATTCTCTCTCTCCTACCAATGTTTTCTTCTCCGGATTTTGTTATTTCATTCTTCAAAAGTGCCCTTTCTTCTGCAATTGAAGTTTGTTTAGGGGTTTTCATTAGTCCTTCCTTTATACTCTTCTTGAATCTTTCGTTTACATCCTTCTCTTTCAGTCTGTCTATTGCCCACCTTTTTGGCTTTTGACTTTTCTTCACTTTCTTCAACTTTAATCTGCATTTCATAACAACCAGATTGTGGTCAGAGTTTATGTCAGCACCGGTATATGTTTTACAATCCAAAATCTGGATTCGAAACCTCTGCTCGACCATAATGAAGTCGATTTGGTAACGCCCTGTATCTCCTGGTCTCATCCATGTGTATATTCTTATATTGTGGTTATTGAATAAGGTGTTAGCTATGACCAACTCATGCTCGGTGCAGAATTCCATCAGCCTGCTTCCTCGATCATTCCTTTCACCCAATCCGAAATCTCCTAGTATCTTCCCTTCTCTTCCTTTTCCTACCACAGCATTCCAATCTCCCCTTACTATAACATTTTCATCACCCTTGATATACCTCAGAATTTCATCTATTTCTTCGTAGACCTTTTCAACATCGTCATCATCAGCTTGACTGGTAGGCATATAGACTTGCACCACTGTGGTGCACGTAGGTTTTGTATTTATTTTTGCTACAATAATCCGTTCACTATATGCTCATAATATTCTACCCGTTGTCCAAGTTTCCTACTCAATATGAGACCAACCCCTGCTTGGCCATTGTTTGATTTAGTGCTAATGACCCTATAGTCTCCTGACCAAAAGTCCTGTCCTTCCTGCCAGCGCATTTCTCTAATCCCAACTAAATCCAACCTCAACCTATCCATTTCCCTTTCTAAGTTGTCTAACCTTCCACTTCCCAGCAGACTTCTAACATTCCACGCTCCGATCCGTAGAATGTCAGATTTCCTCTTTGTCACTTCTGTGATGTTAACCCCCTCTCGAATGGTCCCCACCCGGAGATCCGAACGGGGGACTAGTTTATCTCCGGACTGGAATTTTACAAGGGAGGAGGCCATCATCACATTGTAATTATGCATAGAGAGGTGCATATCCTCGGGAAAATTCTTCATAACCTCCTATCATAGATTATTATACTGACCTATATTATAAGGCCTCCTTCACAGGCCTTAAAATATAGGTCTGTATTATAATCTAATGTAGGAAGTTCACAAAAGACAGTAATTGTTTGCCTCAGAGCGACTACATATCTCCTCGCGAGAGGTACAATTTTATATGCGAGAGGTGCAATACATTACAGTGGTCCCTTAACATATTTAGTATATAATGTGGCATGAAAATGACAATGTTCCTGTTCCTTATTGACGAAGTACTGTATTATAAGTCCTGAAGATTAAAAATCTTAAGTCCATATTAATCTGTCCTTTTTATTGTATAGGTTTAAGCCGAATTGCGGCCTTCCGCATCACAAATAAACATATGAATAGAAATGCAAGACTTACAGTTTATTAAATACAAGTACTTCCGTGAAGAACTATACAGCCTATTTTCATTTAGCCCGCTTATTGCAACTATCAACATACACAATTTCAGTTTGATTGCTGTAATAGATTCGTAGATATTGAGAACCGACTAAATAATTCGGATGGTCGCCATGTTGGATTTTATATATGTAGGTCCTAGAGTTATGTACTGTTACATGCAGATTATTGTGTACGTGTAGTATTCAAACTTCAATCGCATAATTAGGACACTAGAAGTTACAAGGCGATTTTAAAATTTCGCACAGCTGCCATCTTTAGGTTATGGAAACAATTGAAATAAATTAGATGCTAGTGGATTACCATTCGTATAAGGATTTACTGTACCAAGTTTCACTGCTCTCAGATGGTTAAATTGCGATAAACGTCCATGTGAATATTTATATTTCGCGTCGCCGCCATGTTGGATTTGTGATCACCAGGTTATTTAAAGTCCTATAAGTGAACTTGAGTTCATAGCCCCTATGAACAATAAAAAATTCAGTTTGATTGCTACAATAGATTCATAGATATTGAGAGCCGTCTAAATATTTCGGATGGTCGCCATGTTGGATTGTTAAATGTATAGGCCATAGAGTCATGTACCATTATAGGAAAATTATTGGGTAGGTTCATTATTCAAACTTTCACTTCGATCGCATGACTACATCACAAGAAATAAAAACTTAATTTTAGAATTCGCACAGCCGCCATCTTGAGGTTATGTAAACAATTGAACTAAATTAGATACCAGTGCATTACAATGTGTATAAATATTTCCTGTACCAGATTTCAATGCGTTTGGAGCATTAAATCGCGAGAGAGGTCTATTTAAAATTTTCTAATTCGCTTGGCCGCCATGTATGTTTTGTATAAAACCGGTTTTTTTAAGTCGTATAAATGGACTTCCAGTAGCGCCCTTTATCTCCGTACAAAACTTCAGGGAGATACCACTAATAGTTTCAGAGATACAGAATGCCGGTGAAATATTTCGCACATCCGCCAACTTGTCGTTATGTAAACAAATGAACGAAGTTAGTTGTAGGTGCATTACAATGTATATAAACATATACTGTACCAAGTTTCATTGCGTTTGGTTGGATAAATCGCGAGAAACGTCTATTTAAATGTCTTAACTTCGCTTGGCCGCCATGTTGGTTTTGTAGTTACCAGGTTTTCAAAGATCACATAAGTGAATTTATAGCAGTTCGCTTTATCACCATACATTATGTCAGGGTAATATCGGTAATCGTTTCGGAGATATTAAATGCTGGTGAAATATTTCGCACAGCCGCCATGTTGGATTGGTAAGTCGTAACAAAATTTGAAGGGCACGGTCGAGGTCGCCCGGAATAGTGCTATGAACTTACCGAGTTTCATTGAAATCGCTCCAGCCGTTTAGATTTTATAAGGGGGGGGGGGACACACACACGAATCACACACACACACACACGCACACACACACGGACAAAAGGTGATCTCATAAGCCTATTTTTTCAAAATTGAAAATAGGCTAAAAATACAATAAAAGAAGGTTGTTCTCAAAATTATTTCTAAAAAATTAATCGTCTAAAAACCCATGCACCTAAATTTAAAATAACACATTATTTACAAAAATATGTTAAATACGAAAGAAAGAAAGCTTGATACACGGACTCTGTTTTGTCCTATCTACAGCTTGGAATACGGTATTTATTACAACGATATTATTCCACAGCTTCTTCACAATTTTATATGTTTATAACAATTCTGACAACTTCAATCTTAACCTAATTTTTAGCCTACTGTACACATTTTGCAAAAATGAGGACAAAGTAGACTTATGAGATCGGTCCTGGCCAATGCCTGTCTGTATGTCTGTCTGTCCTTCTATCTGTCTGCCTGGCTGGCTGTGTGTGTGTGTGTGTCGACACCCACCCCCCTATCAACTCCTAAACGGCTGCAGCAGTCGGATCAAAATTCGGTATGAGTAAAGATCTATACCTGAATATCTCAAGCCCTTATTTGAAAATTATGTCAGTGCTACCAACTGCTGAAAAACCGCAATTGAAATTTCAGCTCCATGTTGGATATCCTGGAAGGTATACATGGGAGCTATTCCAAAATTAGCACAAATATAGATAATAATATTTTAGTTTAATTTCCAGGAGGCCATGCATGGCAGTGTTGCCAAAAAGATTCTAGGCCTGCTGATAAGTGCAATGTTTAAATGCATATACCTTCTACGCTATTAATTGGACTTCAACCAAATTTCGTATGTACTATGTGTACATAAACAGATATGACTGAGCGTACTCTTAAAAGCCACCAGGGCTGCCAACTGTTAATAAATGCTCTCTCTCTCTATTTTCCTATCCAAATACCAATAATTCACAAAGTATGCCAGCCGACATCTTTAAACTATGCACACGTATAGTACCTGGCATTCTAGATTGATTTGGTGTAACTTATGTACGTCAGTGCTACCAACATGATTCTAAGCCTGCTGATAGGACCCATTTTAAATAAATGTACCTTCTATACTATCAATTGGATTTCAACCGAATTTCGTATGTGCTATGTGTGCCATAACAGATATGACTCTGCATATTCTTAAGAGCAACCAGGGCAGCCAACTGTTAATAAATGCTGTCTCTATGTTTTACCCTATTATTAATTTATCAGAAAGTGTGTAAGCCAACAGCTTTAAAATTTGCACACGTATATTACCTGACATTCTGGATTAATTTGGAGAAACTAATATACGTCAGAGCTGTCAACATGACTCTAAGCCTGCTGATAGGTCCAATTTTAAAATACTTGTAACTTCTATACTAACAAATGGATTTCATCCAAAATTGGCACAGAAAGAGATCATAAGATTTCAGATTATTTCTGACCAACACATGCATGACATTGTTGCCAACATGATTTTACGCGCAATGATATATCCAATGCCTAGCTGCATGTAACGTCCATGCTATCCATTGGACTTCAACTTAATTTTGTATTCTGTACCTTAAGAGATGGAACTAACAATATATTTAGTCACCAGGGCTGCCAACTGTAGTGCTCTATTAGGCTACATTATGCAAGGAGTACTGTATTTCGAACTAATTAGAAATTTCGATATTAACAACATAATTTCGTCATTATTCTAGATAGGTCTATATAGATTGGCATGAATCTTAAATTTTAAGAAAAGTAGGCTCTTTAGTTCGTCACGGAACTTCTTGTTAGCCTACTTTTCACATTTTGCAAAAAAAACTAGTCTTATGAGATCGGGCAAATGTGTGTCTGTCTGTCTGTCTGTCTGTCTGTCTGTCTGTCCTTCTGTCTGTCTGTCTGGCTGTGTGTGTGTATCCCCCTATCAACTCCTAAACGGCTGCAGGAATCCAAACGAAATTTGGTAGGAGTAAAGATCTATACATGAATATCTCACGGCCATATTTGAAAATGATGTCAGTGCTACCAACTGCTGAAAAATCGCAATTGAAATTTGAGCTCCATGTTGGATATCTTGGAAGGTATGAATGGGAGCTATTTCAAAATTGGCACACGTATAGATAATAATATTTCAGTTAAATTTCCAGGAGGCCATGCATGGCAGTGTTGCCAAAATGATTCCAAGCCTGCTGATAGGTCTAATTTTAAATGCATATAACATCTATACTATCAATTGGATTTCAACCAAATTTTGTATGTAATATGTGTACATAAACAGATATGACTGGGCGTATTCGTACGAGTCACCAGGGCTGCCAACTGTCAATAAATGTTATCTCTATTCTTTTATCCAAATACCAATATATCAGAAAGCATGGAAGCCGACAGCTTTAAACTATGCACACGTATAGTACCTGACATTCTAAATTAATTTGGAGTAACTTATGTACATCAGTGCTACCAACATGATTCTAAGACTGCTGATAAGACCAATTTTTAAATACATGTAACTTCTATAATATCAATTGGATTTCAACCAAATTTCCTATTTGCTATGTGTACCATAACAGATATGACTATGCTTATTCTAAAGAGCAACCAGGGCTGCCAACTGTTAATAAATGCTGTCTCTATTTTTTACCCAAATATTAATATATCAGAAAGTATGTAAGCCAACAGCTTCAAACTTTGCACAAGTATAGTACCTAACATTCTAGATTAATTATGAGAAACTAATATACGTCAGTGCTGCCAACATGACTCTAAGCCTGTTGATAGGTCCAATTTTCAAATACATGTAACTTCTTTACTAACAAATGGATTTCATCCAAAATTGGCACAGCAAGATATCATAATATTTCAGATTATTTCTGACCAACGCATGCGTGACATTGTTACCAACATGATTTTACGCGCGCTGATAGATTCAATGTCTATCTGCATGTAACGTCCATGCTATCCATTGGACTTCAACCAAATATTGTATTCTGTATCTTAAGGGATGGAACTAAGAATATATTCAGTCACCAGGGCTGCCAACAGTAGTGTTCTATTAGGCTACAGGTATATTTCGAACTAATTAGAAATTTCGATATTACCAACTTAATTTCGCTATTTTTCTAGATAGGTCTATATAGATTGGCATGAATCTTAAATTTTAAGAAAAGTAGGCTCTTTAGTTCGTCACGGAACTTCTTGTTTTTTGTCTATATAACATCCATTTTACTGTTTCTTCTTTAAGCTGGTTTTATATCAATATTTAATTATATCCTATTGAACATACTTTTGTAACAAATATGGTTTCTTGAATTTTAGTGAATGTGTCTTTTTAGCCTTTAGACGATTAATATTTAATAAATAGCCTTAAGAACAAACTTCTTTTATGGTAAAATGTTTTAATGTACTGTAATTCTTGCTTTCTATTCATATTATTATTTGCGCAGAGGAAAGCCACAACGTGGCTGAAACCGGTACAATAAAAAGTACAAATGAATATTGACTGAAGATTTTTAATCTTCAGAACTTATTATACAGTATAGCTTGGGCCAGCTACAGGTCCAAGTTCTAAACAAACTCGGTTAGTTATTGTGCTGAACATTCATACTTCATTTCATGCTCGCTATATTGAATTGCATTTTGTATGTTAACAACAAGTGCACAGGTGATTCCAATGGACAATTATGATTTGATTAAACCATATTTGATTGCTAGCGGTGGGTATTGAGATTTCCAGTATGTTCAAGGCCATACATTATTGAAATACCTACTGTACATTGTTTGAGAGCAGTCCTGCTCTGCATGTACCTTGCCAGAGTACATTGTAGATACAGTTTCTATACTATGAATACAAAATTGGTCATATTGTTACCAATATTCAAATTAAATGTGTGTAAACAAGCAGTAGTAGAAATGAAGAGGGCTATATACACGTATTAGTAATGATGTTATGATTTTGAATAGATCTTGGTTTATAAGTCGTATTCTGCAATATCGGTATAGTACATTATGCAACGAGCCTTTACTGGCGATAATTAAGACACGAGTATGTTTATATAACGAGCAAAGAGAGTTTTATAATTTCCATACGAGTGTCTTAATTACCATTATAGGCGAGTTGCATACGATTGTTCATGTTTATTGTAAATACCGTCACCCATACTTGTAGATATAGAATATACAGCCCAAGTGTAAAAGATTTAATGATTAACGCTTGACGATCGAAATTGGTCATTGAAGTGTATGTATTAATCACATGTAATTTTTCTTTAGGATTTGGGAAATACCCATTAAAATTGGGCACAGTCATGTTGACAAACTGAAAAACATTACATTTATTTTTAAATTAATATTAAGCTGTATTTCCGGTATACTTTCTGAAGGAACGAATATATTTACTAGGCTTAGAATGGTATCAAATTAAGTTTCTTTGTCCATTAATGTATTAACAGAATTATTTTTCAGTCGATCGACATAAGTGTGTTTAATCTACCGGGTGAGTTAGCCGTGGTGGTTACGGCATGACTGTTGGCAGTCGCTCACACCCGGGAGGCGAGGAGGTTCGAATCCCCCGCTGGCAACCTTGAAGATGGTCTTCTGTGGTTTCCCATCTTCCTTCCAGGCAAATGCCGGGGTTGGTCTCTAACTACAGGCCACAGCCGCTACCTTCCAACTCCTCGTCCTTACATTCCAACATCCCTCCCCAACGGTACTTGTAGCTCACCCATTGGGTGTCCGTCTCGAAGCAGCTACAAAAAGCTGGCGAGCCGAACATGTCCTCGGACACTCCCGGCACCAGAAGCCATACGCTAAAAAAGTGTGCTTAATTAGAATAGGCGAGGAGTATCATTTATTTTATCACCCTAGTACCTCAAGGTAATCTAAAAATGTATTTATATTCGTCCTTGTCGAAATGTAAATATTATATGTCAGGAAACTGTATCATTATTGGGGTCATTAAAGTACTACTTGTCATTATGATACAGTTTTTCCAACCAATAAGAGCTCAATACCTTCATTCATTGACCAAATACGTAAGGATAGCTTCGCACATGCACTCAAAATCCAACATGTCGGACATGGATTATATGATTTGAAAGTTGGCAATGTAGCCTATATTGGATCAACCATTTTAGGTACAATCCGAAACAAAAATACAAAATCAGCACAAACCTTTACGGTAACAAGGAAATACTATGAGATATGCATAACATTTAGGAATCTACGTCCAGATGTTTGCAACAAACCATCCTACCCTAGCCTATACTGAGATGGAAAGTGTGGACCGTCCGTAATGTTTGCATAAAAAAAATGAGGAATATTGTAAAATGAATGGTACTGTACCTTAATATCCGCAACTCCAATTTCGTAAGATTATGCCGACAATTCTAGTGAATGCTGTTGTTGACATAAACACACCAGAACGTCATGGACGAAGCAGGCGTTTGACATTAGATCCACGGAAATTATAATCCAGCTCTCTGTTCAGTAAAGGGATTTCTTATGAAAACGTCATGATTGTTCTATCAGGGACTCCGATGATTTGCCTCCCGTTGACATTCTATACACATCGAATTTGAAGAATAACTAGTGGATAATACGATACATTTTACTTGTAAAGCGTTTGTAACATCCTATTTTGTGTTATTTGACCAAAATAACGAAATGATCAAACATAGTACCTGTGCACTATCTGTTGGTGCTACTTCAGAAAAAACAATGTTTCAAAGCTTTGGAATTCGTTATTAAGTAGAGTGCAAATGCTGAGCCCACAAAATTCCCAAGAAGAAGAAGTCAACCGACAGAATCTCGACAGACATTTATGAATATTTATGTTAGAACATATAATAAAGCTATAATTATCATCGAATAAAAACAGGCGTATGCAACTCGCCCATAATGGCAAATAAGACACTCGTATAAAACTCACTTAGGTCGTTCTATAAACATACTCGTGTCTTAATTATTGACATTTTAGGCTCGTTGCATAATGTTCTATTATACACCTACTAACACACTTCTCTATCAAATTGGGTTATATTGGGTAAACATTTACAGGTAATACAGCTAAGTATGAACCCTTTACCCTATGTTGGTTAAATGATTCTACTATTTTATTTCTTCAATTAATAAATATTTCAACCAGCATCATGAAAGTAGCCAGACAGTGATGAGGAAATCTCAAGCATTTGTTGGAGACAGTAGGGACATACCTGCATCAGTTTAACAAAAGGCTAAGTACTTGAGCTATGAAAAGAAATAGCAGAGCGATGTATCATAAGGACAGGTGTGGCTGCCTCAATTTTAGAAGCGACGCGCGGTGAGACATGGTTCTGGTATGTTCATTGTGATATTCGCGCCTAGAAGAAATATGATGCAGTAACGTGAATGGCTGATGAAGAAAATAGACACTTCCAAGACGCCAAGATCTACTAGAAACCGCCAAATTACAGAGAAATGGAGAACCAATGAGAAGAGAATGCCTACTTGCGCGCCAACTCTGGCTGGGGTACGCGGCGGCTAGCATTCACGCGGGAAATCGCCTAGACAAAATCTCTACGATCGATTCTAGGATTAATGGGCATATTCTTGACCTGTGCAATATTACGAGTTCAGTGATATGTATTTCATTCCTGTATCACAATTACTTCGATAAATTTTTACATAAAATCCCCCTCCATCTAGACCCAAGGGCCAGTTCATTTATAAGTGTGTCGAAGAGCCAAGACATTGACTTTTATTCCGTGTGTTGAGGACACACTATTATTATTCTGTGCGTCTACGAACGTAGACTTGTATTTTTGTGTCGAGGCCACAGGAGATTCATTGAAAAGTGGTAAAATCAGTGATAGATAGTCATTGTACTATAGTTATAGGGACAGTAGCGTCGATAATTCGCCAACGAACAGTGACAGGGAATTTAGTACCTGAACAAGCGAATTTAGTAGTCAGGCATAAAGTGTATAATAACCTAATTTTTGTATCAGCGCAAGGATGACATCAATGAATGCAGAGGAAGTGTGGAATTCTCAACAGTCCGTCCAGATGGCTGCTATGAGATAAAGAGCATCCAGTTGGGGAATGGCATCTGATGTTCTTTGACGGGTGACTACAACACGAGATGAGTACAAATAATATTTTATTATTTATTAAATTAACTTATGGTTTATGGGACATATTTTGTAAATACTTTGCTTGTGTGATTTAATGTAGTATATTTTGTTTTGATCTGACACACTTTTGTTTGGAAGCAGCTCGCACAATTGTAGTTAATGGAAGGTTCTTTTCTTTGAGTTGTGTTAACTAACGTATCTATGTGAACAGCCGTGTTCGCCTAGGTTACGAAGTGCGGTTAAAAACGTCTCTCGGAGATATGTCGTGTTTCAGAAGTAGGACTGAATTAATCTAATTATATAGTAGATTGGAGGGTAATTAAATTTTGTTGAGAATTATTATTGATCAGATTCAGTGTGATTATTGCCTTTGGAGCAATGTAATTTGTGACGAAGAGTACTCAGCTCTATCGTAGGTTTTAAATATTGTGTTAAATGTTGCGAGCTCTAATTCAGCAGACCCATGTGAAAGGCGTTATGTCAGTCCCAGATGTGTGTATTGTGAGTATATTGTTGTGGTATTACAAGCGGGAACTTCAGCAGAGACTGATTTCTGTCAGCTTGGTACCAGATTCAAATTGCATCCTTGCGAGGACAATTATGGATATGTGATTATTGTCTGCCCATATGTTGAGTGGGAGGAGATGTTAGCGGCTGTTGATTCCTTGAGATAACAGTTCCGCTGGTCGGCTATTTATATACACTGGATGGGGGACATGACTGGTATTGTGGAAAGGGGTGAGTTGTTGTCACAAGGGCTGACTGAGTTTCGCAAGCAGAGCTCATTAAAGTGGAGTGCAAGGCTGGCTCCCAATTACTTGAAAATAAATATAAATGTGAGAAACTGATCAATGGTAAAATTGTTTAAGTAAATGGGAGTTGCCTACGAAACACGATTACCTTCGAAGCGTTTCCTTAACATGCAGTTTTGTTAATATAAAGTAATCTTAACCACTCAGGTTGTTTGTTGTTGTTGGTTTATTCTTTGTTTACTGTACATGTCAGTGACCCGTGAGTCACGTGCGGCGCTGTGTTTCCTGGTTGTTGAGCATCCGGCCATTGTGGCAGCTCATTTGGATAAGTGTGTCACCACACTAATAAGGGTCTCAGAGAGATGCCTGTAAATAGTAGAGTTGTAATATGTGTGTCAGAGTTAGATTTAAGGATTTTTATTAATGTTATGCCCATAGCCATAAAAGTTAATTTACGAGATGATTGTTCGTGAGCACCGTGGCTGTTAACCCGTTGTGAACGAATGATCATCCAAGTACTCATTTCTCGTAGATAGTCATCACGCGAACATAAATTCATATGCAAAGTAGTGGAACTTGGATCCACATTTTATTAGAAAAGGGGAGATCCATCTGACTCCTCAAAGTGATAAATATTCCTGTCAGGGGAAATTCAGGGAGGAATTTGTTTATTATTGTTTGTTTTATTCTTTTATGCACAAATTAGTTATTAAATCTAGTTATTATTTTACGTTTTGTCTCCTTTCTTTCTTAGTTATAGTTTTCATCCTATAACCCTTGCCTCAGAAAAGCACGTAGTTTGGCGGACGTAAACACCACACTATGAACTGAACGCGACCCCTTGATCTAAGATTCTTGCATAAAACACTGCTATTCTGAAGGGTTCATAGGTGAAAACTGGCGGCCAACGGTGGGGCTATTCACTGTGGTGTAACGGGGAGATTACACATGTCAATAGTGGCGTATTTGAGTAAAACTGGCATGCCGCAAGTGCAGGCAGATATGACAGTATTTAATCACCGGGAAGTGATATTTTATTAAAAGTAGTTGAGGCGAAGTGGATACCGCCAAATGTGTGAAAGATAAATTAAAATCAGGAGTTTGCAAAGTAAAATACGGTTCACGTTGTTGTATTTTAAATTAAAGTAAAATTAAGATGTGATACCGGGCGCCCAATGATAAAGTTAAAACTAGATTTGTGTAGAAAGTCAAACTCATGGAAATATTAGGAGGCGGTAGCCTAAAATGACAATTAATACTTTGTTAATTAGTCAGTGTTAATATCAGATCAGGATAACTGTTTAATGACTAAATATGTGCTTGGGGTTAAAATTAAATTGAGTAAAACTAGAACTACTCAGAGATGCAATCAACTAATGGGATTAAAGGTAAAAATAAATGAACAGAGTAGGATAAAGAAATTAAATGTGCATTGGATTTATGTGCGTGTCAAAGGGTATTGGCGTATGCCATTTCCCATATGTCTCATATATATTGTAAAACATGGCAACGGTGGCGCAGATCCAGGAGATCATTGAAAGTGCAGCGAGGAGAACGCAGGAATTGTTGGATACTAAACTAGCAGAACAGAGTCAATCTATAAACACTAGTATGTTGGAGCAAAGCGAAGCGTTGAATACTAAATTATCAGAACAGAGTCAATCTATAAACACTAATATGTTAGAGCAAAGCGAAGCGTTGAATACAAAATTATCTGAACAAATAAATACGAAAATGTCAGAACAAAGTAAATCGCTAAATACTAAACTGTTAGAACAAAGTGAATCATTGCGGACACAGTTAAATAACAGTAGAATTGAGCAAAATGAATATCAGGCGGAACAAGCTAGGTTATTAAAGAGTGAAATTAATGACACTATAAATTCACAGTTAGAGGCGCAAAATAATAAAAACACGAACCAATTAGCTTCGTTAACCGCAGAGATGAAAGAGCACACAAACCAACAGATGATATTACTGGCCCGTGATGTAAGCAAAAATAATGAGAAACAATTAGAGCAGATTGAAAAAATGGAGAGTATTTTTGATAAAAAACTCAGCATTCTCGATGAAACGGTGTTAGCTAAATTAGAGCAGATTGAAATAGCATGCACAATGAATACAAGCGAGGTCAAAATAGACCAGGATAAGTTGGAAGGTCGATTTAAGGAGATGGAGAAAAGTGGCAGGGTCATTCAACAACAAATATCAGCAGTAGATGAGAACATATCAGGCATAATTAAAGATATGGACCGCCTCGAGATAAAATCAGCGGAACAGTGGAAAAGCCTAGAAACGGAACAAGAACAATTTAAGAGTACATTAGACGAAAGGCTAAGCCAGATAGAAAGTAATCAGGATGAAAATAAGAGCCAGATTGAAGAAAAAATAAGCACGATTAAAGAACAGATCAGGAAAGATTGGAAGAAAATGAATATTGATTCTAGAGAGGAAAGATCCACTATTATTAAAACAGTAGGCGGAAACCACACGCGTATTCAAGGTTTGGAGCAAGAGGTAAAAAATAGACTTAAAGAACAGACAGACAGGATCATTAAAGCCGAACTTCGCTCATTAGAACAATCGTCTATATTTAAAACGGGAGTATTGAAAGACAAGCAGGATGACTCACATAGTTCCCAACCCAGCATAGCAGGAAGTCACACTCAAGCAGAGAGCCCATTAACAACAAACACGGAAGGATTTCGTAAGAACGTAGATAGAAGCTCAACACCACAGGACGGTCATCAGCCCACACAACTTATTCAAGTAATTCGCTCAAATGACTACAAACCGCAGAAATACACCGAAAATTCAGGGGTAACACCTAAGGCCTTTATCAAAGAGATTGAAGACCATTTTAATGACACTGGGGTACCTGAAGCGCGTAGATTGAGAATGATGGAGAGATTTTTATCAGGGAATGTTCTCACCTGGTTTTTAAGTTTCAAATACACATTTGGAACCATGTCAGACTTTAACTTAGCGTTTCTGCGCAAATACTGGTCTCCCGCCATACAACAGAGTTTAAGAATGGAGCTTTACTCTAGAAAATACCAAACTACCCAGCAGACAAAATACTCAGATTTCTTTAACATGCAAATGCTAAAATTTCGCGATCTGGATTACCCATTAAACGAATCAGATTTGCTGATGACAATAGCAAGGCAAATGCCAGTTAATGTACAGCAAGTGCTAGTAGCAGCAAACATCAGTACGGCCCTACATGCAGAGCAGATATTACGGCAAATAGATGAGACCACATCTCATAGTCATTTTAGAGGAGGAAGACAGCTGGAATTAGTCAACACTACAGAGGTCGTAAAGACAAAACAGGGAAATACTAAAACGCAGGGTACTAATACGAGCACCTCCACACCTAGGCGAAACCAGGAAGAAGGGGAAAACAGACCATATCAGCGTAACGAAAATTATTTCAACAATAGATACCAGGGCAACAATAGATACCAACAGAGAGGATATCAACAATGGCGTGATAATCGAAGGAATGACAGGCCTTATGGAAGATACGGTGATTATAATGCAAATCAACGATGGAAAGGAAGGAGAGATCAAAATCAAGGAGATCAACGTAACTATCGAGATGACTGGGATGATAGGCACGCTCAATCACAAAATTACTTAGAGGAGTTACACGCTAATCAAGGTGGAGAGCTAGGAAGATGGGAAAAGGCCATTGGGAACAGAAAGAACCCAGATACACATACTGAGGAAGCTGGAAGTCTAATGAGACAAGAGGAATATCAAGGACATGAGCGACAGAAGGATGATGGGAGTCGAAATGGAGCTAAAAAAATGTTAATTTTGGATCAAGGAGACAGTCTCAAAACACAACAGTCGGAAGTTGAAGATGGATGGATAGTAGCGAACATACAAGAATGGATTGCTTTACCAGAAGACTGCCTGGAGGAGACGGTGAAACCACGGAACGATGAAATTAGGCAATTACCCATTATTTACGCAAGGATTAGTGGAATTAATATAAGATGTTTATTGGATACAGGGTCACAGATCAGTCTAGTATCGGAGGCCTTGGTTCGAGAGTTGGGACGGACTCAGAATATTCCTGTAATTCCGGTACCACAGCTCAAAGTGAGGGGTGTTATTCCTGAACGCACCGTTACTTGTAAACGTCAGGCATACTTAGAGCTGAACATATTGGAACATACTTTTGGGCAAACATTCATTATCATGGCAAAGATGAATTTCAATATAATTCTAGGTGCAAATTTCATTTGTGACTATCAAGCAGTGATAGATTTACACAAGAATACAGTCAGTTTTAGAGAATATGACCAGCTGAAAAACGTGGGATTGCATATGGATGAAATCACTACCGGAAGAGATGTAAATTCTTGGGCATTGGAAGCAATATCAGAAGAGACGGAAGAGGAGGTACGAAAGGCGGAAGATAACATCATAGAAGGGGCTGTTGTGGAACTAGATGAGGAGATAGAATCCCAGGAGATATGGTATTTATTAACAGAAGGAAGTAACAGCGATGCACAATTTGAAGAGTTACTACAGGAGCGGCTCAATGACATTCAACTCGGGGATGAACACAGAAAACAGTTGGAAGAGATTCTAAGGAAGCACAAATCAGTATTTGATACAGTACCTGGGAAAATTTTAAATTTCAAGTACTCTATGCAAGTCGAGGACTGGTCACCTTTCAAAAGCAGATTGTACCCAATTCCTGAAAAGTATCGTGGTCAAGTTAAAATTATTATAGATGAGATGTTAGAAGCGGGAGTGATAAGGAAGACACCTACACCTTATCTAAATGCGATTTTGGCAGTCACAAAACCAAATGGATCTATTAGACTTTGTTTAGATGCCAGAAATCTCAACATGAGACTCATTTTTCCTGAGTATGACAGAGCGCCAATTATCAGAGACGTATTAAAAGGCTTTAAAAACAAGAGCATTTATTCATCAGTCGATCTGACGAGCTCGTTCCATCATCTTGAATTGGATGAGAAGTCACAGCTTCTAACTGGCTTCTTATTCGATAACCAGACATATTGTTTCGTCAGAATGCCTTTTGGGGTCAAAACAGCGAGCTGTGCTTTAATCCGAGCACTGGACCGGAACCTAACCGAGGAAGTAAAGGAGATGACGGTGCGATACATTGACGACATTCTGATGGCATCCGACAACATTGAAACTCACATGGAAAATTTAGATAAAGTATTGGGCAACCTAAAAGCATCGAATTTCAAAGTAAACCTGAAGAAATCGCATTTCTTCAAGAGCGAGATCTTATATTTGGGTCACGTCATTGACAAGGAGGGAGTGATGCCAAATCCAGCTAAGATTGAAGCGATAAAGAATTTCCCTACACCGACGAGAGTCAAGCACATTCGGGCTTTCTTAGGCGTAACGGGATTCTTTAAAGAAAACTGTCCAGGTTATACGGAGACTGTAGCTCCAATGCAAGAAATGTTAAAGAAAAATAACAAATGGTCATGGAACGCGGAATGTGAGAAGGCATTCCAAGCAACAAAACAGCTATTGGAAAACTGCATTAAATTAGGATATCCAGATTTCAAGCTCAAATTTATAATCCAAGCGGATGCTTCACTAATTGGGATAGGTGCTATGCTCTACCAAGAGGATCCAGCGAACCTGCAGCACAAAACATGTTTGGCATTTGTCAGCCGAAAATTGCGTAAGCACGAGCGGAACTATACTGTAACCGAGCTAGAATTGTTGGCCATCCTTCATGCGCTCCAGCAATGGAAACGAATAATCTATGGTTACCCTATTGTTGTCAGAACTGACCACAAGGTACTAACATTCTTGTTTAAGACGTCAATGGCAAGCGAACGTGTGACACGTTGGTCTATATACATTCAGCAGTTCAGCATCGAAATTGAACATTGTCCAGGGAAGATGAACGTGATACCGGATGCACTCAGCAGGAACCCAGAGCCTGATAATGAAGAAACAGCGATGGTACAACACTTGGAGTTAACACCGAAGGACCGGGAATTCTTGGAGGAGATACGTGAGATACAGCGAGAACAGGAAGCGGAACCATGGATGGTGCTATTAATTAAATACTTCAAAAAGCAACTACCTACAGGAACACCTGCATTTCGAGAAGCGAAAGCCAAAGAAGGAAGATATGTTTATGTCAACAATTTGCTGCACAAATGGGTAGATAATGACCACACCAAGTTACGCATATTAGTACCTGCATCGTTACAACGAGGATTGACATGGCATACGCACGAAAGTTACGGTCACGTGGGCTTAGACAAGTGCGAAGCGACAATAGGAGAGACATTTACATGGCCACGTATGAGAACAACTATATGTGACGTCATTATAACTTGTGACCCGTGTCAGAGAACAAAGCCGAATAATTATTTACTGAGGCAATATCCTAGACCATTGCTACCTCAAAAACCATGTGAGCTACTGGCGGTGGACTGTCTTGGTCCAATTCCGAAGGGAAGGAGAGGTTGCCGTCATTTGCTAGTGTGCATTGATGTATTTTCTAAGTTTGTAGTACTATGCCCTATTCAGAAAACCACATCGAAGCAGGTACTCAGTCGCATTCGTAATAGAGTTATTCCAACCCTTGGAAAACCAGAGTTTATATTATCAGATCACGGCAGTTATTTCACAAGCGCCGAATTCAAGAAAGGAATGGAAGACATGGGTATAAAACATGTTTTAAGCAGTATCCGACATGCCCAAGCAAATCCAAGCGAGAGAGTAATTAAATCTGTAACTGCATATTTGAGAATCTTCATTCCGAACGAACACCACAAATGGGTCGATAAAATTACGGACGTAGAGACATGCATGAATTCTACCAGGCACGAGTCAACAGGACAAATCCCTATGGTCCTACACAAGAACGAGTATCCAGTAAGAACGTGGAAAAGCATCATTAACTGTCCACAAGATCCCATGATAGCGCCAGACTTGAGAATTGAAAGAACGAGAGAATACATGAGGAAACAAGCAGACCGCAGATTACGGCGAGTAAGAAATAAGAGGTTCCACGGTGATCTTGAAGTCAACCAGCTCGTTTTGGTAAAACGACCTGCTATATCGGACCCAGAAAAGAAAATCTTTAGTAAGTTCTGCGAAAAATTCATAGGACCCTATTCTATCGTAAGAAACCTTGGAAATAATGCTTACAGAGTGAAAGAATTAAGCACAGGAACAATGTCAGTTTACAACGCTGCCAACCTAAAGAAATATCGTCGAAGTGAGCCATGGTAGCGCCGAAATAATGACGCTGTTTGAATATACGGACGTCCAACTATCAACAAAGTCAACGGGGAGCAGTTGAGTACGGCACGTGATGAACGAGGAAGTAGAGCTGTTGTTGACAAACATTAACGAGGCGAGTAAGGTATTGCCGCAGGCAACGAGCGTCACGCAAGATTGGAAGGGGAAGAGACAAGCAGGATATGAAAACGAGTAAATGCCTTTGAAGACAGGAGCGCCTAGACCAAGTAAGAAAAAGGGGTGATTCTGGAAATAAAACAGATTGGCCTACGGAAGTATTGTAAAATTGTCGACTTTATTCCTAAGTTCGAAATTTTGTGAGTGGGAGAGTTGTGAACCCTTTACCCTATGTTGGTTAAATGATTCTACTATTTTATTTCTTCAATTAATAAATATTTCAACCAGCATCATGAAAGTAGCCAGACAGTGATGAGGAAATCTCAAGCATTTGTTGGAGACAGTAGGGACATGCCTGCATCAGTTTAACAAAAGGCTAAGTACTTGAGCTATGAAAAGAAATAGCAGAGCGATGTATCATAAGGACAGGTGTGGCTGCCTCAATTTTAGAAGCGACGCGCGGTGAGACATGGTTCTGGTATGTTCGTTGTGATATTCGCGCCTAGAAGAAATATGATGCAGTAACGTGAATGGCTGATGAAGAAAATAGACACTCCCAAGACGCCAAGATCTACTAGAAACCGCCAAATTACAGAGAAATGGAGAACCAATGAGAAGAGAATGCCTACTTGCGCGCCAACTCTGGCTGGGGTACGCGGCGGCTAGCATTCACGCGGGAAATCGCCTAGACAAAATCTCTACGATCGATTCTAGGATTAATGGGCATATTCTTGACCTGTGCAATATTACGAGTTCAGTGATATGTATTTCATTCCTGTATCACAATTACTTCGATAAATGTTTACATAAAATCCCCCTCCATCTAGACCCAAGGGCCAGTTCATTTATAAGTGTGTCGAAGAGCCAAGACATTGACTTTTATTCCGTGTGTTGAGGACACACTATTATTATTCTGTGCGTCTACGAACGTAGACTTGTATTTTTGTGTCGAGGACACAGGAGATTCATTGAAAAGTGGTAAAATCAGTGATAGATAGTCATTGTACTATAGTTATAGGGACAGTAGCGTCGATAATTCACCAACGAACAGTGACAGGGAATTTAGTACCTGAACAAGCGAATTTAGTAGTCAGGCATAAAGTGTATAATAACCTAATTTTTGTATCAGCGCAAGGATGACATCAATGAATGCAGAGGAAGTGTGGAATTCTCAACAGTCCGTCCAGATGGCTGCTATGAGATAAAGAGCATCCAGTTGGGGAATGGCATCTGATGTTCTTTGACGGGTGACTACAACACGAGATGAGTACAAATAATATTTTATTATTTATTAAATTAACTTATGGTTTATGGGACATATTTTGTAAATACTTTGCTTGTGTGATTTAATGTAGTATATTTTGTTTTGATCTGACACACTTTTGTTTGGAAGCAGCTCGCACAATTGTAGTTAATGGAAGGTTCTTTTCTTTGTGTTGTGTTAACTAACGTATCTATGTGAACGGCTGTGTTCGCCTAGGTTACGAAGTGCGGTTAAAAACGTCTCTCGGAGATATGTCGTGTTTCAGAAGTAGGACTGAATTAATCTAATTATATAGTAGATTGGAGGGTAATTAAATTTTGTTGAGAATTATTATTGATCAGATTCAGTGTGATTATTGCCTTTGGAGCAATGTAATTTGTGACGAAGAGTACTCAGCTCTATCGTAGGTTTTAAATATTGTGTTAAATGTTGCGAGCTCTAATTCAGCAGACCCATGTGAAAGGCGTTATGTCAGTCCCAGATGTGTGTATTGTGAGTATATTGTTGTAGTATTACAAGCGGGAACTTCAGCAGAGACTGATTTCTGTCAGCTTGGTACCAGATTCAAATTGCATCCTTGCGAGGACAATTATGGATATGTGATTATTGTCTGCCCATATGTTGAGTGGGAGGAGATGTTAGCGGCTGTTGATTCCTTGAGATAACAGTTCCGCTGGTCGGCTATTTATATACACTGGATGGGGGACATGACTGGTATTGTGGAAAGGGGTGAGTTGTTGTCACAAGGGCTGACTGAGTTTCGCAAGCAGAGCTCATTAAAGTGGAGTGCAAGGCTGGCTCCCAATTACTTGAAAATAAATATAAATGTGAGAAACTGATCAATGGTAAAATTGTTTAAGTAAATGGGAGTTGCCTACGAAACACGATTACCTTCGAAGCGTTTCCTTAACATGCAGTTTTGTTAATATAAAGTAATCTTAACCACTCAGGTTGTTTGTTGTTGTTGGTTTATTCTTTGTTTACTGTACATGTCAGTGACCCGTGAGTCACGTGCGGCGCTGTGTTTCCTTGTTGTTGAGCATCCGGCCATTGTGGCAGCTCATTTGGATAAGTGTGTCACCACACTAATAAGGGTCTCAGAGAGATGCCTGTAAATAGTAGAGTTGTAATATGTGTGTCAGAGTTAGATTTAAGGATTTTTATTAATGTTATGCCCATAGCCATAAAAGTTAATTTACGAGATGATTGTTCGTGAGCACCGTGGCTGTTAACCCGTTGTGAACGAATGATCATCCAAGTACTCATTTCTCGTAGATAGTCATCACGCGAACATAAATTCATATGCAAAGTAGTGGAACTTGGATCCACATTTTATTAGAAAAGGGGAGATCCATCTGACTCCTCAAAGTGATAAATATTCCTGTCAGGGGAAATTCAGGGAGGAATTTGTTTATTATTGTTTGTTTTATTCTTTTATGCACAAATTAGTTATTAAATCTAGTTATTATTTTACGTTTTGTCTCCTTTCTTTCTTAGTTATAGTTTTCATCCTATGACCCTTGCCTCAGAAAAGCACGTAGTTTGGCGGACGTAAACACCACACTATGAACTGAACGCGACCCCTTGATCTAAGATTCTTGCATAAAACACTGCTATTCTGAAGGGTTCAGTATTAATTTTAATATATTTTAAGATATTGCAGCACATGGCTTAGAAAATAAGATCTAGATATAACCATTACATACTGTAGCCTATTTCCAATTAAATCATTCTTTGCGTATTGGAAATATCTGTTCCCGGAGGAAACAGGATGTAAAATTGTCCGATTGAGCTATGTACATTAACAAATTCACAAAGAAATTTGATAAAATGGTCCGGCTAGCTCAAAACAGTTGCCAGCGTTTCGCCCCAGTGTACCAATGGGCTCTTCAGTTGGTTATGGTACACCTCACCAAGACGCATGGCTAGTTCATACTGTGATTAGCAAGGTAAGCTAACATTTTTTTGAAAGGAAGGTTTGACTTCCGTAGTACATTGGCGCTGCTCGTGGCAACATTTTTGCCTTGCAGCAGCCTTCACAGTATGTACTAGCCATGCGTCTTGGTGAGGTGTACCATAACCAACTGAAGAGCCCATTGGTACACTGGGGCGAAACGCTGGCAACTGTTTTGAGCTAGCCGGACCATTGTATCAAATTTCTTTGTGAATTTGTTAATGTACATAGCTCAATCGGACAATTTTACATCCTGTTTCCTCCGGGAACAGATATTTCCAACATGGATTAGCAAGGTAAGCTAACATTATTTTTGAAAGGATGTTTTGACTTCCGTAGTACATTGGCGCTGCTCGTGGCAACATTTGTGCCTTGCAGCGGCCTTCACAGTATGTACTAGCCATGCGTCTTGGTGAGGTGTACCATAACCAACTGAAGAACCCATTGGTACACTGGGACGAAACGCTGGCAACTGTTTTGAGCTAGCCGGACCATTGTATCATATTTCTTTGTGAATTTGTTACTCATTCTTTGAGTGCCTGAAAAATAGAAGGGATATCCTTCAAATGCACCCAATGATGATTTTAGTGTACACTTGATTTTTCTTGAGATGTTGCTGGCTGTTGTTGTTGTTGTTTGAGTCTTCAGTCTATTGACAGGTTAGATGCAGCTCTCCATTCTTCCCAGTTCTAAGGTAATAGTTCCATATCTACATACATGGCACACCTTACATCCGAGGCAATCTGTTTAACATACTCTAACCTTTGTCTATCCCTACAGTTCTTGTCCTCAAGTCCTACTTCCATAACTAAGTTTGCTATTTTTGGGTGTCTCAGTATGTGTCCTACCAACCTTTCTCTTTTCTTCATTAGCAGTCACCAGAACCAACTCTCCTCACCCAGTCGTCTTAATACTTGTACCTTTGTTACCCTATCTACCCATCTGATCTTCATCATTCTCTTGTAACACCTCATTTTAAACACTTCTATTCTCCTCTTTTCTGCTACACCTACAGTCCAAGTTTCACTTCCATAGGGTGCCTTGCTCCAGACAAAAGATCTCCAAAATGTCTTTCTAATACCTAAATCTATATTTGATGTGAACGGATTTCTTTTCTGGGGAAAAGCTTTCCTTGCCTGAGCTAAGCTGCTTTATATGTCCTGCTTGCTTCGTCCATCATTAGTAATTTTGCCCCCTTAGTAGTGGAAATCTCCTACCTCTTGTATCCTTTCATCTGCCTATTTGACGTCAACAGGGGTTTATGATTACCTTCGGTTGCATTTCATTTAATGATTTTCATCATGAATTCTTTGCTCGAGACGGAGTCTTTTCAATTAAAAATCTCATCCAAATCCTCTGGCGTGTCAGCTAAGCTGACAATGTCATCAGCAAATCTCAGGGCCGTTTTGACCAACTTCAATTATCTCTAAATTAAATCATTAAATGTTATTTGACTGTGTACGATCAAACTGAAACGCTCGTTAACTTGCCACTAACAAGGAATTACGTTAAGTGGCCAAATCTGACCAGTCAACTCTCTAAAGTATCGTTAAAGAGGAGGGAAATAGGCAAATACCTCACTCATCCCTTAATGGCGGTTTGTTTCCGAGGTTCATACGAACTTTCATCGATATAAATATAAAATATGTTTATGAGAATGAAGTTTTTAAAGATCATACATGTTTAATACCAAGAAAGAATAATAAGGAAATAAGAAAAATAAAATAAAATTATGAGCCTTACAGTAGTCGCATATGATGTGTAACATGCCGCATGGCCGACGGTTCTCGAATGCTTACATTAAATAAGAATACAGCAAAAGTATGAAGATTTAATAAATCATAATTGTTTTCAGCAAATATGATATAATGAATATTTTCACACCAAAGAACGACAACTTGAGGATGATTTATTGTAGGAATATCTGTAATGGGGCTTCTAAACCTTCAAGTAAACCGTATGCGATATAGATTCATAATAGCCACATGGCCGACAGTACTCCTTCCATCATTTTATTTCTTTGGAGGAGCTATATAATATGTTGTAGTAAGATACTTCCAATGCGACGTAATGAAGAACAATGGAATATTTCCTTTTATATATTTCTTCACATATATCTCAAACAATTTTTAACAGCACAATTATTCATCTATATCTTTACGGGGCCTCCAATCCTTGAAGTAAACCGTATGCGATATACATTCTACATAGCCACATGGCCGACAGAACGTCGTGGTACCAATCTCCGCCACCGCGCGCGCTCATTGTTTCCGTCCCATCCATTTCCGTTCCATTGTTTCCATCCCATCCATTTCCGTTTCATTTTTCAAAATCACCCCAACTTAAAAAATACTGATACCGAGTGGAAAGATGTTACACATCAAAAAGCATATTCGAAGTGGGTTCCGAACATCTTCCAGCTCTGAATAATAAACTAAGAGTTAACAACGCACCGGTTGCGCTACGAAGACAACGTGGAGAGTGTGTCCCATTTAGTTAATTAAACATTGTTTTCACACAAGTGCCAGTTCTCCAAAATAATTTGTTCATATCATTTAAAGCTTTTGCCCCGAATTATGTCTTCTTTATTTCCCTTCCTTTGTAATTATGTTCCAGAAAATCTCAAGGAAGCATCACAAACAACGATGAATGCTACACGATTCTTCATCTGTCCGTCTTGTTTATCCAGAATGATACTGAGTCCACGCATGTGCGGGACCCATAAAGCGCAATTAAGTAATTAGAAACCCGAATAGCCTCGTGAAAAGCATCGACGATAATCACGCATTAACTTTCATATTTTAGTTAAATAGGATTTAACTAACTAATCGTTCGTGAAGAGTTGGTGAAAATGGCCCTCAGTGTTGAAATTATACCTCCTTGAATCTTATATTATGTTTGAAAACTACTTGATATACAACACTACCCTCTTCTTACGTACATTTCTTTTAGCAATGCAAAGTAGTTGTAGGTCTGATTCTCGGCGTTCCCTCTCAACATAAAACAAAAGAGTTATATATTTTCTAGTGCTGGAGATGTGTTGAAATGAGTTATCTTCAGTAATGCTGAAATCTTTGATTTAAGACAGGACGTAAATGCACTAGCACACAGTAAGTACATTCTGCTTTCTTACGATGGTATTTTGTTGTTTATTGTCCGAATTGAGTACGTTTGAATATTGGATTAGAAAATTGTTTCAAAATACCGTATCACAATGTAGGTCATGTACGAAAACCTATGTAGAACAGCACAACATTTTCACAGTCGGGGATTTTTGCCTATTTTCACTTTATGAAAAAATAGGCTTATGTGATCACCTTTTGTCCGTGTGTCTGTGTGTGCGTGTGTGTGAGTGAGTGCGCGTGTGTGTGTGTGTGAGAGAGAGAGAGATTTTTTGTGTGTTCACCCCTAATAACGACTAAACGGCTGGAGCGATTTTAATTAATCTCGGTAAGATCATAGCAAAAGTTTTATTCTGCCGCACCAATCCAACATGGCGTTTGTGCGAAATATTTCACCAGCATTCTATATCACCGAAACTATTAACGATATCACCCAGAAATTTTGTACGGTGATAAAGGGAACTACTAGAAGTTGACAAACGAGACGTCCAATAATCTGGTAACTACAAAACCAACACGGCGGCCAAGCGAAGACTTTTTCGCGATTTAACCATCCAAACGTAATGAAACTTGGTACAGCAAATGTTTATACACATTGTAATGTACTGGCGTCTAATTTAGTTCAGTTGTTTACATAACCTCAAAATGGCGGCTGTGCGAAATATTTCACTGGCATTCTATATATCCGAAATTATTACAGATATCACCATGAAATTTTGTGCGGTGATAAAGGGCACTGCTACAAATTTATCTATGTAACTTTCAAAATCCTGTAAAGTTCAAAACGAACATGGCGGCCAAGCGAAATTGAAATATTTTAATAGAGTTTTCTCTTGATTTGACCATCTGAGCGCTGTGAAATGTGGTACAGTGAATGATCATACATATTGTAATGCAATGGCGTCTAATTTAGTTCAATTGTTTTCATAACAACAAGATGGCAGCTGTGAGAAATTTTACAAACTCGTTTTTACTTCTTGTGTCCTAATCATGCGATTGATGTTTGAATACCACACGTACACAATAATATTCATGTAATAGTACATAAATAAAATCTAACCTGTCGACGATCTGAAATAATTAGACGGCTCTCAATATCTACGAATCTATCACAACAATCAAACTGAAATGTTGTATGTTGATGGAGGCAATGAGTAGGATATATGAAACTAGGATCTACTTGTTAAAATGGAAATGGCCTGTGCAAGAATTTAATGTTTCTCAGTCAGTCAACACGATTCTACCGAATTGCAATGGGTTGTTCCGTAATCGTGAAAATCATTTACATGAGATTAATACATACACTTGGCAGACTAGTTTTGATCGTCAAGCGATCATCATCATCAGATACTTTACACTTAGGATATCAAATATATGTTTATGAGTATGGATTATGATATTTACAATGTAAACACTTATTTAGTTGCACAAGTGATCAAAAGAAGTAGACTACGCTGGTATGGACATGTTAAGTGGATGCACCGGTAAAGGTTACCAAAAATAATGGAAGAACTTAAGATCGATGGAAGAAGACCTCTAGGGCATCCAAGAATGTGCTGGAATACAGGAATGAAAGTCTGTATAGAAAGAAGAGGAGTTAACTGGCATCAAGTAGAGGAAAAATGTGCTGGGAAGATAGAATAAGACGGAGATTCCTCGTAAACACCCAGACCCGGCAATAGCTGGAACGGAATTTGGATATGTATGGTATGCATTTATGTAGTGATTAACCTAGCATATATAGTCAAGATCTGTGGTCCCTTTGTTGACACACTGATAGTTGTGATTGACCTTAAAGTTTGCTTGCATAGTGTGATTATGTGATTGCAAACAAAAGTTTGGTGCTTTTCAGTCGGTCAACACGAATGTACCCAAAAGAGTTTGGTTATACCATAATCCTAAAAAAAAAAAGTATGAGATTAATAAATACACTAGTGTATTTTTAGCCTACTTTCGATTTTTGCATAAAATGAAAGTAGACTTATGAGATCAACACAGGGCGAAAAATTGTGTGTCTGTCTGAGTGTCTGTGAGTCTGTTTATCTGTGAGTGTGTGTACTCTGAATGTCTGCCCCCCCCCTATCAATTTGAACACGGTGAAACCGAATTGAACGAAATTTGGTACAAAGGTAGCACTAGCAAAGGACACCTCAGTGTCATGTTTTATATCGCCGCCATCTTGACGGAAACGTAATGGCGGCCACCCTAATGTCCAATGCTTAGATCAAATTACGACTAACCTGATCATCCGATCTCTACCAAATTTTGCAAAAACATATATTTATATGGCGAGCGTTTTTGACTAAACTACAAGGTCATCAGTCCAATAGTTTGCAGATGGCGGCCATGTATGCGTGCAAATCGATTCCCCCTATCAATTCAAACACGGTGAAACCGAATTGAACAAAATTTGGTACAGAGGTAGCACTAACAAAGGTCACCTCAGTGCCATGTTTAATATCGCCGCCATATTGACGAAAACGTAATGGCGGCCACCCAAATGTTAAAAGCTTAAATCATATTACGACCAACCTAATCATGTGATCTCTACCAAATTTTGTAACATTTTACCGTTTTGTATGAAGAATCTTTTGACTGAAATACAAGGTCATCAGCCCAATAATTTGCGGATGGCGGCCATGTATGTGTGAAAATCGTTTCCACCTACGTATTCACACACGGTGAAACCGAATTGAACGAAATTTGGTACAGAGGTAGCACTCGCAAAAGGCAACTCAGTGTCATTCCTTATATCTCCGCCAACTTGACGGAAACGTAATGGTGGCTACCCAAATGTTTAAAGTTTAAATCAAATTACGACCAATCTAGTCATCTGATCTCTAATAAATTTTGCAACAACATACCATTATGTGGTAAGCATCTTCTGACCAAACTATAATGTCATGAGCCCAATAGATTGCAGATAGCAGCCATGTATGTGTGCAAATCGATTCCCCATATTAATTCAAACACGGTGAAACCGAATTGAACGAAATTTGGTTCAGAGGCGACATTCGTAAAAGGAAACTCAATGTCATGTTTTAGATCACCGCCATCTTGACGAAAACGTAATGGCGGCCACCCAAATGTTAAAAGCTTAAATCAAATTACGACCAACCTAATCATTTGATCTCTACCAAATTTTGCAACAACATACCCTTTTGTGGCAAGCATCTTTTGACTGACCTAGAAGGGTATCTGCCCAATAGTTTGCAGATAGTGCCCATGTATGTGTGCAAATCGATTTACCATATCAATTGAAACATGGTGAAGCCGAATTATATGAAATATTTTACAGAGTTAGCACTAGCAAAGGGCACCTCATATTCATGTTTAATATCCTTATAACACGTTGTATTTCAACAAGCTACTGCAACCAACCAAGGACAAAGAGTTATAACAATACCCAAGCATTGAGGAGAAAGTAGGCTATATGTTCTTTACTGAACATCTTGTTGTTTACTAAGGCAACACTAAACAAGAAGTTCCGTGAAGAACTATACAGCCTACTTTTCATGCCAATGATTATTCTACAGTATATGAACCTATCTAGAATAATGACAAAATTAAGTTGGTAATATCGAAATATCTAATTAGTTCAAAATATACCTGGTATGATGTAGCCTAATAGAGCACTACAGTTGGCAGCTCTGGTGACTGAATATATTCTTAGTTCAATCTCTTAAGGTACAGAATACAAAATTTGGTTGATGTCCAATGGACGTTACATGCAGTTAGACACTGGATCTATCAGCACGCGTAAAAGCATGTTGCCAATAATACCATGCGTGTGCTGGTCAGAAATAATCTGAAATATTATGGTATCTTGTTGTGCCAATTATGGATGAAATCCATTTGTTAGTATAGAAATTACATGTATTTTAAAATTGGACATATCAGCAGGCATAGAATCATGTTGGCAGCACTGCCTTGTATTAATTACTCCAAATTAATCTATAATGTCAGGTGCTATACGTGTGCAAAGTATAGAGCTGTTGGCTTGCATACTTTCTGGTATATTGATATTAGGGTAAAAACAATATAGACAGCATTTATTCATAGTTGGCAGCCCTGATTGCTCTCAACAATACTTATAGTCATATCTGTTATGGTACACATAGCACATACGAAATTTGGTTGAAATCCAACTGATAGTATAGAAGTTACATGTATTTAAAAATTGGTACTATCAGCAGGCTTATAATCATGTTGGTAGATCTGACGTATATAAGTTACTCCAAATTAATCTAAAATGTCAGAATATACGTGTGCATAGTGTAAAGCTGTTGGCTTGCATACTTTCTTATATATTGGTATTTGGATTTTAAAAAAATAGAGAGAGCAATTATTAACAGTTGGTAGCCCTGTTGGCTCTTAAGAATGTGCTCTTTCATATATGTTTATGTACAGATGTTACATACAAAATTTGGTTGAAATCCAATTGATAGTGTAGAAGTTATATGCATTTAAACATTGGACCTATCAGAAGGCTTAAAATTATTTTGGCAACACTGTCATTGTTGCCCTCCTGGAAATTAAACTGAAATAGTATTATCTGCATGTGTGCCAATTTTGGAATAGCTCCCATGCATATCTTGCAAGATATCCAACATGGAGCTCAAATTTCTAGTGCGTTTTTTCAGCAGTTGGTAGCACTGACATCATTTTCAAATATGGACGTGAGATATTCCGGTGCACATCTTTACTCATACTAAATTTGGTTTTGATTGCTGCAGCCGTTTAGGAGTTGATAGGGGGGGACACACACACAGCCAGACAGACAGACAGAAGGACAGACAGACAGACAGACAGACATTTGCCCGATCTCATAAGTCTACTTTTTCCTCATTTTTGCAAAATGTGAAAAGTAGGCTAAAAATGGCTTCAAACCCCATAATAATTTTGTGATTGTTATTGAATGGTCAGGTAGGTGTGGATTGTACAGTTAGATGTTTGAGAGAGGGTGGTCCGTTTGTGTGCAGCTGTTGTCTCTTGCTGGCTGCACTGAACAGGTAGGTATTTCCTGTCTTGTCTCGTTATGTTATCTGTTAACCTCCTTGGCCTACCACCACACATTCCTAACTGCCTGCTTTTGTCGCACAATGTAACATATGTGTGTAGGCAATTCTAGAGCATCCTAATATGGTGTATATATTAATCTCATTTAGTGCTCTTTTAGGATTAGGTACAATTGGGTACAATTGTATTGACTGACTGAAAAACATTAAATTATGATTATTAAAGCAAGACTGAAAAATGGTTTCCAATACGATAATGCCTGTCGAATATATAACAAGATGTTCCGGGACGAATTAAATATCCTAATTTTCTTAAAATTCAAGATTCATTGCATTTAATTTATATGGACCAATATAGAATAATGACGAAATTAAGTTGGTAATACAAACAAGTTGAACTAGTTGGAAATATACCTGACATAGTGTAGCCTAATAGAGCACTACAGTTGGTAGCTCTGGTGACTGAATATATTCTTAGTTTCACCTCTTAGCGTACAGAATGCACATAAAAATGTGGTTGAAGGCCAATGGCTAGCATGGACGTTACTTAGAGCTAGACATTGGAGCTATCAGCGTGCGTAAAATCATGTTGGCAACAAAGTCATGTATGTGTGGCTCAGAAATAATCTGAAATACTATGATCTATTGTTGTGCCAATTTTAGATGAAATACATTTGTTAGTATAGAAGTTGCATGCAATTAAGGATTGGACTAAACAGCAGGCTTAGAATCATGTTAGTAACACTGATGTTCATTAGTTACTGCAAATTAATCTAATGCAAAGTTTGGAGCTGTTGACTTGCATATTTTGTGATATATTGGTATTAGGATAAAGTAATAGAGAGAGCATGTATTAACAGTTGGCATCTCTGTTGGCTCTTAAGAATAAACACAGTCGTATACATAGCACATACAAACTTTGGTAGAAATCCAATTGATAGTATAGAAGTTACATGCACGCATCTAAACATTGGGCGTATCAGAAGCTTTAGTATCATGTTGATTGTCATGTATGTGCTCCTGAAAATTAATATGCGTGCCAATTTTGGTACAGTTCGTATGCATAACTTCTGAGACATCCAACATAGGCTATAGCAGAAATTTCTATTGCGATTTTTCAGCAGTTAGTAGCACTGACATCGTCGGCCTCTCACCGCTGGGTCCGTGGTTCAAATCCCGGTCACTCCATGTGAGATCTGTGCTGGACAAAACGGAGGCAGACAGGTTTTTCTCCGGGTGCTCCGGTTTTCCCTGTCAAAATTTCATTCCAGCAACACTCTCCACTATCATTTCATTTCATCTGTCATTCATTTAATCATTGCCCCAGAGGAGTGCGTCAGGCCTCGGCAGCCGGCACAGTTCATATCCTCGCCGCTAGAAGGGGGCTTCATTCATTCCATTCCTGACCCGGTCGGTGACTGGAAGCAGGCTGTGGATTTTCATTTTCAGTAGCACTGACATCATTATCAAATATTACCTTGGTTTCTGTAGCTGCAGCCGTTTAGGAGTTGATAGGGGAAGACAAACAGACAGACAGACAGACATACAGAAGGACAGACAGACACACATTTCCCCGGATCTATGGCATAATGCAAAAAATAGGTTAAAAATACGCTATCTAGTTCTTAATTGAACTACTTAAAACAAAACAAAAACATAGCAGATGTTGGAATACTGGAAGCCAGCATATGTCATACTTAAATGGCTTCAAATCTTCACATAATTCCATTAAACTGACAGAAAATAATTGAAAATTGTTTACGTCATTATTCCACGTAGTAATATTTTCTATAATCCATTGATTTCAATTACCATAATTTCGGTACACAGTAATTCAAACCAATATGATTGCAAACACTATTCCTACAATATAGGTAATCTTGGCAATCTGGTACCTGCTAATTAGTTTGCTACTATCTAACAGTCATTTTGTAAAGCACTGTAGTATATGCAAAGCCGCTGCAGATGCCTTTGAAGTCCAATACTGTATTGTAGGGGATGCTATCGTCTAAATGAGCAGAAGACTTAACAGTAAGCTGCTCCGGGTAATTGACGAGCACGGAGAGTTGCGTTGTTCAATGACAATGAACATGCATTGAACTGAATTCTCCTTGGTGGAGAAAGATGGCCGTGACCTAATTACGTCCGCACTGCCCATCCGTGCACGTTAAATCAATCATCACAAAGTTGAATAGAGAGCTTCAGCAAGTCAAGAGATCAAAAGTTCGGATCCCAGCACTGTCAGTGGCTACCTAAAGTATGGTTGTTTTACAGTTTTTTCCACACTTCATCCATTATCGTGTTGGAAGCCATTTTCAGCGTTGGATTAGGAAATGAAATGTAATTTCTTTTCAAAAACTATATTCAGGCAACTATCTCGACAGTCCCTTAATTCAAGCCCATACTGTTGTCATTTAGGAATTCTCGTCATCGTGGTCATTAATTCCCTGCAGTAGTATGATTATAGAATGTCTGTTAAGCTCTGGAATCGTGGCGTCTTTCAAGTTTGGGTATTTTTATATAGAGGTAGGATTAAATATGAGGCGGCAGTGATTTTACCCCAGCAATAATCGTGGCTGATCTGACAAATATTATAGAGGTTTTCTTTAATGCAACCAATAATGTTTTCTTGAACATTTAATTTCTCATGGGATACACTACGAAAAGAGGTATTGCACAACACTAAATTTAAGAGGATATCCTTGTACTTTTAATTCTCGGTGTTATTTCGCAATGTAAAACAAGACAGTCAGATGATTTCAATGCTCCGCTCCTTATAACCAATTCATCATCATAAATGGTACATGGAATTATCATTTTTGAAGGGATTAAGTTACAGTACGCTCATTGATTCTTAGTTAATTTTATGTCACCAATTTATATTATATTATATTGTGGGAGCCGGATGAGGATCAAGAAGGCCGAGTATGGGATCTAGCGGGCGCAGGAGTAAGCTCAGCGCCATTGTCTGAGAATAAAAAGAAGAGAAGCAATATTCCGAGTTCCGACGAGCCGCGAGACACATCCCCTTAATTCTCTATTGTATTTTAATCAGTTTCATTGTTTTAATAAATAATTCAGTTCTATATTCGATGCTTGTGAGTGTCATGATCTGGAAAACGTTTCCCACAAATGGGGGCTCGTCCGGGATGGACTGAAACAACGAGTTACGACGCAATCCACGACACGAAGTACGACGCAAAATACAACGCTATTTTCGACGAAGTGGACGGCTAATCATATTTGTTGCTGTTGCCTACGACGCTGACGACGAGACGACGTGCAGTTTTGTGAGCCCACGACGTGCGAATCTACGACGAGGAATCATAGGCAAGTAAAATTTGTCTGCAGTTTCAGCGACAATTAGTGGTGCCGTGACGACGACGAGGGTCGGAATCTAAACGACGACAGAGGATTGTGGATGTGGTAAGAGGATAGTGACTCGTCAGAGAGAAACGACGGGAAGCGGTATTCAACGATATCTCCTACAAATATCACCGGTTTGGTGAATGAGGTTAAGCAGGTTTGATAGCGAGGTTTTGAGGAAGCGATATTGACGGAAATCTACTTGATAGACGTGAGCAAACAAATAAGATGACTACACTCGGTGCAATAGAGAAAATAAATAAGAAGATAAGTGATGCTCCGGTCAAAGCAATCAAAGTTTTACATAACCTCATTTTCGAGCATATACCAGACGACAGGAAGAATCGAAAGCGACTGCGAGAGTTTCCTGGATTCGATTTTGACGAAAATTCCATTGAAGAGGAAGCTAAGAAGAAATTTATCGAAGAAACATTTTCCAAGGCTGATCTGTTGCGTGTTTCTGAGATTCTTAATACCGAGATCGGGACAAAGGAGGTAATGATTAACACCATTTGTTATTACTTGAGAAATTTGGATGAACTCGCAACTAATATAGACGATGATGACGAAGATGAAGAAGACGAAGAAGACGAAGAGAGCGAAGAGGAAGACCAGCACAGAAGGTATAGAGAACAACATAAGTTTTCATTGTCGTTCCGCGACGTAGAGGGCGCTATGAAAACATTTAACGGTAAGGATGGTTACCCAGTGAAGAAATGGATCGCAGATTTTGAAGCGACGTCAATCTTGATGGGATGGAGTGAGCTGCAAAAGTTTATTTTCGCTAAGAAATCACTCGATGGTTTAGCTAAGCTTCTTATTCAAGGTGAGAAAGGACTGACGTCCTGGACTGCACTGAAGAAGGCCTTGAAAGAGGAGTTTGACGTGGCGGCAAGCAGTGCAGAAATTCACAAGTTGTTAACCCAGCGACGAAAAAAGCGCGACGAATCTCTACAGGAGTACTTTCTTGTGATGAAGGAAATCGCCAGTAGAGGTGATGTTGAGCAAGTTTATCTGTGTCAGTACGTGATTGATGGTATCGAGGACGATTCAGGATCAAAACTTCTTCTCTATGGAGCAAAAAATTCCAAGGATTTCAAGGAGAAAATGAAAAGTTATGAGATGGCGGTGAAGTCTTTGCCAAAGAAAAGCACAAAGTATAATAACAATAATTTTCAAGGAAGTGCCAACGAGAAGGACGGAAAGTGCTGGGGCAGTACAAAGAAGAAAGAGGCGAGTAGTGGAGATAGATGTTATAATTGCGGTGGATCTGGTCATAGTTCAAAGGAATGTGAACACAAGGATAAAGGCAAGAGATGTTTCAACTGCAACGAGTTTGGCCACGTTTCATCCGAGTGCAAAAAAGAGAGGAAGAAAGATAAGAGGAATAATCAAGGTATCAATCTTATTGATGAAAATAAAAGCTGCCTCAAGTTCAAAGAGATTAGTTTGAGTCAGCAGAAAGTTCAGGCACTTATCGACTGTGGCAGTCCTTATAACCTACTGCGACAAAACATCCATAAGACCATGGGTTCCCCAGGATTGAAGAGCACGGATCTTGTTTTGCAAGGATTCGGTAATGGTTTTGTTGCTCCTCAAGGTTGCTTCACAACAGTCGTTGAGGTAGACGAGCTGGAGTTCCAAACCAACGTTTATGTTGTTTCTGATGATACTATGGAGTGGGACATGGTTATTGGTAATGATCTATTGGATCAGGGTGAGGTCATCCTGAGCAAGCAAGGAGTTACCATCAAGAAACTAGAGGTCCCAATGATGTTGATCAGGGTAGCCGATGAACAGGAATTGGATATCGAGAACTGCGTTGATGAGGAAAAAAGGGAACAGATCCAGGATTTGGTAGCGAGATATGTACCAAAGAAGACGAAATCTACTGATGTCAAGATGAAAATCACATTGAAAGAAGAAAAACCGATATTTAGCAGGCCCAGACGAATGGCACCGCTTGAGAACGAGTTTGTCGATGAGCAAGTCGAGGCAAGGAAGATATCATAGAACCGAGTCAATCAGAATATACATGCCAAGTGGTGGTAGTCAAAAAGAAAAATGAAAAAAAGCGACTTTGTACTGATTTTCGTCCAATGAACTCAATCGTGGTTAGGGATCTATTTCCCATGCCAGTTATAGAGGATCTTCTGGACAAGTTACAGGATGCTACGATGTTCTGCACCTTGGATCTCAGGAACGAATTCTTTCACATGGAGGTCGAAGAAGAAAGTCGACGATATTTGTCATTCGTAACGCGTTCTGGACAGTACCAGTATGAAAAAAGTCCCATTTGGATTTACCAACTCACCTGCAGTCTTTCAACGCTTTATTCAAGCTGTGCTCTGGGAGTTAATCCGAGAGAACATAGTGTTTACCTATAAGGATGACTTAATCATCCCAGCGAAGGATGATGACGAGGCAATCCGACGATTGAGACGAGTGTTTGAATTAGCTGCAGAGTATGGGCTGGAAATCAACTTCGAATAGTGCCAGTTTTTGAAGAGGAGGGTACAGTTCCTCGGATACACTATTCAACGTGGACAGATTCAACCCGCCACTGAGAAGGTCCTTGCTGTACAAAACTTCCCGGAGCCAAAGACGATCGCTGCGCTGCAGAGCTTTCTCGGATTGGCTGGCTATTTTAGAAAATTTATCCCAAATTTCTCGATTGTAGCCAAACCACTGAGCGATCTGTTGGGAGGTAAGCCGGAGCTCAATTTTGGCGAGGAACAACGACGTGCATTTGTTGAGCTCAAACGTCTTCTCGCTTCAGAACGTGTGTTGAAGATATACAACCCGAAATATGAGACGGAGCTGCACACTGACGCCAGCAAGAGTGGGTATGGCGCTGTGTTGTTGCAAAAGTACCCAGAGGACAACAAACTACATCCAGTCTCATACATAAGTAAAAAGACGATGAAACAGGAAGAAAAATACAGCAGTTACGAGCTCGAGATCTTAGCTGTGGTGAATGCATTAAAAAAGTATAGGGTGTACTTGCTTGGAATTCCGTTCAAGATCGTGACTGACTGTATGGCATTCCAAAAAAACAATGCACAAAATGGACCTGGTCTCACGAGTAGCTAGATGGGCTATGGCCTTGGAGGAGTTTGACTATACCTTCGAACACCAAACTGCAACCAGGATGAAACATGTCGATGCCCTGAGCCGATGCCCAGCAGTGATGTTTGGATTCCCTGATGGCCTTGCAGCGAGGATCAAAGTCGCCCAGAGAAAAGACGAAGGATTGACAGCGATAAAAGCGACACTGGAGAAAGGGCCTTACGAAAACTACATCGTCAGAGATGGACTGCTATTTAAATTTGTTGACGGGCGAGAGACGTTGGTGGCCCCGCGGGCAATGCACCATGAAATCATCAGAGATGCACATGAGAAGGGACACTACGCTGTTAAAAGGACTGAAGAAGACGTGAAGCAGGAATATTATATTCCAGACTTGGCCAACAAGGTGAAACGAGTCATAGCCAACTGTGTGAAGTGTCTGGTGGTTAACAGGAAGACAGGCAAGAAAGACGGTTGGTTACATCCGATGATCAAGGAGAGTGTGCCTTTGCACACCTACCACATGGATCACATTGGACCACTTAAGTCTACACACAAGGGATATGAACACATCTTCTTGTGTGATAGACCCTTCACGAAGTTCACCTGGCTGTATCCTGTGAAAACTACCAAATCGGCAGAGACGATTGAAAATATGGAGTTTCAGAGGACGAACTTTGGAAACCCAGTTCAAGTGATCACCGACAGGCGGCCATCGTTCACCTCCCATGAGTTCCAGGACTATTGTAAATCGCAGAGTACCAAGCACGACTTGATCACAGCTGGACTGCCAAGAGACAATGGTCAAATCGAGAGAGTCAACTCAACAGTGACCAAGATTATCGCTAAATTTAGCATTGACGATCCAACAAAATGGTACAAGGTTGTACCATCCGTCCAACGAGCTATCAACTCCACGTTCCAGAGGAGCATCGGAATGTCACCTTTCGAGCTGCTGACAGGAGTCAGAATGCACAACCAAATTGATCTACGTATAGTGCAACTCATCGAAGAGGAGCTGATCGATTCGTTCAACGAAAAACGTGATCAGATGAGAGAAGATGCAAAAAAGCAGATAGAAAAAGTACAATCTGAAAATCGTGCTGAATTCAACCGACGACGTAAGGAGCCTAAGAAGTATCAGGTCGACGACCTGGTTGCCATCAAACGCACTCAGATCGGTCCACATCTGAAACTAAAAACCAAAAGTCTAGGACCTTATCGAGTGACTCGAGTAAAACTCAACGACACATATGACGTCAGCAGAGAAGGAGACCATGCTGGACCAAGAATCACATCGTCCTGTGCGGAGTTCATGAGGCCCTGGCCGGGCGGATTTTCTTCATCCGGGTCGGATGAGAATCAGGACGGCCGAGTGTGGGAGCCGGATGAGGATCAAGAAGGCCGAGTATAGGATCTAGCGGGCGCAGGAGTAAGCTCAGCGCCATTGTCTTAGAATAAAAAGAAGAGAAGCAATATTCCGAGTTCCGACGAGCCGCGAAACACATCCCCTTAATTCTCTACTGTATTTTAATGTTTCATTGTTTTAATAAATAATTCAGTTCTATATTCGATGCTTGTGAGTGTCACGATCTGGAAACCGTTTCCCACAATATTATATTATATTATATTATTATTTGGGATCTAGGAAAATGGAATCGACTTGTCAGAAACGTCGACCCCTCATGAACGGGAAAAGATGAAGAAGAAGAAGAAGAAGAAGAAGAAGATATTATAATATATTATATTATACTAGCAACCCGCCCCGGCTTCGCCCGGGAACAGTTATGAATGCAAGGTTATAGGCTAGTTTAACTGAGGTCTTATAAGATTTCCTTGTTTACGACATTAGTCGTTTTCCCTCCAGCAGTGAAAGGATTTCGGTTTGATGTAACACGCGATAGAGCAACGTAAAGCTGTCCATGAGAAAAACATTCTCCACTGAGATCAACTCCAGTCACGCTATGTGTCTGACCCTGTGCTTTGTTTATAGTCGTGCCAAGGCAGACTCTTACCGGGGATTGTACTCGTTTGAAATGATAAGGCAAATCTGAAGGAGTCATAGGGATTCTGGTTAATAAGAACGTTTCGCCTGTACCACAGCTAGTTAAGATAGATGCTTTAATGAAACAGTGTTTCTAAGTTTTCACTATCAATCGCGTCCCATTGCATAACTTCGGCGGGTGTAAATTACGTAGCAATATAATAGGCACACCCAATTTAAAAATAAGCTTGTGTGGTAGCAAGCCAGAAGGAAGTAAAGAATTTAGAAATTCTGTAGGGTAATCGACAGCTTCTTCACTATCGACTACTGCGTCTACTGAGTAATATACTTGAGTCTGGGCAGTGAAACTGGAGAACACCAAGTCATTCATTTTCACAACTTGTTCGTTTGTCGGCGATAATATTGCTCTTACTTTAAACCATGAATGAGACATGTTACATAGGTCATGGATTTGAGGATAAACGCTATCAATCAATTCTTGAATGCTGCTTACTAAAACACAGAAATCGTTACTGAGGGTAATTTTCACGTCAATGACCGGTAATTCTCTTCTGAAGATAAGAGTACTCCCATGTTAGTTTTGAGTGCCAATTTTGCTATATCCGACCAGATGTAAGATCTTTTTAATGAAGAGTTCACATTGTTGGCTCTCGTTCCTCTGGTAACAACTGGTAAGATTTGACGAAAGTCTCCGGCGAACAAAACTGTGCAGCCCAAATAGGTGTGTTCCGATTCCTTAGATCACGCAAGGCCCTGTCTACAGCTTCAATGGAAGTTTTGTGCGACATTGCAGCCTCATCCCATACAACTAAAGAACAATATTGGATTAAACTGGCAGTGTTACTTTGTTTTTAAATATTACTTACGCTTCCATCATTACTGCTGACTTTCAAAGGAAGTTCAAATGTTGCATGTGCTGTTCTTTCCGCTTCCAAATGTGTGACTGCAATTCCAGATGATGCGACGGCAAGAGCAATAATACCACCAGACCCTCACTTTGGCGAGCAACAAATTAATCAAGAACGTTTTGCCAGTGCCTCCAGGGGCATCGAGAAAAAATATCTTACCTTCCTTCTTAGTGATGCTAGATATGATGGTGACATAAGTTTGTTTCTGATCGTGGTTCAGACGATGTTCTTCTTGAGCAACGGTTTGAAGGAGCGGAGTACGAAGTCTCTCTTTCTCTTGTGACAATCGAGAAATTATTTCTTGCTCTGTTTGATTTTTACGTGATAAGCGCTTTTTTTTCGATGTCAATGAACCATGAACTATATCCGTTTAAATCTCGGCATGATGGCTTAAAATCACTGACTGGTCTATTAATTATAGCGAATTCATGTCAGACGCAATTTAAGAATGGCAAGGTGCATGAAACATAAATCCCCCATCCGTTCAATCTTAACTTGACTGTATATTTTGCGGAACGAAAGGTTCACAGACGAAATGAAAAAAAAAAACGAGTTGCACTTCCAGGGAATGGCGAGGTGCATGAAACACAAATCCCCCTCCGTCCAATCTTAACTTGACTGTGTATTTTGCGGAACGGAAAGTTCACAGGCGAAATGAAGAAAAGCCGAGTTGCACTTCCAGGGAAACTCCAAACACAATCACCCTTCTCTGAAGTCTTAATTCAACACGAATCGACGATTTGCTGCTGGATGTAAATGGGGCAATAGGTACCCCGCATGTTAGGCTATAACAGGGGTGATAGACTCGCCCTTAGCTAGCTCGTAAACTGTCGCCTCAGTATTTGAATGGACATGGTTAGAATAAATGAAAACGTAAAAACACTTATAGTGGGCGATGTATTGAAGATAGAGATATGCTCTCGCGGACGTTTTTGTAGAACTTTTCATGCTGAACAATTCTTACACTCATAGGCTAGTATTTAGATATTTTTAACGGTTTGCCCAGCGTAAGCTTACAAAGCGCTCGGATGCCATTTTTTTCGACTTTTCCACTGAAATCGTTACTGCTCGGCTTCCTTTGATCATAGATAAATTTTTTTCTACAGAAATCATCCTCGAGATATCCTTTACAGATATCCATCCAGAGGTTCTCGAGATTACTCGTGACATCCGAGAATCGGGGATTTTGTTTTATACTAAGTAGAGATTATATTATATTATATTATATTATATTATATTATATTATATTATATTATATTATATTATATTATATTATATTATATTATATTATATTATATTATATTATATTATATTATATTATATTATATTATATTATATTTTATTTATTTTCAGGGAATTTTAAGCAAGGTGATCTAAGAGATCACTCTAAATAATCTCGTATGTCACAAAGGCGCGACTACTGCCAATTTATTTACGTTACCATCTCTGCATTTGCCTGGAATTGAAGTGGGGAAACAACAAAAAACCAATTCTGGGATTTTTGAAATGGGAATCGAATCAATATCCTCCCAGTTATTCTCACGGGGCTAAAACAAAGATCAAACAATAACATTATCCATGTCATTACTCAGGGTCTACCGGGTGAGTTAGCCGTGGTCGATATGGCATGACTGCTGGCAGTCGCTCACATCCGGGAGGCAACCTTGAAGATGGTCTTCTGTGGTTTCCCATCTTCCTTCCAGGCAAATGCCGGGGTTGGTACCTAACTATAGGCCACAGCCGCTACCTTCCAACTCATCGACTTCCATTCCAACTTTCCTCCCCAACGGTACTTGTAGCTCACCCATTGGGTGTCCGTCTCGAAGCAGCTACAAAAACTGGCGAGCCGAACATGTCCTCGGACACTCCTGGAACTAAAAGCCATACGCTAAAAAAAAAAAACACTCAGGGTCTAGGTTCATTCTTTTGCCATTTAATTTTTTGTATATAATTAAGGAAGCAGCGGTAATTTCTTATCTCAGCTGCGAGGTGTTAAGGTCCCCCTCCGTGAGTGGGCTGGATGTCCTTGCCCCCTCCCATCCTCTTGAGCGCGCTCCAGGAGGTGTGTGAGCCGGTGAGTTCACTCCGCGATGTACCTCAGTGGGATCTTGACGGCATTGTGCTGCCTGTGCCTAGCATGGGTTCGGGCCCAGGACCTGTTCCGCACGGAGCTGTTCCCGGAACAGCTACAACAACAGCAGCTTCAGTTACAAACCAGGATTATTCAGGAACAAATGCAGAGCATTCAGCGGCAACAGCAATTAACACAAAATCAAGGATTAAGAGCAATGCTACAGGAACAGCTTCAAGATCTTTTGCGGCGTCTTCAACAGACTCAGGAGCAGCAGCAAATACTTCAGGAGAGATTACAGGTAGGTGGTTGTTGTTGATTCTCTAGGGGATTTGCCACATCCTGATCATGTAAAAAGAGTTAAAAATGCCATTCTAAAAATAATTTTAAAGTATATATATTTCAAAAAAATGTTATTGTTTGAGTCTTCAGTCTTTCGACAGGTTTGATGCAGGCCTCCATGTTTTCCTGTCCTGAGCTAATCGTTTCATCTCTACATAGCTACCACACCCTACATCTGACGCTATCTGTTTAACATATTCTAACCTTGGTCTACCCCTACAGTTCTTGTCCTCGACCCTTCCTTCCATAACTAACTTTGCTTTTCCTCGGTGTCTTAGTGTGTGCCCTACCAGCCTATCTCTTCCCATCATTAGCAGTCGCCAGAAACATCTCTCCTCTCCCACTCGTCTTAAAACCTCTTCATTTGTAACCCTATCTACCAATCTGAACTTCAGCATTCTCCTGTAACACCACATTTCAAACGCTTCAATTCTCCTCTTTTCTGCTGCTCCAACAGTCCAAGTTTCACTTCCATAGAGTGCCACGCTCCAGACAAAGGCTTGCAAAAATTACTTCCTAATATCTAAATCTATATTCGATATCAAGAGATTCCTTTTCTGTAGAAATGCTTTCCTTGCCTGTGCTAACCTACTTTTTATATCCTCTTTGCCTCGTCTATCACTGCTTTTCACCTGCCAATTCGACGTCCATGGAGGTTTCTGATTTATTTCGTGAACATTTCAAAAATATGAACAATATTAAAAACAATCTACAACTACAAACTCGAATTTGAGTCATTTTTCTAATAAATGTTTTAATTAATTGAATTCTTAATGCTCAAATTTCACCAGAAGACTGAAAGTAAGTAATGGGTGTATGTAGAAGTTGTGTCATAACCTGTGTAATTGTGATGTCTTTTCTAGTGTGTGTACTAGTAATCGAGGTAGAATTTGGGTAGGAAGCAGCCATGGCCACGGTGGCATTTGCCTGGAATATAGCTGGTAAACCACGGAAAACCACATCCAGGTTGGCTGAGGTACGAATCCAACCCGTCTCTTCTCAATTTTTTGCCTACTTTTCACATTTTGCAAAAATGAGGAAAAAGTAGACTTATGAGATCGGGCAAATGTCTGTCTGTCTGTATGTCTGTCCTTCTGTCTGTCTGTCTGTCTGTCTGGCTGTGTGTGTGTCCCCCCTATCAACTCCTAAACGGCTGCAGCAGTCGAAACAAAATTTGGTAGGAGTAAAGATCTATAGGCTACCTGAATATCTGCCGGCCATATTTGAAAATGATGTCAGTGCTACCAACTGCTGAAAAATCGCAATTGAAATTTGAACTCCATGTCGGATATCTCGGTAGGTATGAATGGGAGCTATTTCAAAATTGGCACACGTATGAAACAATAATATTGCAGTTTAATTTCCAGGAGGCCACACATGGCAGTGTTGCCAAAATGATTCCAAGCCTGCTGAAAGGTCCAAATTTTAAATGCCTATAATTTCTACACTATCAATTGGATTTCAACCAAATTTCGTATGTGCCATGTGTACATAAGCAGATATGACTGAGCGTATTATTAAGAGCCACCAGGGCTGCCAACTGTTAATAAATGCTCTCAATTATTTTTATCCAAATACCCATATATCAGAAAGTATGCAAGCCGACAGCTTTAAACTATGAACACGTATAGTACCTGACATTCTATATTAATTTGCAGTAACTTAAATACGTCAGTGCTACCAACATGAATCTAAGCCTGCTGAGAGTTTCAACTTTAAATACATGTAACTTCTATACTATCATTTGGATATCAACCAAATTTCGTGTGTGCTATGTGTACCATGACAGATATGACTATGCGTATTCTTAAGAGTAACCAGGGCTGCCAACTGTTAATACATACTGTCTCTATTTTTGTTACCCTAATATCAATATATCAGAAAGTATGCAAGCCAATAGCTCTAAACTTTTCACACGTATAGTACCTGGCATTCTAGATTACTTTGGAGTAACTAATATACGTCAGTGCTGCCAACATGATTCTAAGCCTGCTGATAGGTCCAATATTAAAATGCATATAACTTCCATACTAACTAGTGGATTTCATTCAAAATTGACACAACAATAGATCATATTATTTCAGATTATTTCTTACCAATACATGCATGTCATTGTTGCCAACATGATTTTATGCGCGCTTTTAGATCCCATGTTTAACTGCATGTAACGTTCATGCTATCCATTGGACTTCAACCAAATTTTGTATTCTGTACCTTAAAAGATGGAACTAAGAATATATTCGGTCACCAGGGCTGCCAACTGTAGTTCTCTATTAGGCTACAATATCCCAGGTATACAGTATTTCGAACTAATTTGAAATTTCGATATTACCAACTTAATTTCGTCATTATTCTAGACAGATCCATATAGATTAATCATTGGCATGAATCTTAAATTTTAAGAAAAGTAGGCTCTTTAGTTCTTCACGGAACTTCTTCTTTCTTATGAGGCTGAGTAGGCTATACCTCTTTCCATCCCTCAGACCAGAATTAAATTTCTTGGCACAGCCGGAAATCGAACCTAGGCTTCCACGCCACTGTGACAGCCTAGAATGTTAGCCACTACGTAACGAGGCGGGTTCAAGTAGGTGGCTGGGCGTATGGGTGCAATAGTTGGTTGATGGCGCAGAATCGTAGCTGTTGACATTTAACCAGAAGACCAAGTATAGATTCCTTGTAGTTTCAGTTAGTCGAGGTCATCAGCACAGTGTACTTGCGTGTGTCAGCCAGTTTTAGAGGATCATTAGTTGTTGGCGGGGGAAGGAATGAGAAGTTGAAGTGAACGGGCCACACAACCATACATAAACTCCTGCTCAAGACTACCTCATTGTATGTGTAAACCAGTCTACATGTTGGGAAAATGTATACCAACATCGTGAAATAGTTGATAGCATTGTTATCGATTAGCCGTGAGGTATCTGCTTCGATTCACAGCTCTGCCAAAAATTTCGAAGTGCTGGTAGCTGGTCTGCAAGCCTCGTGATGCAAAATTGGAACAAACCAGGTGCTGCAGTTAAAGGAGAACGGAATGAAATGATTTTCTTCCCGATTGTCTTTAAACTCTGGCTAAGGATTCCGGGTTAGTTTTTCCATTTCATACCTTAGCACTCTGATCAGGTCGCCTACCTCCCGTGCGGATATGATTCTCAGATCAGGTATGAGCCCCGCGATTTGAAAAAATGTTACCATTCCGGCATTTGCCTGGAGAGAGTGTCAAAATTCCCAGGAATAATCCACACAAGTATGGCCTTCTGATCCATTTTAAATTCGTGATGCGTAACTGGACGCACATAGCTACGCTGTGGGATCAACGAAGTGTATGGCCAACATTAAGGGAAATTTTCTGATTATCTGAACCTAACATTTTCCATCTTAACAAGTCAACAAAAGTCAACCCCTGGGACTATCCAGCCCATGACGGGCTAAGGCCGACCAAGCGACCGCTGCCCAGCCATTTGGCCTGCAGATATTTGGGTGACGCTTGATCAGCGCGTCGGGTCCCTCGGCCGTTAATCTTGGTATTCGTGATCGGGGCGCTGTCTCATTGTCAGACAGCTACTCAATTGTCCTCAAGAGGCTGAGTGCACCCCGTTCCAACCCTCACGTCAATTTTAAAATCCCTGACGGAGCCGGGTATCGAACCCGGGGCCTCCGGGTGAGAGGCAGGCGCGCTACTCCAACACCACGGGGCCGGCTCTCCATCTTAACACCTAAGGTATATTTACAGATTAATTCATGACTGCTGGCAGTCGCTCACATCCGGGAGGCGAGGAGGTTCGATCCCCCCGCCGGCAACCTTGAAGATGGTCTTCTGTGGTTTCCCATCTTCCTTCCAGGCAAATGCCGGGATTGGTCCCTAACTATAGGCCACAGCCGATACCTTCCAACCCCTTGTCCTTACATTCAAACTTTCCTCCCCAGACAACACTCCACACGCTACGGTACGTGTAGCTCACCCATTGGGTGTCCGCCTCGAAGCAGCAAAAAAAAAAAACTGGCGAGCCGAACATGTCCTCGGACAATCCCAGCACTCAAAGCCATACGCTAGAAAAATAAAAATAAAAACAAGTAATTGAGCAAAATAAGCTAGACACTCATTGGATCTGGCTCGATATTGTGAATATGAACCGTACCGTTTCGGTTTTAAATATCCAATGATAATAATGTTATAGGTTTTACATCCCTTTTAACTACTGTGGCTTTAAGAGACGCCGGGGTGCCGGAAGTTTGCCCCGAAAGGGATCTTTAACGTGGCAGTAAATGTACTGACACGGCTCGCTCACATTTGCGCACTATCAAATGCCAGCTGACTGTGCAAGGATTCGATCCGGCAACATTGGGCACTGCAGACGAGAACGTTAATGCTGAACCAAGCAACCTGACCGAATACCCAATGACTGCAGCACCTTCCACTCCCATACACTTTTGAAATATAGGCCTATAAATAATAGATATTTTTCAGAGACAGACGAGGAATGATAATGGTAATAATATTAATAATAAATTGTTACAATAATAAATGTAATGGGAAAACAAAATTCATGATAAATAACGAACAAGGACCGAAATTCCTTGAAACGGAGATAGGGCGGATTCAGAGAGTAAATAAATTTTAATATCTCGGTGAAACGATACAGGACAATGGTCTAGAGAAAGCTGCGCTAGGCGATAGGGTCTCAAAAATGGAGGGAGCATATGGGCTTACAAAAAACATCTATAACAAGAAATGCATATCCAGGAACGCCAAAATAAAACACTACGGCACTGTAGTCAAAACAGAATGCCTGTACGCCTGTGAATGCCTTTCAATGAACTATATGCTAGAGAAGTTGGAGGTTCTGGAAAGCAGAATCCTCCGGAAAATCATGGGCCCAATCCAGATGGAAACAGGATGGAAACTTCGGAGCAACGCCGAAGTCTACCAGAATGTAGAAAAAATCTCGGCGACAATAAGGAAACGGAGGCTAATATTTCTTGAACACATGTACAGATTGGACGAATCCAGATTAACCAAGCAGTTGGAACAAAAAAAAAAAAAACAACATCATGGATTAAAGAAACTCGGAAAGGCCTGGAGAGATCTAACATCCAGGAGGACCAAATGTTGGAAAGGGATACGTTTCGAAACAGGATACACAATTTGGAAGGGTTTCATGATGAAAGACGAGATACAAAGACCGGAAGAGCTTGGACGGCCGAACAACGGCAGCAGCACAGCGATCGCATGAAGGAGTCCTGGAGGCAGAGGAAATTACAACTAAAACAGTGAAATTGTAGCGTGATTCTAAGTGGTCAATTCGCAAGTTTAAAAAAATGTAATGTTGATTTTTATGTCTCTTAACTACTGCGGAATTTAGAGACACTAGGTGCCAAACATTTCCCTAAGTTGATCTTGAACGTGATAGTAAATCTACTGACGATGTTCCCTTGGATTCTATCACCCTCAAATGCTTTGTAACATGCAACTGATCTTCAATCCAAAAGACAGATGCACATTTAAGTCAGGAAGATGGGGATCAGAAACCAATCCTGACTTGTGCTTTGTATCAAATGATCAACAGGGTTCCAATGTACCTGTGTTTCGTAAAGTTCTTATGAACTTCCCACATAGTCAACATCGGCCTGTCTTCCTGGAAATTGGAATGCATATTCCCATTATAAGATCGTCCCCACTTCCTCGATGGAACTTTAGTAAAGCTAATTGGGAGAGTTTCTCAGCCGATCTCGACAGAACCATTAGATGGATTCCTCCAGAGGTAGATAACTACTCTAGGTTTATGAAAGCTGTTCTGGCAAGTGCTAAAAGACATATTCCTCGTGGAATGAGAAAGGAATTTATCCCAGGTTGGGATGATGCTTGTGAAGCACTATATGAAGATTACCAGAGAAATGGAGAAAAGGATGTAGCTAATGATCTCCTTCATAACCTAGATGATGCTAGACGAAACCGATGGACGGAAACCGTGGAAACATTAGACTTCAGACACTCGAGTAGAAAAGCTTGGAGCCTCCTAAGTAAGCTAGGAAGAATACCACATAGTCCCCAGCTGAAGCCAGAGATTTCACCCAATCATGTTGCCAGTCGCATTGCCAGCTTGTCTAAAGTCAAGCCTGAAAAGTGTCATAAAAGGTTTATAAAAGATGAACTGTCTCAGTTGAGAAAGCTTTATACTACTTCCTCCAACATTTCTGATCCTTTTACTGAACAAGAGCTACTGCTTGCCCTAAAAGTATTGAGAAATGGAAAAGCCCCGGGTTTCGACGGTATACACCCAGAATTTCTGAAGCACTTTGGAAAGAATGTAAGGAATTGGTTAGTGCAGTTCTTTTCAAACATCCTTCAAACAAGTAAACTTCCTTCCGAGTTCAAACGAACTAAGATTCTAGCTATCGTAAAATCTGGTAAACCTCCGAATTCTGTTGAAAGCTACAGACCAATCGCCTTAATGAGCGTTTGTTTTAAGCTCCTGGAACGACTTATTTTTAATAGAATAAGCCCCCTAATTTGTAAAAGCATTCCCATCGAGCAGGCTGGTTTCAGACCACAACGTAATTGTGAAGATCAGGTGCTTGCCTTGACAACACATATTGAGACAGGTTTTGAAAAGCGATTGAAGAGTGGGGCAGTGTTTATTGATCTAACAGCTGCCTACGACACAGTGTGGAGAGAAGGTATTGTGTACAAGTTCTTTAAACTGACAAAGTGCAGTCAAATGTCACGTTTGATCAACAATATGCTATCAAATAGAATAATCCAGGTAGTTATGCATAAAAACCACAGCAAAATAAGGGTACTCAATAATGGTCTTCCACAAGGATCTGTTCTTTCTCCGTTATTGTTTAATCTGTATATTGCAGACATACCTACTACCAGCTCTCGTCAGTTTGCTTATGCTGATGATCTAGCAATAGTTACTCAACATGTTGATGCTAATGTGATAGAGAGAACTTTAAATGCAGACCTGGATGTCCTATGCAAATACTTCGAAAAGTGGTGCTTGAAGCCCAGCTCTAGTAAAATGGAGACCTGCTTCTTCCATTTAAACAATCGGCAAGTGAACTCTACCCTGAAAGTGATCTCTTAATGGAGGCCCTCTCCCTCATAATGTCAACCCCAAATATCTTGGAGTTACTCTTGACCGAACGTTATCGTACAGGAAGCATCTCACCAACATAGCAGCCAAATTAAGGACACGTAACAATATCATCCACAAACTTGCTGGCTCCACTTGGGGAGCGTTTGCAACTACATTGCGTACTTCGGCGATGGCACTGGTAATTTCAACAGCTGAGTACTGTTCCTCAGTTTGGGTCAACAGCTCTCATGTTAAAAAGGTGGACACAGTCCTGAATGAGACGATGCGAATTATTAGTGGCACAATAAAATCTACCCCTCTTTTCTGGTTGCCTGTGCTTAGTCACATAGAACCGCCTAGAATTAGAAGACTGAACAACTTGGTCAGGGAATACAACAAGATATTGTCCAATCCTGAACTCCCCATTCATGAAGATGCTAGCACCAGATATAGCCGTCTCAGGTCAAGATCTCCACCTATTCAAACAGCACAAGAACTGGTTAGGCAGGTTTATGATCCAAAAGCCGATTGGCAAAAAGAGTGGAACAGCATAGCTCCAATGCAATGGCAGGCATTGTTCAACATTCAAAATCTGCCAGCTGGATTTGATTTACCCCGCAAGACATGGGTAACTCTCAACAGAGTCCGCACTAACCACGGGAGATGCGGATCAATGATGTTTAAATGGGGTATGCGATCTTCCCCAACCTGTGATTGTGGTGCAGTTAGACAGACTATGAACCATATTGTCACTGAGTGTATTAGTAGGGCATTCACTGGATCAACACAGGACTTTGTAATAGCCTCTACTGAAGCCATAAGATGGCTAGAAAATTTAGACATTAATCTTTGAACACCCTTTCCCTTGCATGATTGTAACAGTTGTAATGTGTTACCTATTGTATGTATGTATATTGTTTATGTTGTTTGTTTTGTGTTGTACCATACGCTAATAATAATACCCTCAAATGCTAACTGATTGCGCCAGGATTCGAGCATCGCAGACAAAAACGTTAGCGCTGTGCTACACAACCAATCACGGACAAGAAGCGATCCAAGTTCCACTAGGTGATACCAGTTACAATGAAATCACCCCGAACATTTCGGAATTACCTCCTCCCGTTTTCATCACACTTGTTTCCCGGAGAAGTTCGGCTATGTTTCTAGGTTTACATTATAACGTGATTTCGGTAGGTGTATGCGGCACAGCAGCTACTATAGTGGACCTGATCCATGGCTCAGGTCCAGAGGGAGACTTGCTTGGAATTGTTAGGCAATAGGGTAAAGCGGGGTAATTTGAATAATTTCAAATGTTACGATCGATTTTTCGTAAAGTACTAAATTGATAATTTAGCTGAATATGATACAGGATTCTCGCACGTTTTACCATCATTTACCCAATTTATGAAACCAAAATCTGTAAATATTTTAACGTAATGCCTCTTTCCGATTTACTCCTCAGATTTTAACAAGCATAGTTTTAATGGGGCATTTGGATATATCTTAGGGTAATTTGAATAACATTAATTACAGTTACAATACAATTTTGTATTTATATATTACTAGCTGAAGTACCCATGCTTCGCTACGCGTCATAAATAAATTAAAATGTGAAAGTGACAGTAAAAACAGGGGATAGGCAAGGTGCTGCACAGAGGGAGATTAAGGATGGAACATTTTGTCCAACTACACCGTTCGGAGTTGACCGTGTTTTATAGCACAAATTTAGGATTTACTCGCTAACCGTTGGAGATACCTTTCGGATAGAAAATGTAATTTTAAACCACGTATATGCCATCAAAAGTTTGGTATTTCTTAGCGTTCACTTTTTATTTGAAATGGAAATATGAAAAATTGAAACCAAAGTGTATAGTGACGTCACTAAAATGGTCGCCATCTTAAAATAGTGCAAAGTATTGAAATCAAAAGTAGTCTATATGTTAACCAGTTAAATCAACTACTTCCATGTAAAATTCAAGTAAGTCGGACCAGTGGTTCTTGCGGGATTGAGTAATACACAGACACACACCATTTCATTTTTAGCCTCGCTTCGCTCGCGTCATAGTCGTGTCATATTGTTATTCAATGACATGCAGGTTTAACCCCCTTAACGCCCCTTTAGAACCAAAATATCGAAAAATCCCTCCTTAGTAGACTTTTTCGACACACAACAAACATATCCCCTTCTTCTAACTTTAATAGTTTTGATTGGTCGAAGAGAGTGAACATCCAAAAATCCTTCCTTAGTGGACGTTTTCCTTCAAAATTTCACCCCTCCCCTTTGGATTTATGAAAAAAAAACGGTCGAACACCTACTTATTTTAATTATTTATTCATTTATTTATTTTTAAGCTGATTGAAACTCGGAGAAAATCAAACTTCTCGCCTATGTCGTTTAAGAGATACACGCTCCGTTAGGACTCTTTCAACCCCCACTTTTCATCCCTTTCACCTCATAATATACACCACATCGAAAAACCATTAGACATATGTCAGCTTATTTTTAATGATTAGTATATATGCCAAGTATCACATCCCCAAATGAAACCACTTGTGAGATATTGTTATTCAATGAAATGCACGTTTACCCCCTTAACACCTCTTTAGAACCTGAATATTCAAAACTCTTTCCTTAGTGGACGTTTTCCTCATACAAAGAATATATCCCCAAAATTTCATGTTTCTAACTTCAGTAGTTTTGGCTGGGCGATGATGAGTGAGTGAGTCAGTCAGGATATTTTCTTTCATTTATTTTTGAGAATTTCACCCCTCCCCATGAACCCCTTAAATTGGATTTATGAAAAAAAAAACGGTCGAACACCTATTTACTTATTTAAAGTTGTTTCCCTCCTGAGTTTGATGAGTGAGTAAGTGATTCAATCAGTTAGGACACTTTCTTTCCTGTTTCTCCCCCCGAATTTCACTCCTCCCCATGGGCCCCTTAAATTGGATTTATGAAGAAATGGTCGAACACCTATTTACTTATTTTTAAGCTGCGTTTTCCGCTGAATTTCAAACTTATCGCTTATGTTGAATAAGAGATACAGTACACGCTCCGTTAAGAATCCTTCAACCCCCAATTTTCTCGCCTTTCACCTCATAATATACACCATATCGATAAACCCTTTGACATATGTCTGCTTATTTTGAATGCTTAGTTTATATGCCGAATATCACATCCCCAAATGAAACAACTCGTGAGATATTGTTATTCAATGAAATGCAAGTTTAACCCCCTTAACACCCCTTCAGAACATGAATATCCAAAAATCCATCCTTAGAGGACTATTTCGACATACAACGAACATATCCCCAAAATTTCATGTTTCTAACTTTAATAGTTTTCGCTGGGCGTGATGAGTGAGTGAGTCAGACAGGACATTTTCTTTCAATTATTTTTACCAGAATCTCACCCATCCCCATGGGCCCCTTAAATTGGATTGATGAAAAAACGCTTGAACACCTATTAACTTATTTTTAAGCTGTCTTTTTCCCCTGAGTTTGATGAGTGAGTGAGTTAGTCAGTCAGTTAGGACACTTTCTCTCCTTTCCCTCCCCCAGAATTTCACCCCGCCCCATTGCCTCCTTAAATTAATTTATGAAAAAACGGTGGAACACCGATTTACTTATTTTTAGCCTACTTTCGATTTTTGCAAAAAATGAAAGTAGACTTATGAGATCAACACAGGGCGAAAAAAGTGTGTCTGTCTGTGTGTGTGTATGTGTGTGAGTGTGTGTACTCTGAATGTCTGTCCCCCCCTATCAATTCGAACACGGTGAATGCGAATTGAACGAAATTTGGTACAAAGGTAGCACTAGCAAAGGACACCTCAGTGTCATGTTTTATATCGCCGCCATCTTGACGGAAACGTAATGGCGGCCACACAAATGTTCAAAGCTTAAATCAAATTACGACTAACCTAATCATCCGATCTCTACCAAATTTTGCAACAACATACCTTTAAGGGGGGAGCATCCTTTGACCAAACTAATAAGTCATCAGCGTAATCGCTTGCGGATGGCGGCCATCTTTGTGTGAAAATCAGTTCACCCTATTAATTCAAACACGGTGAAACCAAATGGAACGAAATTTGGTACAGAGGTAGCACTAGCAAAGGGCACCTCAGTGTCATGTTTCATATCGCCGCCATCTTGACAGAAACGTAATGGCGGCCACACGAATGTTCAAAGCTTAAATCAAATTACGATTAACCTAATCATCCGATCTCTACCAAATTTTGCAACTGCATACCTTTATGGAGGGAGCATCCTTTGAACAATCTAATAGGTTATTAGCCTAATAGTTTGCGGGTGGCGGCCATCTTTATGTCAAAATTGATTCCCCCTATTAATTCGAACATGGTGGAACCGAATGGAACGAAATTTGGTACAGAGGTAGCACTAGCAAAGGGCACCTCAGTGTCATGTTTTATATCGCCACCATCTTGACTGAAACGTAATGGCGGCCACACGAATATTCAAAGCTTAAATCAAATTACGATTAACCTAATCATCCGATTTCTACCAAATTTTGCAACTACATACCTTTATGGAGGGAGCATCCTTTGACCAATCTAATAGGTCATTCGCCTAATAGTTTGCGGATGGCGGCCATCTTTGTGTAAAATCGATTCTCCCTATTAATTCAAACACGGTGAAACCGAATGGAACGAAATTTGGTACAGAGATAGCACTAGCAAAGGGCATCTCAGTGTCATGATTTATATCGCCGCCATATTGACAGAAACGTAATGGCGGCCACACAAATGTTCAAAGCTTAAATCAAATTACGATTAGCCTAATCATCCGATCTCTACCAAATTTTGCAACATCATACCTTTATGGAGGGAGCATCCTTTGACCAAACTAATAGGTCATCAGCCTAATATTTTGCGGATGGCGGCCATGTTTGTGTGAAAATCGATTCCCCTTATCAATTCGAACACGGTGAAACCGAATGGAACGAAATTTGGTACAGAGGTAGCACTAGCAAAGAGCACCTCAGTGTCATGTTTTATATCACCGCTATCTTGACGGAAACGTAATCGCGGCCACCCAAATGTTAAAAGCTTAAATGTAATTACGACCAACCTAATAATCTAGTCTCTACCAAATTTTGCAACACCATATCTTTATGTGGGAAACATATTCAGACCAAACTGCAAGAACATCAGCCCAATAGTTTGCAGATGGTGGCCAAGTATGTGTGCAAATCGATTCCCCCTATCAATTCATACACGGTGAAACCGAATTGAACGAAATTTGGTACAGAGGTAGCACTAGCAAAGGGCACCTCATATTCATGTTTAATATCCCTATAGCACGTTGTATTTCAACAAGCTACTACAACCAACATTCAATCATACTCCTTGAAAAGGACAAAGAGTTATAACAATACCCATGCATTTAGGAGAAAGTAGGCTATATGTTCTTTACTGAACATCTTGTTTTTAGCCTACTTTCGATTTTTGCAAAAAATGAAAGTAGACTTATGAGATCAACACAGGGCGAAAAAAGTGTGTCTGTCTGTGTGTGTGTATGTGTGTGTGTGAGTCTGTGTGTGTGTGTGTGTGTGTGCCTGTGTGTGTGTGAGTGTGTGTACTCTGAATGTCTGTCCCCCCCTATCAATTCGAACACGGTGAATGCAAATTGAACGAAATTTGGTACAGAGGTAGCACTAGCAAAGGACACCTCAGTGTCATGTTTTATATCGCCGCCATCTTTACTAAAACTGAATGGCGGCCACTCAAGCGTTCAAAACGTAAAATCAAATAACGACTAACCAAATCATCCGATCTCTACCAAATTTGGTAACAAGATACCTTCGTATAGGATGCGTCTTGTGACCAAATTACAAGGTCGTCCGCAATACCATTTCAGGATGGCGGCCGTGCGAATTATGCAAACTTTATAATCCATATCATGGGACCCACCAGTTCCGATTATCGAGCCGAGAATCGTTTTAACTGTTCTAAAGGAAGAGGCACGTTCGAAATTAAAAGTTTATTTTGTAATACTATAGTGCAGACGTGATTTTAAAAAGCTGAACTTATTCAGTAATAAGACAAGATGGCAGCGGATATCTTGTGCCGGACTTATATTTCACTAATTTGAGTATTGCATGCAATATAGCGTACTGATAAAAAATAAATAAACTTTGTATGAAATGCTTTATATATAAATAATATACTCCAGTGATGAAATCGTTTAGTATAAATCATTATTTGCTAACAAGTTCTATGTAAGTCATTTTAAATAGAACGATATTCGTTGACACAATTAGCTCAGTGGTAGAGCGTTAGCCTATCGCTCAAATGCCTATGGTTCAAACCCGATCAGAGCTAGGTTTTTTGCTTGAAATGTTATATGTTTATTGTTTTGTAATGACTCAGATGTTTTAAAATTAAGCGTTATATTGTGCACATTATGGTGTAAAATATATATTTAATTAAAACATAATTCGCCAGCAGATTTACTCGGGACATCTAGCTGCCAAAAAGGTAACTTCCAGATTTTATTGAAAAGTTTCTTCTTCTGGCCGCTAGAATGCACTCGCTCTGTTAGGATTATATTGTTCGATATTTCACCAATAGATGTCACGACTAGTCTACGTGGGGATCCATTGATTACTATACCATTATCATTCTATGCGCATCGAATTTGAAGAATGACAAGATGATACTACGATACATTTTAACTTTTTATTTTAAAGGGTTTGTAACAGCCTATTTTGCGTTACTTGAAAATGTTATTAAGCGTTATATTGTGCACATTATGGTGTAAAATATATATTTAATTAAAACATAATTCGCCAGCAGATTTACTCGAGACATCTAGCTGCCAAAAAGGTAACTTCCAGATTTTATTGAAAAGTTTCTTCTTCTGGCCGCTAGAATGCACTCGCTCTGTTAGGATTATATTATCGAAAATATCCACATAGTTTGTATACACACGTCTCTGTAGGGTCATGGAAAGATGTGTTAATTCAATTAGGGTTGTGAAAGCCATGCACAACCAGACGTGTAAAGACATGCCTCAACTCAAAGTTGGATGTTGCCCACGGCAGGTCGTAATAATAATAATAATAATAATGTTATTGGTTTTACATCCCTTTTAACTACTGCTGATTTTAGAGACACCGGGGTGCCGGAATTTTGGCCCGAAGGGGATCTTTAACGTGCCAGTAAATGTACTGACACGGCTCCCTCGCATTTGTGCACCCTCAAATGCCAACTGACTGCGCCAGGATACGAACCTGCAACCTAGGGCTCAGCAAGCGAGAACGTTACCGCTGAACCACGCCGCCAGTCCGGTCGATTATGTCTCCAGATCCATAACATTCTTGATATACTTCTTATCTTTCTTTCTTCAATGATGGTAGCAGTTTTTATCTAGGTTGTGGCGTTTGGTGGAGGTAAATCGTTTCTAAGGTCTTTAACAAAGAATAGTTCTATTATACTCTTTGATAATAACAACGAGTTATAACTATACTCATACATTTAAGAGAAAGTAGGCTATATGTTCTTTACTGAACATCTTGTTTAAGCTGATTTTTTTCGCTGAGTTTCAAATCTCTCTCCTATGTCGTTTAGGAGATAGGCCTACACGCTTCGTTAGGAATCCTTCAACCCCAAATTTTCACCCCTTTCACCTCATAATAATACACCACATCGAAAAACCCTTAGACACATGTCTGCTTATTTTTAATGATTAGTTTATATGCCAAGTATCACATCCACACATGAAACCACTCGTGAGATATTGTTATTCAATGAAATGCAGGTTTAACCCCATTAAGACCCCTTTAGAACCTGAAAATTCAAAAATCCTCCCTTAGTGTATGGTTTTGACATACAACGAACATATCCCGAAAATGACATGTTTCCAACTTCAATATTTTTGGCTGGGCGATGATGGGTGAGTGAGTCAGGACATTTTCTTTCATTTTTTTTTCTTCAGAATTTCACCCCTCCCGATGAACCCCTTAAATTTGATTTATCAAAAAACTGTCGAACTTACGTATACTTATTTTTAAGCAGTTTTTCCCCCTGAGTTTGAAGAGTGAGTGAGTCAATCGGTTAGGACACTTTCTTTCCTGTTTTTTTACCCAGAATTTCACCCCTCCCCATGGGCCCCTTAAATTGGATTTATGAAAAAACGGTCAAACACCTATTTACTTATTTTTTTGCTGATTTTTTTCCGCTGAGTTTCAAACTCCTCGCCTATGTCGTTTAAGAGATACAGGTTCCGTTAGGAATCTTTCAACCCCCACTTTTCTCCCCTTACACCTCATAATATACACCACATCGAAAAACACTCAGACCCGTGTCTTCTTATTTGTAATGGTGAGTTTATATGCCGAGTATCACATCCCCAATGAAACCAATTGGGAGATATTGCTATTCAATGAAATGCAGGTCTACCCCCTTAACACCCCTTTAGAACCTGTATAAACAAAAATCCTCTCTTAGTGGGCATTTGCAGCCCTTGGGGAAGCAGCATACCAAATTTCATTCCAATCCGTTCGGTGGTTTCTGAGATTTCGTGATGAATGAATGAGTGAGTGAGTGAGTGAGCGGTATTTGACAAATATATAGTAGAAGATAGTGTCAAGTCTTTGTTATGCTAAACTCGGTTGACAGTGCTGTGTGAGTAGGTGAGTAACTAACGGTATTTCAAGTAAAGATGCTCATTTTCTATACCGGTAGTGCAGAGCGCTACTGGCATCCAGACGGCCGTGTCTCGACTTGAGCTATGTTGCCATGGAAACTATCTGCCTTGCCATTCCTTCATGAGTATATTTTATGATTTGATTAGCCTGTGCTTGAGTGCAAAAGGGCCGAAATCAGAAGAATGAGAAAGACTATCGAAAATTCATGTAGCCAGCGGTTCCTTCTGGGTCCTAAACTATGTGTATGCAAAATTTGGTTGAGATTGGTGGAACGGTGTAGATTTGTATACGGAACCAACCCACCCTCCCACCCACCCACCCACATACATACAATATATACATACAGACTTTCACTTTTATATATAAGATTATTTACATAGTTAGTTATATATTTGAGGTCATGCCGGACAGAAATCAGGATAATTACAAAGAAATCATACTACATATTATAGTGCCTTAACATCTGAAGCACATGCTCCTCAAATGAAGTGTTTCTTTCCTTCGTCTCCAACGCATCGCTCGTGATGCCATGATCTGCAGCACTGACAACGAATCCATTCCCCCTTTTTAACTGATAGCTGTGAATAATAGCTGAAGTTACAAAACCTTTTCTGCAGATTTATCTGGAACTTGCTCTTGATCATTTCAAGTTGGCATTTCCATTGACAGCTGTTACATGACTCGCATGACTCCCTTTCATCTTATTTTGTTGTTAGAGTTTCCTTGGAGGAATACTTTGTTGTTATTTATTTTTGATTTAAGGGACGTAACTACGAGGTCATCTGCCTCCCAATACAGTTGTTATCGATTCATTTGAATGGCTTCGGCATCGTGTTAATTTAGCCCCGTGTACTTGTGTGTGTATATATGTAGAATTTGTCAGATAACCTGTGATTCTGTGGGTCTGAAAAAGTCTGTGTTTATGTAAGTTAGCTGAGGATTGGCAAGGAGCCGGCAGTGGCCTTACGTTAGGAACCATCCTGGTGTTCTACAGCAGAAGTGGCATTTGTTTTAAAAGGCATATTACCGAAGGATTGAAGCTAAGAACTCGAGGTACATTCACATGTGAATCTGAACTCCTGTGATGTCTGTAGAAGCGAGTTTACCTGGAATCAGCTTTCTCTTGCGATAGATAACACGACACTTGAAATAGAAAACCATCAGGTCAAGTGACTTGGGCGGGTGTGAAGTCCCAGGGGGAACCACATATACGCTGTGATGCGCAACACTTACGTGTGGAGTGTCTACAGCAAAGTCTGGTCAGTGGTATTTAGTCTGTGCGATGCGAGTGGGTTTACCTGGTGACTCATGACACCGCGCCGCGCCGTGGTTCAGTCGTGACTGCTCGAACATGATCGAACTCCAGAATATATCCGTGCAACACCACTCGTGTGCCATTCAGCATTTTGAGTCGCTAGCCTCGAAAGGCAACGTTGTTGTTATTATTGGAGTTCTAAGGGGCGAAACAGCAAGGTCATCTTTCCCTCTTAAAAAGAACTATATCATAAAAAATTAGAATAAATTACAATTTAGAGGTCGAAGCCTTAAAAATAAATGGTCTAAAAATAATGAAACGAGAAATTGAAAAAAAAGAACTAATAACTATAATAATATACAGCATTACGAAAAAACAAAAATTCAGAATAAAAAGAAAGAAAAAAAGTCTTTGAGCAAACGAACACTTGATTTTTTTTTATTGCTGGTCCTAACCCACTCTCACTTATAAAGTGGATGACGAGATCAGCAGCAAAAACGTCATCGGCTAATATAAGTGTCATCGTAAGGTGTCTTTGTAAGTCATTAAGATTCAGACACTCGGTTAAAGTATGGGCAACGGGGAATACGGCACCAGAAGTACAAAGTGATGGGTCATCTCTTCTCATTACGAGTGGGTGGATCTTGCATAATCTGTCCTTAGCCTACACACAATGACAGTCTCTCTCCGTGCCCGGAAAGAACTCTGCCACACAAGAGTAGTTCCCTTGATCGATCTCAGTATATTGGGCATTAGGTCTGCTGGTCACTGACTCTCCCAGAATGCCAGTACTTGTCGGCGTAACTGAAAGTGAATATCTCTAGCGGGTACCTCCATTAGTCGAGGAGGTTGTGATAACGCCTCTTCTGCAGCTTTATCTGCCAACTCATTTCCCGCAATTCAATTGTGGCTTGGAAGCCAAAGTTCTAAAGTCACATTGATGTTGTTTCACATTGTGGTCATGAACTCCGCGTGTGGGTTGGTAAGTGATTTGTGCAATAACCTTACTCGCATTCTGTGGTCTCGTGTTACGTATTGAGACTCCCGATCAAAATTCATCCCTGGTTTCCTCACGTCTTTAAAGCCGTGAAATGATGCCAAACTTAAATCCACGGTCATACATAAACAACATGGCGGCCACGTGATTTTCAAATACTTAAAATGATTTTTCTGGCGATCTAATAACACAAGAGCGTCGAAAATTATGCTATTCAGGCGATCAAAGAGCAGACTATTGCAATAATCATTGTCTAATTATCTCGAAATTTTCAGTTCAGTTTTCGTAAATTATATAATCCCTATATATATTATAATTGTGAAAGTCTGTGTGTCCGTTAAGTTTGTTACCTCTTCACACTTAAACGGCTGGACGGATTTGGATGAATTTTGAAATGGGGATAGCTTATAACCTGGATTAATATATAGGCTGCCTTTCATCCAGAAATAAATCATTGTTCCCGTGGAACAGGCAACACGGATGAAAATTCACCAAAAATACTCAACTGGGCAAAATATCGAAGTTGTCGCATAAAAAACCGGACATAGCTCATTTTACGCCCCTCGATGCGAGAAACAATACTACGAGACACCGAAAACCACATTTTCAGGCCTTACAACCAACAGTTTCAATGATATTCGTAGAAAACTATCTTCGCTCTGATTGAAGAACTAATCGCAAGTCCGTTCCCATGGCAACAGTAACTCAAGGTATGACATCCGATTTTCTATATATCCCTGTAGAAGGCAATGCCAATCCATTTATTATCATTTTCAAGATTTATATAAACACAATAAGAACAGGGTAGCGTGCCTGCCTCTCATCCGGAGGCCCCAGGTTCGATTCCCTGCTCCGTCAGAGGTTTTGGACACTGACGTGAGGGCTGCAACGAGGTGCACTCAGATTCCTGAGGACAATCGAGTACCGGTAGCTGTCTGATAGTGAGGCTGCACCCCAGTCAGGAAGAACAAGTTTAACGACCGAGGGGACACGATGCACTGATCACGCGTCACCACAATATCTGCAGGTCAAATGGCTGGGAAGCGGTCGCATGATAGGCCTAGGCCCTTCATGGGCTGTAGTGCCAGGGGCAAAAGAATTAGGGGAAGCGCCTTCTAATACCACCTTTAAATTTTAAACACTACAGTAGCGGCTACAAAATAAAGGTAGCGATATAGCTACGTTCAATTTCATAAACACTGGGCTCACAAATCCCGTATAGTTAAGTACAAATATCGTTATTTCAGTAGCAACGAAGCTCTGTGGCGGCTATTGACGTTTCCGTAACACTTAAGGCATCGCGCCATCACATACCTCAATGTTCACTTACAAAATTGTGAACCAGTCTATTTTACTAAAAATAATTTCTACGAGCTAGTATCCACTCCGGCAAAAAACACACTCATTACCTTTTCCAAAATTTACACAATATATTATTTTAAAACACTCTTCTGTATGTTGAGGTACAGAGATATACCACATCTACACCATGTGCGAGGGCAACTCATTTCCCAGACCTCTAAAAACACAATAATCAGGAAATTGGAGACAATTTTTAAGTGGGAGCGAAGATTCAAGGAGAAATAATTTCATCTCTGAGATTTTCTGATGACATCGTCATCTTGGCCAATACGCCAGAGGATTTGAACGAGATTTGAATGGTATGGACTCCGTCTTGAGGAAAGAATTCGTGATGAAAATCAATAAATGTAAAACAAAATTATTGGAATACAGCCGAAATAAATCAGAAACCTCTATGGACATCAAATTGACAGGTGAAACGCTACGTGAAGTAGGAGACTTCTGTTACTTAGGAAGTAAAATATCGAGTGATGGACGAAGCAAAGAGGATATAAAAAGTAGGTTAGCTCAGGCAAGGAAAGCATTTCTACAGAAAAGGAATCTGTTGACGTCGAATATACATTAGGGCATTAGGATGCTTTTGTCTGGAGCGTGACAGTATAAGGAAGTGAAACTTGGACTAACGGAGCAGCAGAAAAGAGGAGAATTGAAGCGTTTGAAATGTGGTGATACAGGAGAATGATGAAATCAGATGGGTAGATAGGGTAACAAATGAAGAGGTATTAAGACGAGTGGGAGAGGAGAGATGTTTCTGGCGACTGCTAATGAAGAGAAGGGATACGTTGGTACGACACATATTAAGACACCCAGGAATAGGGTCGAGGACAAGAACTGTAGAGGTAGACCAGGGTTAAACAGATTGCCTCGGATGTAGGGCATGGTAGCTATGTAGAGATGAAACGATTAGCTCAGGAGAGGGAGGCGTGAAGGGCTGCATCAAACCAGTCAAAAAACTGAAGGCTCAAACATCAACAATCAGGAATTTTAATTTCTTAGAGAGGCATGTGAGGCAAAAGGGTTGTTGGAGAATTTCAATCCCTGGGATGTAACACTGGAAGAGACTGCATAATGTACATCAGCGGCCAAGGGGAGAGATATTTTACAATAGGTCTATTATTAGCGAAATGTTGACGTTCACATCATCAATAAGTGTGGCAAAATTACACCCAGAATAGCTTAAGGAAAAATACTTTTAATTCCCCATATTCCGATAGATTTGCCATTCCAGTGTGCAAGAGTGCAGTTCCCTCTTCAAAAAATATCCGCAATTTCTATTGACAAAGCGCAATGACTCACACTTAACAGCAGCAGGTGTACATTTAGACAAAACCATTTTTTCCCATGGGTAACTGTATGTGGCGTGCTCGCGAGAATCTGGACAACAAAATCGTTATGTCTCGGCAGAAGATGGCAAAACCAAGAACGTAATTCTAAAATGTGTTCACATAATGTAACATCGTACCCTCCAGACTTTCACAACTCTATAAGATTCCCACTTTGCTGCTCATATCAATATAATGTATGTATCAGAATTTTCAGAATTAGAATGGACCCACCTGTAGCCGCGATTGCTGTAATAGAATATCAGCAATATTGCATCGTCCCCATTCTCTTGATCGCGAGCGAAGCCGCGGGTATTTGCTAGTTATATATATATATATATATATATATATATATATGACTTTTCTTAAACTTAACACCTGTGTCTCGTTACTGTTAGATGTCATCTGGTGGGAGGAATTGATATTACAAATACTGAAAGTCATAATTATATTCCAGAGTGTATTTTAATTGTCCTGACGGTAATGCACATTGTTTTATCGGCTTCAACACAGAGTTCATTTACTCGACTTTTCTCTTGAACGCATCGGAAATTATAGATTATACGTATGTTCATTTATGAAACGAAACATATTTTACTGATGTTTTATTTACGCCATCTAACGGTAGCCTAATTTGACAAACCTGTAACATGAACTAATTAATCTGGCACAGAGTTACTTAGTGTTGCAATCATTGTGAAAATTTGGACACGTATTTTCCAGTGCTTGAGGGGATTTTATGTGAGTTATCTTGACAAAGGATGAATGCTTTGATTTTAGTCAATGTATGCACTAGTACGATAGTAAAACCATTTTGATATTTTAAGGTGAAATAGAATCGCATGTCTTCACAATATTAATTTATAGGTTCATTTTCCTGGAAACCATGATAGATACATACCTCAATTGTTTACAGAGTATGCACACGGACTATGTGCGTATACTGAAACGATAATATTTTTATTGGGAATAATAAGGGAGATACAGTAGCCTAGTATTATTTTACCTAACACATTGTTTACATCCTCTCTTATGTTAAAAAAAATATCTCCGTCAAACTTCTCATTAAACAAATATTATCGTTTCAGTATACGCACAATGCCTGTGTTCATACGCTGTAAAAAATTGAGCTATGTTGCTATGATTCCTCTTGGTCGTAGTTCGATTTCAAACGTCGTGACTCTTCACGCAATTCTGTTAACAATACCCCGACATACACCGCAGTCTTTTGCTGCGTGCATTAAGTTCTGAAGTGGCAGATTAGTCTGACTCTTTATCTGGTCTAGGTGCCGGTTCAGGGTACGGCCCCTCAGCCATTTACCGTCAACTTTGCCCTGGATAATACGCTTCTCAATGCCGTATCGCCGGATGACATGGGCAAAAAATTCAACATTTGCCTTTGGATGTTTGGGAATAAGCGTGATTTAGGAGAATTGATTCATTTGCTCTTCTTGATACCCACAATATTCGTAGCATTCTTCGATAACACGTCATCTCGAAGGCTTCGATTCCTACGGCATGCAGCATTTATAGTCCAGGACTCAGAGCCATACGTGACGATGGGAAATACCAAAGCTTGAACCAGTCGCTTCTTTGTTTCCGTGGTTTCCAAGAAGCTTTACCTGTAAATTAATATTGTGAAGATAGGCCATTCTGCTCCCCCTTAAGTATCATTTTTATGTTTAATATCTGAAACGATCTCAACGTTCGGATAATCGGTTTTTAATTTAAAATTGATCCTCTACACTTTATCACAACGTAGGTCATGTACCAAAAGCTAATTAGCACATAACAAGGTAAATTCATGTAAAAGACGGAAAGAATTCTTAACGTAACCGACCGGCAGAATATATAAAAAGAGGCTATTTCAGTTTTTCATGAGACGACTTGTACAAACTTCCAATTGTACATATATGTAAATATCCAATATTGTTCCACTCGAACTAATACCTCGTAAGTGAGCCTAGGACATAGCAATTGTTTGACTTTTATCAGCATCCCCACAGAATTCCCAGAGCTTGCGGTGCGATTCTCAGGGAATTGCAGTGTTAATCTTCAATAGAAGACTTAGTATTCGTTAATTTAACCAGTGAAGTGTGCTCAAAAGCGAACGGTTGTTAGTTATTGTTATTTAAAGGGGCAGAACTTCGAGGTCATCTGCCTCCAGAGAACAATTGTGTAAAATTGTGTGCATGGACATTATATGAGCTTTTAGCAGTAGGAGGCTTCTACATATTCTACTGGAAAGTTTCTCCTCCATAATATGATCCCAGTTCAAAGAGTACGACACGCTTTTGCTTTTATAACCACATGGGGCGCAGTGAAGCGCACAATGTTTCCCGTTTCATGCAGACCTTCGGGGAGGGTAAGGTGGCGAGTTTTTGTTCTGTTTCGAGAAAACATGTGTAGCAAATAATAAGAGACAAAGAAGCAGCACATTGACATTAATCTAATATGATCATTTACGGTTTTGTGTTAACATGAAATCTCTTCGGAAAACATACAGTTCTAGTTTAATTTTAAGCTTCTGGGACACACCATCATCAGTTTCCTGTACTTCGGCTTGTGTGGAATTTATCTGATTACTTCCGTTTTGTTATGACTTTCAACGTGAATATAATTGTAATAATTAGTGTCTAGGATTAAATTTGATGCTTTCAAAACTGAAATAATATTTATCTTCGTAATTCCTTTGCAATGAATGTTGAAATATTTAGGAATATCACATTTATCAGGGCCTCTGATTGCACTAGAATTTGAACATGGATCACTGAACTATAGTCGGGCAGTGGGTCTGGGATCAGATCCAAGGGAAATATTCTCAAAATAGAAACAAGAGGTAGAAGTTGCAGTACAAATTATAAGTTTAGGGGAATCATCGTAACATTTATGCCCAATGAGAAAATAACTGTTCCTATATGTCCATTATCAATTTAACGTCATAATTTTCTGGATGTAGCCTACAAATCTTACGCTATATGATATCAATTAACCCACCTTAGTGTTGTACAGTTACATATTTGTTCATCTACAGACGTCCTCTTAGGATAATGATGTTGGCTACAAGTACTCGTCATTCGTATCAGTATTGTTCACACTTTCAAGAAAACTCTATCAACAATTTCAACTTCCTCGTTAGTACCATAGCATGATCATCAACAACTTTAATAGTGTCTGTAACCCTTTTCTACAGATATAGTCTGAAACTAGTGGGTATCCAGAATATTTTTCGCCGCACACCCTAAATTTCGATAAATTTAATAATGATAGACTTCAGTTATGCTGACTCGACAACAAATCTTCATATCATGTCCACTTAGCTTCGAATATTATTATTTCTGAAGTAAGTTCTTCCTGTTATTGTATTTAGATAATTATTCAAAAGTACTCAACTTGTAGGTAGTTATAAAATTGATATGGTTTATTATCTTAAATGTTCTCGGTTGAGCACAAATACAGTATATGGTCCTAGAAACCCAATACAGTAAATACCTAGCCACACGATTAGTAGTCTAACTGTACGCTTTTCACTGGTTGAACTAATTTTATTTAGCGTATGGTTTTTAGTGCCGGGAGTGTCCGAGGACATGTTCGGCTCGCCAGAAGCTGTAGCTGCTTCAAGCGGACAACCATGGGGTGAACTACAAGTTCCGTTCAATTTCAAGTAGTTCCAACTTTCACTACCAGATGTCATTGACACCTAGTGGTGAACGTTGGATCATTGATAGAGCGTTTCAACGAAATCTAACCTAGTAATTTTGCTTCACAGAAGTTTCGTTAGTGGAAGGATCTTTTACATGCCATAAATCTATGACATGTCACCATTGGCTTTACTTCCTCTCTGAAGGAAGGCATACTAAAGGATTTTAACGCTCTTAAAAACTCCGACGACTTCGGCCGGGTTTGAACCCACGATCCTGGGCACAGCATTTCATCATGCTACCAACTACGCCACTGAAGATGCTGGTTGAAGTAATATAAGGGGGTGATCAACAAGTTTCCGTTTCAGGGCGTTGCTGCAGTGATACCCCGGGCGTTGAATGCCGAACAAAGAGCACACCGGATGTCTGTTGGCCTGCAGCACCGGATGCGTTTCAATCCATGATAACGCACAACCCCATACCCCGATGGTCATAACAGAGAAGGTGCGCTAACATAAGTAAGAGACACTTGAGCAACCGCCCTATAGGCCCAACTTATCCCCAGGCTATTATCCCGCCTTCGGTCTCTTAGAAAAGGCCTTGAAGTTTCGATGCTTCCTGTCAGACGAGGATGTGCAGCAGATGGTTACTTTCTTCTTCACGCAGCAGGACATGGTGTTTGACCCACAATATAACGTAATTCCTACTGATAGTGATGGTCGGGGTCGAGATTGGTGTTAGCACTCAAGGAAACACGATCAATTCCTTGTAAAACATAACTCTGGCTTGGACACATTTCCTTCACATTTGATACCCTTGCAATACATAACCTTATTTTATTTGTCTCTTATACAATTCTTAACAGCACAATCATAACACTCCATCTATTCCCTTTTATCCAAGCCCTCCTACACATACATTCCAAGAAAAAGAAATATAACATAACCATTCAAACAAGCCTACACATATATCATCCCAAGAAGAAGACTTAAAACAACACAAAATCATAAAAAGAGTTTCTATGACCTACACAATTGACAAAGCCCCCTGTTACCCCATTGCTATGCTTGCCACAGTGAGCGTGTGTTTAACGTGTCTACTAACCCCAAGCCTGCAGGATCGCTCCTGGCCGTGGTAAGTGAAGTTTGAAAGGCGGCAAATATTTACGACACGCATGTCCTACGATGTTGGCATGTCAAAGAACCCATTTGAATTCAGTAGGCCGTGTTCATAATGGCAAAATTAATCTCGGGAGTTTCCGCCAACACTAAGTTCCTCATTTCTCTACTAGAAAGCGTTAGTGTTCAAGGAGCTTATATGTCTAACCACTTTGACTTCCGTTGGTTGGTTCCTCAGTTTAGGGGCTGAGACAACGCGGTCATGTAGCCCCGTGTACTTTGGGTGTGTGTAGAACCTGTCTGATAACCGGTGTTAATTGTGATGGCTGTATTAGTGTGTGTATCTGTTTTTTAATTCAAGTAAGAACTGCAACTTTGATTTTTTCAAATAGTTCCTACTTTTGCCGCCAAACGCCACCGTCAACGACTACTAGGCCTAGTTCAGAACTAAGCTACTAGACGCCACCGCAGTCGGCTCTTGGCAACGAACGTAGAAACCTAAGAGCGTTGTTTACATTCCTAACCTATCCAATTTAGCTTCACACAGGTGTAATTAGTGGAAGTTTCTTTAACATGCCATAAATCTATGACATGGGACCGCCGGCTTTACTTCCCCTCCGAAGGAAGGCATACTGAGGGATTTTAACGCTCTAAAAATTCCGACGGCGCCGGCCGGGTTTGAACCCGCTATCTTGGGCATAGAAGCTCAGCATGCTACCAACTACGCCACCGAAGCCGCCCTGTTTGACTTTCATAGTGCTTCAAGAAACAACCAAATTCGACATGCAAGCTACCCTCAGGTTGTCAAATAACAAAGCTTGCATCCGGCACCTGAGGCCATACGATTTTGTTATTAATATTATTATTGTTATTATTATTATTATTATTACCTCATTGCTAAGTCACCACAGAGAATCCAGTAGCACAAAGCACTAGACTCCCTGAAGTGCCTCAGCAAGAAGCGGCCATGTTTCTAACCTAAAAACATAATATTGGCCGCACAATGCGAAAACCCAAGGGTGAGCTTTGAAACCAAATAATTTCGGTAACAACAAGGGGATTTTCAAACTGGTGCGTCAGTGGGATGAGTAGGCCCTACCTCATTGCTCACAGCGACTTTGCTTGATTTGCAAACCGATTCAGGACTATTCGGCCATCAAACAGAAACTTTTTGATCACGCTTTATACATGCATTGGGAAGATCTGTTGAAAGTATGCTTAGCAATGAGGTTGGTTGGTTGGTTGGTTCCTTAGTTTAGGGGCTGCGACAACGTGGTCATGTAGCCCCGTGTACTTTGGGTGTGTGTAGAATCTGTCTGATAACCGGTGTTAATTGTGATGGCTGTATTAGTGTGTGTAATCTGTTTTCAATTCAAGTGAGGACTGCAGACATTTAGTTTCAAGTAGTTCCTATTTTTGCCGCCAAACGCCACCGCCAACGACTACTAGGACTAATTCAGAACTTAGCTACTAGACGCCACCGCATTCGGCTCTTGGCAACGAACGTAGCAACCTAAGAGCGTTGTTTACATTCTTAACCTATACAATTTAGTTTCACACAGGTGTAATTAGTGGAAAGTTCTTTAACATGCCATAAATCTATGACATGGGACCGCCGGCTTTACTTCCCCTCCGAAGGAAGGCATACTGAGGGATTTTTAACACTTAAAAAATCCGACGGCTGCGGCCGGGTTTGAACCCGTGATCTTGGGCATAGAAGCTCAGCATGCTACCAACTACGCCACCGAAGCCGCTTAGCAATGAGAAATTCCCCATTGGCTATTTATCTGAAATGTTAGTTTACAAAAAATGCTCCAGTTGACAAAATTACTCATTTTTTTTGAGACGCCATTGCGAAGTAGGGTCCCTTCAAGCACAATAGTCACCTTTAGAGGCTGATCCCCATTAGCATTATCTTCATCAGAAACACCATCTTCCAGTAGCCTATATCACCACTAGATGTCGGAGGTTGAATATCAGCCTCAAAATCTTAATCTTCACTTTCATTTTCTGAAATATTTTGATCTATGCCATCCAATGTCAACAAATTCTGATCATCCAACTTCTAACGCAAAAAATCAAAAGAAGGTTACGTACGGCATAAATATAACCTTAAAACACTGGTACAATTTTGGTATTCAATACAGTGTGGCTTACCTATGACACTTTCGTACCTCAGCTTGACACGGTGGGTGAGTGGTTATCGTGTCGGTCTACCAACCCCAAGCCTGTAGGTTCGCTCCGGGCCGTAGTAAGTGATTTTGGAAACAACAGATGAAGTCGTAATATACTGTTTATTTATGGTAGGAAGGAAAGGGTCTTTATCTACGGATGACTCAAATTGTTCCCAAAAACGTGGCCAAGTTGCGATCTCACCAGCGAAGGAGTCTAGCTTGATTGGCGGGAGTCGATCTAAGTGTGAAACCTGAATTGGAATAGTAGGTGTAGTTGGCAGTGATCCAGGGATACTTAAATTTGCGGCTGAATTTGACAATTTACATGTAATTGTTCTCGATGCCCTAGTGATAGCGCGTTTCGCTGAGTCTACATATTCTTCACAACTCTGAACATCAGTATCGTATTCAGTGTCCGATAGTAACTCAAGTATAGAATCATCAAGTGTGGTTAATTTGTTCTCAGTTTCTTGTAGTCTACCTCGGTAGTCCTCGCAGTCTTCGAATGAAGTATTATCAGTGAAACTGTTAATTTCCATAACAAAGCTTGTTGTATATGCCTTCTGTCTGGTTCGCTTTCTTCTTAGACAGTGTAAAATGCCATCTGTTTGGTCGTTATTGCTCATGTTGTACGTGTGTTCAAGGAAATGTGCAAAGCAAAGAGCTGTTAATCTGTTATCTGAAGTATCAAATGATTTTCGGTCAGGTGCTACTAGGATCGGTAGTGTCGACGCTTAGATTGAGTGTTAATTACTATGGTCAGTTTTATATTATCTCTGGTCTGCACTCCGATTTTATAATATCTATGTTTAGCACCAGGTGACACCAAAATATGCACGAACGAAACATAATGATATTACTCACATACCTAACCAAACAAGAAGTTATTAGGGTCATTCCACAGTTATTCAGTTTTCAAATGTGTGGCTTTCTCACTTATCTGTAGTCGGGTGTGAAGAGGATAACCTTCCGTATAGTAGAGTCTAATTGAAAGTCTTCCCTTACAGTCTTGAGGTTCCGTAATGCAATTGCAGAGTAAAATCTTAAGAGAGGCTTCAATTTCTGTAGTATAGGCCTAACCAGATTATTCCTCAGAATCACTTGATATCATGCTATATCCCGGGTTTCGGCACCAAATGTAATGGTTAATAGAAATGGGTAACGGGATCACTATAATCTGATCTTTATTTAGTCTAACCATGATGTGCCAAGTGAAGTAATAACAAAGTAAACAAAAGTCAATCGTAAATCCATAGATTGCAACTCTTCCCTGTTACTGCTCCTGTTATTTTCCTCTATATGGCTGAGAACTCATTCCTGTGTGCCAGGCGTTCTTGTGCTCCTTGGTCGTCCATTATCAGCAATGCGTCTGTTAAACGAGCCTATTTCGCAAAGAAACGCATGCATTCTTTGGAACGTCTTGGTGTAGGGTAAACGTCTATTAGGAACGTTTTCCGCATACAAACTCCGTGCTTCATTTGCGTTACATTGCCCCCGTCCATACAGACGATGCATGTCTGCCTTTTCCGTATTCGAGTACCCCATTGTATCACGACGTGTACTGTCCATCCACTCAGTAACAACTGACAACACTTATCACTCCACTCCACTCTACTATAGCTTATGACCTGTGTGGACGTGTTTACGTGTTTGCTAAGCACCTGACATCTCGTAGCTTAGCATGCAAAACAAATACACACAGACTTGAATAGCAACGAAACGTACAAGTGGCCTGTGTGCCCTCCACAAATGACCTACAGGACATGTTTTGCTTGTTGACAGGTCCTCTATCGAATCCCCGGAGCTTTCCCACATATTAAGTTGCACCCTGTATACAATTTAGAGGCCATATGATTTATCTATATATATAAAAATCAATGTAACGTGATAGTTTGTCTGTGGGTGGGTATGTATGTCTCCTATGCGTTCATATACCATTCGTCCGATTGCGATGACACTTGGGTGAGATGTTGAGTAGACTCCAAGGAAGGTTTCTGACTTAGTAAATCCATTTTACAATAGGTAGCGCACGCGTAGATTCAACAAATGCGCGACGATACGCGAAGCATTTCAACAAAGTCCCGTATGTGTTCATATACCATTCGTCCGATAGCGATGAAACTTGGGTGAGATGTTGTGTACACTTACGTGAAGGTTACAAAATTAGTGAATACATTTCACAGTAGATAGCGCACAAGTAGATTCAACAAATGAGCGACGACACGCAATGCGTTTCAACAAAGTCCCGTATGCATTCATATACCATTCGTCCGATAGCTATGAAACTTGCGTAAAATGTTGTGTACACTGCAGGGGAATTTTCTGGCTTAGTACATCCACTTTACAATAGGCAGCGCATGAGTAGATTCAACAAATGAGCTACGTATGCATTCAAATACCATTCGTCCGATAGCGATGAAACTAGGCTGAGATTTTGTGTGCACTCCAGGGAAGGTTTCTAGCTTAGTAAATCCCTTTAAAAATAGGTAGAGCACGAGTAGAATCAACAAATGAGCAACGGCGCGCGAAGCGTTTCAACAAAGTGCCATATAATTTCATATACCATTCATCCGATAGCGATGAAACTTGGGTGAGATGTTGTGTACACTGCAGGGAAGGTTTCTGGCTTAGTACATACATTTTACAATAGGTAGCGCACCGGTAGATTCAACAAATGAGCGATGACACGCGAAGCGTTTCAACAAAGTCCCGTATAAAGTCATATACCAGTCGTCTGATAGTGATAAATGTTTGGTGAATTGTTGTGTACACTCCAGGAAAGGTTTCTGGCTAAGTGAATCCATTTTACAATACGAAGCGCACGTTTATATTCAACAAATGAGTGACTACGCGCGAAGCGTTTCGACAACGTCCCGTATACGTTCACATACCATTCATCCGATTGCGATGAAACTTGGGTGAGATGTTGTGTACACTCCAGGGAAGGTTTCTGGCTGAGTACATCCATATTACAATATGTAGCGCAAGAGTAGAATCAACAAATGAGCGACGACGCGCGAAGCGTTTCAACCAAGTCCCGTATGGATTCATGTACCATTCGTCCGTAGCTATGAAACTTGGGTGAGATGTTGTGTACACGTCATGGAAAATTTCTGGCTTAGTAAATCCACTATACAATATGCAGCGCACAAGTTGATTCAACAAATGAGGGACGACGCGCGAAGCGTTTCAACAAAGTCCCGTATAAGGTCATATACCATTCTGCCGTTAGCGGTGAAACTTGGGTGAAATATGGTGGACACTCCAAGGAAGGTTTCTGGCTTAGTAAATACATTTCACAGAAGGTAGCACACGAGTAGATTCGACAAATGAACGACGACACGCGGAGCGTTTCAATACAGTCCCCTATGTCTTCATATCCCATTAGTCCGATAGCGATGAAACTTGGGTGAGATGTTGTGGACACTTACGTGACGGTTTCTAACTTAGTAAATACATTTTACAGTAGGTAGCGCACGAGTAGATTCAACAAATGAGTGACGGAGCGCGAATCGTTTAAACAAAATCAGGTATGCGTTCATATACTATTCATCCGATTGCGATGAAACATTGATCAGTTATTGTGTACCCGCCAGGGAAGGGTACTTAGTAAATCCATTTCACAATAAGTAGCGCAAGATTAGATGCAACAAATGGGTGACGACGCGCGAAGCGTTTCAACAAAATCCCCTATTGCGTTCATATAACATTCTTCGATTGCGATGAAACCTTGATGAGTTATTGTGTACACGCCAGTGAAGGGCTTCGACTTCGTAATACATTTCTCAATAGGTAGCGCACGAGTAGATTCAACAAATGAGTGACAGCGCACGAATCGTTTAAACAAAAACCCCTATACGTGCATATACCATTCATCCGATTGCGATGAATCATTGATGAGTTATTGTGTACACGCCAGGGAAGGGTTTCGACTTAGTAAATCCATTTCACAATAGGTAGCGTACGAGTAGATTCAACAAATGAGTGACAGCGATGAAACTTTTGAAAGTTGTTGTGCACGCTCCCACGAATGGTTCCTAAATTAGAAAATCCATTTTACGATAGCTTAGAGGCAGTTAACATGTTGTGTATCCAAAAGCACTTCAAGAAACAGAATTTCAACGCCAACACTTTCTTTGATTGGCATTGCAACGCATGCCGGGTACAGCTTGTCTATATACTGTATATAAAAATCAATGTAACGTGATAGTTTGTCTGTGGGTATGTCTGTGGGTATGTCTCCTATGCGTTCATATACCATTCGTCCGATTGCGATGACACTTGGGTGAGATGTTGAGTACACTCCAAGGAAGGTTTCTGACTTAGTAAATCCATTTTACAATAGGTAGCGCACGCGTAGATTCAACAAATGAGCGACGATGCGCGAAGCATTTCAACAAAGTCCCGTATGTGTTCATATACCATTCGTCCGATAGCGATGAAACTTGGGTGAGATGTTGTGTACACTTACGTGAAGGTTTCAAAATTAGTGAATACATTTCACAGTATATAGCGCACAAGTAGATTCAACAAATGAGCGACGACACGCAATGCGTTTCAACAAAGTCCCGTATGCATTCATATACCATTCGTCCGATAGCTATGAAACTTGCGTAAAATGTTGTGTACACTGCAGGGAAATTTTCTGGCTTAGTACATCCACTTTACAATAGGCAGCGCACGAGTAGATTCAACAAATGAGCTACGACGCGCGAAGCATTTCAACAAAGTCACGTTTGCGTTCATATACTATTCGTCCGATAGCGATGAAACTAGGCTGAGATTTTGTGTGCACCCCAGGGAAGGTTTCTAGCTTAGTAAATCCCTTTAAAAATAGGTAGAGCACGAGTAGAATCAACAAATGAGCAACGGCGCGCGAAGCGTTTCAAAAAGGTCCCATATCATTTCATATACCATTCATCCGATAGCGATGAAACTTGGGTGAGATGTTGTGTACACTCCAGGGAAGGTTTCTGGCTTAGTACATACATTTTACAATAGGTATCGCACCAGTAGATTCAACAAATGAGCGATGACACGCGAAGCGTTTCAACAAAGTCCCGTATAAAGTCATATACCAGTCGTCTGATAGTGATAAATGTTTGGTGAATTGTTGTGTACACTCCAGGAAAGGTTTCTGGCTAAGTAAATCCATTTTACAATACGAATCGCACGTTTATATTCAACAAATGAGTGACTACGCGCGAAGCGATTCGACAACGTCCCGTATAAGTTCACATACCAATCATCCGATTACGATGAAACTTGGGTGAGATGTTGTGTACACTCCAGGTAAGGTTTATGGCTGAGTACATCCATATTACAATATGTAGCGCAAGTGTAGAATCAACAAATGAGCGACAACACGCGAAGCGTTTCAACCATGTCCCGTATGCATTCATATACCATTCGTCCGTAGCTATGAAACTTGGGTGAGATGTTGTGTACACGTCATGGAAAATTTCTGGCTTAGTAAATCCACTATACAATATGCAGCGCACAAGTTGATTCAACAAATGAGGGACGACGCGCGAAGCTTTTCAACAAAGTCCCGTATAAGGTCATATACCATTCTGCCGTTAGCGGTGAAACTTGGGTGAAATATGGTGGACACTCCAAGGAAGGTTTCTGGCTTAGTAAATACATTTCACAGAAGGTAGCACACGAGTAGATTCGACAAATGAACGACGACATGCGGAGCGTTTCAATACAGTCCCCTATGTCTTCATATCCCATTAGTCCGATAGCGATGAAACTTGGGTGAGATGTTGTGGACACTTACGTGACGGTTTGTAACTTAGTAAATACATTTTACAGTAGGTAGCGCACGAGTAGATTCAACAAATGAGTGACGGAGCGCGAATCGTTTAAACAAAATCAGGTATGCGTTCATATACTATTCATCCGATTGCGATGAAACATTGATCAGTTATTGTGTACCCGCCAGGGAAGGGGACTTAGTAAATCCATTTCACAATAAGTAGCGCAAGAGTAGATGCAACAAATGGGTGACGACGCGCGAAGCGTTTCAACAAAATCCCCTATTGCGTTCATATAACTTTCTTCGATTCCGATGAAACCTTGATGAGTTATTGTGTACACGCCAGGGAAGGGCTTCGACTTAGTAATACATTTCTCAATAGGTAGCGCACGAGTAGATTCAACAAATGAGTGACAGCGCACGAATCGTTTAAACAAAATCAGGTATGCGTGCATATACAATTCATCCGATTGCGATGAATCATTGATGAGTTATTGTGTACACGCCAGGGAAGGGTTTCGACTTAGTAAATCCATTTCACAACAGGTAGCGTACGAGTAGATTCAACAAATGAGTGACAGCGATGAAACTTTTGAAAGTTGTTGTGCACGCTTCCGCGAATGGTTCTAAATTAGAAAATCCATTTTACGATAGCTTAGAGGCAGTTAACATGTTGTGTATCCAAAAGCACTTCAAGAAACAGAATTTCAACGCCAACACTTTCTTTGATTGGCATTGAAACGCATGCCGGGTACAGCTTGTAATATATAATTATATAAAACATAATTTGTGATATTACGCACATAAATTGTAATATCAATTTGGAGCAATAATAAATGTATGATCCACACAGACTACACCAAATAGTAAACACAATGAAAAGTCACAACGAAGGTGATCATGCAACTTGTTAATTACGCAGAATTCATACTTTGGTTCATCCATCACCTGATTACAACTTCTCCTGCCGTCTACCAGAAGAGCGAGCAACGAAAAACAAATGACTGTTGAATAGCGTAGAATGGAAAGAATAGTATACAATGGATGAAGCCTGCCAGCAATGCCTATAGCGCGTCAGTGATAACCAAGTCCAAATGTATCACCTGTGATAAAAAGAGGTCACTAGAATACAAACGAAGTCAAAGCATTCCTGTTACTCGTTCAATACGAGTAAAAACAGACGTGAATAAACACTGTAGCTTTAAAGTACGAGAGTTGAACATTGTGAAAATGAAAATCCACAGCCTGCTTCCAGTCGACAAACCGAGTCAGGGAATGGAATGAATGAAGCCCCCATCTAACGGCGAGGATATGAACTGTGCTGGCTGCCGATGCCTGTTGCACTCCCCTGGGGCAATGATTAAATGAATGACGGATGAAATGAAATTATAGGGGAGAGTGTTGCAGGAATGAAATTGTGACAGGGAAAACCAGAGTACCCGGAGAAAAACATGTCTGCCTCCGCTTTGTCCAGCACAAATCTCACATGGAGGGCCCGGGATTTGAACCATGGACCACAGCGGTGAGAGACCGGCGTGCTGCCGCCTAAGCCACGGAGGCTTCGAGAGACGAACATTGTACGTTTTTCAAATGGCTGTGTTATGCAGATTCTTACTTAGCAGCTATTTATAATCCAAGCAGTGCCTCAAATCATGAGGAGAGAGCAATAACCAAGCCTGTATTTTACTCTTGAAATAATTGCAAAACTTAGCAGGGACGTGGAAAATTTCATGTTCTTCACCAGGGAGGAATTTATTGAGTTTCCGAAGTCAGATAAGAGGCAGTAGTTCCATAGTGAAAGAATTAGGATATTTGATCCTGGTAAGGCCAATCTTGGAATACAGTTTGGGACCCATATCAGGTAGGGCCAATCAATGGTACAAAGGAAGCCTGCACGGTCTGTGCGGAACGATTTTAATCCTAGAAGTAGTGTAACTCGAATGATACAAAAACTAGGGTGAGAATCTCTGGAAGATGGAAGGACGAAATCGTGACTATACGCTATGTTTAGCACTTACACTAATCGGCCAGCATTGGGAGAACTAAGCAAACGCCTGGGAAATCCCACATTCTTGAGCAGGGCAGGTCATCTACTGTACGTAAAGTTAAGGACCTACCGCAGCGTAAAAATTATGTGAAATATTCTTTCATAATTGTGGTATTGATAATTAATTGGAACTCATTACCTGTCACAGTCTTAGAGCCTTTCCTCAAACATATGAATGTGTTTAAGAGAAAACTGAAATTTGTGTAAATACTACGATGTAATTACTATATTTCCCAAATCGCGACGTGTGTACATTAAGCTTGTTTGATATTATTGCTGGTAATTTTCAGTAATTGCACAATTTGCCATCAGGGAATTACCCCCATTTCCAAATAAATGAATGAAAAAAAGATAAACTTTTGGATAAATCAATCATCTTAAGTTATGACATATCATAACAAAAACACCAGTTTACCATCTCTTGATTTATTTATTTATTTATTCGTATCAGACGCATTGATACTATAAATGTATACAGTACATTAAAACTCTTACTGGATTAAATACATTTTATGCAATGTCACACTAAACAAACAAGAGTCAATACTACTTTTGCCCAGAAGTTAGCGACCCTTTGAGGTTCTAACTTTCCTCTGGGCTGACTACCTAACAGATCATAAAAACACAAACTTATTTCAAAGCACAGTAATAATAACTATCTTAAAGGGAAATGTGTTAAAAGACACCAAACTTGTGATTCGTATCAGAATTTCCTTCAGTCCGAGAAATGTATATGCAGGTATTAGAACGGAGTCAGAAATGCGTATTATATTATATTTCATGTATCAAGATATTTACATAACCCTATCGATTAACACACCGCGCTGATCACGCATCACCCCATAATCTGCAGACCAGCGTTTGCTTGGTAGGCCTCTTCATGGGCTGAATCCCCACGGGATTTCATTTGGTTTAGTTTGATTATCGATTCGCACTACCCAGTTCAAAATACTAGGAATTCGTCCAAACAATTTCTTAAAATCAATGTTTTATCATTTCAAATGATCTTGCACAGTCGACCGCACAGTGAGTTCTAGTAAGCACGAAAACTGCGAGTAGCTGTAATACGGAAGACAATCAGATAAGTAGTTAGCCTAAAACTTTATAGTTTAACCATAGTTTACAACCATATAATCTCTCTAAAGTACAATCTCCGGATAGCTATCACCATTTAGCATTTCACCTAACATATATACTGCATTTAGCATACACTGACAGTTGCAGTACCAATACTGCAACTAAATAATTGTACATATTGTAAATATTTTCACCTGTATTTCAAACATAGATTTTATAGCCTAAGTGTAATGGATCTGATGATGATCGCTTGACGATCGAAACTGGTCATCCTAGTGTTTTATTAATCTCATGTAATTTATTTCAGGATTAGGGCATAACCCATCTCTTTTGGGTACATTCGTGTTGACCGACTGTAAAGCACTAAACACTTGTTTACTAAGGCAACACTGAAAATATGGCTTCAAACACCACAATTATTATTATTATTATTATTATTTATTTACCAAAAATTGTGCCTACAATTTATGGACGGCAGATAGAGAAAGGGCAAGCCCCACATACACAGCAGTGTCTCCATCTCCGTTAGAGAAAGAATTATTTTAGGCTGCATGTATGGTGACTGACAAGTCTTTCACCATTCGAACTTGTTTTCAGATCAAACTGCAGTACAGAGAGAGTATAGGTTGCAGGTATGGGTTAATAAATGACAAACGGTGTACACAAAATCTGATTTATCGATTCAAGGATTAAGAGTAGACTATCTTTAATTGATTGGTTAAAGAGGATAGCTAAAATATAAAATGGTGACTACATTGAACTAAAATGATCCAAGCTGAATCAAACCCAACTAAACCGAACCAAACCTAATCAAAAACTTGTAGGTGTATATGGTCATTGGTGATGTCAAAAAGGAAAGGGATAACGCTCTACCTATAGAGGGTAAGGTAAAGCTAGTTCATGGTGCTAATGCACACATCCAAATACATGAACCTCACACAACTATCCTATGCGGTTTTTATGGGTTGACTGTTAAAAACTTGCTCAGTGGTTACTGGGGCAAGCTGGTCGCTCCACACATCAAGCTTTAAATACTTGAGGCTAATAATCTAATAATCTGTTCTAAACTAAACTGTCTTGCTGGTAGTGCTTACACAGTAGGTAGATGACAGAAATGCTTGGCTAACAGAAATACAATCATTTCCGGTTGTCTAATGTTAGCAGCTAACCGTTTTGTGCTGCAGTGGCGAGCACATGTGCCTCTTGCACTAGAGATTTTAACTCGTTTTCCAGCTTCAAGGCCTAGAACGAATCAAACTAAGAAAGTAGGACATGGTGGCGCAGTGGTTAAGCTGTTGGCCTTTCACTAAGGTGAACTAGGGTTTGATTTCAGGTTAATATGTATGTCATAAACATATAAAAAGCAGAGATTATGTTTAAAACCGATTACACTTGCCTCTTTTCAATTTATTACTTGGATTACAAAATACAAGGGCGAACTGAGATTGATATACAGTTAATGCTACCTATCACACACTAGACTGTAAGAAAGCCAAGAGAGCAAAAGGCGTAGGTAGAGCAGGGGTAAAATCTCTATATGTAGAGAACTACTAGCGGTTTTATGAACTGACAAATCTATGTCACATAAACAGTGTAGGTTACAATCCAGCAACCATAATTTGTATCTTGTGGAACAGAGAAAATGCACTTTTGCCTTGATGGATAACAAATGTGTGTAGACGAATGACCTACGCATTAGCCTACCATGGGGTTATAACCACGAGGAGGAGGTGTGATTTCTATATTTTATTGTTTAGAAACATGGCTTTTTGTAACCAGTAGATTTAGTATTTTGTAAATATTCATTTTTGTAATTGTAAATAGTTAATTTTTGTAAATAGTGGATTCCATTTTTTTGTAATGGTAAATGTTAAATGTATAACTAAAAGTTCTTTGGCATGAGTGCGCAGGTTAATGATGTTTATGGAGTTAAATATAGTGGTTGTGTTTGTTTAAAGACAGGCATGGTTGTATGCTTACACAGAAAAAGAGAGAGAGAGAGAGAGTGTGTAAAACAGCCTTACCTGCAGTAGTAGTAGTAGTAGTAGACCTCTATGTTTTTGCAAACACATAGACAGACAGTATGTGTACTGGAAAAAGTTTTGTAAACACTCAAGTCCACAAGACTAATTAAATTAGTAACTGCTAGGTTGGCCGAGTGGTTAAGGTGTTTGACTTAAGATCAGATTTCCTGTACAAGGAAGCAAGGGTTCGAATCCCTTATCTGACATAACTACTGCCTTAACATGACTCGGCCACACTGTATCATTATGATACTCGGTTCACAAACCATAGATGGAGTGCATTGTTTAAGACCACTCCCTTTCCGAACATAGTCAGAGACTGTTGATGGTTAACAATTGTATTAATAGTGGGACATGGGGATAGCAATTAAGAAAAACAGACAATACTTATACACTATTTTTATTTATTTAATGTAAGTACTTGTACAATAGTTATGTAGAAAATACAACTTTCTTTTTGTCTATTACTATCTAGTCCTTTTCGATCCACTTGCATATCAAGGGCAGATGACTTTGTAGTTCAGCCCCTTAAAACAACAGCAACACTACCTCTTGCATAGTCTGTGATGTTGATGACTTGAGACGTGGAAGATGGATTAAACATAACTTTTAAAACAGGGGTTAAATGTTAAGAACAAAGTTCCAAATGGTTCCGCCTCGTCAATACTGTTTATTAAAATGTCGTGATACAATCACCTGTCTTTTAACACATGGTACATGTTTCAACGTCTAACTCGTATTGACGTCTTCCTCAGCCTAAATATTTGGGCAGCACTTAAAACATTCTCTTTATATACTGGGTGTAGTTAAAAATTGTACATAAAACACACATAGATCACTGTAACACATTAAAAAGTTGTTAAAACATTTTCTTATGTTAAAAGCTTAATAAAATCCTCAGCCGGGCTTGGCAGTCTTTCTTGGTTTATTTCTAATGGTAGCTTCAAAAGCCCAAGCAAGGGGCGACCATTCCCACGATGTAATGCGTCAATGAGCTAACAGGGCCGTGCTGAGTCGGACGGAGACAGTGCTGTACTGAAACGGTGCGTCAACATGGAAGCAATTGCGGAACTTTGTTCTTAATATAATTCAGTCAATACGGAAAAAATGTGCGACTCTCAGAGTCAAAAAGAAGGGGTTAAATGTTGCTCAATAAACAATGCACTATTTTGACTAGCAACTTCTTTCTCTTGTACTAACTTTTTAGCATTCTGATTATTTTTTGTCAACACCATCAGTGTTTTGTCTGGAGCACTACATTGATGATCACTCACACTTAAAACCACACCATTTCTACTTTTCATATCGCCTCGACATCTTGTTGACCTCTGTTTTGAGCATCGACAGAATATTATTCTTTTTACATTTTGTCGTCTATAGTTATAGGAGTAGCCTTTATAGAGTACACGTTATTTACCTCGGTTAGTTGTAGTAAGTTCCATAGTAGCAACTAAACTGTTAGTATGATTTGCACACTACAAAGGTTATATCTGTTCTGGTAATATAATTATTTAGCGTTGGCTTTTATATTTAATATGTACAGTTTAAAGTGATAGAAAAGTGGTAGAAACGTGGTAGCAAAGAGGTAGACAAGTGGTAGACAATTGATAACAAAGTGGTAGCAAAGTGGTAGCAAAGTGGTAGAAAAGTGACAGAAAAGTAGTAGAAAAGTGGTAGCAAAGTGGTAGCAAAGTGGTAGAAAATACTTCATGCATTGTTAAGAAATAGTTTAAGCAGTTACATGGATTCATTACATAATAATTTTAGCATGACGAAGCTGATTTTCTATATCCAATAGTTCTTCCTCATATTTAGTATGAGATGTTAGGCCCCTTAAAACAAAAATTAGCATTAGCATTAGCATATTTAGTATGACCAGCCTGTTTGCAGGCATGCAAGTGCTGAAGCCGCTGGAAGAGCTTACTGGGATTGTTCCAGTAAACAAATTTAACAAATGACATTTTAGGGGTAAACAGAGCATTGCCATTATCTTTATCATCATCATCATCATCATCATCATCATCATCATCCTCAGCATCTCAATCACTATTATTATAATCACCATCATTGCGATCAACTTTATCCTCAACATCACTAAAACTATTCAATTCCTTTTATTTCTTTTCCACAGAGACCTCTCCCATAGTCTGTGTTGACGTTGATAGTGTTGAGGGTTTCTTAGACGTTGACAACTGTCCTAACATGACTTTTTGAGGACATGATATGTACATTTGAAAACACACTACACTATCTTGAGCAGCAATATCGTTTTCTTGAACTTGCTTTATAGCATTTTCATGATTTTTTGTAAACAGCAACCGTGGTTTGTTTGGAGCACTACATTGATGAACACTCACACTTAAAACCTTTCCATTTTAGGTAGATTTCATTTGAAAGCTAACTATTGCAATGGGTACCATGTTTCGACTTCCGGAAAATTTCGACATATCTTCACGTTTCACATCCCCTAGACCCAAAAACCACCGTCAGTTAAAAAGTTTATATATAATTTATGTACATATGTATATACATACATATATCACTTTCTTGTGGACACGATAACTACCGCAATTTTTCACCAATCACTTGGAAATTTTACATAATATGTATCCCCATAAAATCACGGTCGAATTCGTTAATGGGCACAATCGGTCGACGGGGGTGAAAATGGGGGTCATTTTTCGAAAAATTGAAATATCGCTATAACTCGCTTAATATTTCAAATATCGAATCCATTTAAAGTTCATACTATGTGTCGATTAAGGCCCAAAAATTTATGTTTGAAGAGTTTTTTGATAGCACCAACCATTAACCAAAGGGATGGGACAAAGTGGGTTTTCCGGGAAACATTAATCATATCTCTCTTAATAGGCACAATATAAAAACCGTACAAAATGGACAATATTCCCCTAATAATTACCTAAAACTATTGTCTGAAAGAATTTTTGATATGACCCACCATTACGCCAAGGGATGAGAAAAATGGTTTCGGAATTATAAGAAAATGCCAAGAGCTATCAGAGGTTGCCATGACAACACTACTAAATTGATGAGGGATGAGCCATCAGACGTTGCCATGACAACGCACTTGCACGCGATCACATTCAGTTTTCCATCTGACTAAGTGAGAAGCGGCCTCGGTGACGTAACTGGTAGTATGCTGAACTTCTAAGCCCAAGGTCGCGGGTTCAAAGCCGGCCGAAGTCGTCGGATTTTCTAAGAGCGCTAAAAATCCCTCAGTATGCTTGCCTTTGGAGGGGAAGATCCAACGTTCGTTGCGAGTTGCTGGTTGTGGTGGCATCTCGTGGCCAAGTTCAGAGATAGGTGTCGTTGACGGTAGTATCTGGTAGCAACATTAGGAGCTACTGCTTGAAATTGACCGTCTGCAGTCCTTACCTGAATTACAGACTAATACAGCCATCACAATTCACACTGTTTATCAGACATATTCTACACTCACCCAAAGTACACGGGGTTACATGAGCGCGTTGTCGCAGTCCCTAAACTGAGGAACCAACCAAAATCTCTGCGGGAGATATAATTTTGCGTGAAGAAGTAACAGACCGTTACATAGTTACACATCAGTGTCGAAACCTTGCATAAGGACAGTGTGACCACAATTATAAAAATGTACCCCAAATGACAAGAAGGTTACCGTCCCCATAAGACAATAAAATGTTTAAATTATGCATAAAATGATGAAAAACTAAGTTAATTAAGCTCCAATTATAAACTACTTTCTCGCAATAAATGAGGTCTGATCCTTCTACGAAAACGTGCATATTCTGCCTATTTTCGCCTATCCCCAAGTTTGCCCGATGAAATCTACCTACGCCTTCCGGCGTGCCGAGAGAACTTTTTACTTTTTAGATTGCCTCGACATTTTGTTGACCTCTCTTTCGAGCATCGCCAGAATATTATTCCATTCACATTCTGACGATTATAGTTATAAGAGTAGCCTTGATAGAGTGCACGTTGTCTACCTTTGTTGGTTGTAGTAAGTTCCATAGTAGTAACTGACCTGTCAGTATGATGTTCACACTACAAAGGTTACAACTGTTCTGGTGATAGAGTGACTTACCATAAGCTTATATATTGGCTTATATTTTGGCTTTTATGTTGGCTTATGTATTGGCTTTTGAGTCGGTTTTTGTACCGGCTTGCGTATTGGCTTTGGTGTTGGCTTACATATCGGCTCTTCTGTTGGCTTATTTGATAAGTTATTTTTCTACAGATGCATGTAGTATGTTGATATATACAGCTTACGACGTACCAAAGGAGATTATGACATGCAAAATAAACAATGGCTGGTGTGTGTTGGCTTTTATGTTAGCTTATGTGTTTGCTTTTGCGCTGGCTTTTGTATTGGCTTATGTATTGGCTTTTGTGTTGGCTTATATCGGCTTTCTGTGTGTTGGTTTATTTGACAAGTTATTTTTTCAATGTATTTAGTGGATTTTTTTTCTTGGTTTTGGAAAGTATCTCAAAGAAAGGAAATATTTAAAGACTTAACCTCAGCACGCCTAACATAACCGAACTTTGCCTAACTTAACCTTGTCACGTGACATGTTCTACAAGTTAAGACTTGCTTAAGACTGGCTATGACGTCACACGTAGCTCACCTAACCATAGACCCATGGCAAAAGAGCGATGAACTTATGCAAGCACATCAGCGCTGGTTACCCGCCTGCTCCTACCTATGCAGAATGGAGGTGGGAAATATACCTTGTCAATCAAGCTATCCCTCACTCATGCCTCTAAGTAATGTAAAAAAAAGTCCTCTCGGCACGCCGGAAGGCGGAGGTAGATTTCACCGGACAAACTTGGAGATAGCCGAAAATAGGCAGAATATGCAGGTTTTCGTAGAAGGATCAGACCTCATTTATCGCGTGAAAGTATTTTATAATTGGAGATTAATTAACTTTGTTTTTCTTCATTTTAAACATATTTTAAACATTTTGTCTTACGGGGACGGTAACCTTCTTGTCATTTGGAGTCCATTTTTAGCCTATTTTCAATTTTGAAAAAAATAGGCTTATGAGATCACCTTTTGTCCGTGTGTGTGTGTGTGTGTGTGTGTGTGAGGTGTGTGTGTGTGTCCCCCTAATAAAATCTAAACGGCTGGAGCGATTTCAGTGAAACTCGGTAAGTTCATAGCACTATTCCCGGCGACGTCGACCGTGCCCATCGAATTTTGTTACGTCTCACCAATCCAACATGGCGGCTGTGCGAAATATTTCACTAGCATTCAGTATCTCCGAAACTATAACGGATATCGCCCTGAAATTGTGTACGGTGATAAACGGTACTACTAGAAGTTCACCTATGAAACTTTCAAAAACCTGGTTACTACAAAACCAACATGGCGGCCAAGCGAAGTGGAGACTTTTAAATAGACTTTTCTCGCGATTTAACTATCCAAACGTAATGCAACTTGGTACAGCAAATATTTATACACATTGCAATGCACTGGAGTCTAATTTAGTTCAATTGCTTACATAACCTCAAAATGGCGGCTGTGCGAAATATTTCACTGACTTTCTATATCCCCGAAACTATTACAGATATCACCCTGCAATTTTGTACGGTGATAAACGGTACTGATACAAGTTTACCTATGTATAATTCATAAACCTGTAAAGTACAAAACGAACATGGCGACCAAGCGAATTTGAAATATTTTAATAGACTTTTCTCGTAGGTTAATTCTCTGAGCGCAGTGAAATGTGGTACAGTAAATGATTTTGCAGATTGTAATGTACTGCCATCTAATTTAATTCAATTGTTTACATAACCTCAAAATGGCGGCTGTGCGAAATTTTAAAATTAAGTTTTTATTTCTTGTGTCGTAATCATGCGATCGATGTGAAAGTTTGAATAATGAACCTAGGCAATAAGTGACCTTGAATGGTACATAACTCTATGGCCTATACATATAACAATCCTAAATGGCAAACTTCCGTAATATTTAGACGGTTCTCAATATATATGAATCTTTTACAGCAACCAAACTGAAATTTTTATGTTCATAGAGACTATGAACATATGTTCACCTATAGGACTTTCAGTAACCTGGTGAGCACGAATCCAACATGGCGGCGACGCGAAGTATAAATATTTAAATGGACGTTTCTCGCGAATTAACTATCCGAGTGCCGTGAAACGTTGCACGTTTTAAATGCTTACACAAATGTTGATCCACTGGCATCTAATTTATTTCAATTGTTTGCATAATCACAAGATGGCTGCTGTGCGTAATTTTAAAATCTCGCTTTTACTTCTTGTGTTCTAATCATGCGATTGAAGTTTGAATACCACACTTACACAATAATCTTAATATAATAGTACAAAAATAAAAATCCAACCTGGCGACCTTCTGAAATATTTAGACGGTTCTCAATATCTACGAATCTGATACAGCAATTAAACTGAAATTTTGTATGTTGATAGAGGCAATTAACATGAGCAGGATATATGAAAATAGGCTATACAGTTCTTCACGGAACTACTTGTTATACTTGTGGTCACACTGTCCTTATGCAAGGTTTCGAAACTGATGTGTAACTATGTAACGGTCTGTTACTTCTACACGCAAAATTATATCTCCCGCAGAGATGTTGGTTGGTTCCTCAGTTTAGGGGCTGCGACAACGCGGTCATATAACCCCGTGTACTTTGGGTGAGTGTAGAATCTGTCTGATAAACGGTGTGAATTGTGATGGCGGTATTAGTCTGTAATTCAGGTAAGGAATGCAGACGCTAAATTTCAAGCAGTAGTTCCTAATGTTGCTACCAGATACTAACGTCAACGCCACCCAGCTGTGAACTTGGCTACTAGATGCCACCTCAATCAGCAACTCGCAACGAACGTTGGAACTTCCCCTCCAAAGGAAAGCTTACTGAGGGATTTTTAGCGCTCTTAGAAAATCCGACGACTTTGGCCGGCTTTGAACCCGCGACCTTGGGCATAGAAGTTCAGCATGCTACCAGTTACGTCACCGAAGCCGCTTCACACTTAGTCAGATGGAAATCTGAATCTGATCTCGCGCAAGTGCGTTGTCATGGCAACGTCTGATGGCTCATCCCTCATCAATTTAGTAGTGTTGCCATGTCAACCACTGATAGCTCTTGGCATTTTCTTATAATTCCGAAATCATTTTTCTCATCCCTTGGCGCAATGGTGGCTCATATCAAAAATTCTTTCAGACAAACGTTTTAGGTAATTATTAGGGGAATATTGTCCATTTTGTACGGTTTTGATATTGTGCCTATTAACAGAGATATGATTAATGTTTCCGGAAAAAACCACTTTTTCCCACCCTTTGGTCAATGGTTGGTGCTATCAAAAAAACGTTTCAAACATAAATTTCTGAGCTTTATCCGACACATAGTATGAACTTTGAACGGATTCGATATTTCACATATTAAGAGAGTTATAGCAATATTTCATTTTTTAGAAAAAAAAGTCCACCATTTTCATCCCCTTTGACCGATTTAGCCCAGTAACGAACTCGCCCGAGATTTTATGGGTATACATATTCGGTAAAAAATTCAAAGTGATTGGTGCAAAATTACGGCAGTTATCGTGTCCACAAGAAACTGGTATACATATATATACATATATTACATAAATTATATATAAACTCTTGAACTGACGGTGGTTTTGGGGTCTGGGGGATGTGAAACGCGAAGATATGTCGAAATTTTCCGGAAATCGAAACATGGTACCCATTGCAATAGTTAGCTTTCTAATGAAATCTACCTAAAATACTGCCGTCAACGACACCTAGCTGTGAACTTGGCTACTAGATGCCACCTCAATCAGCAACTCGCAACGAACGTTGGAACTTCCCCTCCGAAGGAAAGCAAACTCAGGTTTTTGGCGCTCTTAGTAAATCCGACGACTTCAGCCGGGTTTGAACCCGCGACCTGGGGCATAGAAGTTCAGCATGCTACCAGTTCCGATACCGAAGTCGCTTCCCACTGACATATGAAAACTGAATGTGATCTCGTGCAGTGGCGTTGTCATAGCAACTGCTGATGGTCATCCCTTATCAATTAAAAGTAAAGTTGTCATGGCAACCTCTCTTGGCACTTGGCATTTTCTTATAATTTAAATCATTTTGTTCACCCCGTGGCGTAATGGTGGGTCATATCAAAAATTCTTTCAGACAAAAGTTTTAGGTAATTATTGGAGGAATATTGTCCATTTTGTACGGTTTTGATATTGTGCCTATTAACAGAGATATGATTAATGTTTCCCGAAAAACCCACTTTTTCCCACCCCTTTGGTCAATGGTTGGTGCTATCAAAAAACTTATTTGACATAAATTTTTGGCGCTTATCCGACACATATTATGAACTTTGAAGAGATTCGATATTTCATGTATTAAGAGAGTTATAGCGATATTTCACTTTTTCGAAAAAAGCCCCCCATTTTTACCCCCTTTGACCGATTTTTCCCATTAACGAACTCGACCGAGATTTTATAGGGATACATATTTTGTAAAAAAATCAAAGTGATTGGTGCAAAATTACGGCTGTTATCGTGTCCACAAGAAACTGATATATATATATATATATATATATATATATATATATAGATACATATGGCCTTGGAGGCTGGATTTAGACAGCTCCTTAACCCGGTCCATGAGGCAATTTTAATTGGCTACATGGATGACTCTTGCCAGGCGCGTCCACGTCGCGGGGGTGGGCAACGGTACTGTAATATACCATGGAACTACAGTACCGGCTAAGTTCTGGTGAGGACCCAGTCCTATGGGGTATAACATAGGCCCCGTGCACAGGGGCCCCCCATTTTTACCCCCTTTGACCGATTTTGCCCATTAACGAACTCGACCGAGATTTTATAGGGATACATATTATGTAAAAAATTCAAAGTGATTGGTGCAAAATTACGGCTGTTATCGTGTCCACAAGAAACTGATATATATATATATATATATATATATATATATATATATATATATATAGATAGATACATATGGCCTTGGAGGCTGGATTTAGACAGCTCCTTAACCCGGTCCATGAGGCAATTTTAATTGGCTACATGGATAACTCTTGCCAGGCGCGTCCACGTCGCGGGGGTGGGCAACGGTACTGTAATACACCATGGAACTACAGTACCGGCTAAGTTCTGGTGAGGACCCAGTCTTATGGGGTATAACATAGGCCCCGTGCACAGGGTTACGTGCGAAGACCTCAACGGAATCTGCAGCTGAGAAGATGGACTTCGGAACGGTGGAGATTGCGGAAGAGGCAACCCAGTACTCAGGGAATAGTAAGAGTACAGCATCAATCGGCAGCGTCTGTTTCCCAGGTTAGGGGCGGCTGCAAGGGCGTCTGTTTCCCATGTTAGGGGCGGCCTGTATAATAGCTGGCAGTAGCTTCATAAAATGCCTTTGGGAGTGGCGACCCCATCGTAATAATAGCCTAAAATGGAAATGGCACTTCGAATGAATCGGAAAAGGTTAGGGCGTACCCTGCAGGCGACGCGCAGTTCTTTTGGTACTGGGGGAACTGTGAGAAATGGGCGACCAGTAACCGAAATGAAAGTGGGAATCATGAATGTCATGACCCTGACAGGCAAGGTGGAGGAGGTGGTAGACTTCATGGAGAGGGAGAATGTTGGATTGATGGGGCTGAGTGAAGTGAAATGGAAAGGTAAAGGAAGGAAGAAATTGAGGAAAGGATATACATTATACTGGAGTGGTGGCCAAGAGGCTAAAAATGGCGTGGGACTGATAACCTCGAAACAACTGGAGGAGTATGTTGAAGTGGTCGAGTGTGTGAGTGACAGAATAATGAAAATTAGAATGAAGATGAAAAATGACGTGATGGACTTCATACAAGTGTATGCACCACAGACCGGAAACAGAGAAGAAAATATTGAAGTATTCCTGGAGGATGTAGAAAGAGTAATTTCAGATGTAGAAGTGGTGATCATGGGAGATATGAATGCACAAGTCGGAAACGAGAGACAAGGAAAGGAAGAAGTCATTGGACCATATGGATATGGGAAAAAGAACCGGGAAGGAGAGGAACTTGTAAACTTTTGTGAAAGGAATGGACTGATAGTGGGTAATTCATGGTTTCGGAAGAAAAACAGCAGGAAAATTACGAGATATGGTTGGGGCGATAGAAGAACAAAATCAGTAATTGACTACTTTCTGGTGGAAAGGACTAATCGCAGAAAGCTGATAGATGTGACAGCTTTACCAGGAGAAGCATTTGATGGGGACCATAGAGTTGTGGTGGCAAAATTTAGATGGGAAAAATTGGAAAACCTAAAGGAGATCAGAGAAAGTAAAATAAAAGTATGGAAATTGAAAGACAAAACCGTACAGGAAAATTTTCAGGAGAGATTGAAGCAACAAATCCCAGTTACTGAAGTGGAAAACATAGAAGAGGAATGGTCTCACTTTAAAAAGGCATTTGTTGGTGCAGCAGAGAGTGCTTGTGGTAGGACGTCAACAAGAGTGAAAGAGAAGGAGACACCATGGTGGAATGAGGAAGTGAGGAAAGCAGTGAAAGAAAAGAAGTCTGCATGGAAAGAATGGAACCGAGATCAAACAGAAGAAAGCAAAAGGAAGTATCACGACAGCAAACGGAGGTGTAAGAAAGTGGTAGGAGAAGAAAAGAAGAAAAGTTGGGAAGAATTTACACGAAGAATGGAAACAGATGTAAGTGGCAGTAAAAGGATGCTGTATGGGCTTCTAAGAAGTAAGAGGAAAGAAAGAGTTACTACAAAGCTAGTGAAAAAGGAAGATGGAGAGTTGTTAACACACCCAGAAGAGATAAAGGGACGATGGAAGGAGTATTTCGATAAGCTTTTGAATGTGAGCAATGGTACTGGTGAGATGGAAGTGACACAACCTGACGACTCTATAACAGAAGATGATATAACAATGCTGGAGGTGGAATTAGCAGTACAGAAAATGAAGATGGGAAAAGCAACAGGGGTGGATGAAGTCAGTTTAGAAATGATAAAGGCTGCTGGACCTGTTGGTATGCAATGGCTGTATCGACTGCTAAAGTGTGTGTGGAAATGGAAATGTGTACCAGAAGACTGGAAGAAAGGGCTAATAATACCAGTGTTTAAGAAGGGGGACAAGAAGGTGTGTGATAACTATAGAGGGATCACCCTCATATCACAGATAGTAAAAATACTGGAAAGGATATTAGAAAGAAGAATGAGAAGAAAGGTGGAAGGAGAGTTGCAAGAGGAACAGTATGGCTTCAGGAGTGGAAGATCCACAGTGGACCCAATCTTTAGCTTGAGGCAGGTGATGGAAAAGAACTGGGAATATGGAGAGGATTTGATCATGACTTTCATAGATCTAGAAAAGGCATATGATAGTGTCCCCAGAGAGAAGGTATGGGAAACCATGGTTAAGAAGAGACTGGGAAGAGAAATGTTGGAAATGGTGCAAGCAATGTACAACAACTGTGTTAGCAGGGTACTGACCCCAGTTGGAAAGACAGATTGGTTTACGAACAAGACTGGACTAAGACAGGGGAGTGTGCTGTCACCTCTCTTGTTCATAATGGTGATGGATGAAATAGTAAAGGAAACAAAGGAAGCATATGAACATAAAGAAATGAAGTTACTGTTATTTGCAGATGATATTGTGGTCTGGGGAAGGAACACCGAAGAAGTGCAAAAACAACTAGATGCACTGAACGAAAATATTCAGAAGTATGGCCTGAAAATCAGTATAGAGAAAAGCAAGACCATGGTGATGACAAGAGGGGAAAGACAAGGAAAGGGCACTGTGAAAATTGGAAGTCAGAGTTTGGAAATTGTGGACACGTTCAAATACCTATGAAGTGAATTGATGCAAACTGGTAGGTTGGACATGGAGATTGGCAGGAGGGTACAGCAGAGCAATGCATTCTATCAAAGTGTAAGAAAACTTGTTTGGGATAAGGAAGTAGCAAGGAAAAGCAAGGAGGTAATGTATAAAGTGTATTATGTACCCATATTAACTTATGCAGCTGAGACTTGGACCCTGACAAGCAGGCAAGAGAGTAGAATCCAAGCCAGTGAAATGAAATTCCTAAGAAGTATGATAGGAAAGACAAGGAAAGACAGAGTGAGGAATGAAGATGTTAGGAAGGAAGTTGGGATGGGAAAACTAAATGAGAGAATTGAGAAGAATAAACTAAGGTGGTTTGGACATGTAAAGAGGATGGAGGAAAATAGAATACCAAGACAGATGCTGGAGGCGAAGTGCAAGGGTAAGAGACCAAGAGGAAGACCTAGAACAAGGTGGATGGATTCAGTGAAGAACGGCGTAAGAAAAAGAAATCTGGACTGGGACAAGATCGTGGAAGAAGAATGGTGGAAGGAAAGAGGAAAGTGGAGAAGTGCCATAAATACCCCGACCCGGCAGGAGCTGGATAAGGGGAAATGATGATGATGATGATGAGATACATATATACATAAATTATATATAAACTTTTGAACTGACGGTGGTTTTGGGGTCTGGGGGATGTGAAACGCGAAGATATGTCGAAATTTTCCGGAAGTCGAAGCATGGGACCCATTGCAATAGTTAGCTTTCTAAAGAAATCTACCTAAAACAAGTTACGATATGTGTGGTCTGTATGGTGTCAATGGTACTTCGGTGAGCAGCTCACCGTCAAAAACGTCTAGTTTAGAGACATTGGGGCATCATCGGTGCTATGGACGTTACAAAAACAAAATAATTTTTTGTTGTATGAGTTGGTACCGCCCCTACCCCAAAATGACTAAAGCTTGTAAGACGTGTTATGCTAATAAAAGTATGTAATAAAAAATTGGTTGTTGTTATATTATTATTTCTTATGCCCCCTGTCATACCCTAACCTCAATAGTGACTAGTCGTTGATGGAATGGAATGTAAGTAAATGTCATGGGTACACTTTACTGGACGATCGTCAGTCTGTGGTCAGTTGGACTTGGTCCAGACAAGTGTGAACATGTTGCGCACACTGATTGTGGATTATCAAGGGTTTAAAAATGGAGATAACAAATTTATATTTAAAGAAGTGGCCATCATCGATTGTTCCACTTTTTGGATATCGCAAGCTACCCATTTGGTGTTTAAACCACCCTATGCGTTTGATTTATTGTGTAATAAAGACCGTAAACAAACCCAGTGGATTGAAACTCATATGCAACTAGACTGGAAGCAAGGAACCATTTCATATAAGCACCTGGGCATGGTCATGAAAGCCCACTTGTCCTCTGCCCATGTGGTATTTGTGAAAGGTAGTGAAAAACGTCAATGGCTACAACCATTCTTGGCGTCTTACTGTCAATGTATCGATTTAATGGACTTCGGCTGTCCCTCGCTGCAATCACTCATGGACCGCTGCCCCCGTGACAACATTACCCATAAAGCCTTGGCACAGGTGTGACAATTGTTTCATTGGCTAACCACCAATGCCTGCTGTGAGTTGTTAAATAAAGTTAAAACTCTAGGTTTACCTGTGAATGACACCAGTGAGATTTCTACAAGCGACGTGTAAACATCTACATTATACCATTGGAGAAAGGGGATGCTACCGATAAAGCCATTGGCTATTTCTTTGTGTGTAAAAAGAAACTAGACAGTTTTACCCAAGAAGAATTATTGGCTCTTCCAAAATCGGTCATTTATTATGTGGCAGCAAATGCAGTGAAAGAAATCTGGCAACATGTACCAAAATCATGGACTCAAGACCCTGTGTTAAGTGAATTGCAACCATGTTCAGATTATGATCACTATAAGCAAGTGCCCATGGCAAAAATACCCTCTATGCGACAGTGTGCTACTTGTCAGCTGATCAAACTCTATCACGGTCATAAAAGTAAGTGTAAAGACTTTGTTTCTTCATTCTACGGGTGTGATGGCGAGAAAAAAGCAACAACATCAGCATCATCTACAGAGGAGGAAGAGAAAAATCAAACCTTATCTCCACCTATGGAAAAGGATATGCCAGACTTGTACTGGTCATGGCGACATTGACAAAGTCATTCAATCCTTACCTTTTGAAATCCATCTTCCTGGTTATCGTTTTTGTGGTCCTGGAACTTGTCTTGAAGAACCTTTGCAGCGTGGTGATATACCTATTAATCCTTTTGGATCGAGCATGCACCTTTCTTATCGCCATAGGCATTCTGCATTAAGACGTGTAGCGGATAAAGTATCGTTGAAAAGCTAAACAACGTTTGACATCCTGTGATGTCTCAGAGGTTGGCAGCCCTCATTGTAATTAGTGCTATAAAAGGAAAGTTAATGATAAGTGGACATGAACATTGAAAAGGATTGAGGAATTGCTATTTTCTTTGTATTCTATTTTTGTAAAGCTCTATTTGTTGTGAAATAAACACAAGGTTTACAAGATCACAATGTCTTTTAATTTAAAAAATGGTGATAGCCATTTCTTCATTTTGATTTTTTCACACATGAATATTTACAATTTCCACTTTACATTTTTTACATTTCCCTTGTTTAGTTCACACATTCTGTACATTTTTTAAAATCTTTTTCGTAATATACAAAAGCAAACATTTTACAGTAAAATGTATTACTTATCTTATTTTTTACTAAACTACAGTAGCCTAACATTATACATTCTACTTACAGTTATTTACAAAAAATATTACAATATAAAACACACTACAAATATTACAATATAGTGATCATTAGACTTAAGTAAAGTAATAGTCGTCAATGCGACTTTTTCCCCAAGCAAAAGTAGCAAATGTGTTGGGTATAATGAATCGTTTGTTGTCTTCATTACTTAAAGCAACTTTGTTGAGCAAATTGGTATGTAGCTGATGATTTTTACTTCTAAATACACACATTTTCTTATATAATACAGGTGGGTTACTAACTATACAGTTTTTATAATCACTTATATCTAACTCTTTACTAACAACATTCTTTTTCACTCCTTTTATTTATTTTTACTTCTACATCATCAAATGTCATATAGCTGTATGATTTAGATTTTGTGCTTACAAAGGTGTCTATAATAACACCAGCACATTCATCCTTAAATTTTCCAAGAACCTTTTTGTTTACTAGAGCTAAATGGTAAATATTATCCTCGGGGTAGTCACTTGTATCAAACCTATTTAGCTCAGTTTTGATATCTTCATAAAAATCATTAGTTTTAAACTCTTAAATAAAAGAATCTGTGTCTGTGTAGAGTAATTTAGCATTATCAAGATAGTTTTTCTTTACATAATCATAGTGAAATTCATACATAAGTATTTTTGACAATTCTAGAATGGTGTAACGCACATATATGGGTTTGTTGTAAGTTACTTTACGACGATTCATTTGTATTACAACTAAATCCTCATGAATAATTGAACAGCTATGAAAGTTAGGCTTGCTTATTAAGTTGCTCGCACCATACCTTTTACCATCATTCTCCCACTTTGTTATCAGCTTTACATCAACTCGTTTATCAACATTCTCCATAGTCTTTCCAAAAACACTATTATTCATGAGTTTATAAAAATCTTTTTCAAACGCGTTTGTTGACTGTGTTCTTAAATTATTGTTTAGATCAATATACGGTTTGAGCCATTCTGACTGATGAAATTGCAATACGCGTTGAATTTTAGTTAATTTCAATCCATGCTGTAGACACTGTTTCAAGTTTTGATAATGTATTACATATTTACATTTATCATTTACATTAGCAATTAATATTTTTGTTCGTGATGTGATGTATGGAGATTTCATATTCTCAGGACAAAAAGGTAAATCATTATGATCATCATGTAACTCTTTAGGGTACTCAAGATTTACCTCTAAAATATATCCTTTATCATCGTTATCATTAAGAGTGTCAACATGTAAGACATCAATTTCAGGTTGTGTCAGCCAGCGAAAATCTTTCAGTGATATTGACTCAAAGCCCAACCATATTGGTTATTTGCATCGAGGTAGACAATATACTTTGACTCTTCACAAGGGTTGTAGCTAGGCATGTATTTATTATTCGCTTTAGAGTACCGTCCACTACATTGGCTTAATCCACCTCGAATTGATGATTTTTATAAAATTGATCATGTCTATATCAGTCATTAATTCTAAATTTACTTTCGTTTTTTTTTTCAACATTGAACTGAAACTTAACCCAGGAGCAGTGAAATACTGACAAGGATCAAGGTCATAAGTTTTCATACAAACATTCCGAAAATTTTCAAAAACATCTGCTAATAATAACACATCTGTCTTTAAATATATGTCTGAAAATTCTCCTAAAGTTTGAATGTCAAACTGTGACCATACACGTTGTGCATGTAAATATTCCTGATCACTGATATGACTTGTGTTTAAGGAACTGTAAAATTCATCTTTTGGTGGTAAAGAACACTCCTCAAGACGTTCCACACAGTTAATATATTCGTAAGGGAATATACCCTTTTGACGAATCAAATTAAAATCATCTTCTTTAGGAAAGACACGTTGAATTTCACAAAACTGATCTGATTTTAAATTACTAGCAAGCTTATCAAGACTACTCGGCATAAAGCGGAATGAATCTAAAAATCGCAGTTTTATCTTTTTCTTATTGTCAGTTTTGATGTATTTTGTGAACGATATGTATTGTTCCTTATTATTTGCAATCACATCAATTTTCACATCTGATGCTCCAAATTATTTAACGATAAAGTTGTTATCGTATTTGCTACCGTTATGTAGAATGATTGGAATGAATTTATTTACTCTATAATTTAAATTACATTCTTGGTGAGCAGCACCATGATATTTTCCTGTTAAATGGTCATGATCACGAACCCTGTCTGCATATAAACATTCACCACATATAAAACAATTAGTTTCAGTTTCAAAATTCATTTGCTCGGATGAAGTTAGTGGCTCCATTGGAATGATCGTATTTAAAATAGAGGATATACGGATGGCATCTTTCACAAGCCTTTCCATAAAAACCTTAGGTGCACCAGGTCCTCTATACAGCTCAAACTTATTTAAAGAGTCATCGTAACTACATTTAATATAATATGCAAAGCTAAAAGGTTCATGAATGTGAGTAGTATTGGTGAAAGGCTGGGCTGGATTCGATGAAAATGTATTAAATGGTTTTAGCAAAGCCTCAAAGTCAGCATATATAACAAATGGTACTCGAAGCTGTTTCTCATAATCCTTAAATTTTAGAATGTTATTTTTTAGGAGTCGATAATACCGTACACACATGATTACATCCCCATTTTTAGCCTATTTTCAATTTTGAAAAAATAGGCTTATGAGATCACCTTTTGTCCGTGTGTGTGTGCGTGTGTGTGTGTGTGTGTGTGTGATTCGTGTGTGTGTGTCCCCCTAATAAAATCTAAACGGCAGGAGCGATTTCAATGAAACTCGGAACTTTCATAGCACTATTCCCGGCGACCTCGACCGTGCCCTTCAAATTTTGTTACGACTCACCAATCCAACATGGCGGCTGTGCGAAATATTTCACAAGCATTCAATATCTCCAAAACTATTACCGATATTACCCTGACATTTTCTATGGTGATAGAGGGAACTACTATAAGTTACCTTATGTGACTTTTGAAAACCTGGTAACTACAAAACCAACATGGCGGCCAAGCGAATTTGCGACTTTTAAATAGACGTTTCTCGCGAGTTGACCAACCAAACGGAATGAGACTTGGTACAGTATATGTTTATATACATTGTAATGCACCGACATCTAACTTCGTTCAATTGTTTACATAATCACAAGATGGCGGATGTGCGAAATATTTCACCGGCATTCTATATCTCTGAAACTATTAGCGGTATCTCCCTAAAATTTTGTACGGAGATAAAAGGCACTACTTGAAGTCCATCTATAAGATTTTCAAAAACCGGTTAACTACAAAACGAACATGGCGGCCAAGCGAATTTGAACATTTTAAATAGACCTTTCTCGCGATTTAATGTTCCAAGCGTACTGAAACCTGGTACAGGAAATATTTATACACATTATAATCCACTGGTATCTAATTTAGTTCAATTGTTTACATAACCTCAAGATGGCGGCAGTGCGAATTTTAAAATTAAGTTTTTATTTCTTGTGATGTAGTCATGCGATCGAAGTGAAAGTTTGAATAATGAACCTACGCAATAATTTTCCTTTAATGGTACATGACTCTATGGCCTATACATTTAACAATCCAACATGGCGACCATCCGAAATATTTAGACGATACTGAATATCTACGAATCTATTTTAGCAATCAAACTAAATTTTTTAATGTTCATAGGGGCTATGAACTTAAGTTCACCTATAGGACTTTAAATAACCTGGTGATCACAAATCCAACATGGCGGTGACGCTAATTATAAATATTCACATGGACGTTTCTCGCAATTTAACCATCCGCGTGCAGTGAAACTTGGTACAGTAAATCTCTATCCGAATGTTAATCCACTGGCATCTAATTTATTTCAATTGTTTCCATAACCTCAAGATGGCAGCTGTGAAAATTTTTTAAATCTCCTTGTTTTTTCTTGTGTCCTAATTATGCGATTGAAGTTTGAATACTACACGTTCACAATAATCTTCATGTAACATTACATAACTCTAGGACCTACATATATAAAATCCAACATGGCGACCATCCGAAATATTTAGTCGGTTCTCAATATCTATGAATCTATTACAGCAATCAAACTGAAATTGTGTATGTTGATAGTGGCAATTACGATAAGTAGGATATATGAAAATAGGCTGTATAGTTCTTCACGGAACTACTTGTTGATGTTGAGTTAGTTGGTCCTCTTTTCTGAAATATAGCAAACAGCCATCACACAACCACTTTTTGCTATCGCATTTTGATAGCTGACTACCAACAAGTCTACTGAAATGTTTTATCCAGAAATAGTGAGCATTTTCACCTTCAGTTATGTATAGTAAATTTACATGAGCATCCTTTTTTTTCCTGAGTATAATATAGAGGACCTACTATACTCTTGTTTTCAATTCCATACACATTAATACTTACATTGTTCAGCTCTTCAAAAGGTTGAATGTATTTTATTTCCATCGGAAATTCCATTTCTTTTAAATTCAACACTATGGAATAGTGAGGATATGATGATGTTCTCTCCACATGTCCCACTGCTGGATGGAGAGCTGAGGTTACAGCCCATGCAAAGTATGCGTCATCATTATTTATAACGTTTACACAAGCATGCTTACGTTTGATACATCCTGGCAAATCAATGTATGATGATGCTCTAAGGGGGTTGTATTTATTCATGTTGGTTTCTAAATAAAGTACTTCAACCAACGCCCAGCCTGACTCCCTTTCCTGGAACTCTTCACTCTTCACAATGATAGCACTTGAACTATTTTGGTATATATAATTAATATTAGTTGATTCGCTAACGATTATGTTTTTTGTATTAAAATATTTGATATCTGTAATTTTCCTTCGCTCCCAGTTTTTACATAGAGTCCAAAAAGTTCAAAATTCAATTTAAATGTTTTATGCTCTACTAAAACATTATCTACCAATCCAAACACACTAGGTTTAACATTGTGTAAAAATGTTTCAATACTTTGAGTTTTTTCTTTACTATAAAGTCTGTAACTAGCAATTCGACTTTTAAATGCACTACCAATTTGTTGAATATTTCCAAAATTTATTTCATGGCAAGCGTTATTTTTATGACGAATACTGCGTAAATGTCCATGAATGATTGAAGAAGGTATATCAATATTACATACATTACAGTGTGTTATCGAAGGTTCACCATTCTTCTTTCTTTTAGTTGCACGACTATTTTCACAATCTTGAGAACGTTTACGCTTTTGAGCACCGCATTCATTTAAAGGTTCCGTGCTAGTTGATGGTTTTACAGAATTCAATTCCTGTTGTTCTCCATGCACTTCAACCATGTGGGATTGATATCGCTTTACAGCAGAAAAACCAAGTTCGCAAACTGAACACGAAAATGGTGCTGAACTAGCATGCATTAAATTTACATGACGTGCAAGATTATCTTGTCTGTTAAATGTGGTAGCACAATGACTGCACACAAACATTTTAATGTCATGTTTAGCATTTCCGTGTCGTTGAAGGCTGTCAGGTCTTGAGAACTGTTTCTTACATTCACCACACTTGAACATGATGATCACTTTCGAAATCATACTAATATATAACAAGCAGTTCCGTGAAGAACTATACAGCCTATTTTCATATATCCTACTTATGTTAATTGCCACTATCAACATACACAATTTCAGTTTGATTGCTGTAATTGGTTCGTAGATATTGAGAACCGACTAAATATTTCGGATGGTCGCCATGTTGGATTTTATATATGTAGGTCCTAGAGTTATGGACTGTTACATGCAGATTATTATGTATGTGTAGTATTCAAACTTCAATCGCATAATTAGGACACAACAAGTAACAAGGAGATTTTAAAATTTCGCACTGCTGCCATCTTGAGGTTATGGAAACAATTGAAATATATTAGATGCCAGTGGATTACCATTCGTATAAGGATTTAATGTACCATGTTTCACTGCACTCGGATGGTTAAATTGCGAGAAACGTCCATGTGAATATTTATACTTCAGGTCGCCGCCATGTTGGATTTATGATCACCAGGTTATTTAAAGTCCTATAGGTGAACTTAAGTTCATAGCCCCTATGAACATAAAAAAAAACAGAGCCGTCTAAATATTTCGGATGGTCGCCATGTTGGATTGTTAAATGTATAGGCCATATAGTCATGTACCATTAAAGGAAAATTATTGCGTAGGTTCATTATTCAAACTTTCACTTCGATCGCATGACTACATCAGAAGAAATGAAAACTTAATTTTAAAATTCGCACAGCCACCATCTTGAGGTTATGTAAGCAATTGAACTAAATTAGATACCATTGCATTGCAATGTGTATAAATATTTCCTGTACCAGATTTCAGTGCGTTTGGATCATTAAATCGCGAGAAAGGTCTATTTAAAATTTTCAAATTCGCTTGGTCGCCATGTTCGTTTTGTAGTTAACCGGTTTTTGAAGGTCTTATAGATGGACTTCCAGTAGTGCTCTTTATCTCCGTACAAAATTTCAGGGTGATGCAGCTAATAGTTTCCGAGATATTGAATGCCGGTGAAATATTTCGTACATCCGCCATCTTGTGGTTATGTAAACAATTGAATGAAGTTAGATGTTGGTGCATTACAATTTATATAAACATATACTGTACTAAGTTTGATTGCATTTGGTTGGTTAAATCGCGAGAAACGTCTATTTAAATGTTGCAAATCCGCGTGGCCGCCTTGTTGGTTTTGTAGTTACTAGGTTTTCAAAGGTCACATAAGTGACCTTATAGTAGTTCCCTTTATCACCATACAAAATGCCACGGTAATATCAGTATTAGTTTCGGAGATATTGAATGCTGGTGAAATATTTCGCACAGCCGCCATGTTCGATTGGTGAGTCGTAACAAAATTTGAAGGGCACGGTTGGGGTCGCCAGGAATAGTGCTATCAACTTTCTGAGTTTCATTGAAATCGCTCCAGCCGTTTGGATTTTATTAGGGGGGGACACACACACGAATCACACACACACACACGCACACACACACGGAAAAAGGTGATCTCATAAGCCTATTTTTTCAAAATTGAAAATAGGCTAAAAATGAGATGGTGTGTGTCTGTCTGTCTGTCTGTTACCTAATAACTCAAGAACCACTGGTCCGATTTAAATGAAATTTTGCATGGATGTAGCTGAAATACCAGGTTTACATATAGGATACGTTTAATTTCGATATTTTGCACTATTAAGATATGGCGACCATTTTAGTGACGTCACTACACCCTTTGGTTTCAAAATTTCATATTTCCATTTCAAATAAAAAGAGAACGGTAGGAAATAGGAAACTTTGATAGGACATACGAGATTTGAAATTTCATTTCCTAACCGTAAGGTCCTTATCACTTTTCGTGTATCTCCAAAGGTTAGCGAGTAAAACCTACTTTTGTGACGCCACTACACCCTTTGGTTTCAAAATTTCATATTACCATTTCAAATAAAAAGAGAACGCTAAGAAATAGAAAACTTTTGATGGTATACACCAGCTTAAGCATTTAATTTTATATCCAAAAGGTTCTTATCACTTTTCGTGTATCTCCGATGGTTAACGAGGAAAACCTAAATTTGTGCAATAAAACACGGTCAACACCGAGCGGTGCAGTATATCTCTACATATATAAAAAAATAAAATTTGCCTGGTTTTTTCTGAATTTCTACGGAAATTTGAGTTATTTACACGTTTCAGACTGTTTTATGATAGATGCGCGCGAAAATAATGTTTTGGTCTGTCTGTTTGATTGTCTATGGACAACTTTGTTCCCTTATAACTCGAGAACGGCTGGGTGTATCAACGTAAAATTTGGTACAGATATCCATCAGAGGCACGACACTAATCATTGATGTAACTCTTCTCTGTACCTCTCATAAAAGGGGGCATACCCCCTTAAAATACATGCTGAAATAGGAGTAGAAGGACGAGACAAAGCTCATTTTTCAGCCCCTCAATGTGAGAGACAAAACTCGGGGGCCCTAAAAGCATATTTTAAGGTCCTACATCCAACCGTTTTTGAGATATTCCCAGAAAACTAATTTAATTTAATAAACTACTGAACGAATGCAAGCCGATAACCATGGCAACAGATTCTCAGAGATCCATCTATTGCTGTAAGACGCAATAAAATTCCATTAATTACATTAGTGTGAAAGTTTGCTAACGGTTAGATGGTTATTATGGAACCAAATTAAGCTGTAAATTTCATCAATACGTAAAATGCGCTTAAGGGGGTCAAGGGGTAGTCTAGAATTTTTTCACGCGATTTACATCTGCGGGTGTGGTATGGCAGGTCTATTAAATTCCTATCCCTATATTATATTATTATTATTATATTATGGCGTACAACGACGAGACAAAGCCCCTCGGTGCCAGAAATAAAACTCAAGGGTCCTCAAAAACTGCATTATAAGGCTCTAAAACCAACAGTTTCTGAAACATTCCCAGAAAACTGATTAAATTTAATTTAACAAACTAATGAAGGAATGCAAATCGGTAACCATGACAACATTATCTCAAGGGGTGGCATCCAACTTTCCATCTATTTCATTAAGAAGCAATTTATTACATTTATTACATTTCTCTGAAAGTTTGCAAATATAAGGTTATCACGGAACCAACGTAGACTGTATAATTCATCAATGCAATTAAGGGGGTCAAGGGGTTACCTAAGATTTTTTCATGCAATTTTCACGTGCGACATATAGTACAGAAGGTCTATTATAGCTCCAAACAACAACATTATTTTCGATAATTCCTGAATTAAATCAGCATGTTTTGCGGCTTTTAGGAATTTGGGCCATTTGAGACTAAAGGACCTGAATTTTCATGCACCACAAGCTTTTAAAATTTATGATAGAGGTCTTACTGTGTATGGGGACCCAACACAACATAGAGGGTCAGTTTTTATGTGACGTGTATTGCGTTTCATCTACAAGGCTTTCAATTCTATTTCATGTCAGGAAGTACACGTTAGGTGAATTTAGTTTGAGAGCACATTTCAACTAATCTTTTTTCTTTTCTTTTTTTTGTCGACATACGGGTTCATCGTAAGGATGATTTTCATTGATACTGTGTGATAGATATACCCATATTTGGATTTCTGGGTGATATGTTGTAGACAATAGTATTGTCTGTCTGTCTTTCTGTGTATCCTTATGTACGCCTATACCTCATGTTCGGATGCTTGGTGCATCGTAAAATTAGGTATGGTAAACATGAGTCAATACACTGATCATTTATAAAACTCTTCACCGTACATTTCATACAGTAGAAGGGTGGATATAGGGAAAAACCTCTCAGAATACATGCTAAAATAGGCGAAATCTAAAAATTATCCTAGAAGGTGGACCTAAGCATATGTTGCACTTCTCAATGTGAGACACAAAGTTCGCGAGTCTATAAAGGGTCTCCGAAAACCACATTACAAGGCCCTTAAATTAACAGTGTGTGTGATATTCCCAGAAAACTAACTTCGTTTTGATAAACGTATGAAGGAATGACAAGCCGCTAACCATTGCAACAGTAGCTCAATTGATAATGTCTGGTGCGTCTCTAAAAGCAAGAGTACTTAAAAGGGACGTAACACATTATTATTATTATTATTATTATTATTATGTCTGGTGTTAACACCGAACACCGTTCGAAGAACGGGTACTTCTACTAGTTACCTATAAGAGAAAGAAATCATAAATGTTAATAAATAATTAAAAAAGTAAAATATAAATAGTTTAATTACATTCCAGTCATTGGTTATAGCATGGTATTTAAATCGATCATCTGTGAACTCCTAGCAAGTCTAACTTCATGTGGTTCTAACTGGGGCTTACTATATACCACTGTCACTGACACCTAGCGGTGAACATTGGAACTTGATAGAGTGGTAGAAACCAGTGATCGCCAGTTAAGTGAGCTAAGTGTGACGTCATAGCCAGTCTTAAAACAAGTCTAAACTTGTAGAACATGTCACGTGATAGAAACCAGCGATCGCCAGTTAAGTGAGCTAAGTGTGACGTCATAGCCAGTCTTAAAACAAGTCTACACTTGTAGAACATGTCACGTGATAGAAACCAGCAGCCACCAGTTAAGTGAGCTAAGTGTGACGTCATAGTCAGTCATAAAGCAAGTCTAAACTTGTAAAACATGTCACGTGACAAGGTTAAGTTAAGTAAAGTTAGGTTATGTTAGGTGAATTGAGGTTTAGTCTTTAAATATTCCCTCTGTTACATTCAGACTTAATAGAGCGGTAATCAAAATCTAACCTATAAAATTAGCTTTACACACCATGGTCAAGTAGTTCCAACTTTTGACTGCCAAGTATACCATTTTCACTGACATGTAGTGGTGAACATTGGAAAATATCACTCTAACTGTTTAAAAGTTATTAGAGGGGGCACTTACCTTTTTATAATTTATCAACTGCTGCCACTGAATGAACAGATTGTAGGAATCTGGTAACCTATAGGTACCCAATTATCTGTAAACAAATCATTCAATCAATCAATCATTAAATACATTCCAATCAATAACTTCAACATCAATTAGTAATAAAAGACTACAATCCATTAATAATAAGTATTTACCTTGCAAATAATTTAATGATTTTCTACCAAAAAGGCTTTTTTACAACTCTTGAGCAGTAATAGAGCACTGTTCACTCAAAGCGAGTAATAAAGACTGACAGTAGGGAAATATATGACACCTCTCTTATATTAACTCTCATCGCTCGTGTCAGCAGTTTTTTGCAGATCATTGCAATTCCTTTCCCAATACAGCTGAGAGTCCAAAGTACACTAGGAACACCTGTATAATATCCAATTACTGCTGACTTTGCATGATCATCACCCATTGTCTTATTGAACACTTGCGGTTTCAAATTACTGCAGCGTCAGTCATAGCAACAGCAGTGTGCGCTCTCTGCCATGTCAGCAACATGACACCGGAAGGAACACCTGTGTAATATCCAATGACTGCTAACTTTGCATGATCATCAACCATTGTCTTAATGAACACCAGGGGTTTCAAATTACTGCAGCGTTAGTCATAGCAACAGAACTGTGCGCTCTCTGTCATGTCTGTAATATGACACAGGAAGTAACAAGTCGGTTTACTGCACGTACCATTTCCTCAGTTTTAACATCTTAAGAACATGTATTATTCTCTTTCAACTACAAATGACACATCCATCCACCAAGTTAGATCCTTGTATGTTCACATGTATTTCGTCACTTTCCTTTCATATCGTTATCACATTATAGTAGTGGGGGATTCGTGAACAACGTCAATTCGACACACTGCTTTACACGCAAATGTAGTTAGGCCCTTTGACATAATTTAAATAAATTCATGGGCTTGTCCGTAGGGACTAGTCCAAAGAGGCTCATCCACAAGGACTCGTCCACAAGGACCTGGAAACAAGGACTCCTCAACAAGGACTCGTCCACAAGGACCTGTCATCAAGGACTTGTCCACAAAACTCGTCAAAAGGACCCGTCAACAATGACTCGTCAACAAGGACTCGTCCACAAGGACCTGTCAACAAGGACTCGTCAGCAATGACCTGTCAACAATGACCCGTTAGGTTGGGATAGGTTAGGTTACACTACAGCCGCCATCTTTTAAAAAGCCCGCCCTCTTACAAAAGCTATGAGTGGGCATGCATAAAAAACAAAAAACAAGCATGTTAATTCATAGTGGCTATCCACCGAATACATGTCTCTTGTGTAGAACATCGTTTAATTCCATATTGGCATTCAAACTCTCACAAGTTGCTCTTGGAAAGCGAGATTCTCTAAAAAATTACAATTTCACCCCTAGCAGGGGTAGGTTTCATTTTGGGGTGGAAATATGTTGTCCACTGGAAAGGGGGTATCAGCCCGAGTTTAATGACACCTCATTTGTCAAAATCCAACCATGCGTTCGAGAGATATCGCACCGCCGCCATCTTGTGAGGTGGGGAGGTGGAAGTGGGTCCTGAACTGTTACAAATACACTATTCAATCAAAGGTTAAGTTAAGCTACGGCAGCCATTTTGGAACTTTTTGATCACACCTCGTAGGGTTAGGCTAGGTTAGGTTAAGCTACGGCCGCCATCTTATTAGGTTAGGCTAGGTTAAGTTAAGCTACTGCCGCCATCTTGTTAGGTTAGGCTAGGTTAAGTTAAGCTACGGCCGCCACCTTGTGAGGTGGGGAGGCGGAGGTGGCATCTGAACTCTCACAAACACACTACTAATGGAGTCTGTTGAAAGAGTCCTGGGGCGTCGAGCGACCTGGGGCTTTGAGCGAAGCGAAAAGAATACAGGGTGACTCCTAAAGAGGTGTACAAGATGTCACACAAGAATACAGGGTGACTTCTAAGGAGATATACAAGATGCCAGATAAGGATACAGGGTGCCTACTAATGATGTGTGCAGGATGTCAAAGCAAATTACAGGGTGACACTTAACGAGGTGTACAGTATGTTATATTCAATTCAAATACAGGGTGACCCTTAAAGAGGTTTGCAAGATATCAGATTCGAATAATGGGTGACTCTTAAAGAGTTGTAAAAGATGTCAGACTCAAATACAGGATGACCCTTAAAGAGGTGCCCGCGCGGGAAGCCTAAGTTAATAGGTAATGTCTGTTGAAGGAGTCCTGGGGCGAGAAGCCCTCCTGAGCCTTTCTAATATGTGTAGCATTTGTAGCATGATATAACGTGTAGTCTTTCAGACTGACTGTATTTTTTTCTTATTTCTTAATCGTTTATCCTTGCAGCTTGGCTTCATCCACAGTCTCTGCGAGAGATCATTCCTCTACCGTCGAAAGGACGGTGCCTGGGAGCTGAGCACAGGTTTTTATTAGATACAACCAAGGATGGTGACAGGCCGATCACCCAGGCGACCGCTAACTTGGGTCTAATTAAGGATGGGTCAGGGAACGGATTTCGGAAGGAAGTCGGCTGTGGACCTGTTGAGAGAAACCGTCCCGGTAACAGGCTGGTAGTGAAAATGAGAAATCACGAAAACCATTTTCAGGACAGCCGATGTGCAAATCAAACCTACGTTTGTCCGATGCCAGTGGGGAACGAGGTAGTGCGTTTGCGCTCTCGGACACCGTGGATGGTATATTAGTAAGTGCCGTGCTTTATTCTTCGCAGAACATCGAGTTAGTGTTCTCTACTCCATTATTAGTGGTTTATGGGTGGGACTATCCTTCCGAAGGTGGTCCCACATTTTCCTCTCATAGAACTTTTTATTTTCTTCAGTGACGGGATTATGATCTATAATTTATCCTCATACTGCCTTCCTTTACTCAGTGAACTTGGCAATGAGAGATAGTTTGGCTATACTTATATTATCTACATTAGTGTAATTCTAGCAATTATCCAAATTGACGTTCAATATTTAAATACATAGTCCGTCTTGTTGCGTAGCAGCTACCATTCGTATCTGTCACCAAAAAGCCCCGGGTAAAATTTTCGGCACTGGCAAGAAATTTAATTCTGATCTGAGGGCAGGGATGGGGTACACTGAACCTTTTGAGGCAGAACTGGGAAGAGGATGGTTCGATTCGAACCTCAGCCATCCTGCAAGTGGCTTCCCATTTCTACTACACGCAAATGCCAGGATGGTACCGAACTTAGAAGCCACAGCCACTTCCTAAACAAGTCCTACCTCAATTACAAATACACACATTAATACAGACATCACAATGTAACAGGTTATCAGAAGAACTCTACCCAAGTTCAAGGGGCTACATGACCACGATGTCGCAAAGCCCTTCAACGAATCAACAACAATATATTCTACGGAAATTCCTGAGATTAAATACAAATTTACAAACTGAACATTTCATTATTTAAAATAATGGTGGACTTGCTTCGTTTGTCGAAGAAAAGAAAAAAACAAATGCTCTACTGTCCTTGCAGATGACCTCACTGTTCCTCCTCTTAAAACCTCAATAACTAACTACTATACTTGTTCTCCAGGACACAATCTTTACATGTGTTTTGATCTCTGTTTCAGGCTCAGTTAACGGGAGGTTTCGTTCCCGTACAGATTCGTCCAGATCCTGAGCCATTGCAGCGCCCTGTTCCTCGTGAGCCTCCTCCTCGCCCTCGTCCTCAGCGTCCTATCCCCCAGCAACCTCCTCCACCCCCTCCCCCTCCCAGACCTCTACCCCAACAACCACCCCCTAGACCAGTCCTTCCTCTTCAGACGGAACCCCTAATTGAGACGGCACTACCTTGCGCCACGGCAAGTGGAGAGGCAGGAAGGTGTCGACCACTTATTAAGTGCATCACGTTTTATGCCGAAGTACCGGAGCTACGACGTCAGACATGCAACCTGCAGGGTTCAGAGCTAGGAGTGTGCTGCCCTCTGAGGAAGCTGTCTATAGGTGAGCACACTACAACTAGTTATTCAAATACTGTGTATCTTAACTACTTGGCTGTCAAGGTACAGTGGTTTGAATTGAGTTACGACAGACAGATGACTTCGATGTTTCAAGCCTTAAAAGGAACTAGAATCTAAAAGCGACTAACATTTCTTAAAGTTTTATATTTGAAAATGTTGTCATTTTCGCCGTATTCATTTACTGAACGTAAGCTTCATAACGGAATAGATATGAATGTTGAAAAAAAATGTGCCAGACAAAGTAGGTGTTCCCGTCATAGTAAAAACGTAAAATTAAGTGATTCCCTTAATTATGTCAAAATTTGAAGGGCTAAGGGGCCCAGAAAGATATCAAATTGTGAGTCTTGGAGAGCTCTAACTAACTAAAAAAAATAAAAAAAATTGAAAATCCCTTCTGGCATAAATGAAGTTCCGGAAAGGCAACCTAAAATCGTTTGTTTCCTTACTGTTTTCTTCTTGATTAATCTTAAATTAACTTGTTTACATAATTATTTCTTTAAAGTGTTCGTTTGTTCAATACCCTCAGACTTTATTTGACTTTGTGAAAAATCTTCACACCGGAAGTAGTTATAAGAGCTTAAGTGAAACTCTGCGCTCATAGTGATAGAAAAGGCAAACTTATAATCTAATCGACCGGATATGGCTGAGTTTCATTGTCACACTAGCACTTGTATTGGTGGGAAAGGCAAACTGTCATCAACTGGATATGGTTGAATTTCCGGTGAAAATTCAACAGTTTACCTCGTGTTATCATGCCGGCACCTCGTAATAAATGTTTCGTGTGTCTTTTACGTTTGGAAAAATGGAGAAAAAAACGAAAATTAAATACAAATGCACCAAGAAAGGAATAGTTCTCATGGAAGGTCTAGTCTTTGACAGTCAAGGATATTTCCTTCATTGAGTTGCTTGCCTGAATGGATAGAACTGTGATTTTTTTCATAATATTATGTCATTTCTGAGGTTTCTTTTGTTATACTTTCCCACAATAGTGCGTCTTATTAGCAAACCCATCATAGTACATTTTTATTAGACGATAGATACAAAAATAATCACATTAAATAAAGGCTGTGTTAGAACCAAAGGAAATGTGACTTGGAACAGCAGTTTATAGATGCTAGTGCTTCAAATGGAAGAATAGGAATCCATTGGTAATTGCATGTTCTAGAAACCGGAAAAATATTTGATTCCAATTTCCCCATAATATATATTATTATTTTTTAGATATAAATTATCCCTATTTATCGACGCTTCTCAATATACAAAGTTGAAACTACTCCTTATATGTATTGTTTTTGAACTCGTTCGTTTTTCCAAATTTACTATTGTTTAATTCTCCCAGATGGAAATGTTCATGAAAGAGCTGTTAAAATTATGTGATTTTTTAAAAATCGTAAATATTCTAAAATACATTTATTTTCAAAAATGTCTGTGTCAAAGTAAGTAGAGAGTCTGGAAGAACGTTCTTGCAAAATATCGACTAGCTCCTTTTGATAGGTTCAGGAAAAGTGCTAAATTATAAGTTGGAAATGTTCGTGGACAATATACGACAATCCGGAGTCCGTTCTGCTACACAAATTTTCTAGTTGATTGCCGTCTATATTTTGGTGACCCAGTGGTGGTCCGGGCAGCGTATACCCACTGATGAGCCTGACTTGGTGCATCTAGGCAAAACCCCGGAACCACTATGGGGAGGAGAAAAGCTGAATAACTGCAAAGTAGCACAACGATGTGCTACTGTACAGTACATGTATGGAACGTAGTATGAGATTCACTACCTCAGTGGTGGTTCAAGAACGTTATAGCAAGGGCCCGCTGTTTAGCCTGAGTTGGTGCTCCTAGGCAAAGCCCCGCAACAACATGGCAAAATCCTGAAAGGTTTGCTGGAGTATTATATTTCTTAGCCTTTTTTTTTTCATTTATGAACAAGATGTTCAGTAAAGAACATATAGCCTACTTTCTCCTAAATGTATGAGCATAGTTATAACCCGTTGTTATTATCAAAGAGTATAATAGAATCATTTCTTGGTTGAAGACCTTAGAAACTATTTACCTCAACCAAACGCCACAACCTAGATAAAAACTGCTACCATCATTGAAGAAAGAAAGAAAGAAAGAAAGAAAGAAAGAAAGAAAGATAAGAAGTATCTCAAGAATGTTATGGATCTGGAGACATAATCGACCGGACTGGCTGCGTGGCTCAGCGGTAACGTTCTCGCTTGTTGGGCCCTAGGTTGCAGGTTCGTATCCTGGCGCAGTCAGCTGGCATTTGAGGGTGCACAAATGCGAGGGAGCCGTGTCAGTACATTTACTGGCACGTTAAAGATCCCCTTCGGGCCAAAATTCCGGCACCCTGGCGTCTCTAAAAGCAGCAGTAGTTAAAAGGGACGTAAAACCAATAACTTCTTCTTCTTCTTTAATCGTATCGGCCAACTAAGGACCACGTTATTTCAACTGGCTTCTCTGGGCTTTGATGTTTGCCCAGTGTTCCTTCATACGTTGCCGGTGTTGCTCTTTTCTTTCTTCCGTCCACATCTTTCCCGTCTTCAACTTCGGTTTTTCTTGAAAACCCTGGTGGTCGTGTAGTTTCTTCCTGAGGGGATTGCGTTCTTGAATATCCTCACAGGTAATTTCCATCTCTTGCAGGTCACTTTCTACCTCTTCGAACCAGGCTGGCTTGGTCTTCTTATTTTTAAAATAGTTAAAGATCCGGTTCGTCAATCGTGTGGGTTTCATTCTAAGCAAGTGGCCATAAAATGCAATCCTCCTTTTCCTCATTACATCAGAGATCTTCTGGACATGAATATACAGCTCATAGTTATGCCGTCGTCTATATTCACCGTTGTCTTTAATCGGGCCAAGAATTTTCCTCAAGATCTTTCTTTCCTTGATCTCCAATTTTTCTACCAGGCCTTTCTTGTTCATGGTGAGGCATTCCGCTGCGTACAGAGCCTCTGGTCGTATGACAGTGCAATAATGCCTGAGTTTTACGTTCAGGGATATTGACTTTTTGTTGTAAACGTCCTTGGTGAGTTGGTACGCCATTTCCATTTTGTTCATGCGCGAAGTGAAGGTTTCTTTCTCACATACGTTGGGTTCTATCCACTCGCCAAGATATTTAAACTTATCTGTCCGTTTGATTTTCCCCTGGTTTACTTTTAGCTCCCTTGGTGCTGGCTTGATGTTAGTTATGAAGTGTGTTTTCTCCAAAGAGATCTGAAGACCAACTTTTGTTGCCTGTACCTGCAGCTGGTTAATTTGTTTTGTGGCCATGTCTAAAGAGTCGGAGAAAATTACAAGATCATCTGCAAAAGCGAGGCAATCAATAGAAAGGTTCATGTTCTTGTAACCCAGTCGTACTCCATTTTGGACCCCATCGTTCATTTCTTTGCGCCACTCGCGGATGACCTTTTCCAGTGCACAGTTGAAGAGCAGGGGTGAAAGCCCATCTCCCTGCCTAACTCCTGTCTTAATTTCGAAAGAGTCCGAAATTTCTCCTCTGAACTTGACTCTGGAGGTGGTGTTAGCTAAGGTCTGTTGAATGATTGCCCTGGTTTTATTATCCAATCCAAATTCCTTTAAAATTTGAATAAGAGCTATTCTATCAATCGAATCATAGGCCTTCTTGAAGTCGACGAAGGTTACCACAAATTTCTTGTACCTTTGCTTCAGATAGAAAAGGATGGATTTCAGATTCATAATTTGTTCTGCACATGAGCGCTCTTTCCTGAACCCTCCTTGGTACTCTCCTAATTGTGGATCAAGTTGTTGTTCTGCCCTAATCTGCAGAGCTTTTGAAATAATTTTGTAAGTTATCAGTAGGAGGGAAATGCCGCGGTAGTTGTTAACGTCCGTTTTGTCACCTTTCTTATGCAGGGGATGAATCAAGGCAGAAGTCCAGTCACGTGGAAGTTTCTCAGTTTCCCAAATCTCCTTGATAATGTCAGTCAATTTATCAATCATCTTTTCACCAGCATACTTCCACAATTCGGCGATTATCGAGTCCTCACCTGGTGCCTTGTTGTTCTTAAGTGACTGAATAATCTGTTTGATTTCTTCTTTCGTTGGAGGGGATGAATCTGGGTGGACTTGTACGTTGCCTTCAAATGAGAAAGTGGATTTGGGAGTCTCACAATTAAGGAGGGATTCAAAGTATTTCGCTAGAATCTGGCAATTTTCTCTCTCACTGTAAGCTAGTCTCCCATTTGAGTCTTTGAACTGTAGACTCGGAGGATTGTATTTGCTTAGATTGCGTTTGAAGGTTCTGTAGAAGTCCCTTGTGTTGTTCCTCTGAAAGTCTAGCTCAATTTGAGTTAGTTGGCTCTTGTTGTAGGCACGTTTTACATTGCGGATGATTTTTGCAGCGCGTTGTCTCTCGTTCACGAAGTTTTCCCAATTTTCTTGGTTCTTTCCCGAGTTCCATTTCTGCCAGGCAAGTTGTCTTTGCTTTACCACTGAATCACATGCATTATTCCACCACGCATGTTTCTTTGACTTCGTCAGTGGAACTGTCTCCTGTGCTGTTGTGACCAAGGCCTGTTGTAGTTCATCCCAGTTTTCGGGATTCCAAGATTCTAGTTTTTGAGTAAATTTAGGGCACAATCGTAGTTTTTCCGTATCAAATCGATTGATCTTTTTTAAGACGGCCTTTCTGGTGTTTCTCGGAATCAGCTTAACTTTGATTTTGGATAGATAGTGATCCGAATCTAGATTGGCATTTCTTAGAACCTTCACATTCTGTATTTCTCTCTGAGCTTTACGTGCAATAGCGACGTGATCAATTTGAAATTCGCCGAGATTTGGATTCGGAGATGTCCAAGTCTTCTGTTTTCTCGGAAGGTGTTTGAACGCTGTGGATTTTATTACAAGATTGAAAGCCTTACATAGTTCTACGAACCTCTCACCATTGCGATTTGTTCTCTGGTGAGCTGGATAGTTTCCGATAATGTTTTGGAACTTTCTTTCCTTACCCAGCTGTGCATTGAAATCTCCAAGAAGCATAATCGTGTGTTTGTCTGGAATCTTACAGAGAACATCTTCAAGGTCTTCCCAGAATCTATCCGTTCCTTCCGGGTCTCTCTTATTCGCTTGATTGATTGGCGCATGGACATTCACAACAGTATATACTTTGTTTGTGCTCCGGAAGGAGAGAGTTGAAACTCGACTGCTAGGCGAGTTGAAGCCAATTATTGAATCCAAAATCTTCCTACTGACGATGAATCCTGTGCCAAGGTTGGGAACTGTTTTTATTACACGTTTACCAGTTTTACCTTTAAAAATTCTGTAGCCTTCTGACTCAAAGGCTTGTTCATCTGTGAATCTCGTTTCTTGAATTGCTGCAATCAGGATTTGATGTTGGGATAAGGAATCAGTTAGTTGTTTCAATTTACCAATCTTCCGAAGGGAATTCGTGTTAAAGGTAGCAAAGAAATTCCGGCGTTTGTGTTGGATCTTTCCTGGAGTCTCCGATACCTACATGCATGTCGGCGCAGGCTCCCCAGATTCCGAAGGCCTGCATGCTTCGCTCAAGGCGAAGGTGGATTGGTTACCACCTGGGGTAGTAGCTTTTGCTGAACTTTCCTCCATGCTTTGAACAGTTGAAAAACTGTAGTTTGGGGTCAGTGATGTTTCACACCGACCAGGGTACTACCAAGGTTGTGAGCCTTGGAGCCCCCAGCACTGATCGGCTCGCCGACCCAGTTTCCCGCTGGGATTGGTTACCCAACCTTCCACTGAGTTGCTCGGCTTAACAGGGGCACCTCTTGTAGGTTATGTGCCGGAGTTGGAGTGAAAGAGGCTAGTTGGATTCTCTTGCTGAATCCAATATGTTATGGTTGCAGATGACAGGCAACGACGCATTTCACTCCCATTTGCCCAGAGCCACATGGACTCCTCCCAGGTTAATTCCTGGGACCGTAAAACCAATAACATTATTATTATTATTATTATTATTACATAATCGACCTGCCGTGGGCAACATCCAACTTTGAGTTGAGGCATGTCTTTACACGTCTGGTTGTGCATGGCTTTCATAACCCAAATTGAATTAACAAATCTTTCAATGACCCTACAGAGACGTGTGTATACAAACTATGTGGATATTTTCGATTGCTATTTGCCTGAAATAAAAGTATTAATTAATAACCTGAATTAGCACCAAAGGCTAGAATTCAGTTACTATGTGACATCGTTTTGTTCTTTACTTCAAATAACATTTTCAAATAACGCAAAATAGGCTGTTACAAACCCATTAAAATAAAAAGTAAAAATGTATCGTAGTATAATCTTGTCATTCTTTAAATTCGATGCGCATGGAATGCCAATGGTGTATTAATCAATGGAGTCCCACGTAGACCAGTCGTGACATCTAGTGGAGAAGTATCGAACAATATAATCCTAACAGAGCGAGTGCATTCTAGGGGCCATAAGAAGAAACTTTTCAATAAAATCTGGAAGTTAATAAGTAGGTCGGCGTGCAGTTACCTTTTTGACTGCTAGATGTCTCGAGCAAATCTGCTGGTGAATTATGTTTTAATTAAATATATATTTTCACCATAATATGCACAATATAACGCTTAATTTTAAAAAATCTGAGTCATTACAAGACAATAAATATATAAAATTTCAAGCAAAAAACCTACCTCTGATCGTGTTTGAACCATAGGCATTTGAGCGATAGGCCAACGCTTCACCACTGAGCCAATTATGCCAACGAATACCGTTCTATATAAAATGACTTACATCGAACTTGCTAGCAAAAAATGATTTATACTAAACGATTTCATCAGTGGAGTATATTATTTATATATAAAGCATTTCATACAAAGTTTATTTATTTTGTATCAGTACGCTATATTGCAAGCGATACCCAAATTAGTGAAATATAAGTCAGGCACAAGATATCCGCTGCCATCTTGTCCTATTACTGAGTCGGCTCAGCTTTTTAAAATCACGTCTGCACTATAGTATTACAAAATAAACTTTTAATTTCGAACGTGTCTCTTCCTTTAGAACAGTTAAAACGATTCTCGGCTCGGTAATCGGAACTAGTGGGTCCCATGATATGGATTATAAAGTTTGCATAATTCGCACGGCCGCCATCCTGAAATGGTGCGGCAGATGACCTTGTAGTTTGGTCACAAGACGCGTCCTATAAGAAGGTATGTTGTTACCAAATTTGGTAGAGATCGGATGATTTGGTTAGTCGTTATTTGATTTTACGTTTTGAACGTTTGAGTGGGCGCCATTCAGTTTTAGTAAAGATGGCGGCGATATAAAACATGACACTGAGTTGCCCTTTGCTTGTTCTACCTCTGTACCAAATTTTGTTCAATTCGGTTTCACCATATTCGAATTGATAGGGGGGGGGACAGATATTCAGAGTACACACACACACAGACTCACACACACGCACATACACACACACAGACAGACACACATTTTTTGGCCCTGTAGTGATCTCACCAATAACGTCTCACCAATAAAATATGGTGGCTGTGTGAAATATTACACCGGCATTCTATATCTCCGAAACCATTACCGATATCACCCGGAACTTTTGTACGGTGATGAAAGGCCCTACTGGAAGTTCAGCTATCTGACTTTCAAAAGCGTGTTAAATACCAAATGAGCATGGCGGCCAAGCAAATAGATTATTCTCTCGACTTTACAATCCGAGCGCAATGAACATTAGTAGGCTACAGCAAATTTTTATTCACATTGTAATTCAATGGCATCTAATGTAGTTCAATTGTCTACCTAACCTCAAGATGGTAGCTGTGCGAAATTTTTAATTTAAGTTCTTATTTCTTGTGTCCTAATCACGTGATCATAATCAACGTATTAATAATGAACCTACGCAATAATCGCCATCTAATAGTACATAACTCTATGCCCTACATATATAAATATCCAACATGGCAACCGTTCGAAATATTTAGATGCTTCTCAGTATCTACTAATCAATGACAGCAATCAAACTGAAATTTCGTATGTTGATGAAGGCTATGATCATAATTTCACCCATGGTATTTTCAATAAACTGGTGAGCACAAATCTAACATGGCGGTGACGCGAAATTTAAATATTTAAATGGACGTTTCTCGCGATTTAACCATCCGAGCGCAGTGAAACTTGGTACAGTAAATGCTTATAGAATTTTAATCCATTGGCACCTAATTTATTTAAATTCTTTTTATAACCAAAAGATGGCGGCTGTGCCAAATTTTTAATTTAAGTTCTTATTTCTTGTGTCCTAATCACGCGATCAAAATCAACGTATAAATAATGAACCTACGCAATAATCGCCATCTAATAGTATATAACTCTATGGCCAACATGTATAAAAATCCAACATGGCAACCGTCCGATATATTAAGATGCTTCTCAATATCTACTAATCAATGACAGCAATCAAACTGAAATTTCGTATGCTTATGAAGGCTATGAACATAATCTCACCTATGTTATTATCAATAAACTGGTGAGCACAAATCTAACATGGCCGTGACGCGAAATTTAAATATTTAAATGGACGTTTCGCGCGATTTAACCATCCGAGCGCAGTGAAACTTGGTACTGTAAATCCTCATACAAATTTTAATCCATTAGCACCTAATTTATTTAAATTCTTTTTATAACCAAAAGATGGCGGCTGTGCCAAATTTTTAATTTAAGTTCTTATTTCTTGTGTCCTAATCACGCGATCAAAATCAACGTATAAATAATGAACCTACGCAATAATCGTCATCTAATAGTATATAAATCTATGGCCAACATGTATAAAAATCCAACATGGCAACCGTCCGATATATTAAGATGCTTCTCAATATCTACTAATCAATGACAGCAATCAAACTGAAATTTCGTATGCTTATGAAGGCTATGAACATAATCTCACCTATGTTATTATCAATAAACTGGTGAGCACAAATCTAACATGGCCGTGACGCGAAATTTAAATATTTAAATGGACGTTTCTCGCGATTTAACCATCCGAGCGCAGTGAAACTTGGTACTGTAAATCCTCATACAAATTTTAATCCATTGGCACCTAATTTATTTAAATTCTTTTCATAACCACAAGATGGCGTCTGTGCCAAATTTTAAAATATCGTTTCTATTTCTTTTGTCGTAATCATGCAATTGAAGTTTGAATAATATAGACCTACCAATAATATTCATTTTAATTGTACATAACTCTATACTCAGTATATATCTAAATCCAACATGATGACCATTCGTAATATTTAGACGGTTCTCAACATTTACGAATCTGTTACAGCAATCAAACTGAAATTGTGTGTGCTGATAGAGGCAATTAACATAAGTAACTTACGATATATGGAAATAGGCTATTTAGTTCATCACGGAACTACTTGTTGAATAAGACTTGAAAATGTGATCGCAGTCGGGATTTCCACCCAAATCTCCTGATGCCAAGCCAGATGCATTTAGCTATTTAAAACAAGATGTTCAGTAAAGAATATGATAGCCTATTTTCTCCTAAATGCATGGGTATTGTTATAACTCTTTGTCCTTTTCAAGGAGTATAATTGAATGTTGGTTGTAGTAGCATGTTAAAATACAACGCGCTATAGGGATATTAAACATGAATATGAGGTGCCCTTTGCTAGTGCTTCCTCTGTTAAAAAATCAAATTCGGTTTCACCGTGTTTGAATTGATATGGGGAATGGATTGCACACATACATGGCCGCTATTTGCAAACTATTGGGCTGATTACCTTGTAGTCAGTCATAAGATGCTTTCCACAAAAAAAAGGCATGTTGTTGTTCGAATTAATAGGGCGAATCGATTTTGACACAAAGATGGCCGCCATCCGCAAACTATTCGGCTAATGACCTATTAGATTGGTCAAAGGATGCTCCCTCCATAAAGGTATGTTGTTGCAAAATTTGGTAGAGATCGGATGATTATGTTAGTCGTAATTTGATTTAAGCTTTGAACATTTGTGTGTCCGCCATCACGTTTCTGTCAAGATGGCGGCGATATAAAACATGACACTGAGGTGCCCTTTACTAGTACTAACTCTGTACCAAATTTAGTTCCATTCGGCTTCACCGTGTTCGAATTAATAGGGGGAATCAATTTTCACAGAAAGATGGCCGCCATCCGCAAACTATTAGGCTGATGACCTATTAGTTTTGTCAAAGGATGCTCCCCCATAAAGGTATGTCGTTGCATAATTTAGTAGAGATCAGATGATTAGGTTAGTCGTAATTTGATTTAAGCTTTGAACATTTGTGTGGCCGCCATTACGTTTCCGTCAAGATGGCCGCGATATAAAACATGACACTGAGGTGTCCTTTGCTAGTGCTACCTTTGTACCAAATTTCGTTCAATTCACGTTCACCGTGTTCGAATTGATAGGGGGGGGGGGGACAGACAATCAGAGTACACACACTCACACACACACAGACTCGCACACACACATACATACTGTTTTAGATCCCTTTGTTGGGGGGGGGGGGGGGTAGTTTAGGGATCTAAACATTAGTGTTATTGTATTAATTTGGACGGTTGTTACTAAATGATGGCGGCTTCCCGTAGCTGGGAGAGCTGACCAGTGTAGCGTGTTGTTTGGTGTTCAGATGCTAGGGGGTGTTCCTGCTAAGATGCAAGAGTCTATAGGGGAATGAACCTCTGAGTGCAGACCAACGTGCCGGCCTGTCAGCTGGTTGGAATGAGTTATATAACAGACCTGCTTGTGTCAGCGACTCGCTGCTAGGCGGTCGCGTGCGGGAAACACAATGCAGCCTGAGCAAGCAATTACTTGGCTACTAGTCACGGTCAATCGTGACGGAGGTCAGGAAGGGTATTAGGATGTGAAGAGGCGTGTAATTATGAGTACAATGTGTAGATTACTGACCAAGTGTTTTTTATTGGTCAGTATGCAATTGTAAGTCCCTTTTTAGGGGAATTAAAATAATGTGAATAATGGTACAAGTTAAGTGTACAAGTTTGTGGATGGGTGTTACAAAGCTAAGGATATCCGAACACTTGCTGATGCTCACCTGATGATAGTAGCTGGAGCAGGGCCTTCGGCGACACGCACTGTATGACAGATACAGTTCCCAAAAGGCCTCACTTCTTATAGTTCCTGCCGTTGCACAGTCAGCATTCCATTGACATAGCTGCCCCAGTTAGTTATAGTGTAGATGTTTATGAGTGTGTTGCAAGTGGTTGGCTAGCCTCCCGAGCTGGTCGGCCGCCCTTGCTGTGTAAAAGGTACTGTTCTGGACTTATGATGTTTGCCAGTTAGGGGTGGTTTTAATTGATGATGGGGGGTGGCTTTCAGGTGGTGCAGCCCCCCGGGCCTGTACAAGTCTCCTCCTTTGATTAGTTCGCGTCCCCGCGAACGGGAACGGAACGTGGAGTGGGGGTGTTGATGTGATGGATCGTTGTTGAATCCTCCTTGTACTTCTGCTTCGTTTCTTCTGGGTTGATGTCGTGTAGAGGTAGTGATGTCGTGTAGATGTAGCGATGTCGTGTAGATGTGAGATCAGCTTCTGTTCAGAGGGGTAGGTTTTGGGATATATACATATACATGTGATAATTTAAAACAGTTCATAAAAAAGCTGACATTGAAATATTGAAAAGTACAACAACAACAAAAAATATGTGGTTTAGCCATTATATATATTGGTATTGTGCAGGGAGGAAAAAACCCAGGGCTGGACGGGTGACTGAGCCGTCCGGCGCTGTATTGGGGAAAAAATTGCTCCCTGCAATGTGAAAGATGGAAGAAATAGAAAAAAATAGGTGTCCCAAGGTATAAGTTAAAGGAATACGTAAAATATAATTTATTGTGCTGGGGTAAGACGGGACACCTTCACAAATTTGGACGTTAGAAGGAAGAAAAATGAAAGAGACAAAAGCATAATAATTGTGTACATGTGTGTGATAAAAATATGTGTATTCACAATGTGTGGCATCATTGGTAATAGTTTTGTATGCGGTGCCTTTTAACAATATTACAGTATTTTCTATTACATTATTTACTTATGTCTATCTATCTTAATTATTAATTATTTTATACCTAGACGGCCGTGTCTATTGTACCTTGCGTGCACGCTACCCTTTGTATTTATGTGCCGTCTCACGGCTAATCCTGTCCGGCCGTTTCCCGGTGCAGTTTAGTGGTCGTGCCGCTGATATATACCCCTATCTTGTGAATCATTCTCTGTGGGCGAATGCCTTCACACTTGACAGTGAGAGTCGCCGCCACAGATCGGTTGCGCCCTCATTGTCGTAAATTGCGTCGCATCTTTGAAGCTTTATTTTCTTTGTTTATGTTGATCTGTCAGCAAGCCTGATACCCCACAGGTATCAACCCTGCTGTTCAGATTTCTGGAGTGTAGCTGTAAAAGAATGGTGGTGAATGTGTTGGATTGTGTGAGAATGAATACAAATTACAAATACAAATTAGTGAGTAAAGGTGGTACACAATAATAGCATGGCACAAATAACATGTTGCTGCTGTATGGCAGTGAAATCATTGTCACCAGTGACATATGTCTGGTGACGCCACCTGAAAAATGGAGAGGTTAAAAAAAACATGTGAATATTGCATATTCTTTATATCGGCTCCTGTGTCAGTGTGTTCACTGGCTGAACCTCTTATTCCTCTGGAATAAATGACATGATTAGTGTTAGCATTTGGCCACTATTAATGTCATGTTCTCCTTGCATATGTTTGTTTTACCTAATGTATGATCGGGCTTACCCTAGACGGTGCCGTAATGTTTTTCCTTACCCTCAAAGTGCTTATCTTAATCTTAGTTAACCTAGTTAATCTAACGTATTGTATCCTATTGTGTTATATTATCGGGCTTACCCTGGTACCGGTTTTTGGTTGCCAGGTGCCGAACGGCTTTACCTTAATCTAAAAAAATTGCCTTAAATTTTTAAAAAATTGCCTTAATTTTTTTTAAATTGCCTTAAATGTAAAACTATGCTGTATATACATGCCGAGTGGACCTTACTCTAAAGCCGAAATGTGCTGTTCCCTATTTTAGCAACAGCGCTTGTTGAATTTGCTTACATCTAAGTGACCATAAAAATGGCACTGTGACTTTAATACTAAAATTTAGATGGAGGCTCGTCCGTCCGATTTCTCTCGCGGGGGCCCTTGTAGTACATTGTTTAGACCGGAACCCAACAATGCCTCGTAGGCCCCTCCGTCTTAATCCTAATTGTCGACACTTATATTAATGCTTACTAACTAGTATTAATAAAGTCGCAGGCAACTACGGTGCCACAAAGCAAACCGCATCGCCCGTTGTACTTGCCTGTTCATTGCCGTTGTATTTGCATGTTGTCATTGATGTATTCATTATTGTTGGGTCTGCCCACTGTAACCCCTGTGAGTGCTCGCAATGCTCCTCATTTAATATCTCTGGCTGCCCGATGCGTCACCATTTATGTGGGCATTGGACATTGTTCGGGAAAAATCGTCCGAGAAAAAAAATAGTGCCAACCGGGAATTTGAGCGTCCGGGATCCTCTTCGCCTATATTGGCAGTAATAATACCCTCTGGGAATGGTAGCGTCCGGGGTCCTCTTCGCCTATACTGGCATTGTTGGGTTGGCCCACATGAACCCCTTTAGACAGCTCGCTGCTATGCCTATTTAGTATTTCTGGCTGCCCGCTGCGTCACCATTTAATGTCTCTGGTGACCCGTTGTCAGCCATTTACGTGGGCACGGGACCGAATGAGCGCGTTCATTCCATATTATTTATATTTCATATTATTCATTATTTGTCTATTTGGTTATCTTCACCTCTGCCGCGCGGGGCAAGGACTTGTCGGATCTAGGATTGGTCCAGCTGAATCCTGAGATCCTGCTTCACTCCTGCGAGTAGGAAGCTAACTTCCCGCCATGGAAGTTCTACTTACTTACACACTAACTAGTAGTCTAGTCGTAATTTGGTCGTCCCTAGGGTTATCTCCTGAGTCCGGTGTGGAGCTGGCTATTTCTCCCACCATACGTAGAAAGTCTCCCCTGCAGGTCTGGCTTCGATGCCCGTAGCACATGGTGGGTGTAACTTTTCTTTGTCCCGGGGAAAGGCTAGGCCTTCCGGGACTCCGACGTTTGCCCGTGCTAGGTCATCGGCGCTTCGACCTTACGTAGTTCGTCTCTTTGGTCTGGGTCAGTGAGTTAACTAGGGTAAGGCTCATCATCGCCTTACCCAGCTCTGCTCCTGCGTGGTGCCTCTGCCCTTCCGCTTACGCTGTCATCATCATTCAGCGTGTCACAGATTCCTTTTTTATATAAAAAATTACTGTGCTGTGTAAATAATTTATTGTGTAGAAAATGTAAAATTTGTAAGTGTTCTGGGGTTGTAGAATCTTCTAAATGCATAGACTACTTCAGGTCTACTGTGCTATGTCGGACTTCCAGCTGTAATGCGTTGTTAATTTTCATGGAGGCGTTAATAGGGTTTTATGGCGTTGGGTTCCCTGTTATTGGGCTCCGGGGGTGTTATCTGTTGAATAGGCTTAAAGCATGGTAGGAGAGGGTTGCGCATCTTTGGACTCCATGTTAATGGTGGCCTGGGGCTGGTGATGCTGCTGGGATGTCTTTACAGCGAGTGGACGGGGTAGGTATTTCCCAGGTTTGCAAAAATTTTCCCAAAGTGTCATGCAGGTTCAATAATAATAACCCTTGGTATGTGGGTGGGATATTCCATGCATGTGTCTGGATATGAGGCGTATCCGCTCTCATTTAAGGATAGGTATCGGTTGAGGCCTAATAATACTATGTCCCTTTCATGCGGGATTATTTAATAAGAAAGAATTGTTAATATAGATTTGGCCTCATCTCTTGCTTAGAGATGTGCATTACGCTTGCCATTCTTTCCGACACACCCCTAATACTCAGGTGTTAGCATTGAGAGCCAGGGCGTAGTGAGCCCTCTCTTTAAACGCATGAAGTCTATCAACCCCGATGTACATTTTGGCATGTAGTTTAGCTGTTTTTATTGTGTCTGTATGTCTGTGTTGGCTAATGTTGTGAATGACAAGGTTATGAAAGGAAAAAAGGTGGTATAATAGTAGCCTGAGGGTGGTATATAGGCTATCTCGCTGGTACCATCCGTCTCTGCTCCTGTCATCCTCACTTGGTCAATGTCTGTTTTCTATCCGCTCTTGGGGATGGTTAAATGTGGTGACGCTGTGACGTCCCGGCCTAATCTGGCCTCTCATCTGATGACCTTAAAGTAGCAAGTGAATTTGTAATGTAACTGGTCATGTCCTGATTGCCTATGATGGTTTTGGGATTTAAAAGTAAAAGGAGAAGTAGTTATTGGGGGGGGGGGTTGTTCCTTCAGAGCACCTGTCTGTGTCCGCTCCTGATGAGTGAGCGGTGTGGGAGGGACGTGGTCGTAGTTGTGATTAGCGCAACTGCGTGTGTGTGGCTGTGTTCCGCTACAGCATGCGGGCGGGAGGCCTGTTATCGGCTAAGTCCTATCGTGTGTCGCGTGTCTGAGTGTCAGATGGCGCGTGTAACCTGTTATTGCACTTGTGAACATGTCCCTGTGGCCCTAAGATAAGTCCGGCCTATTATGCCTGTACATTGCTAAATGTCATAACTGTTGTAACAGTGCTGAAAAATGTATGCCATTATTATTGGTTTGTTTTTGTCTTTTCATGGTCACTTCCGATATAACAATAGTGTCTGTCGACAGCAGTGATGCAATGCGGTGGTATCTGCAAGTCAGTATTTTGTCATGTTATGTTTTCATGTGTTTGTGTACATGAAGTCTCTGACGTTACGTATGTCGGCTGTCGGAACGTGACTTTTGCCAATGTGCGAGTGTTGTCACTGTTTGGGATTCCGGGCGGGCCAATGTGTCAATCCGTCCTGTTTTTGCTAGCACTGTTGTGTGGACACTTATTCCATGAGACCTTTGCCTTGTGAAATTGCTATACTTGTGTTTGGGAAATCTATTTCCTATGTTTGGTGTAATCGAAATTTTTGCATGGTGTTTGGCCGGAGGAAATGTGGTATTACCTGTTTATGTACTTGTATGGGGCCAATTTCGGTCTAATTGGGAGTCTGGATAGTTGTTAGCCACGGTGTCCGATTTTTACTGGGCATTCGGACCCGCAATCCCATGTAATTCTCTGTGTTCTATGTCTGCGTTGTCTGTTGGGATTTGATTGTCCCCAGTGTGGCTTTTGATTGTGTTTTTCGCGCCAGAAATACCGTTGGTTAGTTTGTTTTTGGCACGACTGTGTTGTGTGGTCGTGAGTTCGCACCCGCCTTGGTTTAAGGTGCTGGTGTTACGATTTTTCGTACTGTATGTCCCATGGCACGTGTATCGTGGGTTTGAGGCACGCAGAAGAAAATACGCTTTGGCGTGAAAAATTTGGGTCTTTTGGAATGCCCCTCGTACTTTTATTTTGGGAGTTATGGGGTTTTGAAACTAGCGTAAATGATCGTGTGTGTCACAGCCAGACCAGACCGCTTGTAAGTCGTCTGCAAGTGGTGAAGGCCGCCTGATTACTTGTGTGCGTTATCGCTGATCCGGCGGTAGCATTGAATTACCACTTGTGTAGGCAGGACTTTGCTTGCTTGCCGACACGTGTGTGTGTGGGAGGTTGATTGCTCGCTTTCTTGTTGTGAGGATGGCTTTCCGTCATGGAAAAGGACCTTCGACTAAATATGTTCGTGTCCCCAAATCATATGTTATTGTAGGCGTGGGATGAATATATTCATGTTAGTGGTACCCGATGTCATTATGTATGTGTGTCACCGGGCCGCTAGTTGCGTGTTTGGTGACCAGGTGTCGGAGGTGATTTTATTGTTTTGTGCGTATGGATATCTGTTAGTGTAACTGTCCTTTATCATTCTATCCTCCCATTGGATAGTTACCCGACCTTGCACTCCTGGTATCCAGGAGGTTGCGGGTTCGAGACCGTCTTTGACCAGGCTAATTATTCCTGTTGCCTTTTAGGCTGTGTCTCCGGGACAGTTCTGCCAAGTGTTAAGGTCGTATCCCGGTGCGGTTAGCGGGGTCCGAAGGCTATTTCCTGGCCTTCTTTTCCCGTCTGCCAGTGGGATCATTTCCCTTCCTCTTGACAGTGTTCCCGCCTTTACGTGTAGGTGTTGTTTTGCGGGTGTGATATGCCTTCATACGGCGGGCGTGTATGGTGTCTTTGATGAGTTTTCGCCCATGGCGCACGCTGACTATGTAATTTAGGTCAGATACCTTCCTGCAAACTTTGAAGGGACCTGACCAGCGTGGCAGGAGGAACTCAGACACATTTTTCTTACGGACCGAATTGGAGACCATAACCAATTGCCCGGGTGTGTATTCCACGGTCTTTCTTTGCCGATCGTACCGTTCTTTTTGCTTTTTCTGCGCCGCGGCTATGTTCTTTCTAGCGTCCATGCGGACTATCTGCAAGTGCTCTAGCCGGGCGGCATTTTCCGGGTGAGTGTCCTGTGGGATGCATACATTGTCTATGGGACTTCTGGGTGTGTACCCATGCAACAGGAAGTGTGGAGAGTGTTTTGTGGCCTTGGATATGGAGGTGTTGTAACTAAATGTGATGGGCTGCACATAGTCATCCCAGTCTGTCCCTGTGTCCCCTGTAAATTTACCTAATGCAATTCCGATTATCTTGTTCATACTCTCTGTTAGACCGTTGGTTTGTGGGGAAAAACTCGTGGTCGTGTATGCCCTTATCCTGAGTATCTCCAAAAACTGTTGGAGCACTCTCGAGGTGAAAATGGTACCTCTATCGGATAGTAGGGTTTGGAATAGGCCATATCGTGTAACTATGTCGAATAAGAATTCGACTGTGCTGTTTGTGTCTGCTTTGGGCACGACCTTTGTTATCATGTACCGGGTGAGATACTCGGTGGCAACCAGTATGTATTTATTGCCTTTTTGAGATGTCATAATGGGGCCTTTAACGTCTATCCCGACTCTGTGAAATAGCTCTCCTACGGGAATTGGGTTGAGTAATCCACGAGGCTTGCCAGGCCTTGTTGTGAATCGCTGGCAAGTGTGACATGTCTTTACGAAGGTGTCTATGTCGGCCTTCATGTTTACCCAATAATACTTGTCCCGGATTCTAAGGTATGTTTTATGCGTACCCAAATGTGCCCCTGCCAGTGGGCTATTGTGGTGTCCGATCATGATATTTTCTTTCAATGACTCCGGAACCGCTATAGGTGTATTATCGTGCATGGCTGCGGGCTTAAATTTGAGTACCCCGTCTTTGTCTAGGAAAAATCGCCTAGACAGCCGTGCTCTCTTGGAATCCACCTTATCCAAGTTTTTTAATGCCAATAGAATCTGTTTCAAGTATGGATCACTTTCTTGCTCCTGTTTGATGTTAATCACCGTCAGGGCAAAAGTGGGCATGTCGTCCCATTCGTGGTCCTTACTGTCATCCGGGGGATCGGCCACTGGCAGCCTAGACAACCCATCTGCGTCTAGGTGTGTAGCGCCTTTCTTGTGTTTGACCACGAAGTTATATTCATACAGGCGGAATATAAACCTATTGAGCCGCGAATTTGGGTTTTTAAATTTGTCCCAAAAAAGCAAGCTCGCGTGGTCAGTCACTACCGTGAACTGGATGCCATAGAGGTATACCCTGAAATAGTTCACTCCACACGAAAAAGCCAGCATTTCCCGCTCTGTGGCAGAGTATCTAGTCTCAACGGCCGTTAGTTTCCTGCTAGCGTAAGCTACGGGCCGTATGCGCCCTTCTGCGTCTTCCTGCAATAGGGCCGCCCCCAGCCCGTACTGGCTGGCATCCACGTGTAAAAAGGTGGGCCTATCGATATGGAAGTGTTGCAGTAATGGTGGTGAGGTCAATAGTTGCTTCAGTGTGTTGAAGGCATCTATGTGTTCCTGTTTAATGCTGAAGGGCGTTTTTTCACGTGTGAGTTCAGTTAGGGGTGGGCGATGTGAGCAAACCTGTAGATATATTTCCTGTAATACGAAGCCTGTCCAATAAAACTGCGCAATTGTTTCAAATTTGTGGGCATTGGGATGCCCGTTATTGCGTCAGTCTTCACTGGGTCGGGAATAATGCCCTCTCTGTTTACAATATGGCCCAATATGTTAATCTGCTGTCTGGCAAATTGACATTTCGCAGGTTTAAGCCTTAGTTTGGCTTCTCTAATCCTTGCGAAAGCCTCCTCCAAATGTACGATATGCTCGTCAAAGGTATTGGAGAAGACCGTTATGTCGTCCACGTAGACTAATACGGAACGCCATTTTAGACCTGAAAATGTCTTATCCACTAGCTTTTGGAAGGTTTGGCTGGCGTTACGGAGGCCCATTGGTAACCTTGTATAGGTATATAGACCGTTCTCTGTAACGAACGCCAGCTTGTGCCTATCCGGTTCATAGACGGGGATTGAATAGAATCCACTATAACAATCCATCGAACTGAACCAGCTAGCCCCGCCAAGGGCATCCAAATAGGTGTCCTTGGTAGTGGATAACTATCATTTTCGACTAACTTATTGAGCCTACGGTAATCAGTACAAAACCTGTGGGATCCGTCCCGTTTTTTGGTTAGCAAAACTGGAGTGCTGTAGTTTGAAATAACGGGGACAATGACCCCTGTCTCGAACATCTCTGTGATCTGAGCGTCGATGGCGTGTCTCTCCTTCTGGCTCACCCTGAAGGGAGGATGGTGTACTGGCCGGTCACTGGAGAGTGTGACGTGGTGTTCGATGAGGTCTGTCACTGCGAGATCCTTCATCGAATGGGCAAAAATATCCCTGTTGGTCTCCAGGAGCTCCGTGAGCCTTTTATTTTGCTCCGGAGTCAGGTCCTGTCTGTGGGTCTGCTTGGCAGCCATATCTGTGTGTGTGTCTGTGTGTTGGCTGATAGTGTGCAGTGTAGAGGCCTGGTGCTCGCGAATTTCTCGCTCCGCTCGAATCCCATCTGTGTTCCTGGTGTATATCATGGGATGTGTGGTTAGCCTCTGGTCATGCTTTAAAAGCATCTTACCGCTAGCGAAATTTATGCTAGCCTCATACTTAGCGAGGAAATCCATGCCAATATTGGCTGACGCAGAAAGATGTTCTATAACGAACATGGGGTGTGTTGTGGCAAAGTGGTCTAGCCTGAAATGTATGTTTGCCACCCCCGCGTTTTCTAGCGTCTGAGCATTGGCCGCTACCAGCCGGATGTCACTCGTGACACCGTGTATTTGCCCTTCGGTAACGTGTTTTCTATTTACACAACTTACCGCTGCCCCAGTGTCAATTAGGGCCTGCACCCTGTGGCCATTTATGCTGGCGTGTATCGTGAGGGCCGATACCTGGAATCCATCGCCCTGCAATGATGTGTTGTGTAGGGTGTATGTTGTTGTTGTTGCTACTGGCGTAACATCTGCGCTGGGAAGGCATAGAGCTGGCCGCTTATCGTACCTGGCACGCTTTCCCTCTCGGATTACTTCCTGTCACGAGTACTTTGGCTCGGTCAGCAAAGTGCGCTCACCGAGTACATTGCCTGCTCTCTTAATCGCCCGCGCTGTGGAAATAGAAGTCTGCTGGCGAACGTTTAATGTACTGACCGTTCCCAGCTTTTGTGTAGGTGTGCTGTTGTTTTCATCCCCTTGGGAAGGTGTGTCTGCAAATGTGACTCTACGTTTGCCCTTGTTACCCCGTTTTTTGTCCCAGGCGGTCGCGAGTTCGACTCCTGTTGCTGGCTTCCCAATGCCAGGTGAGCTCGCATCCTGCGCCTGTGTGGGGTCAGTTCCCACCCTGCGTTGTGGTGTAGGGGGTATGGTTGTCTGTTTGGAGGGTGTGGGTTTGCTCTCAGCCTGTTCGCGCGTGATTGTGAGGGGCGTATAGTGTCCCGCCTTAGGGTTCCCTGTAAACAGTATGTGTAGGTCCCTGTCGAATCCCGCAGTTGAAAATAGCGGTGGCGAGTGCACATCAGTGTATACATGTATGTTTGCTTGGAGTACCTTGCCGAGAGCGGTCACCTCTACGGCGCTGGCATAGGTACTGCGCCCGAAGAAACCCATCAGTTCTTATATCCAAAGCCCGAAAAAGGATTGCAGACATGTAAGTTACCCAGCTCACAAGCTTATCATGCCTACTTAGTAAAATTGGGAATTCCAGGAACATACAGGATAGATATTATTCGTAAAGAACATAGAACTACTAGACAAGGTACAAATTTCTACTATTATTTACATTTAGAACAACCGAGAAACTCCAATCTCGAGGGGTGATAAGGTCTAATCTATAGTGAGCGCCTGTATCTATACCTCGTAGTACTATTTTCGACGATGACGACAATGAAAACGGAATCAGTTTAGATAAAAATTGACTAAGTTGCTAAAAAGCACTAGCCGTTTATTAAGCTAATAAAACATGTATAACAACTGGTTTCCTCCCTTAATATTGTGTCTCCCTGACACTTCAACAAAATAACTGCAAATATAAATTTGCACGTGGCATTACTATCGTAAGAAAATGTGAAACGGCGTGACATTAAGTATTGCCCTATTTTATACAGGTCCGCTTCAACTATGAACCGTAGTTCCATATCTAATCAAATGATTCATGAACTATGTGCATATATACATTCTTTTTATGAAATTCAAATTTTACACTTCATAACGTCGAAGATTAAATTTTCTTCCTCCAATAAGTCTTTCATCTACTCCATTTCTCTTAAACATCAAATTCAAATTCAAACAAACATACACCGCAACTATCGTGTTGAAAGTAATAAATACTCGTCATAATCAATTGAACATAAGTGACAAACATTTAAGCTAAGCACTGTTCCTTTTTACCTTTATCTATATATCATGAAATTCTGAAATAAGTGCTGAAATTCTTTACTGAGTTAACAATCTTCTGATAAACGTGAATACTGTAAGTGCACGGCATTAACCTTCGTTTCCACACTTCTCCTCCATAATTATACAACAATTACTTTCTCTCTTAAACACCCTGTACAGAATCTTCCTTTACTATACTCTCATAACTTCACAATTATTGCATTCAATACTAGAAAAACTTAAGAGACTCCCCTGCGTCCCTTCGTAAACTTACGTAACTCCTTTACGTTCATATCTCTTTAATCTGCACGGTAATTCAACTATAAACTTCTACTTCAATACATATACTTCCTTTACTTAACATTTCTCCTCTATATTTGATACAACATCGCCTCGTGCTCGTAATTTCATTTCTGTAATAAATCTCTGTACTTTCACCTTTCTAATCACCCTGTGATTTAATTTCGTTAACTTTCCTCTTCACGTGTTTAAATTCAGCTTTACATTTTATTACAACTTTTCAAGAAATATCAGAAAAAATATTCATATTCTTAACAAAATATATAAGTTTGACTTCATTCCATTAATATTTGTTTAACAAATTCATTTATGTTTTTAACGCTCTAAATTTCATTAGACATATGTGTTTAAGCTTTTCGTAATACTTTCGTTCATAATAAATTTCTGACACTCGAATCAACATCATGAGTTGTCGAAATATTCTTTACACTTCGTGACGTTACTTCTTAAGTATACTGTACTTAAATTTGCTCCAATAAATTTCATTTTACTTCAATTATAATCTTACTCCTTCTTTACTTCGTTCAACGTTCTATTCCTTTTAAATAGTTTACTCTACATTCCATTTTAACGCTCTAAATTTCTTTAATACAATTCCTTTCAATAATTTGCTTTCCTCTAAACAATTCCTTTATATTCCTTTTTTAACGCTCTGAATTCCTTTATATTCCATCGCTGCGATAAAACAGATTTAATTAAATTAAATCTAACGCAAGTGTGAAAATATTTACACGATTTTACTTTACTATAACCTTAGTGTTAATAGCATCATCATCATGCCAAAATTTCGTCCAAGTGACTGAAATTTTCAAGAAATACGGCAAATAATTCCGTAGAAAAATATGAAAATCACAATAACAAGATCTACACAAATGTAATTACTTTGACAAAATTATACGTTTTAAATAATGCAGTTAAGAAAAATGCTGTTGAAAATATGCGGTTGAAAATAATGCGGTTGGTCAATTGGATAATCACACAACTAAACTACAATTCTACATTATAAAAGACAATTTTCTCACTACCTTGTGTTGACTTCTGTACTGCTGAAAATACTTGCATCGCTCCTTCCAAACCAAACTTGTCGTGTTCATAGCAATGTCCACAGCTATGAAGACCGGTTTTGTGACAGCACCAGCTGGGCTCGCGGTGAATGACCTCGCCGAGAACAGCTCTGCCAACTCCCGTCTCTCCTCCGCTCCAAGTAGGCCGGCTTCGATTCTCCATCTCCTCAGAATAGACATCATGGTTTCTTCAGAATAGACATCGGTTTTCTTCAGAATAGACATCACGGTGTAATACTGTCGTTTATGCAAGCTTTTTCGTATCTCAAGATGTGTTAAAACTCTCGTAGAAAAGTATGAGTTTTGCTCGGTGATGTTGCGCTTTGCGTAGATATTTGTAGCGTCTTTCATGCTAGTGAATCTGGAATTCAACTGACATCCTTGTAGTCTTCAACTTCCCCATGCTTAACTTAGCACATGTTAATATTCATCTTCTTGATAATATAATTGAGACCTCCCCGTTGCTGCCTGGTAACTTGCATTTTCAATAGAATGTTCAAATAAGCTTTTACACGTAGAAATACTGAGTAGCTTCTTGTCGAAAATGTTTCTAGCTATATGGAACACTTTGCATAAGCACTGCAATATATAGTTGTACTGTTCCGTTCTACTATATATGTTGTAGCTTGCTCCCAAGTTACTGAAATTACACTCTCCCTTACTTCCAACCTTTATGAACCGTAGCACTATTATAAAGATACTCGTTTATGCTCGAGGTCTTGTCTCGTTCAAATGTCAATTGGAAAGGAACTCTCTCGTCCTGCTCTCCGCATTCCTCAAGTTTCCGTCTCACTTCCTCTCCTCCCGTGGTGTGACGTAACTCCTACCACCTCTCCTGACTTCCGTCCGCAGTTCGACCTTCGCCTCTTCCCCTCTCTCATGACGTAACTCTCGCTTCAAGTGGCGTGATCTTTCTCGTAATGTGAACCTCCCTTTCGTATAATGGAATATATGTCCATCTTTAAATCATTCCTACTTCCTTGTCTTTTATAAATGCATAAGATCTATAGTATTTCACTCATTTCCATACAGTTTTTCACATATTACTCAAATTTTTAATAAATAAAATTTTTTATCCACTCATTTATTTTCTGGGGTCTTGGTTCATCTCCCGATCAGTTCTTGAGTAATGACCTTCAATAAATTCTGGCGCATTTCCCCGTTGCTAATTTAAAGTAAAGTATAGCCTGTACTTTCTTTAATACCAGTAATTTCTCTGCTCTTGAGTCTGAATTTACTGATCTTACTGTATCTGTGGGTAAAATCTTTTCAACTTGGAATGGTTGAATTTTCCAATGGATCTATTATCTTCCACTCTCACAATTTTATAGCAATTATTTCCGTAGACTGTATCTACTTTGAATGGTCCTCTGAACAGGTTACTGAATTTGATATACACTTTCTTCAGTACGTCAGCTTTCACAGGAATCCTGACTAATACAAGGTCTCCTTCTCGTAACGGTCCACTGAATCTCTTCCCTTCTAAACGTTTTAATCTCTTCTCAGCCGCTTTGTTTAACTGGATCCTTGCTTCTTCGATTCTCTGGTCCATCGGTGGTTCGTTATCTTCCGGAATATTGAAGATTCCGTCCCATGGTCGTACCGGTTTCTCTTCAAAATGTAACATGATTGGAATATCGTTGGTGCTCTCATGTCTCGTATTATTGATACAAAATTCCACTAGAGGTACAATCTTTACCCAATTCGCATGTTTATCTGCACTATACAAGCGAATGTACTTTGAAAATTCCAGCATCGTTCTTTCAATAGGATTCGTCTCTGGGCTTCTAACTGATGAAAATAGGTGAACAATATCCAACCTATCCATCGCTCCCTGAAATTCTGCAGAAGTGAATTGCGTTCCATGGTCTGTTAATAGCCTCTCTGGTTTTCCTAACTTTGGAATAATGTTCCTCTCCAGGTGATATAAAACATTCCTCGTTGTTGCTTTCTGCATGGAATTGAGCATTACAATTTTGGAAAATACATCCATTGTAACTAACACATACTGGTTTCCTCTGTCTCCTTTAGGTGCAGGTCCAAAAATATCCTGACTAAACAATTCCAATGGTTTCGTCGGAATAATCGCTTTAGGTCTCTCCTTCAATAGTTCAGAATTATATTTATTCTTCTGACAAAGTTCACAAGATCTGATTACTATGGTTATGGATTCTCTCATATTAATCCAGTAGAATTTTTCTAACATGGTATAGTATGTTTTTTCAGTTCCTCCATGGCCTATACTTTTATGTACTAACCAAATTAGTGGCACAATAAGTTCTGGTGGAATAGCAACTCGTACTTTCGTATGTCTGGCATCAATGTATTTACATACAGTTTCTCCCACGAGAATATAGTGTCTAGCTTTCCTTCTCGTTTCGAAGTATGAGGCGTGTCTCCTCGTCATTCTCCCTGACAAAAATCGATAAATGTTTCTGAATGGTGCATGCTTCTTTTGAAAAAGAGGAATTCTTTTCAACTTGTCTAGCGTTTTTTGATCTTCAGCATCTGTCTGGATAACATTAACTCTCACATCTCTCTCAGGAATCGGATGTCTGGAAAGAATATCTGCTAGAAGGTTGTCTTTTCCAGGTACATGAACTATCGTGGCATCAAATTGTTGCAAAAACATGGTCCATCTTGTCATCCTATCACTTGACAAGTCTGATTTCAACATGAATTCTAGTGCTTTATGATCCGTTCTGATTATGATTTTGTGTCCCAGCAATAATTTCTTCCATTTTTGTAGAGCATTTATGACGGCTAAAGCTTCAAGCTCCGTCGTGAAGTAATTCAGCTCGTGTGTGCGTAACTTCCTACTACTGAATGAAATATAGTGAGGATTTCCATCTTGATCCTTCTGATATAAGACTGCACTAATACCGACTCGTGAAGCGTCTGTTTCTATGATGAATGTTCTTTCAAAATCTGGGTACTCCAACTTGATGTTATCTCTGAGCATTTCCTTCGCTTGAATAAAGGCATTCTCAGCAGCTGCATCCCATTTCCATCTATTGTTCTTCTTTAGAAGCTCATGTAGAGGTGCCATGATTTCTGAATATCGTGGACAATGACTACTGAAAAACTGACAAAGACCCGCAAAAGCTCTGATGTCTTTGATTTTCTTGGGTGATGGAAATTTCAAAATTGCTTCAATCTTGTCTTCTTTCGGATGGTAACCAAATCTGTCTATAGTATGCCCAAGAAAGTTGATCTTTTCTTGAAAGAAATGACATTTATCCAACTTCACCTTGATGTTTGCACTTCTAAGGTTATCAAATAGCTTCGTCAAATGCATGAAATGTTGCTCTGGTGTCTCTGAAGATATGATGATATCGTCCACGTAGCAAATAGCAAATTGTTTCACTTCTTCACTCAACTTGTCATCCAAGGCTCTGATAAGTGCTGGACTTTAATTTACCAATCCATATGGTACTCTTTGGTATACATAACAGGTTTGATTGAACATGAACCCTGTATAACATTTGCTGTCTTCTGTATGCTCTATTTGATGAAATGCTGCAGTTAAATCAATCACTGAGAAACAGGTTTTATTCTTGAATCTCCTCAGTAGTTCTCTAATTTTCGGTGGCCTGTCGAATTCTTTCAGCAGAAGAGTATTTATGCCCCTGGCATCTAAACATAGTCAAAGACTACCATCTGCTTTCTTCACAACAGTGAGTGGATTTAAATAAGGAGTGGTTTGCTTTCTTATAATTCCTTCCTTTTCCATGCCTTTTATGAGCTCTGTCACTTCAGCTTGATACTTCTCCGGAATTGGATACAATTTCTTCTGATAAGGTGTGTCGTCAGTTAGCTTAATCTGATATTTATATCCTCTTATAATACCTGGCTTGTTATCAAAAATGTCTGCATAAGTCGTTACTAATTCTTCCAACTTCTCCCTCTGATCTTCAAAATTCTCAATCTTTCTGCCATAGTGAGGTATTCCTTCTGCTTCAATTTCCATAACAATCTTCACTAGATTTTCTTCTGTAGTTTCGTCAAACAAACTACACTCATTCTCATCCTTCGTCTTATCCTCTGATTGATGTAGGCCTTCATTAAATCTTATGACTCCATTTCGTAAATCGATTACAGCTCCAGTCTTGGTTATAAAATCAATGCCTAAAATAGCATCAAAATTGATCTGGCTCAAGACTATGAATATCTGCTCATATCTGTGTTTATTTATAGAGAATTCCATTAGTGCTTGGACTTTACATTTCATGGTGTTGTCGTTAAATACGCCCCTGACTTTAATGGTTGAAACAGGCAATGCTATAAGTGAATTTCCATCCTTCAATCTGTGAAAACAGTTCTCTGATAAGATTGATGCTGTTGCTCCCGTATCTAGTAGTGTTCTCAGGCATTCTCCTTCTGATATGATTTCTATAATCGGTAACCTTGCTACTCTATCTGTTTTCGTCTCTTCTCTCTCATATAGAAGATCTTCATTCGTGGCTTCATACAATTCATTAATTTGGATCTCATGTCTGGTTACGGTGCTGTTTTCTTCTCCTTTCACTTTTTGGAATTTGACGTTTTTTGGTGCTCCTCCTGGGTCTTCATTCCTTCTATCTCTGCTTGTTCCAGGTTGAGGTTCTTGATTCCGGTTATGCTGTCCCTGATCTTGGTCTCTCGCATTCCTTTCTCTGAGATTCCTTAGGTACTCCTGACTTTCTCTTTCCCTGTCATCATAATACCTTCTTACATTGTTATTATTCCTCCAACCTTGTTGCTGTTGTTGCTGTCTTGAATAATTACTCGTGTTTCTCCAGTTCTGATATCCCCGATATCCATAATTATTCGTAGGGTTATTTCGAATATAATATCCCTCTCTACGATAATCATTGTTCCTGGTGTAATAGTTATTCCTCCATCTTTGATTTTTATATGGCCTTCCTTCTCTAGGTCTCTGATAATCTGGTCGAAATCGATTCTGCCCATATATATCCTGGATCTCGTTGGACCTACTCCATTTTTGTTCTCCTCTGTTTGCTGCCTTTGATCGATGTGAATGGTGTGTATTTCTCTCGGTTCCTGGTTTCTACTTCTCTGGTTTTGATTTCCAGTTGAGTTGTTGGACACATTAGACGTGTGATCCAGTCTTCTCAAAATTTCCGCCATTCCTTCTAGAGTTTTCACGTTTGCCGAAATGAAATGTCTCCTAACTTCTGTTGGTAGCTGACATGAAATAGCGTGAACCAAGTCTTCTTCCGCCAAAGGGGGTTGCAAATACTGCAAGCGTGCTAATTGTTTCGTGAAGAAACTTGCGTATTTCGTAGGACTGGAATATGCATACTTCTTAGAATAAATTTCCGCTCGTATATCCTGTTGAAGTTCCTTGCTCCAAAATCGCTTTTGCAGAGCTATAGCGAATTCTTCAAATGTCTGATATGTGTATCTGAAAGCTCTGTGCCATACTAATGCCTCTGAATCTAAGTATTTTTCCACGACTCTCATATGTCTTTCACGAGGTATCCTATTGTCTTCTAAATACGACCTCATGTCTCTCAGAAATTCTACTGCAGTAATATTGCCTACTCCGCTGAATTTGTTCGGTTTCTCATCGTTATTCTTTATTACGGCGATGTTGGCATTTGACCTAGTTTGGTAAGGTTCAAAATTTCCTCCAAATTCCCCTATTTCAGTGTGAAATGGCTCTTGACTGAAGTTAAAATTGGACTTCGGAATTTGCTGTTGACTAATCTCGCTTTCCTTATCCTCTTCTATCCTGTCTGTCCTAGCCTCTAATCTTCTTATTTCTTCTTTTAATTTTTCATCTCTTGCTTGAAAAAATCTCGTCAAGTCCTTTCTGATGTCCTCCCTGACTTCGGTTCTTAATGTTGATGAAAATGTAGCATCTCCTATCGTAAGTGACCTTAATTGCTGTTCAATTTCTCTGATATCCTCATCCTGTTTTGATTGAATTTTCGCTAGTTCTATGCTTATCCCATCGACCGTACATTTAATTTTGTCAAATTCATTTGAGTTAGTTAAATCTGTTTTATTAACAATCTCTGTCAGCGTGGCTACGTTATTAATTTGTAATGTATCTATCCGCTTAGATAGATCTTCCCGTACCTTGCTAACATTAATATTGGAACATAACTCTATAGCTTTAATGTCATTTGCTAATTTGTGATGTATCTCTGATATGATTTGAGTTGTGACGGTTACGACCTCCTCCTTCATGTCCGTAACTGCCTTTACAATGGAAGCATTTATATCTACATTTATACCCTCTTCAATCAGTTTACTTTGACTTTACAATTTGACCTGCAATTCACCAACAGTGCCATTTAGATTGTCAAGTTGCTCCTTGAGTTTCTTCTGGGCCTCTGAAATGTGTACATGATGAGTGTTATTGTCTTCCTTAATTGAGCTCATGCTAGCCTGTAGTTTCTGTTCTAGTTCTAACATGTGATTACTGTTAGCTAATTGGATTTCTATCACTTTTCCTGCCATGTCCTGTTTGACTTGATCAACTGAAGCTTTTAATTCTTCCTGTGCTTTACCTGCCCTTTCAAAAATTATCTGAGCTTTTTCCTGATTTTTCCTAGCTTCCTCCTGTGCTGCTCTTATTTCGGCTTGGATCTTTCTATCTTCCAATCTAGCCTGCTCCTGACTTAACCTGTCCTCCTCGCGAGCTTTTTCCTGAGCTAATCTTATTTCTGCTCTTATCCTATTTGCCTCTTCCAAAGCTAACTTGGCTTCTTCTCTTTCCTTCTCTCTAGCTAGTCTATCTTCTTTTCTGGCCTTCTCTAAAGCTAACTTGACTTCCTCTCTTTCCTTGTCTCTAGCTAGTCTATCTTCCTTTCTGGCCTTCTCTAAAGCTAACTTAACTTCTTCCTGTGTTAATGTTATACTCGCCGTAGTAATTGTTTGAGCAACTGCTAACTCTGCTTTGACTTCTGATTTTACAGTAGCTGCTGATTTCTGAATCTCAGTTTTTAACTGTTTAATGTTGTTATGTGTTAACTGGTGGAGGGCTTCAAGGTCTTTGGTCAATGTACTTTGACCTTCCTTCATGGTTTCAAGCATCGTTCGAATGAACGTCATATCATTCGTTGACATTTCTTCTTTTCTTGAGAATAAGGGAAGTGTCGACTACAAAAATTACCGGTGAATATCCAGATTGACCAACGCATGCATTTTATACCAGTAATGGAATATATAGAACATCTTAATCCTACTTACATCTATTTTAATCGCGACTTATCTCGTATACTTGTTGTCCCATTTTACCGAACTGATATCGCTTCATTTTATCATCTCACTTAACCTATGTTTAACAACATGAATTTACTTTTAAATTTACTATTACATGACAAATGTCGTTAGCTGGTTTACAATTATGCCTCACAACTATGGTGTACTCCACTAATCTCCTGATGTTGTGTTCATCTCAACAATCATTAAATTTGGGATCGGCATTTTTCATTTCAAAACTAATATGGCCTCACTCTCGAGTACTTCCAAACTTCTTCTCTCAAGTGCTCTTTCGAATGCATTTCGAATGCTTTTCGAACGCCCCACGGATGGGTATGCCATTTAAATATATCTATCTATATGCGCCCGAAGAAACCCATCAGTACTTATATCCAAAGCCCGAAAAAGGATTGCAGACATGTAAGTTACCCAGCTCACAAGCTTATCATGCCTACTAAGTAAAATTGGGAATTCCAGGAACATACAGGATAGATATTATTCGTAAAGAAAATAGTACTACTAGTCAAGGTACAAATTTCTACTATTATTTACATTTAGAACAACCAAGAAACTCCAATCTCGAGGGGTGATAAGGTCTAATCTATAGTGAGCGCCTGTATCTATACCTCGTAGTACTATTTTCGACGATGACGACAATGAAAACGGAATCAGTTTAGATAAAAATTGACTAAGTTGATAAAAAGCACTAGCCGTTTATTAAGCTAATAAAATATGTATAACAACTGGCTTCCTCCCTTAATATTGTGTCTCCCTGACACTTCAACAAAATAACTGCAAAGATAAATTTGCACGTGGCATTACTATCGTAAGAAAATGTGAAACGGCGTGACATTAAGTATTGCCCTATTTTATACAGGTCCGCTTCAACTATGAACCGTAGTTCCATATCTAATCAAATGATTCATGAACTATGTGCATATATACATTCTTTTTATGAAATTCAAATTTTACACTTCATAACGTCGAAGATTAAATTTTCTTCCTCCAATAAGTCTTTCATCTACTCCATTTCTCTTAAACATCAAATTCAAATTCAAACAAACATACACCGCAACTATCGTGTTGAAAGTAATAAATACTCGTCATAATCAATTGAACATAAGTGACAAACATTTAAGCTAAGCACTGTTCCTTTTTACCTTTATCTATATATCATGAAATTCTGAAATAAGTGCTGAAATTCTTTACTGAGTTAACAATCTTCTGATAAACGTGAATACTGTAAGTGCACGGCATTAACCTTCGTTTCCACACTTCTCCTCCATAATTATACAACAATTACTTTCTCTCTTAAACACCCTGTACAGAATCTTCCTTTACTATACTCTCATAACTTCACAATTATTGCATTCAATACTAGAAAAACTTAAGAGACTCCCCTGCGTCCCTTCGTAAACTTACGTAACTCCTTTACGTTCATATCTCTTTAATCTGCACGGTAATTCAACTATAAACTTCTACTTCAATACATATACTTCCTTTACTTAACATTTCTCCTCTATAATTGATACAACATCGCCTCGTGCTCGTAATTTCATTTCTGTAATAAATCTCTGTACTTTCACCTTTCTAATCACCCTGTGATTTAATTTCGTTAACTTTCCTCTTCACGTGTTTAAATTCAGCTTTACATTTTATTACAACTTTTCAAGAAATATCAGTAAATATTCATATTCTTAACAAAAGATATAAGTTTGACTTCATTCCATTAATATTTGTTTAACAAATTCATTTATGTTTTTAACGCTCTAAATTTCATTAGACATATGTGTTTAAGCTTTTCGTAATACTTTCGTTCATAATAAATTTCTGACACTCGAATCAACATCATGAGTTGTCGAAATATTCTTTACACTTCGTGACATTACTTCTTAAGTATACTGTACTTAAATTTGCTCCAATAAATTTCATTTTACTTCAATTATAATCTTACTCCTTCTTTACTTCGTTCAACGTTCTATTCCTTTTAAATAGTTTACTCTACATTCCATTTTTAACGCTCTAAATTTCTTTAATACAATTCCTTTCAATAATTTGCTTTCCTCTAAACAATTCCTTTATATTCCTTTTTTAACGCTCTGAATTCCTTTATATTCCATCGCTGCGATAAAACAGACTTAATTAAATTAAATCTAACGCAAGTGTGAAAATATTTACACGATTTTACTTTACTATAACCTTAGTGTTAATAGCATCATCATCATGCCAAAATTTCGTCCAAGTGACTGAAATTTTCAAGAAATACGGCAAATAATTCCGTAGAAAAATATGAAAATCACAATAACAAGATCTACACAAATTTAATTACTTTGACAAAATTATACGTTTTAAATAATGCAGTTAAGAAAAATGCTGTTGAAAATATGCGGTTGAAAGTAATGCGGTTGGTCAATTGGATAATCACACAACTAAACTACAATTCTACATTATAAAAGACAATTTTCTCACTACCTTGTGTTGACTTCTGTACTGCTGAAAATACTTGCATCGCTCCTTCCAAACCAAACTTGTCGTGTTCATAGCAATGTCCACAGCTATGAAGACCGGTTTTGTGACAGCACCAGCTGGGCTCGCGGTGAATGACCTCGCCTAGAACAGCTCTGCCAACTCCCGTCTCTCCTCCACTCCAAGTAGGCCAGCTTCGATTCTCCATCTCTTCAGAATAGACATCATGGTTTCTTCAGAATAGACATCGGTTTTCTTCAGAATAGACATCACGGTGTAATACTGTCGTTTATGCAAGCTTTTTCGTATCTCAAGATGTGTTAAAACTCTCGTAGAAAAGTATGAGTTTTGCTCGGTGATGTTGCGCTTTGCGTAGATATTTGTAGCGTCTTTCATGCTAGTGAATCTGGAATTCAACTGACATCCTTGTAGTCTTCAACTTCCCCATGCTTAACTTAGCACATGTTAATATTCATCTTCTTGATAATATAATTGAGACCTCCCCGTTGCTGCCTGGTAACTTGCATTTTCAATAGAATGTTCAAATAAGCTTTTACACGTAGAAATACTGAGTAGCTTCTTGTCGAAAATGTTTCTAGCTATATGGAACACTTTGCATAAGCACTGCAATATATAGTTGTACTGTTCCGTTCTACTATATATGTTGTAGCTTGCTCCCAAGTTACTGAAATTTCACTCTCCCTTACTTCCAACCTTTATGAACCGTAGCACTATTATAAAGATACTCGTTTATGCTCGAGGTCTTGTCTCGTTCAAATCTCAATTGGAAAGGAACTCTCTCGTCCTGCTCTCCGCATTCCTCAAGTTTCCGTCTCACTTCCTCTCCTCCCGTGGTGTGACGTAACTCCTACCACCTCTCCTGACTTCCGTCCGCAGTTCGACCTTCGCCTCTTCCCCTCTCTCATGACGTAACTCTCGCTTCAAGTGGCGTGATCTTTCTCGTAATGTGAACCTCCCTTTCGTATAATGGAATATATGTCCATCTTTAAATCATTCCTACTTCCTTGTCTTTTATAAATGCATAAGATCTATAGTATTTCACTCATTTCCATACAGTTTTTCACATATTACTCAAATTTTTAATAAATAAATTTTTTTATCCACTCATTTATTTTCTGGGGTCTTGGTTCATCTCCCGATCAGTTCTTGAGTAATGACCTTCAATAAATTCTGGCGCAGTACCGTCCTTGCCCATGTATTTTTTATAGTCCGCCTCGGTCTGGAATGGGTTTTCCCGCTCGTCCGATACAAAATCTCGGTACTCTTTCCAGTTGGCCAGGATATGTTGGACCGTTTCCTGTCTGTAGTGCCTATGATAATCCTCGGTGTTCCGGACTAGGAAGCTCATGGCCCTAAACAGACAGTTGCCGTCTCCTTGTACGGGGTGTGTCTGGAAACGGCCCGGGAGCGGATCGTCAGCCTTGGCTTTAGCTGGCTGCTTTTTCCCCTTACTCTTACGATCTTGTTTGGGGGAAGGGCCTTTTTGGTGTTGTGTTGGGGGAGGAACCTCAGCCGCTTTATCAGCTGGCCGAACCTCCCCGTCTAATCGTTTTTTTGAAACGTGGGTGTTCGTCTCCCCGTACTGTATGTGCGCCCCCCCTCGGGGTGGCTGCGCCAACTTCCCGCTTGCGGTGTGTAGCTAGGTTTGGTATGTATGGCCCCCCAATCTGCCCGGCGGGGTGCCTCATCCATAAACTCCCTCGGGTGTTCGTCAGGGAGGGGGTAGTGTTCCGGGCCCTTTGGGTATGTATTTGTATTGTCCCGACCTTTTGTGGTTTTCCTTGTCTGTCGGTTATTGCCCGGTGGTCCGTTTTCTTGTCTCTGCCAGGGTGGGGTGTATGTTTGCTGCTGCGGGGGCGGGTTTTCCCGGCGGTTTCCCTTTTCCCTGTACTGGGAAGGTGCATATCCCTGTCTGGTCGGGGGTGGGTTTCCTTGACGGTCCCCATTTCCCTATATTGTGGGGGTGCATAGCTTTGCCTGCGTGGGGGCGGGTTCTCCCGATACTCCCCATTTCCCCTGTACTGCGGGGCTGCATAGCCTTGCCTGCTTGGGGGTTAGTTTTCCCGATATTCCCTGTCTGCCCTGTATTGTGGGGCAGCATAGCCCTGTCTGCTTGGTGGCGGGCTGCTTCGCCGGGGGATGGTGTGCTCGTACTCCTCAGGGTAGTATTCGTGTGTGTACGGGGATGGTGGTCGCCGTGAGGGGTATGTCGGCTCTGTGTCCGCGTATGATACCGGTGAGTATCGCGGAGGGTAGTGTGGCCTATCCTGTGCGTGTGATGTTGTTGGCCGCTGTGGAGAGTAGTAATTTTCCTCCCTCCCGTAGCGTCTCCTCTCTGTGTACCCCCTGTCCCTCTCAGGATAATAGCGCTCCTCCGTGTCTGCGTGTTCATCCCTTAGCGGTCTCCCGCCTGCTTGGATGGCAGCTGTTGTTAACTTTTCCATCCGGTCCACTAATTCATCCATCTTATGACTATTGACGTCCTTCTGTGGATGAAAGTGTTGATCCCCGGCTTTCTCCGTAGCTTTTTCCGTGATCTTTTTCCCCGCCTCTATTGTCTTTTTGTTCTCCAGCATGTGTTGGACCGTGGGGTTGTTCATAATGCACAACTTGTCCACGATGGATGGTCTGAGGCCCTGCATTAACAGCTTGACTTTCTGCTTGATCGTCATAGCTGCGTTATATTTATCGCACATTATCAACTTTACGTTGATGTACGCCTGGGCGCTTTCTTTAGGTCCCTGTGACCTCTGTCTAATTTGGTCATACAGGTCGTCATCATCTGGTATGAGCTGGAATTCACTTTTCAACAATAAAGTGATTTCCTCCCATGTGGCAGCTTCTAGTGTGTCCTCATGGAGCTCATACCATGTCATGGCCGCCTTCGTGAGGTATGCAGGAAGGAGCCGTTTTCTGACTTCCTCGCTCCAACCATTGATCCGAGCCGTTCTATTGAAGGCCTTGAGGTATTCCTCGGGATCCTGGCCTTCCCCCGTGAACTTTGTGGGGTGGATCATGGGGTATTCAGTGTGTCTGTTCATCTCGTGTTCAGCTGTCTGTTGTTGGCTGTGTAGTGATTGTGATCTGTCTATGCTGTTCGCACTGCTATCGTGTGCCGAGGTGTTTGGGTTATTCAGAGGGGAATTAGCCTCGCTTCCCGTGTACGACACTTGTGTTACGTTACCAGGTGGAGAATAAGTTCTGCCCTAAAACTTCCCCATACGGGAGAACGGTAACGCATCACGCGAAAGCCTGGACAAAATAACTACTGTGGTCAAGAAAATTAGACTGAAGCGGTGCGGGGTAGTGGGCACGAAATACGTGACTAGAAAACCAATGTAGGTAGCAATACATAAACAATTTTTATTTCTAATAATAAATTTATAATCAATAAACAAATTGCACTTAAGTGCTTATCACAGAAATGAACAATTATAAATGGAGCAAAAGTGTGAGGGCCTGATGACAGAAACCCAGATTAAGGAAATGTCAATGAAACAAGCTTGTTTAATTGGAGAGAAGTTGAGCTTAACACATAAAAATGCACTTTATAAAAAGAGAGAACCATGAAACTGATTAAGAGTATAAAATGATTAGTATAATTTAAATGCTTCATAGAATTAAACTTATCTTTGAAGAGCCAGCTCCTTAAAAGTTCCAGCTAGCATAAATGTTGATTTAAAAGTCCTCACGGTTTCTTCAGAAGGAGGCGTACATGGCCTAGAGATATGTACACCATTGATAAAAATGTCAACTTTCTCTTCTTTTCTTGCGAAGGAATGACATTTATAGCTTCCAAGTGATGATCCAGCAGTATTTCGAAAGACGAATCCAAGTATCCCATCTAAGGTGAAGGTGAAAAGTACAACAGCTGGCAATTATTCTTGCCATCTTGAGCAATACGTCATGGTGCAGATCTCGTGACGTAGCTGCTAGGTAGCGTAGAGACTAGCGATGGTGTCATGAGATGCAGTAGCGGTGACCAGCAGGTTGAAGTGATCAGAAGTGATGATTGATCAGAAGTGGTGAAGAACGCCAGCAAGTGGCGTCTTAAATAGGGATCATGGAACCATCTCGAAGCTGGAGATCGCCCGACCAGACAAAAACCTGCCATTGGTCGAACGAAAGTCAGGGTGACGTCCGTCGACACTACTCAGCGGACAGCGGATCAACCAGTAGAGGCCCTGTATGTCGGGAGTGAGGACGCTTGAGGTAGCGAGCGACTGGAACACTCAAGGTGAGAACTATAATATCTATGAATAAGTGATTGATAACAAGATTATGCATAAGGTTTAAGCAATTAATACGTTTACAAGGAAATAATTACCATTCGGGGATCTCGGTAACAAGAAACAAAATTTGACCGACAAATGGGCCAAGCTAACCATTGAAATATCACAAAAGTGATCACCAGGTGGCTCGTCACCTGATATATCGGTACTGATTGATGGTGTGTTGTCGTACTGTGTGTATTTGACTACGTGTACAGTCCTGTCTAAATCCTGTTTCACTGTTTCCAGAATAGTGTGGCTGTCTAGAACTGCATCTGTCGTGTGATTGTCTGATCTAACAGTGTCTGTCTTTAGTAACTGTGTGATGCGCTCGAGCAGATTATCAGTTTTCTGCTCTGTGATTTGTAGTTGCTGCAACAATAGGGGGTGGAGCGTTGGCAAGCAATCTACTTCACTAGCGCTGGATATTGGTGACTCTTGTCTTTGTTCACTGGCCTGGGATCGTGTAAAATGTATAACTTGTGCTGCCGCTGGAGGGTGTTGAGCGCGGATCTCTGATATCTTGAATTCGAGGTCCCTAAGAAGTTGTACTGGAGTCTGGTCAGTTATCAAGTCACTGTTCTTAATTCTTAACTTCGGCAGGAGTGGAGTTGTACTAGCCGACAAATGGGGCGCAAAGTCTCTTAGTGTGGTTCTAAATGTGGCCATTTAATTTCCACTGATTTTGCTCTATGGGGAGGTTGGGGGTGGGTGTAATAATACAAACTCCCGTGTAAATAAAAAAAATGTAGGACGTAATGTAGGAGAGAAGAAAAAAAACTAGTCTCGCTTGGCTGCGTGCGGTGGGGGTCGTTTCTACTACGAGGGCTCGTTGTATGAGTCCTACCCTTACTGTGCGTAGTAGCGGCTCCTCCACCAATATGTTTTAGATCCCTTTGTTGGGGGGGGGGGGGTAGTTTAGGGATCTAAACATTAGTGTTATTGTATTAATTTGGAAGGTTGTTTCTAAATGATGGCGGCTTCCCGTAGCTGGGAGAGCTGACCAGTGTAGCGTGTTGTTTGGTGTTCAGATGCTAGGGGGTGTTCCTGCTAAGATGCGAGAGTCTATAGGGGAATGAACCTCTGAGTGCAGGCCAACGTGCCGGCCTGTCAGCTGGTTGGAATGAGTTATATGTATAACAGACCTGCTTGTGTCAGCGACTCGCTGCTAGGCGGTCGCGTGCGGGAAACACAATGCAGCCTGAGCAAGCAATTACTTGGCTACTAGTCACGGTCAATCGTGACGGAGGTCAGGAAGGGTATTAGGGTGTGAAGAGGCGTGTAATTATGAGTACAAAGTGTAGATTACTGACCAAGTGTTTTATTGGTCAGTATGCAATTGTAAGTCCCTTTTTAGTGGAATTAAAATAATGTGAATAATGGTACAAGTTAAGTGTACAAGTTTGTGGATGGGTGTTACAAAGCTAAGGATATCCGAACACTTGCTGATGCTCACCTGATGATAGCTGGAGCAGGGCCTTCTGCGACACGCACTGTATGACAGATACAGTTCTCAAAAGGCCTCACTTCTTATAGGTCCTGCCGTTGCACAGTCAGCATTCCATTGACATAGCTGCCCCAGTTAGTTATAGTGTAGATATTTATGAGTGTGTTGCAAGTGGTTGGCTAGCCTCCCGAGCTGGTCGGCCGCCCTTGCTGTGTAAAAGGTACTGTTCTGGACTTATGATGTTTGCCAGTTAGGGGTGGTTTTAATAGATGATGGGGGGTGGCTTTCAGGGGATGCAGCCCCCCGGGCCTGTACAATACACACACACACAGACAGACACACTTTTTTTCTCCCTGTGTTGATCTCATAAGTCCACTTTCATTTTTTGCAAAAATCGAAAGTAGGCTAAAAATGCGGACAACTCCAACCGCGATACATTTCAAATCTTACATGGAGATTATATCTGTTGCGGCGACTATTGGAATTACGTGTTGATGTTTAGACAACTGAAACGGCACACGCAGAATACTCTAAATGCTAAAGCCTGAACCTAACCTTATGTTGGCGTTAGTTACAGGGTTCTAGAAGCAGCTGTGAGTATAAACAAAATATTATTTCAGAACTACTTGGTCGTCGAAATTTATTCAATTTCTCTGTGCTATTCCTAATTCCCTTAATGTTCCCTTTTCCATCGTCAGATTCATGGTAAGGTAGGGAGGGATAACTTGTTCTGTTTGAAATGTGAATTCTCTACAATATCAGCCAACATATTAACTATTTTATCGTTTTGTGGTAAGACGATTGCTAAGATCCCGGTAACGTGCAAGACGTAACTTATTCATAACGAAATTATAACCGTATGATAATATTTTGATGTTAGAAAATCTAGAAAAATAGTATAAATTGTAACAAAAGAAATTTCAGAAAAAATGCATTGTTTCATTAAGGAACACATATCTGAGTTGTTTTTTTTTTTTCAGATGAATGTTTGCAGTGGTATTTAATCTACTGAGAATAGCTTACTTCAGGAAGTTAACCTGATTAAATCAATAATATCAAAAACGAATCCATGAAAAATTATAGCAACCAACTTATGTATATATTAATCACTTTTTAAGGAATTATAATATCATCTCGGCTTTGTAATATCTTATGAAAATTATTCTGAAGTTAGATCTTCTAAGAATACATACAGAGCATACAGTTGAATTACAACTGATATAAGTGTTCCTGAATAAATCACTTTTTTCTGATTTTCTTTTGTTAGAATTATTGATCTTTCATATGCTTTACTCTCAAAATATCATCATGTGGTACCGGGTGAGTTAGCCGTGGTCGTTACGGCATGACTGCTGGCAGTCGCTCACATCCGGGAGGCGAGGAGGTTCGAATCCCCCCGCCGGCAACCTTGAAGATGGTCTTCTGTGGTTTCCCATCTTCCTTCCAGGCAAATGCCGGGGTTGGTCCCTAACTATAGGCCACAGGCGCTACCTTCCAACTCCTCGACCTTCCATTCCAACTTTCCTCCCCAACGGTACTTGTAGCTCACCCATTGGGTGTCTGTCTCGAAGCAGCTACAAAACTGGCGAGCTGAACATGTCCTCGGACACTCCCGGCACTAAAAGCCACAGGCTAAAAAAAAAAACCATGTGGTTATCATACAGTTCGTAATAAGTTACTTTTCGCACATTACAAGAATCTTAGCCGTGGTCTTACCACAACACGAGCAAGTGCTTAGTATCTAGGTAAAACGATGCCTTGACGAGCGAAACATGCCACCTCTCCCTGCAATTTGTGTAAATAACATCAATTGCATCACATCCCCAAATAATAATTTGCTTTTCACTGGTGTTGACCGACTGAAAAGTTACAATATCAGATGAAATAAATGTAAAAGCCAAAGAGTGGATAGAAACAAGTATTTTTTTTTTTTTTCTACAGGAAGAAGTACTATTATACTTTACCTCAATATCAATACACTCGTACTAACAGATTCGACTAATTCCTAATTGATTAAGATATTTTAACAGCAGGCAATTTATTTAAAGGCCTGTTTGACTTTAATAATTTAAATTTAATGCTCTGTTGATTTAATGTTGAATTTTTTGGGGGTATTAAAGAGATGTTGCAATTAATAATATTCACATGTGTCAAGTGATGGTTGGAATAAATTATAACTTACTCTCTTTTTAATCTATGGCAATCTGATATTCGAAACAGAGAGCATTCTAATTCTATTCGTATACTGTACTAATAAGGGAAGTATTCAAGGGTGCTAGAACTTTTACGGTCATGGAACGTGGATCTAATATCGTTCAACTCCGTCGGAGCACTGAAATAACTTCCAGGAGCATCGAAAACCATATTTTTTCCATGGTCAACTTTACATCCACTGTTGAAGAGTTGGAAATGAAACAAATTCTTAACTCCAAATGGAAGAATATAATAATTTTCATCTGAAAGCTCTATAACTGAAACATTAGTTTCCTTTCTTAACGTATTATACGGATGGAAATTATTATTGACGCCAACAGCCCAATTAAAAGGAACAACGTAATTTTAAAGGAAATGACGTGAATCATGCTATTTGTTTACAAACTATGTCAGTGTTAATACATATGTTTGAATTGTTTTTAAATAAATAATTAAACAAATATACACACATCAAAAAAAGTTTTGCATCACCTCGGTTCCCAGATCTCCGGCATATAGACGTTGACTGTGTATATTGTATCCAAGATACAGTCCCTTTGACTGTTCATAGATGTCACTAAAACTGCTCAAAGATGTAAACAACCATGCATGGGCAGGGCCTATTAGACGGAGGGGGTACGACAGCCGATCAGTTCCAGTCATTCCACCAGGACGAAGGTACGCTGCTCATGTTGTCTGTAGTTCTACCATGCCTAGAAGGTCAATACCGCAGTTCGATCGCGTCCGCATTGTTACTTTGTGTCAAGAAGGGCTCTCAACAAGGGAAGTTTCCAGGCGTCTCAGAGTGAACCAAAGCGATGTTGTTCGGACATGGAGGAGGTACAGAGATACAGGAACTGTCGATGACAGGCCTCGCTCAGGCCGCCCAAGGGCTACTACTGTAGTGGATGACCGCTACTTACGGATTGCCGCTCGGAGGAACCCTGACAGCAATGCCACCATGTTGAATAATGAGTTTCGTTCAGCCATAGGACGTCGTGTTTCAACTCAAACTGTGCGCAATAGGCTGCATGATGCGCAACTTCACTCCCGACGTCCATGGCGAGGTCCAGCTTTGCAACCCCGACACCATGCAGCGCGGTACAGATGGGCCCAACAACATGCTGAATGGACCCCACGGAATTGGCATCACGTTCTCTTCACCGATGAGTGTCGCATATGCCTTCAACCAGACAATCGTCGGAGACGTGTTTGGAGGCACCCTGGTCAGGCTGAACGTCTTAGACACACTGTCCAGCGAGTGCAGCAGGGTGGTGGTTCCCTGATGTTTTGGGGTGGCATTATGTGGGGCCGACGTACGCCACTGGTGGTCATGGAAGGCTCCGAAACGGCTTTACGATACCTGAATGACATCCTCCGACCCATAGTGCAACCATATCGGCAGAATATTGGAGAGGCATTTGTCTTCATGGACGACAATTCTCGACCTCATCGTGCACATCTTGTGAATGCGTTCCTTCAAGATAACGACATCGCTCGACTACAGTGGCCAGCATGTTCGCCAGACATGAACCCTATCGAACATGCCTGGGATATGTTGAAAAGGGCTGTTTATGGACGTCTTGACCCACCAACCACTCTGAGAGATTTACGCCGAATTGTCGTTGAGGAGTGGGACAATTTGGACCAACAGTGTCTTGATGAACTTGTGGATAGTATGCCACGGCGAATACAGGCATGCATCAATGCAAGAGGACGTGCTACTGGGTATTAGAGGTAGTGGTGTGTACTGCAATCTGGACCACAAATGCTGAAAGTCTAGCTGTATGATGGTACAACATGCAATGTGTGGGTCTCATGAGCAATAAAACGAGCTGAAATGTTGTTTGTGTTGATCTCTATTCCCTTTGTATTTAACGGTTCCGGAACTCTTGGAACCGAGGTGATGCAAAACTTTTTTTGATGTGTGTAGAATAATTGAGTTTATAAAAACAACTTCCCCAACAACTGCAATACGATTTATTTTCGTAGAGATTTTCCAAGACGAGACCGCTATCCTCATATCTGCTAACACCCGCCCCTCCTCAACAGATAACGTCTTGCTTCGATTAATATAAACTTCCTTGCACCGCCTTTGCCCTGCTTCGAATCCTGCTAGCTACAGCAAGCTTCGTTTGCACCTTCTGACCGAAGATTTACTTTGAAACCTACAGATATTTACCTTTAATATTTAATTTCAAATTTATAGATAGGCGACATTTTCTTCCCCCAGGCTGCTTAGAATATTCTCTTCTGTCACAAGTTTAAAAGACTTCCGTTATTTCAATCACACCCTGTATAGAGATGTAAAGTTGGTGATAACCTGTAGAACGGAAAACAATAAGGGACTGAAATGACGGGCAGGTCGTAAAGCATAAAGTGTGGAATAACGATTCTTGTCATGTAATGGAGACAGTAAATTATATTAAAATGTGTGCATACATACGTTAGTGTAACTATTATGTATGCAGGAGCTCGCAATGTGAATCTTATGATGCCACTAGATGTTGTTATTTCACCGATAAAGCGTTGCTCTGGCGAAGTATATTCAGTGATACGATGGTTCTGACCACAATAGTTCATCCTTCTCAAGAGCTTCAAGCTTTAAAACTTTACAACTGTGTACTGTTTTCTCATGCAGACATAAAAATCTTCATTGTAAATGCTATTGTTATTACTGAAGTAAACTGGAAAATCTCCCCGTACTGAGAAAATACGAGTAGAAAGACGTTACAAGGAATTTAATGTTGACACCTTACACTTAAGCACAGTCAAGAGATTGAATAGTTCTGTTTTAATAGGTCAGTGATTCTTTATCCAACTTGTATGAATGATGCACAAATCTTACCTCTGTCTCATGTCTGAGCTTACAACCCCAATAAAATATGAAGCAGCATACCTTCCAAGAGGTAGAGTAAACTAATATGCATTGACTTACGGATGAAAAATGTGTTAAGTTCCCTTTATTCAACAGAACCAATGTTACGCCCACGAAGGAAATCAAAATATGCATTTCAACGGAAAATTGCCCAAGTTCCGGAATTGAGTGTTTAGAAAATTTTCAGGCACCCTGTGAAAGTCTTCGTTTTCTGCTGTGACAGTTGATTCTGTAGCTAACAAGGAATGTGCAAATAGGTATTCCTTCTATTGCTATTGTTCTCCAACTTACACGTCAAAATGTACAAATATTTTTCTGCTTCCTGTTGCCCAAGCCTTTCCCAATGTTCGAACCCTCACCATGTCTTTTCCGGTATTTTCAGCGCTAAGACCATTGCTTCGCGTGTCGTTAACGATATAGTCCGCAATATAAATCCCACGCTGCCGGATCGCGTGCGGAATATTCCGCAGGTTATCATAAGTTAACATTTAATTAAGGAACCAAAAATGAATACGTTATTAATTTAATTTAAATTTTCCGTGGTTGGTGAGATACGTACTTGAATTTCACAGTATCAAGTGGTGTACGATCTAAACAGTGAACTATAGGGCTCGTGCGATAAGAAAATATGCGGGTACTATTTCAAGATATTTTAATAAATATAAATTACAGCCAATGGCCAAAGAAAATTAAATTACAATGCTAACGTACATTTCTGACTAAAATGGAGGATCATTGTCGCTACACAGTTCCTTGAGCGATAGCTTCCGTTCGCATTCCAGGGCGTTATACCGTTCACAACGTTTTCCACAAAATTTGCAAATACACTCTGCAGTCTTACAGACTCGAAAATGAAAACCATGCACAGCAAATCTTGTCCATGTGTGACACAGCTCATAGTCTGGTCTTTTCCATTATGCAGGGTTCAACATAGCTTCTGTGGAGTAGAAATCTAGCCATATCGCCTCAAGTTTGGCTTGAATCTCTTCCAGTAGTTCCTGGTAGGCACCTGTAGCTGGCAAGAGCAGCTTTACACGGAGTTCTTCTATGAAGAATGTTTCACCTGTAAGCTCGTAAGTCAGTCTGGATGGTGTATTTTTGGAAACACAGAGAATCTTCTTCAGAAACGTCGATTTAATTGTCTCAATTTTCTTAAGGTTGGTTTTATTAAGGTAGACCCAAAACAAATCAATACCATAAGTCACAATGGGAATTATTTTACTGGAGAAAATCTTCATGGCTGTATTAATAGACATTCTTCTAAAAGGAGTTTGATGTCATTCATCGCTATTGTCGCTGCTGTTAATCGATTATCGATATGTTTCGTGAACGTATTAGCAGAAGTCTGTAGCGTGATTCCTAAATAGTTAAAGTGCTTTGCTAATTTTAGTGTCTCTCCTTCATGATACAGTTCTTCACAGGCTGCTATTTTTCTACCCTTTCTAAAAACCATATGGACCGTTTTGTCCCTATTCAGCTGTAGGTTATTCTTTTGTGCCCAAAGTGTTAATCTGTCCCAACATTCCTTCAGAGCTCCAAGATCATAAGACCTTATCACCATATTTTGACAAATCGGACAGTGTTGACGAGATTGATGGTTTATCATCAAGTGACAATGAAACTGAAGACAATGACAGCAGTGGTGATGCAGATACATGTGTAATATTCCAGGCTGTATGCTTGCTTTCCACGATCTACTTCATTCCCTGATACACATTTTGTTCTGTGTTCCTCCTTTTAAATGTTTTTCTAAACAATATAAAAAAATGAAGCACGACTTAAAATTTCCCTCAAAATAAATCACTCAAAGAATAGTTCAACATATCCCAGTGACGCTAAAAGGGTTAATTAGCTGTTAACCACATATACCTGTCTTTACACCGGGTGAGTTAGCCGTAGTTGTTACGGCGTGGCTGCAGGAAGTCGCTTACATCCGGGAGGCGAGGTGGTTGGAATCGCCCCACCGGCAACCTTGAAGATGGTTTTCTGTGGTTTTCCATCTTCCTTCCAGGCAAATGCCGGAGATGGTCCGTAACTATAGGCCACAGCCACTACCTTCCAATTCCTCGTCCTTACCTCCACACTTTCCTCCTTAGACAACACTCATCACACAACGGTACTTGTTGCTCACCCCATGGGTGTCCGCATAGAAGCAGCTACTAACTCTGGCGAGACGAACATATCCTCGGACACTCCCGGCACTAAAGGTCATATGCTAAAAAAATCTGTATTTATGTTCAATGTGAGTTTTCCTTGTAAAGTACTGTATTAATTCGTAGCAGAAATATGTAAATAGAACACTGGAAAAGGTATGTACAAAATTATATTTTTTCTCATTATGTCCGTTATATGCATGCCCATGGTTTAACTATTTGAGCATAGTCCTACATCGGTTAACCGGAAACCTTTGTTTTCCTCAGTTTAGTTTTTTTCCAAACATGTGTCCCTTTTTCTCAGAAATGAGACACAACAGAAATATAATTTTTACACATATTATTCAATAGATCAGAAAGTATGCAAGACATCAACTCTAAACTTTGCACACATAGGCCTATAGTGCCTGAGATTCTAGTCCAATTTGGAGTAAATAATATACCTCAGGGTTTCCAACATGATTCAAAGCTTTCTGATAGTTTCAATTTGTAATTGCATGTAACTTTTATACTAACAAATAGATTGTATCCAAAATTGGCACTATAATAGATCGTAATATCTCAGATATATCCTGAGTATCGCATACATGACATTGTTCCCAACATGATTTTACGCGCACTGATAAATCAAATATCAAACAGCATGTAACGTCCATACTATCCATTAGACTTAAACCTAACTTTTTATGTTCATTCTCTACCTTACAAGATGGAACTAAGAATATATTCATAGTCACCAGGGCTGCCAACTGTAGTAAGTTACTCTATTATGCTACACTATTTCAGGTATATTTCAAACTGCAGTACTTACAAATGTTAGTATTACCAACTTGATTTCGTCAATATTCAAGATAGGTAGATATAGATTGGCATGAATCTTAAATTTTAATAAAAGTAGGCTCTTTAGTTCGTCACCGAACTACTAGTTGACCTTACATTGTAATACCCTCCATTTTAGCAAATGTTTATATAATGAATGACTGGCTGCGTGGTTCAGCGGTAACGTTCTCGCCCACTAAGCCCATGATAGCAGGATTGAATCCAGGCACAGTCCGTTGGCATTTGAGGATGCGCAAATGCGAGGAGTCGCGTCAGTAGATTTACTGGCACGTTAAAGATCTCATTCGGGACAAAATTCCTGCACCCCAGCGTCTCTCAAAGCCACAGTAGTAGAAGGGGACGTAAAACCAATAACAGTATTATTATTATTTTATAATGAACAACTACCTAGATCTCATACAAGACTTGCACAAAGAAGCCATGCTAGATTGAGGATCTTTATGAAAATTAAAATGAATATATTACGGTTAAGATACTGTGAAGTAAAACCAAGTTTCATTAAAATCACTCTGTTTAATAAAACCTTAATACAGACATAAGGTTAAAGGGTGATCTATATGGTCAGATGACCTCGCTGTTCTGCCCCTTATAACTCCATCAACTAAATAACGAATAGATGATCTTATTAGACTATATTTTGCGTCTTACGAATTAATGTGCAGCCACTAGAACTAATAGATGGTATAACTTGCTAGCCATAGCAACGTGCTCAACATACATGATTGCATGGTAGGATATGAATGATTATTATACAATCAAGTATATTGCTTGTGCATGTCATGCTTATAAACAGCCATCTGAATATCTGATGGGCAAATGCATTTGGCTTTATTAAAACTGTAGCAAAATGTACAGGAATGCATGTAACTAGCATTTGTATCAGAATAATCTGTTTCATGCCATGTTATATTATAGATAAAATGCGGCCCTTTGAGACCTAAAAGTGGTGATTCGTGTACTGATGGACTTGGGATCGATTAATGGCATTGCCTAGAAATTTGGTTTTGGTGTGATGGTTGGATCGGCCTGATAACAGATTAATCAGAGTAACTAAGAAGAAGTGTGCTCAGTTTCCAGGACAAATATTCTGAAATCGTATTTAGTGATTTCTCTACAGTATTCCACGCAAATCCTAAGATGCACCAAACTTAAAGCTACGAGCCCCTTTTTCACAATTACACTTCTGATTACAAGTACAAACACAAATAATGTGAGAGATTACCAGGCATTTAGCACACAACATTTTCAAGCGACTGATGGACATAATGTTGCAAAACTGCAAATGAAACAACTGAATAACTTTCGTCCACTGCACATACCTAAATGTCTGCGAACAAGGAAATAAAGACAGTGGAGCACGAAAGAATCCATCCTCTGTATGGGCATGAACCGCACCCGCAACGACTGAAGTCAAGGAAGAGTCTCCTTAGAACATCGAAGGAACTTAAAACCACTGCTGAAACAGCTAGCTTGCAACTGAGGAGGGCTAAAATCTACTTTCCCCCTGGTTGGAAAATATTCTCCTGGCTATGACGAGGAATGGACGACTTGGAAGTCCCTGAATAGACTGGGATCTGGAGATGGGCTACACTGATCAAGATATTATTAATTGTGACTGAAGAGAAGACCAGACTGTCCAATGTCGACTATGCCCAGCCTCCTTTACACAAGACTATCTTCATCAAGGAACAGAAGAAGTTTTGGAATTGGCCAAGTTTTGGGTTAAGATACTGTACTATAACTGTGAAAAGCTTGCCACGGTGGGTGAGTGGTTATAGTGTCGGACTACCAACCCCAAGATTGCAGGTTCGCCCCTGGCCATGGTAAGTGATTTTTGAAGGCGACAAAAATCACGATACTCATGTCATACGTTGTTGGCACGTTAAAGAATCCATTTGAATTCAGTAGGCCGTGTTCAATGGCAAAATTAATCTCGGGATTTTCCGCCAACACAAAGTTCCTCCATTCTCTACTTGAACGCGCTGTAGTGTCAAGGAGTTTAGATATCTAACCTCCTTGACTTTCATAGCGTTCAAAGGAACGACGAAATTCGACATGCAAGCTACCCTCTGGGTCTCAATTAACAAAGCTTGCACCACGCACCCGAGGCCATACGATATTATTATTATTTCTGTGTAAAATATGTATATTTCTGATACAAGAATAATAATAACAACATAGAAAGAGATTGAGAGATATTATTGCTTATATTTTGGAATTTTCTGTCGTATTCAATTACTCTAATTGAAAAAGTCGACGCGTCACTAACTTATATTCGGTAGAGGGCAGTTTGACGCTAGAACACCTAACATAAGTCAGAAATGAATTATTTGTATAATTATTTCAATGAATGACTGACTGGCTCAGTGGAATATATTAATAATAATAATAACAATTATGGCATTGGTTTTAAGTCCCTTTTAACTACTGTGGCTTTAAGAGACGCCGGGTTGCCATAATTGTGCCCTGAATTTGATCTTTAACCCGTGGTTACTCGCTGGATGAGAGCAACGCTCACTTCCGTTGAATTATTCTCATTGTTGCAATGTTATTGTTATTATAATTAAGGATAAGTCCGCACTATGTGCATTACATTAAAATTATTTACAACATTCTGTTATCGACGACAACCTCTTAGGACACAAAAGAGCGTGATATCTACCACATATCTCTTTACATAATTTACAAATACACTCAGGCGTGGGCTCATCGAACACCGGAGTTCCGCAAACTTCATGGTGGTACCCCTGCACCGCGAAACGGGTCACCGTATATCTCAGTTCATAGGCAGTGCCCTTTTTATTATGATGACGCCATGGTCTTCATGGAATAGAAATCAATTAAGATCTTCTTCTTCTTTGCGTGCAGTTCATGTAGAACATCGTCGTATGGTCGTGTGAATGGTAGTTGGTGATCCATTCTTCTATAAAGAATAGTTCCCTGCTACCTATAGTTCGTATGTCAGCCTCGGAGGGGTGTAATTTGACAGGCAAAACAGTTCTTTTAAGAATAGGGCTTTCACTTTCTCTAAATCTTTCAGGTTACTTTTGCTTAAGTTATGCCATATTAAATCCAATACATAGGTGTAATTCTTTTTCTGGAAAGTCTTAGAGCTACAAGCAGAGACGTGTCTCTCAGTTGACTAATGTCATTCATTGATCCGACAGCACAATGTTATGAGGCCTCTTAATTTGAAACTTCTTATATCTTTCAAACAGACAACTAGGACGGAGAAGAGCTAGTCATTTCCGCCATGTTTGTAAATAAAGACTAATAGTCCAATATTAAACGTGGTAGTGCACCCTTTAGTGAGAGGAGCACTCTGTAGCGAGCAACAGTGTTAGTAATATTGCAGTTAATATTATTGTTAGTTTGTGTTTAGCGTAACATGATAAATAGTACTATACCTTAACTGATACTGGATAATTTTACTAGTCCCAAAGGTATCTACTAATCTGATACTTTCGAGTTTGCATGAAACACCTGAGGAAGTGGACTTTAACAATGAAAGTGGTTTCAATGGTACAGAGGAGGTTTACGAAGGTGATCATAACTCAGAAACAGAATCGTCTGTATCTTACAAGGAAGAGAGGCATTTTCAATAATTGGAGGCCAAAATCAATTTATTGTACAAATGTAAACTGTATTTTTACTTTCATATTGGACAACATGGTTTTCATTTTAAATTCATACTAGCGTAGCCCTATTTCATATTTATTTCAGATTGAGTATTCGTGTTTCTAAATGAATTAACAACTTACATCGACTTACAGAAATACATTATTTTTTATTTTATAGTAGCAAATTATTGTCTATTAGTGTAAAGATGAGCGCAGCGCTCATTAGCGAGTAACGATGCACGGAAATATTTAGCCAATAATGTTGTGTTAACGTGTCAATAAATGCACTGACAGGGCTCTTTCGCATTTTTGCACTCTCAGTGGATTAACTGTCGCGTAAAGATCCCCTTCAGGGCAAAATTTCGGCACCTCAGCGTCTCTAAAAGCCCCAGTAGTTAAAGGGACGTAAAACCCATAACATTATTATTAATAATATTTGGCCATTCTTAGGTTGAACGACTGAACTAAATCCCTATATCCCTATATAGGCCTATATATTATAATTGCAAAAGTTTGTGTGTGTGTTTGTTACCTCTTCACACTAAAACGGCTGGACGGATTTGGATGAAAATTGAAATGGAGATAGCTTATACCCAGCATTAACACATAGGCTGTCGTTCATCCTGAAATAAATCAGTGTTCCCGTGGTACGGGCTTCATGACTGAAAAGTCACCAAAATAATTTATCAAGGATAAAATATCGAAGTTGTCAAATAAACACCGGACATAGCCCATTTTACGCCCCAAAATGCGAGAAACAATACTCTGTGTGACTTCGAAAACACATTTTAATTCCCTAACACCAACAGTTTCAAAGATATTCCCAAAAAACTATCTTCGCTCTGATGAACTAATGAACTAATGGCAAGTCCGTATCCATGGCAACATTAGTTCAAGGCATGGCATTCAATTTTCTATCTATCCAATGCCAATCAATTTATTATCTAAAACACGATAAGATAGCTAGGAATCTAAACGGTCATCCCTCTTTCAAACTATATCTACATCATAATTTCAAAATAAAAAACGTTCAATGTTTTAGAACTACAATAACGAAAATCAGTGTGAAATAGCGCCTTCGAATACCACCTTTAATTTTGTAACACTGCAGTAGCTACAGCTACAGGTGTTCATTAACAGATGTCTGCGTCGCATCATGAATGTGAGGTGGCCGGACATAATCTCATATGAAGATCTTTGGACCATCACCAATCAACAACCGATTAGCATCCAGATCAAGGAGAGGAAATGGCGCTGGATTGGTCACACACTAAGGAAGCCGGACAGAGCTATTGAGAGGGCGGCGCTACACTGGAATCCTCAAGGCACCAGGAAGCGAGGTCGACCTAAGAAGACCTGGAAGAGGACGATCGAAAATGAAATTGCAGAGGTGGACAAGAACTGGAGTCAAGTGAAGAGAATGGCCAGGAACCGTACTGCGTGGAGAAATTTCGCCAAGGCCCTATGCTCCGGAAGGAATGAAGTAAGTAAGTAAGCAGTAGCTAATACTAGCGGTCTCAAGAGTATACCTAGAGAATCTTTGGTTTTCATTACGCATTGCCCTTTCATATTTCAGTTCAATATGAAGGATAACTTTAAATTGTGATGTTGCGTTTCTGGGATTTCGAGATTACTCAAGATGGAATAAGGAATAGTTTGGTATAGGTGAGAGATCTTGAAGATTTGTAATACGAATCATATGTTTAAGAAAGGAACTTAGTAAGAGAAGCTAATATCGTTCGATCATCAGTGATAAAGTTTACTGCCGTCGCTATAATAGCAGAGCACTAGCGTAACCTGAAAAGGTACCTATGTAACTATAGCGCTCTGTCCTGTGGAGTTAAGTAGTGCGATATACTAATTCTCTTTGAAAAAATAGGTCGTCTTTTGTTCTTCTAATAATAATAATAATTTTATTAATGCAGCCATTGGCCATGTACTTTTCTTTTCAGGACGGGTCAGGGAAGGGATATTGAAAGGAAATCGGCCGTGGGCCTATTGAAAGGAACCGTCCCGGCATTTGCCTGGTGATGAAAATGGGAAACTACGAAAACCATTTTCAGGACGGCCGAGGTGGGACTCGAACCCACGCTCTCCCGATGCCAGCGAGGTACGAGGTAGCGCCTTAGTGCTCTCGGCCATCTTCTAATAATGCTTTTGCAGAACGATGGGGAACCATTACATGAACTGCTGTTTTATGGAAGACATCGTGTTTTCCGAAAGATCAGTATAGAACAATATTTATAGTTACTTCTTTGATTAATTGTATTGTTTCAGCGTTAGTTAATTCAGTTATTAGGTTAGATTGCTTACGCACAATATCTTTCGACATCAGTGCTTTCATTTAGGGATTACAATAACGTTTCAACTGCGTTCGGCAGTTCAATTTCTTATTTCAAGAACTTCTCAAACACTTAATGACTCGCAAATGCAAGTAGAAACTTTCGCACGTAACACTCGCAGCATCTATTGAACTTAGATTAGCCGTGCGTTATAGCTTGATTTTCCGTCGATGACATAGGCCTATTCCAATTTCGATATTTGTAATTAGAGTACATGCCAATTGTCAGATCAAAGACATGCGTTCAATAACCTTCACAATTGCTGTAATACAATAGACCAATTGTCAGCAATAGTGCATTTTCTCCATTGTCCTCATCGCAAGCGAAGCCGCGGGTACCTGCTAGTTGTACAATATGGTCAAGAGTTCATCTACCTAGAATATTAGACACAAATAACTCATATGATCAAACAATGTTACAAACTATTTTTCATAGGAAAAATACATGACACTATAAACCCGCGAGTAACTGAATCGATACCTCGAAAGTTTACTTGACAGAAAGGATAGTAACAAGATAGATCGCACGTCTAAAGTGGATACAAGTGTCCTCCCTATATTATTCTGCTAACGTCCCATTCCGGTTTTGTACCGAAAATAAGGTCCTGTTAACACCAACCTACACATATGGGGTACCTACAGGTTCCGCATAACCCCATGTGTGCCCGAAACGCACCCACTTCCTCTTTAAATGCCTCAGAATTAAATAAATACATTAAAAAGATACACATGACGAATAGAAATAAATAGTGTTATCACTCACCGAGTTCAACCGCGCCCCGCTCGGCTAGCGCTAGCGGCGCTAATCCCCAACGCTACACAGTCAGCTGTTCAATAGTGGGATACTCGCTGTGCTACGTAAACCTCTTTACGAAGGCTGCGGTTACGCTGATTACAACAAATTGTGTGTTTAGACTTATGAATAATACTGTCAAAAAGTTAGTATTAATATTCTCTGTCCCCATGTAGAACTATCGTTTAAAACCCTCCGTTAGTCGCGCATTGGTCTGACAGCTCCATGGTTCGTTATATTAGTTTTCATATCAAGCCAACAGTTCAAGTTATGATCTTATCGTTTCGTGACATCTTACACCAAACCTTAGTAAGCATTTTTCTGGAGTTGTGAAATAGCGTGCCTAAAAATAACTTTAACACGTATAACATTTTGTCAGCGTGAGATTGATAGTACCAGCGCTCCCAATGATGTTACATTCTGTCAGTGAGTGGCAGGTGTGCTGTTATACCGATTATTTGGCTTAGTATGTTGCCTTAGTTAATATCAGTAAGGAGATTGCGCCTTACGAAAACCTAAGGATGCAGATGAAGCGTGTCACCTTCTGCTGAAAGATAACGAATAGCTAGTTCATGATTCAGTAATTTCAAAGGTATTTCTGACTCTGATACTGAAGACAAAGTTGAAACAAGATCCGAAGATCAGGAGGACGGTAACGGAAGCGAAGAATTGGATGACCGTTTATTTTATTGGCAGGTTGGCCATTATTATATGTCCGACTCATTCTTGGCCACTTGGCTATCACCACGGAAGTCCGGGTTCGATTCCCAGCTCTGCCAATAAATTTAATAATGGTGTTCACTCAGCCTCGTGAGGCAAAAATGTTAAGAGGCGCGTTCGATTCCTACCTCAGCTATCCTGGAAGTGGATTTCCGTGGTTTCCCACTTTTCCTCCAGGCAAATGCCCGGATGGTACCTAACTGAAGGACACAGCCGCTTCCTACCCAAATCCGACCTCAATTCCAAATACACACACTATTACAGACATCATAATGACACAGGTTATCAAACGAATTCTAAACAAACCCAAACACTCGGGGCTACGTGACCACGATGTCGTTAAGTCCCTAAAGAATCAACAACTATTATTATTTTAGGCCTATTATTATTAAGACGGATTTTTTTTCGTTTTAGGTAAGGATGGCACGAAATAGAACAAGTAACCATGGAAGGCTGCCTTCATTCCGTATCCTACTAGGCGGCTTTCGTGATTTTACATCAGTGGATAGATATTTCGGTAAATTTTGAAAAATGTGAGGTACTGATCCTGGTTTTAATTTCCACTTCACACGACGAATTTCCACGTTCTTATAGTTCACTACGAAACAGTCCGCCTTTATAATAATGAAATCTTCCGAAAAACTCTCGTTACAGATTCTATTTTTGATCGACAATTGCTTATCTTTCCACGGAATAACTCTCGCCAATTTCGCAAACAGATTTGTTTCTTTTGGCGGTGTGAATAAATGTCTACCATCAGATTTTCTTCGTAACCCGATTTACTTCCAGGAACAAAACGTTACGATATTTTCCAGAAACAACAGAAAACTTAGTTGTTTGCACACACAGAGCACTGCACAGACATTCGTAAACTATTACAAAGAAACAAATTCCCTCGCATAATATGACTTCTCGCGCACAGGATATTACAGTACTAACCTCGTGGTCACACGTGCTTATGGTTCGGCGCGACTTCCGCGCCACACACTGGCTGGACCATGAACTACAATGCTTAAGGAGCGGAGTGATGACACTTTATTTCTATTCGTCATGAGATACATTTACAATGGAAGCACCGTAACCTGGCGATCTTGCCGCTAGAGCGCGGGGCAGAGCGGCGGCGGCAGCCATCTAGCGGGAGCGCGGCGTACTGCTAGGCGAGCTATCCCATAAAGCTCGCATGGGCCCACTAGTGTGTATTATTTCTCAATTGCATTTCTTGTTAATTAGTCAATTTCCTAAATGGTAGAAGGACAATCCATACCAATGGGCATGTAATTTAAAGCTCCTATTCCTTTAAAGTTATTTCAAATTTGAATACTTGCAACTGTCCACTGGGTTACATGAATTTACTTTACATTATTTGTACCAAGGGATGTAAACCATTAGAAATGAACAATATCTCATTTGGCCCGTAATTTATATATAATGACCCACAATCTGAGGCTGGCATGGAATACTAACTACCATCAACTCCTTGACCCCTGCTATTCTCTACGACTCAGCGACTTCGGAATGCCTGGCTCTCATTCATTTACTCCAATGTAAAGCTTAATTAGAAATGCTCATATGAATTCAAATGGCCAATTAACTGAATGCCAGTTGTGTTACAGGACAATGATTAATACTAGATGGAGTAACAAACGGTGAGGCATTAAAATGAGTGGGGGAGGAGAGATATTTCTCGCGTGTGCTAATGAATAGAAGAGACAGATTGTAAGAGCACATACCGAGGCACCTAGGAGGTTAACATAGTTTTGGAAGGAAGGGTGGAGGAATAGAACTAAAGGTGAAGGCCGAATTTGGAATATGTTGAACCAATTACATAGAAGTTATGATTGTAGCGGTAGCTATTAAGGGATGAAGAGAACAGGAGAGCTTGAAGTCATGGACTCTCAGAACTGGGAAAGCTTCACTGAAAGCTGGATGGCATATAGACGACAGTTGGTTTGTTGGTTCCTAAGTTTAGGGACAACGCGGTCATGTAGCCCCGTGTACTGTGGATGTGTGTAGAATCTGTCTGATAACCGGTGTTAATTGTGATTACTGTATTAGTATGTGTTTCTGTTTCTTAATTCAAGTAAGGACTGCAGACTTTGAATTTTTCAAGTAGTTCCTACTTTTGCCGCCAAACGCCACCGTCAACAACTACTAGTTCATAACTTGGGTACTAGACGCCACCGCAGTTGACTCCTCGTGACGAACGTAGGAACCTGAGCGCTGTTTACATTTTAACCTAATTTAGCTTCACACAGGTGTAATTAGTGTAAGGTTCTTTAACATACCGTAAATCTATGACATGGGACCGCTGGCTTCACTTCCCCTCCGAAGGAAGGCATACTTAGGGATTTTTAACGCTTTTAAAAATCCGATGACTTCGGCCGGGTTTGAACCCGCGATCTTGGACATAGAAGTAATAGACGACAGTGAATGAGATATGAATGTATCAATGATTAAATGAATGAATGAATGAATGAATGAATGAATGAATGAAGGAATGAACGCCGAATTAGTCAGTGAGTCTTTCCAGTGGCAAGAGGCCAGTTCGTTAGTTATTGTTGTTTTAAGAGGGGAATAGCGAGGTCATCAGCCCCTAATGGCAAGAGGAATGTGAGGACCCATCATCACATACTGGAAAATACCGAACAGAAAATACCGCGAGCAGTGTCACAGAATGGTGCTGGCATCAATGTAACAGCATAATTGTGTTATTAGTCTAAATCAAAAGGGGCTTGACGCTGGTGAGACATGGTCGATGACCACAAACCTCTGAGTTGAGAGACAATGTTGATACTTATGTTGAATCTCTACCTCTCTTTTGGCCTGTCTTAAAAAAAAACATCTGTACCGGTACCACCTGATACTGATACTTACCCTACATCGGATGATGTATCAGCATCAATCTTCTCGCAAATCATAAGCTGTTAATCGTAATGGAAGGTTTCGTCCCAGACTGAGATGATGGACAAACTGACATTCCCAGAGGAGCGGACGAACGTATTTCGCTAAGAAATAAGTGCATCGAAACCCCAAGCAACTCACGCCATCTCTAGGTCTATATCGAAACCGGGAGGGTAGGCCGAAGTCGTCGTGTTCTTGTAAGAGCGTACAAATCCTTCAGTATGACTTCCTTCAGAGGGGAAGTAAAGCCGGCGGGCTTATGTCATAGATTTAGAACCTACTACTACAATTGGTGGTGTGTAGCAAAATCTCTAGGTTATATTTGACTGGTTAGGAAACGCTCTATCACATTCCAACGTTCGCGGCTGGTGTTTGTGACAGTAGCATCTAGTAGTCAAAGTTGGAACTACTTGAAATTGAACTTGTTGGGAGCCCTCAGGTGTTCAATCAAAAATTCCCAGCTTGGACATTGGCTGCGATTCATGTATCATCAATTAACTCCAGATAATGCACAATTTCAATAGTACATATTCGGTGTCTAGGGTGTTTTTATCGTCACTAAACAGGGCTTTTCTCATTGATTACATGATGTCTTCATTGTTGGAATATGTCATCAATCATTTCCACTAAGTATGCTCGTTCAATTCTCCAGTCTCTTACAACGTATTAATGGCGATGTTCCAGATTAAGACTATGCAGCGTCTAGGTCGTAAACAATATCGTTATTACTAAGATTAAGTAAGGCTTTAAATGCTAGAATAATGATTGCAAGGATAAGGGCATGAGAAGGTTCATGAAACATGGAAGAGTGAATCACATACTCACCATAAAAAGCTGTGATAATAGCGACGTGTCTGGAACAGCACAAGTGTTCACCGAGAGGACATAATAATAAATATTTATACTTTTTTTTTCAGATTGTTAGATGTAGTCAATATAGGAGAGATAAATTTAATATAAGTGTATGAGAGTCAGTACCGCGTAGTCACATACTATGTCTCACTTCAGGAGTGGTAACCTTTCATTGTTGTATTTACAACCTACAATAGGATTCAAGGGGGGGGGGGGGGGAGATGAATGCCATTTTACGCCCATCTCCATCGATAGTGAAGTCAATTATCAGCAAATGACCCACATTAGCTCACTAGCGATTCCTGTTTCCCACTAGAGACATTCATATCTTGAATGTGAAATATACAGTTCCATTTAGCACTATTATTAAGTTACCCAACATACTGTCCCCGTTTACCTGGATAGTCGGCTGTCAGATATCCGCCCCCTCAATCGGATTGCCAATTATCAATCGCACCGGCACAGTTACATCAATGAAAATGGCACTGACAGATACTATCGAGATAAGAGCACAGAAATTCACAGGAAATCATTGTGGAACACACCAAAATAGACGGGGGTTTATACTTACCGTTACTTACCTCTTAATTATCTCGGGGTTTGAGTTGACAACAGGATCACTAAAAGTCTGTTCACACAATAACCTCCACCATGACATTTAAAAATGAACCAAAACGAAGACGAGAACTTTGAACTGTACAAAAGCTTTATTTCTAATAAAGGGTATGATTTTGGTAACACAACAAAATCAACGTGGCCATCAGTAGCCCAAGTCAATCTGACTTCGTCCTCCAGTAGGACTTGCAAAATTATTATACAACATGATATAAAATATTTTAGCTCCCAAGAGCTCCAAATAACGTAATATTCATAACACTATTGGATTGGAAAAGGACGTCAGGGTGTGACATATATAGAGCATTTGGTTTCCTTTTAATAAACAAGAGAATGGTATTTATAGTCGCAAGGCCAGAGTGTGTACGACCTCACTCCCTGAGAACCATATGTTGGCACAGCTGCGGGCTACCTTCAGCCTGTTGCATACTGGTCAAATGCACTCCCTTCTCACACGCTATGTTACGTAAGAATACAGCCTGCACTCTCAAGCTTTTAAATGTCTTACAAGACAACTCACATTATATTTACGCAAATCTTTCAAGTACTTTGCACACATCCTACTGGATCATTATATTAATTTCTTAAACTTGTTAACTTCAATCCAAATGTTTAATTAGCTCTTAAATGTTTATAACAAAATCACATAAATTATTTATAACAATTAGAAATTGTTTATAATATTTGTCAAAGACAATAAAAATATTATAAGCACGCCTTTAACATCACTCTCGTTCCACATTATTTTCAAAAATATTTACATCAATTATTTACAATATTAACATTTAAATTGTTTAAATTATTAATTTAATAAATACATTAGCCACATGTTCATTCGGTTGGTAATTTTTTTTAATCCTGTTTAATATAATCGACCAATGAAGGTTAGTTATACATGTTAATGTCACAATCTGGTTTAATAAAGTTTTTTATAATGATTTGTGACGGCAACCTTCATTCAAAATCTTATCTCAAATTCTTTCAAAACTCGTGTTAATTATAACAGTAAATCACTTGATTAATTTTCAACGAACTATGACAATCTTACTCCAGCGGAAAATCCTTCGCTAACAAGTCAATGCACCAACTGCATTAAAAATATGCCCAAAATCATCATATATTAATCTATATGGCATTTAAAACTTCCACATTACTTACAAAACTTCCACAAATAATTCTTTAACATTTATTCCTGTGGGAACTTCCTTCATATTCAAGGGCATTATACCTCAGCGACTTTCAACACGCGCTGCACTAGCGATTATACATTCATAGTTCCACTTAAAATTTTTTATAATCATTAATAGTTTCAAAACTGTTTTTCTATTTAACCTTCGTGGATTTCATTCATGAACCGAAATGAAGTCAAAACTTGCCAATCACAAACAAATTTAATAGTGAATACGCTTATATACGCCTGTCTGGTCTATCAAAATTTAAGATTAACATCTTAAACGAAATTGCAGTATAAAAATACTATCATCAAATAAAGTGCGACAAAAATGCAAAGTAATCGAATAGAATCCAATTAGACTGGGGAATGCAAACATCGTTCTATAAATCTCTAATTGAGAAAAACTCCTAACAAAAGTTCTTGACTTTAATGCATTCAATAATTCAATATTAAAGTTACTCTTTCACAAAAGTGTCTATGATGCAATGTTCATTCATAACTGACGATAAATGTCTGTGTTGCAATCAATTCAAATAACGACTAGTATTTCCAAGATCGTCGACAACGTAAGAGATTTTGACGCTCTAAAATCATTTCAATGTTCTTCCTTCTTGATGATGACAGAAAATTGTTCAAAGTAACTAAACTGGGGTAGAATTACTTTAATAAAGTGACACGCTGTCTGAATTTAAATATGCCATAAAAATCATTAACTTACAGTCAAATCGTGACTACAAAAAAAAATATTAATTACTGAAAAATCCAAATATCAGTCTCAACTGATTCAAAATCGTTAACTATGCCCATGACATAACAATGTCTTAATAAATCGTCGAAAAAGGCATAACTCATCAAGGTGAACTGAGAATAAGAATCTCAACAAGAAAATAGGGCAAAAAACATGAGGATAAAAATATGGGAAAAATGGTTGCTCAAACATTATTAGTAAACTCAAATACAATAAACGTTCACGACTACCTTATCTGCCGATTGACGTTCCAGAGGAAAATTCCCCAAAGAAGACTGCTGATGGATCCATTTCACCACGTTAAAGCTGAGCTCCATCCTCGAAATAGGAAATAGCACCCTCGGAGAATCGAACTGCTTCCTTCTCCGTGAATCGCTCTGCTCCTCGAAGACGAATAGACATCCTTCCGGCAATAATCTTCTTTGTGAGTCGGGATATCCCTGACCTCTCTTGAAAAATTCCCTGAAGTTCCAGTAGACAATCGTCATGAAGTTTTGTAGAAATTTCCGAAGAAATTATTCATATACAGAGTATGAAATTGTTTCTATGGCTGTTCGATGGTATTCAGCCTTTAATTACGAAACATGGGTGTAGATGGTATTCACCGCATGTTCGCTTGTGTGGAATAGCAATTAGCGAAGTTCCATGTCGCTATCTTACTCCGTTGAAGTATGTCCCAATTGCAATAAGCCCTCTTAGCCTTCCATTTGCTCTTCGGTTGTAGTGTCAGAATAACAAACTGCCGTATTCAATTGCTCGATTATACTGTATCGTTCTGTAGCCAAGCAATCTGAAGTCTTTCTACTCCACTCGCAGCGTCAGCCTTGCGTTGATTCTGGCTAAACAAAAGTGCTTCTCTTGTGGCGAGATAATCACTTTTGCCAGTCGTATAAAACTGCTAATATCTTTTAAACTAATCGGTCGAAATTGTTCAGCTTTTCTCTATAACTGCATGTAGCACTGCACAATACAATTATCTTATCGGTGACCGCTAACTGTTCGAAGCTAAACTTGTAGAAGCTTTCTAAGGTCCGTTTCAACTTCACCTAGTTTGACCTGGATCTCGTTAATATAGTGGCCTCGCCACGCGTTATAAAGACGATTCTTTTCACTGCTGTTCACTTCGACGTCTCACTATAATGAATGTATAAGAAAAGAACTTTCACAAATATACTTCGATGATCTGAGAATGAGATCTCAGAATGATCAGAGAACGAAAGAGACTCCTCTCTTCTGCGCAAGCCCTTTTATTAACTTCTCGAGGGGCGTTTCCATCCCTTCCAAAGCGTGATACTACGTCATCGCTAGAAGTTCCAACTTCGTTAATACATGACGGATTTTCAAAATTCAAAAACTGAAAATAAATTTCACCAAAATTCCAAATCAATGCTTCTACTGCAAATGGATTTCCACAATTCTGCATTCCAAAAGTGATAAAAATACCATAGTTTCAGCAATCTCCGTCTTCCTTTAAACTATCGTTCATTGGTTCAAGCCTCTCCTCCAATAGCATAGTTTCTTCCTCAGCAGAATTCCTCGTTTCCCGCGACTGCGTCGTAAATCTTGGAACATTCTGGACTAAAATGCTGACGTCACTGAGAATCTCAGCTCAAGTAGCTTGCTGGCATAACATTTACGTCATCCGTGCTTACGTCATGACTACCCACGTCATAACTATGACAGCCATAACTTTCCTTATAATTTCAAATATAGCCACCGTGGTCTCTACATAATTCAATTACGGGGGCAATACGAGTATATCTCCGTCAATATAGTTAAGATTATAGGCTAGAAACGAAGCAAAGGAGTGATGGTCTACATCATTTTATACCACTTTATTGTATTTCATATTACCATCACCCGACACGCTAACCTTACGTCACCCGTAATCTGTGGGTCAAATTGCTGGGCTGAGGTAGCTTGATAGGCCAGGGCACTTCATGGGGCTGTGGTGCCACGTGGTTGTTATATATATATATATATATATATATATATATATATTGGTGCCTAGGGAACCTTTGTAAACTATTTGTTACATCGTACGGGGGGGGGAGGGGGAATTGGAAGAAATCTGTTTCATGTTGTTAATACATTATTGTACTGGCTCATGTTACGAAAGTATCTTTGAGAATTATTCTTACTTTCGTAGTGCCTTAAAAGCTATCCTTTGCAAACCTGCATACATTTCATTAAATATATGTTATCAGTGTAATAACAAGAACTGTTTTGAATTTAGAAAGATATTCCAATTTTGTACGTTCCACGGCTGAAATGAGAAATCCAAGGTTGGCAGCTGTTATCCTAAATATTGTTTCCATACACTCTCTCTAGACCATTGCAGGGATGGTACCTTATTTCAAGTCCCATGGCACCTACCTTGATCTTCGACTCTAATAATAACACTCACACTTCTACAGTAACCACAGAGTCGCAGGTTATCAGAAACATTTAACTCACCCATTTACGCGGACTTATTGTCCTAGTCGCCCCAAAACTTCAACTGATGAACCGACAAACGTCAACAAAGCAACACTAAGAGTTAAATAGTCTTGGGAGTTTAACAATTAAATTATTATATATAATTGAAATACTATTAGGATTATTAAGTGTGTACACCTTAGTCAATAATGGTAATAAGTAGAGACGAGAATTATAGGCACTAAAAACAGTTAAAATAGGCAGGCATATAGGCTCTTAAAATAGCCAAAATAGGCATGTAAATAGGCACTAACGTGTAAAATAGGCAACGAAATAGGCATGAAAAAATTTCTTTTAATTTAATAACATATGTAATTACTATAAAAAGAATTAACAATAAGCAACTTATAATTTAATAACATACTTATAAAAGTGAAAGTCTGTATGTATGTATGTATGTATGTATGTTTGTATGTATGTGGGTGGGTGGGTGGATGAATTTGTTCCGTATACAAATCTACAGCGTTCCACCAATCCCAACCACATTTTGCATACACATAGTTTAGGACCCAGAAGTAACGGCTGGCTACATGAATTTTCGATAGCCTTTCTCATTCTTCTGATTTCGGCCTTTTTGCACTCAAGCAAAGGCTAATAAAAGCAGAAAATAAACTGATGAAGTATTAGCAAGGCCGGCCATCTCCATAGCAACAGTAGCTCGAGACGGGACCACCAAGTTGACATATACCTTGGTAAGAGGCCATTCTACACACAATGCCAGCTAGATCGCATCCCTCCAAGCTGCTTTAAACTGCCTGTCCATTCAACACAAGATAGGTTACAGCACCAACGCACTGATCGCAGCTGCATTTTCACTCCCAGCTGTATCGCATCCCTCCTGGCTGCTTTAAATTGCCTGTCCATTCAACACAATATAGGTTACAGCACCAACGCACTGATCGCCGCTGCATTTTCACTCCCAGCTGGATCGCATCCCTCCTGGCTGCTTTAAACTGCCTCTCTAACACAAGATAGGTTACAGCACCAACGCACTGTGATCGCCGCGGCATTTTCACTGCCAGCTGGATCGCATCCCTCCTGGCTGCTTTAAACTGCCTGTCCATTCAACACAAGATAGGTTACAGCACCAACGCACTGTGATCGCTTCGGCATTTTCACTGCCAGCTGGATCGCATCCCTCCTGGCTGCATGGCAACAGTAGTTCAAGACGGGACCACCAAGTTTCCATCTATCTCGGTAAGAGGCCATGCTACACCCGCTGCCAGTTAGATCGCATCCCTCCAAGCTGCTTTAAACTGCCTGTCCATTCAACACAAAATAGGTTACAGCACCAACCCACTGTGATCGTCGCGGCATTTTAAATGCCAGCTGGATCGCATCCCTCCTGGCTGCTTTTAACTGCCTGCCCATTCAACACTCAGGCGCGTACAGGATATACTGTATATTCATTCAGAGTTAGGTTGCAGCGCCAACCAAACGCGGCTTTTGAAGGGGACGATACCTGAAATGAAGAGTTTTTAACTTTGGAGGCTTAATATCGAGATTGAAAAAACGCGAAAACATGGCACTAAGTTAGTTCTTTTGTAATTCAATCAGCATAAAGTTTATGATATTAATTCATACACATACAAACGGGTAAATTTTCAATAAAAAGAAAAGCGAAATACAAAACGAAGGGTTGTTAAGTTTGGAGGCTTAATATCGAGATCCCAGGTGCTATTTCTGGTGAATTCCGAGAATTCCCATTCTTGTTCGTGGGGTAAACACATATTGAGAAATGAGAATATAATTCTGTCGAGCACACCAGCTGCAATATAATGCACTTTAAAATACAGTCAAAAGGCATCAAATAGGCAATTATACTCCAAATAGGCACAAACCCTTGAAATAGGCATTTATAGGCACAATAAAACCAACGAAATCCAGCATAAAAGAACCTAAAACAGATTTATATCTCGAAAACCTACGTTTTTAAACACAGGAATAAAATAGGCAAATAGGCAAATTCCCGTCTCTAGTAATAAGTCATGGAAAATCACATTGCATTAATTTCCATGACCCATTCCGTAACATCAACATAATATCAACACCCAATAAAATTTAATTACTCAAAACAAAGCATATCCGAGAAATGTTATCAATCAAGAATCATCCATGCCCCATAAAAAATTATCAGTAGAGTGGGGATTAATAGCAACAAATTTCCAAACCATTATAAACTCCTGATATTTTGTTTTCATCACGAATGATCCCTTCAACAAGGAACCCAATTGTAATCCAATGAGGGACCTTCAAAGGATATTTTAAAAAAATCATCTACTCATAAAACATATTTTTCAAAATAATTATTTTATAAGTATGTATCATCAAAATAGTACATTATGCAACGAGCCTATAATGGCTATAATTAAGACACGAGTATGTTTATAAAACGGTTTTAACATAAATATTCATAAATATCTGTTCAGTAACTAGAATTTTGTGATCGGGTGGTGCGCTAGGTAGCATATCTCCGTGTTCCTAGCTCTCTGGCCGACCGACGCATGCGCTCTGTGTGCTTCAATGCCAGATGTACAGATCCCTATATTCTTTGGTGCAGATGGTGAACCAGTATTCAGTAAAACTGTCAACGTAGTCGTTTGAAATCAACGCGCTGTGTAGAAATTGGACTTGGGTATATTAAGGTACAGTGCTATTTCTTGTCTCATATTCACCAGTTTATTTACGCGAACATATGGACGGTGCACTTTCGGTAATTTATATAGACATGTTGGATTTTGAGAGCATGCGCGAAGGTACCCTTATCTAATTGGTCACACAACTGTTTCTTGAGCTGTGAATGGTGGGAGAAACTGTTTCATAATGAAAACAAGAAGTTCCGTGAAGAACTATACAGCCTACTTTTCATGCCAATGATTATTCTACAGAATATGAACCTATCTAGAATAATGACGAAATTAAGTTGGTAATATCGAAATATCTAATTGGTTCAAAATATACCTGGTATAATGTAGCCTAATAGAGCACTACAGTTGGCAGCCCTGGTGACTGAATATATTCTTAGTTCCACCTCTTAAGGTCCAGAATACAAAATTTGGTTGAAGTCCAATGGACGTTACATGCAGTTAGACACTGGATCTATCAGCACGCGTAAAAGCATGTTGCCAACAATACCATGCGTGTGCTGGTCAGAAATAATCTGAATTATTATGATATCTTGTTGTGCCAATTTTGGATGAAATCCATTTGTTAGTATAGAAGTTACATGTGTTTTAAAATTGGACATATCAGCAGTCATAGAATCATGTTGGCAGCACTGCCTTGTATTAATTACTCCAAATTAATCTAGAATGTCAGGTGCTATACGTGTGCAAAGTATAGAGCTGTTGGCTTGCATACTTTCTGATATATTGATATTAGGGTAAAAAGAATATAGACAGAATTTATTAACAGTTGGCAGCCCTGATTGCTCTTAACAATACTTATAGTCATATCTGTTATGGTACACATAGCACATACGAAATTTGGTTGAAATCCAACTGATAGTATAGAAGTTACATATATTTAAAAATTGGTACTATCAGCAGGCTTATAATCATGTTGGTAGAACTGACGTATATAAGTTACTCGAAATTAATCTAAAATGTCAGAATATACGTGAGCATAGTGTAAAGCTGTTGGCTTGCATACTTTCTGATATATTGGTACTTGGATAAAAAAAATAGAGAGAGCAATTATTAACAGTTGGCAGCCCTGGTGGCTCTTAAGAATACGCTCAGTCATATCTGTTTATGTACAGATATTACATAAAAAAATTGGTTGAAATCCAATTGATAGTGTAGAAGTTATATGCATTTAAACATTGCACCTATCAGAGGGCTTAAAATTATTTTGGCAACACTGTCATGGTTGGCCTTCTGGAAATTAAACTGAAATACTATTATCTACATGTGTGCCAATTTTGGAATATCTCCCATGCATACCTTGCAGGATATCCAACATGGAGCTCAAATTTCTAGTGCGTTTTTTCAGCAGTTGGTAGCACTGACATCATTTTCAAATATGGACGTGAGCTATTCCGGTGCACATCTTTACTCATACTAAATTTGGTTTTGATTGCTGCTGCCGTTTAGGAGTTTGTAGGGGGACACACACACACAGCCAGCCAGCCAGACAGACACACATTTTCCCGGATCGATCTCATAAGTCTACTTTTTCCTCATTTTTGCAAAATGTGAAAAGTAGGCTAATAGTGTTATAATGACCATCATTATGATACAGTTTTCAGACACATAATAGTCAGGGTCGAAAAAAACATTTTTAAAGCACACTTCTGTCAACAGATCTGTATTTTGAATACGTATTTTTTTATGAAAATTAATGTCAAATGAACTTTGCTCATAATATTTTTTAAAGTTTTAATTTCACTTTTAGAGAATAGTTACTGAATAAGACCACAATGTGGCTGAAGCTTGTAAAACTTATTACCATTTCAACATTATTGACTAAGGGGTGTGCAAACTTGATGAATATTAATATTTTCCAATTATATTATAGCATCAATAAAGAAAGCCTTCAAACATTTCAAGTCATTTCGAATTAATTAGTTTCTATTCTTCAACTCATGCCATGCACTGGAAATGGAATTCCAGCAATGATATACAGAATTAGCCAAATCTTTGGAGTAAACAAATTAGTTATGAGCCTCAGTTTCATCAGAATTAAGGAATATATGATGACGCGATTTTAATAGCAGTGCAAAAATATAATATAAAGATTATTCAAGTTTCAGATGCATTGGGATTATGCTGATTAAAGTTCGCGTAGGTACTGCTAAAGAATTGTGAATATTTTACAAAAGGTGACACGTATTTCACTACTCCCAAAGGTATCCAAATTTGGATGTAAAATTTAAATAATATAATGTAAATTGTATGAGGTCATGATCCCAAACCTACCAAAACCTTTGACTTTTCGTTTTCTACGGGACTCATTGTAGCACATTGACAAGTAAAACACAATGACATATACCACCACTGATAATTGCAAGGTAATTAGAACTTTTCATGAATTTTGTTGGAAATATCTCATTTGTTTTTATAATGCAGTGTATAACAACGCATAGAACCAGTAAGGATTGAAAGATGGTGCTGTTTGAACTCATTTGTATTCCAAGACCAAATAAAGTGTATCGTAGGCTCTCTGAGCTGAATACGTGGATATTTTAGTTGTATGGAGCCTCAAAGTGAAGTTACGCACATCCTTCGGGCTAGACGTCATAAATGTTAATTTTACCCCACGGTGTTGTGCTTGCTAAGTCATGCTTGTTAGTTGTTGTTCAATTAGCGTCTTAGGCATCGTGAGATGCAGCTTAGTTTACTCAGACCTGTGTGTAGTTTGTGTGATAATCTTAATAAATATTAGTGTGGTTACGAAAACTCAAATTCAGTGCACAAACCTAGACACCGATGTATTTTGTGAATAGCACTGGAATGGGAATGGTGCATTCACGTTGATGAAAAACATAATTAAAAAAAGACCTACTGTGGTGTGTTGCCATCTACATAGTTATCGCGCCATATTTCGTCCTTCCAGATCATCTAAAATCCCTCTATCCAAAATGTTTAGAGAAGCTATTCATCACTTAAAGGCTACCCAAAGATAAATAATGTACAAACCAATAAATATTTGGTAACATATGCAACTCAGGAAACAATTTGAGGATTGAAATATTAAAACTAATTTCTGAAATCAATGTCTACACACTGTGATATTCTAAAAAAGACAATATCTATGAAATTTGAAAGATAAATGTGATTCTAAGTTTGTTGTTGAGGTTTCAAGGGGTAGAACAGCTAGATCATCTGCCCCAAAATGTGATTATGACTTGAAAAAACTCAAAAGAACAAAAATATAAAGTAAAGAGTTTCGAAAAATGTGTTTAAGGCCTTTGTGTGTCACGACGTTGAGTAAAGATGGTGTCTCAAAATAAGGTAGGGCCTCTAAGAGATTTGATCCTCCAGTCTATGAGCTTGTCAGTGCTGATACAGAAGATCTTCATGGTTTCTATAACCTATTTTGGAATTTCCCCTGGCAGCAATCATAATACCCATTACCTGGATGTCACCTAGCTGTTACTGTTCTAAATAATATGGCACTGTAGGTACATTTTATATCCTATTATTTTTATCGACAACTTCAGTTTGTTGCTTTAAGTGGGACTGGTATCTGATCATGGGGTCTAGAATATAGCCCATTTCCTCCTTAATGAACATTATATATATATTCTCCTTGTCCTGCAGGACCATGAACGACCTCGTGCACTTGAAAGCCCTTTCCCTGGAGAGACCGCGTATCAAATGACATGATGGTGTCGTGTCAGGTGTTTCTAAGAGCTTTACTAAACGGACTGAAACCCAAAACATGATCTTGAGTTTCAAACCCATTGCATCTATTTCAATGCATATCGTCATATGATCTTCCCATTATGGATCAATGTAAAGTTATCGAGATTTTGTGGGTATCCAAAGCGAAGGAGGAAGTTACATATTCTAAATGTAGCATATTTGTATTTTGTCGAGGAATGTTATTATCAGCGCGTATGAAGGGAAACTCTCTGTCCTGTCTTAGCTGGCAGTATTCTCGAATTCATATTTCCTTAGTATAATTATAATTGTATTGGTATTGTGCATTCTAAACAGTCTTGATAGTGTTGTACAACATTAATCTTACACGCGAAGTTGCTTGAACTTCATCCTGCATAAGTAACATATCTATTACCTTGTGAACACCCAAGTTATTTCTATATTATTTTCGGTTGGGTCAGATTTACCCATGGCGCCAGTCCACGCGTGACAATTTTCGACTTACTGTATATTAGTCGGGACAATCTGCAAAACATAAGGGGGAAAATCCACCTATTTTGGAGCAACACAATCAATTAGCTAATGTTCTTTTTGATCCATATTTAAGTCTAGGAACACCTTGGCCATCAGCTCCTTTGTTCAAAACAATTTAGATGACTGCTTTACTGCCACTATCAAGGCCTGTGATACTGTTAAAAAAATCGCATAACGTCAGACACCAGGAGTAAACTCATACTCAACAGACTCTATTACCTTTTAACTTAGGCTTCCCGCGCGGGGGCTGCATGACGTCACGCAGTCGCCGTCTCCGTTCGCATAACGCCAGACCCCAGGAGTAAACTCAGACTCAGTGCATATGCACTGAACAACATGATGACGTCATACGCGCCGTAACCGTGACGCATAACGGTGGACCTAAGCATAACGATGGAGTCGACAAGATCATTTGAAATGATAAAATTATTGTCATTTTTCTGGATGTCAAATCTGAAAAATATAAATGAACCTCATTTTATATTGCTTCACAGGAAGACGCCAGGTGTAAAATTACTTCATTAAAATCCGTACAACTACGACAAAAAGGGAGTGACACACTATGGGTCAAGAAGACCCAGTGCCGGTCCTCGTGGTTTTTTTTCACGCCAGATCTCAAGGGTTACATATAAACGAAAAACATGCAGGCTGCATCCGAAATACAGGATCCAGAATACTGGAGCAAATAATGCCCACAACATTAGGCCTACAAGGAAATAGTTCTATCTTTTCTGAAAGAAATGAGAAGCATATTAATAATAATTACCCTTTAATAAAAGAGATTTGGTCTACAACTGCAACTTCTGGCCTACGGACGTCTATTGCCGGCCCTTTCGGAAACCCTGGAAGTTCAGAGGCTCGCGCCAGTAGGATGAGGATACTAACGTGGAATGTAGAAGGGCTGCGAGGTGCAATGAACCTCCTATCACGAGAAATCCTAAGCGAATATGACATCTGTATTCTCACGGAGACTATGATTAAAGAAGAAAAGAGATTCGACGTCCCCAATTTCTACAATTTTCATGCATTTGCGAGGCAGTGAAGGGAGAGGGGAAGACCATCAGGTGGCGTTGCCTGCATAGTTAAGCCTAAAATGGCCCCGATAAAGTTATTATGGAAAGAAGAGGACATACTAGTCGTGGAAACGAAAATCGGTGTAATAGTGGCGGCCTACTTCAATCGTAACCAGACCGCCCCGGACATAATAGACCACCTTGGAGCTGCACTGAATACATTCCCAGGAAGAAGAAAGACTGTCCTTGCCGGAGACTTAAACTGCAGAATGGATCAACAAAACGCAAAGAGTGAAGAAGTTTTCAACTATCTAAGCCTAGAGGGTTTTAAAATCCGGAACAAAACTCATGACTGGACGTACATAGGCCCCAGCGGAACCAGCACAATAGACTTAATATGCACAAGAGGAACACTCAAATCAAGGAACGCAAGTACAATTAGGTCGGAGGGAGCTATTATACGCAAGCACATACCAGTGAGCCTAGAAATAGATGGAGAGATCTGCGATGGGGAAACTATAGAAGGACCGACCAGTGTGAGCAAAACTCTAAACAGAGATAAAATTAGAGATAAGTTGGAAGACATAGACAAGATGATGGAAAGCATCCAAGAGGGAGGAATCGACGAGGCGGCAGCTTGGATACAAGACTGCATCACCGGCGCAGCTACCACGCCTTCACACGGGAGAAAGGCTAAACCTTGGTTCGATGAGTCGTGTTTTATTCAAAGGAAGGAAACCCTAGGCAAACTCCACAACATAAGAGTCACAAAAGACAACAAAGCACTGGAAGAATACCGACAACACAGGAAAACCTACAAAGAACTGATTAAAAAGAGAGAGAAATGTTCACAGCCTGTCAGATATACCACATACACACTCGGAACTATCTTCACTCAAGGATGTGTATTCTAGAGTTTTTAAGAAACGTCCTGTATATCACACAATACTAAATTATGGGAATAAATGTTCGTATCCAAATTGAAATAATTTCCTTTAATTTTTGTATAAGGGTAGTCGAACATACCTCTGAATTAAACTTAACTAACTTTGCATGACACTGCCGAGAAGCTATATAATATCTATAAATCGGTGTCACAGACTGCATGAGACTCCATATTGAGTCTACATTAATATTTGTATGAGCAGTGTATCTGCAAATAATTACTTTGGAACACAATTATGAAAAGTGTTGCAATACTCTAAGTCAGAGGTTCCCATTAGGTGGTCCGTGGACCCTCAGGGGTCATCGACGGTTGGCCAGGGGGTCCGCGAACAATCGTCAAGAAGTAACTCAATCATGAAAATGGAAAACGGAGAAAGTACAAACAGTTCCTTTAAAATAATAATTACTCATTGTCATCCACAAAATGTTAGTGGCGCAGCGTAATTTGAGCTTTTCAATTTTCCCGATAGAAAGCGTTGTGTTCTTTTATCTCTTGTGTTCTGCTCCGCAGCCATTTTGCATTTTGTGTGTTTACATCGTTGCCTACGTTATAATATAAGGCCGGGAGATGCCGCACAGCGACTGGGGGGCAACTGAGTTCAGCATTCAGCCGCTAGGATCACATTGTAACACCCTCAATATGAGCGCACTATATGAATTTAGTATTGAGATGAGAGAATACCCGGGCTATTTCATGCACATTTACAAAAGTGTGGTTTATCATTCACATCTATAACTCACCGAAATATCACAAACAAGCAGACTTTTCTTAGAGCTTCAGTACTTTCCTGTTCAGAGGCTTATTGTGAAGCTGTAAAAATCGTTCATTCCTGCTCGTGCGATAAGGCTAGGATGTCGAGGAGCGGCTTCAGGAACTTCTTCAAAAGGAGAATCGGAAGTTCAGAATCGTTGCATTGGTCACACTTAATTGTCTGACAGAACTTGTATTTTAATCAAAAAAATGTAGTTTGTCAGTAAGTTCCTCCGTAGCAGATAATGGACAGCACGTGATACGCATTGCATAATTTGCTCTAGTAACACCACAAATGATGTTTTAGGGTACCGCAGTCCTCCACGATCTTGAAATGGTATGAGGCTGAGGACCGGGCTTTCACGCGCAGGGAGAGAAATATGTGGCAAACAACCTTCACAGTTGGTATTTTCTTCCGCTACGCGCACTAAGTAGCCTGCCACCATTCTACTGCTATGTTGGATGCAGATGCTGGAGTTCCTAAAAATAAAACCCAATTGTTAAATACCGTAATCATGTTTAGATAAAAAACATAATGCAATGGAAATAAGGTTAAAATATACCTTCAACGGGGTTTCCAACTATAGCAAGGACGTGTTCGGGAAGCTCCGGTACGAAGGCAGAATCCGTGTCCTTCTTCACCTGCCTCTTGAAGTTGGTTCCTAGAAAAGAACCTGGACCTTACGCTGGATACTAAGTCTTCATTCCTTAGTTCGACGTTTCCATGGCTCGAAGCTGCGATAAAACCAGTGTGAAGGGTAGATTCAATAGCATGGATACAAGATCTCACATCCATCATATAATTGAACCCCCCCCCCCCCTACCTTTCGTCTGAGGTGACTGAAAAAGAGCTCGACATCGTCACTCGATAAATTCCTCGTTAGGACATAGTGGAAATTGATGCTTATTAAATATCGTATGCATGCCACTGAAGAGAGAGTTGTCAACTCCAGAGCGTGGTAGGTCTCTTTAGTAAATTTCCTGAACTTTTCGGGATGTTGCTGAATGTCCTCAATGTATGGCAGAAATACGTCCGTTAACCAGTGCAGTCTTTCATCGTCCATCTCACAAAAATCATCTTATTGTCATTGCTGGGGTGCGTGCCATGGGATGTGTTACAGACATCATGGATGTCAAACCATTTCTGAAAATGTTCCATAAAATTAATAGTCTCAAGTAAACTGCCTTTGTCATTAATTTCCTCAGAGCATACGACTTCCATACTTTTTAAGCCTGCGACAACTTCAGGTGAAAACACAACTTTGGCCCTGGAAACATTCATTTTTTCCAAATTACTAGGATAAACCACCTTCCTGGAGAGTTTCCTGACAGGTTTTATCACCAGATTTTTCTGAAGATTATAAAGGATCTTCAAATGATCACTTGTCACATTGTTGCCATTTACAAAGAACTCCCTAGAAAAGTACTGCGATCGTACATTCTTGATAATGTGACTGGGATCAAAACTTATAAGGAGCGGTCGATTTTCATCAAGTGGATGTTTAATTTCATGTGTTATACGAACCCCGCATAGCGTTTCAAACATCAAAACATTCGATTGACAGTTGTCAGTTACAATTCTTAACACTCTGAAACCACTTTCTTCGACTACCTTCATAGCATATAACACCAATTTTCGCCAAGTGCGCTCCAGAAATAGAAGAAGTAAAATAAAATGACACAGGAATTCTGCAAGAAGACGATAGTCCTTTGAAAAGAATGCAAAGTAACTTGTTGGCTAGTTTGTCTTCAATACCAAGAGCGTCTAATTCTGCGTCAGTCATGCCGAGAAACACTTCTAAATTCCTATCGTACACAAGCCTAGGCTTTATAGCCATTTCGTCAATGATAAGGGAGCCCACTTTTGCATTCTCGTGTTCCAGTGACTTTTTCTCTGCCATCAATCTTGCTCTGATCAATGAGGTGATGCCAGTCTCTCATTTCGAGTACCCTAAGTATGTCTTCAAAGTTTTGGGATGTAGTAGGTGCAAGATACTTAGTTCACGTAACAATCGATAGCCTGTCGGTGACCTACTAGATAGAAGAACACAAATTTTAACTGTAGTTTCTTGGTACTTATATTTCTTCTTTCCAAATGCTTGCAGCGGTTCGAACAAGAAATGGCTTTGAGGCTACCTTGTTGGGCTTCATTTTGAATTTCAGACAGCTGCTTGTTCATGCCATACTTCTGAGTTTTGTATTTCTTCAATTCGGCTGAAGATCATGAAGTTTTCTTCGTAGCTTGTGAATTACAGCGGCTCGCTTAGCAGTTTTTTTTTCATAGCACTCCGCAGTTTCTTTCGAAGAGACTTCCTAATAACTGGCCTTGAAATGGCTGAAAACTGCGTCCCTATACTTCTACAATTTATCTCGTCTTCACAAATAGGAACAAAATTACTCACAGTTCCTGGAGAGTCACATGACACTGTCGTCGTTTTGGTGGTTTCCTAACTGTAGTTGTCACTTGTTTGTGCTGAGGGAAGTCTGTAAATACTGAAGGTACGGATTTAGGCAGAAGAAATCTTCTAGTTGTGCTCACACTGTAATTGTCTTCTCTGAAATGCCTATTACAAACTGCCGACCTTTTAGAAGGAGTCCACTCACTACCTGGCTTATCACCTCGTCGAGAAACAGCTATAATCCACTTATTTCTTAATTCCTGTTTGATAGGAAACGAGTGAAATGAAACTGATTTACACATTCCCTGCCGGGACGTACAAAACGGAACACAGCAGTAAACCATTTTAAAAATACCCATGTAAACTACCAGTATTTGCAATGTCACTATTGAGTTAAACTGGCGCGAATGCTGGAACTAGGGTGGTACAAAGCGATCCTAGCGGTCACTGGCGGAACTTCATGGTGATCATTTTTAGCGCAAAACAGTTTGCATTTACCGGCCTTGTATATAGCGTAGGAAACGGTTTACATATTTACATGAGGTTTGAGAGTTGAAACTTTTGATTGTTTTAATTGTTAAAATTCCATTGAATATGGATCGTTGGTTGAAGTGTGGATCTTTAAAACGAAGTAGGCCCACTGCTAAAGATAGTGACGAAGAGGAATCTGTATAAGTGAAAGGGCCGCCCTGCCTCTCTTGGGCCTAGCCATTCAAAGAGTAAGCCTACTACGAAAAGTAGGAAATACGACATAAAATATTGGAAATTGGTTTACGTACTGTGGACCTGAAGATTGTCCTAAGCCTCAATGCACGATATGCTTTGAAACCCTTGCCAATGAGAGTATGAAACCTGCAAACCTCCGGAGGCATCTACCTAGGTAGATACCAAACACTTGGAGCACAAAGGTACAGTAAATCCATTTAATTCTTCAAAATAATGTTAGCTGAACAGAAATCATGCCTGAAATTAATTACCAAAATTCTGGTGCAAATGTGAATGAAAATGCAACGATGGAATCCTACGAAGTATCTCAGCTTGTCACATAACGTGCCAAAATCCATACCATTACTGAAGAGCTCATTCTACCTTCAGTAATTATTTTCTGCAAGAGAATGCTGGGCGATTTTGCCGCAAAGCTTGCAAGGATCCTCCCGCTGTATAACAATACTGTGCAAAGGCGAATTACGGATATGTCAAGCAATATTGAATAGACGTTGTTGGCAAGGCTCCACATGTGTGACATGTTTGTTCTGCAGTTGGATGAGAGCACCGACATAATCAATAAAGGCGATAATGTTGTTTTTGTACGTTTTTTATTGTCATGACGAAATATATAAGGTTTTTCTTTTCCCTGTGAACTAGTACAGAGGTTCCCGTTAGGAAATTAAATATTTTAGGTCTTGACTTAAAATATTTTGGAGCAGGGGGTCCGTGCTTACATAACAATCGCTTTAGGGGCTCCGAGAAAAATTCCTAATGGGAACCTCTGCTCTAAGTCAAGCATTCCCATCCACTTGAAATGTTTAGAAAAGTGCCCAATGGCTTGTCTTATTGCAATTAAATTACTAAGAAAACTTCATATATAATTATTAATGCACCCTTTAATAAGAAAACAATAAATATAATATATAGATGTTTTTCAATTTGTTCTTGTTTATTTTTTTATATACATGTTTTTTTAAGTTTTGGCACCTTAGTTATAACTGGATTAATAACTCACTTTGATGGTTCCAAGTTTCACAGGCCCTCGATGTAGTCCCCACCGTTGCGTGCAACGTGTTCCCAGCGATGCGGAAGTCGTTGGATCCCGTTGGCACCGCCCAATCAATTGATGGTACGAAGAGAGCACTCGGCAGCCTGCTTAACGTCTTCAATGGTACGGAAGTGCTCCCCGCGCATTGTCATCTTCATCTTCGGGATGAGATCATATGTCGCAGGGACTGATGTCGGAAGAATATGGGGGGTGGAGGACCTCCCAGCCCCAGCGATCCAACAATGCCGACAAAACGCCTGCTGTGTGTGCCCTAGCATTGTCATGCAGAACGATGGGCGGTGTAACCATGTGGTGGGGCCGTTTCCTTCTCAGAGTTTCTCGGAGATTGTCTTGCAGAAACGAACAATAGTACGCCGCATTAACGGTTTGCCCTCGGGGAACAGTATGGTGAATGATCACACCATCCCAATCATAGGCAAGAATCAACATTACCTTCATATTGGTGGGGGTTGGTCGAACTGTTCGTTTCCGTGGTGATCCGTGGTGCTGCCACTCATTCGATTGGCGTTTTAACTGTGGCTCATAAGATCTGGCCCACGTCTCGTCAATGGTTATGATACGCCGTAAGAAGGCCTCTCCTTCGCGCCCACAACGCTACAAGTGCATACGACAAGCGTCATATCGCAGCCATTTGTGCATGGCGGTTAAGTCATGCGGAACCCATTTGGACGCAATCTTCCTCATTTTCAGTAAGTCTTTCAGGATGTGGAGGACAGTTGAATGCGCCAGTCCGGTATCTTGCTCTAATTGACGAATCGTTACGTTCCGATCCACCTCTACTAACGCGGACACCATCTGTACATTGTCATCACTTACTGGTGGGTGACCAGATCGAGGCATGTGCTCCACACGTTCGCGCCCATCTCGAATGGCTGAAACCCATCTTGCTACAGTTCTGAACGGTAACGCAGCTGCACCGCACGCTTCCTGCAATCCTCGGTGACACTGTTTAGCACTGCGACCCCTAGCACACTGAATTTTTATCCACGTTCTCTGCTCCTGCTTAGAAAACATTGCGACTGTCTTTCGCGAGCGCTGGTCTCACACTACTCATCTAACAGGCGCGACTGCGCACGAGCGGTGGTAAGGACGGGCGAGGTCATGTGCTCTGAGGGAGGGGATGCAGGGCGGCAACCGTCGGTAAAAGTGGCAGCACCCAACATTGTTGCAACTTGGCACTGAAGCATTGGTGCCAAAACAAAAACAAACAACCCATGACTATACAGTATGTACAGTATATTAATAACTTGGGGCGTGGTGGCGCAGCGGTCAAGCTGTATGCCTCTCACCAAGGCGGATCGGGTTCGATTCCCGGTCACTGCATGTGAGATTTTCAATGTGAAATGCCATGTCCTGTGGTTCGGATTCCACGTAAAACGGAGGTCCCGTGGCTTATGATCGCGAGATTAACGGTCACGTTAAACTACAAGCTTCCTCCTTATTAATAATTTCAACTCAATTGGTGAGCTTTCCGAAAAAAGGATTTCTGATCCAGTCAAATTTGAAATAATCTTCGGAGAAATATTTATTGAAACTTTCTTGAAGAGATTCCAAGTGAACAATGATATCTGCAACCACATCTGGCATCGGAGATATTTCATTTACTTCAAAAAATTATGATAGAGTAGGAAATGTAGATAAATTCTCCTCCTGTAGCCTACTTGTTAGCAATCGTGTGAACCACGCATACCACCTGAAACGTTCCCGCGTACCAGCAGTTGGGAACCCCTGCTCTAAGTAATTATTGCTTCTGGGATACAGCTGGATATATCAAGAAATGTTTTTTATGAAACGTCCTGTGTATCAAACATCATACAAACATGGAAATAGCTGTTTATGTCCAAATAAATGTCCGCTTTATAACGCCTTAACAATCACCAATTTCTTAACTCCGGGACACAATGATTGAAATATCTTCGTGTCAAAGGTCTTGAATTTAATCAAAGAGCTGGCCGGTTACACAAGGAGGGAATTAGGCCACTGTCAGCGCACTCATTTTGTAAGGGAAGACGAATTGTTCTCCCAGGCTGGTTCATAAAAAGTGAAAAGGTAATAAATTGGTAAAATTGATGTGATGTTCCAAAAGGACCTCAAGCCGTGGCTTTAGTAACATGCTAGGCTATATTGGTGTCGCTTCAAGCCATCTTTAAAACAGAATGCGAGTTTCATGATTTCCCATGAATACATATACTACTTCATTTAAGGACTGGCATTTCTTCGATCTACTTTTATGCGAGATTGGAGTGTGTTGCAGGGTTCAACTTTGAAGCGATAAGTAGTAATGGTTGGTTGGTTCCTTAGTTAAAGGACTGCGACAACGCGGTCATGAAGCCCCATGTACTTAGGGTGAATGTAGAATCTGTCTGATAACCGGTGTTAATTGTGATGGCTCCATGAGTGTGTGTTATATGCAATTCAGGTAAGGACTGCAGATGATCAATCTTAAGTAGTTCCTACTTTTGCTACCAAATGCTACCGACAACGACACCTTGCTATGAACTTGGCTACTAGATGCCGCCGCAAGCAGCACCTGGCGGCGAACGTTGGAACTAATAGGGCGTTAATAAAATCTTACCTACAAATTTAGCTTCAAACAATTATAGTTAGTGGAAGGTTCTTTTACATGCCATAAATCTATGACATGGGCCCACTGGCTTTACTTCCCCTCCGAAGGACGACTTACTGAGGGATTTTTAACGCTATTATAATATTCGACGACTTCGGCCGGGTTTGAACCCACGATCTTTGGCATAGATGCTCAGCATGCTACCAACTATGCCACCGTAGCCGCTAGTTAAGTAATAAGATTAATCCAATCCCAGATTACTTTATCAGCTGCATGGACAGATGAATGACATCAATACCTCGAATCTAAACAAAATATTCACTTCATTGCATACTTCTCCTCACAGGTGAACATCATAACCGGTATTCTAATGGAAGATTGCTATATATTTGCATACTTTATTCCTGGCATGTAAGCCTCCGTGGCTTAGGCGGCAGCACGCCGGCCTCTCACCGCTGGGTCCGTGGTTCAAATCCCGGTCACTCCATGTGAGATCTGTGCTGGACAAAACGGAGGCAGACAGATTTTTCTCCGGGTACTCCGGTTTTCCCTGTAACAATTTCATTCCAGCAACACTCTCCACTATCATTTCATTTCATCTGTCATTCATTTAATCATTGCCCCAGAGGAGTGCGACAGGCTTCAGCAGCCGGCACACTTCATGTCCTCGCCGCTAGATGGGGGTTTCATTCATTCCATTCCTGACCCGGTCGGAGACTGGAAGCAGGCTGTGGATTTTCATTTTTCATTCCTGGCATGTGAAATGCATGTTGATGATTAGTATCATGATATTTTACATTAATGCAGGATTCGGTATGCATATTGAGTATATCAACCGTGGAGAGCCATATAGGGCCCAGGGACTACGATACCCCAGCCCCTTTGCTTTTATCAGAATCTTCCTGTAAGTTAATGTAGACCAAAACAAAAAAGTCAACTTGCCTGAAAATCAAAGTATGTATCAGGCAGTGTTCAACTATATATTTGCTTTTGCCCTATGCCGCTCCGCAGGCCGGCAAACGAAGAAAACACGAGTAGCTGTGACGTCACTGCTCTGTAAGCGGTGAGTGAGCTATCCGCTCCGTTCGGTTGATTGTTGCAATACGCGCGCTGCCACTCTTCCGTTTAATAGTGTTGTTTATTACAATCGAGTGTGATGGCTAGTTGTCAAAATGCCTTCGTGTAGTGTTTACGATTGTAACAACACAACGAGTAAAAACCGAAACTGTTGAGAAAAAGAAGTACATTTCCATCGATTTCCAAATCGAAGTAGCCGCCACGTAGATTTAGCAGTTGGGTACAACTTTGCAGAAGGAACCATTTTTCTCCCGTAATGGGGCTACTATGTGTTCAATGCATTTTAAAAAGCCGGACTATGATGAAACGCAACTTTTGAAAATGAAGTTGATGCCTACGGAAAAGCTACGTCCAAAATTGAAGCCAGGAGCTGTTCCTTCGGCGCCTTTGATGGATATACTTCTCATGCAGGAATGCTAATTTATACGCCAGCCGCTTCACAAAGTACAATGTGGGGTTACTCGTCAGGAACTGAGCAGAGCAGGACGGAAAGCTATGAGACTAAAAGAAGAAGGGAGTTTCTTGACTCAGTAAAGCAAAAGTGATAACGATAAAGATGTACTCGATGTACATAATAATATGATTGAAAATAAGTTATCAGATGGTCACGTATGTACTTTAGAAATACAGTGCGAATAAGGAAGTGAAATAGCTAGAAAATACTTAGACATTGCAACTTTCGGCCCAGCCCTGAACAGTGACGTAATGGAAGAGCAATTGAACGACAGTTTCTATGAGCCAGATGAAAATGATGAAAGTGACAGTGAAAGTGATATTAGTCATACTGATTACGAACACACACAGGACGATGCACATATTACAGGTTCATATGCCTGTGTTGCGTGGACAAGTATACTCACATTCTTTGAAATTTGCGACAGTTGTAAAAGTAAAGTGAAAAACATTTCACATTACATTAAGAGGACTAAGTTGTGCGTAAAAACACTTTGCGTTTGTGGTAATGAATTGGGTTGGTATTCTCAACCGATGGAAGGAAAGAAACCGGAAGGACATGTCCTAATATAATCAGCATTATTGTTGTCAGGCATTCTGTTTGAACCCTTTCGGTCATTCTGAAAGTCCATTAATTTACATATGATGTCACAAACTGTATATGATAGGATTATTCTTAGAGTAACTGGCCCTATATTGGAGGATACTTGGGATCACGAAAGAACTAAGGTTATTGATTGTTTGAAAAGCAGTGCCAAACCCAATTGTTTAACCGGAGATGGCCAGTACGATTCTTCCGGCTTTTCAGCCAAATATTTAGTGTATTCGCTCATGGATATAAATACAGGCCATATAACTCATTTGGAACTTGTTCAGAAAGTGATGGTGAAAGGTGATATTGAAAGGGCTGCGTGTGAAACTGTGTTAACAAGGATTGTACAGGAAGACGATTATAGAACTATTTCTTTCCGATAGACACAAAGGAGTAAGATATTTACTGAGAACGCAGAATCCCGATATCGAACATGAATTTCACGTTTGGCACATATCTAAAAGTTTAATTAAAAATATGAGAGCACTCGATGATAAGCATACAGAAGTTCAGGCGTGGAAGGCCAGTATAAATAATCATTTACGGTGGGCAGCACAAACAGATCTGTGTTAATTGCTAAATTTACGGCAATTTTGCACCACGTATAAAATGAGCATAATTGGTTAGAAAACGGTGAATGGAAATCCTGTGAGCACGATACATTAACAGAGGAACAAGAGAGAAAGAAAATGTGAATTAATGGAAATTCAAGTGCATATGAAGCCTTGAAGAAAATAATTACAGATAAATATTTCTTAAAATATGTGGAACATATAAAACACTACACTCACACTGGAAACCTAGAAAGTTATCACAATCTTCGTTTGAATTACGCTCCTAAAAGAGTTCATTTCTCGTACAGCGGCTTAAAGCTCAGGTCAATGATTGCTGCACTGTACTATAATTGGAACATCAATAAATTGAAAGTCGGTACCAAAACTCAGTACTCAAAATCAGCAGGAGCCTGGGTGATAAAACAGAAATACGAAGCGTCGAACTATGGATGGAAGAAGGCAATAATGAAAACAATAACCTATTACAAACTGACTATAGTAGAGCTTCACCTCAAGTTGAAGCAATGGATCTGTCACTGTCTAAAAACATCGCTCCAATACCTCGACCTTCCAAGGACGACCTGATGAAGAAGTACTTCTCACGATTTCACATGCAACAATAAATGATGTACTGTACTGTATATCAGAATAATATGTCTATATTTATCGCAAATTAAACAATCTTAGAACACACTTACATAATTCTACTGTTCTAATTTACGGGGTCCGTGGTGGCGCAACGGTCAAGCTGTTCGCCTCTCAACAAGGTGGACTGGGTTTCATCCCCGACCAATTCAAGTGAGATTTTCGAAGTGAAATGCCATGTCCTGTGGTTCGGAATCTACGTAAAAAGGAGGTCCCGTAGATCATAATCACATGATTCACGGTCACGTAAAACTACAAACTACATTACTTTGTTTGAATTTACAGCTTGAAGCCCACATAGGTGCCACTGGGTTCAGGAAATGTGTTTCTTATGATGTTGACTACACATTCATGATGGTACGACAATTCTGTTATTTTTACCAAACGCAGTCCATGAATTTACCCAGGAATTGAACTGCTTGTAACAAATAAATCGCCAAGTTCTATTTGTTGGATTTAAAGCTGTCAGTAAACGTTTCTTTGCCCTGTTCATTGTTTTTAAGCTCATGTTATTTCCTGCCATTGCCAACTCTTCGCGGTATAAAATAAGCCTTGTAAACGAGAGATTTCAAGTTATACACGTACATTCTTCCGATTTCACTACTTTTACATTGTCTAATTTACAACAGCATACAATTTCTTCATTCTTATCCATGATGGTACACTCATTACACTGACACCAATTTACATGCCGGCTCGGCGTGTAGTGTTTACTATATCCATGTCATGATCGCTATCTGAATGGACATCAGCAAATGTCGTTCGTTCTGGCTCAAACTGATACAGACGAATGTTATTTACATCCATTATAAGTCTTTTAACTAACACTAACAATGGCAACAGAAAATCACGGCAGCAGTAGATGACTGCGGTAAAAGACTGCCCGAGCTTATGCACAGCAACAAGACTGTTATGTAGACTCGATAGCGCAGTGACGTCACGAGCAGTTACTAATTTCGCACATAACGTGAGAACGGTTGGACGTAGAGGCACCGGATTAACGGCATTGTTATTAAATTTCCATGTTACATATTTAGCAATAAATAACGAAAGATGTGTTTTTGTGTTGTGATCTCCTTTAGGAGTATTCTTAAGATCTCAAAAATCAAAAACAATCAGATGTGTAGAATTCTGAACGTTGAACACTACTGGATCCTTTGTTTTCCGTCCCCATCTCGTATGTATGGATGTATGCTCTCTCTGAATGTTTCATAATTTATATAGTTTTCTGAATGTCTCATAATTTATATAGTTTTACAAAGTAGTACTTCTAAATAGGCTACTATACTCTGTGAGCTACCAGAAAGGGATTGACAGTTCTCGCCTCGCCATGTGGTCTGAGAACGAGGTTGCCAAACTGCTCGCTCCTACCGCGCGCGCGTGGGCAAATGAGTTACTGCAGTACATTCAACTCGCTATAATATATTTAATAATATTATTTCAGTGATAAGCTACAGAATTATTTAGAATCTAGAATAGTTGCTACAGATGTAGAAGATACAATATCTCCTTATTTTTTGCGATAATAGTAACGGCTTTAAGAAAACGCTGAGTTCGATAACTTACAATAATGTTAGCCTACATATTTTCTGTGACAATCTACTGCTTCAGGCTTAAAAGAGGATGTTGCTCCTATATTGCGAACGAAATAGTTAGGCCAGGTTTGCACTTAAACCCGAGAAATATTTATTCACATGCTTTCAACGTGTTTTTCTTACAGCTTATTAAGTACCGTATGTTCGAGTAGAAGGTCTCGGCATTTCATCAGCTCTCACTACCATTATTGCTATACGCACCAGTCATAACGCTGTCGGTAATCTTGCTAGTTTTCATTGTGGCATCATTAACATTACTCAAGTTGGCTACTTAGCTTAACGTCTCAAGCTACGCCTTAACTTTGGAGAGAGGAATTTGTTACTCAAAGCAAAATCATGTTTAAGAGAACACACACACAAAAAGTGAACTGTCAGTTCAGAGATTTAAAAAAAGGAAACTTACCATTTGAAGGATAGCATCAAGGACCTTCACACTGGTAGCTAGATGATGGGTGACCCACTAAGATTGACATTACTGGAAATTCTCGTTGCAGGTGTATCCGTAGATTTATTTCCAACTAGTCATTTTAAACGAAGGTTCACGTAGGTAGTTATTGGAGTTTGACACATTTATTTTGACTTTCCTCGAGCTGGAATCTCTCCTTGCAGATCTTCACTACTGTATTCTTATTGATGTTTAGGGCATCAGAAGTTATCTCGATAACTTTACTAAAAGGCACTAAAGGACCGCTGTTATCTCTCTCCTTCTCGAAATATTCCCGTAAAGTAAATACCAATTCACGGGACTGACCTCGCAGAACGATTCCTCGCCCAGTGGTTTTCAGTTTACCCTTTCCCTTAGCCAACGTACCCGCCTCCGACATAGCAAAATATAATAAGAAAATAGACTGTTAATATCAATGAAAACTGAATAAAGTCACAAATATAAGTTTCTAATTACTTTTAACTACTTCTGTTCTACTCTACAGTACTACACAAACAATTATTAAAGCACTATTATTATCACTAAAGCACCAACACACTGTTAGAATAACAAGCGTTCACACTGTACAAGTTAGAGACACAGCTAACCATGCACTGACGCACGTGGGCTGTGATATTGCAACGCAGAGAATTATGACATCAACTATGCGATCATGGATTGGTCAAGAGGCAGAGAGGTGATGACTGAGGTGAAACATCCGGTCAAATGTCAATCCTATTCAGGCAGCTCCCAGAGTATAATAATAACTATTAAATTGGTTGATTATTTTGAAATACGGTATTGTTGGCGGATGAAAACCTTTCAGAAGAATTACTGTACAATAACAAACACAACATTCTATAAAAGCAATATTCTGGAAATCTCCTAAAACTTTTCAAGCAGAGTTAACAACTTTCATGAATTTTCTTTTGTATAACATAAAAATTTTCTACCCAATTTTCAGTATTACTTTATTAATCTATTTCAGTGGATTGATCTTCAGTCGATCAACACGTCAATGTACCCAATAGGGTGGGAGTAATATTGTAATAGTTTCTTTACATAAGTGATATACATTTCCGGGAGGGCGCCAATTCATAGATAGAATACGACGAATGAATATTAACTTAATAGAGACACAAGAACTCATTCATCTCAGGAATGGGGTGTTTTTATAACCAACCAGGACACTACAGGAAACTAGGGCAGATTAATATACGTCGCAACATAACCATACTGCATTGGAATGCTACGGTACTTACGAATTAGAAGAATAAAGGGCTGTAATATAGCCTATAAGTAGAAACAGTGATGCTGTCACAATAACCTATAATTTCCACGTCTATAGCACCAATCGTTTTCTCATTTATTTATTACGTTTTTAGAAGAGCTATATTAGAAGCTGTCGTAATAAAATCAATACGACGTATTAAATAAGACAGAATAACTTAAATTTTATCTTCCTCTTTGATTAGGTTTCATACAATATGTTTCATACAATATCTTTTTTAGCCTATTTTCAATTTTGAAAAAATAGGCTTATGAGATCACCTTTTGTCCGTGTGTGTGTGTGCGTGTGTGTGGGTGTGTGAGGTGTGTGTGTGTGTGTCCCTAATAAAATCTAAACGGCTGGAGCGATTTTAATGAAACTCGGTAAGTTCATAGCACTATTCCCGGCGACCTCGACCGTGCCCTTCAAATTTTGTTACGTCTCACCAATCCAACATGGCGGCTGTGCGAAATATTTCACTAGCATTCAATATCTCCGAAACTATTACCGTTATCGCCCTGAAAATGTGTGCGGTGATAAAGGGCGCTACTAAAAGTTCACCTATGAGACTTTCAAAAACCTGGTGACTATAAAACCAACATGGCGGTCAAGCGAAATTGAGACATTCAAATAGACATTTCTCGCGATTTAACTATCCAAACGTAATGAAACTTGGTACAGCAAATGTTTATACACATTGTAATACACTGCAGTCTAATTTAGTTCAATTGTTTACACAACCTCAAAATGACGGCTGTGCGAAATATTTCACTGACATTCTATATCTCCGAAACGATTACAGATATCATCATGCAATTTTGTACGGTGATAAAGGGCACTGATACAAGTTTACCTATGTATATTTCATAAACCTGTAAAGTACAAAACGAACATGGCGACCAAGCGAATTTGAAATATTTTAATAGACTTTTCTCGTGATTTAACTCTCTGAGCGCAGTGAAATGTGGTACAGTAAATCATTTTGCAGGTTGTAATACACTGCCATCTAATTTAATTCAACTGTTTACATAACCTCAAGATGGCGGCTGTGCGAAATTTTAAAATTAAGTTTTTATTTCTTGTGTCGTAATCATGTGATCGAAGTGAAAGTTTGAATAATGAAGCTAGGCAATAATTGTCCTTGAATGGTACATAACTCTATGGCCTATACATATAACCATCCTAAATGGCGAGCGTCCGAAATATTTAGACGGTTCTCAATATCTATGAATCTTTTACAGCAACCAAACTGATTTTTTTATGTTCATAGAGACTATGAACATATGTTCACCTATAGGACTTTCAGTAACCTGGTGAGCACAAATCCAACATGTCGGCGACGCGAAGTATAAATATTTAAATGGACGTTTCTCGCAAATTAACTATCCGAGTGCCTTGAAACGTTGCACGTTAAATGCTTATACAAATGTTGATCCACTGGCATGTAATTTATTTCAATTGTTTGCATAATCACAAGATGGCTGGAGTGCGTACTTTTAAAAACTAATTTTTACTTCTTGTGTTCTAATCATGCGATTGAAGTTTGAATACCACACGTACACAATAATCTTAATGTAATATTACAAAAATAAAAATCCATCCTGGCGACCATATGAAATATTTAGACGGTTCTCAATATCTACGAATCTGTTACAGCAATTAAACTGAAATCTTGTATGTTGATAGAGACAATTAACATGAGCAGGATATATGAAAATAGGCTGTATAGTTCTTCACGGAACTACTTGTTTATATCCGTAAATACCTCTAACAACTCTCTTCTTTTTTTTTTACCTCCGTTCAACTCACATTGTCTCTCTTTCTCTCTGGAATTTTTAAGAGTCACCACTCCTCTTCCACTAGTTCAAGTTACGAACACTTAAGTGCTCCATCCCGCGCTAGCCATATTACTTCCTAAACTAGCAACTCTAGTTTAGCCTTTCGCCACAAACGCAAAGAATACCAAGCTTACCATATACATATGTATCACTGCCTACACGATTTCGGTAAATAATACAATATAATCTACTCAATTCTCCTAACCTGAATAGAATTACATACATTAATTATACACTTATCGAATGAGGTTAATTGGATGACATGTTTCGCTCGTCAAGCCAACATCATCATATCCTAATCACATGAAGCATTTATAGGATTTTGTCAATGTATATTTCACGGTACTTAACAGCTCTAACGATAAGAGATAAATAATAATAATATAATAATGATATAATAATATAATAATTTTAATTATAACGGTAATAGTAATACTAATTATAATAAAATAATAATAAACAAAACAGACGTAAACAACTATCGAGGCATTTCCCTCCTCAGTACAAAATTCTCTCCAAAGCCCTTCAGTCCCGGGATGAGGAACAACTTGACTTTCAGCTGGGAGAATATCAAGGAGGGTTTAGAAAACCTCGTTGATGTGCAGAGCAGATCATGAGTCTCAAATCTGTTCTTTCATATTTGAAGCTCAGAAACAGGAAGTTCGTAGTTGTCTTCGTCGACTTCAAGAAGGCCTATGATACTATTGATCGAACCACACTTTTCCAAATCTTAAAATAAATGGGTTTGGACGACATAACACGCGCCATTATCCAGCAGAACTTGGCAAACACAAACTACAGAGTGAAATTTAGAGGAGAAATTTCAGACGCTTTCAAAATCAGGACGGGTGTGCACTGGAGAAAGTAATTCGTGAATGGCGCAAGGAGATGGGTAAAGAAGTGTTAGAGAATGGAGTCAGAATGGGCTGCAGGAGCTTGGACCTGACAATTGACTGCCTAGCTTTCGCAGATGATCTAGCAATCTTTTCTGAATCCCTAGACACAGCCGCAAAACAAGTCAACCAACTCAGAATACAAACTGCAAAGGCAGGCTTACAGATCTCGTTTGAGAAGACCGAGTTTATAACTAATATTAATCCTGCAGTCAAAGAATTAAATGTTGAACATGGAAAGATCCGAGAAGCAAAAAACGTTTATGTACCTAGGGGAGTGGATCGAGCCCAACATATCAGAAAAGGAAGCCTTCACATCAAGAATGAACAAGATGGAAGTGGCCTACCAGCTAACGAAAGTAGCGTACAAGAAGCGAACAGTGTCCTGCAATGCCAAACTAAGACACTATCGTACAGTTATCCGACCTGAGGCGTTGTACGCAGCAGAATGCCTGGCAATGAATAGGAAGGGTCTGGTTGAGAAATTAGAAGGCAAGGAATGGAAGATCCTGAGGAAGATCTTAGGGCCGTTGAGAGACGACGTTGAATACAGGAGACGGCATAACAATGAGCTGTAACATCATGTAGAAAGGATATCTCAAGTAATTTGGAAGTGAAGAATATCTTTCAATGGCCACTTAACTCGTATGAAACCCGAGAGAATCATCAATCGGATATTTACCTATTTTCTTAACAAGAAATCCAAGGACCTCTGGTTTTGTGAGGTAGACAAGGATTTGCACGAAGTAGGGATCACCCACGCAGACATTATGGAACGTGATCTTCTGAAGGAAAAGCTTGGAGCACACCACCAATTCCAAGTATGTATGTATGTCTACCCCTTATTATTCCCGTTTTCCAACGGGGTCGGGGATGAGATGCGATGGAAGACTTTGTGGCGATTTTTTACGGCCGGATGCCCTTCCTGACGCCAACCTCGTGAGAGGAGTTAATGAGAGATGAAATGAATGATGGTGAATGAAACTAGGCCAGGATGTGGAAGGAAGCGGCCGTGGCCTGTCAGAAGGTAGCGTCCCAGCATTTGCCTGGTGTTGAAAATGGGAAACCACGGAAAACCATTTCAAGGACGGCCGACGGTGGGGCTCGAACCCACGCGTCTACCGAGTCAGCAGAGAGCTTGGCCCCATGACCTAATGCTGCGCTTTAGCCAGCGTAGCCACTACTGTCGGTACCACCAATTCCAAGAAAAAGCGAAATTAAAATCCAGCAAGAAGCGGTCTGATGAAAAAAGGGAGTTTCACACGCAGCGAAACGGAACCAGTTGAAATGACGTGGTAGACCGACACTCACCCACCGTGTTAAGCTGATTTGCTGATAGACATCAAGGTACAACTAAGCCAAAACCTCAAGACCACTCAGGCACAAAAATTCAAAAAATATGCACCGTTGGTAGAATAAATCGGGAAAAGCCTGGGTAGATTATAGGCTAGGGAATAACCCACCCACCAAGGGAAGATGATTAAGAGAAGGAAGTAGATTTGGGATTGGAGAAAAAGTATAGAAAAATAGGAGGAGAGTCCCACAAAATTAATGAGTTCAACTTTAAATACCTTTAGAGGCAGTTGCCACTGAAAATTAACACCTTGATACCTAAAGTAGGAACGAGCTTGGTCGAGGCTGACGGGAACCGCAGCTAAGACTTGGGCAGTTTGCCAGAGAGAGCCTGTAGTGTATTTCCTCCCAAGCACGAATGAAAGTACTATAGGGAAGGGTGATGGTCTGACAAGACTGAGAGCAAACGATTTATTGTATATGAACGAGGGCATAAACCTAGGAAGAGCTAGGAAAGCCAGGATCCTGCCTAACTGTAGTATCAGAGAAATGATGAATCCAAAAACAAATATTTAATTTATTTAACAATTCAGGATTAATTAATCTTTTTAACAAATAAATATTTTTTAATCTTATTAGCAATTTGAGGTCGCAGACCTCCGACAACATTAAACGGTTGCTCCAGGCAATTGACAATTTACAAGGTTTCAAACCTTACATGTTTCTAAAATCTTTATAAGATTTAAACAAATGAGCAATGAAATAATTAAAGCTTGAACGTGAATTGGAGTACAAAAGTGTACCTTAAGAAATTCTTGAGAGAATGTTCTAGAGAAAATGACAATTTTGAAAATGACAATAATAACAACATGAAAAATAAGATAGAAGTTCCTACAACTTCTTATATTTATACAGAATTAATATATGAGAATTATACAAAGAGGGCAGGTCACTTACTGTGAAACCTGAAGAAGGTGAAAGGGAAAGTTCTAGACTTCCCAAGTTTGAGCAGGAATCACTCGCCAAATGGGACTGTTTCCATTTCGTGAAACCTGAACATGACTCGCTCAAGAGTTTAGAGAATTGTTTTCCCTGATTATGGGAAAGGAACAACGTGAATTTAAAACTTGTATCACACAAGCAATTATGCAGAATTTACTTAATGTTAAACTAGCAAAGTTGGAAGGGCACCTCGTGAGTGACACCTTATAGAAAAGTTTCAATTTTATTAATAATGGTTGTTAGTAGAAGGTTGAGGAAAGATCATTGGGATATAGGATCAATGTTCATGGCCGTATTTAATATAACCGGACGATCGCGACGCGGTAGAAACGTGGAGCAAGCACTGATTATCACTATAATCTGTAAAGATTGATGCAAAGTTCACTATAGAAACACTAAAGTTCATAAAAAAGAAAGTTATTGCAATTATGGAAAGAACTGGTTGCACTATATAGGTGAGAGTCTATTTCTTGAAAAAGTTGTGATTTACAATCAAATGCGCCATAGAATGTTCCAGAGGTTCCAGCGGTGGAAGAAAGTTAGCTATTACAAAAATTTGTAAGGAAGATTCCTCATTTTAAATATCATTGTCCCAAGTGAGCGAAAAACACTTGACGACAAGACTCGCAGATAGAGTACAAGATCTCGAAGGTTCCAGAACGACCTTAGCAGAAAAATGGGGTTGAGAAAATCCAACGGAGGAAATAGCTTTATAATTATAGACAGCGGGTATTAGATAATATCCCACGTAGCGAGAATATTTCTCTTTGAATAGCTTAAGAAAAGCTCTTTTTTAGTAAGGTTGGCTCATACAAGCAAAAGCTCAACATGGCAAATCCCACGAGGAGTGATAATTGCCCCAAAGTAAATAATTTCACACTGTCTATAAATTATAATTAAAAGCACGTGGAAGTTAAAACCATGAAGATGAGGTTAAAACTTTTAAAAAGGTACTTATCTTGATTTCATGTTGAAGTCGAAGTTTCCGTTGATGATTACTTAGCCAACATGGCGTAAAAGAGGGTGAGCCTCTTGGTTTGAGGAGGCTAAGCTCAAGAAGAGCTTTGACTGGCCGAGTCAACTGCAGACTGAGAAGTGAGAGCAGCTCAACGGAGCACGGAGGGACCAAGGAAGGGGAGAGAGTGGGGGTAGGAAACAAAAGGTATACATATCAGCATAACCAACTTTAAAGAAAAAAAATAATCTTCTTTTGCTGAGCTGGTCTTCAAAGAGTTGACAACAGTATCTGGTAGCCAAATGGATATGGAATTCCTCTTGCGCGAGGAAGAGTTGAAGAGCTTCAGAGATTCGTTGTTATATGACGCTAGGTAGGTCACAGAATATATATCTGGAACAGACTCATACAAAATATAAGAGATTTGCACATAAAGGAGAAAACAAATGATCACTGTTGGTGTTTGGCAAAGAGGAAGAAGGAAATGAACATGCAAGGAGCAGTAGACATTATATCTCAGGTACCGTGTATTCAAAGAATACACCAAAGCCATGAGAGAACAAATAATGCAATAGAAAATACAACCCTTGAGCAGCCCCTCCGTGAATAACATTCAAATATCTCGGCTATAACCTCAGTTACATCCAAGAAACCGATATGCAGCACAAAATCATCAACTTCACTTATTTATTTTTTTGTCGTGTGGCCTCCTCAGAGGCCGAGTGCAGGTCTTTCTATTCGACGCCCGTGGGCGACCTGCGCGTCGGAATGGAATGGATGAAGATGAATGAAACTGGACAAGGATGTGGAAGGAATCGGCCGTGGCCTATCAGAAGGTACCGTCCCAGCATTTGCCTGGTGTTGAAAATGGGAAAGCACGGAAAACCATTTCAAGGACGGCCGACGGTGGGGCTCGAACCCACGCGTCTACCGAGTCAGCAGAGAGCTTGGTCCCATGACCTAACGCTGCGCTTTAGCCAGCTGAGCCACGGCTGTCGGTACATCAACTTCACTAAGGTCACAGGACTAATAAATAACATCCTCAGGCCATCTTTAGTCTAGAGACACATACGACACAAACTATCCAACATCCTAGCCAACCCTACCCTTTAATATGGCAGCGAGGCTTGGACCCTTCGCAAAGGGGATGAACGGAGATTAACTAGATGCGGTTCATGAGGAGAACAGCTGGATACGCACTATGGGATAGGAAAAGAAATAAAAGTAAAAGAAATTATGTCAGCGACGGGAGTAGTTCTAAAGGCTCTGGTAACGGGTCCAGAGGAACTAAAAATGAAACTTCTGATCACCATAATGCAGAAGGTAGTGTTGCAAGATAGTTGGTTGGTTCCTCAGTTTAGGGGCTGCGATAACGCGGTCGTATGGCTCCGTGTACTTAGGGTGTGTGAAGAATCAGTCTGATAACAGATATTAATTGTGATGGCTGTAATAGTGTGTGTTTTCTGTAATTCTGGCAAGGACGGCCAACATTCAATTTCAAGAAGTTCCTACTTTTGCTCCAATTGCTACCGTCAATGACACATAGCTGTGAATTTAGCTACTAGAGGCCACCGTACCGGCACCTGGCGATGAACGATGGAAGTTAATAGAGCGTTAATCAAATCTATCCTACGAATGTAGCTTCACACAATTGTAGTTAGTGGACGGGTCTTTTACATAACATAATTCTATGACATTGGCCCGCCGTCTTTAGATCTCCTCCGAAGGAAGGCATACTGAGGGATTTTAACGCTCTTAAAACGTCCAACAACTTTCACCGGGTTTGAACCCACGATCTTGGGCATAGAAGCTCAGCATGCTACCAACTACGCCACCGAAGCAGCTGTTGCTGGATACATGCCACATTATCTGATTATTAGCCTACTTTCGATTTTTGCAAAAAATGAAAGTAGACTTATGAGATCAACACAGGGCGAAAAATTGTGTGTCTGTCTGTGTGTGTGTATGTGTGTGTGTGAGTCTGTGTGTGTGTGTGTGTGAGTGTGTGTACTCTGAATGTCTGTCCCCCGTATCAATTCAAACACGGTGAAACCGAATTGAACGAAATTTGGTACAATTTGGTACAGAGGTAGCTCTAGCATAGGGCATCTCAGTGTCATACTTTATATTGCCGCCATCTTTACCAAAACTGAATGGTGGCCACTCAAACATTCAAAACGTAAACTCAAATTACGGCTAAACTAATCATCCGATCTCAACCAAATTTGGTGACAACATACGTTTATATAGGACGCGTCTTTCACCCAAACTTCAAGGTCATCGGCCTTGCAATTTCAGGATGGCGGCCGTGTGAATTATGCAACCAATATAATCCATAGCTTAAGACCCACCAATTCAGATTATCAAGCCTAGGGTGGTTTAAGCTATCCTGAAGGTCGTGATCCGTTATTTATTATAATTTAATATTATAATATTATTCTGTATGAGTGGCTTAAAAGAGCTGAGCCGTATCTGCCACACGACAAGATGGCAGCTGTTCTCATGAGCCTGTCTTATATTTCAGTAGTTTTAGTATGTTGTATGTGATATACCCTACTGATACTATAATATAAGCTTTGTATGAAATTATCTATAATGAAGATGTACTGCAGTTAAGAAATAGTTTATTTCAAGTCATTATTTGCCAACAGGTTGTATCTAATATATCAGTTAAGAACGCTATCATGTTAAGGATGTGGTTAGCTCTGGGCTAGCGTGTTAGTCTCTCACGCAGTTAACTGGGGATCGAATACTGCTACAGTTAACTTTTTTTTCTTGAATTCTTTTACAAATGATGTGCACAAGCTCTTTCCACAGATACTGAATAAAATGCCATTTAGCTCAAAGATGAGGCTAATGTATACACTCGCTTATTAATAAAATCACTGTCCCAGCATTGCACATAAACAGAAGACATTAGGAAAAGGAGAATAGAAGAACTAGATACACGTTGTCATCAACCACAGCCTTCTTAATGTCTCTGTACGGTGCTGTCCTCTTGTGGGTTATGTGGGTAATATTGTTCCAAAGATACAGCTGTGTAAATACCTGGCCTCCTGAAGTATGGCAATTTTGTAATACTGGTAGTTCAACTATTAGCCACGATCGCGCTCCGATTACCTTTAAACACTTCCAGCTGTATCGCCTCCCTCCTGGCTACTTTAAACTGCCTGCTCGTTGAACACCCAGAGGCGTACAAGATAAATATTAATTCACTGCTAGGTCGCAGCACCAACCTACTGTGATCGGCGCGGATTTTTAAAGGGGAAGGTACCCAAAACGAAAGATTCTTAAGTTTGTAGGCTGGCTTAATATAAAGATTAACGGACGTGAATGCATTACAATAAGTTAGTAGTTTTGTTATTCAATCATCATAAAGTATATAATATTGATTTTGACGCTTACTGGCTAATTATCAATATAAAAGAAAACAAACACTACATGGTGGTAGAGGTGGTTTTAGGGATGAGGACAAAGAGTTATAAATATACCCATACATTTAGGAGAAAGTAGGCTATATGTTCTTTGCTGAACATCTTGTTTTTACCCCTGTAATAATCATAAGGTACTTTATTGTAAAGTCCGTATCTAGTATATGGCATTTCACTTCGAAAATCTCACATGCATTGACCTGGAATCAAACCCGGTCCACCTTGGTCAGAGGCAGACAGCTTGAGCGCTGTGCCACCACGTGCCTCCGTGACATATGAGAGGACACCTCGGGATACGTAATGAGACTCTTGACTCAAGAGCTTGGGTTCAATCCTCGGCTCTATTAATGAAAATTACTCTCCTCTGAGGGTTGGAAAGAAGAACACTCTGCCTCGTGAGGCAGAACTGGAAAGAGATGGGTTCCATTGTCACCTCAGCTGTCCAGGAAGGGTTTTTCCGAGGTTTCCCACTTCTACTCTAGCTAAGTGAATGTGTGGTTTATATCTTAAGGCCATGGTCACCTCGTTCCAAGTCCTATCCTCAATTACAAATAAACCCACACCGTCACAAGTTATCATACTGATTATATACACACCTGCGTACCGGGGGCTACAAGACCAAGATATCGCTGAATCCCTAAATGAATCAAGAAGAGGCTTACTTGTGAAACTTATACGCTAATTTTTGAGAAGCAAAATTTGATTTAAGTGACTGATTACCTTAAATAACAATCATTATCATCATCACAGAAAATGAATCATTTAATACAGTGAGTCTGGGAATGTTCTCCGCAGCGCCTACATGCGTCTGCGAGAGCTAGCTACAGCAGTTACGTTGGTAGCACGGCTGCCGCTTGCATCATAACAAATGAACAGTAAACTTTGTCCTCACCACAGCCATTCATAACAGATGCTGGAACCATTCACAGTACATCACTCTTTTTCCGTAATGAGTTTTAATTCATGAACCACGGTAACTTTATAAGGGAACAACTGAAGCTTGTCTCTTACAGCTTTATGGGCTGTCGACTTAGAGATTCCTGTTTGTTGAGCTAATTTTCGTCTTGATTTACTTGGACTACGCAGTATTATATCGGAGATTTCATCAAGTTTTTCGTCCGTTAAAAGCGTAGGCCTGCCTGTTCCCGGTACAGCGTGAACTGAGCCAGTCACACGAAATTTACCTATCACATCCCGGACGGTGTCACGGTTTGGACACTTTGAATTAGGAAACTGCGCCTGAAATCTTAATTTTAAATATTCTGTAAACCGATCGCCTTCGCGAAAAACGTATTCCACCAAAAAAAAAACCTCTCTCTTCAGTAGTAAACATTACCGTCTGTATACTGTTGAACTCTTCCAATAATAATCTATCTGAACGCTCGCTATCTGTAATACACACTGAAGACATGCAGGCTCACGCGCTTAGGCCTATCGCGATTCACACCGACAGCTCACACGGGGGAGTCCCGCTTTCAAGGACACAGTGCAGTGCAGCCAACTAAACTCATGACCATTAGCTGCACGTACCCACTGCGGAGTGATCTGTATTTACGTCCGTAGGACAGGGAGTTTTGTCCTCATAAATGTGTGTAGTATTTATCACCGCCAATAGTTGAACACTAACGTTTGGTAGATCGAAGATTAATATTCTTGAAGATAATGTAATGCTCTACATCTACCTTCCCACGAGTTTTCTGTAAAATGGCAGGCAAGCGGATTGGAAGAGCAAGTTTGACGAGAAATATGTGGGTGCTATACATTTATCTGCAAATATTCCATGTTCACCGGCTCATATCTTGGAGGCGGTAACACACAAAGATACATATACCATTTTGTACGGCATTTAGTTACATTTATGCTTAAAAAGTATATACATTTCTGTGCTACGCTCCGTTTTAAAGATATGCGCCAAAACCTCCAAAAGGGGGCCTTGTCCCACTCCCCCACGGCACCTGAAATTGACGGGACGTTTTTAGGCTTTGTTCAGGGAACCTCCCCCTGCATATTCCTGAAACTTTTGGAACTACATGATTCAATGCAGCAAAAAATTATTATTTCACTGGACTAATAATCAGGATTGTTTTCTATCAGATATGCATATTAATTGACCTCTATATAATTGGGTACAATTTATTTTGCTTTATTCCATCTCTCTCTCCTCGAGTAAGGTGGTCCGGGTTCGTTTCCCGGTCAATGCATGTGATCTTTTCGAAGTGAAATGCCATGTCCTGTGGTTCGGATTCCACGTAAAAAGGAGGACCCGTGGCTCATGATCTCTAGATTAACGGTCACGTTAAACTACAAGCTTCCTTCCTTTGCTTCTCCTCGAGTGTCTGTCTGTGTGTGCGAGAGAGAGGGAGCGAGGTGATGGGGTGTCCTCAGTGAAAGTGGATACCCTTGTTATGGCAGTGATATCCCAGCTGTACTGCAGTATCCGGTGACTCTTTAGAGGACCAAAAGCAACATAATTGACAGTGAACAGGAAGCAGGGACGTATATAAGGGGGCTGCTGAGGGGGCTCCACGCCGCTCCCCCCCCCCCCCCCTCCCGAAAAAGCCAATAAAAATAAGGAAGTGTTGTTTTGGCATCGTAAATTTGGTTGTACCCTAATCTTAACTTATTGGCTAAGTTATAAACAATATTAAGATTGAAATTATACTAACTCGTGGTGTAGTGGTTAGCATTCTTGGCTGCCGCCCCGGAGGTCCTAATTCGGCTCCCGGCTCTACCAAGAAATGTTAATCCTAGTCTGAGGGCTGGAACGGCGCACACTCAGCCTTGTGAGGCAAAACTGTGAATTCCACAGTACGGTACTTTTGAGAAATAAATTATCAACTTGTAAATAAAAAGAAAAGAAACTGTTTACCTTTCAGCTCAGTGACAAATATTTAGATATTTGCCATTCTTACTCCATAGATCATAATAGAAAATTCATCATACTAATATATAAAAATGAGATGGTGTGTGTCTGTCCTTCTGTCTGTCTGTCTGTCTGTTACCTAATAACGCAAGAACCACTGGTCCGATATAAATGAAATTTCGCATGGATGTAGCTGAAATACCAGGTTTACATATAGGATACTTTTAATTTCGATATTTTGCACTATTAAGAACTGGCGACCATTTTAGTGACGTCACTACACCCTTTGGTTTCAAAATTTCATATTTCCATATCAAATAAAAAGAGAACGGTAGGAAATAGAAAACTTTTGATGGCACATACGAGCTTTAAAATTTTATGTTCTATCCGAAAGGTCCTTATCACTTTTCGTGTATCTCCAACGGTTAGCGAGTAAAACCTACTTCTGTGACGTCACTACACCCTTTGGTTTCAAAATTTCATATTTCCATTTCAAATAAAAAGAGAACGCTAAGAAATAGCAAACTTTTGATGGTATACACGAGCTTTAGCATTTAATTTTCTATCCAAAAGTTTCTTATCACTTTTCGTGTATCTTCGACGGTTAGCGAGTAAAACCTAAATTTGTGCAATAAAACACGGTCACATCGAGCGGTGCAGTATATCTCTACATATATAAAAAAGAAAATTTGTCCTTTTTTTCTGAATTTCTACGGAAATTTGAGTTATTTACACGTTTCAGACTGTTTTATGATAGATGCGCGCGAAAATAATGTTTTGGTCTGTCTGTCTGTTTGCTTGATTGTCTGTGGACAACTTTGTTCCCTTATAACTCGAGAACGGCTGGGTGTATCAACGTAAAATTTGGTACAGATATCCATCAGAGGCACAACACTAATCATTGATGTAACTCTTCTCTGTACCTATCATAAATGGGGGCATACCCCCTTAAAATACATGCTGAAATAGGAGTAGAAGGACGAGACAAAGCTCATTTTCAGCCCCTCAATGTGAGAGACAAACCTCGGGGGCCCTAAAAGCACATTTTAAGGTCCTTCGTCCAACCGTTTTTGACATATTCCCAGAAAACTAATTTAATTTAATAAACTATGAACGAATGCAAGACAATAACCATGGCAACAGATTCTCAGAGATCCATCTATTGCTGTAAGACGCAATACAATTCCATTAATTACATTAGTGTGAAAGTTTGCAAACGGTTAGATGGTTATTATGGAACCGAATTAAGCTGTAAATTTCATCAATACGTAAAATGCGCTTAAGGGGGTCAAGGGGTAGTCTAGATTTTTTTCACGCGATTTACATCTGCGGGTGTGGTATGGCAGGTCTATTATATTCCTATCCCTATGTTATATTATTATTATTATTAGTATTATATTATGGCGTACAACGACGAGACAAAGCCCCTCGGTGCCAGAAATAAAACTCGAGGGTCCTCGAAAACTACATTATAAGGCTCTAAAACCTACAGTTTCTGAAACATTCCCAGAAAACTAATTACATTTAATTTAACAAACTAATGAAGGAATGCAAATCGGTAACCATGACAACATTATCTCAAGGCGTGGCATCCAACTTTCCATCTATTTCAGTAAGAAGCAATGTATTACATTTATTGCATTTCTGTGAAAGTTTGCAAATATAAGGTTATCACGGAACCAACGTAGACTGTATAATTCATCAATGCAATCAAGGGGGTCAAGGGGTAACCTAGGACTTTTTCATGCAATTTTCACTTGCGACATATAGTGCAGAAGGTCTATTATATCTCCAAACAACAACATTATTTTCAAAAATTCCTGAATTGAATCAGCATTTTTTGCGGCTTTTAGGAATTTGGGCCATTTGAGACTAAAGAACCTGAATTTTCATGCACCACAAGCTTTTATAATTTATGAAAGAGGTCTTCCTGTGTATGGGGACCCAACACAACGTAGAGGGTCAGTTTTTATGTGACGTGTATTGCGTTTCATCTACAAGGCTTTCAATTCTATTTCATGTCAGGAAGTACACGTCAGGTGAATTTACTTTGAGAGCACATTTCAACTAATCTTTTTTTTTTTTTTTTGTCGACATACGGGTTCATCGTAAGGATGATTTTCTTTGATACTGTGTGGTAGATATACCCATATTTGGATTTCTGGGTGATATGTTGTAGACAATAGTATTGTCTGTCTGTCTTTCTGTGTATCCTTATGTACGCCTATAACTCATGTTCGGATGCTTGGTGCATCGTAAAATTAGGTATGGTAAACATGAGTCAATACACCAATCATTTATAAAACTCTTCACCGTTCATTTCATACAGTAGAAGGGTGGATATAGGGAAAAACGTCTCAAAATACATGCTAAAATAGGCGATATATAAAAATTATCCTAGAAGGACGACCAAAGCATATGTTGCACTTCTCAATGTGAGACACAAAATTCGCGAGTCTATAAAGGGTCTCCGAAAACCACATTATAAGGCCCTTAAACTAACAGTGTGTGTGATATTCCCAGAAAACTAACTTCGTTTTGATAAACTTATGAAGGAATGACAAGCCGCTAACCATTGCAACAGTAGCTCAATTGATAATGTCTGGTGCGTCTCTAAAAGCAACAGTACTTAAAAGGGACGTAACACCAATAACATTATTATTATTATTATTATTATTATTATTATTATTATTATTATTATTATTATTATTATTATTATTATTATAATGTCTGGTGTTAACACCGAACACCGTTCGAAGAACGGGTACTTCTGCTAGTTAAGTATAAAATTTTATTTGTGTGTTGTGTTGTATTTTACAAGTTTTTTTTTGTATTGCCAGTAATAATTGTAGGCTATATAAAATTTTAATCTTATCTAAAATAATTACACAAAGTTATATGCTCTAAGATATTAGTTGATATTTCAGGTTTTTTTTGCGGTGACAATCTCCTGAGATTACTCACAATCCCCCCCGAAAAAGTTGTACCGTATATACGCCCGTGGTAGGAAGAGACTCTTGAGTTGGGCTCTGTGAGGAATTCTCCTCTGGAGATTCCTACAGGTATCAATAAAAGATAATACGACAACTAACGTCAGTAACCTGTGGAGCAGTGAAGTAGGGTTGATATTAACAAACATGTCTAACTCGAAAGTATTATAAATAAGGAATAAAAATATTAAAGTAAATTATTTTAGGCTTCTATAAATAATATCTCGAACTTACAATTCTAGAAACAAGTTAAGAGAAGCATGATTAGATGGCAACATACAACTTGACTATATGAATTCTCTTTACTGCATGTAAGCTTGTTGTAAAGAAAAGTCAGGCCCTATGGTTCAAATTCCAGGGTAGTAGCAATATTTGTTTTTCTGTTGCTAGCTTTCAAAATATTATTTTGACGGAAACTGTCTGTTATGTTTTTTGGGATTGGTATTAAAGAAGGTCAAATGCAATTATTTATTTATTTATTTATTTATTTACTGGCAACCTTCTCCGGCTTCGCGTGGCATCATTAACGGTTTGCCCAGCGTTAGCGCAAAAGGCGCACGAACGGCAGGTCCCAGACGCAATTCAGAAGAGCCGAGGTGAACAGCTAAACTCCAAACACTTATACTATTTTCTGAGTCTTATCTCCACACGACTCGACAGTTTGATGCTGGCCGAAGCTGGGGTGATAGGCTCGCTTGCTAGCTCGTAAACTCGCCCCCAAGGCTAGTAATTAAAAACTCCACGGAATGGAGATTGTTGCAGGAATTGAAACGTAAATACTCTTAGTGGGGGATGTATCCAAGATAGAGATATACTGTCGGAGACGTTTTCGTACAATTTGTCATGCTGAACAATCCTTACACCAATAGCATATAGATATTTTTAACGGTTTACCCAGCGTAAGCTTGAAAGTCACACGGAAGGCAGGTTTTTCTTCGATTCGATTTACTGAAAACGTTACTGCTTGGTTTTCTTTGGTCATAAATGAATGTTTTTCAACAGAAATATTCCTCTAGAAATCCTTTTCAGGATAGTTGTAGTTGCCTAATTCTAATGAAGAAAGCTTTTCAGTCGGTCAACACGAATTGTGCCCAATTGCAATAGGTGGCAAACAAGTATATACATACCGTACAAACTAACACCCTTTTTATATACAAACAAGTATTTGCATATCGTACTAACACGCTTTTTTATATACAAACAAGTAGGCCTATTCTCATATCCTACAAACTAACACGCTTTTTATGTTCTGTACTGCCAGCTGGCTGCCCGGATGGATGCGATCCTACTGGCAGTCAATACATAAAAAGAGTGTTAGTTTGTAGGTTATGTATTGTACCCAATCGTCATCATATGGAACATGTGTTCGTTTCCCAGCTAACTCACGGTCTTTCGAGGTATGGGGCGTTCAACCCACTGTACGATCACATATTCAGGATTTGAGTCTGTCAGGTGACTACTCTACTTGAAAGAAACAACATATTCCTAAGTATAACATTTAATGATAGTAAATCATGGCAATACAACATAAAACACACAAAAAAATACTTTACATTAACTTCAGTCGCTTTTGCGCGCATCTCAAGTGAGTATCACAGATCTCTCACTGATGCAGCATGCATATAACAAGAGGAAATCGACGTTTCCTATACGAAGAACCATTAGTCTTACCTCTAAGGGCAGATCAATTAATATATGGGCTCACCTAGGGTCTCAAGCAGTTATCCCTGGTGGCAAAAATTCTGCGAAAAGTGGATACAGACAGACTCTGTCCCAACTCTGTTGCAAATAACACAAGTACGCTCTAAGGCAATACTATATCGTAGATTCGAATATTAGCCGACTAGATTCGCCAACGCGCAAACTACTTTCGGATGATCCCCGCAACTTATTGACGTAAATCTCTTGATTCTACGTTACATGCTCGCTTGAACGCGGCTCAAACAATATTTCTTACAGATGACTCAATTCTTAAAGCACTCACGTCCTCTATGCAATTACTCATAAGCCAAAGTTCTACGTAGCTCCAAAACAAATATAAATTTACTGGCTTACATTAACTATCTTGATGGTTCTCAAATACAACCCTGTAGAATATACCATAATAAACATTTATTCAACATTTCAATGACACTGAAAAGCTCTCTTTACCTCGATATTTTACGTTTCTTTCTTAATGTTTACAATAACACAGTATTATTACGCTAGACATGACACACTTTGCACGTACTATAGGCCTGACATGCCCATTATTTATTCATTATTGTTACCGACCCCAGTTTATTATTATTATTATTATTTAACGTTACCGTTACTTTCATCAATGTCTTACGCCTAAATGGCAGTAAACAAATCATCCTCCAAGCCATATTTTACCAAAATACGAGGGATGTGAACTCGTACATAACTGACTGTTAATTCTTAATCTTAGAGTGATGCTTCGTTGTATGGTGAGCTATTGAATCATATCAACATATTAAATTTGTACTCACTTTCATTTTTGCTGGGTTGGTCCAGCATGCCAGCGTCTTGCCTGCCATGATGCTTATTTTAAGCCATCATGATATTATTCACACGACACATTGTATAAACTTTACACATGGTGATTATATTTTTCACTATTGGCATTTTCACATTGACTACACATTCTTTTACCATATAAACATAAAAACTTTTAAAAATCACTGTAATATAATTTTATACACAATTCTCGCACTATTTTCACACATGGATCCTTGATTGGATTCCCACTATCGCCTGACCTCAGAGGTGCGATGAAGCTAACTCCTGACAACCGCTGGTCTCCTTGAAAGTCTATCTTGCGTGTGTGTGTTTGACTCCCGTCACCTACAGTTTATATCTCCTCTACTGCAAATTTGTTGTATCCTAGGTCACGACTACTTGTGACGCCTCCCAGGCTCCCGTAACTGTAGTGATCATTACAATAATATGTTATTTTTACCATGATAACACTTCCTGGTTATGTTCATTGTCTATAAACATCCTAAATTATCTCTACGCTGTACAGATTCTATACTCGCGTATGCTGTCGCTTATATGTCTTCTGTAGACTAATTCTTATATGATAAATAATTACTGTTATTAAGCTGCCTGATGCGCTTTTCATTGTTCACCGCTAGTATATTTGAGCGTCGATACTTTATAAATTCCGCGCACTTCCTTGCGTGATCCGGCAGCGTGTTACCTCACGGGTTGAGTCAAGACGAACTGACTTCCCTGCTACGCTTCTCGTTCCTTATGAAAAGTAGTTCACTGGACGTCCAGGAACGACTCACTTCTTGATATAATACATTTCCAGACAAAGTGAAGTATGATCCTTGTTTGTCTATGCGTGGAAGTCCCAAAATCACTCGCGTGCAAGCAATCGCTTCGGCCAATTCATTATAATTAATTGCTTTCTTCCACGGCGTCATGACGCTACTCCGGTAATTCCCCTCGGTTCCTTCACAAATTCTTACTCTGTTGCGGATGATGTCTGTGCAGAGGTTCCTTTATAGATTCAGGCTTTAATTTAGGCGTGAGAACACTCCTAAATTATCTTTCCTAGAATACATGCATCTGGGTGTAAATTTCATCTCAATTCATTGCTCCATTTGGCTGTAATCAATTAATATCTGTGGGCGACTCCCCCCACTCTCTTGTTTCGCCTTGTCGAAAGGGGATTTTCTCGGTCGTTAATCATGCCCTTCAACTTGCAGCCACGCCGAAAGTAGGACCTTGGCGCCATGTCTTCTCCTCCCACATTCAACTCCGCTTTGTAAAATGTCAAGCTAGCTCACTTTCATGCGTTCTGGCCTCTAAAACGTACATAGGCTGGTATTTTCTGCAATAATCCACCTTAAAATCTATGATATTCCCGTTCTAGCCGTGAAATCCTACTATTATAATTATATGCAGATATAACTCATTGTTCTTCGGGTTCACTGTGGCTGTTCCCCCTCAGAAATCAATGATTCGATTCTGTGCAGAATCATGGACCTGGTCTTCTTGTTAAAGACCCCAGTTCGATGCCAGTCAGCCGTGTCTAATTGGGCACAGTATAAGGTGCGTTCAAAAAGTAACGAGCCGGAGGATACCTTTCCTACGTTGGTGTGGATGGCCTTTACCCTTTTTGGGTGGTGATGGCCCTGGATGCTTCCACTGGAGGCTTTGTCGTTTGGGTTCTGGTTCGAAGTGATGACACCATGACTCATCTCCAGCCACCACTCGTGCCAGGAACCCATTCCCTTCCCTCGCATAGCGCTGCAGATGACCAAGACAGTGGGCCTTTCGACATGCTTCCTGGTGTGGTTGAAGACTGTGGGGCACCCTTTGGGCACACACTTTGCGCAAGGGCAGTCGTTCCTTCACGATGGTGTGCACACATCTGACGCTCTATCCGACCACGGCGGCTATGACGTTCACTGTCACTCGGCGGTCCTGGGTAATGAGTGCATCAACCAGCTGGACGTTGTCATCGGTAAAGGAAGGGGGTTTCCAAAACCGGGCATCATCGACTAACGATAGCCGTCCTTCCCTGAAGCGCTAGTGCCACGCCTTGACTCTTGCAGGGGACATGCAGTGTTCGCCGTACACTTGTGACATTCTGCGATAAATGTCCGTTCCCCCTACTCCTTCCGCTGTCTGAAACCGAACAACACCTCTTTGCTCTTCGTTTGACGCCTTCATGTGACTGTTAGCAATGCGACTGGCAGCGTTGGACGATTGATGCATGCTGCTGCTCGCATAGTATCGTCACGTGACGTGCACGCGAGCCCTCTAGCGACGGGCTGTGTCCTTCCGCGCTCTGGTCGGAACCACACCTCGTTACACACGCCACGATTAGACAATGTCGTCACCGGTTTGGGCATTCCTTCCTCCGGCTCGTTACTTTTTGAACGCACCTTATACATACTTGTTTCTCGCCTAATGTTATGGGACACAATTCGTGTTGACCGACTGAAAAGCTTTCTTTATTATTTACAGAATAGTGAAAACCACATCAAAATCCATCCAGTGGTTCTCGAGATTACCCGTCACATCCAAGAATTGGAGACTGTTTTATACTATGTAGAGATTTATTTATTTATTTATTCATTTATTTATTTGTTTATTTATTACTATTTGAATATTTGGAGAATAATTATCTTGCGTAATTTTAAAGTTTGTTTTGAAGCACGTTACATCATAAGTTCATTGTTTTCGAAGCATCCTTTGGTAACTAATTGGCCACAAACTTAGCCTTTGTGATAAACATTACGGGTTATCCTAGTATCAGTAACCAGGAGAGACACTCATCAAGTTGTTCAATATGCTATTTTGCTATGTTATTGGAACTCGTAACGAGTCAGTGTGTGTGATTATAAGCTGTATCAGTAGCAGAACCATTGTGTGCACGCAACATCGCGTGACAGCCTGCCCACGAGTGAATCATTTCCAGAGACAAAAAGAGCTTCAGGATTTAATTATCTTAATTATCTGAGACCTCTTCCAGTAATGTATCGTCTTCAAGTTCATTTTAACAAGGCAATGCATTAGTAATCCGGCTAATCACATGACGACACTGGAAGTCAAACACTTTCCTCATGTGTGCGAGCATAGCTCAATTACTGTAGATATTCAATTGTAATAGAATGGTTTTCCTTCTATCAAACATGTCTTCCCTTTCTCATCATACATAGGGTTACAATGGAATTGGTTTGGCACAAATTGGACTCTATTGATCCTGCAATCGGCAGGATGATTTCCTTCACATTTCCTTTCGACTTCCCCCGTTCAAGACTTGTTTTCTTCTAATCCCAACGCTACTAGAACATCCAAAGCCTAGGGATCATTTCAGTTTTCTTTGATTCTCTACACCTCATGTTTGTTTGCATATCAACTATCCCACAATTTGTACAAGCAGAAATGCATTTCGAGGAATACTAAGATCTGTCACTACAGAACTGCTGTCAGACCACAGTTTCTGTATGCCGCAGGGACCCTCTTGATGAACAGAAAAGGCACCATGGATGATCTGGAGAAAGCCGAAAGACGTATTCTCAGGAAAATTCATGGCCCAAGATTGCTCCCAGATGGAACCTACCGTTTGATATCTAATTCTCACCTGTATCAACAGTTCGAATCAGCCAATACCAGTATGCGACGTAAGAGGCCAAAGTACTACGGGCACCTACAACGAATGAACAGCAACAGGCTAACAAGATCCCCTTGGTTAAAAGCTGCAAGACTGGAAGCCTGTGGCTTAATGAAGTACTAAAGGACTTGGATTCGGCTGGAATTGCTGACCTTGATGTAGAAGATCGTTTTAAATGTTGTGCTATGGTAGAGTCTTGGACCTCACCAACTAGAGTCCCTAACTGTCGGAAGGCCCTTTCGCAGCAGAGAAAGGAGAAATTATCAGCAGGGCTCAAGAGATATTGGGAACGGAAAAGAGCATCGAAGAAGAACTAGTCATAAGCACTGCGAAAGTGGGCTTAAATCAATAATAATAATAATAATAATGTTTGATTGCACGATACTTTTCTGTGTAGATATAATTTTATTAATGCAGCCAATGGGCATGGACTTTTCTTTTTCAGGACGGGTCAGGGAAGGGATATTGGAAGAATATCTGCCGTGGACCTATTGAAAGGAACCGTCCTGGCATCTGCATGGTGGTGAAAATGGTAAACCACGAAAACCATTTTCAGGAAGGTCAAAGTGGAATTCGAACCCACGCTCTCAGGGTGGCCAAGGTGTGGGATTTCAATCTACGCTCTCCCGATACCAGCGAGGCACGTGGTAGCCCGGTTTGCGCTCTCGGCCACCGCAGCCAGTTTATGTTTAGATATCATATCACGCGAAAAAAAAAACCTGAGACTTTCAGAATACAAGCCCCACATGTCTGAAGTGTTGTAACTCAGAAGTCAAGTGCTGTGATTTTGGATTTAGACGAATATATTTCGACACTATTATGACCTACTAAGGCGGTATCACAATTCTCAAACGTCATATACAAAAAGTGAGATGTATATTACAAGGAAACTGGGGACCTGCTGTTCCCCTGGTCGGTAAAAGAATCGAATGACGTAAAAGGATGTTAAATAAAATGTGCGGGACTTAGCATTCTATTTTTGGTTGCGTTAAGGACATCTAGCAAAGTAATCTTTCTCCCTAGAGGCTTTGAATTTTCACTAAGTTCAAAAAATCAACAAAACCATGACATTAGGCCTACTATTGAAACCTCTTTGTGGAAAATTACCTGCATACGACCCAACAGTTTTGGGGTGACCTTTCTCAGAATTATGTCAATGAATCCTACAACATTAATTCTTTCCACACAATAATGACACGCCTGCTTTGCTCAAAGGGTTAATTGCCTTTATTCATCCGTAGCCTACTATGCTGCTCTTACAGATTACACATTATTAACGGCTGAATAGGACTGATATAAATATTTCTGACAAGCAAAAGCAATAGGACAATTTCATTTTCTTGTGTATATATGCTAATATATCATTTAACGTAATAACCTGAAGTTCTTCGCATGGTAAACAAAACATTTCAGCCTATTTTTTATTATTTTATATTATAAAGTGTATAATTTGTAGGTGTATTTTTATGTACATATTTCAATTCGTTTTAAAGATATTTGAATAGATTAGCTATTATAAACTTCCCAGAATATCTCGTGCCCTGTCCACTTGGTGACTGAAAAGCAATCCTTACGATGAGCTACGTTTAATATACTTCCTTCGTGTTTTTCTGGTTACACCGGCATTAATAATTATATGTTCCAGGCTATTTAAGTAAACTCCTCACGTTATGTATTTAAGGGGAGACTGTAGTGAATTTTGGTTTTACTTCAAACACATATCTAAGTGCTTTAAACCTGCATTTAAATGCCCATTGCACTTTGTGCCACACCCACCTTTTATGTTTACTGCAATGTTTTCCGATTTTTATATTTCATAAAATTGCTTGATGTGAATATTCTTATTGTTATGTTGGCATCAAATTCCTGTTCTATACTTTTCATATTTTTTCTCCATACTGGTTGTGTTTGGTGCAGCATGGTTAGAACATGGTGACAACAATCGTTTATAATGGGCAAGGAGTAGCATGGGTCGATCACAGAGATTATTCAAGATACGTAAGGGGGGCCTCGAACGAAGAACATTTCATCAGAGGACAATGAGGAAGGGGTAAATAATACTGTAAATACTCCACTTGCTTAGTATAATGAATGTAAAGGAAAAGTAAATAATTTTAGGTTAGGTGACAATATTTCTCCAACAACTGATGGTAGTAATGATGAACAATATTCGCATACAAAAGGCTGAAATGGAGTTGGAATTGCTGAAGAAAAATTCTAGACAGCATGTCAGGCAGTTGAAAAGGACCAGGAAAGATGTAGAAAATGATGCTGATCCAGTATATTGAGCAGGAATGTTTTGAAGTCAGTACAACATCATGCTAAACCTCAATGGACATTTTCTCCAATACATAATGTTTGAGATATTTAAACCATTTCCTCAGGATCTGATAAAGACAGTGCCTTGAGAGTTTCACAGCATATTGTGCTAATACCAGACCATCTTGGATTTTTTAAAGTACTAGATTATACTAGAAGGTATTTGTGAACATAGACACATGTGAAAGAGTAAACATATTTACAACATAATGTAATTATTCATAATATATACCCTATAACATTCCTCATTCTAACAAAATGTTAGTATGCATCAGAAGGTCTCATATACATCCCATAAAAAATTCAGGTGTTTATTGTAAATATTTCCTGAGAAAAATTGGCAACAATCTACCATACTTAACATTGTCGACATACGGCCTACAGTCACCCCTTAAGTACAGAATAGTTGAGTTTGTAGAATTATCAGAGACCACCACAGTATTATTGTTAGTAGTTTCATAAAATTAATTTTCACACAAATATTTTCTAGCAACCGTTTGATTAATGCACAAAATATAAAAAATAAATTCTTGAAATACGTACACAGGCAATTAGGAATGTAATGTTAATATCTGTCTCATGCAGGCTGTCATGAGTGCTTTGAAGACATCCTACACACAGAAGGGTAAACCACTTATTCCGTATAGCTTTACATAGCATAATAACTCATACAATTTGGCTTTTATAAGTAGCAGGTAATTTCTCGACTAACTCTTCGCAATGACTGCCGTGTTACACTTGTCCAAGACGAGCTATGGTGAGCTTCTTTGTATTAAGTCAACTCGGACACTGGAGTAAGAAGATTCCACTAAAGCTTAAAATGATCTTATAAATGGCATATTAGATGTCTTATTATGTAAATTGTTAAAAATGTTCTTGAGATTATTACATGAAGTTCATGAAATCCATTACCTGTCTGGACATAAAATGGTTTAAGCTTGAGCTTATTACAACGCACTACCAAGATACATGCAACAGTAATAAGGAAAGCAATATTAAATTCATAATTATAGTCACAAGGTCTCACCTTACACGCTCAGGAATGTCCTTGGAAAGGATCTTGGGCCTTCCCGACTGTTTACGAGTAGCGCAACCGTTCCCCGCATAATACTGTTTACTTATGTACTCTGGGTATTAAAACAGTTTCAATCCATACCATTGAAAAGGGGCTTATCAAATTAAAAAGGACGGAGACCTGGTTCTCAATCCCTTCATTGAAGAATCCAGTGCTGACTGAGGATATCTTTAAAGTGGTCTTCCTATGGTTTTTGATGCGCAACATCTTTCCGCTCGGTTGCTGGATAGTTTTGTGGGAGTAATTTTGAAAATTGGGGACGGAAGTGGATCGGAACGATCGAGCTGGCAGTGGTGGATCAAATGGAAGTATGCACTGCCCGCTCGATCGATCAAACGGAAGTTTACTAGCTGGCAGTGGTGGACAACGGAAGTATGCACTGCCCGCTCGATCGATCAAACGGAAGTGTACTAGCTGACAGTGGTGGACAACGGCAGTATGCACTGCCCGCTCGATCGATCGAATGGAAGTGTGCCCTAGCTGGCAGTGGTGGATCGAACAGAAGTATAAGACGCACTGCCAACTCGATCGATCGATCCAGCTGGCACTGGTAAGAGAAACAATCAGCGCGCGGTGTCGAAAATTGATACCATGACGCACTCTCGGCCATGTGGAATGTATATGACATACTGAACGGAAAACGCTCATGCGAACTCTGGTGGCAAGTGATTTAAACAAATGACATGGTACATGTTTGAGTCTTCGTATCAGTATTTTTAAATGGTAAAATGCCTTAATATCAAACATTGTAAGTAGTCGGCATTGCATTGGCATGAGGCATTTTAAACTCAATGTCACTCAGGAACATTATTGAAACAAGCAAAATATAAATGAAACTTAATTCCGTAATGCAGTATTATTGGAACGTGGAAATAAGTCACTATCTTGTGAACAACATTTGCGTAGACGAAATAGCCGTGGGGTTATTGCGTATGACTGTGAATCCAGAGATCTTGGGTTCGAATCCTTGGCGGGGTAGATATTTTTGCTACCAGATTATCACTTTAAACGATATTTATCATATCAATATGACTCATTTTAACAGAATCCATATGAAATTACGTGTTGGTCTGTGAATCAGGAGGACCTGTTTATAAGGAATTTAAGGTTATGAGTGGTGTCGCGTCTATTAATCTAGTTGATCCATATCGTATTCTTTATTTAGGCTAGTGCTGGTGGAAGCTACAAATCATCTAATAAAATGAGTTCCGTATTATAAACTACAATATCTATAAAACACTCCCTTTAACAATATATTAATATTTGTGCCAATAATACTATAAAATACCGGTGTATCAACAATTTCACGTGAGGTTTCTTCTATGTCAGATGTTACACATCATAAGCGACTAATGTAAGGCTCGTAATTTTTGGTTTTGTTTTCACACTCTCCCACGATAAATGCTGAGATGGAAAATTATTTTTAGTCCCGGAGCACCTATCCTACCCCACACTCCAACATGTAACTCTGTAAGGAACTAACATAAAATATTTCCATATATTCTATGGGCCTACTATACACCAAAAAGAAACTTCGTCTGGACTAAATACTGTAGATTTTGGTTTATGACCAACTCTGTGATAAAATTTAGAGTTGCAATGTCAAATCGCTAGAGTATTTAGTTCTCCATTTTTATACATTTTATCCGTTTTCTCAGTGATATGTTCAGTACAGAAGAACAGAATAAAGAATGTTCTTTTTTAGACATTTACGTAAGTATCAATCGTAATTTACGATAGATAATATATATATTATATTGTATATTATATTGTAGTCTACTAGAGAATTGGGGCAGATGAGTGAGATGTTTTACAACATTAAAACAATTATAACCCCCACAGTATTATTATTATTATTTTCATTAAAATAAGTATTACACAAATATTTCTTAGCAACCGGTTCATTAATGCACGAATTATAGACAAATAAATATTAGAAATTCATACTCACGGCATCTATAATTGATGATTTTGAACTACCAGCATATTTCGTTCATCGAACTAGTTTATTTTATGAAGATTCTCTATGATAGCATCAATAGACGTTAAGTAACAAGTGTTTATCTTAGGGGATAACACGCGTTATATTGAGGAGAACTTTACTGGTAAAGTACAAACCCTCAAACTGCGTCATGAGGTCATTTACGATACCGGTGAACTATCTTGCTCTTATGAAAGGAAGTAGTTTCGTATGCAATTGTCGGTAGTCCTTGAACCTTTCCGCCTTTGTGTCGTGTAACTGTAGCCAGGCTGCAAGGTTCTGCTCAGTTTAGTTTGTGTGATAATCGTGAGTGGTGCCACATTCAACCCCACGACGCAGTTTATGTCGTAAATGTTCTCATGCGAGAAATATTACTGTATGAGAAGCATTAACGAAACGAAATTCTTAATTTTTCTGTTTGTTATAAGCTTTGCCTTTTCTGTGAAAAAAAAAATTCATTTTATGTCGATCTTCTTTACATGAAAGACTTAAATTTCTTATTACGTTTTAATTTGACGTAGTGGTGTAGTGGTTGGCAACAAACGTTTATATATGCTGCCATTGTTAAGGAGGCGCATCTTTACATGCAAATTCTGTATGTAATAACCTAATAATCTTGCAAAGAACAAATTTAAAACAATAGAGTTATTCGCCTGTACATACCCAATGCCATTAATAACCCCACGACGCAGTTTCTACTCAGGAAATGTCACGATTCAGTTTGAGGGTTAAATCATGGGGCTGAGAAACTTACGGGCACGATGCGTAAGAGAGGGATTACATTTTATGGCCACCTCGCACGCTTGAGCAACAATAGGTTAACCAAAATGATATTCACTTACATAAGAAAATTAAAGTCCACCTCAAAATGGATTGAGGAAACACGAGCAGATCTCAAAGAAGTAGGCATCACTCAAGAAAATATTCTCAACAAATCACTGTTTCGAAGGAAGGTGGATACATTTTAAGCGTTTCAGGAAAATCCTGGCTCAAAAACCAAGGTCATCTGGTTTGAATAAAGAAGGAGGAAACTCAGCGAACGCATGGAGAAATTCTGGGAGAAGAAGAGATTGACAAGTCGGCCGATTGTTCAACGTGGTCCACAGTAGGCAAATATGGACAGAAGAAGAAGAAACATCAATACTAAATTCAGAGCTGGCTCTATAAATACTCTTGTAACTGACCTGGTCCGTATGGATACAGCAGTGAAGCACATTAGTGAAGGTGACATAATGGCTTCCCAATATAACATAGGAATGCTTTTAACACTCTCCTTTTATATACCAGTGCTGTAGGAAAACACATTATATTTTATAGATATGACAGAATAGGGAATAACAGAAACGAGCCTTTGCGACAATATCTGAAACAAAAAGCACACGGCCAACCACACCTAGGCCTGCCTGTCAAGAATAAGAAATAACAAAACCATGCTCAATTAAGTATGCGGTGTGTTCAAACCCTTTTCACTTTCCACTGGGGAATGATGAAGTCTATCATGGAATATACCTTATACCTCAACCGAAAAGTAGGAACATATCTTATTTTTGTTTGCAGGGGCGTATATACATTATTTTTGTGTATGTGACGGGGGTCGGGGCTGAATGTCCTGTGCAAAATACCCAGAAATATAAGTTTGTGTGATAATTATACATAAGAGTTAAGGCAGTACGAAAAATTCGTAAAATACAACACAAAAATAAAATTTCATATATAATGAATTTTCTACTAACAAAATTGTCTAATAAATTGTCAATTTATTAACCAGAGAGGTAAACAGTTTCTTTTCTTTCTTTTTTTTAATTGATAATTTATTTCTCAAAAGTACTGTGGAATTCTCAGTTTTGCCTCACGAGGCTCAGTGTACCCAGTTTCAGCCCTCAGACCAGAATTAAAATTTCTTGGCAGAGCCGGAGGTAGTCTAATTTCAATCTTGATATTGCTCATAACTTAGCCAATAAGTTAAGGTTAGGGTACAACCAAATTTACAAATATTTTATGCTTTTACCAAAGCAACTCTTATTTAATATTCTATTGGCTTCTTTTTAGGGGTGGGGTGCTGGGACTCCCAAAGTCCCCGCCCCTCTCTTTTATATGCTTCTGTTTTGTCCCAAGAATCCTGTTCCAACTGCTAATCATAATTAGTAGTCCAGCAGCCACGCCTGCAGCTAATGAGGTGGGCTCTCTCATTTTAGTCGCTGTAGTTTAATGTAGGGTAATTAACGAGAACCTTGCATTATGTCTTTGTTATCATCGTCCCAGAGGTTTGGGTGATCGTGAAGACTGATGAAATGGAAACTACTGCAACAATTAGAGACTTATCAGCACTGACTCACAAACTTGAAGAAGAATAAAACATGGAAAGTGTATAGGAAATAAAGGATAGGAGAAAAATAAATGCTCTTGGAAGGAAGGAGAGCCATGAAAGTTAGATAGGAATGGGATACAGGTAATAGTCCACCCAGAAGCACTGATATAAAGGTATAAGCCGGACCCAGCTAAGGAATCCCTCGGGGTCGCCAACTACCGAACTCACTAGCCGATAGCCCTTGAGAGTGTAGCACTATCCTGGGTACACCGTAAGTGTTGGGGCTACATACACTCTGCTTCATTTAGGACTTTGAGCAGAAGGCAGGACCTAACAGGAAAAGTTGAAGAGGATTGACCCGTCGAAGAATGATGGTATCAGGAAATATGAGACCAGGGCCAATTAAGGCGGGAGAAAGAAAGACACCCTAGGCCTCAGATATTCTAATACTGTCAGGACCGGAAGAATACAAGAGGTGACAAATGGAGTTCGACGAGAAATATACTGGAAGGAAGGCCGACACAAGTAAGTAGAAGCGATGCCGGAGTACGCTGGTCACCATCCCACGTCCCACAAGTTATGAGCCCCTGGGAGAGAACATACTGTGAGACATGTTCTAAAGGTAGTCCGTGGTTTCCAGAATAAACTCTAGAGAAAGCCACCCTCTGGTCAGAGAAAGGAAAGAAATCCACCGGGAAAAGGTGCTTCAGAACCGGACAAATATCAAATCACACCAGTTGGTCCCCGGTGGGCCCTTCCGAAAGGAGAATAAGAATACAGTAGCAATGCATTGGAATATTTGCCCTTGGACTGGAAAAAAGACCCGTCTTTTTGGGAAAGATCGTCCAAAATGCACACTTGTAATAGCTGTCTTAGCTATTTCGTCTAGAAATGAGAGTATGACTTCTGTAGTACCATTGGATTATTTATTATTTATTTAGCGTATGGCTTTTAGTGCCGGGAGTGTCCGAGTACATGTTCGGCTCGCAAAAGGCTGTAGCTGTTTCAATGCGGACACCCATCGGGTGAGCTTCAAGTTCCGTTCAATTTCAAGTAGTTCCAACTTTTGCAATCAGATGTTACTGACACCAAGTGGTGAAGGTGGGAAATTTGATAGAGCGTTTCAACGAAATCTAACCTGTGAATTTAGCTCCACACAAGTTTAATTAGTGGATGGTCTTTTACATGCCATAAATCTATGACATGGGACCGCCGGCTTTACTTCCCCATTGGATAATGTACAGGAATGATAAACCGCTGGCTTGCTGATTCACTGGGGAAAACATTCACTGTGAACAACCTGTGACAAGGATGGCCCAGACCTTTACAAATGACAGATATCACCTCAGTTATGAGAGTTGTTGGCCTTCATGAGAACAAGCGAGGTGGAAATATTTTTCAAGCAACCAGCAAGAAGGTCGCTTGAGACTCTGTATTTACACTGTCATCTCTAGTGGATCCGACCACCCAATGCAATTTTATTTATAGCTGTCTTTTAACGTCAAAGACTAAAAGTTTGGATAATATTTATCCAAAGTTTATGCTACTGTTGCTTCAATTAATGGGATAGGGGCATCATCGGTCATCCGGGTACTTGTGGGTATGGAAGGACTTTATTTGAGAAGTTAAGAGATACAGCCAAAAGTAAATTTGTTTATCAACCACCAAATGTACGAATTTAACCGCCTCACCTACATTAAATTAAATAGGTATGATTACGATAGATGGGAATATCCGCAGGTTTCTTGGCGTGTTTATACATGTTTAGACAGTTCAAACTACGAGGTGGTTCTAATCATGTCAAGGTATGTCGTGGAGGAATGTGTTTATGTTACACACAGGTTGTGTGAATTTTCGTAAAATAAGTAGTATGTGTCCTAGAAATATTTTGGCCCAGGATTATGATGGGCAAGCTCCTCAGCACTTGAAAAAAGATAGGCTCCAGCATTCAGAAATTCACTTTAAGTGCGCTTGGATTAACCCGGAGAAGGCCGCTGTCAGGATCGAGATTTTAACCGCGAATCTCTGAACATGATGTCCCCAATTACGACGATAAGTGTGACATAACACTACGATTATGGATTGAAACGTTTTATATTCCTGTCAATTTTATCATACGTAATTTTTAAAATAAATTTAAAATCAGAGCTTGGGTGCATCGAGATGGTGTGTGAATATTGCATCCATCGCTACTAATATCCTTTCCTATATATTGTTGACAGCAATTTGCAATTCTTCTCTCTCCTGAAATTTTAGTAAGAACTCACTGTTCATAATTAATTTTGTTTTGTTGATAAAACATTCAACACCGTGGTCTTCTTTCGGTTCTAAACCGAGTTAAATAAATTGATATTTAAACAAACGCAGCAGAATGAGAATAAGCCCAACATTTCTCTCGTTTCAAGTAAAAAGGCAGATGCTAGGAATACATGGGAGTGCAATTTCCTGCGGCGGGCAGAAAACTGTATATCGTGTTTCGGACGAAAGTAGAGATAAAAATTGAGGATGGAATTGAATTTTAGCTGCTCTTTTAAGAGCTATTGATTCTTTTTAAGGAAACGTCCACACAAAGCAGGGGGAGGGGGGCATAAAATTAATTAGAACTTCACTTCTGTCTTACTGTAATGTCAACGACAATGCTGAAATAAGAAACAAAACAGCCACAGTTGAAGTCCAACCTCATCGTGCCCATTGCGTTACCATGCAGTGTACTTCATCTATGATACATATCATTTTGAACTGATCAGCGCTAGTGATATATCAGTCAAAGATATGTTGCAAATATTCATTCAAAAATTTTACTGCGGAATTTATGACTGCAGAATTACAGGTCTGATGTCCAAGAAACTGAACTACAGCCTACACCCCATTCCTTGCTTTGTTGATGATGATATTTAATTTAACTGATTAAAATATATAGAGGTTGTCCAGTCGTAATTATACAAGACAGAATAATTGGCATGTGGATGAAATTATTGTAGATTAATTTATGGGATATTCGATATTGTGGTTATGTAGACTCGTATACTTGGGTATGTGGAAGTTTTCTGATCATCTATTTTATTGTGATGGATGTATCAATATTTGTATTTGCAATTTCGACTAGGATTGGGAAGGAGGCGGCGGTGGCCTTAATTTAGTTACCATACAACCATTTGCCAGGAGTAGAAAAGGAAAACCACTTCTAGAATTACAGACATGGGAATCAAACCCATTCTTCTCAGTTGAGGTTGATTGTACAACGTTCCAGCTCTCAGATCATAAATACATTTATGTTCGACCCCCACTATTATGTGTCAGGAAACTGTATCATAATGATGGTCATTATAACACTCTTTTTCATTATGATACAGGTTCTCCAGCCAATCAGAGCTCGTTCATTGACCAATTAGGTAACGATACCTTCACGCGTGCGCTCAAAATCCAACATGTCTATATAAATTACCGAAAGTGCACCGTCCATAATGTTCTCGTAAATAAACTGGTGAATATGAGACACTGTACCTTAATATCCATAAATCCAATTTCTACACAGCGGGTTGTTTTCAAACGATTTCGGTGACATTTTTACTGAATACTGATGCTCAATCTGCACATACGGCATTGAAGCTCACAGAGCGCATGCGTCGATCGGTCAGTGAGCTTGGACATCAGAGATATCCTACCCTGCGCAGCACCCGATCACAAAATTCTAGTGACAATCTCAACAGATATTTATGAATATTTATGTTAAAACATATAATAAAGTTGTAATTATCGTCGAACATAAACAGTCGTATGCAACTCGCCTATAATGGTAATTAAGACACTCGTATGGAAATTATAAAACTCGCATACGCTCGTTTTATAAAAAATACTCGTGTCTTAATTATAGCCATTATAGGCTCGTTGCATAATGTACTATTCTTGGCAGAGGGAATGGAACCCGAATTTAAGGAGTGAGTGGCAGGAATCCAGCCATTGCAGCATAATATGGTCGTCATGTGGATGACGGCAACCATAACGCTATTTCTGTCCTTAGTGTAAGTATGGATAAAAATTTTGGCTTTCAGTTTCTGCCAATACATTTAATTCTGGTCTGAGTGCACTCAGTTTCTTTAGGTAGAACTGAGAAGAGATGGGTTCAAATCCACCTCAGATATACTAGATTTGATTTTCCATCGACTTCACACTTCCAATTCGACGTAAATACTTGTATGATATCTAAAGGAAGGTCACGACTACTTCTTTCTAATTACAATGATACTTATAATAATACAGCCACCTCAATTACGCAGCTTACCAGACCGATATCTATATATACGGGGTTAAATGACTATTATGTCGCAAACTCCTACATTATATTTGAATAAATATTTTAGTATATTGCATAGTATTGGATCAGGAAAGATTCACACATTCTTTTTTATCTCCTGGGCAATATAAGAAAATTGTTCTTTGGTTTCACCTCTGTATAGAATCTTGATAAAAAGCGAAATCAATTCCTAAAATTTACAAATGGTCTCTTCGACCAAGAGTTACTTTGATGTGGAGGGCAGTTATAAATTCCTCGCCAATAAATTATACAAGATCAAACCACTGTGTCTTCCGTTGGAGAAGCTAATGCCTTACTTGCTCGACTACCGCAACTCGTTAGCATATAAGGGGAAGATAGTTCACCTTCAGTCACTGACAATTAGTTCATTGTTGTAAGTGTATTTACCTCATGAGCTCAGATGGTGATTTGCCTGCTGGATGAGTTTCGAGGAGATTTCGGCTATACTGGCAGTGACGTAACATGTCACACTTTATTTCTTTAAAGTTCATGACACCACATTACGACTTTGTCAAGTTTTATTACAAATCTACTTTTCTCTTAGAGAGGACAATGAAATTTGAAATTTAAAAACTTAATTTGCTCTACATCCGGACAATTCAAGGAGTATAATGGTTGTAGTAGCTTGTGTCTAATAAATATCAGTATGGCATAAATGCATCACCAAAATACGAGGCACGTACAGAAAGTAAGTTCCGTTTGGTAATCAAATTAAATTGTGTACATATACAGAACGATGTCTTTCAAATTTCTATAATTAACCCCAGTATAATGTGGTTGTTACGAGATTTATTTCACCTATATTCAGCATTTCGGAATCTATTAAATCTGTCATGAAACTTTCATGGTAGACGACTATAGCACAAGACCACACAAATGACTTTCTAAACCGTAACAAGCAACAAATAAACACATTAGCCACGCAAATTTTTCGAAATCTAGGGGTAACTGCTGTAAACCTATAATGTTTTATCATGGTATGAGATTGCTGATGTCGTTGATTGATTTCTGGTGATTACTTGATCATCAGGCCCATGTAGTTGGGTGCTTGATGAATTTGTCTGTTAACCTGTATTTATGTGATGACTGTAGTAGTACGTGTAATTTAGGGACAGTTATGGGATAGGTGGCCCTGGACTTCAAGTAAGGTACTATCCCGGCAGTTGACTGGAGGGAGTGTGGAAAACCCGTGGAAGAAACATATTCAGATTACCCGCTGTCTGCACCGGGATTCAAACCTACGATATATGAACTTACTGCAGATGCCCTCGCAGCAGTGATGCACGAATTAATGAGCACGGTTAGGCTAAGGGAAATTGTTAGAAGACTAACGATAAATCATGGAATGTAACTGTTAAAGCCGTGGCAAGGTCAAAGACAATATGGGGGCCAGGTGAATTATAGATGCATACTAGGTTAAATCAGCCAGGAGTAGCAAACTTAGTTATGGGTGGAGGGGTCAAGGACAAGAAATGTAGAGGTAGGTCACGTTTAGAATATATTAAACAGATTGCCTCAGACGTTATGTGTATTGATTCAGAATAAAATATTTCATTAAACTGGTTCCTATAATTAACCCCATTGTAACGTGGTTGTTACGAGATTATAGTAATTAGGGGAAGGTTCTTTTACATGCCACAAATCTATGACACGGGACCGCAGACTTTTCTTCCCCTCCAAAGGAAGGCATACTGAGGGATTTTTGAGACTTTTAAAATTCCGACGGCTTTGGCCGGGTTTGAACCCGCTACCTTGGGCATAGAAGCCAAGCATGCTACTAACTACGCCAAGAGGCTAGCGAGAAAACGATACTCATCTCGCTCTTTCTCTTCACTCACTATCCGGAAGTGTCAACTTCACTGATTACGTCATGCCATAGACAATTGCACAGCACACCATCGGCTCATTATGTTTTATGACCGGGGTAAATTTGATTACGACATATGGCAAGCATGGCAAGCACACTGCTATAAGAAGACTCATGAGAGATAATTTACCAAGGATTCGGGATTAGATCAATGCTTTACTCTGCAATAAGGCACATATGGAAAAAACCACGTCAAGAATAAGAAGAAGCATGTAACTTTTCGTTAATATACGATGAATTTGAAATGGATATATGTTCAACTTGCACTCAGATACCTAGGTTGACCAGCCTACTATCCAAACGTGTGGTAACAAGTTTCAATCAAATGTGAATATTTGAATACTTCAAAAATTAGAAAGCCGTTTTGAGACTTGGCGAACCCACCTCTTATCAGTTTTGCCTGATCAGTCTTAGTATACCCCGTTCCATCCCTCAGACTAGAATTACATATCTTGGCTGGGCCGGGAATTAAACTCGGACCAGTGGGGCGACAGCCATGTATGATAGTCAGTACACCACGAGGTGGTCTCTTATTTTCTGTCAGAGAGTGTATTTGAACCCCAATGAACGTGACCGTACTGTAGGTCATTCCGAAGGTGGGTAGTGGATTGCGTGGCATCTGTGACCCACTAGGCATGTACCGGTATATATTTCATAATCACAGGTGGAAGCCTCGGCGCAACCCTAGTGGCCTCTGGGGCTTGTCTCGCGGGATCGATCATGATTATTAATTCAACCTGATATCCAGGTGTCATGGGAGGAAAAATGGTCTAATGTAATTGAATGGAGGACTAAGGAGGTCTACATTTACCATTTCTGACGAACAACCGCATGTCAAATGGATGAAAGTTTCATATTCTTACAGAATTGCAGGACTTCTGACATTATGTCAGCGTCACTCATTTGGAAAATTGTTACGTACTGCACACTTCTCCTTCCTGCGATTGAACATCGTTAAATTATTGAACCAGGAGCTTCTTCTTCTTGATGACGTTTCGGCCATCTACGGACCACGCTATTTCCACTGCCCTTGTCCATGTCTTTGCGCATGTGCCTTAACGTTCGCCGAGTATTCCCGCACTCGTTTTCTATGTTGTTCCTTCCTCGCTTGAGTCCACGTCTTACCAGTTTTTGATGTGTAACATCTTTCCGCTCGGTTGCTGGATAGTTTTGTGGGAGTGATTTTGAAAATTGGGGACGGAAGTGGATCGGAACGATCGAGCTGGCAGTGGTGGATCGAACGGAAGTATGCACTGCCCGCTCGATCGATAGAACCGAAGTGTACTAGCTGGCAGTGGTGGAAAATGGATGTATGCACTGCCCGCTCGATCGATCGAACGAAAGTGTGCCCTAGCTGGCAGTGGTGGATCGAACGGTAGTATAAGACGCACTGCCAACTCGATCGATCGATCCAGCTGGCACTGGTAAGAGAAACAATCAGCGCGCGGTGTCAGAAATTGATACCATGACGCACTCTCGGCCATGTGGAATGTATATGACATACTGATCGGAAAACGATCATGCGAACTCAGGTGTCAAGTGATTGAAACAAATGGCATGGTACATGTTCGAAGTCTTCGTATCAGTATTTAAATGGTAAAATGCCTTAATATCAAACATTATAAGTAGTCGGCATGGCCGATATTATGTTTCTGCACAATGGCTATTCAAATATTAACCCTGTGGGGAATTGAGACGTTGCAACTCTTGAGAGTTGCAATCTATGGATTGCGATTTATGATTGTCTTTTGTTTTTATTGTTACTACTTAACTTGTGACATCTTGGTTAGATAATAAAGATCAGATTGTAGTGTTCCCGTTATCCATTTCTATTAACCACAACATTTGGTGCCCAAAACACTCGGGTTATCGCATATCAGGTGATTTTAAGGAATAATCCGTTTAGGCCTATACTGCAGGAGTTGAAGCCTCTCGTAAGTTTTTACTCTGCAATTGCATTACGGAACCTCCAGACTGTGAGGGAAGACTTGCAATTACACTATACTGGACGGAAGGTTTCCAACTTCGCAACCGACTACAGATAAGTGACAAAGCTACACATTTGTAAACCGAATAACTGTTGAATAACTCAAATAACTTCTTGTTTGGTTATGTATGTGTGTAATAACAGTATGTTTCGTTCGTGCATATTGTAGTGTCAACTGGTGCTAAGCATAGATATTATAAATTTGGAGCGCAGGCCATAGATAATATAAAACTGACCATAGTAATTAACGCACAATCTAAGCGTCGACACTAGCGATCCTAGTAGCACCTGACCGAAAATCATTCAATACTTCAGATAACAGATTGACAACTCTTTGCCTTGCACATTTCCGTGAACACACGTACAACATGAGCAATAACGATCAAACAGATGGAATTTTACACAATCTAAGAAGAAAGCGAACCAGACAGAGGGCAAATACAACACGCTTTGTTACGGAAATTAACAGTTTCACTGATAATACTTCATTCGAAGACTGGGAGCACTACCGAGATAGACTACAGGAAACTCTCAACAACTTAACCACACTTGATGATTCTATACATGAGTTACTATCGGACACTGAATACGATACTGATGTTCAGAATTGTGAAGAATATATAGACTCAGCGAAACGCGCTATCACAAGGGCATCGAGAACAATTACAAGTAAATTGTCAAATTCAGCCGCTAATTTAAGTATCCCTGAATCACTGCCAACTACACCTACTATTCCAATTCAGGCTTCACACTCAGTTCGACTCCCGCCAATTAAGCTAGAATCCTATGCTGGTGACATCGCAACTTGGCCACGTTTTTGGGAGCAATTCGAGTCATCCGTTGATAAAGACCCTTTCCTTCCTACCATAAATAAACACGTATTTTTGCGCGGGTACTTGGAAGCCGAGCCGAAGCGGCTAGTCGATGGAATCGCCGTAATAGCAGATACATACGAGGAAACGAAACGGATTCTACAAGCTCGCTATGGGGATAAAAACAGAATAATACAGGCGCACTTAGACTACCTAGAGGGGATCAGACCTATTCAGCTCGCTACTCCTGAAGCACTCAACGACACGTTCATCGATTGCCATCGACACATACAAGCTCTTCGTGCGCTGGGAGAAGACGTAAACGGCTACGGGAGAGTTCTTGCTCCGAAAATACTTAGAACGTTTCCCGCTGATATTTGTCGCCGTTGGATAATTCAGACGAAGAGGGAAAATATCTCGGAAGGCGATATTCATGGATCTACATCTGCTTCGACTCATGTTCCCACGACAGCAGTACTGCACGTTGATTCAAATAAGAAACAATCCAATAGGAAGGTTTCACCGGAACCATTTCGTGTCTTTTGCGAATCCCGCGGACACTAGGCGCAAGAATGCAAGACAGTTTCTAACGTTAACTATAGGCTTACCAAACTCAGGAACACGAACCGTTGCTTTCTATGCTTGAACCGTGGACACTCCGTGAAGAACTGCAACCGAAAGGGTAAGGCATTCTGTTCTTCCTGCAAAGCCTCACATCACAGATCTGTCTGCAGTAGAAACTTATCTACTAATGCAGCGGCAACCATTACGTCCGTTAACAAGATAGGTTCTCTTCCATCCGACTTTACTTACCTGCAGTATGGGTTACGGGTCCCAATGGGCGAACTAAACAGACGCGTTGCATACTGGATGCTGGAAGTCAATCAAGTTTTATCCTTGAGTCTCTAGTTAACGAACTGAAACTCGAAGTTATTGGCCGCCAAGACTTAACTATTGGCGCCTTTGAATCGTCTCCAACCAATCGGAGTGTACGTAACCTTGTTAAGTTTTCCATAAAGAGCATCTGGACAAACTCGGCTACAAATATCACTGCATTTGAGAGTAGCCATGCCTTTTCAGCTCATCCGGTCGTTCCTGATGATGTTAATATGTTAGCACACACTCAAAAACTACAGTTGGCTGACCCAAAGAATGAATCAGAGCCACCTTTGCCTATCGAAATACTTATTGGAGGAGATTGTTATTGGAAAATCGTAAAGGACACTTCACCAGTGCGCATTTCCACCTCCGTGGTACTCATACCAACCATGTTTGGATGGGTATTGACAGGAAATCAATCAGGCATCACCTTGAATTCATCACTGGTAAACCATATTCATTCTGAACAGATACCATCACCTTTAGATGAGACACTCAGACAGTTCTGGGATCTGCAAACAATGGGAATCAGGGAAAGTCAGGATAAATATTTCAGTTCCAATAACTCTGCGATACCTAAGGAATTTCATGATTCTTACCGAATAGAAGACCATCGGCGTGTGGTCTCTCTTCCTAGAAAATCAGGTATCATCTTGCCCAACAACCATGCTAATGCGGTAAAACGATTCAACGCATTGCAAAAGAGACTAGAGGCGAATGAACCTTTGAAGGAGATTTATTATTCACAGATGATGGACTATATTATAAAACGCCATGTTGAACATGCTCCTTCTGAAACAACTGGTGATACGTTCTACTTGCCTCACCATTTAGTTAAGAAGTGTAAATCTGGGAAAACGAAATGGAGGTGCTGTCCAGGGGGTGAAAACCTAGCAGATCATTTGTCGAGAGAACTTTCAGTGGTACAGATAAAGTCACTTGTTGGATGGTGGCATGGGCCTCCTTGGGTACAACAACAACCAGAACATTGGCCTAGCCAACTATCCTCCCGTGTACAACTGCCAGAAGAAAAGAAGACCATCTTCAATATCCTTAAATTTGAGAAAATTTCACCCCTATTAGATCCTTACAGATATAGTTCCTACTGGAGGTTACTTCGCATCACAGCGTGGATACTTCGTTTCTTGCAACATGTTCGAAGAAAAGAACGGTTCTCTGGGGAGTTAACAGCACAAGAGCTTCAAAACTCACGCAAATATTGGATTCAAACTGTACAAAAGGAGTGTTTCCCTGCAGAATATCTGGCTCTAAAAGACGGTGTAGCTCCGTCAAAGGAATCAAGAATAGCCCGCTTCAACCCATTTCTGGAGAACGGACTCATTCGTCTAGGTGGTCTCTACAACTTGCAAAGTTATCTAGAGAATTACAACACCCGTTACTCTTGGATGGCACCCATCACTTTGTAAAATTGCTCATCAGACAAACGCACATCACACTTCGCCATTTGGGGGTGCGAATTGTGTTGTCAGAACTACGTACGGAATTTTGGGTGCTCAGAGCACGACAGGCAGTCAAGAAAGTGTTACGTACGTGCCTTCCTTGCAAAATGGCGCAAAATCACTTCGCCCAAGCAATCGAAGCACCACAACCCAAATTAAGGGTAACACCAACGAAACCCTTTGAAGTCACGGGAATTGATTTCGCTGGACCCCTTTATGTGAAGGTGGGGACCACGAGCAAGAAATGTTACATAGCACTCTTTACCTGCGCTACGACCCGCACGTTACACTTGGAATTGTGCTCAGACATGACTGCCGACACGTTCCTCTTGGCACTTCAGAGGTTCGTTGGAAGACGAGGGATACCACACACGATATATACTGATAATGCTCAGACGTTTCACGCGACCAACAGAGAACTCAAGTCCATCTGGACTTCTCTCACAGCCCCTCCAACACATCAGTACTTCGCTCATCACAACATCACCTGGAGATTTATTGCTCCAAGGGCGTCTTGGTGGGGAGGATGGTGGGAGAGGATGGTAGGCACGACCAAGCGGTGTCTGCGAAAGGTACTGGGGAAATCATTAATCGGCGAGGAAGCATTGAACACCACTTTGATAAATATCGAAGCCGCCATTAATTCGAGGCCCATCACCCAAGAGAGAGAAAATGCTCTAACGCCGGCCCACTTTCTGATTGGACAGCGCTTCACCACGATACCGACTGGACCTGCAAGTGCGGGGAATGAAGATCTGCCCAAAGTGCTGGCTGCGCAACAGAAGGTATCGGATGATTTTTGGAAACGCTGGACGAAGGAGTACCTCCTGGAATTGAGAAATTTCCATGAAGTTCGTCGACCACGGGGAAAAGTTCCGCAATTAAGGGTTGGTGACCTAGCACTTCTCCAGGAAGACAAGACGCCGAGGCACATGTGGGCAAAGGCCCGCATTGAGGAGCTCCGTGTTGGTAGAGATGCAGTCGTCAGGACGGTGGTTCTTCGTACCCCTACTGGAGCCACAATAACCCCCCCCCCCCCATTCAGCTGGTCATCCCCCTGGAGGTTGACCAGGGTGGGGAGGATGTGGGGAATTGAGACGTTGCAACTCTTGAGAGTTGCAATCTATGGATTGCGATTTATGATTGTCTTTTGTTTTTATTGTTACTACTTAACTTGTAGATCAGATTGTAGTGTTCCCGTTATCCATTTCTATTAACCATAACAAACCCACATAATGGTAATGCAGTCATCAATATTATATAATCGTTGTGGTTATACGAAAATTGAGCAAGCCTTCATGAACTATTACTCAATACATTCTCTTTACTCACAAGAGGGCCTATTCATAAGGCATTTTAAATTCAATATCACTCAGGAATATTACCGAAACAAACAGGGTATAAATGAAACTTAATTCCGTAATGCAGTATTATTGGATCGTGGAAATAAGTCGCCATCTTGTGCACCACGTTGGCGTAGTCGGAATAGCCGTGGGTTAGTGCGTTTGACTGTAGATCTACAGATCTTGGGTTCGAATCCTGGGCAGGGTAGATAATTTTGCTACCAGATTATCATTTTAAACGATATTTATCATATCAATATGACTCATTTTAACAGAATCCATATGAAATTACGTGTTGGTCTGTGAATCAAGAGGACCTGTTTATAAGGAATATAAGGTTATGAGCGGTGTCGCGTATATTTATCTAGTTGATCCATATCGTATTCTTTATTTAGGCTAGTGCTGGTGGAAACTACAAATCATCTAATAAAATGAGTTCCGTATTATAAACTACAATATCTGTAAAACACTCCCTTTTACAATAAATTAATATACGTGCCATTAATGGTATAAAATACCGGTGTATCAACAATTTCACGTGAGGTTTCTTCTATGTCAGATGTTACCCATCATATGCGACTAGTATAAGGCTCGTAATTAGCCTACTTTTCACATTATGCAAAAATGAGGAAAAAGTAGACTTATAAGATCGGGCAAATGTGTGTCTGTCTGTCCTTCTGTCTGTCTGTCTGGCTGGCTGTGTGTGTGCCCCCCTACCTATCAACTCCTAAACGGCTGCAGCAATCGAAACAAAATTTGGTAGGAGTAAAGATCTATACCTGAATATCTCACGGCCATATTTGAAAATGATGTCAGTGCTACCAACTGCTGAAAAATCGCAATTGAAATTTGAGGTCCATGATGGATATCTTGGAAGGTATGAATGGGAGCTATTTCAAAATTGGCACACGTATAGATAATAATATTGCAGTTTAATTTCCAGGAGGCTATACATGGCAGTGATGCCAAAATGATTATAAGGCTGCTGATAGGTCCAAATTTTAAATGCATATAACTACTACACGATCAATTGGATTGCAACCAAATTTCGTATGTGCTATGTGTACATAAACAGATATGACTGAGCGTATTCTTAAGAGCCACCAGGGCTGCCAACTGTCACTAAATGCTCTCAACTTTTTTTAAATCCAATACCCCTTATATCAGAAAGTATGCAAGCCGACAGCTATTAAAATATGCACACGTATAGTACCTGACATTCTCTATTAATTTGGAGTAACTTAAATACGTCAATGCTACCAACATGATTCTAAGCCTGCTGAGAGGTCTAACTTTAGATACATGTAACTTCCATACTATCATTTGGATTTCAACCAAATTTCGTATGTGCTATGTGTACCATGACATATATGACTATGCGTATTCTTAAGAACAACCAGGGCTGCCAACTGTTAATAAATGATGTCTATTTTTGTTACCTCAATATCAATATATCAGAAAGCATGCAAGCCAATAGCTCTTAACTTTGCACACGTGTAGTACCTGGCATTCTAGATTAATTTTGAGTAAATAATATACGTCAGTGCTGCCAACATGATTCTAAGCCTGCTGATAGGTCCAATATTAAAATGCATATAACTTCCATACTAACTAGTGGATTTCATTCAAAATTGACACAACAATAGATCATGTTTTTCAGATTATTTCTGACCAATACATGTATGTCATTGTTGCCAACATGATTTTTCGCGCGCTGTTATATCCAATGTTTAACTTCATGTAACGTCCATGCTATCCATTGGACTTCAACCAAATGTTGTATTCTGTACCTTAAGAGATGGAACTAAAATATATTCAGTCACCAGGGCTGCCAACTGCTCTATTAGTCTACATTATGCCAGGTATACAGTATTTCGAACTAATTAGAAATTTCGATATTACCAACATAATTTCATCATTATTCTAGATAGATCCATATAGATTAATCATTGGCACGAATATTAAATTTTAAGAAAAGTCGGCTCTTTAGTTCGTCACGGAACTTATGGTTTTTGTTTTGTTTTGGCTTTTCTTAGAATCCATGATGTTCTTGGTATTTCGACTTTATTGGAACACGTTTCTGGATATCCTCCCACTTCATGCAGGTCAATTTCTAGCTGGGTGAACCACGCCGCCTGGGTTTTCTTGTTAAGGGGGGACCCTACTGAGTTGTTTGCCCCAAAACGGCCAAAAAAACGAAAATGACTTTGTCAGAAGTTGGTTGTCCTGACATCAGAGCACATGTGGATACATTTTTTTTATCTTCGGACATTTTTTAATGTCTTGTGGAGCCATTTAAATTGTGCGTGCATGGCGCTTTAATCGGTCACACCCACATTTCCTGTGCTCATGTTAGACATAACCTGGTATTTTCGTATTTTTATGTTTTAAATATCTGACAAAAGCTCAGATAATGAACAGAAGACATAAGTGCTGCCATCTCTCGGTGTATACAGTAACCAGACGCATATTTCATATTAGAAACTATTAGAAAATATTGTTTTTAGTTTTCCTTTACTTTACTGTTGAAAACTTGAGTGATTTGAGATGTTATGTGAAATCATATTTATTATTTAAAGGCCTATAGTAACTGGAAAATAAAGCTTTCTTTAAATTGAGTTCAAATTAAGTGATTACGTGATTACGGGGTACAGGAAGCACATGGTTTGTAAGGAACTGTTATTGTTTTGAAGTTGCTTCGTGATTCTATAACTTGCAGTAGCCTAATTTGGTAGATTTGTGGTTATTTTATTGGTTTTGTGGTGTGAAGTCTGTAAAATGCACTCCATTCATAGTCGTTGGAAGAAGCCTAGTAGCAGGAAATAAAAAAGAGTGAACGGGCTAGTGTAAATATTAGGAAGCGATGGGATGACAAATTAATTGCTGAAGTTGATGATAGTGAATCAAAACCTGAACATTCTTTTCCACAAAATCAAGAGTAGACGTTGCAATGCTGTAAGTGTTTTTAATATGGGTGCACTTGCTACTCAGGAACTGAATATGTCCCTTTTAGGCAGAGAAATAAGTGACAGTGTACATAACATAAGCAAAGACAGGGTCGAGGTGCGAGAAAAGAAGAGCATTGCTAAGACCAATCATGACATAAAAAATTGTTAGGAAAAAGATGAAACTGGCAAAAAATCAAGGCAGAAGAAAGAAACAAGTAAAAGGAAGGGGATATGTATGGTGCTGGCAAGTTCTGAGGGAAACGTGTATGCTTGCTAAAATGGCCCTTTCTCGAAAGTGTATTTTTTTAGTATTCAAAATGCTCCATACGCATCAGTTTTGATCAAAATGACTCGAAATTTAAAATACACATACAGTTTCAGAGTATTCATAATTTGTAGTGTTCACTTTGAAAATGGTTGGTAAATTTATGAATTATGATGTGCCAGGCCATGTCATAATGGAGTTTTTTGTAAGTTTTATACAATGTACTGCGCCAGAATTTATTGAAGGTCATTACTCAAGAACTGATCGGGAGATGAACCAAGACCCCAGAAAATAGATGAGTGGATAAAAAAAAATTATTTATTAAAAATTTGAGTAATATGGAAAAAACTGTATGGAAATGAATGAAATACTATAGATCTTATGCATTTATATAAAAGCAAGGAAGTAGTAATGATTTAAAGATGGAAATATATTTCATTATACGAAAGTAGGAGGTTCACTTTACGAGAAAGATCACGCCACTTGAAGCGAGAGTTACGTCATGAGAGAGGGGAAGAGGCGAAGGTCGAACTGCGGACGGAAGTCAGGAGAGGTGGTAAGAGTTACGTCACACCACGGGAGGAGAGGAAGTGAGACGAGAACTTGAGGAATGCGGAGAGCAGGACGAGAGAGTTCTTTCCAATTGAGATTTGAACGAGAGAAGACCTCGAGCATAAACGAGTATATTTATAATAGTGCTACAGTTCACAAAGGTTGGAAGAAAGGAAGAGTGAAATTTCAGTAACTTGGGAGCAAGCTACAACTAAAAATATAGCAGTGCTTATACAAAGTATTCCACATAGCTAGAAACATTTTCGACAAGAAGCTACTCAACATTTCTACGTGTAAAAGCTTATTTCAACGTTGTATTGAAAATGCAAGTTATAAGGCAGCAACGGGGAGGTCTCAAGTATATTGTCAAGAATATGAATTTGGACATGTGCTAAGTTAAGCATGGGGAAGTTGAAGACTACAAGAATGTCAGTTGAATTCCAGATTCACTAGCATGAAGGACGCTACAAATATCAATGCAAAGCGCAACATCACCGAGCAAAACTCATACTTTTCTACGAGAGTTTTTACACATCCTGAGATACGAAAAAGCTTGCATAAACGACAGTATTACACCGTGGTGTCTATTCTGAAGAAAACCAATGTCTATTCTGAAGAAAACCGATGTCTATTCTGAAGAAACCATGATGTCTATTCTGAAGAGATGGAGAATCGAAGCCGGCCTACTTGGAGCGAAGGAGAGACGGGAGTTGGCAGAGCTGTTCTCGGCGAGGTCAGTCACCGCGAGCCCAGCTGGTGTTGTCACAGAACCGGTCTTCATAGCTGTGGACATTGCTATGAACACGTCAAGTTTGGTTTGGAAGGAGCGATGCAAGTATTTTCAGCAGTTCAGAAGTCAACACAAGGTAGTGAGAAAATTGTCTTTTATAATGTAGAATGGTAGTTTAGCTTTGTGATTATCCAATTGACCAACCGCATTATTTTCAACCGCACATTTTCAACCACATATTTTCAACAGCATTTTTCTTAACTGCATTATTTGAAACGTATAATTTTGTCAAAGTAATTACATTTGTGGAGATCTTGTTATTGTGATTTTCATATTTTTCTACGGAATTATTTGCCGTATTTCTTGGAAAATTTCAGTCACTTGGACGAAATTTTGGCATGATGATGATGCTATTAACACCAAGGTTATAGTAAAGTAAAATCGTGTAAATATTTTCATACTTGCGTTAGATTTAATTTAATTAAATCTGTTTTATCGCAGCGATGGAATATAAAGGAATTGAGAGGAATATAAAGGAATTGAGAGGAATATTGAAAGGAATTGTTCAGTGTAAATTAGAACCAATTGTATTAAATGAAATTCAGAGCGTTAAAAAAGGGATATAAAGGAATTATTGAAAGGAATTGCATTAAAGAGATTTAGAGCGTTAAAATTGAAAAGGAATGTAGAGTAAACTATTTAAAAGGAATAGAACGTTGAACGAAGTAAAGAAGGAGTAAGATTGTAAATGAAGTAAAATGAAATGTATTGGAGCAAATTTAAGTACAGTATACTTAAGAAGTAACGTCACGAAGTGTAAAGAATATTTCGACAAGTCATGATGTTGATTCGAGTGTCAGAAATTTATTATGAACGAAAGTATTACGAAAAGCTTAAACACATATGTCTAATGAGATTTAGAGCGTTAAAAAACATAAATGGATTTGTTAAACAAATGTTAATGGAATGAAGTCAAACTTATATCTTTTGTTAAGAATATGAATATTTACTGATATTTCTTGAAAAGTTGTAATAAAATGTAAAGCTGAATTTAAACACGTGAAGAGGAAAGTTAACGAAGTTAAATCACAGGGTGATTAGAAAGGTGAAAGTACAGAGATTTATTACAGAAATGAAATTACGAGCACGAGGCGATGTTGTATCAATTATAGAGGAGTAATGTTAAGTAAAGGAAGTATATGTATTGAAGTAGTAGTTTATAGTTGAATTACCGTGCAGATTAAGGAGTTATGAACGTAAAGGAGTTACGTAAGTTTACGAAGGGACGCAGGGGAGTCTCTTAAGTTTTTCGAGTATTGAATGTAATAATTGTGAAGTTATGAGAGTGTAGTAAAGGAAGATTCTGTACAGGGTGTTTAAGAGAGAAAGTAATTGTTGTATAATTATGAAGGAGAAGTGTGGAACGAAGGTTAATGCCGTGCACTTACAGTATTCACGTTTATCAGAAGATTGTTAACTCAGTAAAGAATTTCAGCACTTATTTCAGAATTTCATGATATATAGATAAAGGTAAAAAGGAACAGTGCTTAACTTAAATGTTTGTCACTTATGTTCAATTGATTATGACGAGTATGTATGTTTGTTTGAATTTGAATTTGATGTTTAATAGAAATGAAGTGATGAAAGACTTAAGGGAGGAAGAAAAGTTAATCTTCAACGTTATGGAGTGTGAAATTTGAATTTCACGTTTATATGTATATATGCACATAGTTCATGAATAATTTGAGTAGATATGGAACTACGGTTCATAGTTGAAGCGGACCTGTATAAAATAGGGCAATACTTAATGTCACGCCGTTTCACATTTTCTTACGACAGTAATGCCACGTGAAAATTTATCTTTGCAATTATTTTTGTTGAAGTGTCAGGGAGACACAGTATTAAGGGAGGAAGTCAGTTGTTATTTGTTTTATTAGCTTAATAAACGGCTAGTGCTTTTTAGCAACTTAGTCAAATTTTATCTAAACTGATTCCGTTTTCACTGTCGTCATCGTCGAAAATAGTACTACGAGGTATAGATACAGGCGCTCACTATAGATTAGACCTTATCACCCCTCGAGATTGGAGTTTCTCGGTTGTTCTAAATGTAAATAATAGTAGAAATTTGTACCTTGTCTAGTAGTACTATTTTCTTTACGAATAATATCTATCCTGTATGTTCCTGGAATTCCCAATTTTACTTAGTAGGCATGATAAGCTTGTGAGCTGGGTAACTTACATGTCTGCAATCCTTTTTCGGGCATTGGAAATAAGTACTGATGGGATTCTTCGGGCGCATATAGATTGAATATTATTTAAATGGCATACCCATCCGTGGGGCGTTCGAAAAGCATTCGAAATGCATTCGAAAGAGCACTTGAGAGAAGAAGTTTGGAAGTACTCGAGAGTGAGGCCATATTAGTTTTGAAAAGAAAAATGCCGATCCCAAATTTAATGATTGTTGAGATGAACACAACATCAGAAGATTAGTGGAGTACACTATAGTTGTGAGGCATAATTTGTAAACCAGCTAACGACATTTGTCATGTAATAGTAAATATAAAAGTAAATTCATGTTGTTAAACATAGGCTAAGTGAGATGATAAAATGAAGCGATGTCAGTTCGGTAAAATGGGACAACAAGTATACGAGATAACTCGCGATTGAAATAGATGTAAGTAGGATTAAGATGTTCTATATATTCTATTACTGGTATAAAATATATGCGTTGGTCAATCTGGATATTCACTGGTAATTTTTGTAGTCGATACTTCCCTTATTCTCAAGAAAAGAAGAAAGATGTCAACGAATGATATGACGTTCATTCGAACCATGCTTGAAACCATGAAGGAAGGTCAAAGTACATTGACCAAAGACCTTGAAGCCCTCCACCAGTTAACACATAACAACATTAAGCAATTAAAAACGGAGATTCAGAAATCAGCAGCTACTGTAAAATCAGAAGTCAAAGCAGAGTTAGCAGTTGTTCAAACAATCACTACAGCTAGTATAACATTAGCACAGGAAGAAGCTAAGTTAGCGTTAGAGAAGGCCAGAAAAGAAGATAGACTAGCTAGAGAGAAGGAAAGAGAAGAAGCCAAGTTAGCTTTGGAAGAGGCAAATAGGATAAGAGCAGAGATAAGATTAGCTTAGGAAAAAGCTCGTGAGGAGGACAGGTTAAGTCAGGAGCAGGCTAGATTGGAAGATAGAAAGATCCAAGTCGAAATAAGAGCAGCACAGGAGGAGATCAGGAAAAATCAGGAGAAAGCACAGGAGATGCTAGGAAAAATCAGGAAAAAGCTCAGATAATTTTTGAAAGGGCAGGTAAAGCACAGGAAGAATTAAAAGTTTCAGTTGATCAAGTCAAACAGGACATGGCAGGAAAAGTGATAGAAATCCAATTATCTAACAGTAATCACGTGTTAGAACTAGAACAGAAACTACAGGCTAGCATGAGCTCAATTAAGGAAGACAATAACACTCATCATGTACACATTTCAGAGGCCCAGAAGAAACTCAAGGAGCAACTTGACAATCTAAATGGCACTGTTGGTGAATTACAGGTCAAATTGGAAGGTCAAAGTAGACTGATTGAAGAGGGTATAAATGTAGATATAAATGCTTCCATTGTAAAGGCAGTTACGGACATGAAGGAGGAGGTCGTAACAGTCACAACTCAAATCATATCAGAGATACATCACAAATTAGCAAATGACATTAAAGCTATAGAATTATGTTCCAATATTAATGTTAGCAAAGTACGGGAAGATCTATCTAAGCGGATAGATACATTACAAATTGATAACGTAGCCACGCTGACAGAGATTGTTAATAAAACAGATTTAACTAACTCTAATGAATTTGACAAAATTAAACGTACGGTCGATGGGATAAGCATAGAACTAGCGAAAATTCAATCAAAACAGGATGAGGATATCAGAGAAATTGAACAGCAATTAAGGTCACTCATGATAGGAGATGCTCCATTTTCATCAACGTTAAGAACTGAAGTCAGGGAGGACATCAGAAAGGACTTGGCGAGACTTTTTCAAGCAAGAGATGAAAAATTAAAAGAAGAAATAAGAAGATTAGAGGCGAGGACATACAGGATAGAAGAGGATAAGGAAAGCGAGAGTAGTCAACAACAAATTCCGAAGTCCAATTTTAACTTCAGTCAAGAGCCATTTCACACTGAAATAGGGGAATTTGGAGGAAATTTTGAACCTTACCAAACTAGATCAAATGCCAGTATCGTCGTAATAAAGAATAACGATGAGAAACCGAACAAATTCAGCGGAGTAGGCAATATTACAGCAGTAGAATTTCTGAGAGACATGAGGTCGTATTTAGAAGACAATAGGATACCTCGTGAAAGACATATGAGAGTCGTGGAAAAATACTTAGATTCAGAAGCATTAGTATGGCACAGAGCTTTCAGATACACATATCAGACATTTGAAGAATTCGCTATAGCTCTGCAAAAACGATTTTGGAGCAAGGAACTTCAACAGGATATACGAGCGGAAATTTATTCTAAGAAGTATGCATACTCCAGTCCTACGAAATACGCAAGTTTCTTCACGAAACAATTAGCACGCTTGCAGTATTTGCAACCCCCTTTGGCGGAAGAAGACTTCGTTCACGCTATTTCATGTCAGCTACCAACAGAAGTTAGGAGACACCTCATCTCGGCAAACGTGAAAACTCTAGAAGGAAAGGCGGAAATTTTGAGAAGACTGGATCACACGTCTAATGTATCCACCAACTCAACTGGAAATCAAAACCAGAGAAATAGAAACCAGGAACCGAGAGAAATACACACCATTCACATCGATCAAATGCAGCAAACAGAGGAGAACAAAAATGGAGAAGGTCCAACGAGATCCAGGATATATGGGCAGAATCGATTTCGACCAGATTATCAGAGACCGAGAGAAGGAAGGCCATATGAAAATCAAAGATGGAGGAATAACTATTACACCAGGAACAATGATTATCGTAGAGAGGGACATTATAATCGAAATAACCCTACGAATAACCATGGATATCGGGGATATCAGAACTGGAGAAACACGAGTAATTATTCAAGACAGCAACAACAAAAACAAGGTTGGAGGAATAATAACAATGTAAGAAGGTATTATGATGACAGGGAAAGAGAAAGTCAGGAGTAGCTAAGGAATCTCAAAGAAAGGAATGTGAGAGACCAAGATCAGGGACAGCATAACCGGAATCAAGAACCTCAACCTGGAACGAGCAGAGATAAAAGGAATGAAGACCCAGGAGGGGCACAAAAAAAACGTCAAATTCCAAAAAGTGAAAGGAGAAGAAAACAGCACCGTAACCAGACATGAGATCCAAATTAATGAATTGTATGAAGCCACGAATGAAGATCTTCTATATGAGAGAGAAGAGACGAAGACAGATAGAGTAGCAAGGTTACCGATTATAGTGATCATATCAGAAGGAGAATGCCTGAGAACACTACTAGATACGGGAGCAACAGCATCAATTTTATCAGAGAACTGTTTTCACAGATTGAAGGATGGAAATTCACTTATAGCAATGCCAGTTTCAACCATTAAAGTCAGAGGCGTATTTAACGGCAAGACCATGAAATGCAAAGTCCAAGCTCTAATGGAATTCTCTATAAATAAACACAGATATGAGCAGATATTCATAGTCTTGAGCCAGATTAATTTTGATGCTATTTTAGGCATTGATTTTATAACCAAGACTGGAGCTGTAATCGATTTACGAAATGGAGTCATAAGATTTAATGAAGGCTTACATCAATCAGAGGATAAGACGAAGGATGAGAATGAGTGTAGTTTGATGGACGAAACTACAGAAGAAAATCTTGTGAAGATTGTTATGGAAATCGAAGCAGAAGGAATACCTCACTATGGCAGAAAGATTGAGAATTTTGAAGATCAGAGGGAGAAGTTGGAAGAATTAGTCACGACTTGTGCAGACATTTTTGATAACAAGCCAGGTATTATAAGAGGATATAAATATCAGATTAAGCTAACTGACGACACACCTTATCAGAAGAAATTGTATCCAATTCCGGAGAAGTATCAAGCTGAAGTGACAGAGCTCATAAAAGGCATGGAAAAGGAAGGAATTATAAGAAAGCAAACCACTCCTTATTTAAATCCACTCACTGTTGTGAAGAAAGCAGATGGTAGTCTTAGACTATGTTTAGATGCCAGGGGCATAAATACTCTTCTGCTGAAAGAATTCGACAGGCCACCGAAAATTAGAGAACTACTGAGGAGATTCAAGAATAAAACCTGTTTCTCAGTGATTGATTCAACTGCGGCATTTCATCAAATAGAGCTTACAGAAGACAGCAAATGTTATACAGGGTTCATGTTCAATCAAACCTGTTATGTATACCAAAGAGTACCATATGGATTGATAAATTCAAGTCCAGCACTTATCAGAGCCTTGGATGACAAGTTGAGTGCAGAAGTGAAACAATTTGCTATTTGCTACGTGGACGATATCATCATATCTTCAGAGACACCAGAGCAACATTTCATGCATTTGACGAAGCTATTTGATAACCTTAGAAGTGCAAACATCAAGGTGAAGTTGGATAAATGTCATTTCTTTCAAGAAAAGATCAACTTTCTTGGGCATACTATAGACAGATTTGGTTACCATCCGAAAGAAGACAAGATTGAAGCAATTTTGAAATTTCCAACACCCAAGAAAATCAAAGACATCAGAGCTTTTGCGGGTCTATGTCAGTTTTTCAGTAGTCATTGTCCACGATATTCAGAAATCATGGCACCTCTACATGAGCTTCTAAAGAAGAACAATAGATGGAAATGGGATGCAGCTACCGAGAATGCCTTTATTCAAGCGAAGGAAATGCTCAGAGATAACATCAAGTTGGAGTACCCAGATTTTGAAAGAACATTCATCATAGAAACAGACGCTTCACGAGTTGGTATTAGTGCAGTCTTATATCAGAAGGATCAAGATGGAAATCCTCACTATATTTCATTCAGCAGTAGGAAGTTACGCACACACGAGCTGAATTACTTCACGACGGAGCTTGAAGCATTAGCCGTCATAAATGCTCTACAAAGTTGGAAGAAATTATTGCTGGGACACAAGATCATAATCAGAACGGATCATAAAGCACTAGAATTCATGTTGAAGTCAGATTTGTCAAGTGATAGGATGACAAGATGGACCATGTTTTTGCAACAATTTGATGCCACGATAGTTCATGTACCTGGAAAAGACAACCTTCTAGCAGATATTCTTTCCAGACATCCGATTCCTGAGAGAGATGTGAGAGCTAATGTTATCCAGACAGATACTGAAGGTCAAGAAACGCTGGACAAGTTGAAAAGAATTCCTCTTTTTCAAAAGAAGCATGCACCATTCAGGAACATTTATCGATTTTTATCAGGGAGAATGACGAGGAGACACGCCTCATACCTCGAAACGAGAAGGAAAGCTAGACACTATATTCTCGTGGGAGAAACCGTATGTAAATATATTGATGCCAGACATACGAAAGTACGAATTGCTATTCCACCAGAACTTATTGTGCCACTAATTTGGTTAGTACACAAAAGTATAGGCCATGGGGGAACTGATAAAACATACTACACCATGTTAGAAAAATTCTACTGGATTAATATGAGAGAATCCATAACCATAGTAATCAGATCTTGTGAACTTTGTCAGAAGAATAAATATAATTCTGAACTATTGAAGGAGAAACCTAAAACGATTATTCCGACGAAACCATTGGAATTGTTTAGTCAGGATATTTTTGGACCTGCACCTAAAGGAGACAGAGGAAACCTGTATGTGTTAGTTACAATGGATGTATTTTCCAAAATTGTAATGCTCAATCCCATGCAGAAAGCAACAACGAGGAATGTTTTATATCACCTGGAGAGGAACATTATTCCGAAGTTAGGAAAACCAGAGAGGCTATTAACAGACCATGGAACACAATTCACTTCTGCAGAATTTCAGGGAGCGATGGATAGGTTGGATATTGTTCACCTATTTTCATCAGTTAGAAGCCCAGAGACGAATCCTATTGAAAGAACGATGCTGGAATTTTCAAAGTACATTCGCTTGTATAGTGCAGACAATCATGCGAATTGGGTAAAGATTGTACCTCTAGTAGAATTTTGTATCAATAATACGAGACATGAGAGCACCAACGATATTCCAGTCATGTTATATTTTGAAGAGAAACCGGTACGACCATGGGACGGAATCTTCAATATTCCGGAAGATAACGAACCACCGATGGACCAGAGAATCGAAGAAGCAAGGATCCAGTTGAACAAAGCAGCTGAGAAGAGATTGAAACGTTTAGAAGGGAAGAGATTCAGAGGACCGTTACGAGAAGGAGACCTTGTATTAGTCAGAATTCCTGTGAAAGCTGACGTACTGAAGAAAGTGTATATCAAATTCAGTAACCTGTTCAGAGGACCATTCAAAGTAGATACAGTCTATGGAAATATTTCCTACAAAATTGTGAGAGTGGAAGATAATAGATCCATTGGAAAATTCAACCATTCCAAGTTGAAAAGATTTTACCCACAGATACAGTAAAGATCAATAAATTCAGTCTCAAGAGCAGAGAAATTACTGGTATTAAAGAAAGTACAGGCTATACTTTACTTTAAATTAGCAACGGGGAAATGCGCCAGAATTTATTGAAGGTCATTACTCAAGAACTGATCGGGAGATGAACCAAGACCCCAGAAAATAAATGAGTGGATAAAAAAAAAATTTATTAAAAATTTGAGTAATATGGAAAAAACTGTATGGAAATGAATGAAATACTATAGATCTTATGCAATTATATAAAAGCAAGGAAGTAGTAATGATTTAAAGATGGACATATATTTCATTATACGAAAGTAGGAGGTTCACTTTACGAGAAAGATCACGCCACTTGAAGCGAGAGTTACGTCATGAGAGAGAGGAAGAGGCGAAGGTCGAACTGCGGACGGAAGTCAGGAGAGGTGGTAAGAGTTACGTCACACCACGGGAGGAGAGGAAGTGAGACGAGAACTTGAGGAATGCGGAGAGCAGGACGAGAGAGTTCTTTCCAATTGAGATTTGAACGAGAGAAGACCTCGAGCATAAACGAGTATATTTATAATAGTGCTACAGTTCACAAAGGTTGGAAGAAAGGAAGAGTGAAATTTCAGTAAATTGGGAGCAAGCTACAACTAAAAATATAGCAGTGCTTATACAAAATATTCCACATAGCTAGAAACATTTTCGACAAGAAGCTACTCAACATTTCTACGTGTAAAAGCTTATTTCAACGTTGTATTGAAAATGCAAGTTATAAGGCAGCAACGGGGAGGTCTCAAGTATATTGTCAAGAATATGAATTTGGACATGTGCTAAGCTAAGCATGGGGAAGTTGAAGAATACAAGAATGTCAGTTGAATTCCAGATTCACTAGCATGAAGGACGCTACAAATATCTATGCAAAGCGCAACATCACCGAGCAAAACTCATACTTTTCTACGAGAGTTTTTACACATCCTGAGATACGAAAAAGCTTGCATAAACGACAGTATTACACCGTGATGTCTATTCTGAGAAAACCGATGTCTATTCTGAAGAAAACCGATGTCTATTCTGAAGAAACCATGATGTCTATTCTGAAGAGATGGAGAATCGAAGCCGGCCTACTTGGAGCGAAGGAGAGACGGGAGTTGGCAGAGCTGTTCTCGGCGAGGTCAGTCACCGCGAGCCCAGCTGGTGTTGTCACAGAACCGGTCTTCATAGCTGTGGACATTGCTATGAACACGTCAAGTTTGGTTTGGAAGGAGCGATGCAAGTAATTTCAGCAGTTCAGAAGTCAACACAAGGTAGTGAGAAAATTGTCTTTTATAATGTAGAATGGTAGTTTAGCATTGTGATTATCCAATTGACCAACCGCATTATTTTCAACCGCACATTTTCAACCACATATTTTCAACAGCATTTTTCTTAACTGCATTATTTGAAACGTATAATTTTGTCAAAGTAATTACATTTGTGGAGATCTTGTTATTGTGATTTTCATATTTTTCTACGGAATTATTTGCCGTATTTCTTGGAAAATTTCAGTCACTTGGACGAAATTTTGGCATGATGATGATGCTATTAACACTAAGGTTATAGTAAAGTAAAATCGTGTAAATATTTTCACACTTGCGTAAGATTTAATTTAATTAAATCTGTTTTATCGCAGCGATGGAATATAAAGGAATTGAGAGGAATATAAAGGAATTGAGAGGAATATTGGAAGGAATTGTTCAGTGTAAATTAGAACCAATTGTATTAAATGAAATTCAGAGCGTTAAAAAAGGGATATAAAGGAATTATTGAAAGGAATTGCATTAAAGAGATTTAGAGCGTTAAAATTGAAAAGGAATGTAGAGTAAACTATTTAAAAGGAATAGAACGTTGAACGAAGTAAAGAAGGAGTAAGATTGTAAATGAAGTAAAATGAAATGTATTGGAGCAAATTTAAGTACAGTATACTTAAGAAGTAACGTCACGAAGTGTAAAGAATATTTCGACAACTCATGATGTTGATTCGAGTGTCAGAAATTTATTATGAACGAAAGTATTACGAAAAGCTTAAACACATATGTCTAATGAGATTTAGAGCGTTAAAAAAACATAAATGGATTTGTTAAACAAATATTAATGGAATGAAGTCAAACTTATATCTTTTGTTAAGAATATGAATATTTACTGATATTTCTTGAAAAGTTGTAATAAAACGTAAAGCTGAATTTAAACACGTGAAGAGGAATGTTAACGAAGTTAAATCACAGGGTGATTAGAAAGGTGAAAGTACAGAGATTTATTACAGAAATGAAATTACGAGCACGAGGCGATGTTGTATCAATTATAGAGGAGAAATGTTAAGTAAAGGAAGTATATGTATTGAAGTAGAAGTTTATAGTTGAATTACCATGCAGATTAAGGAGTTATGAACGTAAAGGAGTTACGTAAGTTTACGAAGGGACGCAGGGGAGTCTTAAGTTTTTCGAGTATTGAATGTAATAATTGTGAAGTTATGAGAGTGTAGTAAAGGAAGATTCTGTACAGGGTGTTTAAGAGAGAATGTAATTGTTGTATAATTATGAAGGAGAAGTGTGGAACGAAGGTTAATGCCGTGCACTTACAGTATTCACGTTTATCAGAAGATTGTTAACTCAGTAAAGAATTTCAGCACTTATTTCAGAATTTCATGATATATAGATAAAGGTAAAAAGGAACAGTGCTTAACTTAAATGTTTGTCACTTATGTTCAATTGATTATGACGAGTATTTATTACTTTCAACACGATAGTTGCGGTGTATGTTTGTTTGAATTTGAATTTGATGTTTAAGAGAAATGAAGTGATGAAAGACTTAAGGGAGGAAGAAAATTTAATCTTCAACGTTATGGAGTGTGAAATTTGAATTTCACTTTTATATGTATATATGCACATAGTTCATGAATAATTTGAGTAGATATGGAACTACGGTTCATAGTTGAAGCGGACCTGTATAAAATAGGGCAATACTTAATGTCACGCCGTTTCACATTTTCTTACGACAGTAATGCCACGTGCAAATTTATCTTAGCAATTATTTTTGTTGAAGTGTCAGGGAGACACAGTATTAAGGGAGGAAGTCAGTTGTTATTTGTTTTATTAGCTTAATAAACGGCTAGTGCTTTTTAGCAACTTAGTCAAATTTTGTCTAAACTGATTCCGTTTTCACTGTCGTCATCGTCGAAAATAGTACTACGAGGTATAGATACAGGCGCTCACTATAGATTAGACCTTATCACCCCTCGAGATTGGAGTTTCTCGGTTGTTCTAAATGTAAATAATAGTAGAAATTTGTACCTTGTCTAGTAGTACTATTTTCTTTACGAATAATATCTATCCTGTATGTTCCTGGAATTCCCAATTTTACTTAGTAGGCATGATAAGCCTGTGAGCTGGGTAACTTACATGTCTGCAATCCTTTTTCGGGCATTGGATATAAGTACTGATGGGTTTCTTCGGGCGCAGTACCAAACAATAACTTTATAACATAGAAGTACTAACCAGACTATACAAATACTACAATTTATTTTATGTTCGACCCTAACTATTATGCGTCAGAAAACTGTATCATAATGAGGTTCATTATAACATTATTTTTCATTATGAAACACTTTCTCCCACCAAGCAGAGCTCAAGAAACAGTTGTGTGACCAATTAGATAAGGATACCTTCGCGCATGCGCTCAAAATCCAACATGTCTATATAAATTACCGAAAGTGCACCGTCCATATGTTCGCGTAAATAAACTTGTGAAGATGAGACAAGAAATAGCACTGTACTTAATATCTTCCAATACAATTTCTACACAGCGCGTTGTATTGAAACGACTTCGGTGACAGTTTTACTGAATACACAATTTGAAAACATATGGCATTGAAGTACACAGAGCGCATGCGTCGGTTGTCCAGAGAGCTTGGAAAACAGAGATATACTACTCACCGCAGCACCCGATCACAACATTCAAGTGACTGAACAGATATTTATGAATATTTATGTTAAAACATATAATAAAGTAATAATTATCGTCGAACATAATGTACTAAATTAGTCCTTCTTCACTATAATGAAAAAGTTTTGAGATGGGAAATGTAAAATTATTGCACACCACAATACCAAAAAAATAACCACAAATCTAAGTTAGGCTACTGCAAGTTATAAAATCACGAAGCAACTTCAAAACAATAACAGTTCCTTACAAACCATGTGCTTCCTGTACCCCGTAATCACGTAATCACTTAATGTGAACTCAATTTAAAGAAAGCGATCTTTTCCAGTTACTACAGGCTATTAAATAATAAATATGAATTCGACGGGTTCGGTGGCATAGTCGGTAGCATGCTGAGCTTCTATGCCCAAGATAGCTGGTTCAAATCCGGCCGAATCCTTCGGATTTTTTAAGAGCGTTAAAAATTAAAAATTTAAAAATCAACAATTTTCTTCTTTTAAATGATCATATTTTCAAAGTCGCTTCCGTAGCGTAGCGGTCAGCATGGTTAGCTGCCGCCTCGGAGGTCCTGGGTTCGATTCCCGGCTCAGCCACGAAATTTGAAAAGTGGTACGAGGACTGGAACGGGGTGTACTCAGCCTCGGGTGGCCCAAATGAGTAGAGGGGGTTCGATTCCCCCTCAGCCATTCTCGAAGTGGTTTTCCGTGGTTTCCCACTTCGTCTTTGGGCAAATGCCGGGATGGTACCTTCTTCAAGGCCACGGCCGCCTCCTTCCATCTTCCTTGCCTATCCATCCTACCCATCCCTTACCTTCCCTCATGAGGCCCCTGTTCGCTTTGCAGGTGAGGCCGCCTGGGCGAGGTGCCAATCTCACCTCACCAGTTGTATCCTTTTTCGAGTCGATGTTCCCAGCTCTAGGACACTGCCCGTAGAGGCGGTAGTAGAGAGTTCCCTCGCTGAGTCCGTGGGTTCCACCAACCTGGAGGGTAAACGACTAAAAAAATAGTTATATATATTTTCAAAACTAACCACTCAATAAGGTTAAAAGTTTGGGAAATTCTTTGTTACTAACAACAACTCAAATCTAGAATTTCATGTAAATTGGATGGTAATTACAAAACATACAAAACTCAGTAGGGTCCCCCCGTAAGAAGAAAACTGAAGATCCTATTGCTCAATCATTTAGAACTCATACATGCATTGTGGCCAAGAGCTATTTATTTATTTATTTATTTATTTTCATCGTGTTTGCTATAAAGAAAACATTAACAATATCATATAGAGTATTATGTTCACCAAAAGGACTCAATGTATTTATTAATTTATTTATTATTGATTTATTTTTATACTAGGCTATTAGGGAATCACTGTAACTAATAATCACATGTATCAGGTGATGGTGGCAATAAATAATACTCTCGGCCCAATCCCTGGCTATGCGGGATACGGAAAAGAGGGTATTCTATGTACTCTATATTCAGTGAGAAGGTAGGCTATATCGTAATTTTTGTTGTGTTTTAGAGGTTGCGTCTGGCCTGGATCGTTCTCGAACTGGCGTACTGCTACCACCGCCACCTCCTCCCGTGATTATACCGGACTTCAGCCCTCAGCAGTTGAATCAAGCCGCAGCAGTGGCACTTGAGAGGATAGCAGAGAGAGTTCGGTTCGTGGCACAGCTGTTCCAGAACCAGATAGTGGTGCAGCTAGGCACTCCCGCAGCCTGGCACCAGGAGTTCTTCCAGACCACTAACGCCACCCTGGAACAAGGAGAGGAAGCACAGAAGAACGTGGAAGCGACCGTTAGTTTAATTAACGAGTGAGTATTCTCTCCTCTTACTTTATCTAATTTAAAGGAGAACATACCGAATGTTAACCTCCCAATCTTGCTGACACGTAGCACACGTTTTGGTTAGATTACAGGGAAAGGAAGGGTTGCTAATCTGTGAAATTAAGGCAAGCGTGAGACTTTTATCACGCCTGGAGAATGCTTAGGGGATTTTATACCATTTCCACCCAATCACACTGCCATAAACAAATCCACCAGTATGTAACATGGACTCTTGCAACTTATATAGGATACTGAAATAAAGGTTATTAATTATTTGACTATTTTACAAGTATTCTCCTTGTGTTTACAGCGAATGTTTGTTGTTGTTGTGTGAGACTTCAGTCTTTTGACTGGTTTGATGCAGATCTCCCTGTCTTAAGCTAATCGTTTCATCTCTACATAGCTACCACACCCTACATCCGAAGCAATCTGTTTAACATATTCTAACCTTGGTCTACCCCAACAGTTCTTGTCCTCAACCCTTCCTTCCATAACTAAGCTTGCTATTCCTGGGTGTATTAGTATGTGTCCTACTAACCTATCTCTTCTCTTCAATAGCAGTCGCCAGAAACATCTCTCCTCTCCCACTCGTCTTAATACCTCTTCGTTTGTCACCCTATCTACCCATCTGATCTTCATCATTCTCCTGTAGCACCATATTTCAAATGCTTCAATTCTCTTCTTTTCTGCTGCACCAATAGTCCAAGTTTCACTTCCATAGAGCGCCACGCTCCAGTCAAAGGCTTTCATAAATGACTTCCTAATACCTAGATCTATATTCGATGTCAACAGATTCCTTTTTTGTAGAAAGGCTTTCCTCGCCTGAATCAACTTACTTTTCCTATCCTCTTTGCTTCGTCCATCACTGGTTATTTCGCTTCCTAAGTAACAGAAGTCTCCTACTTCCTTCAGCATTTCTCCTGCCAATTTGATGTCCATAGAGGTTTCTGATGTATTTCGGCTGCATTCCAGTATTTTTGTTTTACATTTATTAATATTCATCATGTGAAAGCCTCCGTGGCTTAGGCGGCAGCACGCCGGCCTCTCACCGCTGGGTCCGTGGTTCAAATCCCGGTCACTCCAAGTGAGATCTGTGCTGGACAAAACGGAGGCAGACAGGTTTTTCTCCGGGTACTCCGGTTTTCCCTGTCAAAATTTCATTCCAGCAACACTCTCCACTATCATTTCATTTCATCTGTCATTCATTTAATCATTGCCCCAGGGGAGTGCGTCAGGCCTCGGCAGCCGGCACAGTTCATATCCTCGCCGCTAGATGGGGGCTTCATTCATTCCATTCCTGACCCGGTCGGAGACTGGAAGCAGGCTGTGGATTTTCATTTTCAATATTCATCATGTATTCATTCCGAACGACGGAGTCCATACCATTCAAAAAATCATTCAAATCCTCAGGCGTTTCGGCCAAGATGACGATGTCATCAGCAAATTTCAGAGTTGAAATTATTTCTCCTTGAATCTTCACTCCCACTTTACTTTTCTCTCCAATTTCCTTCATTGCTTGTTCAATGTAAAGATTGAAAAGTATGGGTGATAAGTTGCCTTGCCTTGCCTTACACCTTTCTGAATACCAGCTTCTCTCTCATGTCCTTTAGCTCGAATGACTGCTCTCTGGTTTCTGTATATATTGTATATATCCCTGTACTTTATTCCAATAGATTTCAAAATGTCAAACAATTTAGTCCAATCAACGTTATCAAAAGCCTTTTCTGAGTCTACAAATGCCATGAAAGTTCTCTTATTAGCCTATATTCAATTTTGAAAAAAATAGGCTTATGAGATCACCTTTGTCCGTGTGTGTGTGAGTGTGTGTGTGTGTGTGCGCGTGTGTGTGTGAGGAGTGTGTGTGTGTGTGTGTCCCCTAATAAAATCTAAACGACTGAAGCGATTTCAATGAAACTCGGTAAGTTCATAGCACTATTCAGGGCGACCCCGACCGTGCCCTTCAAATTTTGTTACGTCTCACCAATTCAACATGGCGGCTGTGCGAAATATATCACCAGCATTCAATATCTCCAAAACTATTACCGATATCACCCTGGAATTTTGTATGGTGACAGAGGAAACTACTAGAAGTTCACTTATGTGACATTTGAAAACCTGGTAACTACAAAACCAACATGGCGGCCAAGCGAATTTTCGAAATTTAAATAGACGTTTCTCGCGAGTTAACCAACCAAACGCAATGAAACTTGGTACAGTATATGTTTATACACATTGTAATGCACCGACATCTAACTTCATTGAATTGTTTACATAACCTCAATATGGCGGCTGTGCGAAATATTTCACCGGCATTCTATATCTCTGAAACATTTACCGGTATCACCTTGAAATTTTGCACGGAGATAAAGGGCACTACTCGAAGTTCATCTATGAGACTTTCAAAAACCGGTTTACTACAAAACGAACATGGCGGCCAAGCGAATTTGAAAGTTTTAAATAGACTTTTCGCGATTTATTGATCCAAACGCAATGAAACTTGGTACAGCAAATGTTTATATGCATTGTAATGCACTGATATGTAATTTAGTTCAATTATTTACATAACCTCAAGATGGTGGCTGTGCGAATTATTAAATTAAGTTTTTGTTTCTTGTGTCGTAATCATGGAATCGAAATGAAAGTTTGAATAATGAACCTACGCAATAATCTTCCTTTAAAGGTACATGACTCTAAGGCCTCTACATATAACAATCCAACATGGCGACCATCCGAAATATTTAGACGGTTTTCAATATCTACGAATCTATTACAGCAATCAAACTGAAATTTTTAATGTTCATAGGGGCTATGGACATAAGTTCACCTATAGGACTTTCAATAACATGGTGATCACAAATCAAACATGGCGGCGGAGCTAAATATAATTATTCACATGGTCGTTTGAAACCAAACTGGTCTTCACCCAACTCCGTTTCTCTCCTCTTGTAAATTATTCTAGACAGGATTATTGAAGCATGAGTAATCAAGCTGATATCCCACTTTCTTTGGTATAGGGATAATAACATTTTTCTTGAAATCTGGGGGCACCTCACCTGTCTAATAAATCCTATACACCAAGTGAAATAACCTGATCAGACCTTCATCTCTTATGCAGCGTAGCAACTCAATCGGTATATCATCTATGCCTGGTGCTTTGTTCCTGCTTAAGTCTTTCAATGCTCTGTCAAATTCTGATCTCAATATTAAATCTCCTTTTGCATCCTCATCAATTTCCTCCTCCCTTTCCATTACACGAATCTCAATCTCCATTCTTTTATACAAACACTCTATATTAGCTTTCCATCCCTCAAACTTTTCTTCCCTATCTGTTAGACTTTCCATTTGTGTCCTTAATAATACAGCACTTAGTCTTCTTTTCCCCAAAAGTATTCTTAATCCTTCGATAAGCTGTGTCTACTTTTCCTAATTTCAGACAATTTTCTATACCTGCACATTTCTCTTTCGCTTCCTTGCACTTCTTGTTAACCTCATTCCTCAGACGTCTGTATTCTGCTTTCCCCTTTTCATCTCTTACATTCTTGTGTTTCCGCTTTTCATCCATCAATTCTAGTATATCCTTGGTGATCCACGGTTTTCTACCTATTCTTTCTTTCCTACCAATGTTTTCATCTGCGGATTTCGTTATTTAATTCTTCAAAAGTGCCCATTCGTCTGCAATTGAAGTTTGTTTAGGGTTTTTCACTATCCTTCCTTTATACTCTTCTTGAATCTTTCGTTAACATCCTTCTCTTTCAGTCTGTCCATTGCCCACACTTTTGGCTTTTGACTTTTCTTCAGTTTCTTCAACTTTAATCTGCATTTCATAACAACCAGATTGTGGTCAGAGTTTATGTCAGCACCGGGATATGTTTTACAATCCAAAATCTGGTTTCGAAACCTCTGCTTGACCATAATGAAGTCGATTTGTTAACGCCCTGTTTTTCCTGGTCTCATCCATGTGTATATTCTTCTATTGTGGTTATTGAATAAGGTGTTAGCTATGACTAACTCATGCTCGGTGCAGAATTCCATCAGCCTGCTTCCTCGATCATTCCTTTCACCTAATCCGAAATCTCCTACTATCTTCCCTTCTCTCCCTTTTCCTACCACAGCATTCCAATCTTCCATTACTATAACATTTTCATCACCCTTGATATACCTCAGAATTTCGTCTATTTCTTCGTAGACCTTTTCAACATCCTCATCATCAGCTTGACTGGTAGGCATATAGACTTGTACCACTGTGGTGCAGGTAGGTTTAGTATTGATTTTTGCTACAATAATCCGTTCACTATATTGCTCATAATATTCCACCCGCTGTCCAAGTTTCCTAGTCAATATGAGACCAACCCCTGCTTGGCCATTGTTTGATTTAGTGCTAATGACCCTATAGTCTCCTGACCAAAAGTCCTGTTCTTCCTGCCAGCGCATTTCACTAATCCCAACCAAATCCAACCTCAACCTATCCATTTCCCTTTCTAAGTTTTCTAACCTTCCATTTCCTAGCAGACTTCTAACATTCCACGCTCCGATCCGTAGAATGTCAGAGTTCCTCTTTGTCACTTCTGTGATGTTAACCCCCTCTCGAGTAGTCCCCACCCGGAGATCCGAACGGGGGACTAGTTTACCTCCGGATTGAAATTTTACAAGGGAGGAGGCCATCATCACATGTGTTTATGCATAGAGAGGTGCATATCCTCGGGAATAGCAAACGGCTGTAGTTTCCCCTTGCTTTCAGCCGTGCAGCAGGACGCAGTGTAGCCATTATTTGGCTTATATTATCAATATCTTATTCGTCTATAAGACTAGTAAAGAATTGATTAATTCTGAAAGGCTGCTACTCCCTTTCAGAATAAGTAAAGAGCAATTCTACTAACAAAAATACTAACCTTCTACTGTACTAACAATTAAATACCAAAATTCTACTAACGAAAAAATACTAAAGTTCCACCAACAACAAATACTACCACTAAAACAGTCTGTCACCAGACACACTCACATGCAATCACACATCACAGTCTACTGAAACAATGAACTATAACTAATTAACAATGCAACTGTTACCAGACACACTCACACACCACAGTCTAATAGAACAATGACATATATCTAATAGACAAACTAACTACCTACTTACAACTAACTACATACTTACTGTACTGTTATTTGAATTGACAATATTTACAAAATGCAATTTAGATAGAAAATACTTACAGGAAGAGATCAAAGATAATGCCAATGGTTATCCTTCGTATAGGAGAAGAAATAAGTCCTCTAATGCTCTGTCAAATTCTGATCTCAATATTAAATCTCCTTTTGCATCCTCATCAATTTCCTCCTCCCTTTCCATTACATGATTCTCAATCTCCTTTCCCTTATACAAACTCTCTATGTAAGCTTTCCATCTCTCAACCTTTTCTTCCCTATCTGTTAGAGGCTTTCCATTTGTGTCCTTAACATTACAGCACTTAGTCTTCTTTTCCCCAAAAGTATTCTTAATCCTTCGATAAGCTGTGTCTACTTTTCCTAATTTCAGACAATTTTCTATACCTGCACATTTCTCTTTCAACCATTCTTCTTTCGCTTCCTTGCACTTCTTGTTAACCTCATTTCTCAGCCGTCTGTATTCTGCTTTCCCCTTTTCATCTCTTAGATTCTTGTGTTTCCGCCTTTCATCCATCAATTCTAGTATATCCTGAGTGATCGACGGTTTTTTACCTATTCTTTCTTTCCTACCAATGTTTTCTTCTGTGGATTTTGTTGTTTCATTCTTCAAAAGTGCCCATTCGTCTGCAATTGAAGTTGGTTTAGGGTTTTTCATTAGTCCTTCCTTTATATTCTTCTTGAATCTTTCATTCACATCCTTCACTTTCAGTCTGTCTATTGCCCACCTTTTTAACTTTTGACTTTTCTTCAGTTTCTTCAACTTTAATCTGCATTTCATAACAACCAGATTGTGGTCAGAGTTTATGTCAGCACCAGGATATGATTTGCAATCCAAAATCTGGTTTCGAAACCTCTGCTTGACCATAATGAAGTCGATTTGGTAACGCGAATGTTTATAAAGAGGGAATTATAAAAGCCGACTTAAAATAAATACATGTTATCGTTGTAACACTCCTCTAAGAGTAATATTTTTAGCCTATTTTCAATTTTGAAAAAAAAAAAAATAGGCTCATGAGATCACCTTTTGACCGTGTGTGTGTGCGTGTGTGTGTGTGTGAGAGGTGTGTGTGTGTGTCCCCCTAATACATTCTAAACGCTTGAGCGATTTCAATGAAACTCGGTAAGTTCATAGCACTATTCCGGGCGACCTCGACCGTGCCCTTCAAATTTTGTTACGTCTCACCAATCCAACATGGCGGCTGTGCGAAATATTTCACCAGCATTCAATATCTCCGAAACTATTACCGACATCACCCTGGAATTCATTACGTTGATAATGGGAACTACTAGAAATTCACCTATGTGACTTTTGAAAAACTGGTAACTACAAAACCAACATGGCGGCTACGCGAATTTGCGATATTTAAATAGACGTTTATCGTGATTTAACCAACCAAACGCAATAAAACTTGGTACAATATATGCTTATACACATTGTAATGCACCGACATCTAACTTGGTTCAATTATTTACATAACCACAAGATGGCGGATGAGCGAAATATTTCACTGGCAATCTATATCTCTGAAACTATTAGCTGTATCACCCTGAAATTTTGTACGGAGATAAAGGGCACCACTGAAAGTTCATCTAGAAGACTTTCAGAAAGCGGTTAACTACAAATCGAACATGGCGGTCAAGCGAATTTGAAAATTTAAATTGACCTTTCTCGCGATTTAATGTTTCAAACGCAATGAAATCTGGTACAGGAAATGTTTAAACACATTGTAATGCATTGGTATCTAATTTAGTTCAATTGTTTACATAACCTCAAGATGGCGGCTGTGCGAAATTAAAAATTAAGTTTTTATTTCTTGTGTCGTAATCAAGCAATTGAAGTGAAAGTTTAAATAATGAACCTACGCAATAATTTTCATTTAATGGTACATGACTCTATGGCCTATACATTTAACAATCCAACATGGCGACCACCCGAAATATTCAGACGACTCAGAATATCTACGAATCTCTTATAGCAATCAAACTGAATTTTTTGTATGTTCATAGGGTCTATGCACTTAAGTTCACCTAGAGTACTTTAAATAACCTGGTGATCACAAATCCAACATAATATTCACATGGACGTTCCTCGCAATTTAACCATCCGAGTGCAGTGAAACTTGGTACAGTAAATCCTTTTACGAATGTTAATCCACTGGCATCTAATTTATATCAATTGTTTCCATAACCACAAGATGGCAGCTGTACGAAATTTTAAAATCTCCTTGTTACTTCTTGTGTCCTAATCATGCGATTGAAGTTTGAATGCTACACGTACACAATAATCTTCATGTAACATTACATAACTCTAGGACCTACATATATAAAATCCAACATGGCGACCATCCGAAATATTTAGTCGGAACTCAATATCTAGGAAACTATTACAGCAATCAAACTGAAATTTTGTATGTTGTTAGTGGCAGTTAATACAAGTAGGATATATGAAAATAGTCTGTTTAGTTCTTCACGGAACTACTTGTTTATTTTTCAGATATGGTCTTTTATTTCCTATTTTAATATCTAAATGCAATGCTCTTCAGTCGGCCAACACGATTGTACCCAATTGTAATGGGTGTTTCCTTACTCCAGAAAAAAAAATACATTAGGTTAATATTTACACACTTTAGCCTACTTTCGATTTTTGCAAAAAAATGAAAGTAGACTTATGAGATCTACACAGGGCCAAAAATTGAGTGTCTGTGTGTGTGAGTGTGTGTGTGTGTGTGTGTGTGTGAGTGTGTGTGAGTGTGTGCACTCTGAATGACTGTCCCCCCCCCCTATCAAATCGAACATGGTGAAACCAAATTCAACGAAATTGTGTACAGAGGTAGAACTAGCAAAGGGCACCTCAGTGTCATGTTTTATATCGCCACCATCTTGACGGAAACGTAATGGTGGCCACCCAAATGTTCAAAACTTAAATCAAATTACTACTAACCTAATCATCCGATCTCTACCAAATTTTGCAACATTATACCTTTATGATGAAAAATCGTTTGACCAAACTACGAGGTCATCAGCCTAATACCTTCAAGATGGCGGCCATGTATGTGTGCAAATCGATTCTCCCTAACTACTCAAACACGGTGAAACAGAATTGAACAACATTTGGTACAGAGGTAGCACTACGAAAGCGCACCTCACTGTCATATTTTAAATTGCCGCCATCTTGACGGAAACGTAATGGTGGCCACCAAAATATTAAAAGCTATTATCTAATTACGACCAACCCAATTATCAGATCTCTACCAAATTTTGCAACAACATACCTTTATGTCGGAGGCATATTTTTATTAAACTACAAGATCATCAGCCAAATAGTTTGCAGATGGCGGCCATGTATGTGTGCAAATAGATTCCCGCTATCAATTCAAACATGGTGAAACTGAATTGAACGAAATTTGGCACAGTGGTAGCATTAGCAAAGATAACCTCAGTGTCATGTTTTATATTGCCACAATCTTGACGGAAACGTAACGGCGGCCACCAAAATGTTCAATGTTTATACCAAATTACGACCAACCTAATCATCTGGTCACTACCAAATTTTGCAACAACATATATTCATATGGCGAGCGTCTTTTTACTAAACTACAAGGTGATCAGCCCAACAATTAGCGAATGTCGGTCATGTATGTGTGCAAGTCGAATTCCCCTATCTTTTCAAACACGGTGCGACTGAATTGAAAGAAATTTGGTACAGAGGTAACACTAGCAAAAGGCACATCAGTCTCATGTTTAATATCGCCGCCATCTTGACGGAAACGTAATGGTGGCCACCGAAATTGTAAAAGCTTAAATCAAATTACGACCAACCTAATTGTTTGATCTCTACCAAATTTTGCAACAACATACCTTGTTGTGGGAAGCATCGTTTGACTGAACAATAAGGTCATCAGCCCAATAGTTTGCCGAGAGCGGCCATGAATGTGTGCAAATCGATTCCCCATATCAATTCAAACACGGTGAAACCGAATTGAATGATTTTTTTACAGAGTTAGCTCTAGCAAAGGGCTCCTCATATTCATGTCTAATATCCGTATGGCACGTTGTATTTCAACAAGCTACTACAACCATCATTTAATTTACACTTCTTGAAAACGACAAGGAGTTATAACAATACTCATGCATTTAGGAGAATGTAGGCTATATGTTCTTTACTGAACATCTTGTTTCAGGATTAGGGAAACGCCCATAATGTTTACCGACTGAAAAGCTATGAATTTCGATCACTATGACAACACTAAACGATGGTTTCCAACACGATAATTTTCTTTTATTTAATTGTGCATAAGTACGTATTTACTGACTGAAAAGTTATCATCTAATTATTGTTAATAATGCGACACTGAAAATTGGTTCAAAGCTTTCTACCTAGGTATAGAGGGTGGTCGGAAACAACTTGATCCGAGTAGCCTGCAAGCGCTTTAAAGAATTAGTCAGATTATTAAATAATTTGAAAAAAAAAGAGTTGGCGTCATCATATGAGTTGCTGACGTTAGCGAATGAGATCGTTGCGCTTCGCCACACTGCATCCCATAGTTGTTCCAGGGTGAGGTTGGAGTCAGTTTTAACGGTGTCTACCCGCTGGGGACATGGTCTTCTGGTACCCCTGATCATTCCTTGCATGGTTGCTATTTCAAATGCATCTGATTGCATAACGTGGGCAAATTATGCTAACCGCAACTTCATATTCTTGCCAACCAATGACATACTGTTCTTGGTGCGCTCTAATACTGCCTTATTGGTCACTTTTTCAGCCCATGGTGTTCGTAACAGAGCTCAAAAGAATCGATCTTCCTTTTGTCTGCCTGTTTCAGCGTCGAGCTCTCACATCCATATATGAACGGTGGGAATATAATCATATTCACTAATCTGTATTTTGTAGCCAAACTAATGTCTCTGCTCTACCAGATTAGGGACATACAGTAGTCATCATAGTGCTTCGTCCAAGGAAATTTGCCTCTTAATTTCAGAGCCGCAATCTCCATTGTAACAAATTTCGTCTCCCAAGAAGAGGAAGTCTCCTCTCTAATTAACTTTATACTAGCTGTACCACACTCATCCATAGTCATGACTTTTGCCTTTTAAATATTGAGATGACTCTTGAATAAATATCAACGAATGAGTAAAAAAATAATTTTAGAAAGATTGGCGTCGTGGGACAAGAAAATATATGTTGAAGTTTGATTAACTTTAAATGCCATGAATCACATCTGTAATGGAGAAAGGTAAATATTGGAATACATTAATTGGCTTATTTTATAAACGCAAACCACACTATTTTTCTTGTTAGTTTGTCGTAGAGGTGGTTGTTTTAAGGGATGTAACATTGACATTATCTGTCCTTCATTAGATTGTAAAACGATCGAAAGGCTGAGACGATGTATCTGCCGCTGTTGATTCTCTTAATGTGAAGAGAAAAAGTCAGCATACTCTCTACAGCAATATTATCGCGTCACATACAATTTCAAAGGTGTAAATAAAAAATTACTGAAGTGATTGGGAGGGACACAGTTAGCACTGATTTTTTAAATTCTAAATGCAGAATTTCGTTAGAAAAAGATTCATTTTTTCACACTGGTAATGTTCAAATCAGTTCATGATTCAGAATGACCATCAATATATCGTATGGGTGATACTTTACGTTTGATATTATAGAATCACCCAAAATTGTATTTTCCAAGGACAGTTACCTATCATGTGCTCGAAGATCAGATGTTCGAATGACTCAGAAATATTTGTAGTGGAAGGAGAATTTCCAGCATCATTTATATAATGCCAAGCAATTCATTAATGCGTCACTAATTGTTAATTTAACGATTATAGTCGTAACAAATTTATTATTTCAAAATGTTTTATTTCACTTATACGAGTATTTCTACTTATACGAGTTGGTGCTGTGTATTCTATTCAAGCAGACATTGCCGTCTTGATTTAAAGTACAGTAATGTAATTCTTGTTACAGTATTTATTCAAGATTATAGTTGCGCGAAACCTAACGTGGTTTCGTGTCCTGAACTGCATTGTCACTAAAGCCTACTTGATCTTAATAACATTTATTTTCGTACAGGTAGTAAGTTTATGAATATTGTTACGTGCCACCCACCTAGTGGCACCTTTGTCAACTGGATTATGGTGGGTTGAAGCACAACACAGATTGTTCCTTTAAAGAAATAATTAACTTTATTGCGGCCAGAAAGATACACCACTCAACAGCAAATACAAATTATTAGAACCTTACTCCAGTTTCCTCAAGTCTCTTCCTTGAGCGCTCTTGCCCCTTTCACTTGTCAACAAAAAACAGAAGTTAATCCGTCCTAATGAGTTCGGTGGCCTTGACAAAAACTACCTGCACCTCTTCCATATGTACACAAACTACAGTTACTTACGATAACCTGCTACACGCTGCTTCGCTGTCCACAAGCTGGGGAAACAATGTCACTGGATTTCGTAACTCGCACGGCACTTCGCCACAATATCTCTGTCGCTCAGTGAAATCACACTCGCTCAAAACACAGGCAGTCCCCAGTATGCTTCTCACTTCCTCGCTGTCAAGAGAATCGGCTTCACTAGGGGTTTCGCAAGTCACCACACTTCTGTCGCTCAGGATAAACGCTCGCACTAGCTCGAAAAAAAAACACTCACTCACTGCTTGAGAGGTCGCTCTTATATAGCAGGCCGGTGACTCAATAAATGCTTCTAGACCCATCCAGGGTCCACGGTTTCTCGAGGTTTCCATCGCTGGCTGGGTCACGAATATTCTGGACCATCCCTTTGTCCTAGCAGTCCTGTTGCATAAGGCGCACGCAATACACTGAGGCAGAGCACAGCCCAGCCCTGGGGCAGTTGTGACTCATGCGGCGAGCGATGAAACAAACTCACAGCCGTAACACCATGATTCATAATCACGTAATAAATAAAACTAAATTAAAAATATGTGATTATGTGATCGTTTGAGGCTGGTAAGTACCAAGTGGATGTATCTGCCAGTAATCTGTGCAATACAAATACTGATGTTTAATCTCCAGTGCTTCTCTAAGCATAATACTTAATTACTGCTCTGAGGACATTTGCTCCTTCTATTATTGAAGTATATATTGTAAAGAAGTTGTAATATTTTCAATTTGCTCTAGCTGACAGAAACAAGTGTTATTTTCCAAACAGGTGGTAGGCAACTTCGATTGTTGACGGGACTTTAATTTGAAACTTTAGCAAACTCTTATAATTTTCTTCAGAACGCAGTAAGCAACTACAAATTTCGAACACATTCGTTTTCATAATGGAGAATTTTTTTTTTCTTCTTCTGTGACCGGGTTGGTGTAAGTATTTGTAGTCCATTATAGAGTTCCTTGTTCGTATTTGACTGATTTACAGTAGCTCTATGAAGTGAACTGTAACTATCCAACTATCTCAACTTTCTGCTTCGCTATATATTAAGTACTAGCAACAGGATTGATTCATCACAAAGTGACAGATTTTTCCACGTAACGCTGTAATTGATTACCAGTAAATTATTCACTTCGTGATTCTTACCCAAGAATATAACTTATTCTGATTAGAATCATTAACCTCAGTGAATTATTCATATCCATTTCGAAACTACCATAGAACCACTAAGAACAAAGATGATTGATATGATTGATTAAAGGAGTTTGACCTCCATAAACATTCAGAACATTTCATATTTGACGGAATGTGACTGGTAAAAAACCTCCGTTTGAGGAAGAAACATTAAAAGAAAGAGCTTGCTCAACTCTCTACTCCCATATCTTCTATTCATCCCATCTCGCCGTGTTACGGACTGCAGAAAATGGATTGTGATTGTGGTGATGATATTGAATGTTGTTTTAAGAGATGAAACACCAAGCATATATCAGTCCTCTACTGCAGAATGAAACACGATAAATTCTACTGCAGACTAGCTTACGACTATTTCCTACCACCAACACACTGATATCCACGTGATTAGTTGGAGTCTGAGCAGGTTGTCCACGTTATACTCTGGAGACACATATTGACATATCTATTAACTTATATCCTTTTATTATTAACGATTCTAATGGGTCAATAATCTGGTGAGATGTATTTATTTGGCGAATGTGTTTCACGTCCAAATGCTAAACCAACTGCTCAAATACAGCAATTGAAAGAAGCACCGTGGTTTGATAAAAGGCAGACCTAATACTCCGGCTGGCTTTTTCCTTGAAATGGGAATTAATAACCAGGAAAACTATTAAAAGCACGGCCTATGATATGTTCAAACTGACACGTCCATCGAGTTCAGATATCGACATTCATTGTGGCCTATCGAGTATAATAAGTCCAGAAATACCAGCACCTGCCATTCGTTAGACAGACTACACATTACCGCACTGTAGAGCACTGGCAGTGACTTAATTCCTTGGATTATCGGCGCATTTCCACCGCTTGTTCTAAAGACCATCAATTCTCCCATCCGCTAGCCTTTACTCCTAGTTCATGGAGAGTTTTTATTGGATCGAACGTTTCAAAGTCCTAGTTCATTATTTGTCGTAGGCAGCTCAAACATGGTTGGATTCATGTGGATGAAATACACAGACACGTAGAAAAAAGGAAACTATCCTCAATTCACTCTATAGATTCCCTAGGGGTTTGTCTCAAGCTTCAGGTTCTGAAAAATTAATGAAGTAGCCCGTTCTTCAATACAGCACTTCTTTGTTTTATTATTCAGTGTGTTTGACTGCTTAATTAACTGCCAGTATGCTATTCTTGTTCAAAAAGGACCGATGTGACTACTGTACTACACCATATCCATACAGTACATCTAAGCCATAAATATTCTAGTAGTGGTTCATTGACAAATATTTCACTTCGATCGTTCGATTAGGTCACAAAAATTAAAAACTATGATTTATATTTCGCACAAGATATGGTTTCTGAGGTGTACAAACCTTCCTTTAAAACAACTGTCTTCTTGCGTCATATTTTTAGCCTATTTTCATTTATGAAAAAAAAATTGGCTTATGAGATCCTCTTTTGTCCATGTGTCTGTCTGTGTATTGTCCCCGTTAACCGGCAGTGAATCGGATGACCCGGCGAAAACATCGCAATTCATGCCGATAACACAAGACATATATAAGATAAAGAACAAAAATGATTGAGGTCTGGGTTTGAAAAAAAAAATGCCGGTGGATACGAGAACTCAAGGTGTCTCAGGTGTGGCTAACAGGATATAGGTGTAAGAGGTTAAATCAATCCACTCCCAAACCTAAATCAAAGCAATAGCACAACAGGAATCAAAATATAAGCAAAACTAATAAGATAAAATAAGCATCCGTTTATTGGCAACTCATCGACAAACACATAAAAATAGAAATCCCTAAAGCCTGTCTTGCTTCGGAGATTCGGTCTAAATTAAGGCTTGATGTGGGTCGATGCAAAAGAAAAATGTTTAAAGTCCAAATAAAAAGAAAATTAAGGTTTAAATGGTCAACGAATCTCCTCGGTCCTATCCTTGGATATAAATAAAATTAGGAGATCCTCGAAGAAAATAAAATGAAATAAAAACAGGTTAGATTCGGTCATATTTGACTATGTGATCCATTAAACACCCTGAATGTCCGTCAGGTGGTGTTTCCAGTCCATCACAAACACACTCACTTGAGATTATGATTAAAGAAAAATCTAGAAAAAGATGTATCTTGCCTCGGTGTTAAAGTATAGATCTCCATTCTAACTAGTGCAACCAATGAGAAAAGTAATTAACTATATCACCAATTATTAACAGTAATTATTGCCGTAGCAATATTGGTCTAGCTTGACCACTAAATCAAGATTAAATTCACTATTTACAATTATTATACAACTTGTTATCAACATTCTTTCAAATAGAAGAATAAATTTTATTAGTTGAATATCCATGCTTTCCAAATCTATCAGACACTCATCTCAGGTCTATGTCTAAAATATTATGATATCCAAATTATTTTGCAAGTTATTTCAGAGTCTCATTACCCTTATTACTCATAATGTTGCAACAAATGTGCATCCCTCAATATCATTTGTACAAAATTCAAATTTTATGTTTCAATAATACGTGACAACTAAGTGATTCTGTTTCTTCCCATTCGATGGTTAGTTTGTAATATAGTCCACTTGATTAAATGCAAAGTGATTAGACTATCATTTATATGCTTGTATCAATGCTTAATTTACAATCATTTGCCTATACTTTACGTAGTCATGCCGTTTTTAATGACCTCACACCAATAATGATTATTATAAGTAATATATATCCTTTTTTATATTCACCACGTGTTTCATTATTCTACAATCTTTCTTTTTTTTTATTAAACACCAAGATAAATCTTCAAACCATTGACGGATTGTTCACAGCATATGTGAATTAACACCTTAAATTATTCTCTAATTTTTTAAAATCTCTTTTCCTTTTTTTAAATAAACACACCAACTTCACAGTTCTAGTGCAGAAAAATGTATAATTATTACCCTATAATCATTATGGCTTCCCTTCGATCACATAATTGGCCTGAATAAATTATAATATAATGTAGGCCTGACTAGAAGCAATGTCAAAATGTAAAAACGTTCAAGCAAAAATAGCAAAACATGCTTGAAATAATTCAAATTCCCAAAGCAAAGAGTATGGGAGAAGAAAATATGAAAGTATTGAACTGATAATAATACTTAGCAAATCATAATAATATCCGCCAATATCTGAAGTTAAGATCCAAGAATTTAAAGCTAAATTTCAAATTGGTTACAGGCATCTAGAATATTCCATCGAAAATACAGTCGAATAGACTATCAAGTATACGACCAAAACTATAGGCTTGCTCCTATGAAGTTCCAACGTCCGAAAGTAGCAAAATCCTATCATCCGAATTTGAGATGGATTTATAGAATAACCGAAAACAAATATTAACTGGTTCGTAGAATAAGGCAATGTGGGTTATGTCCTTCCAACATCCAATAGCCTATCCATGTGAAATATTACACCAGATGTCCTTCGTAGACGTAGAATAAATCTGGCTATTAATGATAATAATAATCAATCAAACAACTAATTCACCACTGATTTGATTAATCCAATACCTTCACCATCGTATCTAAATTCAATTCTACTTCCAATTCAATATTAGCTCAATTCCATGATATAGAGTAATACTGAGTAGTCAGACCACTCACTACTAAATGAAGAAATATTCTGGCTCACCAACTCGAAGAACTAAGAAAGGATGGTACAATGTTAGCAGGCCTACGTTCCTGGTGTGAAGAATTTCCAAATCCAGTGAAGAAATCCCCATCTTCATCCAGTACCATCTGCCCCCAAGTCCGAAGCAGTAGGAATCCATATTCCTCCGTCTTCTCCAAAAATTCTTGCACGGACCGAACCCGGGACCTTCCACCCCCATGGTGGCTATCTCCATCTCCCTCGATGTAATCATCATGGTGTTCTCATGGCTTCATTCTGGCGTGGCTATCACTCCATCTCGTTCCCCTATGTATCGGCTCATTGCTCCATATTTTCAGTAAATATTCCCATTTCCAAATTTCTTACAGACACTCCAATAGCACTAGTTGGAAAATGCCCTAATTCCATTCTGGAAATTACAAGTTCTTGCGCCAAGCACTGTTCATAATGGAAAACGACTCTTTCTATCCACTAGTCTTCATAGCTGTATATTGGCTGTCAGTTGAAAGCATTCACAGCTATTCATAAAATTCGCTTGCATCCTCAAATCACCCAATGCATTAGCGAGTCGTCCTACGATGGGAAGTGCTCGATTGTTCCCGAACGTTCGTTCATACAAGATGCCGCAATGTAGCCCGCTTTTAAAGTTAATTATTTCGTTTTCAAGCCAAAAGCATTTTCACAATGCACACAAAACTCGGCCGTAAAATGCTTCGAAGGCGCACGGTAACTTCGGCGATATGCAATTATAGGGTCTTTCATAGACTATTACAATCCACTCCCGATACACTGCGATATTGCATTCACGGCCCTTCACAATCACGACCGGACACAAAGTCACTCACGCACATCACGACGTAGCACTGTATCGTACGCGCACCACAAGCATCTGTCTGCCTTGCCTCGAGTGACCAGTTGCCCGATGCCAGAGCTGAGCACGTGGTCAGAGACAGCGCGCCCTGCCGGAGATAGAATTCAGATACGCGTGACGGCACTCAACCTGGTGGCCGCGCACCCAGCGATGACGTACAGCGCTGGCGGAGTTGCCAAATCGCACTTATATTGGGGGACTATGTTGGGCACAGTATGCGTGTGTGATTCGTTTGTGTGTGTGTGTGTCCCCCTTAATAACTTCTAAACGGATGGAGTGATTTCAATGAAACTCAGTAACTGCATAGCACTATTCCGGACAACCCTGACCGTGCCCTTCAAATTTTGTAACGTCTCACCAATCCAACATGGCGGCTGTGGGATATATTTCACCAGCATTCAATATCTCCGAAACTATTACCGATATCACCCTGCGATTTTGTACGCTGATAAAGGGCACGGCTTGAAGTTCACCTATGTGACTTTTGAAAACCTGATAACTACAAAACCAACATGGTGGCAAAGCGAATTTGCGAATTTAAATAGACGTTTCTCGCGATTTAACCAACCAAACGCAATGGAACTTGGTACAATATATGTTTATACACATTGTAATGTACCGACATCAAACTTCGTTCAATTGTTTACATAACCTCAAGATGGCGGCTGTGCCAAATATTTCACCGGCATTCTATATCTCTGAATCAATTACCGGTATGACCCTGACATTTTGTACAAAAATAAAAGGCACTACTGGAAGTTCATGTATGAGACTTTCAAAAACCGGTTAACTACAAAACGAACATGGTGGCCAAGCGAATTTGAAAGATTTAAATCTTTCCTCGCGATTTGATGATCCAAACGCAATGAAACTTGGTGCAGAAAATGTTTATACACATTGTAATGCACTGGTATCTAATTTAGTTCAATAGTTTACATAACTCAAGATGGCGGCTGTGGGAATTTTAATATTTTTTTCTTTTGTCGTAATCATGCGATCCAAGTGAAAGTTTGAATAATGAATCTACCCAATAATTTTCCTTTAATGGTACATTTCTGTATGGCCTATACATATAACAATCCAAAATGGCGACCATCCGAAATATTTAGACGGTTCTCAATATCTATGAATCTATTACAGCAATCAAAATGAAATTTTGTATGTTGATAGAGGCAATTGACTTACGTAGGATATGTGAAAATACGCTTTCTCTCTTCACGGAACTACTTGTTTATTATGCGATATGACTCTCTTGTTGCAGTATTTCCACGTTAGTCTGTACACCGTATGGAGGTTGGTGGTTCTTTCTACATTGGTCCTTTTATGTAGTCCTCATGGTCGTACGATTTCTCCAAGGTGAAGGATGATGAAGGACATTTGTGAAATTATGCCATTTTTCATCTCTAGAGGAGTGTTTTTGCTGTTTTGATGTAGATTTTACATGTACAGGGTGTTCTAATCCTATATCTGGAGGCCTGCATTTGATGCAATATTGTGTAGTCTCTGCACGGTGTATATGGCTTCATCGCGGCAATTGCTAAACATTTCACCTTGACTTTGTCTCCCGAATTCCCAATGTTCACAACTTTGGCGTCCTTTGCGCATTCTCTAATGACTCTGTCTAGAACTAAGTTGAAAAGAATCAAGATATTGTTATTATTGTTATACAGATCCATACATTTCTCATTTTACAATGTTATATTGACTAAAGATACGGACTAATATCAAGCACTTTCAGAGTTCAATAATAATTTAAGAATCGTCGCACTGTTTGACAAGTGTCCAATATCACCGACCTTTGGATCTGTCCCAGCATATGACCCATTCCGAGAGCCTGTATTTGGTCCACCAGTCTCGAAGATACAATTCCAGTTGCAGACAGAGTGGGAGGCAGGATGTATACCTGCTTTAACGTCCACATTTTGTTTTACTTCAATGGTCAGTTTGGCGCATTTGTTGAGCTTTTGTGAAAAGGCTGCTTGAAGGTTGTGGTTGAGTGGTACAAATATATCGATTATCACAGCTTCTTTCTTCTTCCGATTGTTCACCTTATTGTTGGGTTTCGACCAACTAAGGACCACGTCATTTCAACTGCTTTCTGCATCGAGCTTTAATATTCGCCCAGTACTGTCACATATAATCTTGATGTTGTTGCATCCTTTTTCCGTCCACTTCACGCCTGATTTAAGCTTGGGCTTTTCCAGGAAACCCCGGTGAGCTGTCAGATTCAACTTAAGTGACACGCGTTCCTGCACATCGTCACATGAAATCCAAATTTCTTGTAAATCTCTGCCTACCTCATTGAACCGAGGCCCCTTAATTTTCTTGCTAGGAAGTAGGTAAAGATCCTGTTTTTCAATCTCACAGAGCTCATTCATGTCTTTCAATTATTATTATTATTAATAATATTATTATTAGAAATAATAATAGAACTTGCAGTTATACAGTTACAGTTAAGAGTACAAAGGGGTTGTAACCTTTTATCACATTCATGGGGTTTCAGTGAGAAGTCCCAATTTATGATTAGCTATAGAATTTGACTTAAGGAAGAACATTTAAATAACGCCAATCTCTATAGGCTACATATAAAAATGAATGTTTGTCTGTTTATTTTGTATTTCCACGGAAATTTGCGATATTTGCGCGTTTCAGACTGTTTTATGACGGATGCGCACATTTTTTTTGTCTGTCTGTCTGTCTGTCTGTCTATTTGTCTGTGGACAATTTTTTGTGTCCTTATAAATCGCGACTGCTGGGAGGATCAACGTAAAATTTGATACAGATATCCATCAGAGGCACGACACTAATCATTGATGTAAATCTTCTCCATACCTCTCATAAAAGGGGGACTACCCCCCTTAAAATACATGCTGAAATACGCGTAAAAAGGAGAGACGGAGCTCATTTTCAGCCCCTCAATGTGAGAAACGAAACTCGGGGGCCCTTTACATTTTAAGGCCCTAAAACCAACAGTTTTTGAGATATTCCCAGAAATCAAATTTCACTTAATAAATTAATGAAAGAATATAAGCAGGTAACCATGGCAACAGAATCTCAGAGGCCCATCTATTTCGGTAAGACGCAATGCAATTCCATTTATTACTTTACTGTAAAGGTTTACGAACGGCTATAAGGTTATAACTAGGGCTCGGATTCGAGCATATTTGCACATTTTTTTCCTGAATAGTACACATTGAAAGAAGCCTTTCGGTGGTATTTTCACCTCTCTGGGACCAACAGAATTGAAATTTATCGAGCATATAAATGCATAAAACCGCGGTTTTCATAATAGAAGCATATACATGCATATTCTTGTGGTTTTCGTCTAAATAGTTCGTTTTTCTTCGAATTCTCCCTGAATTCGGGACCTGACAATCCTTAAGGTTCGAAAACAGAAATAATTATTGAAAAGCCTATCTGGTGCGAATAATAGAACCGCAGGCTTTTAAACTTTTGTGAGGTCGGTCTCGTCATTGAAACTTTTATTGACTGATTTAAGAAAATCATTCAAAACTGAAAACATAGAAAATTTCTTGCTGTACAGACCAATGCAGATCTACTTCATTGACCCGCCTAATTCTGAACATTTTGTAAATGAACTTTTAAACTGTATCTTTTATAAGAGCACTTCTCTTATATATACTTGTAAAACTTGAATGCGAGTATATTGCAGTGTATCATACATACAATTAGAAAATAAAGCTCGTATTTAATGGTACGGTATGTTATTCGTTTTTTCGTTTCACTTTCCTTTCTATAGTTTTTAACGGTGGTTTTCGAGCATATTCTGCATATTTAACTGCATATAATGGGCGTTTCAAGCATATCTATCGAGCATATAATGGGTTTATAATGGGTTTTTCGTGCATATAATGGGGTTTTCGAGCATATCTATCGAGCATAAAACACATGGTTTTCGAGCATATCGATCCGAGCCCTAGTTATAACGGATCCAAATTAAGCCGAAATATTCCTCATACATATAATTCGCTTAAGGGGTCAAGGGGTACTCTAGAAATTTTTCACGCGATTTGCACGTGCGGGTATGGTACGGAAGATTTATTATATCCCTATCTCTATATTGTTATATTATTATTATTATTATTATTATTATTATTATCATTATTATGGCGTACAACGACGAGACAAAGCTCATTTTCAACCCCTTGGTGTCAGAAACAAAACTCGTGGCCCCTATAGAGCCGTAAAGGGTCCCCGAAAACTACATTTTAACGCTCAGAAACCATCAGTTTCTGAGATATTCCCAGAAAACTAATTTAATTTAATAAACTAATGAAGGAATGCAAGCCAGTAACCATGATATTAGTATCTCAAGAGGTGACGTCCAACTTTCCATCTATTTCTGCCACTCCATTTATTACATTTCTGTGAAAGTGTGCAAATGGGTATAAGGTTATCACGGAACCAACAAAAACTGTAAAATTCATCAATGAGCTTAAGGGGTTCAAGCAGTACCCTAGATTTTTTTCACACGACTTCACGTGCGATATGTCGTACAGAAGGTCTATTATATCTCCAAACAGCAACATTACTTTCAAAAATTCCTGATCTGAAATAGTAGACTATTGGAGGCTAAAAAACTGAATTTTCATGCACCAGAAGCCTTTATAATTTATAAAAGTCCTCTCGGCACGCCGGAAGGCGGAGGTATATTTCACCGGGCAAACTTGGGGATAGGCGAAAATAGGCAGATTATGCAGGTTTTCGTAGAAGGATTAGACCTCATTGATTGCGAGAAAGTTTTTTATAATTTGAGCTTAATTAACTTTGTTTTCTGTCATTTTATGCATATTTTAAACATTTTATTGTCTTATGTGGACGGTAACCTTCTTGTCATTTGGGGTTCATTTTTATACTTGTGGTCACACTGTCCTTATGCAAGGTTTCGACACTGATGTGTAACTATCTAACGGTCTGTTAGGTCTTCACGCAAAATTTTATCTCCCGCAGAGATTTTGGTTGGTTCCTCAGTTTAGGGACTGCGACAACGCGGTCATGTAACCCCGTGTACTTTGGGTGAGTGTAGAATCTGTCTGATAAACGGTAAGAATTGTGATGGCTGTATTAGTCTGAAATTCAGGTAAGGAGTGCAGACGGTCAATTTCAAGCAGTAGTTCCTATTGTTGCTACCAGATACTACCGTCAACGACACCTAGCTGTGAACTTGGCTACTATATGCCACCGCAACCAGCAACTCGTAACGAACGTTGCAACTTTCCCTCCAAAGGAAAGCATACTGAGGGATTTTTAGCGCTCTTAGAAAATCCGACGACTTCGGGCATAGAAGTTCGGCATGCTACCAGTTACGTCACCGAAGCCGCTTCACACTTCAGATGGAAATCTGAATCTGATCTCGTGCAAGTGCGTTGTCATGGCAACGTCTGATGGCTCATCCCTCATCAATTTAGTAGTGTTGCCATGGCAACCTCTGATAGCTCTTTGCATTTTCTTATAATTCCGAAATCATTTCTCTCATTCCTTGGCGTAATGGTGGGTCATATCAAAAATTATTTCAGACAAAAGTTTTAGGTAATTATTAGGGGAATATTGTCCATTTTGTACGGTTTTGATATTGTGCCTATTAAGAGAGATATGATTAATGTTTCCCGAAAAACCCACTTTTTCCCACCCCGTTGGTCAATGGTTGGTGCTATAAAAAAACTCTTCAAACATAAATAGTATAACATAGTATGAACTTTGAACGTATTCGATATCTCACATATTAAGAGAGTTATAGCAATATTTCACTTTTTAGAAAAAAGCCCCCCATTTTCACTCCCTTCGACCGATTTAGCCCAGTAACGAACCCGACCGAGACTTCATAGGTATACATATTCGGTAGAAAATTCAAAGTGATTGGTCCAAAATTAGGGCAGTTATCGTGTCCACAAGAAACTGATATATATATATATATATATATACATACATAAATTATATATAAACTTTTGAACTGACGGTGGTTTTGGGGTCTGGGGGATGTGAAACGCGAAGATATGTCGAAATTTTCTGGAAGTCGAAACATGGTACCCATTGCAATAGTTAGCTTTCTAATGAAATCTTCCTAAAAGGGGTCCTCCTGTGGTTGGGTACTTGACACAACGGTTAGGGTCAGTTTGTTTGTGACTTGTATTGCGATTCGTCTACGAGGTTTTCAATTTTATTTTCACGTCAGGAAGAACACGTTAGGTAAATTTATTTTGAGAGCACATTTTAACTAATCTTTTTTTTTTGTCGATAAACAGGTTCCAAGCCCCTTACCATTGCAACAATAGCTGAATTGATAACGTCTGGTTATTAATACCGAACACCGTTCGAAGAATGGTTACTTCTGCTAGTTTCTGTGTAATAATGATAAAACGTGCAAGAAAGTCTTACTATCACTCCAATTGGCGAATGTGGCCCCACATTTGCTTCAAGACACATTTTCGCTCGTTTACGCACGCCATATTTTCAACTTCAGCCGAGTTGTTTGCCGGGAATACCTTTGTTTACCCTGGTCACTATAACTGTGATCGTGAACCCTTTGTGAGGCAGTAATGGATTTGCTACACTGGAATTTCTTCACATTAAACAGGCAGTGCTGCACTGTGTGATACATCGTGCTGGTTGTGTCGATATCAGAGAATGTGTGGAAATAAATGTCGATATAAACCCTATGGCAAAGACGTCTGGCAATAAGAAACACTAACTGATGAAACATCTAGTACATTATGCGTAGTTTGAGAGAATGTGATGTGAGACTGCCGGCATGAACTTCAAGTTGTGATAAACTGAAATGAGGGAATTCCCACTGATACACTCTGTGTGTTAAATTAGTATGCTGATTAATTTAGCACAATGAACAATGACGTCAGAAGTATAGTTGAAATTTAATTACGATGTCGGCGACGACACGGAAAACCCTCATAGCTTGTGCAATTTAATGATGTGTAATGTTGTAATAGCAGAACTAACTATTCTGCTACCGTTGATCTAATATTTATAAACTAATTATTAAACGTAAAGTTATTAACAATGAACTCAGTGTAAGTAACACTAAAACTGTAACCGCCAAAATAGCCAAACTAAAGAATTATTGGAGCTCTAATAATAACCCTTAGGTAATTGAATGGTTTGGGAGACCCTGTCTGTTAGATTAAATGATAAGTACATTATACCTTCCAAAACCTACTACAGTAGGTCATACAAATATAAAGCCAAGCGTCCCATACAAATACAGGATAATTTAAACATATTATGTGATAATTTGAATTGTGTGTCAGAAAACTTTAGCCAAAAAAATCCAGTATACTGTTCTGCAGCATGGCCGTGCGCGTAAATAACATTCCCAGAAATGCTTTCATCATTTAAACATTTATTCCGAAGCAGCCAGGAGGGATGCGATCCAGCTGGCAGACGTTAGTTAGTTAGTTAATTAGTTATTGTTGTTTTAAGGGGCGGAACTATGAGGTCCAGCTGGCAGAGGCAAGAGAAAACAATGAGCGCGCGGTGTCAGAGATTGGTTCCATGACGCACTGTCGGCCGTGTGGAATGTATATCACGTACGGATTACTTCAGGGTTTGGAGGCGCCATTACAGATCTTCCTACAATAAATCATCTTCGAGTCGTTCTTTGGTGTAAAAATATTCATTATATCATATTTGCTCAAAACAATTATGCTTTATTAAGAGTCTGTTTTTCAATCTCTGGAAAAAAAGTCATGGCCATCCACTCCCCGAGTAATTTTGATCAACACTTTCATACTGAACAGTAAACGCTCTTGCGAACTCTGGTGTCAACTGATTGAAACACAAACCACATGTTCAAAGTCTTCGTATCAGTTTTGCAATGATGATATGCTTTAATATGAAACATTGTAACTAGTCAGCAGAGCCGGTATTATGTTTCTGCACAATGGCTATTGAGATATCAACCCACATTGCGGTAATGCAGTGATCAATCTCTATATATAAAACTCTATGTTGGTTACTTTGTTATTTATACAAATCTACTCCGTTTCACCGATCTGAAACAAAATTTGTATACTTACCCTTTGGAACCCAGCGGGTAACACTGTCCACTTTAAATTTTGTACGGACCACTCCATTCCATGCATTTAGGCCCTTTTGCACAAATCAACACCGTTTCACCGATCTAATAACTTGACGGACATATTGTCGCTAGGCGACAACGACTAACACCGTATCATGATAGTCAACGCCGCACCATTGATGGACAGGTTGTCACTAGGCAACAACGATTTGCTCTGTATCATGATAGTCCGGTAAAATTTGCTAAACGACACTCGGGGAAACTGTCCGATTGACAATCAAGGATTGTATTGGACTGTAGTATTTTCTATGCTATCGTATGCATAGTTAATCAGCATATTAGCAAAATGTAATGTAATGCTATCCTGTCAGAGAAACATAGTGGCAAACAATCCTACATTCACCTATCACAATTTTGCAGATTTCATGTGTTGACAGTTGTTATTTCTTTTGCGGGGCTTAGGCATCGTGGTCATGTTGTCCCGTGTACATGTGTGTGTGTGTGTGTGTAGATTTTTTGTGATAACCTGTGTTATTGTGATTGTTGCACTAGCATGTGTAAATAGGAGATAGAATATGGTATTTGAAGCCATTTCTCAGTGTTGCTCAAGGATTTATTGGACTGTAGTATTCTCTATGCTATCGTATACCTTGCGGGTAACACTGTCTGCTTTAAATTTCGGACAGACCACTCCATTCCCTGCATTTAGACCCTCTGTCTCAAATCTACACCGTTTCACCGATATCAACCAAAATTTGTATACCTACACTTTGGGACCCTGAGAGTAACACCGTCCACGTGAAATTTCGGACAGACCACTCCATTCTCTGCATTCAGGCCCATTGGCGCAAATCTAGATCGTTTCTCCGATCTGAACCAAAATTTGTATAATTACCCTTTGGAACCCTGCGAGTAACACTGCCTGTATGAAATGTTGGACAGAACACTCCATTCCCTGCATTTAGGCCCTTTGGCACAAATCTACACCGTTTCACCACTCTGAAACAAAATGTGTATACTTACCCTTTGGAACCCTGCGGGTAACACTGTCTACTTTACATTTCGGACAGACCACACCATTCCCTGCATTTAAACCCTCTCTCTCAAATCTACGTCGTTCACCGATATCAACCAAAATTTGTATACCTCCCTTTGGGATCCTGATAGTAACCGTGCCCGCATGAAATTTCGGATAGACCACTCCATTCTCTGCATTTAGCCACTTAGGCACAAATCTACACCGTTTCACCGATCTGAACCAAAATTTGTATAATTAGCCTAAGGAACTAGGCGAGTATCACAGTCTACATGATATTTCGGACATACCAGTCCATTTCCAGCATTTAGGCCCTTTGTAACAAATCTACACCGTTTCACCGATCTGAACAATAATTTAACTACTTCCCCCATTAGAACCCGACGAGTAACACTGTCTGCATGAAATTTCGGACAGACAATTCCATTCCCTTCTTTTAGGCCATTTAGCACAAATCTAGACCGTTTCACCTAATTTCAACAAATAATAATAATAATAATAATAATAATAATATCGTATGGCCTCGGGTGCGTGGTGCAAGCTTTGTTAATTGACACCCAGAGGGTAGCTTGCATGTCGAATTTCGTCGTTCCTTTGAACGCTATGAAAGTCAAGGAGGTTAGATATCTAAACTCCTTGACACTACAGCGCTTTCAAGTAGAGAATGGAGGAACTTTGTGTTGGCGGAAAATCCCGAGATTAATTTTGCCATTGAACACGGCCTACTGAATTCAAATGGGTTCTTTAACATGCCAACAACGTATGACATGAGTGTCGTGATTTTTGTCGCCTTCAAAAATCACTTACCACGACCAGGGGCGAACCTGCAATCTTGGGGTTGGTAGTCCGACACTATAACCACTCACCCACCGTGGCAAGCATTTCAACAAATTTTACATACTTACCCTTTGAAACCCTGCTGGTACCACTGTTCACTTGATAGTTTGGACCCTCTCCATTCCCTACATTAAGGAAACAGGCAAAATAAACTTGAAAACCACGTTTTTAGACCCTAGATCCTGTCCGTAGTAGTGTAACTGTAGGAGTATCTTAATAAGTCTATTGTTGACTGGCAATTCGGGCTGCATCACGTCGCCCCTACCAGTGTACTGGTGCAGAATTGCGAAGATAGATACATATTGCGCTGCTTAACTACCTTATTTCTGCCTTAATCCTCTTCTTTTTTTCGATTTCATACCCTTTTTAATCATAATATATAACTTCTATAATATTCCCGTGATAAATTTCACCACTTAATATTATTTCATTTTTATTTCTTTTTCATTGTGGATTAATTTTTACGATTCTTACGCATGTTATTCATATTTTAATCCCCAACACACTCTCCTTACCATAAATAATTATTATCAATTCCATCTTATTAAACCCACGATTATTACACATGTTATTTATATTTTAACCCCAATACAAACACCTTACCTCAAATACATATTATCCGTCCATCTAATTAAACCCGTATTTGAAACCTAATCCAACTTGCTATATATTTTAACGCATGATATGTTTTACAAGCTTGTCGTTTTCTTGTACAAGTGACGATTCACGACTTGTAACAGCGCTATAACGTGTGCCATGTCAACTAAGGCATACAGTTTTTATCTATTTAACTTTTGCTTCATCACGGCTTCTTAGATCGTTCTTCTCAATCGCTTCTTTATTCACTTTGATTTGCTTGTTTGTTGTTACAATCTGCCAACGTTATTTTATAGCTTGTAATAAATGATCTGCACATTGTGTTGCCCAGTACACATAATATAGCAGAGAGAGCCTACAAATAAGAACCAACTGAGTCATTGAAGTGTAGGAGAAGGTAATACCGTAAACTATTACGTACCTCATGACAGTATTCCACCTGAAGACGACACTGGATGATATGCTTGATTGCTGTGTTTGGTAAATAACCTGCACATTGTATTTCCCTATACACACCAACTGAATCATCGAAGTTTAGGAGAAGGTAATACCGTAAACTATTACGTTCCTCGTAACAGTATTCCACCTAAACTCGACACTGGGTAATATACTTGATTGCTGTGTTTGGTAAATAGCCTGGACATTGCGTCACCCATTAAGCAACTATAACAACAGAGTGGGTCATTAAGTTGGGAATCGGCTGAAGTTTTAGGTTGGAGGACTGGAATTACAAATTTTTGTTCTGTTTTGAAGCGACAATTTGACCTACATCCTTTGCGCTTCTTCATTCGTCTGGCAGCGACATCTTCTGTCACTACAGTTTTTCGATCAAAATTATTGGAGTATTGACGTAGGCAGTTTATAAGGTAGATCTCATATTTTAATAGCATCTTTTTACTATCACTTTTTAATACATGGCATTTAATTATTTGCAAGCTTTTCCATTTTTTTTATTTAAAACAATTTTTGTAAGGATATCCATTTCTTTTTGGCCTTTGTTAACTAGGTTTAAGATTTAATATCAATCACGCTGAGGAAGGTATCAATGAAATACCGAAACATGTACGTTTAGTAATGTAATTAAACGGTTCATTAGTGTTTGACTATGCGGTTTTAATAAGAGAATAGGACTCTAATGTATAAATACACAGATTAAATGTGGAGACAGTAGAGGAATGATCGGAAATTGAAGTGAGAAGAAGGATATTAACTTCTGTTATTATATTCTAATTATTAATCTTTTATTGAACAAGATTTGAGTAAATACGTGTGTTTTATCTTTGCTGGTTGAACACATTAGACTGAATTTGACTACAAACCTGATATGACAAAGTGCAGTAGTATTTTGAAAGGTGAAGGAGATCTTTGAAGGATCCTGATAATGTGTGGAAGGATTTAAATTATGATCAGAGCTAAAGCTCATATATATTTATATAACGAATTTATATCGTTTTGATAACGAATGCTATTAATATTAATGCAAATTATACTGTAAATAAGTTTCCAATAATTATTTAATTAAGGGAGTAAGATATTAGGAATAATAATTTATTAAATGTTTTTGAATTGTACAGTACGTAATGTGACCGATATCGCATGGTTTTGAGAGCTCTGGCAACGTCGCATAGCCGGAGGAAGAAAGCAAGCGGAAGTAACCTGAGGTTGATGTTTTTATGTCATGGACATAGTCGACAGCATGACTAGGCGAAGGTTCCAGAAGTGTAGAGGGCGCTGATGAGCTCCAGGAAAAGTCAAGGTGGAAAGGTCACACCGGAGAAGCGGGTCACTTTTATTTTGCATCGCCGTACAACGAAGTTCACTTTCTTTTGTGTCGCCGTACGCCGAAGTTCATCTTTATTTTTGTGTCGCCGCACGCTGAAGTTCCTAACAAGTGTGTAGTAGCAGTCGTACCGTGGCCGCTTGGAACCAGTGTGGTATTCCGTCAGTTTTTGGGACATAGCTGAAAGGCTCAGTATTATTTCTTGCGTGGACAGCTCTGTATTAACGAATACTAAAGCCGAATGTGGCGAGGTGATATTATAACGCAGATCATAATGCATTATGTTGTGGGACACTTGTCATTTGTACGACGAAGTGCGTGCAGACACACGAGGTGTCTCAAGCTTTCACTAGGGACGGGACTGTATGGGCCGTGCGCGATATAATTGACGCCCAGAACATATGAACGAAGTGATGTGCTTTTGTTGGACGAGCAGACAAATGAGTATCCAGGGTCAGTGAACTATGAGAGATAAACTGAGTGTAGTCCAAATATACAGCGACATTCAAGGCCAAGGACGGACGTAATCTCTTATGAGTGCAGGCTGGTGTAGACGCGTACGATATAACCTGTGCCGTTATAGAGTTATTATCACGGCCATAAGTTGATATTACTTGGCATATTCGACATGAAGATTGCAGCGGTGTATTGGACGGACATAAAGGCTATCAGTACAGACCAGTGCGAGTTTTGTGTCAAGAACTTTACGAGCGAAGAGATGACCAGCTAAGTCTAGGAATGTGGAAGCTGTTATGATGACGTGGAAACGAAGGCGAGCCAGGACCATGGACACCCCGAGGGTCGCGAGCTGAATCCAGGACGAGAGGGGAGGATGTTCAATGGGAAGAACGTGGACCCAAACCCCCAGGAAACGTGTCAGCGGAACCAAGACTGAGGTGGTCGAAAGGTACTGAAAACCATGTTAATTCATAAGTAGTGGTTAATGAGTAGTTGTTACTAAGATTTGGACAGATGGGCTTAAATCGAAATAGAAGTTAATCATAAAGATAAAATGCGATAAAATGACATGATTATTAGGAATAGTAAATTTTAAGTTTTCTTTTGAGAGATTAATACAGTCATATTTAGGGTTTAAAATATATATATGGATGCTTTAAAATATAATCTGAGTACAGGGATCTTTCAGCGTGTTACGTCGCTGTGTTCTTTGAATTGGTGCAACCTGGATGACAATTTATGGTTTGAACAGGCTTAAATTACAGGGGATTCATTTACACTTAATGGACCACTTTTTGTGCGCACCTCATGATATTTACACTAAACACTCACACGTCACTTAGGTTTCCCTTTACATGCTAACATGAGGAGATGTGTTTGGTAGGTAACTGATACAAGGTTGTGTAAATAATGAAACTGCATTGATAAAATAGTAGGGTTGCCTAATACGAAGTTATGATGAATCTAAAGGTTCTCGCTATAGCGAGGTGAATAAAATAAATGGTTATAATTATTGTTACGTGATAGGTTCATGTATATGAAATTTTGAGGCAATTGTCAGTTGAAAATAATACAGATAGGCAGAGGCCATCTACTTAAATGTTTATGGTGTAGTTATAAATATGTGAAGAGCATGCAGTGATTAACAAATAAATAAATAAATATCTGGGATCATGAAGATGTTACAATGTAAAGTGATAAATGTAAAAGCCAACAACCAGTCATTTTTCTGAGTGAGGCACAGCTGAACGAAAACCAGGGAAAATAATAATGAAAGTATTTAATCCATGAATAAATGGTCTGAAAATAAATTCTATAACGCCAGTGACATCCATATATATATATATATATATATAAATATATTTTTTTCTATTTTGGTGATTACATTTAGTTAGAAGGATATCGAATGAGGCAACAAATTTTTCTTTGAATATTTTCTCAGATTTATGCACCTGCTCATTTATGGACTATTAACGGAGAGGTGACATAGCATTTTGAAGTAATGGTTGTAATACTATGGTGATATAGCTCTGATCTCCGTAAGTTATTTTGAATTCAAAGATTAGGACGCCCGGAGATTTTTGTCCTCATTAATTTGAATTTTGCTTCTGCGTCATTTATTTATTTGCACATCAAGAGTAATTTTGAGAAGTCTCCGAGCGAAGGTAGGCTTCTGTGTTTGATTTTATGTATTTAGTGGTGTGGTTCTGTAATAAATGGTGGATGAGTTTTATTTTAACAGCGGAGTTTTTTGTCATTCTTGTTCGTTGTCATACTTGTGAGTCCACCGGATCAATTTTGAGATTTTACCCCAGTTGTACCCATCATTATAAATGCCCCGGGATTGCTTGAATCTCGTTCCCGACACAGCTTTTTAAGGCCAAAATTGATTCGGACATTCAAGATTTTTTTTTTCCTTTTCGCGTTGTGCCGATTTCTGGGTGAGGGTTGACGTGTGTGTCGGGCCACCCAATCCAAAGCCAGATTATCGGGCACAACAAGATGGCGCCCACCGTGTAATGGCCTCGAACTGGGAATATCGTTCCACGCAGTGGTAGAGCCGACATTTTGAACTCGAAAAAATTGGAACACCAGAGGAGAGTGACAAGATGGTGAACGGCCATGTGGCACAAATGGAATGGAGAGAAAACCAATTGTGTGCTGGTACCCCATTTTATTGTGCGATATGTCTGTCAGTCTGTTAAAGTTCACTCCGTAGGATTTTTGTGTGTGTTTGAATGACATACAACGAAGCGATTCAGTAACGTTAGATCGCTGTGTTTAAGCGATACCATCCACATTTATTATTTCCACATGATATTAGATTTCGATTCCACTGCCAAATTGAAGTAACCACTAGTCCTTAGTCTAAGTTAGTCACTAGTTGTAACAGCTTCCATGTTTATTTGTTGTGAAATATGGGAGAATTTGATGAAATTAAGGGATTGATGGGACAGCTAGGAGAGAAGCTAAAGGAGTTAGCTAAAAGTCAAAAGAATATGGAGGAAGGTTTGAAGACTCAATGGAAAGACTATGAAGGTGGTATGAACACTAATCTAGATGGGTTGGATAGACAGTTGATTACGATGCAGGAAGGAATAAATACTAAATTTGAAGTTCTAGACACTCAATTTAAAGCTTTCAACACAATATTGAAAGATTTAGACACTAAATTTGACGGTTTAGACACTAAATTTGAAGGTTTCGACACTCAATTTAAAGGTTTCGACACCAAATTCAAAGATTAGATACTAAATTCGAAGGGTTTGAAAAAAATCTTGGAATTCAGTCAGGGGATTTGCAAGGAGGAATGGAATTATTTAAGGAGCAACAATTCGATATGAAACAGTACACGGAGAAGGCTCAAGCCGAAATAACGGATTTAAAGTAACAAATTAAGAAGGATAAGGTCGAAATTGAAAGTAATATGGGGACACAGTTGAAATCATTGGAGAAATCCGTTCAAGAGAAAATGGATCGAAGCGTGGAGGCATTGACCGCCAAGATGGAAGAAAGGGATAAAGCAATTAACGCAGAGGTCTTAGTGTTAAAGGAAGAGGCGAAAGCAGTACAGCAGAGATTAGCGAAAGATACCAGGAGCATGACCGATAAAATGTCTGAATTCACCATTGAGCAGGAATGCAAGATGGAAAGTCTTAGGAGTCAGATGGGGGAAATGAAATTATAGTTAAACGACGAAATTAAAACACAGATTGCAACAGCGGTTTCAACAGTACAAGATAAAATGAGTATTACTCACGGAGAACAGTTAAAGAGAATTGTTGAATTACAAGGAAAGATGGTAGAAGCAAAATCGATAGATGAAAACAAGGAACCAAGTCCGACAAGAACAACATTCGCACCATTCAGTTACAGCTCAACTCAACCGATTACCATCATTAGGAATCAGGAGGACCGCCCAAAAAAAATTTCAAATTTGACTGGCATTACACCCATAGAATTCTTGCGGGACCTGAAGGAATACATGGATGAACATAGGGTTCCTAAAGAGAGAGAAATGAGGGTAATAGAAAGAGCTCTTGCAGGCCAACCGCTAAACTGGATGCGAGCTTTTAGGAATCAGTTTAGAGGGTACGATGACTTTGCGAACGCTTTCCTGAAGAGATTTTGGTCCTCAGAAGATCAACAAAGTATAAGGGCTGAATTATACTCGAGGAAATACGCGACTACCAGGCCAACACAATACACTGGGTATTTCACGAATCAGGTAGCCAGGCTACAATTTTTGGATCCACCGTTGGAGGAGCAGGATTTGGTGCATGCCATAATACAGCAATATCCGGTAGAAGTCCAGCGTGTATTAATTGCATCGGGTGCAAATAGACTCGAGGTGTGTGACGAGATTTTGAGGAAACTAGACCACACGAGCAAGATGACAGAACCTCGTAGTCCAAGGACAGTACAGAGAGAGGCAAATTTGGTGGTAATGGATCGTATGGCGCAGACGGAACCTCAGCGAAGTTATGGAAGGAACGATAGAGATGGAAGGGATGAAGGAAATGGCTTAAACAGATACAGGAATCAAGGAAAGCCATATGACCGGAGGCCATATTATCAGGATAGAAGTGGACGATTTAATCAGAGGGAATACGGAAGGTCAGGATATAGAGGGAGAGAATCGTGGTCACGTGATCGGAGACCATACAATAACTACCCAAGATACGGGAATCAAGAAAGGCAAAATTATAGGCCATCATTAGAAGAACGTCACCATGAAAGCCAGAGATACATTGAACAATTGAGGGAAATGGAACAAGAAGAAGAATCTCAGGCAAAACAGCATGAGGAATCGAAACCAGGCACCAGTGGAGTCAAATCAGGAAAGAGAAGCTGACAGGAAGGAAACGCCGAGTTTGAACAGGGATTCACAGGCAGTAATAACGATTTTTTCCCCATTAACAATGATTTACGCCCAGAAGTCATGACAGTCCAAATTCAAGCCATTCACAGAATTACTGATGATGATAGGAGATATGAAGACCAAGACGAAGAAGAAAGTAGAATGAGTGAAGAATGGATAGAGCTACCGTTTCAGGAGGAGAACACCACAGAAAATGCAACTGAGAGAGTTATAGGCAAATTCAACGCAGCTAGCCTTAATGGTACCACACGAGACAGTAAGCATGCGATATGGAGAACTTATTGAAGAAGTAGATTGTTAACCCAACAGAATAATAATAATCGAGATGTTTCACGCTTATTATTATTCCTGGTTGAGGGGGATTTGTGACCGATATCGCATGGTTTTGAGAGCTCTGGCAACGTCGCATAGCCGGAGGAAGAAAGCAAGCGGAAGTAACCTGAGGTTGATGTTTTTACGTCATGGACATAGTCGACAGCATGACTAGGCGAAGGTTCCAGAAGTGTAGAGGGCGCTGATGAGCTCCAGGAAAAGTCAAGGTGGAAAGGTCACACCGGAGAAGCGGGTCACTTTTATTTTGCATCGCCGTACAACGAAGTTCACTTTCTTTTGTGTCGCCGTACGCCGAAGTTCATCTTTATTTTTGTGTCGCCGCACGCTGAAGTTCCTAACAAGTGTGTAGTAGCAGTCGTACCGTGGCCGCTTGGAACCAGTGTGGTATTCCGACAGTTTTTGGGACATAGCTGAAAGGCTCAGTATTATTTCTTGCGTGGACAGCTCTGTATTAACGAATACTAAAGCCGAATGTGGCGAGGTGATATTATAACGCAGATCATAATGCATTATGTTGTGGGACACTTGTCATTTGTACGACGAAGTGCGAGCAGGCACACGTGGTGTCTCAAGCTTTTACTAGGGACGGGACTGTATGGGCCGTGCGCGATATAATTGACGCCCAGAACATATGAACGAAGCGATGTGCTTTTGTTTGACGAGCAGACAAATGAGTATCCAGGGTCAGTGAACTATGAGAGATAAACTGAGTGTAGTCCAAATATAGAGCGACATTCAAGGCCAAGGACGGACGTAATCTCTTATGAGTGCAGGCTGGTGTAGACGCGTACGATATAACCTGTGCCGTTATAGAGTTATTATCACGGCCATAAGTTGATATTACTTGGCATATTCGACATGAAGATTGCAGCGATGTATTGGACGCACATAAAGGCTAGCACTACAGACCAGTGCGATTTTTGTGTCAAGAACTTTACGAGCGAAGAGATGACCAGCTAAGTCTAGGAATGTGGAAGCTGTTATGATGACGTGGAAACGAAGGCGAGCCAGGACCATGGACACCCCGAGGGTCGCGAGCTAGATCCAGGACGAGAGGGGAGGATGTTCAATGGGAAGAACGTGGACCCAAACCCCCAGGAAACGTGTCAGCGGAACCAAGACGGAGGTGGTCGAAAGGTACTGAAAACCATGTTAATTCTTAAGTAGTGGTTAATGAGTAGTGGTTACTAAGATTTGGACAAATGGGTTTAAATCGAAATAGAAGTTAATCATAAAGATAAAATGCGATAAAATGACATGATTATTAGGATAGTAAATTTTAAGTTTTCTTTTGAGAGATTAATGCAGTCATATTTAGGGTTTAAAATATATATATGGATGCTTTAAAATATAATCTGAGTACACGGATCTTTCAGCGTGTTACGTCGCTGTGTTCTTTGAATTGGTGCAACCTGGATGACAGTTTATGGTTTGAACAGGCTTAAATTACAGGGGATTCATTTACACTTAATGGGCCCTTTTTTGTGCGCACATCATGATATTTACACTAAACACTCACACGTCACTGAGGTTTCCCTTTACATGCTAACATGAGGAGATGCGTTTGGTAGGTAACTGATACAAGGTTGTGTAAATAATGAAACTACATTGATAAAATAGTAGGGTTGCCTAATACGAAGTTATGATGAATCTAAAGGTTCTCGCTATAGCGAGGAGAATAAAATAAATGATTATAATTAATGTTACGTGATAGGTTCAAGTATATGAAATTTTTAGGCAATTGTCAGTTTAAAATAATACAGATAGGCAGAGGCCATCTACTTAAATGTTTATGGTGTAGTTATAAATATGTGAAGAGCATGCAGTGATTAACAAATAAATATCTGGGATCATAAAGATGTTACAATGTAAAGTGATAAATGTAAAAGCCAACAACCAGTCATTTTTCTGAGTGAGGCACAGCTGAACGAAAACCAGTGAAAATAATAATGAAAGTATTTAATCCATGAATAAATGGTCTGAAAATAAATTCTTTAACGCCAGTGACATCCATATATATATAAATATTTTTTTCTATTTTGGTGATAACATTTAGTTAGAAGGAGATCGAATGAGGCAACAAATTTTTCTTTGAATATTTTCTCAGATTTATGCACCTGCTCATTTATGGACAATTAACGGAGAGGTGACATAGCATTTTGAAGTAATTGTTGTAATACTAGGGTGATATAGCTCTGATCTCCGTAAGTTATTTTGTATCCAATGATTAGGACGCCCGGAGATTTTTGTCCTCATTAATTTGAATTTTGCTTCTGCGTCATTTATTTATTTGCACATCAAGAGTAATTTTGAGAAGTCTCCGAGCGAAGGTAGGCTTCTGTGTTTGATTTTATGTATTTAGTGGTGTGGTTCTGTAATAAATGGTGGATGAGTTTTATTTTAACAGCGGAGTTTTTTGTCATTCTTGTTCGTTGTCATACTTGTGTGTCCACCGGATCAATTTTGAGATTTTACCCCAGTTGTACCCATCATTATAAATACCCCGGGATTGCTTGAATCTCGTTCCCGACACAGTTTTTAAGGCCAAAATTGATTCGGACATTCAAGATTTTTTTTTTCCTTTTCGCGTTGTACCGATTTCTGGGTGAGGGTTGACGTGTGTGTCGGGCCACCCAATCCAAAGCCAGATTATCGGGCACAGTAAGGGATGATATTTTTGGAATAAATGTTTTCACGATGTTATGAGTGTATGGACAACTCCGTTGGTCGCGAAAAATGCGAGGGAATGCATGGATTGGCGTGTTAAAATTTGAGTGTATTTGATATGAATTGTATGAGTTGTAGCAAGTTTTATAAACAGAAAATGTAACTTTGAAAAAATGATACTGTTCACCCTAGCAGCGTGTTCGCAGCGAACGCAAAGGAGATGTGTATATCCCGTTATAAATTCAAGGCCAGTATATTTCATAAAATGGAAAGAGTTGTTAATCAAATCACAAGTTTATGAATGGAAACAGGTTCACGTCTGATTGTAAGTGTATCAATCTATGAATGGGTCGACTAACCAGATCTGCAATTCACGGCGCGTGCCGGTCTTAATAGCTTCCGTAGGAACGCTAGGCACGCCGGCATTTTTGTTAAACGTTTTATTGGTTGTAATAGGCTTAGGCCGGTCAAAATTTATTTCTGTATAACTGACAGTATAGTAACTTCAGTAGAGTGTGTGTTGTTAGAGAAGAGTGTGTGTGGATGCATTAATTAATTTATTAATTTAGGAATGGTTATTATTTGTTTAAACTTCAGATTTAGTTTACATTTGTTAATAAATTTACATAGTTCGTTTCCTATATCGTCTTTCGAGTGATTTATTTTAATATTAAAGTGCAATGGTATTGTGGATCCCCTTTCATCATGGAGTTAAGTCCCTTTATAAGACCCCGAGGATAAAGGTAGGTGTTCATCTGAGCCCAGTGTATTTTGTTATATATCCATACTGCCATTGTCGAATACTGTCTAAATTCCCGAAGACCGTATTGGAGCGATTTCTGATGGAATTTTTATCCAGAGCCTTTTAGAAATTAGGAATCCAGATCGGCTATGGATTTCCGACAGGCAACTTCCCGAATTTACGGGTTCAGTACCACCCCGCCATCTGCCCGAAGACGAAATGGGAAACCACGAATAACCACATCGAGGATGGCTGAGGTGAGAATCGAACACCCTCTACTCATTTGGGCCACCCGAGGCTGAGTAGACCGCTCTTCCAGTCCTCATACCACTTCTCAAATTTCGTCGCAGAGCCGGGAATCGAACCCAGAACCTCCGGGGCAGCAGCTAACCACGGTGACCGCTACGCCACGGAGGAGACAGTAATTACAATTAGATAAATCGTAATTTCATGTAGATTCTGTTGAAATGACGCATAATGATATGATAGATATCGTTTCAATCGATAATCTATTAGCAAAAATAATTGCCGGGACTGGGGTTTGAACCTGATACCACATGATTCGCAGACCAAGACGCTATCATCACAGCCATTGCAACCACAAACATTTAGAGTACAAGACAGTTAATTAAATTAAAAATTCATGTTTTTTGGGCTAATGCCGAGTGTATTTAGATTAGAACCATACGTTTCGGAGAAACCTTTCCATTGAAAAAAGAGGCAAGGTTTCTCCGAAAAGTATGGTTCTATTTTAATACACACGGCATTAGCCCAAAAAAATGAATTATTTATATAATCCGGGCCGTGAAAGCCTTAATAAACACATTAAGAGAGTTAATTATTTTCACGTGCCGGTAATAGTACGGAAGTAATTTTTAGCCTACTTTTCACATTTTGCAAAAATGAGGAAAAAGTAGACTTTTGAGATCGGGCAAATGTGTGTCTGTCTGTCTGTCTGTCTGTCTGTCCTTCTGTCTGTCTGTCTGGCTGTGTGGGTGTTTCCCCCTATCAACTCCTAAACGGCTGCAGCAATCGAAACAAAATTTGGTAGGAGTAAAGATCTAGACCTGAATATCTCACGGCCATATTTGAAAATGATGTCAGTGCTACCAACTGCTAAAAAATCGCAATTGAATTTTGAGCTCCATGTTGGATATCTTGGAAAGTATGAATGGGAGCTATTTCAAAATTGGCACACGTACAAATCATAATATTTCAGTTTAATTTCCAGGAGGCTAAACATGGCAGTGTTGCCAAAATGATTATAAGCTTCCTGATAAGTCCAATTTTTAAATGCATATAACTTCTATACTATCAATTGGAATTCAACCAAATTTCGTATGTTGTATGTGTACATAACCAGATATGACTGAGCGTATTCTTAAGACCTACCAGGGCTGCCAACTGTTAATAAATGCTCCTAATTTATTTTATCCAAATAACAATATATCATAAAGTATGCAAGCCGACAGCTTTAAACTATGCACACGTATAGTACCTGACATTCTATATCAATTTGGAGTAACTTATATACGTCAGTGCTACCAACATATTTCTAAGCCTGCTGACATGTCCAACTTTAAATACATGTAACGTCCATACTATCATTTGGATTTCAACCAAATTTCGTATGTGCTATGTGTACCATAACACATATGACTATGCGTATTCTAAGGAGCAACCAGTGCTGCCAACTGTTAATATGTGCTGTCCCTATTTTTGTTACCCTAATATCAATATATCAGAAAGTATGCAAGCCAATAGCTCTAAACTTTGCACACGTATAGTACCTGTCATTCTAGACGAATTTGGAGTAACTAATATACGTCAGTGCTGCCAACATGATTCTAAGCCTGCTGATAGGTCCAATCTTAAAATGCATGTAACTTCTATATTAACTATTGGATTTCATTCAAAATTGGCACAACAATAGATCATATTATTTCAGATTATTTCTGACCAACACATGCATGACATTGTTGCCAACATGATTTTACGCGCGCTGTTAGATCCAATGTTTAACTGCATGCAACGTCCATGCTATTCATTGGACTTCAACCAAATTTTGTATTTTGTACCTTAAGAGACGGAACTAAGAATATATTCAGTCATCAGGGCTGCCAACTGTAGTGCTCTATTAGGATACATTATGCCAGGTATACAGTATTTCGAACTAATTGGAAATTTCGATATTAGCAACTTAATTTCATCATTATTCTAGATAGGTTCATATTCTATAGAATAATCATTGGCATGAAAAGTAGGCTGTATAGTTTTTCACGGAACTTCTTGTTTATGTTCCATTAATATTTCGCTTTATTTATTCGATAATGTTCCTGCATGGAATTGAGTATTAAATTAGTAATGAAAACGCCTACTTGACAGTGAAAGGAATTCCTATAGTGGTCCATGAAAAGCTAGCCCAGTTCCCGTATAAAAACATCGATATATGTTATACTAGCAGTAGTGCCCGGCTTCGCCTGGTGGATTCGTTTGCTTTATGGATGATGAATACTACTACAGAACTGGCAAATGATAATTAATCTAACAGAAAGAAAAATATAACTTTTTGTGGTGGTGGTGGTGGTGGTGGTAGTGAGGATGATAAGAAGTACAGTATATTGGACGAAACATTCAGTTAATTTTTCCCTAATGACAATGATAATAATGAATAGGAAAACGGCTATTTACTAACTACAGTACTGACACATATAATTTACAAACGAATTGAAAAATATGATTAGAAAGAGGAGTAAGTGAAATAAGAGATACGCCTAGGGCCTATATCTCACTGGCTGCTAGGAAAATAGAGACCAATAGTGTCGTCTTTTGTCGCATAGTGCTGTAGGAAAAAAATCAGTGCAGTTGGAGAACTTCGGCTGTCCCAAGCTCCTGAGGCAGCATTAGTGTCATTTATCGCCACATAACGCTCATGGATAAGGATCGGAATAAATGAAAGTAAATTTGAAAGCACCATCGCTTATTGCAGCAGATAACCTCAATGTTCTGCACCAACACAATCGCACATTATACAGAGGCATAATATTCATAATGACAACTGTTTTAAGGGGCCTAAGAAATCTTTTTGCAGTAATTATTCCTCGAGACTGCAATTTTTAAATGGTATCTATGGGGGATGGTGTCTTGTTGGTCTGCGATGGGCAAAATTAAATATCATCGTTAAAAGGGGGTTATTGTCATTAATAGTTTCATTCAGATTATGACAAGCATCTAGCTTCTGGTTGATGTATATTTCTATTCTTTCAAGCATGTGTAATATTCTACCTTTATCTTTTAAATGAACTATAGACACAGATTTAACGATACTTCATTTAAAAGATAAAGGTAGAATATTAGACATGCTTGAAAGAATAGAAATATACATCAACCAGAAGCTAGATGCTTGTCATAATCTGAATGAAACTATTAATAACAATAACCCCCTTTTATCTATGATATTTAATTTTGTCCATCGCAGACCAACAAGACACCATCCCCCATAGAAACCATTTAACTACCTTATTTCTGCCTTAATCCTCTTCTTTTTTCGATTCCATACCCTATTTAATCATAATGTACAAATTCTATAATATTCCCGTGATAACTATCACCACTTAATATTATTTCATTTTTATTTCTTTTTCTTTGTGGATTAATTTTTACGATTATTACACATGTTATTCATATTATAATCCCCAACACACTCTCCTTACCACAAATAATTATTATCAATTCCATCTTATTAAACCCACGATTATTACACATGCTATTTATATTTTAACCCCAATACGAACACCTTACCTCAAATACATATTATCCGTCCATTTTATTAAACCCGTATTTGAAACCTAATCCAACTTGCTATATATTTTAACGCATGATATGTTTTACAAGCTTATCGTTTTCTTGTGCAAGTGGCGATTCACGATTTGTAACAGCGCTATAACGTTTACCATGTCAACTAAGGCATACAGTTTTTATCTATTGAACTTTTGCTTCATCACGGCTTCTTAGATCGTTCTTCTCAATCGCTTTTTATTCACTTTGATTTGCTTGTTTGTTGTTACAAACTGCCAAAGTTATTTTATAGCTTGTAATAAATGATCTGCAAATTGTGTTGCCCAGTACACATAATATAGCAGAGAAATCCAACAAATAAGAACCAACTGAAGTGTAGGAGAAGGCAATACCGTAAACTATTACGTACCTCATGACAGTATTCCACCTGAAGACGACACTGGATGATATGCTTGATTGCTGTGTTTGGTAAATAACCTGCACATTGTAATGCCCTATACACACCAACTGAGTCATCGAAGTTTAGGAGAAGGTAATACCGTAAACTATTACGTTCCTCGTAACAGTATTCCACCTAAACTCGACACTGGGTAATATACTTGATTGCTGTGTTTGGTAAATAGCCTGCACATTGCGTCACCCATTAAGCAACTATAACAACAGAGTGGGCCATTAAGTTGGGAATCGACTGAAGTTTTAGGTTGGAGGACTGGATTACAAAATTTTTGTTTCGTTTTGAAGCGACAATTTGACCTACTTCCTTTGCGCTTCTTCATTCTTCTGACAGCGACATCTTCTGTCACTACAGTTTTTCGATCAAAATTATTGGAGTAGGCAGTTTATAAGGTAGATCTCATATTATAATAGCATCTTTTTACTATCACTTTTTAATACATGGCATTTAATTATTTGCAAGCTTTTCCATTATTTGATTTAAAACAATTTTTGTAAGGATATCCATTTCTTTTTGGCCTTTGTTAACTAGGTTTAAGATTTAATATCAATCACGCTGAGGAAGGTATCAATGAAATACCGAAACATGTACGTTTAGTAATGTAATTAAACGTTTCATTAGTGTTTGAGTAGGCGGTTTTAATGAGAGAATAGGACTCTAATGTATAAATACACGATTTAAATGTGGAGACAGTAGAGGAATGATCGGAAATTGAAGTGAGAAGAAGGATATTAACTTCTGTTATTATATTCTAATTAATAATCTTTTATTGAACAAGATTTGAGTAAATACGTGTGTTTTATCTTTGCTGGTTGAACACATTAGACTGAATTTTACTACAAACCTGATATGACAATGTGCACTAGTATTTTGAAAGGTGAAGGAGATCTTTGATGGATCCTGATATGTGGAAGGATTTAAATTAGGATCAGAGCTAAAGCTCATATATATTTATATAACGAATTTATATCGTTTTGATAACGAATGCTATTAATATTAATGCAATTTATACTGTAAATAAGTTTCCAATAATTATTTAATTAAGGGAATAAGATATTAGGAATAATAATTTATTAAATGTTTTTGAATTGTACAGTATGTAATGTGACCGATATCGCATGGTTTTGAGAGCTCTGGCAACGTCGCATAGCCGGAGGAAGAAAGCAAGCGGAAGTAACCTGAGGTTGATGTTTTTACGTCATGGACATAGTCGACAGCATGACTAGGCGAAGGTTCCAGAAGTGTAGAGGGTGCTGATGAGCTCCAGGAAAAGTCAAGGTGGAAAGGTCACACCGGAGAAGCGGGTCACTTTTATTTTGCATCGTCGTACAACGAAGTTCACTTTCTTTTGTGTCGCCGTACGCCGAAGTTCATCTTTATTTTTGTGTCGCCGCACGCTGAAGTTCCTAACAAGTGTGTAGTAGCAGTCGTACCGTGGCCGCTTGGAACCAGTGTGGTATTCCGACAGTTTTTGGGACATAGCTGAAAGGCTCAGTATTATTTCTTGCGTGGACAGCTCTGTATTAACGAATACTAAAGCCGAATGTGGCGAGGTGATATTATAACGCAGATCATAATGCATTATGTTGTGGGACACTAGTCATTTGTACGACGAAGTGCGAGCAGACACACGTGGTGTCTCAAGCTTTTACTAGGGACGGGACTGTATGGGCCGTGCGCGATATAATTGACGCCCAGAACATATGAACGAAGCGATGTGCTTTTGTTTGACGAGCAGACAAATGAGTATCCAGGGTCAGTGAACTATGAGAGATAAACTGAGTGTAGTCAAAATATAGAGCGACATTCAAGGCCAAGGACGGACGTAATCTCTTATGAGTGCAGGCTGGTGTAGACGCGTACGATATAACCTGTGCCGTTATAGAGTTATTATCACGGCCATAAGTTGATATTACTTGGCATATTCGACATGAAGATTGCAGCGATGTATTGGACGGACATAAAGGCTATCAGTACAGACCAGTGCGAGTTTTGTGTCAAGAACTTTACGAGCGAAGAGATGACCAGCTAAGTCTAGGAATGTGGAAGCTGTTATGATGACGTGGAAACGAAGGCGAGCCAGGACCATGGACACCCCGAGGGTCGCGAGTTGGATCCAGGACGAGAGGGGAGGATGTTCAATGGGAAGAACGTGGACCCAAACCCCCAGGAAACGTGTCAGCGGAACCAAGACTGAGGTGGTCGAAAGGTACTGAAAACCATGTTAATTCTTAAGTAGTGGTTAATGAGTAGTTGTTACTAATATTTGGACAGATGGGCTTAAATCGAAATAGAAGTTAATCATAAAGATAAAATGCGATAAAATGACATGATTAATAGGATAGTAAATTTTAAGTTTTCTTCTGAGAGATTAATGCAGTCATATTTAGGGTTTAAAATATATATATGGATGCTTTAAAATATAATCTGAGTACAGGGATCTTTCAGCGTGTTACGTCGCTGTGTTCTTTGAATTGGTGCAACCTGGATGACAATTTATGGTTTGAACAGGCTTAAATTACAGGGGATTCATTTACACTTAATGGACCACTTTTTGTGCGCACCTCATGATATTTACACTAAACACTCACACGTCACTTAGGTTTCCCTTTACATGCTAACATGAGGAGATGTGTTTGGTAGGTAACTGATACAAGGTTGTGTAAATAATGAAACTGCATTGATAAAATAGTAGGGTTGCCTAATACGAAGTTATGATGAATCTAAAGGTTCTCGCTATAGCGAGGTGAATAAAATAAATGATTATAATTAATGTTACGTGATAGGTTCAAGTATATGAAATTTTGAGGCAATTGTCAGTTGAAAATAATACAGATAGGCAGAGGCCATCTACTTAAATGTTTATGGTGTAGTTATAAATATGTGAAGAGCATGCAGTGATTAACAAATAAATAAATATCTGGGATCATGAAGATGTTACAATGTGAAGTGATAAATGTAAAAGCCAACAACGAGTCATTTTTCTAAGTGAGGCACAGCTGAACGAAAACCAGTGAAAATAATAATGAAAGTATTTAATCCATGAATGAATGGTCTGAAAATAAATTCTTTAACGCCAGTGACATCCATATATATATAAATATTTTTTTTCTATTTTGGTGATTACATTTAGTTAGAAGGAGATCCTATGAGGCAACGAATTTTTCTTTGAATATTTTCTCAGATTTATGCACCTGCTCATTTATGGACTATTAACGGAGAGGTGACATAGTATTTTGAAGTAATGGTTGTAATACTAGGGTGATATAGCTCTGATCTTCGTAAGTTATTTTGTATCCAAAGATTAGGACGCCCGGAGATTTTTGTCCTCATTAATTTGAATTTTGCTTCTGCGTCATTTATTTATTTGCACATCACGAGTAATTTTGAGAAGTCTCCGAGCGAAGGTAGGCTTCTGTGTTTGATTTTATGTATTTAGTGGTGTGGTTCTGTAATAAATGGTGGATTAGTTGTATTTTAACAGCGGAGTTTTTTGTCATTCTTGTTCGTTGTCATACTTGTGTGTCCACCGGATCAATTTTGAGATTTTACCCCAGTTGTACCCATCATTATAAATACCCCGGGATTGCTTGAATCTCGTTCCCGACACAGTTTTTTAAGGCCAAAATTGATTCGGACATTCAAGATTTTTTTTTCCTTTTCGCGTTGTACCGATTTCTGGGTGAGGGTTGACGTGTGTGTCGGGCCACCCAACCCAAAGCCAGATTATCGGGCACAACAAGATGGCGCCGACCGTGTAATGGCCTCGACCTGGGAATATCGTTCCACGCAGTGGTAGAGCCGACATTTTGAACTCGAAAAAATTGGAACACCAGAGGAGAGTGACAAGATGGTGAACGGCCATGTGGCACAAATGGAATGGAGAGAAAACCAATTGAGTGCTGGTACCCCATTTTATTGTGCGATATGTCTGTCAGTCTGTTAAAGTTCACTTTGTCGGATTTTTGTGTGTGTTTGAATGACATACAACGAAGCGATTCAGTAACGTTAGATCGCTGTGTTTAAGCGATACCATCCACATTTATTATTTCCACATGATATTAGATTTTGATTCCACTGCCAAATTGAAGTAACCACTAGTCCTTAGTCTAAGTTAGTCACTAGTTGTAACAGCTTCCATGTTGGTATATTGGCTTTCACGGCCGGTGAATTAAAACTCAGCAATTCTTCTAGGTTTGTGCCGTGTCTTGTGTGGGGTTTCGCCTAGGACACCAAGCTAGGCTCATCGGCGGGCTCTTGGTGTCCCCGCCCGGTCCCCCACAGGAGTGACGAACTGCGCGCCACCTCCCTTTATATAAGGTGCAACTGCACCACTTGACTACGAGAACCAAAAGCTCAAGCAGCCTTAACCTCCCTATGAAGGCTTCCAAAAAGATGGTATATTGGCTTTCACGGCCGGTGAATTAAAACTCAGCAATTCTTCTAGGTTTGTGCCGTGTCTTGTGTGGGGTTTCGCCTAGGACACCAAGCTAGGCTCATCGGCGGGCTCTTGGTGTCCCCGCCCGGACCCCCACAGGAGTGACGAACTGCGCGCCACCTCCCTTTATATAAGGTGCAACTGCACCACTTGACTACGAGAACCAAAAGCTCAAGCAGCCTTAACCTCCCTATGAAGGCTTCCAAAAAGATGGTATATTGGCTTTCACGGCCGGTGAATTAAAACTCAGCAATTCTTCTAGGTTTGTGCCGTGTCTTGTGTGGGGTTTCGCCTAGGACACCAAGCTAGGCTCATCGGCGGTCTCTTGGTGTCCCCGCCCGGACCCCCACAGGAGTGACGAACTGCGCGCCACCTCCCTTTATATAAGGTGCAACTGCACCACTTGACTACGAGAACCAAAAGCTCAAGCAGCCTTAACCTCCCTATGAAGGCTTCCAAAAAGATGGTATATTGGCTTTCACGGCCGGTGAATTAAAACTCAGCAATTCTTCTAGGTTTGTGCCGTGTCTTGTGTGGGGTTTCGCCTAGGACACCAAGCTAGGCTCATCGGCGGGCTCTTGGTGTCCCCGCCCGGACCCCCACAGGAGTGACGAACTGCGCGCCACCTCCCTTTATATAAGGTGCAACTGCACCACTTGACTACGAGAACCAAAAGCTCAAGCAGCCTTAACCTCCCTATGAAGGCTTCCAAAAAGATGGTATATTGGCTTTCACGGCCGGTGAATTAAAACTCAGCAATTCTTCTAGGTTTGTGCCATGTCTTGTGTGGGGTTTCGCCTAGGACACCAAGCTAGGCTCATCGGCGGGCTCTTGGTGTCCCCGCCCGGACCCCCACAGGAGTGACGAACTGCGCGCCACCTCCCTTTATATAAGGTGCAACTGCACCACTTGACTACGAGAACCAAAAGCTCAAGCAGCCTTAACCTCCCTATGAAGGCTTCCAAAAAGATGGTATATTGGCTTTCACGGCCGGTGAATTAAAACTCAGCAATTCTTCTAGGTTTGTGCCGTGTCTTGTGTGGGGTTTCGCCTAGGACACCAAGCTAGGCTCATCGGCGGGCTCTTGGTGTCCCCGCCCGGACCGGGGCGAAACCCCACACAAGACACGGCACAAACCTAGAAGAATTGCTGAGTTTTAATTCACCGGCCGTGAAAGCCAATATACCATCTTTTTGGAAGCCTTCATAGGGAGGTTAAGGCTGCTTGAGCTTTTGGTTCTCGTAGTCAAGTGGTGCAGTTGCACCTTATATAAAGGGAGGTGGCGCGCAGTTCGTCACTCCTGTGGGGGTCCGGGCGGGGACACCAAGAGCCCGCCGATGAGCCTAGCTTGGTGTCCTAGGCGAAACCCCACACAAGACACGGCACAAACCTAGAAGAATTGCTGAGTTTTAATTCACCGGCCGTGAAAGCCAATATACCATCTTTTTGGAAGCCTTCATAGGGAGGTTAAGGCTGCTTGAGCTTTTGGTTCTCGTAGTCAAGTGGTGCAGTTGCACCTTATATAAAGGGAGGTGGCGCGCAGTTCGTCACTCCTGTGGGGGTCCGGGCGGGGACACCAAGAGCCCGCCGATGAGCCTAGCTTGGTGTCCTAGGCGAAACCCCACACAAGACACGGCACAAACCTAGAAGAATTGCTGAGTTTTAATTCACCGGCCGTGAAAGCCAATATACCATCTTTTTGGAAGCCTTCATAGGGAGGTTAAGGCTGCTTGAGCTTTTGGTTCTCGTAGTCAAGTGGTGCAGTTGCACCTTATATAAAGGGAGGTGGCGCGCAGTTCGTCACTCCTGTGGGGGTCCGGGCGGGGACACCAAGAGCCCGCCGATGAGCCTAGCTTGGTGTCCTAGGCGAAACCCCACACAAGACACGGCACAAACCTAGAAGAATTGCTGAGTTTTAATTCACCGGCCGTGAAAGCCAATATACCATCTTTTTGGAAGCCTTCATAGGGAGGTTAAGGCTGCTTGAGCTTTTGGTTCTCGTAGTCAAGTGGTGCAGTTGCACCTTATATAAAGGGAGGTGGCGCGCAGTTCGTCACTCCTGTGGGGGTCCGGGCGGGGACACCAAGAGCCCGCCGATGAGCCTAGCTTGGTGTCCTAGGCGAAACCCCACACAAGACACGGCACAAACCTAGAAGAATTGCTGAGTTTTAATTCACCGGCCGTGAAAGCCAATATACCATCTTTTTGGAAGCCTTCATAGGGAGGTTAAGGCTGCTTGAGCTTTTGGTTCTCGTAGTCAAGTGGTGCAGTTGCACCTTATATAAAGGGAGGTGGCGCGCAGTTCGTCACTCCTGTGGGGGTCCGGGCGGGGACACCAAGAGCCCGCCGATGAGCCTAGCTTGGTGTCCTAGGCGAAACCCCACACAAGACACGGCACAAACCTAGAAGAATTGCTGAGTTTTAATTCACCGGACGTGAAAGCCAATATACCATCTTTTTGGAAGCCTTCATAGGGAGGTTAAGGCTGCTTGAGCTTTTGGTTCTCGTAGTCAAGTGGTGCAGTTGCACCTTATATAAAGGGAGGTGGCGCGCAGTTCGTCACTCCTGTGGGGGTCCGGGCGGGGACACCAAGAGCCCGCCGATGAGCCTAGCTTGGTGTCCTAGGCGAAACCCCACACAAGACACGGCACAAACCTAGAAGAATTGCTGAGTTTTAATTCACCGGCCGTGAAAGCCAATATACCATCTTTTTGGAAGCCTTCATAGGGAGGTTAAGGCTGCTTGAGCTTTTGGTTCTCGTAGTCAAGTGGTGCAGTTGCACCTTATATAAAGGGAGGTGGCGCGCAGTTCGTCACTCCTGTGGGGGTCCGGGCGGGGACACCAAGAGCCCGCCGATGAGCCTAGCTTGGTGTCCTAGGCGAAACCCCACACAAGACACGGCACAAACCTAGAAGAATTGCTGAGTTTTAATTCACCGGCCGTGAAAGCCAATATACCATCTTTTTGGAAGCCTTCATAGGGAGGTTAAGGCTGCTTGAGCTTTTGGTTCTCGTAGTCAAGTGGTGCAGTTGCACCTTATATAAAGGGAGGTGGCGCGCAGTTCGTCACTCCTGTGGGGGTCCGGGCGGGGACACCAAGAGCCCGCCGATGAGCCTAGCTTGGTGTCCTAGGCGAAACCCCACACAAGACACGGCACAAACCTAGAAGAATTGCTGAGTTTTAATTCACCGGCCGTGAAAGCCAATATACCATCTTTTTGGAAGCCTTCATAGGGAGGTTAAGGCTGCTTGAGCTTTTGGTTCTCGTAGTCAAGTGGTGCAGTTGCACCTTATATAAAGGGAGGTGGCGCGCAGTTCGTCACTCCTGTGGGGGTCCGGGCGGGGACACCAAGAGCCCGCCGATGAGCCTAGCTTGGTGTCCTAGGCGAAACCCCACACAAGACACGGCACAAACCTAGAAGAATTGCTGAGTTTTAATTCACCGGCCGTGAAAGCCAATATACCATCTTTTTGGAAGCCTTCATAGGGAGGTTAAGGCTGCTTGAGCTTTTGGTTCTCGTAGTCAAGTGGTGCAGTTGCACCTTATATAAAGGGAGGTGGCGCGCAGTTCGTCACTCCTGTGGGGGTCCGGGCGGGGACACCAAGAGCCCGCCGATGAGCCTAGCTTGGTGTCCTAGGCGAAACCCCACACAAGACACGGCACAAACCTAGAAGAATTGCTGAGTTTTTGCTTCCATGTTTATTTGTTGTGAAATATGGGAGAATTTGATGAAATTAAGGGATTGATGGGACAGCTAGGAGAGAAGCTAAAGGAGTTAGCTAAAAGTCAAAAGAATATGGAGGAAGGTTTGAAGACTCAATGGAAAGACTATGAAGGTGGTATGAACACTAATCTAGATGGGTTGGATAGACAGTTGATTAAGATGCAGGAAGGAATAAATACTAAATTTGAAGGTCTAGACACTCAATTTAAAGGTTTCAACACAAAATTGAAAGATTTAGACACTAAATTTGAAGGTTTAGACACTAAATTTGAAGGTTTCGACACTCAATTTAAAGGTTTCGACACCAAATTCAAAGATTTAGATACTAAATTCGAAGGGTTTGAAAACAATCTTGGAATTCAGTCAGGGGATTTGCAAGGAGGAATGGAATTATTTAAGGAGCAACAATTCGATATGAAACAGTACATGGAGAAGGCTCAAGCCGAAATGACGGATTTAAAGGAACAAATTAAGAAGGATAAGGTCTAAATTGAAAGTAATATGGGGACACAGTTGAAATCATTGGAGAAAACCGTTCATGAGAAAATGGTCGAAGCGTGGAGGCATTGACCGCCAAGATGGAAGAAAGGGATAAAGCAATTATCGCAGAGGTCTTAGTGTTAAAGGAAGAGGCGAAAGCAGTACAGCAGAGATTAGCGAAAGATACCAGGAGCATGACCGATAAAATGTCTGAATTCACCATTGAGCAGGAATGCAAGATGGAACGTCTTAGGAGTCAGATGGGGGAAATGAAATTAGATTTAAACGACGAATTAAAACACAGATTGCAACAGCGGTTTCGACAGTACAAGATAAAATGAGTATTACTCACGGAGAACAGTTAAAGAGAATTGTTGAATTACAAGGAAATATGGTAGAAGCAAAATCGATAGATGAAAACCAGGAACCAAGTCCGACAAGAACAACATTCACACCATTCAGTTACAGCTCAACTCAACCGATTACCATCATTAGGAATCAGGAGGACCGCCCCCCCAAAAATTCAAATTTGACTGGCAATACACCCATAGAATTCTTGCGGGACCTGAAGGAATACATGGATGAACATAGGGTTCCTATAGAGAGAGAAATGAGGGTAATAGAAAGAGCTCTTGAAGGCCAACCGCTAAACTGGATGCGAGCTTTTAGGAATCAGTTTAGAGGGTACGATGACTTTGCGAACGCTTTCCTGAAGAGATTTAGGTCCTCAGAAGATCAACAAAGTATAAGGGCTGAATTATACTCAAGGAAATACGCGACTACCAGGCCAACACAATACGCTGGGTATTTCACGAATCAGGTAGCCAGGCTACAATTTTTGGGTCCATCGTTGGAGGAGCAGGATTTGGTGCATGCCATAATACAGCAATATCCGGTAGAAGTCCAGCGTGTATTAATTACATCGGGTGCAAATAGACTCGAGGTGTGTGACGAGATTTTGAGGAAACTAGACCACACGAGCAAGATGACAGAACCTCGTGCTCCAAGGACAGAACAGAGAGAGGCAAATATGGTGGTAATGGATCGTATGGCGCAGACGGAACCTCAGCGAAGTTATGGAAGGAACGATAGAGATGGAAGGGATGAAGGAAATGGCTTAAACAGATACAGGAATCAAGGAAAGCCATATGACCGGAGGCCATATTATCTGGATAGAAGTGGACGATTTAATCAGAGGGACTACGGAAGGTCAGGATATAGAGGGAGAGAATCGTGGTCACGTGATAGGAGACCATACAATAACTACCCAAGATACGGGAATCAAGAAAGGCAAAATTATAGGCCATCATTAGAAGAACGTCACCATGAAAGCCAGAGATACATTGAATAATTGAGGGAAAAGGAACAAGAAGAAGAATCTCAGGCAAAACAGCATGAGGAATCGAAACCAGGCACCAGTGGAGTCAAATCAGGAAAGAGAAGCTGACAGGAAGGAAACGCCGAGTTTAAACAGGGATTCACAGGCAGTAATTACGATTTTTTCCCCATTAACAATGATTTACGCCCAGATGTCATGACAGTCCAAATTCAAGCCATTCACAGAATTACTGATGATGATAGGAGATATGAAGACCAAGACGAAGAAGAAAGAAGAATGAGTGAAGAATGGATGGAGCTACCGTTTCAGGAGGAGAACACCACAGAAGATGCAACTGAGAGAGTTATAGGCAAATTCAACGCAACTAGCCTTAATGGTACCACACGAGACAGTAAGCATGCGATATGGAGAACTTATTGAAGAAGTAGATTGTTAACCCAACAGAATAATAATAATCGAGATGTTTCACGCTTATTATTATTCCTGGTTGAGGGGGATTTGTGACCGATATCGCATGGTTTTGAGAGCTCTGGCAACGTCGCATAGCCGGAGGAAGAAAGCAAGCGGAAGTAACCTGAGGTTGATGTTTTTACGTCATGGACATAGTCGACAGCATGACTAGGCGAAGGTTCCAGAAGTGTAGAGGGCGCTGATGAGCTCCAGGAAAAGTCAAGGTGGAAAGGTCACACCGGAGAAGCGGGTCACTTTTATTTTGCATCGCCGTACAACGAAGTTCACTTTCTTTTGTGTCGCCGTACGCCGAAGTTCATCTTTATTTTTGTGTCGCCGCACGCTGAAGTTCCTAACAAGTGTGTAGTAGCAGTCGTACCGTGGCCGCTTGGAACCAGTGTGGTATTCCGACAGTTTTTGGGACATAGCTGAAAGGCTCAGTATTATTTCTTGCGGGACAGCTCTGCATTAACGAATACTAAAGCCGAATGTGGCGAGGTGATATTATAACGCAGATCATAATGCATTATGTTGTGGGACACTAGTCATTTGTACGACGAAATGCGAGCAGACACACGTGGTGTCTCAAGCTTTTACTAGGGACGGGACCTTATGGGCCGTGCGTGATATAATTGACGCCCAGAACATATGAACGAAGCGATGTGCTTTTGTTTGATGAGCAGACAAATGAGTATCCGGGGTCAGTGAACTATGAGAGATAAACTGAGTGTAGTCCAAATATAGAGCGACATTCAAGGCCAAGAACGGACATAATCTCTTATGAGTGCAGGCTGGTGTAGACGCGTACGATATAACCTGTGCCGTTATAGAGTTATTATCACGGCCATAAGTTGATATTACTTGGCATATTCGACATGAAGTTTGCAGCGATGTATTGGACGGACATAAAGGCTATCAGTACAGACCAGTGCGAGTTTTGTGTCAAGAACTTTACGAGCGAAGAGATGACCAGCTAAGTCTAGGAATGTGGAAGCTGTTATGATGACGTGGAAACGAAGGCGAGCCAGGGCCATGGACACCCCGAGGGTCGCGAGCTGGATCCAGGACGAGAGGGGAGGATGTTCAATGGGAAGAACGTGGACCCAAACCCCCAGGAAACGTGTCAGCGGAACCAAGACTGAGGTGGTCGAAAGGTACTGAAAACCATGTTAATTCTTAAGTAGTGGTTAATGAGTAGTGGTTACTAAGATTTGGACAGATGGGCTTAAATCGAAATAGAAGTTAATCACAAAGATAAAATGCGATAAAATGACATGATTATTAGGATAGTAAATTTTAAGTTTTCCTTTGAGAGATTAATGCAGCCATATTTAGGGTTTAAAATATATATGTTGTTGTTGTTTGAGTCTTCAGTCTTTTGACTGGTTTGATGCAGCTCTCCATGCCTCCCTGGCCTGAGCCAATCGTTTCAACTCTACATAGCTACCACAACCTACATCCGAGGCTATCTGTTCAACATATTCTAACCTTGGTCTACCCCTACAGTTCTTGTCCTCGACCCTTCCTTCCATAACTAAGCTTGCTATTCCTGGGTGTCTTAGTATGTGTCCTACCAACCTATCTCTTCTCTTCATTCGCAGTCGGCAGAAACATCTCTCCTCTCCCACTCGCCTTAATACCTCTACGTTTGTAACCCTATCTACCCATCTGATCTTCATCATTCTCCTGTAACACCACATTTCAAATGCTTCAATTCTCCTCTTTTCTGCTGCACCAATAGTCCATGTTTCACTTCCATAGAGCGCCTCGCTCCAGACAAAGGCTTTCAAAAATGACTTCCTAATACCTAAATCTATATTCGATGTCAACAGATTCCTTTTTTGTAGAAAGGCTTTCCTTGCCTGAGCCAACCTACTTTTTATATCCTCTTTGCTTCGTCCATCACTGGTTATTCTGCTTCCTAAGTAACAGAAGTCTCCTACTTCCTTCAGCTTTTCACCTGCCAATTTGATCTCCATGGAGGTTTCTGATTTATTTCGGCTGCATTCCAGTATTTTTGTTTTACATTTATTAATTTTCATCATGAATTCCTTCCGTTAGATGGAATCCATACCATTCAAAAACTCATTCAAATCCTCAGGCTTGTCGGCCAAGATGACGATGTCATCAGCAAATCTCAGAGTTGAAATTATTTCTCCTTGAATCTTCACTCCCACTTTAAATTTTTCTCCAATTTCCTTCATTGCTTGTTCAATGTAAAGATTGAAAAGTATGGGTGATAAGGTGCAGCCTTGCCTTACACCTTTCTGAATACCAGCTTCTCTCTCATGTCCTTCAGCTCGAATGACTGCTGTCTGGTTTCTGTATAGATTGTATATCACCCTCCTATCCCTGTACTTTATTCCAATAGATTTCAAAATATCAAACAATTTAGTCCTATCAACGTTATCAAAAGCCTTTTCTAAGTCTACAAATGCCATGAACGTTCTCTTATCTTTCCTTATTCTACCTTCCAAAATCAGCCTAAGACTTAGTACAGCTTCCCTCGTTCCTACATTTCTCCTGAAACCAAACTGGTCTTCACCCAACTCCGTTTCTATCTGGCTTTCAATCCTCTTGTAAATTATTTTAGACAGGATCTTTGAAGCATGAGTAATCAAGCTGATTGTACGGTAATCTTCACATCTGTCAGCTCCCACTTTCTTTGGTATAGGGATGATAACATTCTTCTTGAAATCAGGGGGTACCTCACCTGTCTCATAAATCCTACACATATATATATATGGATGCTTTAAAATATAATCTGAGTACAGGGATCTTTCAGCGTGTTACGTCGCTGTGTTCTTTGAATTGGTGCAACCTGGATGACAATTTATGGTTTGAACAGGCTTAAATTACGGGGGATTCATTTACACTTAATGGGCCACTTTTTGTGCGAACATCATGATATTTACACTAAACACTCACACGTCACTGAGGTTTCCCTTTACATGCTAACATGAGGAGATGCGTTTGGTAGGTAACTGATACAAGGTTGTGTAAATAATGAAACTGCATTGATAAAATAGTAGGGTTGCCTAATACGAAGTTATGATGAATCTAAAGGTTCTCGCTATAGCGAGGTGAATAAAATAAATGATTATAATTAATGTTACGTGATAGGTTAAATTATGAAATTTTGTGGCAATTGTCAGTTGAAAATAATACAGATAGGCAGAGGCCATCTACTTAAATGTTTATGGTGTAGTTATAAATATGTGAAGAGCATGCAGTGATTAACAAATAAATAAATATCTGGGATCATAAAGATGTTACAATGTAAAGTGATAAATGTAAAATCCAACAACCAGTCATTTTTCTGAGTGAGGCACAGCTGAACGAAAACCAGTGAAAATAATAATGAAAGTATTTAATCCATGAATAAATGGTCTGAAAATAAATTCTTTAACGCCAGTGACATCCATATATATATAAATATTTTTTTTCTATTTTGGCGATTACATTTAGTTAGAAGGAGATCGAATGAGGCAACAAATTTTTCTTTGAATATTTTCTCAGATTTATGCACCTGCTCATTTATGGACTATTAACGGAGAGGTGACATAGCATTTTGAAGTAATGGTTGTAATACTAGGGTGATATAGCTCTGATCTCCGTAAGTTATTTTGTATCCAAAGATTAGGACGCCCGGAGATTTTTGTCCTCATTAATTTGAATTTTGCTTCTGCGTCATTTATTTATTTGCACATCAAGAGTAATTTTGAGAAGTCTCCGAGCGAAGGTAGGCTTCTGTGTTTGATTTTATGTATTTAGTGGTGTGGTTCTGTAATAAATGGTAGATGAGTTTTATTTTAACAGCGGAGTTTTTTGTCATTCTTGTTCGTTGTCATACTTGTGTGTCCACCGTATCAATTTTGAGATTTTACCCCAGTTGTACCCATCATTATAAAGACCCCGGGATTGCTTGAATCTCGTTCCCGACACAGTTTTTTAAGGCCAAAATTGATTCGGACATTCAAGATTTTTTTCCCTTTTCGCGTTGTACCGATTTCTGGGTGAGGGTTGACGTGTGTGTCGGGCCACCCAATCCAAAGCCAGATTATCGGGCACAGTAAAGGATGATATTTTTGGGATAAATGTTTTCACGATGTTATGAGTGTACGGACAACTCCATTGGTCGCGAACAATGCGAGGGAATGCATGGATTCGCGTGTTAAAATTTGAGTGTATTTGATAAAGAATTGTATGAGTTTTAGCAAGTTTTATAAACAGAAAATGTAACTTTGAGAAAATGATACTGTTCACCCTAGCAGCGTGTTCGCAGCGAACGCAAAGGAGATGTGTATATCCCGTTATAAATTCAAGGCCAGTATATTTCATAAAATGGAAAGAGTTGTTAATCAAACCACAAGTTTATGAATGGAAACAGGTTCACGTCTGATTGTAAGTGTATCAATCTATGAATGGGTCGACCAACCAGATCTGCAATTCACGGCGCGTGCCGGTCTTAATAGCTTCCGTAGGAACGCTAGGCACGCCGGCATTTTTGTTAAACCTTTTATTGGTTGTAATAGGTTTAGGCCGGTCAAAATTTATTTCTGTATAACTGACAGTATAGTAACTTCAGTAGAGTGTGTGTTGTTAGAGAAGAGTGTGTGTGGATGCATTCATTAATTTATTAATTTAGGAATGGTTATTATTTGTTTAAACTTCAGAGTTAGTTTACATTTGTTAATAAATTTACTTAGTTCGTTTCCTATATCGTCTTTCGAGTGATTTATTTTAATATTAAAGAGCAATGGTATTGTGGATCCCCTTTCAGGATGGAATTAAGTCCCTTTATAAGACCCCGAGGATAAAGGTAGGTGTTCATCTGAGCCCAGTGTATTTTGTTGTATATCCATACTGCCATTGTCGAATACTGTCTAAATTACCGAAGACCTTGTTGGAGCGATTTCTGATGGAATTTTTATCCAGAGCCTTTTAGAAATTAGGAATCCAGATCGGCTATGGATTTCCGACAGGCAACTTCCCGAATTTACGGGTACAGTACCACCCCGGCATCTGCCCGAAGACGAAATGGGAAACCACGAATAACCACATCGAGGATGGCTGAGGTGAGAATCGAACACCCTCTACTCATTTGGGCCACCCGAGGCTGAGTAGACCGCTCTTCCAGTCCTCATACCACTTCTCAAATTTCGTCGCAGAGCCGGGAATCGAACCCAGAACCTCCGGAGCAGCAGCTAACCACGGTGACCGCTACGCCACGGAGGAGACAGTAATTACAATTAGATAAATCGTAATTTCATGTAGATTCTTTTGAAATGACGCATAATGATATGATAGATATCGTTTCAATCGATAATCTATTAGCAAAAATAATTGCCGGGACTGGGGTTTGAACCTGATACCAGATGATTCGCAGACCAAGACGCTATCATCACAGCCATTGCAACCACAAACATTTAGAGTACAAGACAGTTAATTAAATTAAAAATTCATGTTTTATGGGCTAATGCCGTGTGTATTTAGATTAGAACCATACGTTTCGGAGAAACCTTTCCATTGAAAAAGGAGGCAAGGTTTCTCCGAAAAGTATGGTTCTATTTTAATACACACGGCATTAGCCCAAAAAAATGAATTATTTATATAATCCGGGCCGTGAAAGCCTTAATAAACACATTAAGAGTGTTAATTATTTTCACGTGCCGGTAATAGTACGGAAGTAATTTTTTATGTTCCATTAATATTTCGCTTTATTTATTCGATAATGTTCCTGCATGGAAGTGAGTATTAAATTAGTAATGAAAACGCCTACTTGACAGTGAAAGGAATTCCTATAGTGGTCCATGAAAAGCTAGCCCAGTTCCCGTATAAAAACATCGATATATGTTATACTAGCAGTAGTGCCCGGCTTCGCCTGGTGGATTCGTTTGCTTTACGGATGATGAATACTGCTACAGAACTGGCAAATGATAATTAATCTAACAGAAAGAAAAATATAACTTTTTGTGGTGGTGGTGGTGGTGGTGGTGGTGGTGGTAGTGAGGATGATAAGAAGTACAGTATATTGGACGTAACATTTAGTTAATTTTTCCCTAATGACAATGATAATAATGAATAGGAAAACGGCTATTTACTAACTACAGTACTGACACATATAATTTACAAACGAATTGAAAAATATGATTAGAAAGAGGAGTAAGTGAAATAAGAGATACGCCTAGGGCCTATATCTCACTGGCTGCTAGGAAAATAGAGACCAATAGTGTCGTCTTTTGTCCCATAGTGTTGTAGGAAAAAAAATCAGAGCAGTTGGAAAACTTCGGCTGTCCCAAGCTCCTGAGGCAGCTTTAGTGTCATTTATCGCCACATAACGCTCATGGATAAGGATCGGAATAAATGAAAGTAAATTTGAAATCACCATCGCTTATTGCAGCAGATAACCTCAATGTTCTGCACCAACACAATCGCACATTATACAGAGGCATAATATTCATAATGACAACTGTTTTAAGGGGCCTAAGAAATCTTTTTGCAGTAATTATTCCTCGAGACTGCAATTTTTAAATGGTATCTATGGGGAATGGTGTCTTGTTGGTCTGCGATGGGCAAAATTAAATATCATAGTTAAAAGGGGGTTATTGTCATTAATAGTTTCATTCAGATTATGACAAGCATCTAGCTTCTGGTTGATGTATATTTCTATTCTTTCAAGCATGTGTAATATTCTACCTTTATCTTTTAAGTGAACTATAGACACAGATTTATCGATACTACATTTAAAAGATAAAAGTAGAATATTAGACATGCTTGAAAGAATAGAAATATACATCAATCAGAAGCTAGATGCTTGTCATAATCGGAATGAAACTATTAATAACAATAACCCCCTTTTATCTATGATATTTAATTTTGTCCATCGCAGACCAACAAGACACCATCCCCCATAGAAACCATTTAACCACCTTATTTCTGCCTTAATGCTCTTCTTTTTTCGATTTCATACCCTATTTAATCATAATGTACAACTTCTATAATATTCCCGTGATAACTTTCACCACTTAATATTATTTCATTTTTATTTCTTCTTCTTTGTGGATTAATTTTTACGATTATTACACATGTTATTCATATTATAATCCCCAACACACTCTCCTTACCACAAATAATTCTCATCAATTCCATCTTATTAAACCCACGTTAGTACACATGCTAATTATATTTTAACCCCAATACGAACACCTTACCTCAAATACATATTATCCGTCCATCTTATTAAACCCGTATTTGAAACCTAATCCAACTTGCTATATATTTTAACGCATGATATGTTTTACAAGCTTATCGTTTTCTTGTGCAAGTGGCGATTCACGATCTGTAACAGCGCTATAACGACTACCATCACAATAAAAACCATTTGATTTTACTTTTATATCTATCGTAATAATCCCGCGTTAGTAACCTAACTCCAACTTGTTATGTATTATAACGCATGATATGTTAAAAAGCGTGTCATTTTTCTTGTACAAGTGACGATTCACGACTTGTAACAGCGCTATAACGTTTACCATGTCAACTAAGGCATACAGTTTTTATCTATTTAACTTTTGCTTCATTTCGGCTTCCTAGATCGTTCTTCTCAATCGCTTCTTTATTCACTTTGATTTGCTTGTTTGTTGTTACAATCTGCCAACGTTATTTTATAGCTTGTAATAAATGATCTGCACATTGTGTTGCCCAGTACACATAATATAGCAGAGAGAACCAACAAATAAGAACCAACTGAAGTGTAGGAGAAGGCAATACCGTAAACTATTACGTACCTCATAACAGTATTCCACCTGAAGACGACACTGGATGATATGCTTGATTGCTGTGTTTGGTAAATAACCTGCACATTGTATTTCCCTATACACACCAACTGAGTCATCGAAGTTTAGGAGAAGGTAATACCGTAAACTATTACGTTCCTCGTAACAGTATTCCACCTAAAGTCGACACTGGGTAATATACTTGATTGCTGTGTTTGGTAAATAGCCTGCACATTGCGTCACCCATTAAGCAACTATAACAACAGAGTGGGCCATTAAGTTGGGAATCGACTGAAGTTTTAGGTTGGAGGACTGGATTACAAAATTTTTGTTTCGTTTTGAAGCGACAATTTGGCCTACATCCTTTGCGCTTCTTCATTCTTCTGACAGCAACATCTTCTGTCACTACAGTTTTTCGATCAAAATTATTGGAGTATTGACGTAGGCAGTTTATAAGGTAGATCTCATATTTTAATAGCATCTTTTTACTATCACTTTTTAATACATGGCATTTAATTATTTGCAAGCTTTTCCATTTTTTGATTTAAAACAATTTTTGTAAGGATATCCATTTCTTTTGGGCTTTGTTAACTAGGTTTAAGATTTAATATCAATCACGGTGAGGAAGGTATCAATGAAATACCGAAACATGTACGTTTAGTAATGTAATTAAACGTTTCATTAGTGTTTGACTAGGCGGTATTAATAAGAGAATAGGACTCTAACGTATAAATACACGAATTAGATGTGGAGACAGTAGAGGAATGATCGGAAATTGAAGTGAGATGAAGGATATTAACTTCTGTTATTATATTCTAATTATTAATCTTTTATTGAACACGATTTGAGTAAATACGTGTGTTTTATCTTTGCTGGTTGAACACATTAGACTGAATTCGACTACAAAACTGATATGACAATGTGCAGTAGTATTTTGAAAGGTGAAGGAGATCTTTGAAGGATCCTGATATTGTGTGGAAGGATTTAAATTAGGATCAGAGCTAAAGCTCATATATATTTATATAATGAATTTATATCGTTTTGATAACGAATGCTATTATTATTAATGCAAATTATACTTTAAATAAGTTTCCAATAATTATTTAATTAAGGGAATAAGTTATTAGGAATAATAATTTATTATATGTTTTTGAATTGTACAGTATGTAAGGAATGATATTTTTGGAATAAATGTTTTCACGATGTTACGTATGTATGGACAACTACGTTGGTCGCGAACAATGCGAGGGAATGCATGGTTTGGCGTGTTAAAATTTGAGTGTATTTGATAAAGAATTGTATGAGTTATAGCAAGTTTTATAAACAGAAAATGTAACTTTGAGAAAATGATACTGTTCACGCTAGCAGCGTGTTCGCAGCGAACGCAAAGGAGATGTGTATATCGCGTTATAAATTCAAGGCAAGTTTATTTCATAAAATGGAATGAGTTGTTAATCAAACCACAAGTTTATGAATGGAAACAGGTTCACGTCTGATTGTAAGTGTATCAATCTATGAAAGGGTCGACTAACCAGATCTGCAATTCACGGCGCGTGCCGGTCTTAATAGCTCCCGTAGGAATGCTAGGCACGCCGGAATTTTTGTTAAACCTTTTATTGGTTGTAATAGGCTTAGGCCGTTCAAAATTTATTTCTGTATAACTGACAGTATAGTAACTTCAGTAGAGTATGTGTTGTTAGAGAAGAGTGTGTGTGGATTTATTAATTAATTTATTAATTTAAGAATGGTTATTATTTGTTTAAACTTCAGATTTAGTTTACATTTGTTAATAAATTTACTTAGTTCGTTTCCTATATCGTATTTCGAGTGATTTATTTTAATATTAAAGAGCAATGGTATTGTGGATCCCTCTTCAGGATGGAGTTAAATCCCTTTATAAGACCCCGAGGATAAAGGTAGGTGTTCATCTGAGCCCAGTGTATTTTTGTTGTATATCCATTCTGTCATTGTCGAATACTGTCTAAATTCCCGAAGACCTTGTTGGAGCGATTTCTGATGGAATTTTTTATCCGGAGCCTTTAAAAATTAGGCATCCAGCTCGGCTATGGATTTCCGACAGGCAACTTCCCGAATTTACGGGTACAGTACCACCCCGGCATCTGCCCGAAGACGAAATGGGAAACCACGAATAAACACATCGAGGATGGCTGAGGTGAGAATCGAACACCCTCTACTCATTTGGGCCACCCGAGGCTGAGTAGACTGCGTTCCAGTCCTCATACCACTTCTCAAATTTCGTGGCAGAGCCGGGAATCGAACCCAGAACCTCCGGGGCAGCAGCTAACCAGGGTGACCGCTACGCCACGGAGGAGACAGTAATTACAATTAGATAAATCGTAATTTCATGTAGATTCTGTTGAAATGACGCATAATGATATGATAGATATCGTTTCAATTGATAATCTATTAGCAAAAATAATTGCCGGGACTGGGGTTTGAACTTGATACCACATGATTCGCAGATCAAGACGCTATCATCACAGCCATTGCAACCTCACACATTTAGAGTACAAGACAGTTAATTAAATTAATAATTCATGTTTTTTGGTCTAATGCCGTGTGTATTTAGATTAGAACCATACGTTTCGGAGAAACCTTTCCATTGAAAAAGGAGGCAAGGTTTCTCCGAAACGTATGGTTCTAATTTAATACACACGGCATTAGCCCAAAAAAATGAATTATTTATATAATCCGGGCCGTGAAAGCCTTAATATACACATTAAGAGAGTTAATTATTTTCACGTGCCGGTAATAGTACGGAAGTAATTTTTTATGTTCCATTAATATTTCGCTTTATTTATTCGATAATGTTCCTGCATGGAATGGAGTATTAAATTAGTAATGAAAACGCCTACTTGACAGTGAAAGGAATTCCTTTAGTAGTCCATGAAAAGCTAGCCCAGTTCCCGTATAAAAACATCGATATATGTTATACTAGCAGTAGTGCCCGGCTTCGCCTGGTGGATTCGTTTGCTTTATGGATGATGAATACTACTACAGAACTGGCAAATGATAATTAATCTAACAGAAAGAAAAATATAACTTTTTGTGGTGGTGGTAGTGGTGGTGGTGGTAGTGAGGATGATAAGAAGTACAGTATAATGGACGTAACATTCAGTTAATTTTTCCCTAATGACAATGATAATAATGAATAGGAAAACGGCTATTTACTAACTACAGTACTGACACATATAATTTACAAACGAATTGAAAAATATGATTAGAAAGAGGAGTAAGTGAAATAAGAGATACGCCTAGGGCCTATATCTCACTGGCTGCTAGGAAAATAGAGACCAATAGTGTCGTCTTTTGTCGCATAGTGCTGTAGGAAAATAATCAGAGCAGTTGGAAAACTTCGGCTGTCCCAAGCTCCTGAGGCAGCATTAGTGTCCTTTATCGCCACATAACGCTCATGGATAAGGATGGGAATAAATGAAAGTAAATTTGAAAGCACCATCGCTTATTGCAGCAGATAACCTCAATGCTCTGCACCAACACCAAGGCACATTATATAGAGGCATAATATTCATAATGACAACTGTTTTAAGGGGCTAAGAAATCTTTTTGCAGTAATTATTCCTCGAGACTGCAATTTTTAAATGGTATCTATGGGGGATGGTGTCTTGTTGGTCTGCGATGGGCAAAATTAAATATCATAGTTAAAAGGGGGTTATTGTCATTAATAGTTTCATTCAGATTATGACAAGCATCTAGCTTCAGGTTGAAGTATCTTTCTATTCTTTCAAGCATGTGTAATATTCTACCTTTATCTTTTAAATGAACTATAGACACAGATTTAACGATACTTCATTTAAAAGATAAAGATAGAATATTAGACATGCTTGAAAGAATAGAAATATACATCAACCAGAAGCTAGATGCTTGTCATAATCTGAATGAAATTATTAATAACAATAACCCCCTTTTATCTATGATATTTAATTTTGTCCATCGCAGACCAACAAGACACCATCCGCCATAGATACCATTTAACTACCTTATTTCTGCCATAATCCTCTTCTTTTTTCGATTTCATACCCTATTTAATCATAATGTACAACTTCTATAATATTCCAGTGATAACTTTCTCCACTTAATATTATTTCATTTTTATTTCTTTTTCTTTGTGGATTAATTTTTACGATTATTACACATGTTATTCATATTATAATCCCCAACACACTCTCCTTACCACAAATAATTCTCATCAATTCCATCTTATTAAACCCACGTTAGTACACATGCTAATTATATTTTAACCCCAATACGAACACCTTACCTCAAATACATATTATCCGTCCATCTTATTAAACCCGTATTTGAAACCTAATCCAACTTGCTATATATTTTAACGCATGATATGTTTTACAAGCTTGTCGTTTTCTTGTGCAAGTGGCGATTCACGATTTGTAACAGCGCAATAACGACTACCATGACAATAAAAACCATTTGATTTTACTTTTATAACTATCTTAATAATCTCGCGTTGGTAACCTAACTCCAACTTGTTATGTGTTAAAACGCATGATATGTTACAAAGCGTGTCGTTTTTCTTGTACAAGTGACGATTCACGACTTGTAACAGCGCTATAACGTGTGCCATGGCAACTAAGGTATACAGTTTTATCTATTTAACTTTTGCTTCATCACGGCTTCTTAGATCGTTCTTCTCATTCGCTTCTTTATTCACTTTGATTTGCTTGTTTGTTGTTACAATCTGCCAACGTTATTTTATAGCTTGTAATAAATGATCTGCACATTGTGTTGCCCAGTACACATAATATAGCAGAGAGAGCCAACAAATAAGAACCAACTGAGTCATTGAAGTGTAGGAGAAGGCAATGCCGTAAACTATTACGTACCTCATGACAGTATTCCACCTGAAGACAACACTGGATAATATGCTTGATTGCTGTGTTTGGTAAATAACCTGCACATTGTATTTCCCAATACACACCAACTGAGTCATCGAAGTTTAGGATAAGGTAATACCGTAAACTATTACGTTCCTCGTAACAGTATTCCACCTAAACTCGACACTGGGTAATATACTTGATTGCTTTGTTTGTAAATAGCCTGGACATTGCGTCACCCATTAAGCAACTATAACAACAGAGTGGGTCATTAAGTAGGGAATCGACTGAAGTTTTAGGTTGGAGGACTGGAATTACAAATTTTTTGTTCTGTTTTGAAGCGACAATTTGACCTACATCCTTTGCGCTTCTTCATTCTTCTGGCAGCGACATCTTCTGTTACTACAGTTTTTCGATCAAAATTATTGTAGTATTGACGTAGGCAGTTTATAAGGTAGATCTCATATTTTAATAGTATATTTTTACTATCATTTTTAATACATGGCATTTAATTATTTGCAAGCTTTTCCATTTTTGATTTAAAACAATTTTTGTAAGGATATCCATTTCTTTTTGGCTTTGTTAACTTGGTTTAAGATTTAATATCAATCACGCTGAGAAAGGTATCAATGAAATACCGAAACATGTACGATTAATATTGTAATTAAACGTTTCTTTAGTGTTTGACTAGGCGGTTTTAATAAGAGAATACTATCATTCAACACGGTTATTAATTATTACCATTGCCATAATGGTCAATGTTTACGCATTTTACATTAGAGTCCTTCATAACTCGATTCCTGTGCCATTAAGCCAAATGCTTATCAAAATAGTCTTGCCTTTCAACGACTTCACTTCATTGCGGAAAACACCTCGCAAATACATCAACATTTCCCTATAAAACCTCGTGTACCCTGGTATACGGGAATACAAACTCCTTCACTACTTATTAAACAATTCAATTGCACAAATTGATTGCTATCATCATTTCTTACACAAAACTAGCATTTACATATTATTGGCATAATCCTCAGCGTTGTAACCATCAACCGCTGGTATCTTAAACAGTTACATCTGTTGTTAAACGTTACATTTATTCATACCAACGAATTTAGACACAACGTGTTGAACCTCCATTAGTTTACTTTTAAAATGTTACTGGGATATTTACAAACTGTTACATACACATTTAATAAAAATACTATAATGTTCCACCGTACTCTTCTGGTTTCAAATTTACACATGTTGCAATATTACGTCCACAATATGACGTGACATTACTCATTGTGTATAAATAACGACAAATGTTATTTATGTGTTCGATAAAAATCAATATCGACTCAGGATAAACTAGCTATGAATTCCCTAGCGTCGGATGAAAGAATATTCCATGAAGATATATCTCTTATAATGTTTAAATAGACGAAAGATCTTAGCTTTCTCTAATAAAATAAGGATTGTCAAATTCGGAATGTGTCTCCATTCTATACAAAGAATGTCTATGAGCATATGACTTTCTATAGAACTCATGACGAATGTTTCTTGTCATATTGACGTCAAGTTCATAATACTCGTGATATTACAACAATATATCACACGTTCTTTGTTCTTCTCTTGATGTTTCTTCTTAACATTTAAGATGCCCAAATTAAATTACTAAAAATAATTTAATTGGCATCCTAGACAAAATATCTGAATCCTGAATTCAAAATGAATTGAAAATGACGAAAAACAATCACCTCACATGATCTCGTAGAATTAAATGTTGTTACATACATGAAATACAAATATATATCGAAATATGGATAAAGGTTTTTGCTCTGGAATGTCACTATCAAACTCTTAACTACATAGAAATAAACACTGCTACATTGACTGAAGATTTCTCTAAGTTCTGGTTATGTATTAGGAAATATTCAGTTGTTTCCTTCTCCAATAAACTAGGCTGGACCCTAGTCCGTCTCCTCGATCCAACGACCTCGGAAAAGGAAGGAATTCCTCTCCGGAAAACATCAAGCTCCATCTGGGATCGAACAGCAACCTCCCGTTGATCGATCTTCTTTGTTGCCGGATCCTTCCCTGGCATCTTGACATTCTCTTATATCTTCGTTCTCAGTCTTGATAGAGTTTCATTATATTATCGAGTGATATTGTAGGTTCAGCTTCATATTCACAAATAAATACGTAATGAAAGTTCTGGACCTCACTCGTTGATACAAATATTCATAAAGGTGTACTATGAAATATTTATGTACCTCGCAGATGTTATGTTCAAGTACATGAATAACGCTAATGTACGAGATGTTGGTGTACATAACGTTTCATGTATAATTGATGCTTAGACACTCAAGAGTACTCTCATTATCGAAGTTCCATTGTTGAATCTATTACTCTGCTTCAAAAGTATCCCTGGCGCATATAAGTTCTTAGTATATTATCTCAAACATATTATGTATCATGAATAATATTTCCACTTGCAGAATATACACAGTCATAATGCTTGTGTAACAATATACTGCTTCAATGTTAATGTCAATCACTGTTACTCACGTGAACTTCATAAATTGAATCTATGTTCACTACAGTCTGGTTGTAACGAAAATGCTTTACGGCTATTGAGTCCGTTACTTTTATTCTTGACTTCTAAAATGGCTATATTTATTAAAGCCTTCCTTCGTTGACGCCGAAGATTTGTTTAATACTTCCATGCATTCGGTACTATAATCTGTACTAAAACGATTTGTTCTATTCACAAACAATAGTCAGTTATTGCGGTATTAACACTCTTCGCAACTTCACCTAAATCGAAGCACGGGCGATCTACTCAATCTACCCTCTATTGCCGATGTCTCCACGAGTCATCGAATCACCGGACTCGGCTAAGACTTTCGGGACTACAACTCTCCCGGAATAGACGTCTGCACACTTCAAACTTCGCAGTAACAAGAGCCCTGTTGCGTGGCGTCTCCCATCCAAGACAACAGTTCTAGCCGCCATTTCTGATCCCCCCCCAGAAATTTATCGCGCTTTAGAAAAATGCTTATTACGTCATATTTCGACCTTTCGGCGATGTTCAAAGTATCTGTAATATTCTCTTATAATTTTCTTATTATTACCAATTCATAAAATAGCTTTCTTGGGGCCTAAATGTAATAATTATCCATATAATTTATCCTTGACTTCTTTTCACTAAAACCTCTCCTTATCGGCTGTCAGCTCATATCCAATGATATATTTTATAACAATAATTAAACATATTCCGCGATAAATCCACTGTTGCTAGGTCATTTACAAGCTTCTAGTATATTCTATTGCGCAACATATCACTTGATGGAATCTCCCTCCTTGCTCAACACTCTGACACGACTGGTTTGTGTCAAGTTCCAGCATCTACACACATCAAAAAAAGTTTTGCATCACCTCGGTTCCAAGAGTTCCGGAACCTTTAAATACAAAGGGAATAGAGATCAACACAAACAACATTTCAGCTCGTTTATTGCTCATGAGACCCACACATTGCATGTTGTACCATCATACAGCTAGACTTTCAGCATTTGTGGTCCAGATTGCAGTACACACCACTACCTCTAATACCCAGTAGCACGTCCTCTTGCATTGATGCATGCCTGTATTCGTCGTGGCATACTATCCACAAGTTCATCAAGACACTGTTGGTCCAAATTGTCCCACTCCTCAACGACAATTCGGCGTAAATCTCTCAGAGTGGTTGGTGGGTCAAGACGTCCATAAACAGCCCTTTTCAACATATCCCAGGCATGTTCGATAGGGTTCATGTCTGGCGAACATGCTGGCCACTGTAGTCGAGCGATGTCGTTATCTTGAAGGAACGCATTCACAAGATGTGCACGATGAGGTCGAGAATTGTCGTCCATGAAGACAAATGCCTCTCCAATATTCTGCCGATATGGTTGCACTATGGGTCGGAGGATGTCATTCAGGTATCGTAAAGCCGTTTCGGAGCCTTCCATGACCACCAGTGGCGTACGTCGGCCCCACATAATGCCACCCCAAAACATCAGGGAACCACCACCTTGCTGCACTCGCTGGACAGTGTGTCTAAGACGTTCAGCCTGACCAGGGTGCCTCCAAACACGTCTCCGACGATTGTCTGGTTGAAGGCATATGCGACACTCATCGGTGAAGAGAACGTGATGCCAATTCCGTGGGGTCCATTCAGCATGTTGTTGGGCCCATCTGTACCGCGCTGCATGGTGTCGGGGTTGCAAAGCTGGACCTCGCCATGGACGTCGGGAGTGAAGTTGCGCATCATGCAGCCTATTGCGCACAGTTTGAGTTGAAACACGACGTCCTGTGGCTGAACGAAACGCATTATTCAACATGGTGGCATTGCTGTCAGGGTTCCTCCGAGCGGCAATCCGTAAGTAGCGGTCATCCACTACAGTAGTAGCCCTTGGGCGGCCTGAGCGAGGCCTGTCATCGACAGTTCCTGTATCTCTGTACCTCCTCCATGTCCGAACAACATCGCTTTGGTTCACTCTAAGACGCCTGGAAACTTCCCTTGTTGAGAGCCCTTCTTGACACAAAGTAACAATGCGGACGCGATCGAACTGCGGTATTGACCTTCTAGGCATGGTAGAACTACAGACAACATGAGCAGCGTACCTTCGTCCTGGTGGAATGACTGGAACTGATCGGCTGTCGTACCCCCTCCGTCTAATAGGCCCTGCTCATGCATGGTTGTTTACATCTTTGAGCAGTTTTAGTGACATCTATGAACAGTCAAAGGGACTGTATCTTGGATACAATATACACAGTCAACGTCTATATGCCGGAGATCTGGGAACCGAGGTGATGCAAAACTTTTTTTGATGTGTGTATATTTCCATGTTAAATTATATCATGGGCTTCAAAATAATCTTATTTTCATCCCAAATAATTCATTTTTCGGGGGCAGTACCTCCTGTAAGGCCACGGTGCCTCCTTCCCGCTTCCTTGCCTATCCATCCCTCTCTTCCCCTCCCTTCCCATCCCTAATAAGGCCCCTGTTCGCTTTGCAGGTGAGGCCGCTTGGACGAGGTGCCGATCACACCTCCTCAGTTGTATCCACTCCGACAAGATGTTTCCAGCTCTGGGGCCCGTAGAGGCGGTAGTTGTGAGTTCCCTCCCTGAGTGCGTGGGTTCCACCAACCTGGAGGGTAGACTCGATAAATAAATACAAAAGTTTGCACCAAGCAGGAGTTGGGAAATTTGATTGTATTGAACATTATTACTAATAGTCTATAGATAGGCTGGAGACTATGGTTTCATTCCTTCTCTTAATTTACAATATAATATGTGATGTTTGTTCAAACAAGTGTGACAGTAGCATATCTCCAATATTCAATCTATACATTCATCATAGTACCAGTATGAAAACGTGCGTAATTTAACATTTTAAGAATGTTCAAGCTGTGTAGCATACGAGTAGGATAACATGTCACATGACTTCTCATCCATATCATCTTAATTTCATAGTAGGATAACTTGTCAGATGTTACACAACATATGCGACGACTGTAAGGCTCGTATCTTTTTTAGCCTATTTCGAATTTTGAAAAAAGTAGGCTTATGAGATCACCTTTTGTCCGTGTGTGTGTGTGTGTATGTGAGGAGTGTGCGTGTGTGTGTGTCCTCTAATAAAATCTAAACGGCTGGAGCGATTTCAATGAAACTCGGTACGTTCATAGCACTATTCCGGGCGACCCCGACCGTGCCCTTCAAATGTTGTTACGTCTCACCAATCCAACATGGCGGCTGTGCGAAATATTTCACCAGCATACAATATCTCCGAAACTATTCCCGATATCACCCTGGAATTTTTTACGGTGGTAAAAGGAACAACTAGAAGTTCACCTATGTGACGTTTGAAAAATTGGTAACTACAAAACCCACATGGCGGCCACGCGAATTTGCGACTTTTAAATAGACATTTCTCGCGATTTAACCAACCAAATGCAATAAAACTTGGTACAGTATATGTTTATAAACATTGTAATGCACCGACATCTAACTTGGTTCAATTGTTTACATAACCACAAGATGGCGGATGTGCGAAATATTTCACCGGCATTCTATATCTCTGAAACTATTAGCGTTATCACCCTGAAAATTTGTACGGAGATAAAGGGCACTACTGGCAGTTCATCAACAAGACTTTCAAATACCGGTTAACAACAAAACGAACATGGTGGCCAAGCGAATTCGAAAATTTTAAATAGACCTTTCTCGCGATTTAATGTTCCAACCGCAATGAAATCTGGTGCAGGAAATGTTCATACACATTGTAATACACTGGTATCTAATTTAGTTCAATTGTTCACATAACCTCAAAATGGCGGCCTTGCGAATTTTAAAATTCAGTTTTTATTACTTGTGTCGTAATCATGCGATCGATGTGAAAGTTTGAATAAAGAACCTACGCAATAATTTTCCTTTAAGGGTGCATGACTCTATGGCCTATACATTTAACAATCCAACATGGCAACCATCCGAAATATTTAGACGGCTCTGAATATATACGAATCTATTAGAGCAATCAAACTGAATATTTATGTTCATAGGGTCTATAAACTTAAATTCACCTGTAGGACTTTAAATAACCTGGTGATCATAAATCCAACATGGCGGCGACGCGAAGTTTAAATATTCACATGGACGTATCTCACAATTTAACCATCCGAGTGCAGTGAAACTTGGTACAGAAAATCCTTATACGACTGTTAATCCACTGGCATCTAATTTATTTCAATTGTTGCCATAACCACAAGATGGCGGCTTTGCGAATTTTAAAATTAAGTTTTAATTTCTTGTGTCGTAATCATGCGATCGATGTGAAAGTTTGAATAAAGAACCTACGCAATAATTTTCCTTTAATGGTGCATGACTCTATGGCCTATACATTTAACAATCCAACATGGCAACCATCCGAAATATTTAGACGGCTCTGAATATCTACGAATCTATTAGAGCAATCAAACTGAATTTATTTATGTTCATAGGGTCTATAAACTTAAGTTCACCTGTAGGACTTTAAATAACCTGGTGATCACAAATCCAACATGGCGGCGATGCGAAGTATAAATATTCACATGGACGTATCTCACAATTTAACCACCCGAGTGCAGTGAAACTTGGTACAGAAAATCCTTATACGAATGTTAATCCACTGGCATCTAATTTATTTCAATTGTTGCCATAACCACAAGATGGCGGCTTTGCGAATTTTAAAATTAAGTTTTTATTTCTTGTGTCTTAATCATGCGATCGATGTGAAAGTTTGAATAATGAACCTACGCAATAATTTTCCTTTAATGGTACATGACTCTATGGCCTATACATTTAACAATCCAACATGGCGACCGTCCGAAATATTTAGATGGCTCTGAATATATACGAATCTACTATAGCAATCAATCTGATTTTTTTATGTTCATAGGGGCTATGAACTTAATTTCACCTGTAGGACTTTGAATAACCTGGTGATCACAACTCCATCATGGCGGCGACGCGAATGATAAATATTCACATGGACGATTCTCGCAATTTAACCATCCGAGTGCAGTGAAACTTGGTACAGTAAATACTTATACGAATGTTAATCCACTGGCATCTAATTTATTTCAATTGTTTCCATAACCACAAGATGGCAGCTGTGCGAAATTTTAAAATCTCCTTGTTACTTCTTGTATCCTAATCATGCGATTGAAGTTTGAATGCTACACGTTCACAATAATATTCATGTAACAGTACATAACTGTAGGACGTACATATATAAAATCCAACATGGCGACCAACTGAAATATTTAGTCGGTTCTCAATATCTACGAATCTATTACAGCAATCAAACTGAAATTTTGTATGTTGATAGTGGCAATTAACATATGTAGGATATATGAAAATAGGCTGTATAGTTCTTCACGGAACTACTTGTTTAAATTTATTAACACATTCGTAATTCTAAAATTAAATGTCTGAGAACGATTGTTTCTACATAAACATATGCATAAGAAGCCAAGTTATTTTAAAATAGTCACGGAATCATTTGTAAGAATAATGCGTCACGAGAAATATTTTATATCTCTTTTGTAAAGGACTATAAAAACCATGACCTAATACCCGTAATTTTTTTTGTATTCTTTATAAGACCTACGGTTCATAGTTATGTAGGTGAGTCACCATCCTCTTTCAACAGTTGCACACTACGAGTAACACACACAATCGTTGATCTTTTAGCCTAGTCGGACATACTAACCTCTTGCATTGTGCGACCTATTCCTTCTACATCACTGAGCGACTAGTATCCTCAAATGATTTCATTGATGTGTAGGTGTGAAAAGTCACAGAATACACGAAAAAATATTCTTAACTACATTAGTTAGATATATTCGTGACTATACCAGGTTGACTGACTGAAAGTCAATCTAGACTTGTGATTTAGCTGGGTAGCGAAGAAAATATGGCATTAAGCCATGCTATCTGCTGATTAACAAATGAATCGGTGTTTTTTGAAAGGGCGTAGGTGAACGAAAGGAAATTGTTGGGAAACTAAATAAAACTTCCCCAAAGGCTCAATTTTTAATTTAATTTTTATTTTAATGGATTTTGTGACTAACATGCTTTCATGGAACATGTTCCACTCTTTAAAATAATGTTATAAATTTTTGTCCGGAAAATATGCGCAAAAGAAAATCGTGCAACTACGCCCTTTCGAAAAAAATCGAATAATTAGACACAAAAATGTTCATTAAATTTTTCGAAAATGAAATGTATTTGCTAGAGACAGATATTTACACAAATGTATGGCAAAGATGGACACAAAATATAATGGATCGAGTTTAAAACAATACGATCCGAAATAAAAACAGCAATTAAATCAGCATATCGAAGGCACATTGAATCAATTGAACAGAATATCACTGAAAATACAAAATCCTTCTGGACGTATGTCAAAAATAAAAGGAAGAATAATAATATTTGTGATGCATTTCGCCACGACAGTAAAACATACGATAATGATAAAGTCATAGCTGAAGTTTCTGCGTCGTATTTCAAATCGGTTTACTCGCCTAATTTAAGCCCAATACTGCATGCCTAGCGATACATCTATCACTACCGACACTCTGCACATTGACAAAGTCACCTTACGTGAGGTGGAAGTAGCTATAAGAAAACTGAAGCCTAAATCCTCAGCTGGACCAGATCATATCCCGCCATATGTAATTAGGGGCTGTGCAGATGTTCTTAAGCACCCTCTCCTTTTCATATATAACTTAATTATTAAAACCGCCACATTTCCATCTAATTGGAAAAAAGCCGAGTATGTCCAATCTTAAAATCTGGAAATCCAATGCTAATTAGTAATTATCGTCCGATATGTATATTGTCAGCGGTAGCAAAGATTTTTGAATTCATTTTGTAACAAAGAATTTCCATTTTTGTCAGACCATTAATATCAGAAAAGCAGCATGGTTTCCTCGCCCGACGTTGGACTATCACAAATATGGTCAACTTTACTGAATCAGTGTCCAGAACATTAGACGCAGGAGGACAAATGGATGTTGTATTCACAAACTTTCAGAAGGCATTCGACAAAATTAACCACGATGTTCTCCTGAAAAAACTCAAAATATTAGGATTTTCTGATTTACTTATATGCCTCTTCAGCTCTTACCTTAATGACAGGAAGCAATATGTGTCATTTCATAGAATGAATTCTCAAGAATTTGAAGCTAATTCGGGAATAGTTCAGGGATCGAACCTTGGACCTCTAGTTTTTCTAATCTTCATAAACGATCTACCTCAAAGAATAAAGCATTCTAATTGTCTATTGTATGCTGATGACTTCAAGGTATATAGAAAAATATCTGTATCTACTGACTGCGACTTGCTTCAAAATGACCTGAACAATATTATGGAATGGACTACAGAAAATCTATTAGGATTAAACGTAGAAAAATGTATCTCAATTTCGTTCACCTGGAATATAAACCCTATCGTTTTTAATTACAAGTTAGGTTGCAGTGTCCTGAAATCAGTTCATGAAAACAAAGATCTCGGTGTGTTGCTAGATAGAGAACTAACGTTTAACCCTCATATACGGAAAATGATAGCTGACTCAAACAAGACACTTGGATTTGTTATCAGGAATACAAAACCATTCAAAAACATAAGTACGTGTATCCACCTGTACAACACACTAGTCAGACCGAAACTAGAATATGCTAGCATTATATGGAGTCCTAGATGCAAGACATATACCTCAATGATTGAAAACACACAAAAGAAATTCCTAAAATATCTACATTTTAAAATAACAGTCAACTATCCTCACTTGATACCATACCAGGAACTGCTAATAAATTTTTATGTGGTCAGTTTAGAAAAACGAAGAAAAATAGATGCTATGAAATTCCTTTTCAAAATTATAAACAATTCAATTGATGATTCCGAATTCCTCTCTCTCTCTTAAATTTCCACGTACCACGCATCAATTCTAGGAACAATATCACATTTGAAAATAAAAGAACCAGGACATCTGGCCACAAAAATTCACCGCTGAACAGGCTATGTTATATTTTCAACACTGTTGCTCAAAGAAATAATGCCATAGATTTTCGTACTTCCTTGACAGTATTTTTGATGGAATTCCTAACCACTCTCCAGAAATAATGACTCAAACCTTGCAAATTGTAAATCATGAATTCGTACCACTGTGTCATTCTACCTAGCCAACCTTGTATTACACATGTATTATTTGTACCATACTGTTTTAATTGTACACCTAGTTATTTTAATTAGTTTTATTTAGTTACTGTTTAGTTTAAGTTAGTATAAGTTGCAAGATAACATACTGCGTAATTTTAATTAGTTTTTTAAAAATTATTATTACTGTTTAGTTTAAGTTAGTATAAGTTTTAAGATAACATACTGTGTAATATTTATGCCACTGTAATTGGGATGAAAATCCTGTTGTGCGCAAATAAATAAATATCAGTTTAGGACTTAAATTGGAATTTTTTGCAATACTAAGAAATTAGCGCAAATCTAAAGCACAGACATTATATTCAGATGGAATGGATTTGTAACACACAAACATTTCAACAAATCTGAAGCACTGGGAAATACTTACAACATAAGAAAGTCATTGTTGGTTGGTTCCTTAGTTTAGGGCTGCGACAACGCGGTCATGTATTCCCGTGTACTTTGGGTGTGACGCACGTCCGCCCTTTCAAAAAAAAACTCAATATTAATGAACATGAGTTTTATACGAAAAGAGCGCTTGCACAAGCGTCCTTTCAAAAGGGAAACAAAACGCTAAAAAAGTGAAAATGTCAAAAAATTGTCGATTACGCCCTTTCAAAAAACACTGAATGAAATATGTTCTTTGTTGAAGAGGGTTGGAATGATTGGTGTATCTTTACAGGTTTCAACTCAGTCCCGAACAAGGAACCTTCGCCCTACCAACATTCAGTGTTCTTAACACAGTGATAGCTGACTCATGTCCCTCCACAGTGCGGTGCCAGATGACTAAGTATCGCTCAGCTGATGGAAGTTGCAACAACATGGCCAATGAGAAGTGGGGTCGAGCAGGGACAGCATTACAGCGTGTCCTTCCTCCAAAGTATGGGGATGGTATGTACAGTATTTTAAGATAGGACTATAATATGATTTACAGTCATATAAACAGTACAGCTTACAGCCATTTCAACTTACGTACATTTCAGCTATTTTTAATGGATTATAAATTTTTTCTAATATCTGATGAAAATTATTAAAGGTTAACATTATGAAGCTAGCTTTTTTAGTATGTGAAAATACGTAGAGAGTCTTTGATTGAATAACACCTGCGATAAGTGTACCTGAATATATTAATATTCCTCTTTTTTCTGAATTTGTATTAATATTCCAGATTTTCTGACCACAAAATATGGTTATCATCCAGTTCAGAATAAGTTACGTTTTGCACGTTACAATAATATTATCCAAAACCTTACCACAAAACGATAAAACGCTTAGTAAAATGATGTTTGTTAATTTAGACAATGCACAGGCTCAAAAGTACACACTCTCCTTAAACTCTCACGTTTCAAATATTTAATTTGTTTACCTGCATTACAGGAGTGAACTCTCCACGTTCTGAAGGACTTCCAGGAGCTCGCCTTATCAGTACCCAGTTTGCCACTGACGCTGATGTGCCCTATGACAATTATACATTGCTCATCATGCAGTGGGGGCAGTTCTTGGACCACGATCTCACACACACTCCTATACAAAGGGGTAAGTAAACACCATCATATAGCTTGACATACTCTACTCTATATTATGTAGATACTGAAATTTTCTCTTGTCGAGGAATGTTTAGCTCTCATTGAAATGAGTGGGAAAGTGCAATCATTGCTTTTATTTTCTCATCACGGTGGGTGAGTGGTAAACGTGTCGGTCTACTAACCCCAAGCTTTCAGGTTCGCTCCTGGCCGTGGTACGTGATTTTGTTTGAAAGGTGGCATCAATTACGACACCATGCCATACGATGTTGGCATGTCAAAGGACCCATTTGAATTCAGTATGCCGTGTTCATAGTGGCAAAATTAATCTCGGGAGTCTCCGCCAACATGAAAATGAAAATCCACAGCCTGCTTCCAGTCGACTGACCGGGTCAGGGAATGGAATGAATGAAGACCCCATCTAGCGGCGAGGATATGAACTGTGCCGGCTGCCGAATCCTGACGCACTCCCCTGGGGCAATGTCTACATGAATGACAGATGAAATGAAATGAAATGATAGTGGAGACTGTTGCTGGAATGATATTGTGACCGGGAAAACCGTAGTACCCGGAGAAAAACCTGTTTACCTCCGCTTTGTCCAGCACAAATCTCACATGGAGTGACCGGGATTTGAACCACGGACCCAGCGGTGAGAGGCCAGCGTGCTGCCGCCAAATCCACGGAGGCTGTTCTCCGCCAACATAAAGTTCCTCATTTCTCTACTAGAAAGCGCTTTAGTGTTCAAGGAGCTTAGATGATTATCTAACCTCCTTGACTTTCATAGTGCTTCAAGTAACAACGAAATTCGACATGCAAGCTACCCTTTGGGTGTCAAATAACAAAACTTGCACCCGGCAGCCGAGGCCATACGATATTATTATTATTATCCGAGTGTGAAAAAGGTAACCAATACGATGCATCAAGACATGTAAGAATGTCCAACAAAATTGGGCCCAACATAATAAAATGCATAGACATTAACCATTATATAATAAATAACCCCTGGCACTACAGCCCGTGAAGGGCCTAGGTCTACCAAGCGACCGCTGCCCAGCCATTTGGCCTGCATATATTGGGGTGACGCGTGATCAGCGCATCGGGTCCCCTCGGCCGTTAATCTTGGTTTTCGTGATCGGAGCGCTGCCTCACTGTCAGACAGCTACTCATTTGTCCTCACGAGGCTGAGTGCACCCCGTTCCAGCCCCCACGTCAGTTTCTAAAATCCCTGACGGTGCCGGGAATATGGTATTAAATAGTATCCGTGTTGACTGATGGTAATCTCCAATTATACAATCCGCATTTTCAAACTTCTTACGAGGGAAGTACCCCAGCTCGAACGGCGAAAACCGACTGAAAGTGGGTTTAAAGTTTACAGTTTTACCTATGTAAATAGCTATCAATGCCATCTCTATATATATAAAAATGAAAGTTTGTCTGTTTTTTCTGAATTTCCACGGAAATTTGAGTTATTGACGCGCTTCAGACTGGTCTATGACGGTTGCGCGCAAAAACAACATTTTTGTCTGTCTGTCTGTTTGTTTGTCTGTGTACAATTTTGCACGCGCATCACTCGAGAAAGGCTGAGTGGATTAACGTAAAATTTGGTACAGAAGTCCATCAGAGGCTCGAAAGTAATCATTGATGTAACTCTTCTCCCTACCTCTTATAAAAGAAGGCCTACTCCCTTAAAATGCATGCTGAAATGGACGTAGAAGGACGAGACAAAGCACATTTTCAGCGTCTCAATGTGAGAAACAAAACTCGGGAGCCCTACGGGCCCTGAAAACCACATTTTAAGGTCCTAAATCCAACAGTTTTTGAGATATACCCAGAAACCTAATTTCATGTATTAAGCTATTGAAAGGATGCGAGCCGGTAACCATGGCAACACAATCTCAGAAGTCCATCTATTTCTGTAAAACGCAATTATTATACTACTAGCAGGTACCCGCGGCTTCGCTCGCTATCAAGACAATGGGGACGATGCATTATTGCTGATAATTGATCTATTCTATTACAGCAATCGCGGCAACAGGTGGGTCCATTCAAATTCTGAACATTTCTGATACGTACGGTATATTGATATGAACAGCAAAGTGGGCATTTTATTGAGTTGTGAAAGTCTTCAGGGTACGATGCTACATTATGTGAACGCATTTGAAAATTACGATTTTGGTTTTGCCATCTTCTGCTGAAACATAACGATTTTGCTGTCCGGATACTCGTGAGCACGCCACATACAGTTGCCCGTGGGGAGAAATGGTTTTGTCTAAATGTACATCTACTGCTGTTAAGTGTGTGTCATTGCGCTTTGTTAATAGATATTGCGAATATTGTTTGAAGAGGGAACTGCACTCTTGCACACTGGAATGGCAAATCTATCGGAATATGGGGAATTAAAAGTATTTTTCCTTAAGCTATTCTGGGTGTAATTTTGCCACTCTTATTGGTGATTTGAAATTCAACATGTCGCTATTAATAGACCTATAGTAAACTTATTCTCAACTTGGCCGCTGATGTACATTATGCAGTCTCTTCCAGTGTTAGGCCTACATCCCAGGGATTGAAATTCTCCAACAACCGTTTTGCCTCACATGTCTCTCTAAGTAATTAAAATTCCTGATTGTTGATGTTTGAGTCTTCCGTTTTTTGACTGGTTTGATGCAGCCCTCCATTCCTCCCTCTCCTGAGCTAATCGTTTCATCTCTAATTAGCTACCACACCCTACATCCGAGGCAATCTGTTTAACCCTGGTCTACCCCTACAGTTCTTGTCCTCGACCATCCCATCCAAAACTATCTTGCTATTCCTGGTTGTCTTAATATGTGTCATACCAACCTATCTCTTCTCTTCATTAGCAGTCGCCAGAAACATCTCTCCTCTCCCACTCGTCTTAATACTTCTTCATTTGTTACCCTATCTACCCATCTGAAGTTCATCATTCTCCTGTAACACCACATTTCAAACGCTTCAATTCTCCTCTTTTCTGCTGCACCATTAGTCCATGTTTCACTTACTTATAGTGTCCCGCTCCAGACAAAAGCTTTCATTAATGACTTCCTAATACCTAATTGTATATTCAATGTAAACAGATTCCTTTTCTGTAGAAATGCTGTCCTTGCCTGAGACAACCTACTTTTTATATCATCTTTGCTTCGTCCATCACTGGATATTTTGCTTCCTAATTAAGAGAAGTCTCCTACTTCCCGTAGCGTTTCACCTGCCAATTTGATGTCCATAGAGGTTTCTGATTTATTTCGGCTGCATTCCAATAATTTTGTTTTACATTTATTGATTATCATCATGAATTCTTTCCTCAAGACGGAGTCCATACCACTCACAAACTCGTTCAAATCCTCTGGCATATCGGCCAAGATGACGATGTCATCAGAAAATCTCAGAGATGAAATTATTTATCCTTGAATCTTCGATCCCACTTTAATTTTTTCTCTAATTTCCTGATTATTGTGTTTTTAGAGATCTTTGAAATGCGTTGCCCTCGCACATGGTGTAGATGCATTGTCAAAGGAAAACATTCCATGTTACGAACCTGGGCCGCACAACCTGTACCGAAAGTTTCTGCAGATTTAACACAAGGCCTATTCTGAACAGCAGTTGCTTGAACTAAGATTTGCCAACATTTTATTGTATCTTTCCATGTGGTATATCTCTGTATTTCAACATATATAAGAGTGCTTTAAAAATCATGTCTTGTGTAAATCTTGGAAATGGTTGTGAGTGTGTTTTTTGCCGGAGTGGATACTCGCTCGTAGAAATTCTTTTCAGTAAAATAGAATGGTTCACAATTTTTTAAGTGCACATTGAGGTATGTGACGGCGGGATGCCTTAAGTGGTACGGCAACGGCAATAGCCGCCACAGAGCTTCTTTCCTACTGAAATAACGACCAGACTGATATTCGTACTTGGCTTTACGGGATTTGTGAGCCCAGAGTTTATGAAATTGAACGTAGCTATATCGCTACCTTTATTTAGTAGCCGCTACTGTAGTGTTTAAAAATTAAAGGTGGTATTAGCAGGCGCTTTCCCTAATTTTTTTACCCCTGGCACTACAGTCCATGAAGGGCCTAGGCCTATCATACTACCGCTTCCCTGCCATTTGGCCTGCAGATATTGTGGTCACGCGTGGTCAGTGCTTCATGTCAATTGACAGCTAGTCAATTGTTCTCACGAAGCTGAGTGTACCTAGTTGCAGCCCTCACGTCAGTGTCTAAAATCTCTGACGGAGCCGGGAATCGAACCCGGGACCTCCGGATGAGTGGCAACCCTGTTGTTATTGTGTTTATATATATCTTGAAAAGGATAATAAATGGATTGGCATTGCCTCCTACAGGGATTTATAGAAAATCGGATGTCATACCTTGATGTACTGTTGCCATTGAAACGGACTTGCCATTATTTCATCAGTTTATCAGAGCGAGATAGTTTTCTGCGAATATCTTTGAAACTGTTGGTTTTAGGGCCTTAAAAAGTGGTTTTCGGTGCCCCGTAGGGACGTACCGAGTATTTTTACTTGCATCGAGGGGCGTAAAATGAGCTTTGTTCGGTCTTTATGCGACAACTTCGATATTTTGTCCCGGTTGAGTATTTTTGGTGACTTTTCAGTTATGTTGCCCGTTCCACGGGAACAATGATTTATTTCCGGATGAAAGGTAGCCAATATGTTATCCCATGGTATAAGCTGTCTCCATGTCAAATTTCATCCAAATCCGTCCAGCCGTTTTAGTGTCAAGAGGTAACAAACAAACACACAGACACACACACAGACTTTCACAATTATAATATATATAGGGATATAGGGATTGTGAACATTCGCAAACGGCTATAAGGTTATCGCGGAACCAACTTAAGCTGTAAAATTCATCAATACGTATATAAAGCGCTTAAGGGGGTCAAGGGGAACTCTTGAATTTTTTCACACGATTTACACGGGCGGGTGTGGTACTAAAGGTCTATTATATCCCTATCCCTATATTATTAAATTATTATTAAGATTATGATTATATTATGGCGTACAAGGACGAGACAAAACTCATTTCAGCCCCTCGGTGACTACTATATTTTAAGGCTCTAAAACCACGTTTCTGAGATATTCCCAGAAAACTAATTTCATTTAATAAACTAATAAATAGATGACGAGTACAGAAGAAGACCAAATCAGGAGCTATATAGATATACTGAGAAAATCACATATGTGGCTCTACGGACATGTCTCATGGATGAACCCAACAAGACTAACCAACCGGCTTCTCAACTATTGGGGGAATAGAAAGAGCGTGACACCGTCGATAACAGTAGTTAACAAGGATATCCAAGAACTGAAGATAATGAAAAGTGATATTAGAAGCCGATCACATCTCAGAAAGATACCTAAACAGAAGAGTATTCAGGACAGACCACCCTGTAAGAAAACCGGCATCATCTGGACAAAAGACAGAAAGGAGCAACATAGCCAGAGAATGCGCGAATACTGGCCAAACATCGAGTCCCTCACCAAGCTGAAAAGTCGAACGTCGTGGTCCTTAGCTGGCCCATCCGAAAGAAGAAGAACAAGAAGAAACTAATGAAGTAATGCCAGCCGGTAACCATGACAACAGTATCACAAGAGGTGACATCCCACTTTCCATCTATTTCTGTCAGAAGCAATGCCACTCAATTTATTAAATTTCGGTTAAAGTTTGCAAATGGCTATAAGGTTATCGTGGAATCAAACATAGACTGTAAAATTCAACAATGCGATTAAGGGGGGGTACCCTAGAATTTTTTCACGTGACTTACACGTGCTATATGCAATATGTTGTACAGAAGGTCTATTATATCTCCAAACAGCAATATTATTTTCAAAAATTCCTGGATTGGAATAGTGTTTTTTTTGCAGCTTTTGGGACTTTGTGCCATTTGAGGCTAAAAATCCCGAATTTCCATGCACCACAAGCCTTTATAATTTATTAAAGGGGTCTTCCTGGGGATGGGGACTTTCCACAACGGTGAGGGTCAGTTTTAATTTGACATATATTGCGTTTCGTCTACGACGTATACAATATTATTTTCACGTCAGGAAGTACACGTTAGGTGAATTTAGTTTGAGAGCACATTTTAACTAATCATATTTTTGTCGACAAACGGGTTCATCGTAAAGATGATTTTGTTTAATACTGTGTGGTTGATATATCTTTATGTTTATGTTCGACCCTCACTATTATGTGTCAGATAACTGTATCATAATGATGGTCATTATAACACTGTTTTCCATTATGATACAGTTTCTCCAGCCAATCAGAGCTCGTTCATTGACCAATTAGGTAACGATAACTTCGCGCATGCAAAATCCAACATGTCGGACATAAACACAACATCGAACTATAATAAATTACCGACATGGAATACCCACCGTCCATATGTTCGCGTAAATAAACTGGCGAATATGAGACAAGAAATAGCACTGTACCTTAAAATCACCAACACTAATTTCTACACAGCGCATTGTCTTCAAATGACTGCGGTGACAATATTACTGAGGGACGGCTGATGTAAACATATGGTTGCATATGGCATTGCAACCACACAGAGCGCATGCGTCGGTTGTTCAAAGCTCTTGAAAGACAAAGATATAACACCCAACGCTCGCTCTGCGATCACAAAATTCCAGTAGCTGACTCTCAACAGATATTTATGAATATTTATGTTAAAACATATAATAAAGTTATAATTATCGTCGAACATAAACAGTCGTATGCAACTCGCCTATAATGGTAATTAAGACACTCGTATGGAAATTATTAAACTCGCATACGCTCGTTTTATAAAAAATACTCGTGTCTTAATTATAGCCATTATAGGCTCGTTGCATAATGTACTATTATGTACGCCTATAATTCATGTTCTGGTGCTTGGAGCATCGTAAAATTACGTATTTTAACAATGAGTCAATATACCAATAATTTATAAATCTCTTCAACGTACTTCTCGTAGAAGGGTGGGTATAAGGAACAACTTTTCAAAATACATGCTAAATAGGAGAAAAATAAAAATTATCCTAGAAGGACGACCAAAGCATACGTTGCGCTTCTCAATGTGTGACACAAAACTAGGGAGTCTATAAAGAGTAGCCGAAAACCGAATTTTATGGCCCTTAACTTAACAGTGTCTGCGATATACTCAGGAAACTAACTTCGTTCTGATAAACTTCTGAAGGAATGACAAGCCCCTAATCATTGCAACAGTAGCTCAATTGATAGCGTCTGGTTATTAATACCAAAGACCGTTCGAAGAGCGGGCACTTCTGCTAGTTCATCTATAAAAGTACGTGTTCGGTCACCAGCACCATCTGAGTGTGTGATAATGTGATCACCGTAGGATTTGAGTTTGGACTATTGCAATGCGGGAACATTGTAAATAGTGGAGTATGTGTACATGTTGCCCTTGTTTAGTGTGCATACTGATCCATTCGGCTGTGTTTTAATCACTTCATCGAAACTCCACATTTACACTTCGACGTCGAATGAAGGACAACACGGTTATCTTTTACTGTGGGAAAGATGACTATGTCAACACGGTACTGCATGTGTTAAGATTTCTTGTTGCAAACAAGTGTTCAACCTTTTGCCAGATGATACTGCGCCACATCTGTTTCTTGTTAATATAATGGTCCGAATTGTCTGTTGCACGGTAGTTTCTGTTGCGAATTGTGTTTCTGCAAACTTTTTGTAATGTTGAACATATATGCTAATGGTCTAACCAATTGCTAGGAATGGATTTTCCCTAATGTAATGGACCGAATTGCCTGTTGCACGGTACTTTCTGCTGCGAATGGTGTGTCTGCAATCTTTGGACGCCGTAACTTCCAAACATTGATTGTACACAAATGCGGAGTTTTACAGATAAATGGGTAGTAGAACAGACATATCTTCGTATGTTGAGCGCAATGCCAGTCAGTTTTAGCCGTTCGAGCTGGGGTACTTCCCTTGTTAGTGTTTTGTAATAGTTGTGGCACAAGTTCCGCCTAATCACTTGGTGGTCATTGGGTACATGTTTCGAGGTCTAATTGTTTTGACCCCTTCCATGCACCACAAGATAATTTATTAAAGGGGTCTTCCTGGGGATTATGTTCTGGTTTTCATATTTCAACTATTTCTTTCTTTCTTTCTTTCTTTCTTTCTTTCTTTCTTTCTTTCTTTCTTTCTTTCTTTCTTTCTTTATATTCAGTCACTTATTTGCTGCCACGGAGCAAATTATATCTCAGTTAACGTCTGCCGACCGCAGTGTCGCAGAACTGCTACAGAGCTGAACCAATACCAGTGGCGCATGCAAACCACAATACAGCGTGTGTTTGTCTTCAAATTTGTAATTGTTCGCCGCATATTTTTCGGAAGAATTAGACCACATGACTGTTTCCCAAATGGAGACCGCACAATACAGTGATCTGTAGGACAGGGTGACATTTTAGTGTTTGTTCATATAGTGTTCTGGTTTTCATATTTCAACTATTTCTTTCTTTCTTTCTTTCTTTCTTTCTTTCTTTCTTTCTTTATATTCAGTCACTTATTTTTTTCCCCCAGGGGCTCACATCTTGTGGGACGTGGGTTGGTGACCATGGGACCCCAGCTGAGTCCAGCATTGTTTCCAATTACTTGTGCCGGGCTCCTCTCTGTCTTCTTTCCTGTCGACCTCCCTTGGTCAACTCTTGTTCTCTTCCGACCCCGACGGTATTAGGGTATCCGACGCCTATGAAGTCTTTCTCTTTCCCGCCTTAATTGGCCCTTGTCTCGTCTTTCCTGATCCCTCCTTCTTCGAGGGGTCAGACCTCTTGTATTCTTTTCATTATATTTCCTTTTCTCTTTATGATTCCGCACAGTTTTTGTTACTTGGCTCCCCATGTATCTAAATTCCCTGAGTGTTTTTTTGCATATACACTACATTTTGTAGGTATTTTTAATCTACGTTGCATTATAAGAGTTTTTTAGATCTAAATTGCATTTCGCGATTGTTTTCAACCTCAATTGCATTTTGTAAAGATTGACAATCTAAATTGCTTTTTAGTAAGTCTTTCAATGTAGGAGCAGGGAATTTTAGTGAGTATTTTTAATTTTAATTGCAATTTGTAAGTATTTTCAACCAAAATCGCATTTTGCAAGAATTTTAAAACTAAATTGCATTTTGTGTGGTGAGCATTTTGCAAGTATTTTGATTCTCAATTGCATTTTGTGGGTATTTTGAATCTAAGTTACATTTTGTCAAGTATTTTCAATCTTTGTAATGTTTGAAGCCATATTTTCAGTGTTGCCTTAGTAAACAAGAGTTTAGTGCTTTTAAGTCGGTCAACACGAATGTACCCAAAAAGAGATGGGTTATGCCCTAATCCTGAAATAAATTAAATTTTTTAATCACATGTAATTTATTTCCCGATTAGGGCATAACCCATCTCTTTTTGGGTACATTCGTGTTGACCGACTGAAAAGCACTAAACTCTTATTTTCAATCTAAATTGTATTTGCCGTATCAATCCAAATGAGTAGTTTGAATCTACCGGACATTTTGTTGGCATTTTCAATTTCAATTGCTTTTTGTAAGTATTTCGAATTTCAATTGCAATTTGTGAATCTTTCGGATTGGAAATGGGATCTTTCAATCTGAATTTCATTGTGAATTTTCAATTTCAATTACATTTTGTAAGTACTCGTATTTTGAACCTCAATTGCATTTTGTACGTATTTTCGATCTCATTTGCATTTTGTAAGTATTTTGAAATTCAGTTGCATTTTGTAAGTATTTCGAATCTACATTGCATTTTGGTTGGTTGTTGGTTCCTCAGTTTAGGGGATGTGACAACGCGGTCATGTAGCCCCGTGTACTTTGGGTGTGTGTAGAATCTGTCTGATGACCGGTGTTAATTGTGATGGCTGTATTAGTGTGTGTATCTGTTTTTTTTAAATTCAAGTAAGGACTGCAACTTTTAATTTTTCAAATAGTTTCTACTTTTGCCTCCAAATGCCACCGTCAACGACTACTAGGCCTAGTTCAAAACTTAGGTACTACACGCCACCGCAGTCGCCTCTTGGCAACGAACGTAGAAACCTAAGAGCATTGTTTACATTCCTAACCTATACAATTTAGCTTCACACAGGTGTAATTAGTGGAAGGTTCTTTAACATGCCATAAATCTATGACATGGGACCGCCGGCTTTACTTCCCCTCCGAAGGAAGGCATACTGAGGGATTTTAATGCTCTTAAAAAATCCGACGGCTTCGGCCGGGTTTGAACCCGCTATCTTGGGCATATAAGCTCAGCATGCTACCAACTACGCCACCGAAGCCGCCTACATTGCATTTTGTACGTATTTTGAACCTAGCCTACATTTTGTGCGTATTTTCAATCTATTCCTTTTGTGAATCTTTTCGTTCTAAATTCCCTTTTGTAAGAACATTTTGTGAGTTGTTTCAATCTGAGTTCCTTTTTTGTAAGTATTTTCCGTCTCACTTAATTTTCGTTCTGGATTCCATTTCATTGTCATTTTCGCTATCACCCAGATCATTAGGGGCCGATAACCTAGATGGTAGGCCCCTTAAAAATACAATTATAATCATCATCATCACTTATTTTAATGTATCTTTGGGGTAAGCATCTTCCACCTTTCCAATATGGTGCACTTTAATAGGGTTATTGATGTGAATGGTTTTAGTCTTAGGCTTTCCAACCACCTGTTTTCCTTGATATTTAAAATTAATCTATATCGGATGATGAAGGGGCCAAAACAATTAGGCCACGAAACATGTACCCAATGACCACCAAATGATCATTTATCAAAATTAATGGTATTGATTTGGCGGAACTTTAGCCACAACTATTACTAATTAGTTCATCAATACGGAACCAGCATGAAGCTTTCAAATAGCCTATTACAATTCGTAGTGTTCGACAAGGCGGATGTTATAATTGGAGATCCTACATAAAACTTTCTTAAATGTGAACACTTGTTCATAGAAGGTGCAGACCACCAGACAATCATAGTCGACACCCCTAGCATTGATTACTGATTCGATCGAAAAGATAATGAAAACAATAGGCTTTGAATATTAGCACAGCCAATGAATTGACGCTCCGTCTTCAAGTGTCAGTTGTGAGGTTCTAGTTGGAGACTGTAGTTTTAGTCGTATGCTTTTGTACGTTACTCATAACCCTGGATACACACCATGGTGTCTTACTTAGTTTTAAAGGCAGAAGGATGCATTGCAATGAAAGTACGTCACGCTGAGCTCACCCTGCGTACAAGAGTTCAGATATCAGAAAGGATCCGCGTAGGACCCATGTTCATTAAATATTGGTTTCTTGTGTTTATGGCTACCATCACTTCCTGAAAAATTGGATATTTTGACATCCTGTATAGACGCATGGTTTATGAGATGTTGAGAAAATATGTTTTCAGCCGTGCGTTGAACTCATTTCATGCAATTAACAACATTATTAACTTAGAACATCTTAGTTTTAACTTATAATCTACTAACTAGGAAGAATTTTGAGTAATTAATTGCGTATGAGACCGGACAAATAAGAAATAATATATTAATATTCATCACAAGGTCGAGAGAAGCTAGGGTTATTAGTCCCACGTATCCTTCTATTAGCCCGTGATTTTGGCTTGCGTATACTTATTTTTGAGACTATAATAAAAGAACTCAGCTTGAAGTTAGGGTTGAGCTTGTCATATACTTGAAATTAAAGTTGAAAGACATGGAAAGCTATTTCTAGGATGGCCTACAGTTGAATAAAAATCCATATCTTTTCATCATTATAATAACTCGATGGTAGACTATGGAATAGAACCATGGCCGTCTGTGCGCAAAGCCACTATACTTATCTAAGGCCCGGAGGATGGCAATCATAATTATAATACATTTTCTTTCAGTGCATAAAGGAAATAGACACGGAGAAAACTTAGGGATTACTAAGGATGGTATATTCGCGGTTTCTGATTCCGGGAATATACGTGATTAATTTTCTTTACAGTTACTGAGGGTTAACTACTGTATGCAGTGGTATAATTATTGGCACAGTCTGGTCGCAATTACCCTATAATAGCAAATATCACCATTTGTTAGTCGGTGAATGTGAAATGTGTGTTCGGCAGAATCAGAATGAGATAAGTCATTCACTTTCATTCCTGCAACGATTAGCAGTACTGTAATTCATACTTCGTCGACTCCGATGTTGTGACAGGCCTCGTTAGCAGGCATCTTTCAGTTCCCGAGGTCTGGTTGAGTCATCATTCATGATTCCTGCTAATTTGGTTAGATTCTGGTTCGAATAATTCAATAAATTACCAGTCACATGAAAGTCTCGTCAACAAATAGATTTTTAAAACAAATCGAAGTATAATCACTTGAATGGTTCTATTGTACAATATTGGAATCGGCACATGCTAAGAGGGACTCAGTCCAAGCAAACTAGTTTTGAGAAACACGAGAGAAACTGTGTCTAAGCAACAGACAGATAATCTTTCATCGTAGGTTAAGAATTTCCCTAACTAATATTAGGTATCCCACACGTGTGACTCAATCCCTTTTAACATAGATGGTTGAGGATATCCAATATCATGCGATTTTCATGCTTAACTCAGTTTGTCATTTCTTGTGACTGAGGTCCTTTTAGCACGTGCCGATTCCGTGTCTGTGAGTGTTTGGTTTACGAGAAGCCATTGGAAGGTGTGGATACTGGATACTTGTAGCGCCGAGTAATACCGAATAAGGGGTGAGTTTTGGTATTAGGTGTGCGTTTTTATATTTTCGATAACTGCTTAATTGAAACTGATTGGTCAATGGGAGCTTAAAGTAACATTTGGATACAACTTATATGTGCAGCTATATAGCCAAGTAAAAATAAATGTGTATTCTATGCCACCTTCATTTGCTACCTTCCGTCTTCTAGAAATCATCGGAACATCACGGGCAATGATTACACCCCAATATACCAGAGTCTTTTCATTTTCATCTAACTTATCTACAGTATGTCCTTGGAGAGAGT